>CAKXYN010000011.1:9407500-10657500 GCA_935064755.1 Tragelaphus eurycerus | reverse complement strand
AAAAAAAAAAAAAATCTAAAAGGAAAAAAGTTATAGGCCGTGTTCTTGGACCCATTGTCACCTCAGCCATCTTTATTTTCTAAACTTGCAGAAGGAATATTATTTAATTAGCTTATTGTTTTCTTCCTTTGTATTTTATAGCATGTGTAAAAGTATTTTATGTTTTCATATTTCTATCTATATAAATATACATAAAAGCAAAGATAAATAATACAAAACCATAAATAAATGCTTTTCTTTCTTCTGTTGAACCCTACTTTATATTCCATCCCCCAAGTTTCTTCAGGTGCCAGAGTCTTGTATTTTACTCTGTTCTCTTTTTTTTCCTCTTTAAGTAAATAATGCATGTAACCACTCCTCATCGAAATAGGATGTTTGATTTTTATTGAATAGGATCTCTCTTCCCTTCATTCAAACAAACACAACACATAAAACATCTGTTTTTTTTTTTTCCTTTTCTCTCTACACACTAAACCTTTATTTGTGTAGCTCTACCGAAAACAGATAATTTCATGAACGGCATGAAAAGGTGAAGCATCAAGTCAACTGCTGAAGAGGCTACTTTAAAAATCTCCCCAAAGAGACTGGCAGTGTGGTTCATTGAGTTGTAAGCGCGTATTGAGGGGAGAAGGGGCTATTTGCAGAGCAGGTGAGATGAGAGAGGAGTGTTTACAGAGCTGATAAAGCACCCTTTACCTCAGATGTTTGCCATAAGAAGGTTCAATTGAGTAGAGTAATCCTCTAAGGTGGGTGATTTGGCCCATGGAGCTCTAACTCAAATGAGAGAAAACATATACCGGACAGAAATTAAGCAAAATTTTGCATTAAAGAAAAAAGGCTGTTAATTGTGTGATCAGTATCAGTTTCTCTGTATTAATAGAGAGTCACAGTCTTCATCAGCCACACCACAGTCTCAACAGGCATGGCACAAAGGGAGAATTCAGTCTTTCTCTGTTGAAATCATTCCTTTACATCATGCTCAAAAAAAATAAATAAATAAGGCACTACATCACTGTATTACTGACAGTTTGAGATCTGTTAGTTTCTCGTGCATTTTCTTCTATATATGATCATATATGCTGTCATTCAGTTGTGTCTGATCCTTTGAAACCCCATGGACTGTAGCTCACCCACCAGGCTCCTCTGTCCATGGGATTCTCCAGACAAGAATACTGGAAATACTAGAATAGGTTGCCAATTTCTTTTCCAGGGGATCTTCCCAACCCAGGGAACAAACCAGTGTCTTCCTGCATCTCCTGCATTGACAGATGGATTCTTTACCCCTAAACCACTTGGGAAGACCCACATGATCATAAAATCTACCCTTTAAAATAATCTGTTTTTCTCCCCATTTGTATTGCTATTTTGCAGTATTTTTCCTTGCATTGATCAGTTTCTAATGTATTTGAATTTTGCAGTATCCATTTGAATATATCTTTTGAAATTCTCATCAGGTACCCTATGTTTTGTGACCTAAGAGAAGTCGAAACTATGGCTTCAGAAATGATACGTCTGAAAGGCCATTTGTTAAATGATACAAATGTGATTGTCATTTTTAAATAAGATCTTTCTGAAAATTGTTTACCTACCTTTTTTTAATATAATAATATCACTTATTAAGACTCAAAACACTTTAAAATTAAAATTAAGATAAGTATATGTATCCTATTCTTGATTTTCCCAGAAATAAAGATATTTCTGAATATCAATAAATTCAGTTAAATAAGAAATGGTATAAATTTTCACACCAAGGTGTAATAATTTTTCCCTGTATTATTCAAGTTGTTGGTCCTTATTATAGACCCATCTCTTCTCTGTACTTTTGGGAGACATTTCCCTTAATTTTAGGCCTCTCATGAATTTTTCTAAGTTTTCTCACTATGTTCAGATCAGATCAGTCGCTCAGTCGTGTCCGACTCTTTGCGACCCCATGAACCGCAGCACGCCAGGCCTCCCTGTCCATCACCAGCTCCCGGAGGTCACCCAGACTCACACCCATCAAGTCAGTGATGCCATCCAGCCATCTCATCCTCTGTCGTCCCCTTCTCCTCCTGCCCTCAATCCCTCCCAGCATCAGAGTCTTCTCCAATGAGTCAACTCTTCGCATGAGGTGGCCAAAATACTGGAGTTTCAGCTTTAGCATCATTCCTTCTAAAGAAATTCCAGGATTGATCTCCTTCAGAATGGACTGGTTGGATCTTCTTGCAGTCCAAGGGACTCTCAAGAGTCTTCTCCAACACCACAGTTCAAAAGCATCAATTCTTCGGCGCTCAGCCTTCTTCACAGTCCAGCTCTCACATCCATACATGACCACAGGAAAGACCATAGCCTTGACTAGGCGAACCTTTGTTGGTAAAGTAATGTCTCTGCTTTTGAATATGCTATCTAGGTTGGTCATAACTTTCCTTCCAAGGAGTAAGCATCTTTTAATTTCATGGCTGCAGTCACCATCTGCAGTGATTTTGGAGCCCAGAAAAACAAAGTCTGACACTGTTTCCACTGTTTCCCCATCTATTTCCCATGCAGTGATGGGACCAGATGCCATGATCTTCGTTTTCTGAATGTTGAGCTTTAAGCCAACCTTTTGACTATGTTAGGTACCTCAATAATACACATATTTGAGATTATAAACCTGGTCCAGTTTATAAAGCTGGTAGTTGTAATTATAAACTCTGGAAGTGGGGTTCAAGGGTTTGAATTCCTTCTCTACTAAATATAAGGCAAATTTGGGCAAGTTATAGTGTCTCTCTGTGCCTCAGTTTCCCACTTGTAAAGTGACAGCACGTTTATTATTGTATTGGGTTGTTAGAAGAAATAAGAGTCAGTCAGTTAGTTCAGTTGCTCAGTCGTGTCCAACTCTTTGCGACCTCATGGACTGCAGCTTGCTAGGCCTGCTGTCCATCGCCAACTCCCAGAGTTTACTTAAACTCATGTCCATTGAGTCAGTGATGCCATCCAGCCATCTCATCCTCTGTCATCCCCTTCAATCTTTCCCAGCATCAGGGTTTTTTTAATGAGTCAGTTCTTCCTATCAGGTAGCCTAAGTATTGGCATTTCAGCTTCAGCATCAGTGCTTCCAATGAATATTCTGCACTGATTTCCTTTAGGATGGACTGGTTGGATCTCCTTGCAGTCCAAGGGACTCTCAAGAGTCTTCTCCAACACCACAGTTCAAAAGCATCAATTCCGCAGTGCTCAGCTTTCTTTATAGTCCAACTTTCACATACATACATGGCTACTGGAAAAGCCATAGCCTTGACTAGATGGACCTTTGTAGGCAAAGTAACATCTCTGCTTTTTAATATGATGTCTAGGTTGGTCATAACTTTTCTTCCAAGGAGCAAGCATCTTTTAATTTTATGCCTGCAATCACCATCTGCAGTGATTTTGGAGCCTCCAAAAATAAAGTCCGTCACTGTTTCCACTGTTTCCCCATCTATTTGCCATGAAGTGATGGGACTGGATGACATGATCTTAGTTTTCTGAATATTGAGTTTTAAGTCAACTTTTTCACTCTCACTTTCATCAAGAGGCTCTTTAGTTCCTCACTTTCTGCCATAAGGGTGGTGTCATCTTCATGTCTGAGGTTATTGATATTTATCCCGAAAATCTTGATTCAAGCTTGTGCTTCATCCAGCCTGGCATTTCTCATGATGTACTCTGCATATAAGTTAAATAAGCAGTGTGACAATATACACCCTTGCATTTCCCTTTCCCTGTTTGGAACCAGTCTGTTGTTCCATGACCTACATGGAACTGTTCTAACTGTTGCTTCCTGACCTGCATGCAGATTTCTCAAGAGGCAGATCAGGTGGTCTGGTATTCCAATCTCTTTAAGAATTTCCAGAGTTTGTTGTGGTCCACACAGTTAAAGGTTTTGGCATAATCAATAAAGCAGAAGTAGATGTTTTTCTGGAACTCTCATGCTTTTTTGATGATCCAGCAGATGTTGGCAGTTTATTCTAGTATTGAGTTGTTGGAGGATATAAGAGTACACACTAGTTAAACACTTCCAGGAGTTATAAAGTCTGATATCCACACTTTATATCAGGCAAGGACTTGTTACTCCATGTATTATATCCAATCTCTTTCCTAACGTGAACTGATTTCAACATTATCGAATGAAGTCTGAGTGAGTGAAGTCACTCAGTCATGTCTGACTCTTTGAGACCCCATGGACTGTAGCCCACCAGGCTCCTACATCCATGAGATTTTCTAGACAAGAATACTGGAGTGGGTTGCCATTTCCTTCTCCAGGGGATCTTCCCGACCTGGGGATCAAACCTGGGTCTCCCGCATTGCGGGCAGATGCTTTACCGTCTGAGCCACCAGGGAAGCCCTTTCAACATTATTAAGTAGTAGTAATAATAGTCGTTGTTGTTCGGTCCCTGAGTCGTGTCTGACTCTTTGCCATCCCATAGACTGTAGCATGCCGGGCTCCCCTGTCCTTCACTATCTACCCCCTGGAGCTTGCTCAAATTCATGTCCATCACATTGGTGATGCCATCCAACCATCTCATCCTCTGCTGTCCCCTTCTTCTTCCGCCCTCTATCTTTTCCAGCATCAGGGTCTTTTGCCATGACCCAGCTCTTCGCATCAGGTTGTTTTGCTCTTACTAGGCATTAATCGCTCTTCTTGCCTTTAAAACAAACAGTCATTCCATTGGACCCTTGTCTTCTTTTCACTTTACAGTCAGGAAACTGGAGCTTTAAGAACTCAGTTACTTGCCAGATACGAATGATTGACTAGAAAGCCCAGATGTGGCCCTGATTGTTAGCTTCAGAAGCCAAGCTCTGAATGTGGAGTTCCCTGACATTTCATCCCCAAAAGGCCGATGGCTGTGCAGAATATATATCTGAGCTTAACAACATTCATAAACTGCCCTTCACCTTTTCTTCTCCTCTTACTGTGAGACACGGTCTTCTTGTTCCTGCTCTGTTAATTGCATTTCACACTCTACTTTCACCTTTTGATCCAGTCTCCCTTGCAGTTTACGTGATCTTAGTTCCCCAACCAGGGACTGAACTGTTCCCCCTGAATTGAGAATGCGGAGTATTAACCACTGGATCACGAGAGAATTCCCTATTCTTTTATATATTTTTTTAATTTTTTTAAAAATTAAATTTATTTATTTTAATTAGAGGCTGATTACTTTACAATATTGGATTGGTTTTGCCATACATCAACATGAATCCGCCACAGGTGTACATGTGTTATTCTTTTAAAATTGATTCATTCCTCTGAGAGTTTTTTTTTTTTTACTTATATTATCATTTTTTAACAATAGTGTTTTGTCACGTTTCAGTCTCCTTTTTTTTTTTAACATTTTATGTTTCAGCCTTAAGTCGTCATCCTTACCATTTTGCCTTCCCTTCCTATTAACTGCTGTATTTCAAAGTACTAGTAACAAATAATTTTGTATAGAAAATGATTTTTCTGATATTAGCAACCCTTTTTAGGAAGCTTTAATATAGATATTTAGTTCCTGAATGAAAAAAATTGTATTTATCTGAAAAAATGTCAGGTTCTCTTTAGTTTTCCCTTTTGCCTTTAATTTGCTGACTGGCTTTTCACAACTTGTCTAGAAAATGAAACTTTGTTTACCTTTGGGCATTTGTTCTTCCAAGAGCATGGTTATGCCTGGCCTGAATTTTAAATCCCTGTTCCCATGACATATAGCACATTGTTCATAAATATTAAAATGTGAATCTTAATTAGACATGCTTGCAAAATTTTGGAGAAAATATAAATGCTCCAGAAACTGCATAAAGACATAAGACAGATTTTCTGGTTGTGAACTTAATTTTTTATTAGTCTAATCCAATGACTTTGAAACTTAATCCATCAGGGCAACCCTTGTCATTTCAAAACCCGAGTCTTTTGGGAGTATACACACTTTTTGTTTAGAAAGTTTTCTTAAGTATTTTTCTTGTCTTCACCATGTCATGGTGCCTGGTCTCCTGACTTTGGTGATTATAAGATTAAGTTTTAAAAGGTCATTGGAAATGAGAAGCCCTGACCTCTTAATTAAAATCAGTTCTCATATTAGAATATATTTCTCCAGTTCACTTTGCAACTTTTTTTTTATCATTTTGACATGAAATCCTTAACTTCCTTTAATATTAAACTAGTATTGTTTTCTTTCTTTTGTATTTGATTTTGAATATGTCTTCTATTGTGAGAGAGAATAAGTTTTATCACCATTTACTGAGTAGTGCTCAAAAAGTCTGAGTTGTAGGATGTGATTGATAATTGGAATCTAATTCTGTGTAGAGCTTGCATGTCATATGGTCATATCTAGACACAGAATATATTTTTTATGAAGTATAGCTAATTTACAGTGTCGTGTTAGTTTCAGGCGTACACCAAAGTGGTTCAGTCTCATATATATATATATATATATGTGTGTGTGTGTGTGTGTGTGTGTGTGTCATTTTTCTGGTTTCTTTTCCCATATAGTTTATTGCAAAATATTGAGTAGAGTTTCCTGTGCTGTAGGGTAGGTCCTTTTTGGTTATCTATTTTATATATAGTAGTGTGTATATGTTCGTTCTGAGCTAGAAAGTAAAGGGGCCAACAAATATTAATCATGGATAATGATCAAACAGTTATTAACAAATCACATTCTATTAATATGGAAAATGCTATTTTCATTGTATAGGTCACCTAAATCTTAGATGTCAAGTATTTTTGAGAACCAGATAAAAATAATGATGGGAAATGGACTCCAGAGAACCCAGGAAGGAACAAAAAGCTGAAATTCAGCTTGGAAATAGTCAAACCGATTTTAGTAACTGGCATCAGATCTTCTTCCGACAATTTAGGCGTTATTGAAAAGATGCAAATACTTCTGGAAAAGCCAAGTCAGCACCTTATTTTGTCTGCATTGCAGTCGGGTGGGTCTTCATTGCCTCTGGCATGCCTACCCTTCACCAAGTGTGTTTGTTAGTATGACAGCTCAAGTTGAAAAAGAGACATGTAAAAATCTTGTGGGTGTTGAACTTTACAAGAACTGTCCAGTCCTGCATTTAATGCTCTATCACTAATTACAGACCCATGTCCACCTCCACCCCCACGGATACACGCCCCCTCACTTTTCCTTGTTTTCTTTTATTTGGGAAAAATGAACCACATTACTAAATATGTTTCACACCCTTCATAAAATTAATCTATCATCCCCTGAATGAACACTGCCTGAATTTTCTCAGCTGAAACAATGAAGAACTCACTGCCCACGAGTCCTTGGAAAATATCCCTTCCATGTCTTCTGGGTTTTAGCTCCATACAGAGTTTACGAGTCAGATGAGCAGACCTTTTCCTGGAAGTCAGTAAGCAGGAAACACATCACAGACACATTTTTATCCTAGAGATGAAAGGGTTGTTCCTGAAATATTGGGTTGGCCTGAAAGTTCATTCAGGTTATTCCCTAAGATGGAATGGAAAAACCCCAATGAAGTTTTGGGCCAACAGAATAGCATGCTAATTGTCATTGTAGTGGATAACATTGGATGCGTTAGTTCAAATGTAACAATTTTGTTAATTCTTTCAAACCCTTGTGTGTGTTTTTTTTTATGTGTGTAATTTTCCCCCTGCCTAGACCTGGTGAACCGTTTCTGTGAGCAGGTCCTCAATTTTTTACTCTGTCCCTACTTTCCTGCCCTAGCCCCGTCCTCCCCCGGTGTCGACTCCGTCCCCTTGCAGCGCACAGGCAGCCAGCACGGCCCGCAGAGCGCCGCCGCAGCCACCTTCCAGAGGGCCAGCTATGCCGCCGGCCCCGCCTCCAGCTACGCGGACCCCTACCGACAGCTGCAGTACTGTCCTTCGGTGGAGTCTCCCTACAGCAAATCCGGCCCTGCCCTTCCCCCCGAAGGCACCTTGGCCAGGTCCCCATCCATCGACAGCATTCAGAAAGATCCCAGGTAGGTACCAACCTTTTCCTCTCCCCCCATCGCTGCTAAAGAGGTATTCCAACCAGACCTGTGACTGCATGATTGTTTTTTGGTTTTGCATCACTTGATTACATCCATGTCTCTGGCTGAGGATGAAAGGGTTGACTTTGGTTGACTTTCACCATCTTCTGTTTGATTTGGAATATGGGTGTTGGTCATGGATCTCTAGTACCTGCTGCTGTTAGGTAACAAAGACTATCTTTTGATCGGAACATTTGTAGGTGCTTGAGGGTTTCAGCTGGTTGTGAGATCTGGAACCGCTTTCTGTGATGCAGTATAAACAGGTTGGGAGGTTGTATCATTTGACTTCAGACACTGTGGTCTGGGTATTTTCTTGTCTCAGGAGAACCACACTTTGTCACCTTGTATGTTTCCATTCATGAGTGGAAGTGGTACACAGGTTACACTAAAAATTGGAAATTTAGAAAACCTTTGTCACCTTCCTTTCTGTGTCTGAAAATAAACATTAGGCTGAAGCTGTTTTCGACATTGATTAAAAATTTGAATATAATGTATTAAAGAAGTTGTTATTATTGAGAATTTTTTTTTTTTTTTTTGCTTTCTTGTTTCAACAGTGGCCAAGGCTTTAGTGATGCTCTACTTCTGAAATTGGAATTGAATTCCTGTAGAGTTAAATGATGTTTTATTCATAGGCATTTGATTTATGCAGAGTCCCATAAATATATATCTACATCTGTGAATACTATAGATATGTCAGGTTCTTGGTATGTCTTTATAGCAGGCATCTGACTTGATTCTGGTGGTATGCTTAAAATTCATCTCATGGAATTTTCGGGTATTTTCTCTGATAGAGCACACAATGCAAGTGTACTGTATTGAGGGGTTTACATAGATTCTTTTGTAAAAAGAAATCACTTCTACATACATAAAAGGCAGAATGGGACCATTTTATGGTATTCTTTAAGATAGCTTCTTTAGCACAATTCAAACCTACTTGGAGGGCTTAAAGTAAATATTGTATGAGGTAAAACCTCCATTGTAAAGGAGAATTATAGTAAGTGTTCACTGCTAACTACTAGAAATAAGAAAAATTCTTATATTTGCATAATTCAGCATCCTGTTCCTCTAGGCTTTCAGTCGAAACAAGGATCTCTATCGTCTTTGTCCGGAAATTTGCCCTAAATCCTTTGGTATTCTTGGCAAGTGTGGGTAGAATGCTCTTCAGATAACACAACGCTCTCTATTTATTTATTTTTAAATTTTGCTGTACTGGGATATAGTTCGTTTACAATAGGTTAGTTTCTGCTGTATAGCGAAGTGATTCAATTATACATATGTATATAATCCTTTTTTATATTCTTTTCCATTGTGGTTTATCACAGTATATTGAATATAGTTCTCTATGCCATATAGTAGGAACTTGTTGTTTATCGATCCTGTATATAATAGTTTGCATCTGCTGATACAAAACCCCCAATCTATCCCTTCTCCAAAGCTCTCTATTTTTAAATATTCTTTCTAAATATGTTATTGAAAACATGTAGAAATAGAACAGTAGCACACTCTTTAGGAAATGCTAAATAGGAAAATACATAATTGAATTGGCAGTGCTTTATTTAACATTTAAAATATAAATTGAGGATAAGTATATAATCTTCAGTGAAGAGGTTTTTAAATTTTCATATTAGGGGAATTTGGCCTAATAGAAATCCAAATTTATGTTTCTCTCACTACAACTTAGCTTCTTTATTTCATACTGTGTATTAAATGTGTTATAAATGGCATATCCTTTTCATTTTATATTGCTATCCCTTTTATAGCCTTTTTTCTTCTTTCAGCATATCATCATCAGACTGTCATCTTTTCAAGTTATGGATTATGTGACATATATTTAATGAGTGCCCACTATAAACCAAGAAAGAGAAACACCTGTAAGAAATGAGAGTGAATAAGAGTATATTGGCCACTCGTCCTTTGTAGGAGTAAACTTATAGGCAAATCATTGTTATATGAATTGCAAGTTTACTATGTTATTTTTAAGAATGCTAATGTCAGAAAGAAAAACAAATATTGTATATTCACTCATATGTGTGGAATCTGGGCTTCCCTGGTGGCTCACATGGTAAAGATTCTGCCTCCAGTGCAGGAGACCTGGGTTCAGTCCCTGGGTTGAGAAGATCCCCTGGATAGGGGAATGGCAGCCCACTCTGGTATTCTTGCCTGGAGAATTCCATGGACAGAGGAGCCTGGTGGGCTGTATACTTCATGGGGTCTCAAAGAGTCGGACAGGACTGAACAACTGACACACACACATACATAAGGAATCGAGGGGCCTTCCCAGGTGGCTCTAGTGGTAAGAACCTGCCTATGATGCAGGAAATGTAAGAGATGTGGATTTGATTGCCAGGTTGAGAAGATCCCTTAGAGAAGGGAATGGCAACCCGCTCTAGTATTCTTGCATGGAGATTCCCCATGGACAGAGGAGCGTGGTGGGCAGCAGTCCATAGGGTCACAAAAGTCAAATACAGCTGAATTGACTTAGCACACACACACATGGAATCTAGAAAATGGTACTGATGAACCTGTTTGCAGGGCAGGAATAGAGATGCAGATGCAGAAAACCGACTTGGTGGAGACAGCGAGGGAAGGAGGTGGTGGGATGATTTGACAGCGTAGTATTGACATACACTACCATGTGTAGAGTAGCTGGTGGGATGCTTCTGTATAGCACAGGGAACCTAGCCTGCTGTTTTCTGATGACCTGGAGGGGTGGGATATGGGAGTTGGGATGGAGGCTGAGGAGAGAGGAAATACATATATAGAAGACACACATATATATATGTATATGTATTTATGGCTGATTAGTGCTGTTGTATGGCAGAAACCAATACAACATTGTAAAGCAATTATCTTCCATTTAAAAATTAAAAAAAGAATGTTAAGTATTGGCTTTAAATAGATGTCAATTCTGGAAAAAATATATTGTACCACCATCCTAAGGTCAGATACAAGCAAAAGAAACAGAACCAGATCTAGAAACAGAATTGAATAATTATGGCTTCGTGTAAAGAGAACTAATAACCTGGCATCATGTGAAATGAGTATATAAAATACAATAATGCCTTTCTTGTAGAGTTTTTTTTTTTAATAAAGGTATGTGTCAGAATGTTCATGGAGAAGGCAATGGCACCCCACTCCAGCACTCTTGCCTGAAAAATCCTATGGACAGAGGAGTCTGGTAGGCCGCAGTCCATGCGGTCACTAAGAGTCAGATACGACTGAGCGACTTCACTTTCCCTTTTCACTTTCATGCATTGGAGAAGGAAATGGCAGCCCACTCCAGTGTTCTTGCCTGGAGAATCCCAGGAACGGGGGAGCCTGGTGGGCTGCCGTCTCTGGGGTCGCACAGAGTTGGACATGACTGAAATGACTTAGCAGCAACAGCAGCAGAATGTTCAGATTTAATTGAGACATCCCAAGTCTAAAATTGTAGTCCACAATCTAATGCTTCTTTTATGATAGCACTTTTGCATCTTATTTTGAAGAATGAACTTTGGTCCTTCCTAAGTGAGTGTTACTAGAACAAATATCTCTTATGTCTGGGGTTCAGAGTAGTTTATCTCAGCATTATAATTTATGATTTAAACTTTTCCAGCTTTTAGTCTTCTTTCTAACTTTTATACATACATTTTTGGAGACAGTTGTGTTAAAATTTTTTATGTATTATTAAATAGCCAACCATGTAAGCCTCTTTATGATTGCAAACATATTTTTAGAGCACATTACAATTCTCAAAGCACTTTTCCTTACTTCTTTGATGTAATTCTCCTTTGTGGGAGGAACTGATATCCACACATTTTGTGCCTTAAATAAGTCGAGAATTGGAAAAATTGACCCATGTATATGCAGGCTAGACTCCACACTCTTAGGCACATATTTTCATGGGCATTTATATTTATAAAAAGGAAATGGAAATTGCATACCATCTTTTATGATTTTCTTGGAGGATGAGGGAAAGCACCAGTTTGCTGTGTGTAGGAGTGAATGAAGGAAAGACGGTAACAATACAAATTGTCTAAATGTCTGGTCCGTCTGATAATTGCTTAGGGCATGTGTGGTCTTTGCTTTGTTTTCTTTTTCTTTCTTTTCTAATATGTGACTTATTCATTTTATTGAAAACTAGTGTCTTTTTTCTATTAACGAGTTTCAATGAGGAATTTTTTTTTTTTGCTTAACTTTACAATATTGTATTACTTTTACTATACATCGAGATGGATTTGCCACCAGAGTACACGTGTTCCCCATCCTGAACCCTCCTCCCTCCCCACTTCCCACACCATCCCTCCAGGTCATCCCAGTGCTCCAGTCCCAGGCATCTGTTATAGGGCATCGTACCTGGACTGACTCGTTTCAGATATGATATTATACATATTTCAATGCTATTCTCCCCAATCATCCCACCCTCTCCCGGTCCCAGAGTCCAAAAGTCTGTTCTATACATCAGTGTCTCTTTTGCTGTCTCATAAGCAGGGTGATTGTTACCATCTTTCTAAATTCCATATATAATTTGAAGCAAACTTTCTATTTCAAAATAAGAATTTGAAATCAAGATAGCCCCAATTCAGAAACCAGAAACTTCCTGTTATCTTTTTTTTTCTTTTTGGTGTTTTGAAGACTTATGTGTATATTTAGGCTATTTTATTTTTTTTTTAATTCAAATATAGTTAATTTACAATGTTACGTTAGTTTCACTTGTTCAGCAAAGTGATTCAGTTTATATATTATATATATATATGAAATTATGTATGTGTACTCTTTTTTAACTTGTAGAAAAATTTTTCTAAGTCATAGAATATGAAAGGATTCATTCTAAATGGTTGTCTTTTTTAAGCTTGCTTAGCTGAATCATATAGATTGGAGCAAAACCTTGGACTTTCCACTTTTAACTGCTCTTGTGTATTCCAACAAAAAATGCACAAAAAACTTTTATACAAAGAGGCGATATAATTTGATTTCCTTAAGTCAGCAATCACTTTGAAAAAAGTTTTTATATAATATTTACTTCATAGCAGCCTATGCTGAGAACTATTTCTTAATTGCATATTGCCTTCCATAAAATGTGAATTTCTTAAGTATTATCACAGCTACTATGTTGTGCTATGCCAAATACTGAGTTTAATACATGTTGTTTTTAAACATGTAGGTCATATAAATCTTAAAATGAACTTATATGAAAGGACTCAGTAACATTGGAAGTGATCATTCATAGCATCTTTATTTTGAAAATGTGATTGATGAAATAACCAGAAAAAAAGCAAAACTCATGTACCTGGCATACTGATGGTGTTACAAATATTCTTGTCCATGAAAGAAGAAAAAGTTATGGCTAATATGTTTACTGACATAGCTTAATGTGTAGGCTGCATCATGAATAGCATCTTTTAATCAAGTTTGATTAATCCTGTTTCAGGGTATTATAATCCTTGATGTACACCGTACACCGTCTCAAAAGCAGTTTTTCAAACATGATAAAGGAATCTAACATTTGCAAACATGATTCACAATGAAACTCTATATTCTTTTTGTTATTCATTGTAACAGATAAATAAACACAGTGACACATCCTTGAAGCTGAATTTGAGCCCAGATTAGCAACTGGACTTTCAGTTGGCTCTGTCAAACTTGTTCTCCATGTTTTGCTTCAAGCCACAGTATTTGACCAATAATCTAAAACTATGAACTTTTAAAGATTACCTAGTGTCTTACTAAAATTATTATTGGATGTTATATTAGTAGATATTACTAAGAAATACTGCTTATAAATATCATTGTTGTTTAGTCATTAAGTCATGTCCATCTCTTTTCTGTTCCCATGGACTGCAACCCACCAGACTCCTCTGTCAATGGGATTTCCCAGGCAAAAGTATTGGAGTAGGTTGCTATTGCCTTCTCCAGGGGACTTTCCCAATCCAGGGATCAAACCCGCGTCTTCTACTTTGGCAGATGGATTCTTTATAGCTAAGCCACCTGGGAAGCCCCATTAATATCATTAGGAAAATCTAGGTTGCAGTTTCCCTGGTGGCTCATAGCTTCACTGAGTTATGCAAGCCCCTTCACAACAACAAGGCTGTGATTCATGAAAGGGATGGTTCATGACCAGTATGAAAAGACAAAAAGATAAGACACGAGAAGACAAGCCCCTCAGGTTGGAAGATGTCCAGTATGCAACTGGGGAAGAGTAGAGGGCAATTACTCTATGACCTAAAGAAGATCGCTTATGATTATTCAGTGGAAGTAACAATAGAGTCAAGGAATTATATCTGGTGGATAGAGTGCCTGAAGAACCATGGATAGAAGTTGTTAATATCATACAGGAGGCAGTAACCAAAACCACCCCAAAGAAAAAGAAATGCAAGAAGGCAAAATGGTTGTCTGAGGTGGCTTTATAGATGGCTGAGGAAAGAAGTGAAAGGCAAGGAGAAAGGGAAAGATATGCCCAACTGAATGCAGAGTTCCAGAGAATAGCAAAGAGAGATAAGAACACCTTCTTAAATGAATGATGCAAATTAGAGGAAAGCAATAGAATGAGAAAGACCAGAGATCTCCTCAAATAACTGGAGATGTCAAGGGAACATTTCATGCAAGGATGGGCATGATAAAGGACAGAAATGGTAAGGGCCAAACAGAAAAGCAGAAGAGATTAAGAAGAGGTGGCAAAAATACACAGAAGAACCATACAGAAAAGGTCTTAATGACCAGGATAACCACGGTGGTATGATCACACACCTAGAGCCAGACATCCTAGAGTGTGAAGTCAGGTGGTCCTTAGGAAGGATTACTACAAAAAACTATATATAAATGATTAGATAGCATCACCGACTCAATGGGCAGGAATCTGAGCAAACTCCAACATCAGTGTTCTTTGCCAATGAGCTGGCTATTCGCACCAAGTGGCCAAGGTATCGGAGCTTCAGCTTCAGCATCAGTTCTGCTAATAAATATTCAGGGTTGATTTCCTTTAGGACTGCCTAGTTTGATCTCCTTGCTATCCAAGGAATTGTCAAGAGTCTTCTCCAGCACCACAGTTCAAAAGCATCAATTCTTCAGCATTCAGCCTTCTTTATGGTCCACCTCTCACATCCATACATGACTAGTGGAAGAACTGTAGCTTTGACTATGCAGACCTTTGTTGGCAAACCATAGCTTTGACTATGCGGACCTTTGTTGCTTTTTAATGTGCTGTCTAGGTTTGTCATAGCTCTTCTTCCAAGCAGCATGCATCTTTTAATTCCATGGATGCAGTCACTGTCTGCAGTGCTCACTGTCATTCTTGGCATGTTGTGACTTCCAGTAAAAAATACACCGTCATCTGAAATGTGGACCCAGTGAGAGGCCATCACCAGTGTGTAGAGGAAATATGACAGTTCTGAACTGCTGTGTTTTGTTTGGTTATATCGGTTAAGTAAAGATTCACATGTTCTCCCCTCTGACCCCAGGCAATGATCTTGGGCAGCCCTGCATGCTCTCCCCTCCCATGGGAGGAGGAGAGGAGGTCTGGGTTATAAAGGGCATCCAATACATGGGGGAAACGACTCTTAGCCAGTCATGATTCCGGGCGTGATGTTCACCTTCCCTGCCCTCAGTGTCCGTGTATTTAAAACAGAAATCATAAAAGCACCTTCCTGGTAAAGTTGTAAGGTGAGATATGTTAAGACCTTGAGGTCTTTGGGACATTTCCTGGCTTAGGGAAGGGCCCATTGTTACCACCACTGCCTCTCTGCTGGCACCTCGGCTCCTGCCATCAGTGGCACCAAAGTTAGAGCTGAGAATGGCCCTTGGGAGTCCGAGACATGGAGAAAGTGATGAAGGCAGAGAGGCCGTGAGCTGTCTGGTGGGAAAGACTGAGGCGCAGATCCTGGGGGATGCCCTGCTAAGGGACCAGGGAAGGGAAGGGACCTAGTGAGATGGGAGCAGAGGCCAGTGAGGGGGCAAGGAGGGAGGGCACACTGAGACCTGGCCCTCCTGGCCAGGACACACAGTCAGAAGATGGAAGAGAAGATGTCCCTGCAGAAAGGATTTTGTTTGTTTTGCGAAAGCCTGCTTTTCAGGATTCCTTTTATCAGTTAAAAGGAAAGTACAGTTACACACAATATGTGCGCATATTGATTTTCCAGGAGCCCAGATTACTCATTTTGCCCTCTGTCTTCAGCATCACTAGCAGGAGTGAACGATTGCATTTCTGAAATAGCGACTCATTTCTAATACGACATCCCCCACCTCATTTGTACCAGAGTGAGTTCCGGCACAGAGACCTCTACCCCATCCCAGAAGTAAGAGTGATGGATCAGAGGTAGTCAAAGCTGATGAATCACTCTACCTGGGGTCTAACTAGTTGGTTAAGGAATTGTTAGCTGATCCTCAGCAGTTGTGACAGTAGAAATCTCTGTTTTGTGTTTTTGGGGTTTGCAGACTTTCCTCTTGACAGCCAACCAGTTCTTCCCCTTAGTCCATGTGCTTTTGTTAAAACAGGCTCTACCCTCTGTTCTGTAGGTGAGCCTGTAGCTCACACCTGGTCCAAGAGCCTCCTTGAGGTCTCCATCTACTAGCAAAGCCCCCAGAGGTGCAGAAGGGCCTGAGAAACTCAAGTCCCTATAAAGTGGGTCGTGTGCATTCTGGACTTCCCTGCCTCATTTGGGGCAAAAAGCCAAGTCCAGGCTCTGTAGAACCTCATCACAGCAGCAAAAGCTACTGTGCACCCTCCCTCTCCTTCCAGTAGAATTCCTTCTGCCCTGCCTGTTCTCTCTGGAGGTGGCCGTGGTGGTCCTAGGTTTGGTCTCCATAATGAAGCCAGGCCTGTTTGCCTTTGCTCACTTAACCTGTGTCTCTAATGTTTTACCTGTGTGTTCATCATATATCCTAATGCAGACTTTCCAGAACTTGCCTTTGCTGCTGCTGCTAAGTCACTTCAGTCATGTCCGACTCTGTGCGACCCCATAGGTGGCAGCCCACCAGGCTCCCCTGTCCCTGGGATTCTCCAGGCAAGAAAACTGGAGTGGGTTGCCATTTCCCTCACCAATGCATGAAAATACAAAGGGAAAGTGAAGTCACTCAGTCGTATCTGACTCTTAGCGACCTCATGGACTGCAGCCTACCAGGCTCCTCCGTCCATGGGATTTTCCAGGCAAGAGTACCAGAGTGGAGTGCCATTGCCTTCTCCGGAACTTGTCTTTAACCCCTGTGCTTAAAACCAACTACTCTCACTCCCTATCCCAGGAACTGAGATAGTATTTTTCCCTCTGATTCAATGCGCTTCCCTGGTGGCTCAGATGGTAAACAGTCTGCCCACAGTGTGGAAGACCCAGGTTCAATCCCTGAGTTCAGAAGATCCCCTGGAGGAGGGCATGGTAACCCACTCCAGTATTCTTGCCTGGAAAATTCCCTGGGACAGGGTACACGGGCAGGCTCTAGTCTATGGGGTCACATGAGTCAGATGTGACTGAGCAACTAACACTTTCACTTTCCTGACTCAGAACAACTGGAAACTTGCATTCAGTAGTTAAATTACCATGAAATCTTTACCAAATATGTTTATAGGTGAGATGAACTTTGCTGACACCATCCAGCATCAGAGGACCTCAGCTCCCTAGAACTCAGACCTCTATGAAATGTCAAGCATCTTTAGTCTTAATTTTAAGGTACCCTGTAATGATAAGTACAATGATAACATCAAAATAAGGATAGTTCAGTGCAGTTCAGTCGCTTAGTCATGTCCGGCTCTTTGTGACCCCATAAACAGCAGCAGGCCAGGCTTTCCTGTCCATCACCAACTCCCGGAGTCCACCCAGTCCCACGTCCACTGAGTCAGTGAGCCATCCAACCATCTCATGCTCTGTCATCCCCTTCTCCTCCTGCCCTCAGTCTTTCCCAGCATCAGGGTCTTTTCCAAAGAGTCAGCTCTTCACATCAGGTGGCCAAAGTATTGGAGTTTCAGCTTCAGCATCAGTCCTTCCAATGAACACCCAGGACTGATTTCCTTCAGGATGGACTGAATGGATCTCCTTGCAGTCCAAGGGACTCTCAAGAGTCTTCTCCAACACCACAATTCAACAGCATCAATTCTTTGGCACTCAGCTTTCTTCACAGTCCAACTCTCACATCCATACATGACCACTGGAAAAACCATAGCCTTGACTAGATAGACCTTTACTGGAAAAGTAATGTCTCTGCTTTTGAATATACTGTCTAGGTTGGTCATAACTTTCCTTCCAAGGAGCAAGCGTCTTTTAATTACATGGCTGCAATCAGCATCTGCAGTGATTTTGGAGCCCAGAAAAATAAAGTCTGACACTGTTTCCACTGTTTCCCCATCTATTTGACATGAAATGATGGGATCGGATGCCATGATCTTAGTTTTCTGAATGTTGAGCTTTAAGCCGACTTTTTCACTCTCTTCTTTCACTTTCATCAAGAGACTCTTTAGTTCTTCACTTTTTGCCATAAGGGTGGTATCATCTACATATCTGAGGTTATTGATATTTCTCCTGGCAGTCTTGATTCCAGCTTGTGCTTCCTCCAGCCCAGCGTTTCTCATGATGTACTCTGCATATAAGTTAAATAAGCAGGGTGACAATATACAGCCCTGACATACTCCTTTACCTATTTCGAACCAGTCTGTTGTTCCATGTCCAGTTCTAACTGTTGCTTCCTGACCTGCATTCAGGTTTCTCAAGAGGCAGGTCAGGTGGTCTGGTATTCCCATCTCTCTCAGAATTTTCCCAGTTTATTGTGATCCACATAGCCAAAGGCTTTCGCATAGTCAAGAAAGCAGAAATAGATGTTTTTCTGGAACTCACTTGCTTTTTCGATGACCAGCAGATGTTGGCAACTTGATCTCTGGTTCCTCTGCCTTTTCTAAAATGAGCTTGAACATCTGGAAGCTCATGGTTCATGTATTGCTGAAGCCTGGCTTGGAGAATTTTAAGCATTACTTTACTAGCGTGTGAGATGAGTGCAATTGTGTGGTAGTTTGAACGTTGTTTGGCATTGTCTTTCTTTGGGATTGGAATGAAAACTGACATTTTCCAGTCCTGTGGCCACTGCTGAGTTTTCCAAATTTGCTGGCATATTGAGTGTGGCACTTTCACAGCATCGTCTTTCAGGGTTTGTAATAGCTCAACCGGAATTCCATCACCTCCGCTAGCTTTGTTTGTAGTGATGCTTCCTAAGGCCCACTTGACTTTACATTCCAGGATGTCTGGCTCTAAGTGAGTGATCACACCATCGTGATTATTTGGGTCATGAGGATCTTTTTTGTACAGTTCTTCTGTGTGTTCTTGACACCTCTTCTTAATATTTTCTGCTTCTGTTAGGTCTCTACCATTTCTATCCTTTATTGAGCCCATCTTTGCATGAAATGTTCCCTCGGTATTTCTAATTTTCTTGAAGAGATCGCTAGTCTTTCCCATTCTATTGTTTTCCTCTATTTCTTTGCATTGATCCCTGAGGAAGGCTTTATTATCTCTCCTTGCTCTTCTTTGGAACTCTGCATTCAAATTAGTATATCTTTCCTTTACTCCTTTACTTTTCACTTCCTTTCTTTTCACAGCTATTTGTAAGGGCTCCTCAGACAGTCATTTTGCTTTTTTGCATTTCTTTTTCTTGGGGATGGTCTTGATTTCTGCCTCCTGTACAATGTCATGAACCTCCATCCATAGGCACTCTGTCTATCAGATCTAGTCCCTTAAATCTGTTTCTCATTTCCACTATATAGTCATAAGGGATTTATTTTGGGTCATACCTGAATGGTGTAGTGGTTTTCTCCACTTTCTTCAATTTCAGTCTGAATTTGGCAATAAGGAGTTCATGATCCGAGCCACAGTCAGCTCCCAGTCTTGTTTTTGCTGACTGTATAGAGCTTCTCCATCTTTGGCTGCAAAGAATATGATCAATCTGATTTCGGTGTTGACCATCTGGTGATGTCCATGTGTAGAGTCTTGTCTCATGTTGTTGGGAGAGAGTGTTTGCTATGACCAGTGTGTTCTCTTGGCAAAACTGTATTAGCCTTTGCCCTGCTTCATTCTGTACTCCAAGGCCAAATTTGCCTGTTACTCCAGGTGTTTCTTGACTTCCTACTTTTGCATTCCAGTCCCCTATAATGAAAAAGGACATCTTTTCGGGGTGTTAGTTCTAGAAGGTCTTGTAGGTCTTCATAGAACTGTTCCACTACAGCTTCTTCAGTGTTATGGGTTGGGGCATAGACTTGAATTACCATGATATTGAATGGTTTGCCTTGGAAATGAACAGAGATCATTCTGTCCTTTTTGAGATTGCATCCAAGTGCTGCATTTTGGACTCTTTCGTTGACTGTGATGGCTACTCCATTTCTTCTAAGGGATTCCTGCCCACAGGAGTAGATATAATGGTCATCTGAGTTAAATTCACCCATTCCAGTCCATCTTAGTAAGGATAATTGATGGTTTAAATGGATGTCCTGTTGAATTCCTAAGTAAAGGAAAAAGTTTGCAATGATTTTACTATACTTTCAGTGTATGACTTGAGTTTGTAATTCATGTTACTTCCTGCTTCGAGGTTAATCTGTTTTTTCACTGATAACCAGGTTCCTGTGTTATCTACTGAATTTAGATATTCTTGTGCTAAAAGGGGGACTTCCCCTGATGTTGGGCAAGATTGAAGGCATGAAAAGGGGACAACAGAGGATGAAATGATTGGATGGCATCACCAACTCGATGGACATGAGTTTGAGCAAGCTCCAGGAGTTGGTGATGAACAGGGAAGCATGGCGTGCTACAGTTCATGGGCTGACAATGAGTAGGATATGACTGAGCTGAGCAGAACAGGTGGCTCTAATGGTAAGAACCCACTCCCACTGCAGGAGACATAAGAGATCTGGCTTAGGAAGATCCCCTGGAGGAGAAAACCTCAACCCATTACAGTATTCTTGCCTGGAGAATCCCATGGACAGAGGATCCTGGCAGGTTATGGTCCATGGGGTCTCAAAGAGTCGGACACAACTGAAGCGACTTCTCACATGCTGAATGCAGATGAAGTCATTCCTTTGCCAATCACTTAGGATGAAGCAGAAAGCTAAGCTGCAGGTGAAAAAGAAGAAATGAATCTCTCTCCATCATCACTGTGAAAGAAACCAGTTTATTTGAGCCCAAAAGGAGTGTGAATATTAAAAATGATGTCCCTTAGAAACAAGCTGAAAACCTGAAAATGAGAAAGCCTTTTTCCCTGGAATCTCATGGGGAGTTAGAGAGTCTTACCCAGAATGGATGCTCCTAAATCCCAGTGCTCTGTTTGGGGGTCACTGCCTTTATTTCCTGTCTGAGTGTGCCCCTTTTACTTTCCATTTGGTACTTTTTAGCTCTAGAAAGAGGTTTGAAGGAATCAAAAGAAGGGTTTATGCTTCAGAAGAAATCAAAGGAAAGTTCTTAGAGTCTAGTAATGAATAACATTATAAAAATGGACCACAGCATCCCTCTTTCCCTAAGGTTAGTTCCCACAAGTGGGAAAGAGGAAAAAGAGGAAATTCGGAGTGACTTCTGGCTCACTTGGTTAATTCATAAAGGACTATCTTCCTATAGGGGGAACCTTGACAGCCCTAGATTTGGCTTTATTAAGGAAAATGGCATCTACATATATGCCACATAGATTATGTATATACAAATGCATAGATTGTGTGTATATATACACACATATACATAGGGCTTCACAGATGGCTTATTGGTGAAGAATCTGCCTGCCAATACAGGAGACACAGGTTTGATCCCTGGGTTGGAAAGATCTCTTGGAGGAAGGCATGGCAACCCACTCCAGTCTTCTTACCTGGAGAATTCCATGGACAAATGAACCTGGCAGGATACAGTCCATGGGGTCACAAAAGAGTTGGATTTAGAGACTAAAGAAAAAAATATATGTGTAATCTATTTGCTAATTAGCTCTGCACACATTTACCCAGAGATAAGTTTTGCAAAACTTATACAAACGCATAATTATTAATGGAACAAAAGACACACCGTAATGATGCATTGATTTTGCTTCTTGTCTATTTATCCATCAGTCTGCTTTCCCAGCCCTTGTGTTTTGCTTTTGTTTTCCCACTTTAGAAAAAGTCATTCTGAATGTGTTCCATTCTTCAAGTCCATGTGAAATATAAATTCACAAAACTAGAGATACTCAAGATTTGTTTTCCTTATAGAAATTTCAGTTTATCCCAGTAGCTATGAGAATATTGGGAAGCACCACCTGGCTGTTTGTCTAGGTATTATGTTTAATCAGCATTCACATCTTTATGCTCAACCTTTTGAAATCTTCTTAGAGAAATTCTTAGAGACCTTAACCATCTTAAAGAAATGAATTCCCTTTATTATTCACCTTATGCTGCTGTAACTGTGGAAAGTGCAAGTGAATGTTTGTTACTAAGTGTGTTTGACTCTTTCCAACCCCACGGACTGTAGCACTCCAGGATTCTCTGTCTGTGGAATTCTGCATGCTAGAATACTGGAATGGGTTGCTATTTCCTTATCCAGGGGATCATCTGACCCAGAAATGGAGGCCAGATCTCCCACACTGCAGGCAGATTCTTTACCATCTGAGTCACCTGTGAAACCTGGTGACTGTGGAAAACCGACCTCAGTCAAACCATCCCCATAACCTCCCTGTTTACCCCATTGCAATGCTGAAATCCCCTTTGGTCATTTCACGTGCAAACCAGTTTTAATATTTTTCTGGGTATCTTAAGTCACTTTTTTTCACCATCTGACTTTGAACATGTAATTGAGGACAAAAATGGAGCATTCAGAACGTATTGTCTAATAAGGCAGGTGGTAGTTGACTGTCCATTTGTGACTAATGGAAATTAATTTCCATTGCTTCTTGAGATGTTTTGCAGCTAATAGTGCTCATTAATTTGGAGGCACTGACATCTATAGAGGGAAAGTTAGCATTTTATAGTAAGAAAAGTGTACTTTGAAGTGATATTTTCATTGTTCATGATACATTACAAATCTGGTAGCTTAACTTTTTTCATACTGAAGAATTATGTTCAGCTACCTTAACTGGTTTCCTGAACCCAGTGTGTTCTAGCATCCACTTAATTCTGTTAAGAGTAGAAAGATGAGTAGAAGGAAGATAGAAAAAGAACACATTTGTTGACAAACCCAGTGTGCAGCATTCTAGCAACACAGAATGTTTTATATACTGGAAGGATCTCTTACACTGAGATGAGACAGTATCCTCACTTTTTATGTTGTTTTACCTTTTTGGTTTTCTAGGGGCATTTCATTATGTGCTTTGCTTTTGTAATGCCTGTTTTTTAAAATTTTTTTAATTTTTAAAAAATTTTGAACCATGGGCCACCAGTTTTAGAAGCCACTTTAAAACTAAAGCCACCACACTAAGAAAACTCTGGTTGTGTTTGCTAACTGGGCAAAAATCTACGTTGTGTTTGCATAGAACACTGAAGTGAGGACTTCTCTCTGCCCTCTGGTGCTCTATACTGACAGATGCTATAGTGAACACCGCCCTGCAGGGCAGGGGTGGGGCAGGGGGGTGGGGAGCACAGAGATTCGAGTGTTTTTGGAATGCAAAGCAGGTGGATGCCAGCCCAGGATGGTGGGGCTTTCCTTTGCAAATAGTCTCCTCCAGCCACTTCTTAACACACAAGAAAGGTAGATAGGAACACTGGACAGTCTTTTCAGTTGCATAAAGGTACCTTTACAAAAAAAAATCAAAATTGGTTTCAGACAAATGTTTGGAAACCACTGTCTTAAAAGTCACAGTGTAGCAGAAATAATTCCTCTGAACCAGAAAGTAATGTAAAATTAACCTAAGATCCTCCCTAATGTCCTAATGAATGTGAAAAAGAAATCCTGGACTTTTACCTTATTTTCTTTGACTGTGCAACCCACTTCAGTATTCTTGCCTGGAGAATCCCCATGGACAGAGGAGCCTGGTGGGCTACAGTCCATGGGGTTGCAAAGAGTCGGATATGACTGAGTGACTAAGCACAAACATTGGTTTATTTTTAACTGTAGTTTTTTTATTGAAGCATAGTTGATTTATAATGCTTTAGGTGTACAGCAAAGTGGTTTAGTTATACATATTTGCTGTACACCTAAAGCATACATATTGGAGAAGGCAATGGCACCCCACTCCAGTACTCTTGCCTGGAAAATCCCATGGATGGAGGAGCCTGGTAGGCTGCAGTCCATGGGGTCACTGAGAGTCGGACACGACTGAGTGACTTCACTTTCACTTTTCACTTTTCCTGCATTGGAGAAGGAAATGGCAACCCACTCCAGTGTTCTTGCCTAGAGAATCCCAGGGACGGGGAGCCTGGTGGGCTGCTGTCTATGGGGTTGCACAGAGTCGGACACGACTGAAGTGACTTAGCAGCAGCAGCAGTAGCTGTAGCATATATGCCGGAGAAGGCAATGGCACCCCACTCCAGTACTCTTGCCTGGAAAATCCCATGGATGGAGGAGCCTGGTAGACTCCGGTCCATGGGGTCGCTAAGAGTTGGACACGACTGAGCAACTTCACTTTCACTTTTCACTTTCATGCATTGGAGAAGGAAATGGCAACCCACTCCAGTGTTCTTGCCTGGAGAATCCCAGGGATGGGGGAGCCTGGTGGGCTGCCATCTATGGGGTCACACAGAGTCAGACACGGTTGAAGCGCCTTAGCAGCAGCATATATGTATGCATCTGTGCTCAGTCACTTGTCACTTTTTGTGACCCTATGTAGCTTGTAGCCTGCCTGGCTCCTCTGTCATGGGATTTTCCAGGCAAGAACACTGGAGTGGGTTGCCAAGCCCTCCTCCTGGGGATCTTCCTGAGCCAGAGATCGATCCTGGGTCTCTTGCATCTTCTACATTGGCAGACAGATTCTTTACCATTAGCATCACCTGGGAAGCATGTATATATATATACACACACACGCTATATATATATATATGTGTGTGTGTGTGTGTATATATATACACACATATATATTCTTTCCCAGGTTCTTTTCAAGATACTGAAAATATGTTATTGCAAGATATTGAATATATTCTAGTTCCCTGTGCTATACAGTAGGTTTTGTTGTTTATCTGTTTTATAGATAGTAGTCTGTATTTGCTAATCCTAAATTCCAAGTTTATCCTTTGCCCCTTTCCTATTAAGTAACCATAAGTTTGTTTGCTATGTCTGTGAGTCTATTTCTGTTTTGTAAGTAACTTTATTTATATCATTTTTATTTTCCACATATAAGTGATATCACATGACATTTATCTTTGTCTGACTTAATATGATAGTCTGCAGGTCTGTCTCTGTTGCTGCAAATGGCATTATTTCTTTCTTTTTTAGGGTTGAATAGTATCCCATTGTGTACATACCACGCCTTCTCTATCCATTCATCCGTCAGTGGACACTTAGGTTGCTTCCATGTCTCAGCTGTTGTCAGTAGCGCCACTGTGAGCATTGGGGTGCATGTATTTACTGTTTTGAGGATATCTGCTGACTGACTAGAATTATACATTCCTTCTGAATATATTCAAGTTTTTCAAAGCAGCAATATTCTAAAATATTAATCACTCCTGAGAAATCTCCAAATGGTTGCTGCTGCTGCTGCGCTAAGTCATTTCAGTTGTGTCCGCCTCTGTGCGACCCCATAGATGGCAGCCCACCAGGCTCCCCCTTCTCTGGGATTCTTCAGGAAAGAACACTGGAGTGGGTTGCACTTCCTTCTCCAATGCATGAAAGTGAAAATGAAGTTGCTCAGTTGTGTCCGACCCTCAGCAACCCCATGGACTGCAGCCTACCAGGCTCCTCCATCCATGGAATCTTCCACAAAAGAGTACTGGAGTGGGGTGGCATTGCCTTCCCCACTCCAAATGGTTAGCATGCTTTATATAATGAACAGCAATAAGGTTTGCATGAGCTTCCCTTGTGGCTCAGTGATAAAGAATCCACCTGCCAGTGCAGGAGACTCAGATTTGATACCTGCTTGGGGAAGATTCCCTGGAGAAGGAAATGGCAACCCACTCCCATATTCTTGCCTGGGAAATCCCATGGACAGGGGAACCTGGTGAGCTACAGTCCATAGGGTCCCACAGGGTTGGACACGACTTAGCAACTAAACAACAATAATAAAGTTTGCATAGCTGGTGTCCAAGACAACCCCACACCTTTGCATGGCGTCTCCCACACTGAATCAGAGCTGCCTTTGTGACCAGTTCAACATCCTAAGGCTCTTAAGCATAACGGTAGAGCTCAGTGTGGAGAGGAACCAACTTGCCCGCCATGTGAGGGAGCCACTTTTAAAGCAGATCCCCTTGTGCCAGTCACGCCTTTGGGTCTTCCGGCTTAGATCCCAGACATTTTGAAGCAGAGACTAATTGCCCCTGCTGTTCCCTGTTTTGAGTGATCACACAAAGAAGCCGTGAGATAATTAATGATGATTATTGTTTTTAGCCTTTGAGTCATAGGATGATTTGTTGTGAATAATTGGAGTGGTCATCTCCCCAAGGTTGTCATTCTTTCCTCCAGTGTCTTCCTTGAAACCCTCTTTCCCCTTTTCTTGTTTAAACCCAACTATCCATTGAGGATGAATGGGTAAACCTGTGGTCTACACACATTCAGCCTTAAAAAGGAAGAAAACTCTGACACCTGTTACAACGTGGATAAACTTGAAAGGCGTTAGGATAAGTGAAATAATCCAGATATAAGAAGACAACTCCTACTGCATGATTCCACTTGTATGAGGTCCCTAGATAGTCGAAAGCATAGAAACAGAAATTAGAATAGTGGTTGCCGGGGGCGAGGAGAAGGAGGGAGTTGGGAACTTCCCAAATGGATAAAGTTTCTGTTTGTGATGATGAAATATTTCTGCACAAGGATGGTGGTGACGGTTGCACAGCAGTATACAATGAACTGTGGACTGAAAAATGGTTAAAATGGTAATTTTCTGTTATGTTGATTTTCCCACAATAAAAAGAAAAGAAAACAGCCTGCTAAAGGCTGCCCAGGCACTACCAATAGACAGAAACCAAGTCATGTGGAAGAGCAACAGATGCAGACATGGGGCAAGAATGAATGGAAATGACTCCAAGTATCTGGACCAGGACCCCTTGCAAAACAGTGCCTTCCGCAACTTTGTAGGAAGCTCCTTCCTATGTAAGGAGAACATACTCAGTGTCCAGTACCATTTATTTGTTGTTGTTGTTTAGTAGCTAAGTCATGTCTGACTCTTTTAAGACTCCATGGACTGTAGCCCACCAGGCTCCTCTGTCCATGGGATTTCCTAGGCAAGAATACTGGAGTGGATTGCCGTTTCTTTCTCCAGGGTATCTTCCTGACCCAGTAATCAAACCTTCGTCTCCTGCATTAACAGGTGGATTCGTCACCACTGAGCCACCAGGGAAGTCATACCATTTCTTACTTGCCAATTATTTTACCTAATCTGAGCTCTTTAATCTCTTGCTTACATTAAAAAAAAATTTTGTATTGGAACATAGTTGATTAACAGTGTTGTATTAGTTTTAGGTATATAGCAAAGTGATTCACTTATGCATTTAATATATATAATATATGTTTATGCATATATATTTAATCTTATGATTGAATAAAATAATAGTATATTATAATCATATATTAGCTAATGTATTAGCTATAAGACTCAAAATCACAAATGTGAAGGAGCTTCTTCAATTAGATGACACAAATCATTATTAATATTATTTGAGAAATACTGCCTACTGGTAATAAGTTTGATATAATTTCATTCATCCATTCAGTCATTTAGTAAATATTTACTGAGTACCAAACCTAGACAGTATCTTAAAAAGCAGAGACATCACTTTGCTGACAAAAGTGCATATAGTCAAAACTATGGTTTTTCCAGTAGTCAATGTACAGATGTGAGAGTTGGACCATAAAGAAGGTTGGGCACTTGCAGCCCATGCTTTCTAATTATGGTTCTGGAGAAGACTCGAGAGAATCCCTTCGGTGGCAAAGAGATCAAACTAGTCAATCCTAAAGAAAATCAACCCTGAATATTCACTGGAAGGGCTAATGCTAAGGTAGACGCTCCAACACTTTGGCCACCTGATGTGAAGGACCAACTCACTGGAAAAAACCATGATGCTGGGAAAGATTGAAGGCAAGAGGAGCAGGGGGTGGCAAAGGATGAGATGGTTAGATAGCATCCCTGACTCAATGGACATGAGTTTGAACAAACTCTGGGAGATGGTGAAGGAGAGGGGAGCCTGGCGTGCTGCAGTCCATGGGATCAAGAGTCAGACACAACTTGGTGACTGAACAACAATAACAAACTGAGTACCAATAGTCAGCCAGCACCATTCTTGACACTAGAAACTTTTGGTCAGAAGTGATGAGGTAGGAATGTTAACTGGGAAATAAATAGGAAATAATCTCTTTTTAAAGCATTTGAACTTAAAAATAAATCAAATTTAAATAAAAACTGTCTGCTCCAGTTTTATTGAAAATTGCCCTTAGTGACTGGTTATTCCAGCTACCACTTAATTCTATTTTAATAACCTCAGGAGCTCCTACTGTGGTTTTTCCTTTCAGAGCCAGAGTTCTACTTCATCACTTCTGCTGGGGTTAGTTTTCTCTCACACTGAAGATGAAGGCAGTAACTCAAGACCTCAAAGGTCCTAAATCAGAAAGCTTGCAACCAACACAAAGCAAGCAGACAGAAAAGAAAAAGCATCTCATTTCTCACAGGAACCAACCGAACTCCTATTCCTCTCTTCTTGACAAAAAACAAAAACAAAAAACCAGTCTGCTGTATTTCAAGCTAGGCTATATCATATCAGAAAAGAACTCATTAAGATAAGTGCCAATTAACATTTCTCCTGCAGTAAAAATGCTTCTGACTTTAAAGAAGAAAATGTAAAACATGGACTCTCTTAGATAAACTGAAATGTTTCTGCAGGGAGTTCCTGAGATATTTACCAGGCTTTGTTTTGAAGATGATTGAAGCATAAACAGATTTAAATTCACCATAAGTCAGCTTGAAAGTAACAGACAGTATTACTATTATTGTCAAAGGGGTCATTAGGAACACAGAATCTGGGCATGTCTGTGAAGCAGTGTGTGCTCACACACACACAAACTAGACCTGGTCTGTGTAAGTAACTGCGAACCCTTGGTAACTATAAATTTTCGTGTGTATCCATCGGAAAGGAAAGGAGTTTCTGTTTGATAACTGTACCCTGTTGCTTTAATGGGGCTTCCCAGGTGGCTCAGCAGAAAAGAATTACCTACCAATGCAAGAGACTCGGGTTCAATCCCTGGGTCGGGAAGATCCCCTGGAGGAGGAAATGGCAACCCCTCCAGTGTTCTTGCCTGGAGAATCCCATGGACAGAGGAGCCTGGCATCCTACAGTCCAGGGTTTGCAAAGAGTCAGCCATGACTGAATGCCTGAGAATGTTGCTTTAATAAAAATGAAGGCATTACTCTTGGAGGTGGGTCAGAAAAGATTTTCTTGCTGTGATTGATGTCAGAGTGTTTTTCCTAACTGAATTAAGTCAGAAAGAGAAAAACAAATATTGTATATTAACACGTGTATGTGGAATCTAAAGAAACGTTGCAGATAAACTATTTGCAGGGCAGGAATAGAGGTTTAGTCATAGAGAACGGATGTGTGGACCCAGAGAGGGGGATGAATTGAAAGAGTAGAATTGACATATCCACAACCACGTGTAAAGCAGATAGCCTGTGGGAAGGTGTTGTATAGCACGAGGAGCTCAGCTCTGCACTCTGTGATGACCTAGACAGGTGGGATTGGTGCTGGGGAGGTCCAAGAGGGAGGGGATACGTGTATACATATAGCTGACTCATTGCGCTGTACAGTGGAAACTAACACAACAGTGTAAAGCAATTATACCCCAATTTAAAAAAAAATGAAGGCAAAGCCTGCAATATATGAGACCCTATGTACAACTCTCATAGAGTGTATGGGTCATTCAAGCCATGCGAGGTACTAAAGCCCTTGTATGAACATGCAACATTCATTTACTCACTGCAGCAAGGACTTACAAATTACAAGGAATAAAAATGCATTCCGGTTATCTCAGTCAATAGGAGCTTGTTGTCAGTTTCCAGAGGAGGGTGAAGAGACAGGAAGCGGCTTCAGCAACCCCAGCCAGGCAGGTCTCATTGAAAAGCAGATCACGGTGCTGGATACAAAAGCTGCTTTGGGACCATGGCAGGAACTTGGGAGCACAGCCCAGAGAAGTAGGTGTTTGCTGGGGCCTCCACAGAACTCTGGGGGTGTGGGGCCCCAGCCACTCTGCCCTGCCCCATCCCCCTCTGACCTCCTTCCCCTCCCCTTCTTGACTGACCGCCAGGTCTCCCCTTCCTTCTGTCTGCATCTCTCATCAATGGTGCATTGCTCTAGAGTGCACTGAATTCAGACCTGCTCAAGAGGACTGAAAAGTGAAGTGAAAGTGTTAGTCACTCAGTCATGTCTGACTCTTTGTGACTGCATATACTATAGTCTAAAGGGGTCTTCTCTCCGTGGAATTCTTCAGGCAAGAATACTGGAGTGGGTTGCCATGCCCTTCTCCAGGGAGTTTTCCTGACTCAGGGATTATACCCAGGTCTCCTGCATTGAAGGCAGATTCTTTACCATCTGAGTGACCAGCTGTAAAGAAGGCTGAGCACTGAAAAATTGATGCTTTTGAATTGTGGTTCTGGAGAAGACTCTTGAGAGTCCTCTGGACAGCAAGGAGATCAAACCAGTCTCTCCTAAAGGAAATCAATCCTGAATATTCATTGAAAGGACTGATGCTGAAGCTGAAGCTCCAATACTTTGGCCACCTGATGCAAAGAACTGACTCAGTGGAAAAGACCCTGATTATGGGAAAGATTGAAGACAAGAGAAAAGGGGGGCAGAGAGGATGAGGTGATTAGATAGCATCACTGACTCAATGAACATGAATTTGAGCGAATTCCAGGAGATAGTGAAGGACAGGGAAGCCTGGCATTCTGCAGTCCATAGGATAGCAGAGAGTCATACACACCTGAGCTACTGAACAGCAGCAATTGTTATTACGGACTGAACTCCAATGTTGCAGTCCCAACCCCTAGGACTGAGAATGGGACCATACCTGGAGAGAAGGTCTTCAAAAGGTGATTAAGCTGATGAAGGCATCAGGGTGGGGCCCTAGTCCGACAACACAGATACTCCTATAAGAGAAGGAGTCACATGAAGACACAGGGAGAGGGCGGCCGTCAGCAAGCCAAGGAAAGAGGTCTTGGGGGAAACCAAACCTGCTTGGAGGAAAGATCTTTCCTGGCTTGGAAGGATCCCCTGGAGGAGGGCATCACAACCCACTCCAGTATTCTTTCCTGGAGAATTCCATGGACAGAGGAGCCTGGTGGGCTCCAGTCTCTAGGGTCGCAAAGAGTCGGACACAACTGAAGTAGCTTAGCATGCATGCACATGTGAAAGTGAGAGCCGCTCAGTCATGTCTGACTCTGCGACCCCATGGACTGCAGTCCATGGAATTCCCCAGGCCAGAATACTGGAGAGGGTAGCCTTTTCCTTCTCCAGGGGATCTTCCCAACCCAGGGATCGAACCTAGGTCTCCCGCATTGCAGGTGGGTTCTTTACCAATTGAGCCACACAAGGGAAGCCCAAGAATACTAGAGTGGGTAACCTATCTGTTCTCCAGCGGATTTTCCCGACCCAGAAATCCAACCAGGGTCTCCTGCATTGCAGGCAGATTCTTTACCAATGGAGTTATCAGGGAAGCCCCCACATGCATGTGTAGGTTATGGAAAATGAGATTTCAAATGAAAAAGTAGTTTTACTCGTAAGCCATTAAACATATCACCCAATTGATATCATGTAATGAATCACTGGTACTTTGATAAATTGGGCATACCGACTTATGGGATGGAATCATTTCCCCAAAATAAGACTCACCGTCTTCCTGTTTCATTCCTTCAGTGTCAATATCACTGCCATAAAATATTCAATCTCACCTTTTGAATTTTGTATTGGACTATATCTTGGTACTTAAAAATTACAGATGCCAGAGTGACCAAAACTGACACTTTCTAGCTCCCTCTGTAGAGCCTTGCTATCCAAACTGTAGTCCAGGACCTAAGTGCTGGTTAGAAATGGATTTACTGGATAAGAATCTGTATTTGCAAGACACCAAGATGATTTGGAGAAGGAAATGACTACCCACTCTGGTATTCTTGCCTGGAGAATCCCTATGGACAGAGGAGCCTGGCGGGCTACAGTCCATAACGTTGCAAAGAATCGGACACGACTAAAGCAACTTAGCAAAACATAAGATGATTTCTGTGCACGTTAAAGTGAATCACTGATGTATAGTAAGAAACTTCTCTCAAATATCACATCTGATTTATTGCAGAAGTTAGAAATCAAGCTATGACATTAAGATTAATCATATTTCACTTTGCACTTGTGCTTTTTATTGTATTGTTATATTAGTGGCATAATAAGGCGGCTGAATCATTTGACTTTAGCTGTCTTAGAGTTTTGTATTATTTGATCAAAGTCTGAATTTAGGAAGACAAGTGTTCAATAGAGTTGATCATATAATTAACAAAATATAAACTCACGTTTCACAATGTTGTAGTATGAATTTGTGAAAATGTGTATGCCATGCATGCAAAGTCTCTTCAGTCATGTCTGACTGTTTGCGACCCTATGGACTGTAGCCCACCAGGCTCCTCTGTCCATGGGACTTCCCAGGCCAGAATACTGGAGTGAGTTGCCATTTCCTCCTCCAAGGGATCTTCCATCCCAGGGATCAAACCACATCTCTTACAATCCACTGCAGGTGGATTCTTTACTGCTGAACCAAATCCCGGCCAAATCCGCATTCCTCAGCTAGCTGAGGTCATCTGAGTGTATTGGGCCAGAATCACTTAGATTTGTTCAAGGCCTTATTATTTCCTCTCATGTCCCTCCATGCCTACCCTTGACCTCCAGCAGCTCTGACATCACACTCAGCCACAGCCAGTTTCTCCGATTAATTTCAGCCAAAGCATCCCCCTGTAGCCTGAGCCCCCTCATTGTGGAGGTGGGGATTCAGTCATGCCTGCTCCTTACAATTCAGCTGGCCAGCATGGAGGTGGAGGTCACACCATTCTGTACAGTCAAAGTGTCTCCCAAGCAGAGCCCTGTAGATATGCAGAATCCCAGACCCCACCCCACACCTGCCCACCAGAATCTACATTTTAACAAGATTTCCGGTGATGCAGTTTGCATTTCTGTCTAAGAAGCCCTGATCTGAAGGTTGGTATAGCCCAAGCATTTTCATCCTATGTCATTAAAAGGTCTGGGTATTTCTCACCCATTGTTGTGGCATTTGCACCCCTGATGAAGAGTCTGGGCTAAGCTGTCTGGAAGAACAAGATCTGAGTCCTTGGGAGCGGGGTGGAGAGAAAAAGTAAGACACACCCTTAAAGCAGCGGCAGGACTGTCTTTGTTGTCCTGAGGCTTCCTGGGGTTGAGGATAGGAGTCATACTCCCCATGTCCTGACTGGTGACTTTATGGCTGAGGCTGTGTGTCCTGATTAAAGTGAGGCACACTGAGCCTTCCAAGACATCTATTTCTAGGTGCTCATCTTCACCAGCATCTCTCTACCCTTCACCTATTCTCCTTTCTACTTCCCTTTCACAATGTATCTCCACCTTCTTTACAAAGAAAGGCCAATCTTGCATTCATCTGGAACCTTACTGTATATTTATGTGAACAGGGTTTCTCAAAACTGACATTTATTAAAGCCAAAAGTAGAAAGATTGTTCCTGACCTATGTCATTCTAGCAAAATAAATGTTAATTCATGGAGTCATAAATTAATTTTTTAAACCCTACATCCATCTCATTCAAGGATCCTTTTTAAATAAAAATGTTTTATATTTAATAATGATGTATTAAGTATTGCAGAGAAGGCAATGGCACCCCACTCCAGTACTCTTGCCTGGAAAATCCCATGGATGGAGGAGCCTGGTAGGCTGTAGTCCACGGGGTCGCTAAGAGTCAGACACGACTGAGCGACTTTACTTTCACTTTTCACTTTCATGCATTGGAGAAGGAAATGGCAACCCACTCCAGTGTTCTTGCCTGGAGAATCCCAGGGACGGGGGAGCCTGGTGGGCTGCCATCTATGGGGTCGCACAGAGTCGGACACGACTGAAGTGACTTAGCAGATCAAGTATTGTATGTTCTAATCATCGAATGTTTTGATCATTGGGTACTATCAATACCCATGATGGTAGCTCAGACTTAGTAAAAAATTTACAGTTAAATCTCTATGGTCATTGGAAATAAAAGGTGTATATGTACGTGTGGATGTGTTCATGGAATATTTTAATGAAATATCAAGGCACTGTTTTTTGATCTCCCACAGATGACTGTTTTAAAGGGAAAAATGGAGGTTCCTTCAACATCTGTGATTACTTCATAATTTAGATTTTATTGGGTCAAGCTCTGAGCCGTTCATTAAGCCTGCAATGGAAAATAGAGCTTCTGAAGACCTCCATTAAGTTTGACCTTCGAACCAGTTTCTCAGAAGAAAGGAAATGCCTAGTGTCAGCTCTTGTTAAACACCGGTTCAGGCAAAGGGGGTCAGTTCTTGTGTTTCAGACTTTGATTTCTATTTAAGGCTTTCACTCTTTAGAAAAAGAGGATAATGTGTCCTTAGGTTGAAAGCTGGAAAAATTAAACTTGGCTTTGAAGGGTTTTTTTTTGCTTTTTAAGAAATTCAACACCCATTCCTTAGCAAATTTAAGAAGCAAACTATTTTAACCACAACACAAACGGTTTCTTTCAATTAATATCCAGCCAATGAGGATGTCTGGAGTTCCTTGTAAACAATGGGCCGACTGTACTTCTCCCCATCCTGTTACCCTCTCCGCGGTCAATGGTGCACTGTGGTGGCAATGGCGGGCTGCCCTCAGGCTGAGAAGCCTGGGGCATTTCATCTTTTCAGGGAAGCCAGAATTCTCTCCTGCCAGTAACCTGGTGTGCCCCCAACCCTGTTGGGATGGACACTGTTTAGTTTTTTCATCATTATTAAGAAAAGAGAAGCAAATATACTCAAATATTTCCTAGGTGATTCAGGAAAGCAAAGGGCATATTTCCTTTTAATGATCTTTGCAGTCCATGGAGACAGTCTCTTTAGTAAATTTAGATGACAAAAAGAACATGTGATTAACTCCTAATGCGTGCTCTTTAAGATTTTCCCAGGTGGGTTTCAAGTGGTTACAGGTGGTAAATAATTGTTGTTGTCGCTTCTGTTGTGTCTGACTCCTTGCAACCCCATGGACTGTAGTCTGCCTGGATCCTCTCCCCATGGAATTTTCCAGTCAAGAATACTGGAGTGGGGTCCTGTTTCCTACTCCAGGGGATCTTCCTTACCCAGGAATTGAACCCGCGTCTCTTGTGTCTCCTGAATTGGCAGATGGATTTGTTACCACTAGCGCCACGTGGGAACCCCTGGTGAATGATGGGTGGGCTGTGATCTGGAGAACACTGCACAGGAGGGTGGGTTACCTAGGTGTCGTGTAGCAGGATTTCAGTCTGATGGGAAACCCACCTGTAAAGGAGTTTGGGCATTATTCTTTACTGTTGTTTTGGATCTTCTTGGTATTTGGCATACAAATATGTAAAGTTGCTCAGTCATGTTCAACTCTTTGTGACTCCGTGGATTGTAGCCTGCCAGACTCCTCTGTCCATGGCATTTTCCAGGCAAGAATACTGGAGTGGGTTGCCATCCCCTTCTCCAGGGGATCTTCCCTTCCAAGGGATTGAACCTGCGTCTCCCGCACTGCAGGCAGACTCTTTGCCATCTGAGCCACCAGGGAAGCTGAATTGGCACAGAGGCCCTATTTGGCATAGAATATAAGAAAAAGGTTCCTCAGGCTTGTCCAGAGTCCCTTCTGTCCTGTTCAATAGGTTTATCCCCTCCAGACACTGGAGTAAGAAACCAGGAAGACAGTGCCAGTCACATTTATAGGGTTCAATAGCAAGTTGAATCCAGGGCCTGAGCTCCCCCAGAAAACTCTGCCTGTTGGTTCAGCGCCCCAACGCCCAGGTGCTTGCTCTGCTCTGGTGAATTGCATCCCTTCTTGGAGGCTGGAATCCTGTCCTGGGTGAGCACCTTAATCTTTACTGATCAGAATTCCCTGCTGCTATCTGCTTACCTGCCCAGGTTATAAGCCAATGCCAGGCTCCTCTCCTGAGGGCCATGTTTGCATATATAGGATAATTGTTCCAGACACCTCAGAAGCCTTATATCTTATCTCCAAAGACCCTAAATCTGTTCTGGCTCTTCAGATCTGTACCCTCTGCAATGCTTTTACTTCCTAAGCAAAAACCTGGGCTGAGTTGTCAAGACTCCTCCTCCTTCTCCCGAATCACGACGTTGGCCACTGGCTTTATCTCTGACACCCCATCATCCAGACCTCCGGCTCGAGCCCCACTACTTCTCCCTTAATGCAGACCCTTGTCATCACTTACCTGGAGAGATGCAGAGCCTATGGGTGATCCCTCTAGCCCCAGCTCTGGGTTCTAGGCTTTCTTCTCCCTTCTTCTCAAAAACACCATGGTCAAAACCAACTCCATCACGGCGTTCACCTTCTCAGTAGCTTATGCGCTACTCGTAAGCTGCGAAGGTCTGCTCTGCTGCCTCTAGAATACAGTCCAAGTCCACACTCTGAAATAAGAGACTGCGGTTTTAAACCCCCCGAGTCCCAGACCCCACTTCCACCCTTCTCCTCCATTCTGCCTTCTGCATGCTCCAGTTCTCTGCCTTTACAGGGGGTTTTGTGCCATTTGGGGCTACTTTGCTTTTTATGCAGACCCTCTTCTCAACAGAAAAGGCCCTTTCCCTTCTGGAAAATTCAAATCCTTCTTCCAGTTTCAAGTATAATCTCTTTTGTCTTTTCTTGCTCACCTCCCCCCGGAGGGTCTATGGAAACCTGCAGATTTGTGTAAAGAAGGGATGGGAAGGGAGAAAGGGAAAGAGAAAAAAAAAAAAAACAGAAAAAAATTCAGAAATGTGAAAAAGAAAAAGATTTTCTGAAGAAGGGGAACCTTAGCAAATACCCAGTTTTCACAAGCACACACACACAGAATTTAATTCTGGAAACTAGAGATCAGTGTGCCTCAGATTTATCTTTTAGGAAAAACAAATCAGGAAAATATTTATAAAAATATTCATCAGCTCATTAAAAAGAAACGAGGTAGTATCAAAGACCACCCTATTTTTATAGAGACTGAGTGACGGCAAGCCAGTGTCCATTTAGATTTTTAATATAGTTGTTAGATTTAAACATTAGGGACAGGGGACATATGTATAGCTGTGGCTGATTCACATATGGTGGAAACCAACACAATATTGTAAAGCAGTTATCCTTTAATTACATAAAATAAAATATCAGGGACAATTCGTAGGTGTGACATACTTACTGTGAAAAAGCCCTTGAAAAAGTTAATTATATTATTGTAAAGAAGGTGATACACTAGCTGATTACCCAGTGGGATAGTTCAAGAGTCTAAAATATATTCTTTAAACTACTTAGAGGCAGTAAGTCTCCTGCAGGAACTTATTATTTGCCACTGCCTGAGTCCATTCACTAAGAGCACAGGTGACTTTATAGCTTCTTTCTTACTTCACTTTTAGTAATATTTTATTCAACAACATTCATAATTTTGAACACTGATAATATATATATAGAGAAAATTTTAACACTGTAATGATAATATAGAGAGAGTGTGAACCTCTTTCCCAAACTCGCCATGGTTTTCTAGGCTTGGGGTGTTTGAAACAATGTGGAAGAATCTCCAAGCCAAAGTTGACCTTTGTGCAGCAGGTCTTGGTAGTGGAGAAGAGAAACGCAGTGCTGATTTTAAAGCCTTGGAGTCCAAAGAGAAATGTCTTTGTTGTCCATCACCTTTTAAAACTCTTCTAAAGGAAAGCATAAAACACGAAGTATTTGGAAGAAATGTGGAATGAAAGTATCAGCCGCGACCCTGATCAGTTGTCCTCGGGAAGTTTTCGGCATGTGATGCCCTTTGTTTGTGGGAGGAGAGATGGGGGCGAATTCAAAACCCAGGAGGGCAGGTTGACTTCAAGCCTTCTCCGAATGGTGCCGCTGGCAGGCAGGGACTTGCCCTGTGGCCTGCTCCTAGGCAGAAGCGGGATGACTAGCTACCTTTCCCCACTCATTTGTCTTCCTAGATCATGTGACTCACTGACTTTTTTTTTTTCATTTTATTTTATTCACTTATTTATTTTTAATTTAATATATTATTATTGTTTTTTAAAATTTCAAAATGGTGGAAGATGGCTTCAGCACGCAGACGCCGGTAGCAAAGGGAAGGAGGGAACAGCACCGGAGCCACAGTGTACGAGCCTTCACTTTGGTCAGAAGGACTCAGGGCTGGGAGACTCTGTGATCAGATTTCCTCGTGTCTGAAATCAAGGTCATGAAAGGTCGGGGAATGGGGCTGGACTTGAGGAACTTTCCTCTGCTTTAGAATGAGACGTGGGAGACAGTGCTGCGAGCCAGTCACAGCAGAATCTCTTCACCAACGACCACATCTTGACCTTGTTCCCGCCCTCTGTGTGTGTGCGTGTGTGTGTTTGTGTGATCTGTATTTCTCTCATCTCTCTGGAACCAAGCAGTTATTCCCTCACGCATTTCCCATCTTTCTCTTTCAACTATATTTCCATTTTTAAGGAACCTTCCACAGTTGCAACTTTACATTTTATTACATCATTAAATGTCTTGGATTGATCAGGTCGTAGTTGGAGATGGCTTTTGCAATGATGAGAGGGCTTTCTTCAATGGCTTGTGTAGGCGTGATGAAGAATGTGATGTTATCAGTAAACAGAATAACTTTCTCTGGCTTGTGACTGTCATCTGAAGCTTTTACACCTGTGTTCTCTTATCCCTGTCACCTGGGCAGAGCATGGAGATAAACCCAGGATGATGGGATGGCAGGCATACTACAGAAGACAGTGGTTCATCTATGGAAGGTGATATTGATTTGACGTAATCGTCTTTATTATCATTCACATCTGCAAGTGACAGTATGGAAAAATAAATCTTTCCAATGCAGCAACAAGCATGCATAGGAAATCATTATTTTGTAAAATACGATCCACCTTTCTGTCACTTTTTCTGATACCTCAAACTGTTTGAATTATACGTTGCTTGGTGGTGGATCCACTACCACTTCAGCTTTGTGTCCCATATATTAGAAAGATGATAAACTGATTTTTAGAATTCACTGTTAATCCTGCATTTATTTGAGAAAGAAATGATAATATGTGTGAATTTTTAACAGAATAGGTATAATTTATTGCATAGTATTTTGAAGATACCTTCATATTTATCAAGATGGAAAATAGACTATATAAATCTATGTGAAATTGTTTCATTAACCTTCAGCATTGCTGTTACTTTTCAGGATTTTTCAAGATTCAAGGGTACCTTTTTTCTTTTCACTTTAAGATACTTTTCCTTTTTAATTTGTGGGCTGATTAAGTATTTAATATTCTGTACTATTTCCTCACACACAAAGGCTTTAAAAAAAACACGTTAATTTAGTCTCTGGTTTGTCTGAGGCTACCAATATTTAGATAAACAAAAAGCCTAGTGAAAAAAATATGGCAAAAACTGAAGCAACTTTACTTATAGGAGTGAAAATGAACTCTATTAGTATTCTCAAAGAACTCTTTCCTGCCAAAACCTATCAACTGACTTTTCAAAAACTAAAGAAAAAAAGAGCTTACACAAAATGCACTTGAGCATCATTTTCATTTCCTTTTGATATTTGCTTCTTTTGAAAGTGGACTATGCCAGTTGAATGCAAGCTTGCGATGCCTACGACTGATGAGCGGGAAGGTGAAGTCCATGTAGAACAGTATCAACTACGCAGCATCTTTTGCACTTCAAATATGATTAGTGTTTTCAAATATCAGGTTGGTTTGCATACATCTACAGCTGCAGGCATGATGGCTTCATAGAAGTAAGAAACACTATCCATTTCAGAGTAAAATATGATATACTAAAACACTCTGACCATCAGTTAAAGAAAATCCAAATATGAAAAGTTGAATGGAACTGTGGACTTACTGTTGATATGTCATGCAACAAAATTTGGAAATGATATGACAGGGTTTTTTAAGGATGTTCGTTGAATGTAAATTTTTTAATTTCTAAATATTTATTTGGGGATCTTCTTTAAAAATCTGTATTACACAAAATCATGGTGTAGGTTTATCTGACAACTTCTTATGGAACATCAACCATAGACCTGGCACTTTGCCAGGTATTGGAAAACAGCCTCGGTTTCTGTTCTGTTGGAGTTTGTGTAGTAGTCAGAAGAAAGAAATATTAAACAAAGAAACACAATCACTGATAGATAAGGGGGTCTGAAGAAAATGATGTAAGATAAGGAACAGGAGGATGAAGTGGTGTCCTACTTTACACACGGCAGTGCAGAAAGCTTTTCTATGGACGTGACCTTTGAATAGAGACTGATATAAGAGGTGGGTGTCATTCAGCAGAGAGAAGAGTATTTGAGACGCTGTGAACTGGATGTGCAAGAGCCCTGAGGCACAGACCGGGTGATGCATGTGAATTAGAGTATACTGAAGGCAGAGCCCATAAGAGGTCCTGGGGAACTGACTTTAGGGTTTTCAAAACAGGGAAGAGGTAAAGACGATTGCAGTGTTTTTGTCCCAAGTGACCGGAAGATCAGGGTTTTCATTTCTTCAGGTGGGAGATTCCAGGAGATAGATAGGTTGGGAGGCAGCAGGAAGGGGTAAGTGAAACAGTTTGGGGCCTGTCTATTTTGAGTTCCTATTGCGTTGGACAAAAAGTTCATTTGATGGTACCAAAAAACCCAAATGGGCCTTTTGGCCAACCTAATATTTTTTATCCAAGTGGAGACTGGAAGCTGGCACTCAGTGCATAGGTGGGAGAAACTGTGAGAGTCATCGGCATGTGAATCCCATGAGATTAGACTCTCCAGAGACCAGAGGAGATGAGCAGGATCCCCAAAGCTTGTAAAGCCTTTGCGGAGAAGAGGGTCTAGCATAGAAATCAAGCAAACCAGTACACCCAGGACAATGCTGTGTTCTGACATCGAGAAGAAAATAGCCAAAGAGGAAGTAATCCCAACTGTCCCACGTGGCTGGCAGGACTAGTATAAGGAAAGCTGAGAACTAACAATTGGATGAGCTTGAGCTTTCGGGGGTGGGGTGCTAAATCCTGATTTATCAGATTCACCAGAATATGGGTGAAGAAATGCAGGAATGAAATGTAGATAAAATTCAGAGAGAAAGTGGAGAGTATGAGCTACCTTGGTTTGAACCTTAGCTCATCTGGGTCCTGGCTGATGTGACCTTGGAATAGTCAGTTAACCTCTTTGTGACTTGGTTTGGTCACATGTTAAATGTTAATGTCATGTTAAATGACTCTTTCTTTATTGTTAATAATTATAGGATTCTTACATGGAGTCATTAGGGTAATATGTGCAAACTACTGAAAACAGTGTTTGCCTGACATAGGTGTTTGCTATCATTATTAACATACTTTTGGTATTGTTATCATTTTAAGCATTTCTTGGAATTTTTTTTTCTAAGAAGAGCAGGGAAAGGAAAATAGCACAGTGTTAAGATGTCCATGTGGGGTCAAGTGGGGCTTCCCTGGTGGCTCAGACTGTAAAGAATATGCCTGTAAAGCAGGAGACCTGAGTTCTATCCCTGGGTCGGGAAGATCCCCTGCAGAAGGGAATGGCAACCCACACCAGTATTCTTGCCTGGAAAATCTCATGGACAGAGAAGCCTGGCGGGCTACAGTCCATGGAGTCGCAAAGAGTCAGAAACAACTGAAGCAACTTGGCAAGCACGTGGGGTCCAGAGCATACGTATGGTTGCTTGTCTTGTTTTATTTCAGATAAGAGATTGTAGAGCATGTTTTAATGCTGGTGGGAATGCCACAGAAGGATGAAACCTTAGTGGTGCAACAGAAAGAGGGAGAATTTTAGGTAAGGATCTTACATATGGAATAAGGGGTGGATTATATGCAGAGTACATCATGAGAAATGCTGGACTGGAAGAAACACAAGTTGGAATCAAGATTGCTGGGAGAAATATCAATAACCTCAGATATGCAGATGATACCACTCTTATGGCAGAAAGTGAAGAGGGGCTAAAAAGCCTCTTGATGAGAGTGAAAGTGGAGAATGAAAAGGTTGGCTTAAAGCTCAACATTCAGAAAACGAAGATCATGGCATCTGGTCCCATCACTACATGGGAAATAGATGGAGAAACAGTGGAAACAGTGTCAGAATTTATTTTTCTGGGCTCCAAAATCACTGCAGATGGTGACTGCAGCCATGAAATTAAAAGACGCTTACTCCTTGGAAGGAAAGTTATGACCAACCTAGATAGCATATTCAAAAGCAGAGACATTACTTTACCAACAAAGGTTCGCCTAGTCAAGGCTATGGTCTTTCCTGTGGTCATGTATGGATGTGAGAGCTGGACTGTGAAGAAGGCTGAGCGCCGAAGAATTGATGCTTTTGAACTGTGGTGTTGGAGAAGACTCTTGAGAGTCCCTCGGACTGCAAGAAGATCCAACCAGTCCATTCTGAAGGAGATCAATCCTGGAATTTCTTTGGAAGGAATGATGCTAAAGCTGAAACTCCAGTATTTTGGCCACCTCATGTGAAGAGTTGACTCATTGGAGAAGACTCTGATGCTGGGAGGGATTGAGGGCAGGAGGAGAAGGGGACGACAGAGGATGAGATGGCTGGATGGCATCACTGAGTTGATGGGTGTGAGTCTGAGTGACCTCCGGGAGCTGGTGATGGACAGGGAGGCCTGGCGTGCTGTGGTTCATGGGGTCGCAAAGAGTCGGACACGACTGAGCGACTGATCTGATCTGATCTGATCTGATCTAAGTGGTACAAAGTGAATAGAGCTCCTCATTAATTTGAAGAAAAGGATCAGCAGAGGGGATTGGCACAGACACAGCTGTCTTGGAAGATCCGGTGGAGATCTGTGACTGCTTTTGCTTTTAGCTGAGATAAACGCCAGCTCCTCAGTTGAGTTTGAGGGGAGGGGGCAAGAGCCTTGGGAGCTGGGGGCTTGAGGGACAGGTGTGCACTTACCCATGGGGAGGTGGTGGGGAGGGAGTTCAAGAACCGGAGGTCAGATATGAGATTTGGGCAGGACTGAGAGCCAACTTGAGGTGAGTGATTACAAACTAAAGCGGGGAGGAAGGAACCTGTGGCTTTGTTTGGGTTTTGTCTTCAGTCATGTTCAAGACCCCCAGAAGAGAAGGCGGGCAGCCCGATATCACCAGGCTAGAGTTTTTGTCAGGTGACTCAGTGAAGGGGCAGACACCATGGGGGTGTTGGTGTTGGCTGGGGGGGATGGCCAGTGTGCAGGAGCAATGCATAGGTGATAGATGGGGAATATGGGAGAGGATCCCTGGGTTGAATGTTTCTTTGCTTTTCAAAGAAATAACAGATTCTCTGGGTCTACCAAGGGCTTCCCAGGTGAGTTGATGATAAAGAATCCATCTGCCAATGCAGAAGACGCAGGTTTAATCCCTGGGTCAGGAAGATCCCCCGGAGGAGGAAATGGCAACCCGCTCCAGTATTCTTTCATGGAGAATCCCATAAACAGAGGAGCCTGGTGGGCTACAGTTCATGGGGTCGCAGGAGTTGGACATGACTGAGCAACTAAGCAAGCATGTGTGCATGAGCCTTCCAGAGTCAGGGGTCGTGAACTTCAAATCCTGAAGTTTCACCAGGGATGAGAGAGGGCTCCCAGGCACCTCTGAACAGGAGCTCACCACCCATGGACCCGGCAGTTGTCCAAGGGCTTCGGCTAACTCTTAACCCGAGGACTGTGTCCAGCTTCAGCAGGAACTCTAGTACAGAGAAGCATCTAAATCCAGCTGTTGGTTTTATAGCATAACCCATTCAGTACTTGAAGTCATGGACTCTAAAATTATATGATGAAAGCTGTGAGCACCTTAACATTACCAACATCGCATGTCTTCAGATATCCTGGCAAAAGTCCACATACAATTTGAATGTTTCCTGGTGGCCAGGGAATCCTATCCATAGAACTCCATGTTGAGAAACTTGGCTTTAAAATTCTGCATTACATATCCCACAAAATAGTGATTATCTTTTGAATATTAAAGTGGTGGTGATACCAGAACTGAAAAATGCTTTGTCTAGGAAATGCTCTTGACTAAAAGGAATTAGTTGAAATTAAAAGATAATTTAAAATTACATATAATTAGCTCAAGAACTATACTTTAAAAGGACAAAGTACAATATAGGAATACACAAAGGTTTATGACATGTTCAAATTTTAATCCAGTGGGTAATTTGGAATGTATTATATATTGTAGGGAGAAGGAAAACGAGTAGTAATAATATTTAGAAATTATGCAAGAATGTACCTATCTAAGTGTGCTTCTTGGGTATTAAAGTATTATTTTTCTAGCTGGCTATACTACCAGAGACACCATTAAACTGTTATCAGTGAAAAGAAGTTGTAGGAAATGGTGTTTAGCAAGTAAAACTAGGAAATCTACAGTGAATGGGTTCATATCTTCATTTGCTACTAACTGGCTGTGTGACCCTGAACTGGGTAATAAACCTCCATAAACCTGTAACATGGGGATAAAATAATAATATTGATACCTACCTCATTGAGATCTTTTTAAGGATTAAAAGAGATAAGGCACCTCAAGTGTATAGAGTATAAGTGAAGTTGCTCAGTCATGTCCGACTCTTTGCAACCCCATGGAACATAGCCTACCAGCCTGCTCTGTCCATGGGATTTTCCCGGCAAGAATACTGGAGTGGGTTGACATTTCCTTCTCCAGGGGATCTTCCCAACTCAGAGATCGAACTCTGGTCTCCCAAATTGCACAGACGCTTTACCATCTGAGCCACCAGGGAAGCCAGTATAGAGTATATATGGAACTGTTGATCTTTTTCAACTTTAAAATATAACCTGGGGACTTTCCTGGTGGTCTGGTGATTAAGACTTTGTCTTCCAATGCAGGGGGTGTGGGTTTGATCCCTGGTCAGGGAGCTAAGTTCCCACATTCCTCACAGCCAAAAGACCAAAACATGAAACAGAAGCAATATAGTAACAAATTCAATAAAAACTTTAAAAGTGATCCACATCAAAAAAAAAAAAACCAAATCTTACAAAATAACCTAATTAGGTATTCTAAAGGTACTAGTCTGTTCCCCTTGGCTATAACATTCTAGTTAAGATCTGAAATCAGTTTTAATATTTAGAAATCTTGTTAATAAAAAGAACTGTAAAAAAAATCAAAATTAATGGAATCAAATGTCTCTTAACCGCTTTGTCTCTGAAGGTACATTTGTCCAGGTAGGTAGGGGCCAGAAGTGGCCTTTTTTATTATTTGCTCAAGGATTATTTGCAATCAATTTCTGTCTACTATCTCAGTGTCTCAGTGTTCCAGCCCAGTGTGATGTATAAGTTCCCTCAAGTCAAACTCTATTGTCAGGCTTACTGTGTAGGACCAACCAAAGATTAGGAATTTTAACCATCTATTTCCATGACAAAGGCACAGCTGACAGTCTAGACCAATGAGTATGTCATTGAACCAGAAAACTAGAAACTGAAGTGTTTCACAGCAGAACTCCAGCATGTTCTATAAAATTAATTAGCTCTCAGAATTACTGTGGAGAAGGAAATGGCAACCCACTCCAATATTCTTGCCTGGAGAATCCCAGAGACAGTGGAGCCTGGTGGGCTGCCATCTATGGGGTCACACAGAGTCGGACATGACTGTTGTGACTTAGCAGCAGCAGCAGAATTACTGAGAGGAAAAGTTGAAAAGTTGTCAATTTCTTATTGTTGTTCAGCGGCTCAGCTGTGTCTGACTCTTTGCAACCTTGCAGACTGCAGCATTGGGCATCCCCAGTGGCACTAGTGGTAAAGAACCCACCTGCCAATACAGGAGACATAGGAGAGGCTGGTTCGATCCCTGCGTCAGGAAGATCCCCTGGAGGAGGGCATGACAACCACTCCACTATTCTTGCCTGAAGAAGCCCATGGATAGAGAAGAAGCTTGGCCGGCTACAGTCCATGGGGTCACAAAGAGTCAGACAGGACCGAAGCGACAGAGCATGCGTGAATGCAGACTGCAGCACGCCAGGCTTGCCTGGCCTTCACCATCTCTGAGTTTGCTCAGATTCACGTCCACTGAATCAGTGATACCATCCAACCATCTAATCCTCTATCATTATTACCCAGCCACAAAAATCAATTGATCTATGAATTTCCTGTGTTTGACATAGATATTCTCATTTATGTTTTAATAAGAGCATAAATCAAAAGATTATTCATCATAATTTCCAAGTTGCTCTATCAAATTGTATGAACAATGGTAATTCTAAACTGAAAACTCCTTTAGTGTAAATTTTTACCATAAAAGTTGGTTAAAGGCACAAATACAAAAGAAAGAATCCAACAGTATAGAATTATATATAAATTAATTTTAGAAACATGGGGTATAAAATAATTTTATTTTAGAGTAGAATGTAAGCTAAAGTGATAACAAGAAGCCTTTTTTTTCTATTAAATAGATTGTCATACGGGATTTATGCTCTATCTGTTCCACTTTTTATAGTACAGATCAGATCAGATCAGTCACTCAGTCATGTCCGACTCTTTGCGACCCCATGAATCACAGCACGCCAGGCCTCCCTGTCCCACACCAACTCCCGGAGTTCACTGAGACTCACATCCATCGAGTCAGTGATGCCATCCAGCCATCTCATCCTCTGTTGTCCCCTTCTCCTCCTGCCCCCAATCCCTCCCAGCATCAGAGTCTTCTCCAATGAGTCAACTCTTCGCATGAGGTGGCCAAAGGACTGGAGTTTCAGCTTTAGCATCATTCCTTCCAAAGAAATCCCAGGGCTAATCTTCAGAATGGACTGGTTGGATTTCCCTGCAGTCCAAGGGACTCTCGAGAGTCTTCTCCGACACCACAGTTCAAAAGCATCAATTCTTCAGTGCTCAGCCTTCTTCACAGTCCAACTCTCACATCCATACATGACCACTGGAAAAACCATAACCATGGACCTTTGTTGGCAAAGTAATGCCTCTGCTTTTGAATATTCTATCTAGGTTGGTCATAACTTTCCTTCCAAGGAGTAAGCGTCTTTTAATTTCATGGCTGTGGTCACCATCTGCAGTGATTTTGGAGCCCAGAAAAATAAAGTCTGACACTGTCTCCCCATGTATTTCCCATGAAGTGATGGGACCGGATGCCATGATCTTCGTTGTCTGAACGTTGAGCTTTAAGTCAACTTTTTCACTCTCCACTTTCACTTTTATCAAGAGGCTTTTTAGTTCCTCTTCACTTTCTGCCGTAAGGGTGGTGTCATCTGCATATCTGAGGTTATTGATATTTCTCCCGGCAATCTTGATTCCAGCTTGTGTTTCTTCCAGTTCAGCATTTCTCATGATGTACTCTGCATATAAATTAAATAAGCAGGGTGACAGTATACAGCCTTGATGTACTCCTCTTCCTATTTGGAACCAGTCTGTTGTTCCATGTCCAGTTCTACCTGTTGCCTCCTGACCTGCATACAAATTTCTCAATTTTATAGTTCAGTATAGTATAAAGGTTGGCTTAAAGCTCAACATTCAGAAAACGAAGATCATGGCATCTGGTCCCATCACTACATGGGAAATAGATGGAGAAACAGTGGAAACAGTGTCAGACTTTCTTTTTCTGGGCTCCAAAATCACTGCAGATGGTGACTGCAGCCATGAAATTAAAAGAGCTTACTCCTTGGAAGGAAAGTTATGACCAACCTAGATAGCATATTCAAAAGCAGAGACATTACTTTGCCAACAAAGGTCTGTCTAGTCAAGGCCATGGTCTTTCCAGTGGTCATGTATGGATGTGAGAGCTGAACTGTGAAGAAGGCTGAGCGCCGAAGAATTGATGCTTTTGAACTGTGGTGTTGGAGAAGACTCTTGAGAGTCCCTTGGACTGCAAGGAGAGCCAACCAGTCCATTCTGAAGGAGATCAGCCCTGGGATTTCTTTGGAAGGACTGATGCTAAAGCTGAAACTCCAGTACTTTGGCCACCTCATGCGAAGAGTTGACTCATTGGAGAAGACTCTGATGCTGGGAGGGACTGGGGGCAGGAGGAGAAGGGGACGACAGAGGATGAGATGGCTGGATGGCATCACTGACTCGATGGATGTGAGTCTGAGTGACCTCCGGGAGTTGGTGATGGATAGGGAGGCCTGGTGTGCTGCGATTCATGGGGTCGCAAAGAGTCGGATACGACTGAGCAACTGATCTGATCTGATCTGATAGTATAAAATTTTATAGTTCAGTATAGTATAAAATTTTATAGTTCCGTATAGTATAAAAAAGACCATAATTTTGAAAATATTAACGGATGTATTTAATTCCTAGTGAATCCTCTAGTGCTAGACATGCTTGTTTCTTTTAAGAGTTCTGATTGTATTGTTTTTCAGTTGCTAAGTCATATTCAACTCTCTGTGACCCCATGGACCAGGCCTCTCTGTCCATGGGATTTCCCAGGCAAGAATACTGGAGTGGGTTGACATTTCTCCCTCCAGGGGATTTTGCCAGCTTGTGGATCAAATTTGTGTATCCTGCATCTCCTGCATTGGCAGACAAATTCTTTACCTCTGGATCACCTGGGAAGCCCCAAATTTAAATACGTGACACCTAGTTAAATTTAAATTTTAGACAGTCAGTTATACTTAGTATATTATGATCCATGCAATATTTGAATGTAATACTTGTACTAAACATCTAGTTGTTTATCTGAAATTCACATTTAACTGAGCGTCCTGTATTTTGTCTGGCAACCCCACCCTCCACACCTGGTTGCCTCCTCCCACACTGCAGTCAAGTCACTCACTCCTTCATTAAAATAGGAATCTAAGAACTGGAAGATGATTGCTCAGCTCTAAGCTTTAAACAGACATTTGAAAGTGGTTAGCGACATTCTGGTGTGCCAGTGAGATTTACATATATATAGATAGATAGATAGATATTTCCAGTGAGATTCTTTGATTTTAAAAAGCCAGGCTGTGATACAGATGAGGCAAGATTTATGGCACTAGTGGTGAAAACCCACCTGCCAATGCAGGAGACATAAGAGGTGCAGCTTCGGTCCCTGGGTAGGGAAGATGCCCTGGAGAAGGAAATTGCAACCCACTCCAGTATTCTCACTTAGAAAATACCATGGACAGAGGAGCCTGGTGGGCTATACAGCCCATGGGGTCATGAAGAGTTGGACACAACTGAAGTGACTTAGCATAGCAAACCACAGCAGGAAGGCTGACCAGAGAGCAGGCAGGAATCCAGAGAGAACACAGAAGCAGATTTCCTGAATTCTGGAAAGAAGTTGAATGATTTAGCAGGAATCAGAAAGTCAAGAAATTCAGCAAGAGGGTGAGTCTGGGAAGGCACCCACCCCACAAGGTTCTGCCAGGACGGGTAAGAGTTGACACATCAGAAACCCATCAGAGGGTGGCTGCTCCTATGTGGTATTCTGGGAGGGCCCAGGTAGTTCAGCAGGAAGACAGCCTGGCCTGGTGGGGTCCCCCTTCCCCTCAGCTGCAGGAATTCCTGACGTAGCCACAGGATCCCTGCAGAAGGTCCAGAGTATCAGGCTCCTGAAGGAGGGTGTCGGCACCAGGAAGGCCGCAAGGGTGCGGTCCGTGGGTCGTTGTTGGAGCCTGTGCTGCTCTTCGACCCAGACACGGTGGACACCCAAGCCCCACTTCCTGCCCATGACCCAGGTCCTGCTCAGAGAAGAGGAGGGAGGGGAAGACATTCTTGAACAACGTGAGGGTTTATCTCTGGGTGACAAGGCTGAAAATCAGACACGTCTCTAGGAGTTGACTCCAAAGATACCAGATTCTAAACCAAATGGGAGAGAGTGTCAAGCCCCAGCAAAGAGAGACTCTGGAACCCATGGAAATTTATTTAGAGGAAGAAGAGGCCCTCCTACTTTTGCACCAGAGGTTAGTAATGTTGCAATTTCTACCCACTCTGGAAGGGTGTGATAAGGACAAAGAGAGCAAGCACAGCCCCTGACATTCTCCACGGAGGAAGGGGGAGTGCAAATTGATTTTTACTGCTGTTTTGAAATGCAGATAACGTTATCCTCGAAGGATAAAACACCAAGCAAAAAGTTATTTAGAAAATACAGGAGTGTGTGCCAAAAGGCAGGCTTTTGGTTCTGCGGGAGCATGTGAGGTCCCATGCCTCACAGGAGGGATCCCAGGGGGATGTGGGGGGGTGGGGAGCAAGCCATCCCCCGACTGGAGGGAGAACATAGGTAAATCTGAGCACTGGGGAGGATTTCCACCTCAAACAGCAGGGGGCCTTTGCTTTGGAAAGTGAAGGACAACTCCCCAGGTGTTATGAACAAGGACTGACAGAATCAGAACTGGGTTGTAGGAAGATTACAGTCATTATAACGTGTAGGATGGAGTGAACGGATGGATCCTAGAGCTGTCACCAACGATGACTTCGGGGTTTCAAACCTTGGAAAACAAGGTTATAAATAGAGGCAATGAAGGCAGAAGGAGAAATTAAGTTTGAGGGGAAGAAGAGGATTCTCTTCAAATGTGTCAAATAGGATATTGCAACTCAGTTTATCAATAAAGATGATTTGAACACCCACTAGGCGCCAGGCCTGCCCTGCGATGGAGTTCTCATGAACACAGCACTGAGAGCACTCAGCGCCGTGCAGCAGGAGCCCCACCAGGGGCTTGATTAATGTTAGCCACTCAGTCGTGTCTGACTCTGCGACCCCATGGACTATATAGCCCGTCAGGCTCCTCTGTCCGTGGGATTCTCCAGGCAAGAATACTGGAGTGGGTAGCCATTCCCTTCTCCAGAGGATCTTCCCAACCCAGGGGTTGAACCTGCATCTCCTGTGTCTCCTGCATTGGCAGGCAGATTCTTTACCACTGAGCCACCTGGGAAGTGTATATATAGTGTATATATATATACACACACATATATATATATATATGTATGTGTGTATGAATGGGCAGCATTCATAGACCGCTCTCAACAAATGGAACTTCCCTCAGCCCCTTGGCCCCTGTTATTTTTGTTTTAAAGACATTCGTAATAAGTCGGATCTCACGTGGTCTATCTCATGCTCAAACACGAAGGCTTTCCTTCCATCAGGCTGCCTCTACCAACGGACTCCTTCACTTTGTAATCTGTGTCCGTGGATACATGTGCACACATGTGGCCATGTGGCTTATGCACACACAGGCACACACTCGTTTGTGATTTGTGGCCTTTTCTCAGTGACATGAACCTCTGATCTACGCTCACTTTATGACTGAATCAAAAGCAGGGAAAGAAGATGAACATACTTCTGAGTTTGGCAGGTGGAAAGAATCGCTATAGCCATAAAGACTCATTTGACCTTGAGGACTGATAATGACTCTAGAAGCAGTTCAGAAAAAGAGTGTTGAGGTCACACCTTGAGCAAAATAGCCTTGTTTAACTAGCCTGTGGCCTTCTCAGGGGACCATTCACATCAGGGACCACAGTCATATCAGTGGGCACCTCCTGGAACACTGATTAAACACCGCCTCCAGGTCACACAGGCTTCCCAGGTAGCTCAGGCTATAAAGGATTTGCCTGCCAATCTGGGAGACGTGGGAGATGAAAGTTCAATCCCTGGGTCAGGAAGATCCCCTGGAGAAGGAAATGGCATCCCACTGCAGTATTCTTGTCTGGGAAATCCCATGGACAGAGGGACCTGGAGGGCTACAGTCCATGGGGTCGCAAAGAGCTGGACAAAACTGATGACGCACGCACACACGCCAGGTTGCATGGATGAGGCCTGCCCTCAGACCAGGAGCATGGTCCCAGAGAGGGATCCAGAGGAAACACAGTCCCAGGGAAGGTGGCAGTCCTCAGTTCTGAGGCAGGATGTGGCACTGTCACTAAGAGTACAAGACTGAATTGGATAAATTTGGGATTAAACTTGGTCCACTATGCCTTTTCATTTAAACACAATGCAAACCAGACCTTAGAGGCGGCTTGGCATTTTGACTTAGCAACATGGTGAAAGATCAGAACATCAAACAGTCCTGTGCATATATGCGGATGTAAAAGCACACTCCTATAAAAGATAGCTGTGCCTTGCATAAGAGGGCCCAAGGTGAACCTGTGCCCTCTGAAAAGCTAGCAGATCAAGAAAGCTAATTTTTTTCTGTTTCCAAGGCAACAGAATCACAAATAGCTTGATTCTCAATCCAATGGATAATATGATGATTCTGGTACCTTTTCAATTAGAAAATGGCCTTTGGAAAGCAGACATCCCTGGATTCACCCGATGCTGGTCCCAACAACATTGATGGAAGCATCCAGTTTCTGATCTGTTGCCAAGAAACTAGTCAGACAAAAGAGAGAGATAATCTGATAGCTATATATCATGTGTCATCATACTAATTGTATGGGATTGGTTCTGCTACCTCATTTAGCTTGGCTTATATATTCTTGAGAAAATATGCTGGTGGAGAAAAGAGGAGAAAGAGTGATGAACTCACCGTGGGGACTTAGAGAAGCTAGAGACTAGGCATTTCCACCAAACTTTGAAGGTGAATAGGATATGGAGGCAAACAGGTAGAGGGAAATGAGAACCTGGCAGATGCGGACTGAGACGGATGCTCTGTGATGGTGGCAAGGGGTCCCTTTGGGGAGTGCTGGTAACTGATGGTGGCTTGGTTCTGTGATGGGAAAAAAAGACAGGCAGGTTAGAGGACAATATTGAGGCTTTAGAAATTACCGTTTTCAGAAATGTGGGAATTATCTTGCAGGCACAGTGATATCAGACTTCATTTTGGAAATAGAAATCTAGGAGCAGGATACATAAGAGAAGAAGATTAGGCCAAGAGCCCATTATTAAATTTACGTAACAGATGTTGATTGAAAACAACCATTTTGCGCAAATCTACCTTCTTGGGCTGCTGCTGCTGCTAAGTCGCTTCAATCGTGTCCGATTCTGTGGACCCCATAGACGTCAGCCCACCAGGCTCCCCCGTCCCTGGGATTCCCCAGGTAAGAACACTGGAGTGGGTTGCCGTTTCCTTCTCCAATGTGTGAAAGTGAAAAGTGAAAGTGAAGTCACTCAGTTATATCCAACTCTTAGCAACCCCATGGATTGCAGCCTACCAGGCTCCTCCGTCCATGGGATTTTCCAGGCAAGAGTACTGGAGTGGGGTGCCATTGCCTTCTCCACCTCTTGTGCTAGATCTATCCAACTTGAGCTTCCCATGTGACCCAGTGGTAAAGTATCTGCTTGCCAGTGTAGGAGACCTGGGTTCAATCCCTGGGTCAGAAAGATCCCCTGGAGAAAGAAATGGCAACCCACTCCAGAATCCTTGCCTGGGAAATCCCATGGACAGATTAGCCTGGCGAGCTGCGGTCCATGGGGTCTCGAAGAGTCAGGTATGACTTAGTGACTAAATAACAACACCACCTTCCAACTTAAGTCCAGATCCATTCGGTTACTTTCAGGGGCCCCTGCGTGTCCCTGCTCTGAGCTGGGACCCTTGTGGATCATCCACAGGACCACCTCCTGGACCGTTGCAGACCAGCCTTCTAACTGGCTTCTTCCTACTTCTTGTTTGGCTCCTTTCTAACCCCTTCTCACTGCAGACAGGATATTTACTTTGCAGTAATGGAAACCAGCTTGCCCCTCCCCAGCACAAATCCTTCAGTGTCTTGCCATGACATTTAAGATCAAGATCTGAAGTCATCTCCAAAAAATACCCCCTAAGACTGTGCCTGGCCCAGCCTGCCTGGATCTCGCCTCACCGCGTGCCCCATCCCCCTTCATCCAGCACATCGTGAACCAGCCTGGGAGGCCTTCTTTTGTGGTGCCTTCATCAGGCTGGTCTCATTTCCACCTCAAGGACTTCCCACAGGCATTCCTCTTCCTGGGACATGCCCCACCCTTCTCCTGGGACCAGCTCTCCTTGGCTCTCGGGTGCAAGAGAGAATATTCTTGCTCTCACTACCACCTCCTCAGATAAATCACATTCTTCACTAAAAGCCCTCTGGTATCCTTAAGCTACCCTCCTGGACCCCTCATCCCTCCAAGGGCAGGGACAGGGTCCCTGAACGAGAAGGGACCTGTGCAGTGGGTCCCTGACTCCCCTCTGTATTTGTGAAGCTGCCAGGCGATGCCTCAGGGTGCAGGCGGCAGATGCCAGCTATTTTCACCTCCTCCTTTTGCCGGGAGGTGGATTTCACCTTCTGCTGTCAATGGTCCCAGGCAGCTTGGCAGAGCTGAGATGCAGAGGCCACCTCTGTCATCACACGTGTCTCTTCAGCATGGTTTCCTCTCAATTAGCTGCAGGGGAGCGAGCAAGGGAGGGATCAGGGAAGGTAGAGAACTTGGGGAGGCTTTGCTTTGCTGCCAGTCTCTAAGTCATCCTGAGGCTGGTGAGCTCCGTTCTGCTCTTGTTCAGCGTTTATGGGATTTGTTGCAGTCTCCAGCCTCACCCCTGATAGCGGTGTCCACTATTTCCTGTTCTGTCCCACAACCCCATGTAAATAATTAGCACAGGAGTGGACTGTGGGGTATAAAAGAACAACTTTCTGTCTGGAAACCAGCACACACACACACACCTCCCAGATTTCAGCCCAGAGAATCCCCAGGGTGAGAACAGCCATCTCCAGGAGGGAACAGGGCCTTGTGCGAACCACTCCCCCTTCATCCATCTCCCTGGCCCTTTCCCTGTGCTGCTGGCCATCCTTCTGATCCGAGGGGAAGGTCATACCCAGGTGCTAGGAGAGGACTGCTCGCCCGGAGAAATGCAGCCCTCCTTCCCTCCATCCTTCTTAGAAAAGATGAGACAGGTCAACCTTGCAGGGAGGAATTTTATCCAAAAACCAGGGAGCCGACCAATTAGTAACAAAGCAAAAGCCAGAGACACAAGTCTAGGAAGTGGTATTTAGGGTATGTTTCTGATTCAGCAGGGTTCTCATTCCCACACCAGTCCCAAGCGCTCCAAGATCTGGCTCTCAGCTGCTCACGTTATTTCGGAGAATCATCCCTGCCCTCCTCTGATTTACCCATTTTCCTGAGGACACAGTCATTCAAGTTGAAACCAACCAGGAATAGAACATGACAGGACAGGAAAGGTCAATATGTTCCAAGGGAAGTGTCTTTTCTGTAGGAGAGATGATAGGAAAATCCAGGGCAACTGAGTGTTCAAAGAATGGAACCTTTTCTTCTTTTCAGAGCTAGGAGGGGCAAGACCAGGCAAAGCTTCGGATGTTTGTAATAGATATGCAGTGTGTGGTTTGAATATAAAAATGCACATTTTAGCATGGAAACAACTGTTTTCACTCACTCCCTGCCTGCTTGCAAATGGTCCTTCATTGTCGTGAAGGGTGAAGATCTAGAAATGTGATTTCTTCTTTCTCAATGATGAATCTTCAGGAAGCAGAATATATTGTTTTATCCTTTCTGGCATCTTGGAGAAGAGCAAAAAGGAGAAAGAGCATAAAGTTTGAGAAACTCCTTTACAAGCAATCTGTCCACAGTTGTTTGCATTAAATTTTTCCAATGATAATATAGATCTGTTGTGATTCACACCTCAACCCTTGGAATCACAGGCTTTGGAATCTTCTTTGTGAATGTACTTAATCTCCTAGTTTATTTGGGTACTCCAGTTGAGAGGACTAAGCTGTTTCCTGTTTGCTGGACTGTAGATAAGGACACTGACAAAGGTCCATATAGTCAAAGCTCTGGTTTTCCCAGTAGTCATGTATGGATTTGAGAGTTGGCCCATAAAGAAGGCTGAGTCCTGAAGAATTGATACTTTTGAACTGTGGTGTTGGAGAAGATTCTTGAGAGTCCCTTGGACTGCAAGGAAATCCAACCAGTTCATCCTAAAGGAAATCAACCCTGAATACTCATTGGAAGGGGTGCTGCTGAAGCTGAAGTTCCAAAACTTTGGCCACCTGATATAAAGAGCTGACTCACTGGAAAAGACCCTGATGCTGGGAAAGATTGAAGGCAAAAGGAGAAGAGGGCAGCAGAGGAGGACAAGGAAGCCTGGCGTGCTGCAGTTCATGGGGTTGCAAAGAGTCAGACGTGACTTAGCGACTAAAGAACAGCAACAGATAAGGAAGCAGATGTGGGAGGATCATATAGTAAGTTCTTAGTTATTGTTTGGCTTTTTTTTTTCCCTCCCCCTCCACCATCTGTAATTCCTGGGGAAGATTGAGCTTCAGGTCCATGTTGTCTGAGGAGACCATCCCTGCCTGCTGCCTATTTCCACAAGCCTGTTCCCTTCAGGGGATGGGACTGGGAGGATGGGGCTGCTCAAGGAGGAGGAGGAGGAAAGGCTGGAAAGATAGTGGATGTGTCTAGGGTTGCCAGACAGCAGATGGGATATGCAATTTTTATTTTAATAGCAAAAACATTTTGTATTGGGGTATGCCAATAAATAGTGTTGAGGTAGTTTCAGGTGAACAGTGAAGGGTCTCAGCCATGCATATGCATGTATCCATTTTCCCTCAAACACCCCTCCCACCCTGACTGACATGTAACATTAAGCAGAGTTCCATGTGCTATGCGTAGGTCTTTGCTGGTTGTCCATTATAAATATAGCAGTGTGTACATGACCTTCCCAAAGTTCCTAACTATCCCTTCCCACCCCCGGCAACCATGAGTTTAAAGATCAAAAATACAGACACATTTTAGTATAACTATGTCCTGAATATCGTATGCTGCTAAGTCGCTTCAGTCGTGTCCGACTCTGTGTGACCCCAGAGACGGCAGCCCACCAGGCTCCTCTGTCCCTGGGATTCTCCAGGCAAGAACACTGGAGTGGGTTGCCATTTCCTTCTCCAATGCATGAAAGTGAAAAGTGAAGTGAAGTCGCTCAGTCGTGTCTGACTCTTCATGACCCCATGGACTGCAGCCTACCAGGCTCCTCCGTCCATGGGATTTTCCAGGCAAGAGTACTGGAGTGGAGTGCCATTGCCTTCTCCAAATATTGTATGAGGCATCAGATCAGTCGCTCAGTCATGTCCGACTCTTTTCGACCCCATGAATCGCAGCACGCCAGGCCTCCCCGTCCCACACCAACACCCGGAGGTCACTCAGACTCACATCCATAGAGTCAGTGATACCATCCAGCCATCTCATCCTCTGTCGTCCCCTTCTCCTCCTGACCCCAATCCCTCCCAGCATCAGAGTCTTCTCCAATGAGTCAACTCTTCGCATAAGGTGGCCAAAATACTGGAGTTTCAGCTTTAGCATCATTCCTTCCAAAGAAATCCCAGGGCTGATCTCCTTCAGAATGGACTGGTTGGATCTCCTTGCAGTCCAAGGGACTCTCAAGTGTCTTCTCCAACACTACAGTTCAAAAGCATCAATTCTTCGGCGCTCAGCCTTCTTCACAGTCCAGCTCTCACATCCATACATGACCACAGGAAAGACCATAGCCTTGACTAGGCGAACCTTTGTTGGCGAAGTAATGTCTCTGCTTTTGAATATGCTATCTAGGTTGGTCATAACTTTCCTTCCAAGGAGCAAGCGTCTTTTAATTTCATGGCTGTAGTCACCATCTGCAGTGATTTTGGAGCCCAGAAAAAGAAAGTCTGACACTGTTTCCACTGTTTCTCCATCTATTTCCCATGTAGTGATGGGACCGGATGCCATGATCTTCGTTTTCTGAATGTTGAGCTTTAAGTCAACTTTTTCACTCTCCACTTTCACTTTCATCAAGAGGGTTTTTAGTTCCTCTTCACTTTCTGCCATAAGGGTGGTGTCATCTGCATATCTGAGGTTATTGATATTTCTCCCACTCAAACACTAAAATCTTCTTTGTCTGAAATTGCAGTTTAATTGGGCATCCTGTATATTTATTTGCTAAATCCAGAAACTTCTGGGTTGAATGAGGGTGTGGATGATGAGGGGGTTCTATAGTCAGTGGAGATCCTAGCTTGGTCCTCACATTGGAAATCCCAGGAGAGATGGCACCATGGGGAGGATCACTGCACCCAGGGAATCGTGAAAATACGACAACAAGCATTCTAAGGGTGCCAGTGATGACCAAGGGCTAGAGGCTCATGAGGCAGTATAGTTTTCTCCACTTAAATTTCCCAGACATAACAAAACCTTGTGTTTCCTCTACCTACCCTGCCTTTCAGTGAAGTTTTCAACACATTCTTCCTCCAGGGTCATCATCCTACTCTCTTCTCGTAAGACTGGGAAATCTTATCTATTTTCCCCATTCACAGAATCTGAGTGTTATCCGTAGGATTCATGATGCCATGGGCCTGGGTGGTTGAGATTCCACCTAAAGGTGGAGTCTGTGCTCCCCCAGAGACCACAGACTCCATAGCACTCCAGATGATCAAGCTTAGAAGTGAACAGTTGAATGACAACAACCAGAAAAGGTAACCATTTCTTTTGAAAGCATCCTGTGCAATGTTTTCATGTGTGTGTTTCATATCCATCAATCAGCAAACATAAAGGGCCCGTTTTTACAAGATGCATGAGTGATGAGACGCATTGATGGTACCTGCCCTTTCTGAATCTCCCTCACCACCCCATGATTAAGGATCTGAGCTATCTGCAGTCTCCTCCTGGCTGGCCAAGGCCCCCAGCATTCTAATCATCAAAGCTTTGCAGTTATTTTCCTTGGTGGCCTTAATCTGGAAGTGCCCTCAGCTAGGAACCAGACCCACCTCAGCAGAGGAACAATATGGCCCCTACGGATGTCTACCCTAGACAACCCACAGATCCTGCTGGTAGGTTAAGAGGCAGATTCTCTCAAGATGATGAAAGTGGAAAATATAAACACCCACAAGGACTCCAGGACATACGACAACAGGAAAGGCTGTCGCTCTTCAGGAGTGTCACCATAACAAAGCGTGTCTTTGGCACGTGTGAAATTGGGAGCATGAAGCTTGAGTTCTGTCTCGAGTCAGCTACTTTGAGTTTTGTGACCTTGGGCGGGACTCTTTCTGTGTTCAGTCTCATTTTCTTCAGCTGTGAGATGGTGGTGACTGTGTTGAGGTGTCAGCTTCTCGAGATAACAGATGTGAAAAGAGCTTGGTGTGTGCTTGTGTGTGTGACAAGTACGGAAATGATAGTAAAACTTTCACAAGTTGAATATTGAAATTTACACAAAACAGTGCAGAACAGCCAATCGAAAGCCTATGAACTGTGAGTAAACAAGACAGATACTAAAGAGAAGAATGGCAGAGGTTGGATGGCATCACTGACTCGATGGACATGAGTTTGAGCAAGCTCCAGGAGGTGGTAAAGGACAGGGAAGCCTGGAGTGCTGCAGTCCATGGGGTCGCAAAGAGCCAGACATGACTGAGTGACTGAACAACAACAAAGACACGAAGAGAAGCAAATAGAAAGACAGCCTAAAGAGCTGACTGAGAGCTGATGGATATGCAAATATATCATTTTATCCTCTCCTAACGTAATCCACTGGAGAGACTCTTAACTCATAGCCAGAGGGAGCAATTATCGTCTGTACAAGAGTTTCTGGTAATAGAAAGATGACCCAAGTAAATATATTTATCAGCTGTGTTGTGATAAGTGACCTCCACACACCAGGCTTTGTTCTGAAGTGTCACCAAACAGAACTCATGTTAATTCTCACCAGACCCTGTGAAGTACTATCAGTAGCCCGACTTCATAGCAGAGGAAGCTGAGATGCAGACACATGTGTCGCTTGCTCAGCATCACTCAGATGTCTGTGATGGAGTTTGGATTCGTGGTTATAACCTGTGCTCTGAAACACATTTTTATATTGGCTATGTAAACAGACCTGGCAGAAACAATTACAAAATTCCCCATAAGGAACATGTTTGTAGATAAGATTGCCAGAAAAACAAGATCATAGAATTAATAGAGCTAGCTTGATGAGACACATAGCTAAATGAGAGTTAATCTAATTATTTAGATATTTTAAATTATAAAGAGTTTAAGAGAAAGCAAATTTTACTCTTCAACTTTTACATTTATTACCAAGCTTTAGCATCTATTTAGGAAACAAAAGGGGGCTTCCCAGGTGGCTCATCAGCAAAGAAGCCACCTGCCAATTCAGGCGATGCAGGAGACATGGGTTCAACCTCTGGGTCAGAAAGATCCCCAGGAGGAAATGGCAACCCACTCGAGTATTCTGGCCTGCGAAATCCCATGGAGAGAAGAGCCTGGTGGGCTATAGTCCCTGGGGTCGCAAAGAGTCTGATGCAACTTAGCAATTAAACAACAATATAGGAAACAAACGACAACCGATTACTTCCTAAGGATTTTGTTATAATTTAAAAATGGTCATGCTTTTGGTGAGGCATGAACCTTTGATGGCTGGATGCAGTTTCAGTGGCTTAGTTCCTTACGTGAAAGTTACTAACTTAGAAATGCTATGTCCTTGGGCAAAAGAAAGACACCTTTGTAAGGCTGTGCTCAGCACCAAACTCCTTCGTCAGGCAGCTTGTCCAGGGTTGTTGTTCTGTCACTAAGTCATGCCTGACTCTGCAGCCCCATGGACTACAGGGTGTAAGGTGCTAATTGGTATTTAAACATCAGGGTGGATGGTGTTTTCATTTCATCTCAATTATCACTGTGCATTTCGAGGGGAAAATAACCAAAAACAATGGTCCCTTGGAAATTGGTTTCCTAATGAGGGGTGAAATATTAATACATTCCTGTGTCCTGGAATAAAATTCAGACTGCTGTATACTTTAGCCAATTGCTTCCTAGTCCTTACTCCTCCCACCCAAATCCTCTGGGACAGTGGTTCTCAGACATGTTGGTGTCTCCATCCCTACAACAGGCTAAATAAATACAGAAAAACTCAAAAAGCTTGTGTTTATGTGAATTACACCTATGAATATATACCGTGCATTCATGATTGGTTGTTCAGTCATGTGTGACTCTCTGTGACCCTATGGACTATAGCTCGCCAGGCTCCTCTACCCATGGGTTTTCCCAGGCAAGAATACTGGACTGGGTTGCCATTTCCTCCTCCAGGGAATCTTCTTGACCGAAGGATTGAACTTATGTCTCCTGCCTCTCGTGCCAATGCAGGTAGATTCTTTACCACTGAGACACCTGGGAAGCCTCTAATATTTACTGTATCAATGTTAAAATTGAAAATATGCAGTGTAACATATTCATTAGGAATTTATTTTAAAGTCATAATAAACCCATTATATACCAAAATAAATATTTATTTTAAAATATCTATATTTTCTGATATATGGCATTCTTTTATACTCTAGAAAAATCTCTCTGTGTGGCTTTTTTGCTGATATTTTCATAATAATTTAATGAAACAGTGACTAGTTTCTTGGGTTTTAGAACTTACATGACTCTCTCAGATGTATTAAATTGTTGACTTTCAAGTCATTTCTAGGAATTTTTCTAGGGGTTAGGAAAGGGTTTCCCTGACCAACGAGGAAAAGCCAAATAGAAGTAGCATAACTATCCCCCTATGGAGAAGGAAATGGCAGCCGACTCCAGTATTCTCGTCTGGAGAATCCATGGACAGAGGAGCCTGGCAGGCTACACAGTTCATGGGGTCACAAGAGTCAGACACAACTGAGTAACTTAACACAAAGACCCCCCCCCAAAATTCAGTCGGTTGCCTTTTTAAAAATATTGTATTGGATTAGAGTTGATTTACAATGTGTGTTAGTTTCAAGTGTCCACACTAAGTCGCTACAGTCGTGTTCGTCTCTTTGTGACCCCATGGACTGTAGCCTGCCAGGCTCTGGGATTCTCCAGGCAAGAGTTCTGGAGTGTGTTGCCATGCCCTCCTCCAGGGAATTGTTCCAGCCCAGGGATCAGACCCAGGTCTCCTGCATTGCAGGCAGATTCTTTACCGCTGAGTCACCAGGGAAGCCCAGCAAAGTAAATCAGTTATACATATACGTGTCTATTCCTTTATAACTCCTTTCCTTTATAGGTTGTTATAGAGTGCTGGTTCATGTTTCCTGTGCTATACAGTAGGTCCTTGCTGATTATTTTATATATTCTACTGTCTTAATAGAAGACAGCTGTGGTCTTATATCTGCTTCTTTGTTTAGTCTGTTATAATATATTTTACTTGAAATACAAGAAGAAAATCTGATGTCACACAGATATATAGTTGGAAAATGAAGGGTTATTTTCATAGCTTTTTAGGTAATGGTAGATATTTTATGATACTATACCAAAATTCTTTACGTTGTAATTTCTTAAAGGTTATTAGAAATAAGGAGTTTTCAAATATTGCAATGAACTTTATGTTACCTAAAATCCATTGCTCTATCCTGAATGTATCATAAACACATTGAATGGATCTTTTATGCACGGGTGTGTTGGCATATATAGCTGGTTATGAAGAGATTCTAAATGTTGATGTACTTCATTAAATGATACATTTTTGCAAATCATATTTGTTAGTTTTACCAACAATCTCAGAAAGTCTGTAAGTACTGGGAAATGTTTAAATTCAAGGTCGGCATTCCGGGCTTTTCCACATAATATGGATTTATATATAATATATATAATAATATATATTTCTCCTGAATGTGTGAATACTGTTAGTACTTGATGAGAGACCCTTCCTGTGTCATCAGATCCATAAGAAAATGCCTGCATCCACCCACGGCTGAGTAACTGCAGCTTGTCTGTCAGTCTTTCTTTCCGGTAAAATTAGTGTCTCATGAAAAGAGCAGCTAGTTCATTTCACAACTCAACACACAAGTACGTGCTTCTCCAGGAGAAAACCATCATAAAGCAGGAGAACTTTATGTGTGTTTTCCATTTTATCACCCAGAATATTAAAGAGAAGTGCAATCAAGGGTCAAGATGTAATAAAATTAATCAATTTTTACTGCACGTCAAGGACATTCTTAATTGGAACTGGCATTTTTTTCTTTTTTTTTTTTTTTTTTTACTGCAAGCATGTGACAATGAAGGATATAACAGCTCCAAGACAGTGTCATGTCACTGGCTTGATTCCTTTGAAGGTACTAGCCGTTTTACCCACCATTGTTTCTGCAATTTCAGTGGGAATGTCCACAGAGTTGAAAGTGCAAATAAAATCTTAACTATCCATCTGACAGTAGCCTTATCCTTACAAGGTTCCCAGGAAGGGGTTGGGGATCCTGGACCAGACTTTGAGAACTGCCCTTTCTAGATTAACCCTGGTCTGTGTTGTGATGAGTACTGCTTTCCCTCAAAGAGAAGTTTACGGAAACACTCACAACTCTGCCCTAGGATATATATATATATAAAAAAAAAAGCACACATTTCTTCAAGTAGTAGTCAAGTTAATGCTTAAAGAAAAGGCAGTAACGGTCTGTATTCCGTAGTTTTTATCATTCCTCTCTTTGAAATAGTGAGTCAGTCTTTGGATTTTTTTTTTTTTCTTGACTATTAAATTTATTATTATTATTTTTTTTTACTTTACAATATTGTGTTGGTTTTGCCATACATCAACATGAATCCACCACGGGTGTACACGTGTTCCCAATCCTGAACCCAGAGGGCTGGTGTGGGGAGGGAGGTGCGAGTCAGTCTTTGGATTGTTGGTTGTCATTTCATTAATTCACACAGTACATATTAAGACCAACTATCAACATTGAGATGTTTCAGAATTTAATTTTCATTATTTGTGCACAGTGTGATGCTATCATTTTAATTTCTTTGAGCACAAGTGTGTTTGCCTCATAAAAGAAACAGTAAAAAAAAAAAAAAAGGTGCAGCCAAGCATGTTCAATGTGTTCATGACTCGTTTCATTTTAAATAGCACGTCTGATAAATTAGATAAAAATAAGGTTGTCTTTGGGACCTTTTGGTGAACATGGGCTTCATCTAAAATACAGTGAATTATCTTATTCAAGTTTCTGTTTCCATGTGGCACCTTAGTGAACATGAAAGTTGCTCAGTCATGTCTGACTCTTTGTGACCCCATGGACTATACAGTCCATGGAATTCTCCAGGCCAGAATACTGGACTGGGTAGCCTTTCCCTTCTCCAGGGGATCTTCCCAACCCAAGGATCAAACCCAGGTCCCCCACATTGCAGGCGGATTCTTTACCAGCTGAGCCACCTTAAAGAATGTCTTAAATGGAAACTCTATAGTGTAGAGAACCAGAACAGTGGAAGGGCCACCTGTGTGACCTTGTTCCAGCCTGGAACAGTGTCAGGAGAGGTCTTCCAGGGGCCAGAAATGGAGTGGATATGAACTTGAGTTTTAGAATCACAGATATTTTGGTTTGCTCTGCTCTCTATATCTGGATGATAGCTTTAGTACTTACTCTTTCTGAGCATTTGTTTCCAGCTAGAAAATGGTATAATGGTGTGTGAACCCATAACTGTAGATGACTCCCTGGCTACTGTGAGCATTAAAGAACTGTCAGTCTGAAAAACCTTCTAGCCCATTAGCCAGGACTCAGTGTATCAGTTTAGTAGGGCTGGCAAAGCAGAGTGTTACAAACCGAGGGCTTACATGATAGAAATGGACTGTTTTGCAATTCTAGAAGCCGGAAGTCTGAGATCAGGGTGTTGGCAAGGTCATGCTCCTCCTGAAGGTGCTAAGGGAGAATCTTCTACTAGCTTCTGGAAACACCAGACTGCATGTGGTGTTTTCCCTGTCTGCATGTCTATGCCCACATGTTGCTCGGTGCTCAGTTGTGTCTGACTCTCTGCAACACCCATGGACTGCAGCACACCAGCCTCCTCTGTCCTCTGCTATCTCCCAGAGTTTGCTCAAAATCATGTCCATTGAGTCAGTGATGCTATCTAACCATCTCATCCTCTGATGCTCGCTTCTCCTTCAATCTTTCCCAGCATCAGGGTCTTTTCCAATGAGTCAGCTCTTCACATAAGGTGGCCAAAATATTAAGTGCCCAAATGGCCCCTTGCTATAAGGACTTCAGCCAGTCATACCGGACCTACTGCAGAAGGACCTCGTTTTAACTAATTGTGCCTAATAGAGATGACTTTTTCGGTCTTTGTTTGTTTGTTTTCATTTTATTTAGTTATACATTTGGGTATCTCAAATCTTAGTTGCACGCAGACTGTCCAGTTGCCGTGTGGAGGCTTAGCTGCTCTGTGGCTTGTGGCATTCTAGTTCCCTAAGGATCCAACCCACATCCTCTGCCTTGCAAGTTGGGTTTCACTGGGCCACCTGGGATGTGCCTGGAGATGCATTCTAAAGTACTTAGAGTTAGGACTTCAACTGATGGATTTGGGGCGATACAGCTCAACGCATAGCATTTACTAAGCTCAAAAAGACCCTGATGCTAGGAAAGACTGAAGGCAGGAGGAGAAGGGGACGACAGAGGACAAGATGGTTGGATGGCTTCACCAACTCAATGGATGTGAATTTAAGCAAGCTCCGGGTGATGATGAAGGACAGGGAAGCCTGGTGTGCTGCAGTCCACGGGGTCGCAAGGAGTCAGACACGACTGAGTGACTGAACAACAACAGTAAATATAAGGTTTTCTTTTTTTTTTTTTTTTTTTTTTTCATATTGCAATGTAGGTAACTCTTAAATGGTGATTGGGAGATGGTGGAACTAAGGACAGTCCTGAGGTTCTGGTTTTGACAACTGGATCAAAATATAACTGCCATGGACTGAGATAGACCCAGAGGGATGGTATGGGGAAGGAGGAGGAAGGAGGGTTCAGGATGGGGAACACATGTATACCTGTGGCAGATTCATTTTGATACATGGCAAAACCAATACAATATTGTAAAGTTAAATAGAATAAAAATAAAATTAAAAAAAAAGAAACACAAAAGGAGGAACAGAGTTGGAGGGATCAGGGGAGTACTTTATTTTTGTAATTTAGAAAATTTTTTTTTGTATCTGGTTGGTATACCAAGTAAAAATTGTAAATGAAATCCTGATGAGAAACATGGGATTGAGATAGAATTTTGCCAGTCATCCAAGAAAATAAAAAACTTTCCGTCTGTGTGTCATGGACATATGGTTTCATTCTTATGTTGTTATGAATCATTTCATTCATCCCACGGACATTTGTAAGCTGACTGTTTTGTGCCAGGCATTCAGGTAATTTTTGTTTCAAGTTATCGAAGACTTGGGAAATTGACAGTTTGTAAAACTAGAGACATGTTTGGAGAAAAATGAATAGACTGGGTTGACAACAGCCATGAAGGAATTCAAGAGATTCATCTAGAGACATAGGCTGGAACCGCGTAGCAGAGGACTAGACTTTTTTCCTTGAATTTTTTCTCTAAAGGCAACAGGAAAGCACCGAGGACTTTGAGCAGGTAATTGGCATGTGCAGGGCTGCATTTTAGGAAGACTAATCTGGAAATGATTGCATAAGGAGTTGGAAGCGGTCGGCACTGACTGGAACTCAGAAAGATGACAGATTCACCCACAGGAAAGGGAAAAATCGTACCAAAGAAGAAGAGAAGACCTGTGCAGAAATTATGATGGTATTTAGAGACTGAATATAAACAGGGAGAAGACAATTGAAATTTACTCCAAAATTTCTGGCTTTGAATAATGGGAAAACCTGGTACTGCGGAAAAATATTGAGAAAGGGAAATTTAGAGGTAGCAGAGTTGTGGAAAGAAGCCTTTTGCCTTCAGTTGACATCACCTGCCAGGTGGAGGGATCCCACTTGGAGGGAACCTGGGTCAGAAGCAGCCACCTAGTGATGTCAGGGAAGCAGCCAACACCAGCCACGACACCCCGAAGATGGCTGATGCTTGACCCCTCTGTCTCAGCTTCTCTGCGCGCGTTCAACTTCTTTCTCTCCAGTAGCTTAACTTCACGTGTCCAGACCTAATGCAGGCGAAATGTTGATTCCCTGAAACTCTGCTCAAGTTAACAGCACAATTGAAGTGAAGTCACTCAGTCGTGTCCGACCCTTTGGGACTCCACTCACTGTAGCCTACAAGGCTCCTCTGTCCATAGAATTTTCCAGACAAGAGTATTGGAGTGGGTTGCCATTGCCTTCTCCAGGGGATCTGAAACCTCACCAAACTGCCTACCACCCCATGTCTCTTATTTAGGGCCCAGCGTATCCTGCTTCACTCAGCATGTGTGCTGAGTCTCTACAGTTGTGTCCGAGTCTTTGTGACCCTGTGGTCTGTGGCCCAACAGGCTCCTCTGTCCATGGGATTCTCCAGGCAAGAATACTGGAGTGGGTTGCCATTTCCTCCTCCAGAGGATCTTCCCGACCCAGGGATCGAACCTCCATCTCCTGCAGCTTCTGCACTGCAGGTGGATCTTTACCACCAAGCCCCAAGGGAAACACATCCTGCTTTACTGTATTAAGTTAAAGAAATAGCCAAGGTTACTATTTTGCTAAGCCCATAAGAGTCTTTTGAAAAGACTCAGATTTTTGACTTCTGTCTTTTCATGTAAAAGAGGGATCTGAGAGTGAGGGGCAACTCCAGAAATCATGTAGAAAGACTGATATTGAGTCACACCAATGTCCTCAGTGAGACACATCCTTTTATATGATCCTTTTTGTAGTTTTTAAAGGTCCTCTCTGAAGGGCAATTCTGGTTGCATTCAGGATCATTTGTTTATCTAACACCATGAAGTTAGGGATGTTTATTCCTATGAGATTAGGTATATATGGATAAAATGCATCTCAACATAAAAGTGATTATTTGAAGGAATAAAGACATGATGGAAGTAGAAATTATCCAAGACTATTGTTGAAACTAAAGTTGGGTGCAGAAGGCACTGCCATCGGCTATGTGGGCCACAGATCGAAAGGGCTTAGAAGACACCATCACTGTGAATAGTTCTAAACAAAAATTAAAAGCCCACTTTCTTCCCATACAGCTTAAAACCTGGTTTAAGGGCTGAGATGCAAATTTAAATTAAAGAGGCTTATGTAGTAAAAGATTGGATGTTTGCCCATAAGTGGGGGAAATTGCTATGAATGAATATCATAAAAGGATGTGAAAGTGGAGTTGCGCTCGCAGACTGTTCTGCAGACATCCATCATTTTCTGTGTCTGGAACAGTAGCTGCTTCTCTTCTAGGAAATGTGTTTCTCTGGGCTTCATCCATGGGGCCAGGGGAGCGGTCGTTTTCTGAGGATGGTGGTTTTTCTCAGGAGGATGGGGATTTTCCCAGAGGTGACCAATCACAGCATCCCACCGCCTGCCCCTCACCCAGGTGGAGCCCATGGGAGCCCTTGTCTGCAGTGTCTGGACTTGGGACCAAAAAGGGTGATGTGCGCTTATCTCTGGTGGTGAAGAGTGAGGAGCCAGAGCAGAGGAGTCCTTAGAAGAGATGAGGCGCAGCATCTGCAGAGAAGCAGTGATGGGGACCCAGGAGAGAGGGGCTCTGGGCTCCTTCTGAGCCTGCCCTTCTGGAGGTTACAGGAGCCTGGTGTAAGCTCCCCTGGCCTGGGGAGCTGCTATTGTTGTTTGCTTGCATTTTGGTTTTTGCTTGCATTGTTGTCACTTGCGAACAAAGGATTCTGATTGACACAAAAGACACTTCAGAACTTGAACTTCAGGAGAATGAGTATATGTTCCTGAGGCACAGCGGGGCGCGTGCAGAGCTGCTCTCTTCTGAGTAGACTATAAATAACTCCCCCAATACTCAACTACTGTTCTTCTGACCAAATTCAATTCAATAAAGATGATGCCATAGGCAGTCTAATTGGAAAGTGCAGAGTATTTTCACTGTGCTAGTAAACAGTTGCTCTTTCCATGAGAAATGGCATCAGGGCTTGAGATACGAGCACTTAGGAACATCCGAGTGAAACTATCAAAGACAGGATGTATTTCATTCCTATTGTAGATGTTTCATGGGCCCCTGCATCGTGTCGGGTACTGCGTGAGGTGCTCTGAGTCCTGAGAATAACAGGTTCTGTTCTTCAAGTTCTCAGAGCCGCATAAACAGAAGACAGCCCCAGGATCTGATGAGACTAGAGTGGTGTGGGGACACAGCCAAGGAGGAGGCAGGAAGGGAGAGCTTCCCAGCTGAGCCTGGCAGGATGTCTGTGGCTGGACGGAGGAGATGGCTAACTATAAAGGCACGTGATCGCTTTTAGGCCAACAGAGTGAAGAAAACGGTGTGAGAAGCAGAACTGATTTTTTTAAAGCCTCGAATATATCAGAGATAAAGAAATGAAAAGTCCCCTACATGAAAGCAAATTCCATTCCAAGAGCGTGTTCTTGAGTCGAATTTGTTCATCAGTCCAAGAAAGTTAGCCTAGGTACCCGGCTAACACAATAGGCTGTATAATACTGTGCTGTAATAGGTTTATGATACTTTTACAAAAATAATACGTAAAAAAAACAAAGAGAGACAAAAAATAAAGATTTTTCAACGTTTCAGTATCTTGAAAAGTACAGTAGTACAGTAAAACAGCTGGCATACTGGGGCTGGCATCGAGTGAACAGGCAAGAAGAGTTACTGATTGGAGGAGGGAGAAGACCTGGGAGACGGTAGAGCTGAAGAATTATCAGCGATAGGAGACAGAGGGCCAGCTGTGACTTCACTCACGCCTGATGCTGATGGACTGCACATTCGCAGCTTTGAAAGTTCACAGCTTGAAGGTTCATGTGTAGGGTACTTACTGTGTATCCTAATTTTGAATATAAATCATAATACTGCTAAAAGGATATGTAACATCTTAGCAAACATATTTTCTGGAAAAAAATGTAACACAGCATCTAGCTTTTTCATTTAAACTGTGTCTTCTGTTAGCTACTAAAATTAATGGAATATGGAGTGTATGACCTGACATTTTATTATGAATTTGACATCGACACATAAAACTCTTTGAAAAGCAGAGAGATCTTCTATCATCAGACTGTTTCCTCTTCATTATTTTACCAAGCAAGACAGCAAGGCACAGAAAGGAGGGGTGGTTTCTCGGAATTCTAGGAGGACTGGCCTAGACTTGTGATTTTTAAGCTGCAGATTGTAACCAATTAGTCAGGGTTGTGAAATCAGTTTTGTAAAACAAGAGTCAGAGAGAATGAGAGACCATGACAGAATGGAAGGGGTTACCTTGCATCACATGTAATAAAAATGAAGTTTATGACCTTTTTGTTCATTTATATACCCAATAAATACCTAATAAATATAAATATGCATATGTATGTGTACAAAAAAGAGCTTCACGACCCAGATAATCATGATGGTGTGATCACTGACCTAGAGCCAGACATCCTGGAATGTGAAGTCAAGTGGGCCTTAGAAAGCATCGCTACGAACAAAGCTAGTGGAGGTGATGGAATTCCAGTGGAGCTATTCCAAATCCTGAAAGATGATGCTGTCAAAGTGCTGCACTCAATATGCCAGCAAATTTGGAAAACTCAGCAGTGGCCACAGGACTGGAAAAGGTCGGTTTTCATCCCAATCCCAAAGAAAGGCAATGCCAAAGAATGCTCAAACTACCACACAATTGCACTCATCTCACACGCTAGTAAAGTAATGCTCAAAATTCTCCAAGCCAGGCTTCAGCAATATGTGAACCGTGAACTTCCTGATGTTCAAGCTGGATTTAGAAAAGGCAGAGGAACCAGAGATCAAATTGCCAACATCCGCTGGATCATGCAAAAAGCAAGAGAGTTCCAGAAAAGCATCTATTTCTGCTTTATTGACTATGCCAAAGCCTTTGACTGTGTAGATCACAATAAACTGTGGAAAATTCTGAAAGAGACGGGAATACCAGACCACCTGATCTGCCTGTTGAGAAATCTGTATGCAGGTCAGGAAGCAACAGTTAGAACTGGTCATGGAACAACAGACTGGTTCCAAATAGGAAAAGGAGTACGTCAAGGCTGTATATTGTCACCCTGTTTATTTAACTTCTATGCAGAGTACATCATGAGAAATGCTGGACTGGAAGAAACACAAGTTGGAATCAAGATTGCTGGGAGAAATATCAATAACCTCAGATATGCAGATGACACCACCCTTATGGCAGAAAGTGAAGAGGGGCTGAGAAGCCTCTTGATGAAAGTGAAAGTGGAGAGTGAAAAGGTTGGCTTAAAGCTCAACATTCAGAAAACGAAGATCATGGCATCTGGTCCCATCACTACATGGGAAACAGATGGAGAAACAGTGGAAATAGTGTCAGACTTTATTTTTCTGGGCTCCAAAATCACTGCAGATGGTGACTGCAGCCATGAAATTAAAAGACGCTTACTCCTTGGAAGGAAAGTTATGACCAACCTAGATAGCATATTCAAAAGCAGAGACATTACTTTGCCAACAAAGGTTCGCCTAGTCAAGGCTATGGTCTTTCCTGTGGTCATGTATGGGTGTGAGAGCTGGACTGTGAAGAAGGCTGAGCGCCGAAGAATTGATGCTTTTGAACTGTGGTGTTGGAGAAGACTCTTGAGAGTCCATTCTGAAGGAGATCAGCCCTGGGATTTCTTTGGAGGGAATGATGCTAAAGCTGAAACTCCAGCACTTTGTCCACCTCATGCGAAGAGTTGACTCATTGGAAAAGACTCTGATGCTGGGAGGGATTGGGGGCAGGCGGAGAAGGGGACCACAGAGGATGAGATGGCTGGATGGCATCACTGACTCGATGGATTTGAGTCTGAGTGACCTCCGGGAGTTGGTGATGGACAGGGAAGCCTGGCGTGCTGCAGTTCATGGGGTCGCAAAGAGTCGGACAGGACTGAGCAACTGATCTGATCTGATCTGATCTGATGTGTATATATGTACATAAGCTCTGGCTGCCAAGCAAAATGTATTTCCGAGCCTAGTTGCAAGAAAAAAGTGGGAAAACCAGCAGCAGTCTTTCTGGGCACTGTGCCCCAGCAGAAGTGAGGTTAGCAGACTGCTTGGCTGCTTGGGAAATAGCAGGGTTCTCACAATTCGAGATGGATGCTCAGGACGAGGTGAATCCTGACCGCCTTCAAACCAGCATCTCAGCCTCTCATCACAGGCCTGCTGCTCACCTCCCCACTCCCAGCCGCCCCTCCTGCTGCTTCTTCAGCTTTGTTTGTTCTCCTCTGCCCCAAAGTCTTAGACAAAACGTAAGTCAAAACCACCCTGCATTTGCCAGGCCACTTGGTGATTCAGACCAATTTGGTGATCTCTTCTCTAGCTCTGGTCCAAGTTGGGACCCCTAAAGTCCACACTGAGACAAAGCCTTGGGTGTAGATTCTGTATGTCTTAGGTGATCCCAGAAAGCAGGAGAGTGAGGCAGGGAAGGAGGGAAAATAACCTAAGCATTGATCATCAAGGTCACTGCCAAGGTGCTGAGTGAGCGGTTGAATCGCAGGAAGCAGAGGAACGCTTCCTCTAGTGGTCCAGGGAGGCGGCTGTTTATCCATCAGCTTTCGGTGATTTCGGGTTCCCTGGAGACACTTACTTGGAGCCAAGTGGGCTGGTGTCGTTTTGGTAATGACCCCAGGCAGAAAGTACAAGACCATGACAGATACTCCTGTATCATCTGAGCTACAGGGAGACATCCCCTGCAGTGGTGGTTGAAATTAGACTTGGGACATGAGGGACTGAGAATCTTCTGCTCTGCCCCATGTGTCTCTCACGTCTGTCACACAGCCTTGGACATGGGAGCTTCTCATCACTTTGCCGACAAGAGTCCGTCTAGTCAAAGCTATGGTTTTTCCAGTCGTCATGTATGGATGTGAGAGTTGGACCATAAAGAAGGCTGAGCACTAAAGAAATGATGCTTTTGAACTGTAGTCCTGGAGAAGACTCTTGAGAGTCCTTTGGACTGCAAGGAGATCAAACCAGTCAATCCTAGAGGAAATCAACCCTGAATATTCATTGGAAGGACTGATGCTGAAGCAGAAACTCCAATACTTTGGCCACCTTATGTGAAGAGCCACTCATTGGAAAAGACCCTGATTCCAGCAAAGATGTAAGGTGGGAGGAGAAGGAGATAACAGAGGATGAGAATGTTGGATGACATCATCAACTCAATGGACATGAACTTGGGCAAACTCCAGGAGATGGTGAAGGACAGGGAAGCCTAACATGCTGCAATCCATGGGGTCTCAAAGAGTCAGATGTGACTTAGTGACTGAACAACAGCAACAAGGTCTATGAAATAACAAAAGCAGGGATGAAATGCAGCATCCTGAATCCTAACAGCCTGCTCCTTCCAGGATCCATGGATTTTAGTTTGCAGACTTTCTGGCTTTTCTTCAGTTGGACTAATTTATCTGATACTCCCTTGAGTGTCCACATTTTTTAGTATTATAAAACTGTATTTACAGGTGAAAATTATTTTTTTCTACACAGAAGAAACTTCTTTCTGTCTCACTTGAATTATTTATGTCTCTTGGAAGAAGGCTGAATACAAAGATTACATCCCCAATTTCTCATCATTTCAATAATCCAGTAGTAAAGGCAGCCTGGGAATTACGGATGCTGCCGATGGGAAGGATAAATCACCAAGAACTCGGATTCCTCATGGAAAAGAGGCCCGCTTGCAGACGGTCTTTTCCAGAGCACACGTCCGGCGCGTCTGCTTTTGAAATGAGGATTCAATCCCAAGTGTTTCCATAAACGTAGAGGAGATTTAGTGCCTTTGTGTCTGCCTCTACTCTCATTAGGTTTTGAACATTTTCTTCCAACATCAGTGGAATTTAGAAGTGGCAAGATCCTAATTATAGGCTTTTCAGATTTATGAGCAAATATGTGTTATGTGTGGTTTTCCCAGAATTCACTTTTGTAGACATCAGTGGGTTGACCAGTTGCGCGTGTGCAGTGGAGAAGCTGGGAAGTTTTGTTATCCTAATTAGCTTCTGTGTCTCCTGAGACTCATGACAAGATAGTGTCTTGAGCTGATTGCTGTTGTGGATATACATATAAGCACTTTCACCATCCGCTTGGCTATCCCATCATTGAAAAAAGTGTTTACTTTGTGGAGGTGCCAGGTCCTTTCCCCATCTATTCTCTTCCTACACCATGAGGGTTGGCAGCTAGGGAGCCTGACACCAGGTGTGTTACTTTTCTACCACTCAAGAGCCATGCTGCTTTCCAAATTCACTTGCCAATCGAAAAGGGGGATTTTCAACAGATGGTAGATATCAGTTCCCCCAGTAAAATTGCTCTGTCTCACTTAGGAGCCTTTAGGAAATGCTGCTTCTTACGTGAAATGCCTTCCTGCCCCCTCTTTGTCAGCCACCATGACATTTAAAACTGTGCTCAAATGCAGTCTCCTCCAGGAAGCCCTCCTTGATTCTCAGCCAGAATGAGGTGCTCTTTATAGCCCAACAGAATCTGTATTCCACTTTTTAGCTTATTGCCTCTGTCCCTGGGTCTGTCTGTGTCTGGTTTTGTGGTGTCCCCACAACCAAGCACAGGGCCAGGCAAGTAGGAGGGGCTGAAATGGACATACTTGCTTTGCTGGTGTTTCCACATTTAGCAGCATCTCAAGTTACAAACTCCTGAACACACTCCACCTCGCCCCCATGTTGGTAATGGTGGCGTCACTAAGTCATGTTCAACTCTTGCAACCCCGTGGACTGTAGCCTGCCAGGCTCCTCTGTCCATGAGATTCTTTCTCTAGGCAAGAGTAATGGAGTGGATTCCCATTGTCTTATCCAGGGCATCTTCCCCACCAAGGGGTCGAACCCGAATCTCCTGAATTGCAGGCAAATTCTTTTCCTATTGAGCCACCAGGCAGCACAAATAGCCTCCAAGGAATCTTCATATCTTACAGCATAGAAGTTGCTATAGGTTTATATATTTTTCATTGCACAACCACATATAATCAACCTGAAAAATGATAATGTCCAAATTGCCCTATTCTCTGTTTCTAGTCTTTCAAAAAAGCTAATTTCTCCTGCTTGTTTCATTCCCTAATGAGCATCAATTAGCTGACTTCCCTGGCACCATAAATATTAGGCTTTCACCATTAATTTGCCCAATGCTTATGGCAGGCAGAACTGCATAAGTCAAAAGATCCGTATACAGCCAAGCCCACTGTATAGATTCATGATAAAGCTAGTAAGTATCTGACAGCCTGTGTAATAATTAACAGACATACGCACATACAGCAGACAAAGAAAGACTGATTTACATCACAAGGATTTTAATTAGAATTTTATTAGCATAATTGACATGGTGTTAAAATTAATTAGCAATTGTTTTCCCCAAGTCATCTTTAAAGAAATTTCTTGAAGGCATACTGGAAAACATTTTATGAGCTGTTTCTATACAAAAATAAGAACATGACCGTAGATGATTTTTAATATATCAGTGTCACTTAGCATTTGTGTTTCTTTTGTGGTTCTGATCTCATAGGGCTTTAAATATACAGCAGGTGGTTCTTATGCCACATCGCTTAAAATATTGACATAATGTTTCATGTAAAAAGAGAAATAACCTGCAGCCATGAATCTGCCTAGAGTAACGTAACTGAGAATGCACTGAATTATTTAAGTTTGTACCTGAATGATGTCTGACATGATCCAGAAACCAGCACAGCATATTTTTCTCTAATTCATAATGAAAAAACACATTGTAAAATATAATACATATTGGGAGATAAATTATTTTTTCTGTTGCAAAATAAAAAAACAACAGCCCAGGAAAATGGGTAATTTGCATTGATTGAATCAACTGATTGACATGAAGTTTATATTCTGATGTAACACTTCAGTATGGTTTTTAGAACTGGTCCAGTGATTTAAATTATAATTGAGGAAAATCAAGTCATCTTCTTCTCATGCTGGAAAATGAGGCAAATTCACTTTCCTGAGAAATGAAACTCACTTGAAATGCAGCCCTCAGAATTTTCTAAGTCCATCCCTCAGCATTTCTTACATGTTAATGGGATTTTTAAACCATCCTCTGCATTGCCATGAAGGTTGTATATGGTCCAGTCATTATTACACTGAGAAACAAAACCCATCACTTTGCACAACCCTAGGCATGTCATTCACATATGTCTGTCCATAAACTGCTTTGTGCATTTGTGACAGTTATTCATCAGCATCCCTATGAATCAAGCTTTTCCAAAGGAACAGAGCCAACAGGATATACAGATAAAGAGAGAGATTTATTTCAGAAATTAACTAACTTAATTGTGACCTGTGGGCTAGTCCAGAATTTGCAGGGTAGGTCATCAGGCTGGAGACCCAGGGAAGAGTTGCAGTTTAAGTCTGAAGAGGGTCTGCTGGCAGAATTTCCTCTCCTTCCCAGAAAGTCGGTCTTCTTCTTTTCAGACCTTCAGCTGATTCGACAAGGCCCATCTGCGTTATGGAGAGCAGTCTGCTTTGCTCAAAGTCTGTTCATCTAAAAAATAACTTCACAGAAATATCTGGGGTGATGTTTGCCCAAATATCTGAGTACGTATTGGCACATAAAATTAACCATAACAACATCATACTAAAGAGATTTGTTGTTGTTGTTCAGTCATTAAGTCATGTCCAACTCTTTGTGGTGCCATGGACTGCAGCAGACTTTCCTATCCTTCACTGTCTTCCAGAGCTTGCTCAAACTCATGTCCACTGAATCAGGGATGCCACCCAACCATCTCATCCTCTGTTTCCCCCGTCTTCTCTGCCTTCAGTCTTTCCCAGGATCAGGGTCTTCTCCAATGAGTCAGCTCTTCTCATCAGGTGACCAGATTATTGGCACTTCAGCTTCAGCACCAGTCCTTCCAATGAATATACAGGGTTGATTTCCTTTAGGATTGATTGGTTTGACCTCCTCACAGTCCAAGGGACTCTTAAGAGTCTTCTCCAACACCACAGTTCAAAAGTATCAGTTCTTTGGTGCTCAGCCTTCTTTATGGTCCAACTCTCACATCTGTACAAGACTACTGGAAAAACCATAGCTTTGACTATATGCACCTTTGTCAGCAAAGTGATGTCTCTGCTTTTAATATTCTGTCTAGGTTTGTCATGGCTTTCCTTCCAAGGAGCAAGCATTTTTTAGTTACATGACTAGAGTCACCATTTGCAGTGATTTTGGAGCCCAAGAAAATAAAGACTGTCACTGCTTCCACTTTTTCCTCTTGGGCCTCTGGAATGAAGAGAGGAAAATCCTTCTCTCTTTGGATACCTAAACTTAAAAGGCAAAAAATATGGGCTAGCACCTCACAGGAGCATCCACATCCTCTTGGTTTTCTTCTCCAGCCTTTTCCAGAACCCTTCTCTCAGTCCAGAGAGAGTTCAAATCTCCTTCGGGCATGATGTCAGCTTGAACTCCTCCCAGTCCTGTGGCTCTTGGAAACTTCTCTAAAACAGACTTGTGTTTGATTTTTGAGGCTAAGTTTTTGTTTAGACTTACAAAAACCCGTTTTTTTGGTTTGTGTTTTTTTTTTTTTTTTTTTTTATGTCAGAGGCTCTTCCATTGAATGCACCCTAGCTGTCAGACTAGTATATCTACTTTGAAACCTGTCTTTTGAAACCCAAAGTGGTTGTGAGCTTACATTGCACAAAGGATGTAAGCTATATTCTTCACTAATGCTCTGATGCACCCACCTTTCAATATTTCTTAAAGTTCTCAAATGTGTAATATTTCCTAAAACTCAGGGATGGACTGCGAAAGTCATCCAAAAATTAAGTAATAATGATACATGTAAAAAAACATTGCAGAGGAGAAAAAACATACTGGAGGAGGATTAGAACCTAAAATATAGTTTTTATTTGGTAACAGAATCAGGGGCTAGAAAACTTAGTACTTATTATGTGACTTTCCAGTTCTAATCATTACACGTTAATTCTAAAAATAGTATCTTCTGGTTTAATCCATCCATACCAATGGCCACTTTATACCTCAGTCTTTGTTTTTAGTCCCACCTTTGTTTGTTTGTTTTTTTTTTTTTCCCTTCTGCAGTATGCATTAAATACAGAAGGAAGTACTAGCAAGAATAGTAATTCCTTTTTGAAAGGAATGTTGTGAAGCTCAAAGGATAGAGATACGTGAAGTCTGTAACTGCACAGCTGCTCACCAGATAAGAGGCAGTCCTCCTGACTCAGTGGGTGGGTGTAAGGAGAGTGTGCACAGGGAGAAGGGAGGGTTCATAAGCATAGGAGAGATTGTACTAAGAGTCAGACCTCAGATGTACCCGTGAGCTTTGATCTTCCTTTGTCCTTGTTCAGGAAAACTTTTAGACTGACGCTTGCCAAACAGAACCAGAGCTGACAGCAGTTAAAGTAGGAGAAACAGATTTTATGCAGGAGTTATTGCAATGGCAGAAAGGAGACCCAAGCCTAGACTTGAGCTCAGTTCTGAATCCAAGAAATAGAAGGTATTTATAGCTGAGGAGTGGAGCGAGGAGGTCAACAGGTGGGAAATTACTAAGAGGCTGAGGTAAAAGAAGAACAATCGTAAAGGTAATGGCATTTTTTGAGGATTTGAAGACTAGCAGTTAAGATTAGATCAGGCGAGCATGTGACCTTGGCTCTAGAGCCTTCATTTACCTCTCTTTCATCTTCAAAAGATTTGAGGAAAAAGAAATGCTAGTTTGCAACAGGTTTGAACATGAGTGTTCTCTGGCAAAAGTATATTATCATGTAGATGGCACAGTAGTGGGCATAGTCACAGTGGTTAGTTAAGGTTGTAGTTAAATTTATATAGCAACAAATAAAAATAAAAAGTAATAATTTGCCAATATAATATTTACTTATGGTTCATTGTTCCGTAAGTATTAACTGCAAGACTTAAATTTAAATCATGAAAAAAAATTTGAATCATGAAAGTCTATTTTTTTAATCACAATTAACTGATTCAAAGAAAGAGATTAAGCCACACCCACCTGGGTGACCTAAATCAGTGTTCACTCCTAGCACCTTGGAAGGCACATACTGTGAAAGTGGATGCTTGGTATGCAGGTTTCAGATGGTCACTCATCGTCCTCTGTAAACCAAGACCACAGTGTTCATCTCAGTGAGGGCTTGGAGCTTCTTAGAACCCACTTTTTAAAAGATGCTTTTAAAAGAATGCTTTTTGAAAGGGCATGTGACTCTCTGGCCCATAACATCCCCCAAATTAGATGTTTATTTCTAGAAGGGTGAGTAGTATATTAATGGCCAACCCTCTTGGGTCTCCCTATTAAGTATACCTTCTTTGGTTATTTAAAAACAAGTATTTTTAGGGCTGTGAAACTACATGGTATGATACTGTAATGGTAGGTATGTGTCACTCCCTATACGTTTGTCCAAATCCATAGCTTCTACATCACCGAGAGTGAACCTGGGCAAACTATGTACTTTGGGTGATTATGATGTGTGTCTGCATTGACTCAACATTTGTAGCAAAGGCACCACTCTGGTGGGGGTGTTGATAACCAGGGATGCTGTGCAGGTATGGGGGCAAGGTACATTGAAGAAATCTCTGTATCTTCTAGTCAGTTTTACTAATGAGTTAGTTTATAAAACTACTCTAAATAATAAAATCTATTAAAAACAAAAATCCAGTGTTTATTTAACATCTGCTTTGTACCAATCAACCTGCTGGCAGGTCAGGAATGTCAGGCAGGAGGTTTGAGCTGCTACCTCTTGGGGTCCAAGAATGTTTTCTGTTGATGCTAATGGGACAGAGATCCTAACCCATCATCCCTGCCCCACAATGAGTGCCCAGGTAACATCCACATCCATCAGCCTGCCGGCCATGGTATTGAATCATCTGGAGAGAGGATTCTCCAACCCCACCTGAGTCTCCTCACAGAACCCAGCCTGGAGCAGAGATGAGCCATCCCTGCTGAGCTCTGCCCAAATTAGATTTGTGCACAGAATAAATGACTGTTGTTTCAAGCTACTGAGTTTTGGAGTGTTTGTTAGGTACTACATTATGGGCTGAATTGGATCCCACCAAATTCATGTTTTGAAGACTTACCCCTGATACCTTGGAATGGGACTGTATTTGGACATAAGGTTTTTGGGAAATGATTATGTTTAAATGAGGTCATTAGGGTGGGCTCTAATCTGGTAGGTCCTTGAGATTTTGAACTTGAGAATCCAGGGGCATGCAGCCACAGAAAAGAGACTGTGTACGGACATAGAAAGAAGACATCCATCTGCAAGCCAAGGAGAGGGCCTCAGGAGAAACCAACACTGTGCTCACTTTAACAACTTATGTAATCAAATTGGAAGGATACAAAGATGAGCATGGTCCTTGGGCAAAGGCCCCATGCAAATTCATGAAGCATCACATATTTTTTGGTGACAAGCATGCTATAGTATATCAAGAAGTCAAATTGTAGTATACATGTAAACTTATATAATGTTATAAACGAATGTTACTTCATTTTAAAAAAAAGAAGAAAACACATCTGCTGACATCTTGGTCTTGGCTGGACTTTCAGCCTTTAGAACTGTGAGAAAACAATTGCATATTGTTTAAGCCACCCAGTCTGTTTTATTTTGTTACAGCAGCCCTTGCAAACCACTACACATAATGGGAAAACAGATTCAGTCTCCAAAGGTTGACTTTATTTGTACTGTCCTTCAAGTATTTGCCGTTGGCTGTTCGTTTTCTGTTGCTTCGTGGAATGGTGTTTCCTATGATTTGGCCACCTTATGCGAAGAGTTGACTCATTGGAGAAGACTATGATGCTGGGAAGGATTGGGGGCAAGAGGAGAAGGGGACGACAGAGGATAAGATGGCTGGATGGCATCACTGACTCAATGGACGTGAGTCTGGGTGAACTCCAGGAGTTGGTGATGGACAGGGAGGCCTGGTGTGCTGCGATTCATGGGGTTGCAAAGAGTCGGACACGACTGAGAGACTGATCTGATCTGATCTGATCTGATGATTGTCTGACTTCAATAGCACTAACACGTTGTGTGGGGCTTCCCTGGTGACTAAGATGGTAAAGAATCTTCCTGAAATGCAGGAAATCTGAGTTCGATTCTTGAGTCAAGAAGATCCCCTGGAGGGGGAGGGCATGGAAACCCACTCCAGTGTTCTTGCTGGGAGAACTCCATGGACAGAGGACCCTATGGACAGCTATGGTCCGTAGGGTCACGAAGAGTAGAACACCACTGAGAAAGTAACAAACACACACACAAAACACCTTTTATAGGGTAATAATGTCAGTCAAAGTAACAGTTTACAAAAGCTGGTGGGTTTCATGAACTTCTGCTAAAACATGACTTCCCTGAATCTCTTTTAGTCAGCAGTATAAACACACATGACCTTTCCTTCCCTCACTGAACTTATCTCCTGGGAAATTCACTGGGCTTGTGTAATTATTTCTGAAAGGTAAAGAAAACATTTGTCCCAAGGAACAATGAGCTGCTACCAAAAGACTCAAAATGTTTGATAGTGTTGTTTTTTTTTTTTTCCAGCTAACAATCTACATGTTCATTCTAATTCATCTTGAGGATTTCACATGAGGGAACCATGTATTATTTCAAGGAGGATAAATCTTGATATTCTTGTAACTTCTTAGCCACTTCTTTTGGGACAATACCAAGCTGCTGTACCTGCTCCTACCTGGGTCAGGAGTAAGCCTTTCTCCAGTGACTGCCATCCACATCCCTCCCCTGTGGGCTCATTGTTGTGGCCTGGGAGTTGGAGACACACAGTTGGAGGGGGTTGGGGTTGTGCAAGAGGAGGAGACTGGGCTAGTTAATAGCATCTTCAGGGCTGGGGCTCAATGAAACGTTAACAGAAAAGCTGGCGAGAGAAAGAGGCTCAACTCTTTGAAAAACACCCAGATGCTGGGAAAGATTGAGGCCAGGAGGAGAAGGGGATGAGAGAGGACGAGATGGTTGGATGGCATCACCAACTCAATGGTCCTGAGTGTGAGCAAGCTCTGGGAGGTACGGAAGGACAGGGAACCCTGGTGTACTGCAGCCCATGGAGTTGCAAAGAGTTGGACATGACTGAGCAAATGAACAAAATGAGGCCCCAGGGGCACAACTGAAAACATTTGGTGATTGTAACAGAGTAAGAGAGAAACATGGAAGTGGACATTTTAACCTGTTGCAACAGAGTGAATCATCTCTTTGAGAAACATATATGTTGAAGCCTTAACCACCGCCTCCCCACAACATGTGACTGTATTTGGAGACAGAGTCTTTGAAGAAGCGATTAGGTTAAATGAGGTCATAAGTTGAAGTCCTGGTCTGATGGAACAGGTGTCTCTGTGAAAGAGGAAATATGCCAGAGCTCTCTCCCTCGGGGACCCTAGGAGGAAGCAGTAGGAAGGTCGCTGTCTGCAAACCAGGAAGAGAGCCCTCACCAGAACGCCATCAGACTGGCACCCTGATCTTCAACCTCCCAGCCCACAGACCTGTGACATGCGTACTGTCTAAGTCACTGGGCCTGTGGTCCTTTGTTATGGCAGCCCTGTAGACTAGTACATCTGTTAGTCCACCCAGGATATTGGCCTGCTTTTAGTAGATTGATGTGCATACCTGCTGGCCTCTGTGTGCCCCTTGCCATGTACAGTTAGGTATTTCTGGATTGTAAGTTTCTGAAATTTACATTAAATGTTGCTTATCGAGGTGATGCAGAGGGGAAAGCAAGCTTAATAATAGAAGTCCACCAGACTTTTAGACCGGGGAAGGCAATGGCACCCCACCCCAGTACTTTTGCCTGGAAAATCCCATGGACAGGATCCTGGTAGGCTCCAGTCCATGGGGTCGCTAAGAGTCTGACACGACTGAGCGACTTCACTTTCACTTTTCACTTTCATGCATTGGAGAAGGAAATGGCAACCCACTCCAGTATTCTTGCCTGGAGAATCCCAGGGACGGGGGAGCCTGGTGAGCTTCCGTCTATGGGGTCGCACAGAGTCGGACACGACTGAAGCGACTTAGCATAGCATAGCATAGCATAGACTTTTAGACCTTACTTAGCTTTCGGGGGTGGATTGCTCCAGCTGCCTTACTTGAAAGTAGATTTAAAGGGGAAGATTGAAAGAAGGCAGGCCTGCAGCTGAGAAGGCTGTTGTAGAAATCTCGGGTAGAGCTTGGGTCTACCCAAGCTTGGGTCTTTCTGGTGCAGGACTGAAGGGCAGCAGTGGTTAGGTTACACATATATTTTGAAGGTCGAGGAGACAGACTTTGCTGGCATCTCAAAGCAGGCTTTAGGTCCAGGCTGCTGCGAGACTGGGGCTGTCATTCATTGAGATGCTAAAGAGAGTGAGGGGAATGGTTCCGGAGGCAATTTCACAGTCACTGTTCGGTCACGTTACATGTAAAATGTCACATACATGTCTGAGGGGAGGATCTCAGAGGCTCAGGTAGCCAGATTTTGAAGACAGGGAGCTCTGGATGAGCAGTGTAAAACCGAGAGGCATTAGTATAGAGAGCCGAGCAGCTGTACTTTCTCAGGTGCCCAAGACAACCCAGTGTCTTCATTCCCCAGTGTCATTATCAGTCTCAGAAGTGAACCAGTTTTGACAAGTTACACTGTCAACCGTTGTCTGCCCCTAGTCTGATGAAAGTCACGGCATGAGATGGGAGCCCCAGGGGAAGGGGTGAAGGTGAGGAAGAGAAGAGAAGCAGGATGAGCCTTGGGAATGCTATGACTTAGAGGTCAGGCGGTGAGGGAGACCAGCAAAGGAGGCAGAGAAAGGGGCTGTGAAAGAAGGTGACCAGGAGGGGCTCAGGTCCCAGAAGACAGTGTACTGAGAAGGCGGGGTAACTAATGGGGCCCCCGAGGCACAAACTTCAGGCATCTTCTCTGTCCATCTTCATTCATTTCCCCCAAGCTCATCCAGGCCCAAGGCTTACGTCCCCACCTGTGTAACGGCGACTCACCTGCAGATGCCTCGATCTTCTACACTGACCTCCCTGCTTCCATCTGTGCCCCTGCCCCATCTCCTCTTCTGACAGCAGCCAGGGTAACACCGCCACAGACGTTGCCTCCTCATCAGAGGCTCCCCCTGGACACTGGCCTTTATAGCAGCCCTTTCCCATTTCATTCCCCGCTCATGGTCTTTAGCGCTTAGGACTCCAGACAGGCTTTTATATCTTCCCAACCTCTTGCCCACCCCAAAGGATGTGAGCTCCATGGGGGAAGGACTCTTCTTCCATTTGTTGTCATGGCTGGAACATATAACAGGTGCCCTGTGAATATATGTGGAATAAGTGAACGACAGGAAAAGAAATACGACCTGTGAAGGAAGGCCAGAGAAGGGTCAGAGTCAGGAGAGAGACAAAAGTAGTTCACGGGCTGACATTGGTCTAAGAAAAGCTCATCCATGTTGCGGAAAGGTTGAATCAAATGGCCAGGCCACAGTAGAGCTGGGTTTGCACATCCCTGGAGACGACCATTGATAGTGATGTCCAGGTGTCATGGCACCAGGGAGACCGAGCTAGTGAGAAATTAAGAAGTCCATCGTGGTGCACAGGACCAGGGGGAGGACATGGGGCTTTTTTAGAAGATGCTGGAGCAGAACAGAAAGTGTAAGTGTAGAGGGGAGATTGGCAAGAGAAGAGGTGAGCAGGGTGAGACACAGGGAAGTGGGGACAGGGTTTCGGCACAGGTCAGGGAGGGACCGTGGGGGAGGTTGGGTGTCTGGGGAGGATGGAGCAGAGGAGAGCTGCCGCCACTCCAGTGTAGCAGCATCGAAGTGGAAAGGCCCAGAGCACCCACACCACATCCATGCCCGGCAGCACTTGGAAGGCAGCCCTTGTGGTTTCTGGGACGAAAGCTATTCTATGATTTTCTTTTTTTAATTCATGAATGAGCTCAACATGTTTTATTTTTTTAAGTCAATCATTTATTCTTCCTTAAAGAGGGAAACTATAAAAGCAGAAAAACCCACACAGTCATTTCTGTTGTTCTTCATTAAAATGGTAGTTTTAAATGCTTCAGTTCAGTTCAGTTCAGTTGCTCAGTCATGTCCGACTCTTTGTGATCCCATGGATTGCAGCACACCAGGCCTCCCTGTCCATCACCAACTCCCAGAGTTTACTCAAACTCATGTCCATTGAGTCAGTGATGCCATCCAGCCATCTCATCTTCTGTCGTCCCTTTCTCCTCCCACCTTCAATCTTCCCCAACATCAGGGTCTTTTCAAATGAGTTTAAATGCTTACATTTTCTTAGAATGTTACAGAACTTACTTGTCTGTTGAGTTGTATACTTAGAGTATGCTTTTAGAGTTATTTTTAAAAATATTTTCTCCTAGTGCTCCAGAGAGAGAGAAATAGGCAAGGAGGCATGTTCAGGTGATTCTGTTAAAGAATATTTTCGTTCCATGTTTTTTTCTTTTTCTCTTCAAAAATACAGCGCATTCATTTTGTAGGGCTGCCACAACAGATCACCATGGAACTGAGAGAACTTTAGGCCCTCCCAGTTCTGGAACCCAAAAGTTGGAATCCAGGTGTCATGGGGCCGTGCTCCTCCTGAAGGCTCTAGGGCAGGATCTTTCCTCTCCTCTCCCAGCTCCAGGTGGCTCCAAGTGTTCTTTGGTTTGTGGCTTCATCACTCCAGTCTCTGCCTACAACTTCACATCACCTTCTTTCTTGTGTGTCTGTCTATGTCTCAGATTCCCCTCTCCTTTCCCTTATGCGAACACCAGCCATTGGATTGAGGGCCCGCCTTAAATCCAGGATGGTTTTGTGTTGGGACCTTTAACCATATCTGCAATGACCCTGTTTCAAATACAGTCACATTCATGGGTACTGAAGATTAGGACGTGGACATACGTGTTTAGGGATCACTCTGCAACCCACTGCATATCATTTTGTAATTTGACATGTGATTTACTTCTTATGTGCAGTTATTTTGTGTTCTGGAGAACTGTGCCACTTAAAATAATTATATAAGTAAATAAGGTAGTTTTGAATTTCAGAGAAACAACCAAGTCCATTCTTTAATTGCATTTTCTGGATCATATATAACTAATGGACGACTTGGGCATTAAAATCAGATATTCAGCAGTCTGCAAGTTGTATGTTTCTCTTGCTGACAGTAAATCGACTAGAAAACAGAATTAGGAAAATGTCTTTTGAAGAAATGCATTCCGTTCAGTGCATTCTCCACGGGCTGGCACAGATTAGACTCCTGATTAATTTGACGTCGTGGCAAACTTCAATTCCACGTGTTTCAAATGACTTTCCCTTGAACGTAGAGCTGTAGGAGTTTGTGAATGAGCTGGAAACAGAGAGATGGTTTACGATGTGTGGTGTCAGGTGGAGGGAATGATGTATATTCAGCACTGATTTGATGAAAAGTGCTCTCACCATGGAGTTTCGTTGACTGTCAGAGCAGCTCAGGAAGGTGGATTGGGTCTCTCCTGCCTCATTGTTGAAGTGACTGAGAACCAGGATGAGTCCCTGATGTGGCCCAGCACTCAGCTGGGAACCCACAGGGGCGGGATTTGGCACTGGCGCCTCTGTCCCATGACTGTCTACCTGTGTTTCTCTCACCGGCTTGAGGGTGAAGACAGAGCAGAAGTCAGAAGCTGGATTCCTGTTCTGACTTCACTATGCCCCACTCTTGAACCTGAGTGCTGATCAAGAGACAGGGCTGGTATCATCTAATATTGCTTATATGTGGAACCTGGGAGAATGGTACAGGTGAACTTATTTGCAAAACAGAAATAGAGTCACAGATGTAGAGAACAAACTTATGGTTACCAAGGGGGAAAGGAAAGGTGGGATGAATCAGGAGATTGGGATTGACAGATATGACACTGCTGCTACTGCTGCTAAGTCACTTCAGTCGTGTCCGACTCCGCATGACCCCATAGACGTCAGCCCACCAGGCTCTCTTGCCCCTGGGATTCTCCAGGCAAGAAAACTGGAGTGGGTTGCCATTTCCTTCTCCAATGCATGAAAGCGAAAAAGTGAAAGTGAAGTCGCTCAGTCGTGTCCGACTCTTAGCAACCCCATGGACTGCAGCCCACCAGGCTCCTCCATCCACTGCTGCTGCTGCTAAGTCACTTCAGTCATGTCCGACTCTGTGTGACCCCATAGACAGAAGCTCACCAGGCTCCCCTGTCCCTGGGATTCTCCAGGCAAGAACACTGGAGTGGGTTGCCATTGCCTTCTCCATTGCGTGAAAGTGAAAAGTGAAAGTGAAGTCGCTCAGTCGTGTCCGACTCTTAGCGACCCCATGGACTGGAGCCTACCAGGCTCCTCTGTCCATGGGATTTTCCAGGCAAAAGTACTGGGGTGGGGTGCCATTGCCTTCCCTGCCTCCATCCACTACCTTATAGAAAATGGATAATTAACAGGAACCTACTGTATAATACAGGGAATTCTCCTTAATACTCTCTGGCGGCCTAAACGGGAGCAGAATCTTAAAGAGGGGATGTGTGTGTACATGTAACTGATTCACTTTGGGGTACATCAGAAATGAACACAATGCTGTAAAGCAACCATGGTGGGTAAAAATTCATTTTAAAAAAGAGAGAGACGGAGCTGTGATGTGGTTGAGAGGCCTGTGTCTGGCACAAGATGCCAGGGTTTGAATCCCGCCTCTGCTGCTCGCTCTCTCCGTGACCTTGAGTCACTTCCTCTGGGCCTCAGTTTCCCCGTCTGTGAAGTGGGGATGACGCTAGCACCTCCCTCACAGACTTGTGTGAGGATTAAACGGATCGACTTACACATAAAGCACTTGCAACAGAGGCCTGAGAAGCGCTAGTGAGGACGCCTGCCGCCCTCCTCTCACAGGGCGGCGTGTCCTCAGGTAGAGACTGTGAGAGCCGGCTCTCGGACCTCTCCCTCAAACCCTGTATCATGACGTGGCTGGAACTGGTGAATCGCCCTGAGAGGACCGATGCCCGTCCAGCCCAACGTGTACTGTTTCATTTCAGTACAGAGAGTTTTGAGATGTGCCTCAGCTATGAACAACAAAAACTTCAAGAACTTTCTTGTACGTCTGAAGCATTACATCTTCCTAATTCTGGGACATAGAAAACCAATTCTTTGTTTAATAAAAACAAAAACAAAAAAACCTTTGTTTGGAAAAAAAAAACCACCATATTTTTATACAAGGCCAAAGAGCAAACAGGAGCTATAATTTATTCAGGGAAGCTGTATTTTATTCAGGGAGAAAACAATCATTAATTATTAGGCTTGACTAGTCGAGTTTAAAATCTGTTTCCAGAGAGATCACACTTAATCTATGTGCCAAGACCATGTTAAATAAATGTTGAACAAATCTTGTTCTGGGGAAATTTTTAATGTTTTGTTACTGTCTTTTTATACCAAGCAGTGGCACCCCACTCCAGTTCTCTTGCCTAGAAAATCCCATGGACAGAGGAGCCTGGTAGGCTGCAGTCCATCGGTGGCTGAGGGTCGGACACGACTGAGCTACTTCACTTTCACTTTTATACCAAGCAGGTTTTTGTGGAAATTGTTTTGTTTCTACATGTTTGTTTTCTAATTGCTCTCCAAATATGTTTGACTGCAATTTTTAGTTTGAAAAAAAAAAAAAAATGAAGTGGTTTTTTTTGTAAATATTATAGTTTTCTCTAACATTTTTATTATGAGCCTCACTGTGTGTTCACATGAAATGAATATCTAACAACATAGTGGTTTTAGAGGAAAAAGTTATTATTTGTTGTTAAAACAGACATACAATCAACAAAAATTTAATAAACACCCAAAGCAGATGTACAAATTGCCACACACATGTAAAGCCAAGGCCTTCACAACAAGGCTTTAATTAATATATGTCGCATGAAAATTAAGATTTTCATGAAGTTGTAAAATATTGCCTACAAGATAAGTAACACGGTTGTTGATTATACCAGTAAGGAACACCTTGTCTCACTCCCTGGTTAATATGAGTTGTTTAGTTGCTAAGTCATGTCCGACTCTTTTGGGACCCCACGGACTGTACCCACTAGGCTTCTCTGTCCATGGGATTTCCCAGGCAAGAATACTGAAGTGAGTTGCTATTTCTCCCTCCAGGGGATCTTCCCAACCCACAGATCGAACCCTATCTCCTGCATCGCAGACAGATTCTTTACCACTGAGCTACCAGGGAGGCCCTCTTAATAGGAGAACAAGAGATGAATTTTGATGGCAGTGTTTTTTCAAGGTTTTCCATTAAGCATGTTCTAAAGGGAAGTATTTAAGATGATGTTAAATGAGGAGAAAAAGAAACAGGAGCAAAGTAAAACATGGTAAAAATTAAAAGCAGAAAATGTAAATACTCCCTGGAGAATCTGTGTATTCATTCAAATCGTGTCTATCCGGTGCTCAATTTTAAAATCTTAATACCCAAAAGGGCAAGACATCTTTTAAGGAAAATTTACTGTGTACCAGGATAGAGTCAAGCTTTTATTTTTTCCTGGTGGAAAATATACACGCAGAGAGAGCCCAACAAGCTTGCTGCTTCATGTCAACCTGAAAACAAATGAGAATTTCTTAAATGTAATAAACATGAGGTTGTTCAATAACCCCATTTTTCTGGGCCCATAAGCAGCAGTTATTCAGGATGCAGTTGCTGTAGTGAGGAGACAGGAAGTATTCATTTTACTGAGATGCTGATTAAGTACACGGTCTCCTGCTGCAGCTCCAAGCTCCTTCTGTGACATCACAGGAGTTAGGTGAGAAGTAATTTCATTGAGAGAAAAGCCCAACTTCCCTCTGAGCTTACGGCTCTTAATAACACAAAAGCAAAGTTTTCTTTCACATCTGAGTTGCCTTGGTTGCAGAGAGATTCTCCCCTTCAGAGGAATGGTTTTCCCTAGAACCAAAGGGATTATTTCACATCTGGAGCTGGAGGGTGGGGAAGGTTGGGAGGGGGATTCCTGAGCTTAATCATGAACCTGGAGCATACATCACCTGTGTGCTTACCTGGGCACCAGAAGGTGCAGCCAGATCAGTGTTTAATTTTACTTAGTATTAATATTAATAGTTATAACACTTTTAAAATGACACTCTCATGTTGGAGTTGATATACAAACACTATTGATAATGATGTATAAATTAGATAGAGCTTCCTCGGTGGTTCAGTGGTAAAGAGTCGACCTGGCAATGCAGGAGATGTGGGTTGGATCTCTGTGTCAGGAAGATTACCTGGAGAAAGAAATGGCAACCCACTCCAGTATTCTTGCCTGGAGAATTCCATGGACAGAGGAGCTTGGTGGGCTACAGTGCGTGGGGTCACAAAAAGTTGGATACGACTTAGCAACTAAATACCAACAGCAACAAATAAAATATGTATGTAAAGAGAACCAACTGTACAACACAGGGGACCCTACTTGGTGCTCTGTGGTGACCTAAGTGAAAAGAAAGTCCAAAAAAGAGGGGGTGTATGTACTATGTATCAGAGAAGGCAATGGCATCACACTCCAGTGTCTTGCCTGGAAACTCCCATGGACAGAGGAGCCTGGTAGGCTGGAGTCCATGGGGTCGCTAAGAGTCGGACACAACTGAGTGACTTCACTTTCACTTTTCACTTTCATGCACTGGAGGAGGAAATGGCAACCCACTCCAGTGTTCTTGCCTGGAGAATCCCAGGGACGGGTGACCCTAGTGGGCTGATGTCTATGGGGTCGCACAGAGTCAGGCATGGCTGAAGCAACTTAGCAGCAGCAGTAGCAGCATGTACTGTGTATAGCTGATTCACTTTGCTGTGCAGTAGGAATTAACACAATATTATATAGCAAATCACCCTTCAATAAAAATTAATTTTTGAAAAATCAAAGGGAAAAAGCACCGAGAGATTTCCATGTAGAATTTTCTTTTTAAAAAAAATGACACTCTTACGCATGGATTGGCAAACTGTCTGTAAATGGGTCAGATAGTCAATATTTTAGTCTTTGTAGGCCAAGGGACAAGTTACTTAGATACCTATATAAGAAGAGCAGAAACAGATTTCTACAAAATTATCATTAATGAAATCCAAAATATAATGATGTCAATGATAACATTTTTTAATGGATGTCTGTTGATAAGAATGGGGTTGTTTGGGAAAGATAACATTTCTCTAACTGGGGTTCAAGGTTTTAATGTTCCCTGTCATCAATTTTATTGTAAATGTTTATCTCTTAAAGCCATGTCTATCTGGCAGTCCTTACAAATGGAGAAGGTAGCCTGGATTTGGCCCAGGTACTAACACATCTTAGATTTTATCTGCTTATGCTTGTAATTCTGATATTCTTCTCATAAATATGAAAATAGATATTTTGCCTATATGTGTTTTAATACTGTAGCCCTTTGAGTCTAAATGATGAACATGAATTTTGATATTTTTATGAGATAGATGCATTCTATTTATAGAGTCTCCTCTATCTGTTTATTTCCTATTTAATTCAGGAATGCATGGCCTGATTGGATTAGTGCAGTTTGTTTTCCAACTGGGGACCACCCATGAGTGATTAGTCAAATCAGCTTAGAGATTGTTGACGAGCATTAAAAAGATTTAATAAGGTAGACTAAAGTGACTACATGGCCAGTAGTAAGCAGTTGGGTTTGGTGTCTTGGAAAAGTGTTGTCAGACATAGAAGTATATGTGTGTGTGAGTGTGTGTGTCTCTGTAAGTCTAAGATACATTTTTATTGTGGATCTTAATTTAAAATGTATGCAAAATGCTGAGAAGTACTTCAGATCAGAGATCAGATCAGTCGCTGAGTCGTGTCCGACTCTTTGCGACCCCATGAACTGCAGCACGCCAGGCCTCCCTGTCCATCACCAACTTCCGGAGGTCACTCAGACTCACATCCATCGAGTCAGTGATGCCATCCAGCCATCTCATCCTCTGTCGTCCCCTTCTCCTCCTGCCCCCAATCCCTCCCAGCATCAGAGTCTTTTCCAATGAGTCAACTCTTCGCATGAGGTGGCCAAAATACTGGAGTTTCAGCATCATTCCTTCCAAAGAAATCCCAGGGCTGATCTCCTTCAGAATGGACTGGTTGGATCTCCTTGCAGTCCAAGGGACTCTCAAGAGTCTTCTCCAACACCACAGTTCAAAAGCATCAATTCTTCGGCGCTCAGCCTTCTTCACAGTCCAGCTCTCACATCCATACATGACCACAGGAAAGACCATAGCCTTGACTAGGCAAACCTTTGTTGGCAAAGTGATGTCTCTGCTTTTGAATATGCTATCTAGGTTGGTCATAACTTTCCTTCCAAGGAGTAAGCGTCTTTTAATTTCATGGCTGCAGTCACCATCTGCAGTGATTTTGGAGCCCAGAAAAACAAAGTCTGACACTGTTTCCACTGTTTCTCCATCTATTTCCCATGTAGTGATGGGACCAGATGCCATGATCTTCGTTTTCTGAATGTTGAGCTTTAAGCCAACCTTTTCACTCTCCACTTTCACTTTCACCAAGAGGCTTTTTAGTTCCTCTTCACTTTCTGCCATAAGGGTGGTATCATCTGCATACCTGAGGTTATTGATATTTCTCCCGGCAATCTTGATTCCAGCTTGTGTTTCTTCCAGTCCAGCATTTCTCATGATGTACTCTGCATATAAGTTAAATAAACATGGTGACAATATACAGCCTTGACGTACTCCTTTTCCTATTTGGAACCAGTCTGTCGTTCCATGACCAGTTCTAACTATTGCTTCCTGACCTGCATACAGATTTCTCAAGAGGCAGATCAGGTGGTCTGGTATTCCCATCTGTTTCAGAATTTTCCACAGTTTATTGAGAAGTACTTACTTTCTCAAAATTATACATTAAAAATAAATCTCCTATATGCTGATAGAGTAATAACATTATCAAATAACTCTACTATCCAATGCTGATACATTATGTCATAACTGATGAGTATCTTTAATTTGAATGGCTATGGTGTAATGTTTTCCACTTTAAATGATCAGTGATCAGAGGAAGAAATGGCATAATTCTGGACGGAAAATAATCTCACAGTGCTGTAAGTGTTTTTTGAATCAATCCACAAATTTGAGAGCAAAAATAATCTAAACTCCAGTTCTATTTATTTGTCAGGAATCAGTATTTAAAAAATTACAACTACATGCCTTTTTAGAAAATAGAAGCCGTAGTTGTAAAAGAGTATTTTTAAATACGTTAGTTCACATTCTGAAAACAGTTTCGGCATCGTATTTTACACAATTTGTCTCCTTCTCTGTAAAAGTTGTTTTCTCCTTCTGTTAAGTGACATGATTTGTAGCTCAGTCCCTTCTGTCTCTTAATTTCAACCTCCTATTCACTTCTTTTTAAAGAACATGTATTGGAGTATGGCTGCTTTACAATGTCGTGTTAGTCTCTGCTGTACAGCAGACTGCATCAGCATGTATCTTCTCTTTTTTGGATCCCCCCTCCACATTTAGTCACCACAGAGTATTGAGTAAGGTTTCCTGTGCTATACAGTAGTCATCTATTAGTTATCTTTTTTTTTTTTTTTTTAAGTCTCTCAGTCGTCCCGGACTCTTTGCAACCCCATGGATAGTAGCCTGCACCAAGCTCTTCCATCCATGGGATTTTCAAGGCAAGAGTACTGGAGTGGGTTGCCATTTCTTTCTCCAGGGAATCTTCCCAACCCAGGGATGGAACCCAGGTCTCTCGCATTGTAGACAGACGCCTTACCGTCTGAGCCATATTTTATTTATCTCATTATTTATCTTTCCATAGTAGCAATAGTGTATATATGTCCAATCCCAGTCTCCCAACTCATTCACTCCCCCTTTCCCTTTGATATCTGTACCTTTTTTTCTCTGTGTCTTTCATTTCTAGACCACTTTTTTTCAGATTCCACGTGCTCATCAATATACCGTATTTGTTTTTTTCCTTCTGACTTACTTCAGTCCATGTGACGGTGCCATTCATTTCTCATTCAGCCAGTCCTTGGTAGGGACTCCCCGGTATGTGGGGCGAAAATTGCAGATAATCCGAGCTACTCAACAGGACAACATGGTCTTTCCCTGTGGATCACTGAAGCCTAGTATTTGCTCTTCATCTGAATATAAGATATTTCTTAAAGACGGTAGGGCCCACCTGAGAATTGAGGCCAGTGTCTACATGGAAGTGGGCAGTGTGATCACCGTCACTGTGCTTGTCATCATCTTCATGTGTTTCTGAAAACTTTCACATGTGTGGAGTGATGAGAAAACTCGAAATTTAAATAAAGTTAAAATCATCTAATTTTAGCCTTTAAAGTTAATTACCACCCAAATTGTTAAATTATGATTTTATATGCAATACTTAATGTGTATACATGATTACCTAGCTCTCATATATTAGTATATACATATACATATATTGTACATACATATGTACATAGATGTTTGTATATATGTGTGTGTGCCTATATACCTATATATGTGTGTGTATAGTGTATACACATTTTTTAAATATACAGCTTTTTTTATTTTAATTTTTACTTTTTTAACACCAGAAACATTTTTATACATGCTTTTTAAAGTACACGTTATAACCCCTTCAGTTCAGTTCCGTTCAGTTTCTCAGTCATGTCCGACTCTTTGCAACCCCATGACTGCTACACGCCAGGCCTCCCTGTCATCACCAACTCTTGGAGGTCACTCAAACTCATGTCCATTGAGTCGGTGATGCCATGCAACCATCTCATCCTCTGTCGTCCCCTTCTCCTCCTGCCTTCAATCTTTCCCAGCATCAAAGTCTTTTCCAATGAGTCAGCTCTTTGCATCAGGTGGCCAGAGGACTGGAGTTTCAGCTTCAACATCAGTCCTTCCAATGAATATTCAGGACTGAATATTTCCTTTCGGATGGACTGGTTGGATCTCCTTGCAGTCCAAGGGACTCTCAAGAGTCTTCTCCAACACCACAGTTCAAAAGCATCAATTCTTCGGCGCTCAGCTTTCTTCACAGTCCAACTCTCACATCCATACATGACTACTGGAAAAACCATAGCCTTGAGTAGACAGACCTTTGTTGACAAAGTGATGTCTCTGCTTTTGAATATGCTATCTAGGTTGGTCATAACTTTCCTTCCAAGGAGTAAGAGTCTTTTAATTTCATGGCCGCAGTCACCATCTGCAGTGATTTTGGAGCCCAAAAGAATAAAGTCTGACTCCTTAGTGGGCAGTAAAAGCCTTTCATTGGTCATGAACAGTGGTTTAGAAAATAATTGAAAAGAACTGAGCAGAGTATGTCTAAATGCATGGACCTTCATCAAGATACCTTCTCCCCCACTTACTTACATAGACATTATTGTGTGTCTGGGTGTGTATGAGCAGAGCTATAGTGTAAATATTTCACATCGTGGCTCATTGCTAAACAATCCTGAGAAACAGCACCAAGTCTTAGTGACAGCAGTGATTAACATGTGCCTTATATTCTCCTAGATATGGTGTATTTATTGCCAAACACCAAAGCATAATAATTAGTACATTACCTTCTGGAAATGCATCATATAATTTAATTTAGGCAAATACTTGTATGTTTGGCTCCACATGGCATTCACACGAACTATTATTTAGTTAGCTTTTTCTATCTGCTGCTTATTATAGGTTTCTTATCTGCTATTTTAAGCTTTCTTGTGATAATAAGGCTCAGGATTGGGTTGCAATAATCCAGTAACACCAATCAAAGAAGGTATTAAGAGACATAGCCTGGAAGTATAATGTTGAACACTGATTTAGGGAGAAAAGAGCTTAATCCTCAGTAATACTGCTTCTAATGATGCCTTGTGTTGAAGCAGGGATCATGTATTTTTTATGAGCATTACATAATCTATTGTCTCCTGTTGAATAAAAATCAATCCAGCCAGAAATCCGACACTGCAAAAGCATAAGAATACGTGGTCCAAATACTACAATAGATTTTTTTGGTTTGTTTTTTACCTTATTATTTTCCTTTGAATAAATATAAAGAGTAAGCTTATAGAAATGCAATAATGTGCCTAAGAAGTTGTATAGTTATTCGCCAATTGATATTGGCCAGTGTATACTATTAATACATGGACTTCTCTTGTGACTCAGCGGTGAAGAATCTGCCTGCCAATGTGGGAGACAGGAGATGCAGGTTGAGCCCTGGGTTAGCCCTTCTCCTAACTTGGAGAAGGAAATAACAACCCACTTTAGGATTCTTGCCTGGGACATCCCATGGACAGAGGGAGTCTGACAGGCTACAGTCCCCAGAGTTGCAAAATATGATTTAGTGACTAAACAACGGCATATTGACTACATATAAATGCATTACTTAATGTGTGGGCCTCTGGGTGTGTGAAATTAGCAATTGCTTTTTAGAACTTGAGAAATAATATAGAGGCAAAAATTCTACCATACGTGCACTTTTTCTTCATGAGCAAAATAAAAACAGCTCCACATTGGAGAAGTTCTTCTAGAAGGAACAAATTCTAGTAAATTCCAATGTTGTGGAAAGCGAACTCGAAATTCAGGCTTTAAACATAAATTTCACTCAAGGTCATCATGAAAACTTTGTTGGATACTTGGAATTCAGAAGTGGTGAAGTACAGTGTGAATGTCAGTGTTTTACAAACATGGAAGCTTTTGAAAATAATCATTATGTGATTAATACTGCCAGGGTTAACATAATCATGCATTTCCAGGCTCCATGTTTAATACTTTTCCATTGCTACTATATTTTTTATCCTATAGTTCATAGATAGACATCTAACTTTCTGAACATTTCTGCCTTTTGGTTTACATTATGTGAATGCAAATGCTGATGGTGTCCTACATATTCCGAGAAGGAGGGCTTGCTGCTGCTGCTGCTGCTAAGTCGCCTCAGTCGTGTCCGACTCTGTGCGACCCCATAGACGGAAGCCCACCAGGCTCCCCCGTCCCTGGGATTCTCCAGGCAAGAACACTGGAGTGGGTTGCCATCTCCTTCTCCAATGCATGAAAGTGAAAAGCGAAAGTGAAATCGCTCAGTCGTGTCCAACTCCCAGCGACCCCATGGACTGGAGCCCACCAGGCTCCTCCGTACATGGGATTTTCCAGGCAAAAGCACTGGGGTGGGGTGCCATTGCCTTCCCCAAGGAGGAGTACATGCATGGCATAAATGTAAGTACTTACAAAAAGGGTGACTCTCTTTGAAATTGCTACCAGAGTTCCTCTCTGGACTTGCCCTTTGAAACTCTGCTTACTCCTATAAAAATTATTCTGCAGAGTTTCAAAGGGCAAGTCCAGAGAGGAACTCTGGTAGCAATTTCAAAGAGAGTCACCCTTTTTGTAAGTACTTACATTTATGCCATGCATGTACTGTGAGCTTTACATACATACACTCTTTGTTGAGACCAGGACACCGGTTTCTTTCATCACACATGTAAATCTGTGTCAGTTCATTCCACCCTCTGACAGTAGTACAGGCTCCGTATGTGCTGCGGTCCATGCTGTATGGACTCAACATAAATGTAAGTTGAAATTTTTAAGTGAGGAAACAATCTGACCTTTTTAAATTAAAGACTATATTTCAGTTAAGATCAATAAACCAAAGGAAACATTTTTCTAGCTTTTCCAGTATAACCCAGAATAGATTGAAAAATATTCAAATTTAAGGGCCCCAAGTGTTACAAAGCTGTCCTCTTATATTTTTCAAGGCCAGGGACTGATGAAAGATGAGTGATTTCAGTGTCGCTTGCTGGGTTGGTCATTGTTCTAAGCTCTTTCCCTGTGATACTTCCTTCACATCTCTGAAAATCTGTAGTTTGGGTGCTGGCATCTCCCCATTTTGCTGATGTGCAAGCTAAGTCCCATGGAGCCCGTGTACCTGGCCCACGGTCTCACAGTCAGTAAGTAGAAGAGCTCAGTTGCACCCACGGCAGGTTGTCTCCAGAGGCCAGGCTTTCAGCCGTGATATATTTTTAAATGAAATGTTTTGATAAAAAAGAGAAAAGGACCAGAGTAGTGTTGACATGGTGGTTTGAATGAACACAGCTTGGCTTAGTTCATGAACTCCCGGTATGTCTTCAGACTCTTAGGAGAATGCTATTGGAAAAAGACCAATATTTGTATTGCTCACTGTTATGAAAACCCTGTTTCAGAAGAAAACAAATTTACCATAATTTGGAAGGAATAAGTACAGATTTAAGTAACTATTCACCGGACACATGAGCCCTAACTGGTCAAAAAGTGACACTATGAAAAAATACAAATTCTGGTGTTATAACTGACCCTTTGTTATATAATTTTCATTGTGTTTCCTGTAAATAGTGTGATGATGCTTGGAGGGGAAGCAGGTCCCCTCCATGCCCTTCCCAATGTTTGTCTCTTATGGAGAGTAGGCTTCAGATCATCTCAGTGCCTTTGTGGCAATCCACAAGTAGGAGGCATTTGTTATTTTTAAGTTGTACCTTTGGTTCCCCTGTGGCTGAGCTGGTAAAGAATCCGCCTGCCATGCAGAAGACCTGAGTTCAATCCCTGGGTTGAAAAGATCCCCTGGAGAAGGGAAAGGATACCCACTTCAGTGTTCTGGCCTGGAGAATTCCACGGACTGTACAGTCCATGGGGTCGCAAAAAGTCGGACACGACTGAGCGACTTTCACTTCTTTCCTTCCTTTGGTGATTGAGAAAATAAATAGGTACCTTACTGAAGTGCCTCTTAAAGCTCACTCAGAATTTTCTTTATCTTTCTAATATACACCTGGAAACAGAAATGTGGAAATAGTTGAAGGAGAGGAGATACATGTCGTGGGTCTCATGGAATAATCAGGGATGACACTGAAAACTGTTGCTTCATACAAGATCTCTGAATCCCGCCTTCTGCCGTGGGCACTTTTACTTACACAGAGTTTCTTGGGTTTCACCAACATAGGCTTGATTCCTCTTCTTCCTCTAGAGTTTTCTCTTTTGAGTGGCGCAACAGCAAATATTTCTCTCTCCCCTCTAGACTCTTCCTCTTAGCCAGTGTCTGATACTATGCAAAAGATAAATGAGCTGCTAGAACTGAAGAACTGCCTTTAAATCAGATGACTTTGGTTATTATTAGAACCGATATGCTGTGCTTGCGAAAGGAGTGCAGTCTTATCGTTAATGTCACAGGTAGGTATTTGCCATCTTGGTGCCAGGTGGGTGGGACAGCTCCCTCTCATGGTTAGTTGGTCTCCCTTAAGTGAGCCCTGGGGGAGGGACCGAGTTGCTTAGGTTCTTAAAATCTCTTGAAGACTTCATTTATCTGTGTCTCAATTAATGACTGATGACATCTAGTGGTGGCTGGATTTGAGGCACTCAAATGATCATCCCCTGCAGATCAAGATGCAAAATAAACTGTGTTTATATGTTTTTACACTTCAGTTCAGTTCAGTCCAGTCACTCAGTCATGCCCGACTCTTTGCGACCCCATGGACTGCAGCATACCAGGCTTCCCTGTCCATCACCAACTCCCGGAGCCTGCTCAAAATCATGTATATCGCATCAGTGATGTCATCTAACCACCTCATCCTCTATCATCCCCTTCCCCTCCTGCCTTCAATCTTTCCCAGCATCAGCGTCTTTTCCAATTCTTCGTATCAGGTGGCCAAAGTATTGAAGTTTCAGCTTCAGCATCAGTCCTTCTAATTAATATTTAGGACTGACTTCCTTTAGGATGGACTGGTTGGATCTCCTTGCAGTCCAAGGGACTCTCAAGAGTCTTCTCCAACACTACAGTTCAAAAGCATCTCTTCTTTGGCGCTCAGTTTTCTTTATAGTCCAACTCTCACATCCATACATGACCACGGGAAAAACCATAGCCTTGAGTAGATAGACCTTTGATGGCAAAGTAATGTCTCTGCTTTTTAAAATAATGGTCCTGAAAAGGAGACAATGAAGGTTATACATAACGACTTAAAGGAATAATCCAAAAAGAAGTTATAACAATTATATATGCATCCAACACTGGAGCATTGATATATCTAAGACAACCACTAATTAGTATGATAGAAGAAATATACAACAACATAATAATAGTGGGAGACTTTAATATCCCACTCATATAATCAGGCTGTAATAGACAAAGTAAAGAGGAAAACATATTCACTTATGAGCCTCAAAAAATTCAGTTCACTCAGGAGAGTTTAAAAAAAATTTAAAAAAATAGACTTATTTGTTCATTCTGTAATAGTTTATAGACTATTTTATGGGTCTGGTACCACTTTGGGTATTAGGGAGGAAGAAGTGACAAATGTGATCCTGTCCTAAATAATATATTGTTGAAAAGATAGACCAAAAAAAAAAAAAAAAAATATGCTGTCTAGGTTGGTCATAACTTCCTTCCAAGGAGTAAGCGTCTTTTAATTTTATGGGTGCATTCACCATCTGCAGTGATTTTGGAGCCCCCAAAACTAAAGTCTCCCACTCTTTCCATTGTTTCCCCATCTATTTTACTTGAAGTGATGGAACAAGATGCCATGATATTAGTTGTTTGAATGTTGAGTTTTTAAGCCAACTTTTTCACTCTTCTCGTTCACTTTCATCAGGAGGCTGTTTAGTTCTTCGCTTTCTGCCATAAGGATGATGTCATCTGCGAATCTGAGGTTATTGATATTTCTCCCGGCAATCTTGATTCCAGCTTGTGCTTCATCCAGCCTGGCATTTCGCATGATGTACTCTGCATCTAATTTAAATAAACAGGGTGACAATATACAGCCTTGACGTACTCCTTTCCTGATTTGGAACCAGGCTAAACATTTACAGACTGATGAGGTCAAGCCCCAGCATCATGTGACCCTGTCGACATCATTACATCATCACAGTTGGTCATGATGGGAGGTTAGGGATGCTCTTGCCCTTAGTGCTCCATGACAGTTTGGGAGGTTCCATCAGGTCCCCTCCATGCCCTTCCAAATGTTTGTGTCTCATGGAGAGTAGGCTTCAGATCATCTCAGTGCCTTTGTGGCAGTCCACAAGTAGGAGGTGTTTGTCTCTCTTTCTGATGATCACTGGAAGAAGTTCCTCATGGCGAGTCAGCCTATTATGGCTGCTTCTTGATTAAAATATGTGCAATGGAAATTATGCTAATTAAGCTGGAGTGTAATTATAGACTAGAAAGATTCTTCACAGTCTGGATTGAATTGTTGTAGATGAATGTGCATTAAGTTAATAATGTGCAGCTAATTATGAAAGGTAAAGAAGAGAAAGGGAGGTAATCGGTTATGTGATGTAGAGATGCTGCTGTCCCCGGCGAACCCTCCCATTTAAAGCCCAGGTAACCCTGATGATGAGAATTCTTCTAGCGCTTGTCTCTAATTTCAATACTGCAATTAAAATGGCCACCGGTGACTAATTAACCCATTTAACTCTATTTGTCTGTGGCATTTATTACAGCAGAGAGTTAAATGCAGTGACACTCTGCTGCTTTATGTCCTGTCCCAAGTATATATGTGGAGTTAATTCTTTATTCTTTATTTATGCTTCTGTGTGCATTTATGATAATTACGAAAATGAGCCAGGAATCTGTTGTCCCAGTGTGATTCTGCCAAGCTCAATGAAAGCTGTATTCTGGGAAATAAATTCTTTATGCTTAGAATCAAAACAAGCTCAAGTGGCAGTCATATGGCTTTTGTTCCAAAGCTATCAATTCAGAAGATCCGTGAGATGTTATCCTCATGCTGTGAGTACATGAAGAAATACTCAGTCATTTAATCCTTTTGGCTAGAGTCTTATCGGTAAGCTGGGTTTCCTGTGTTCATTGATCAAAGTCAACTGAATCAGCTAAATGAGAGTGAATATTTAAAAAAAAAAAAAAAAAAAAGAATACATACAGTGGTACTGAGTGATTTTGCAGCTAATTTCAGAAAATGTAATGTTCACAGGTCTTCTGCATAGAATGGCTTGACACCCAGTTGCACACTCCTAGGGTCTGGAAGAATCTAACAAGTGTTGCAAAGACTTGCTGAAGAGAGGTTCTTACAGAGGATGAGCCTGTCCAGTAAAAGGAAGGGGCTGGTGTTGTGGGAAGTCACACTTCACTATTTCTTCTGTGTTTCCAAGGAACTTTGAAAAAACCCTTGAATTGCTTTTTTCCTCTAAAAAACCAACAGAAATGTTGAGATGTACATCAAGCTTTTACTGATTCCTTTAAATATCTATTAATATTTTCTCTCTTTTCTCACTTACATTATTGCTGTGTGGTCTTACACATAGACTGTTTGAGATACTAACCATCCATAACCCTGACTTTTAACTTGAATTTTCTAAGTCTTTTCTGACATATCTGTATGTTCTTTAGAGAATTTATATCAGTTTCTTTTTTGAATTCATAAAATTTAGCCTGTCTTCATTTTGCTTCTAACATGTTATTATTTTTCTTTATGCCAAGATAATATTGGCATCAGAAAGTTTCTTTAAGTTTCCTTTTGAGGAAGGCATGACGCTGTTCTTGCATATGAGATGAGACTGTGTCACTGAATGATTATAAGCATAGTTTCTAAAGATTTGATGTCTGGTTGGGTCTCCAGAGCTACCCTACAGTAACTGTGTGACTTTGCACAGTTTTTAACTTTCAGCCTCACCTGTGAACCAGTAAAAACATGATTATCCTCCTCAAAGGGTTATAGCAGGGTCAGCAAGCCATAGCCCTAGGGCCAAATCCAACTCACCACCTGTTTTTGTAAATAAAGTTTTATTGGAACACAGCCATACCCAGTTCTTGCATTTCTTCTATGGCTGCTTTTGAGCTACAGCTGCATAGTTGAATAGTTGTGACAGAGATTGTGTGGCAATCTCTAAAATATTTTTTATCTCTTAACAGAAATGGTTTACTCATCCCTAGATGTAATATTAAATTTGTGTGTTCGTGTATAAAACATATAAAAATATATTTGTGTATAATATGACCTATATACCTGTATGTTTACTGTTGTTGTTCAGTCGCTAACTCAAGTCTGACTCTTTGAGACCCCATGAACTGCAGCATGCCAAGCTCCTCTGTCCTTCACTATCTCCTGGAGTTTGTTCAAATTCATACGCATCGAATCTATGATGCTATCTAACCATCTCATCCTCTGTTGCCCCCTTCTCCTTGTGCAGTCTTTCCCTGCATCAGGGTCTTTTCCAATGAGTCAGCTCTACCCATCAGGTGGCCGAAGTACTGGAGCTTCAGCTTCAGCATCAGTCCTTCCAATGAATATTCAGGATTGGTTTCCTTTAGGATTAACTGGTTTGATCGCCTTGCAGTTCAAGGGACTCTCAAGAGTCTTCTCCAGGACCACAAGTCACAAGTTTTCGTTCATTGTTGCCCCCTTCTCCTTTTGGCCTCAATCTTTCCCAGCACCAGGGTCTTTTCCAATGAGTTCGGTCTTTGCATCAGGTGTCCAAAGTATTGGAGCTTCAGCTTCAGCAACAGTACATATATAATATGTTTATGAAGAGTTTCAACATAATGCTTGTCACATTTCAACCATTCAATGTATGTTGACAACTATTATTTAAATATTATTCTGTTAAATCCAGTTCTACTTCATTATTAGAAAATCAGCTATGAAGAGGACATTAGATGAAGTATCACTAAGTCCTCAAATTAATCAGAATATTTTTCTTTAAAAATATTTTCTAAAATAAAGGCATTATTTATCATTTAAGCAAGTGTTGATTAGAAACATATATATCATGATACTTTTCCCAATGGAGTAATTTCCTAAAATGGCCATGAAAAATTACTATCAACTTGGTAGCTGAAAACAATAGAAATGTATTGTCTGACAGTTCAGAGGCTGCAAGTCTGAGGCCATGATGTCGGTAGAGCCATATTCTCTCTGAAGGGTCTAGGGGAGGCCTCTTCCAGCTTCTGGTGGTTGCAAGCCCTTGGTGTCTTTGGCTTTCAGAAGCACAACTCCAATCTATAGTCACATAGCATCACACTGTGCCCATCTTCACATGATCTTCTCTGAGTATCTGTGTCCAAATTTCTCTCTTGCCTTATGGATTCTAGTCATTGGCAGGTGCTCCTTATTTCCATCTTGAGTTCCCTCAGGGCTCACCATTGGGGATGGCTGCAGTTACTGATGGCTGCAACATCCTTGGTTTAGTGATGTGGCAGGAAGCATTCTTAGTCCGCAGTTCTCTGGGTAAACTGGGTTTAGCTGGAAGTTTTCTTGGGTATCCTCATAAGGATTTGGTGAGAGACTGGTGTGACTGGTATTATGTAATGGTCTTGCAAGGCTGGATTTTGTAGGGGAGGAAAAATCATTCTCTCTCTCTCTACTTTTCTCATTGGAAAAGACCCTGATGGTGGCAAAGATTGAAGGCAGGAGGAGAAGGGGACAACAGAGGATGAGATGGTTGGATGGCATCACCAACTTGATGGACATAAGTTTGAACAAAGTCTGGGAGATGGTGAAGGACAGGGAAGCCTGGTATGCTGCAGTCCATGGGGTCACAAAGAGTCAAACGCAACTGAGTGACTGAACAATAACAACAACAACAACCCTTCTGAGTTTTGGCTGAATCTTCCCCACTCCTAGTAATAAAAGAATAGCAAGAGAAAAAGAAAAAGTTTATTAACATGTATATTTCATGTATACATGGAAGATCCCAGGAAAAAAATGAGTAGCTCCCTGAGATGGCCCATGCCATCACTTTGATACCATTTTTAGCTAAAGACAAAAATGATGTTGGGGTGGGGACATGGTCAAATGTGGGAGGGTACCAGGAAAAGTAAGTAAGGGTAAGATTTTTTAATGCAGATTTTAAGTCTCTGCCTTCCCCATTGATAAGTTTCTTGTAGTTTAGTGTCCTCTTACTCTTCATGTTACAGAGGGGAAGATGCACTTACAAATGGAGATTTCTTTTATAAATTTAAATGTTTGTTACAAAAGGATGACTTCTACACTGCTTTCAGCGCATCTCCTGTACCTGTCCTTTCCAATTTAGAACCAGTCTGTTGTTCCATATCCAGTTCTAACTGTTGCTTCTTGACCTACATACAAGTTTCTCAGGAGGCAGGTAAGGTGGTCTGGTATTCCCATCTCTTGAAGAATTTTCCAGTTTGTTGTGATCCACACAGTCACAAAGTCTTTAGCGTAGTCAATGAAGCAGAAGTAGATATTTTTCTGGAATTCCCTTGCTGTTCCTATGATCCTGCTGATGTTGACAGTTTGATCTCTGGTTCCTCCGCCTTTTCTAAATCCAGCTTTTACATCTGGAAGTTCTCAGTTCACATACTGTTGAAGTCTAGCTTGTAGGATTTTAAGCATTACCTTGCTAGCATGTGAAGTGAGTACAATTGTGCGGTAGTTTTGAACATTCTTTGGTGCCTTTGTCTGTCGTTTCTCAAAAACAATCAGCTCAAAATAATTCTTTTGCCAAAGCAGCCTTTTCTGGGGTGGCAAACTCTACTGCTCTTTAGCCTCCAAGGTGGTACCTCTCAAAAAGGTGCTTAATTCCGGATGCCATCTGGAAACTTGGCTGGAGGGGGGTTGACCAGCACATCCACAGCCCGTGGCTCAGGCTCTCTTGGCCTGGTGGCTGGGGTCCAAGAGGGAGTCTCCAAGAGTGAACATTCCAAGAGACGGGGGTGGAAGCCACAACACTTATGATCTGACCTCAGAGCCATATTCTGTTAATGTAGGCAAATCACTTAGCCCAGCCCCAGTCATGGGGAGGGCTGGGGGAAGGGAGCAGGGAGACAATGACACTTTATCTCCTGATGTGATCAGTAAGTGAATACAGGACAGGAAAGGAGCTGGCAGCTTCTTTGACTTCCTGCCACATCGAATATAGCCATCATTCAAAATCTGATGTAGAGTTTTCCTATTCTCTCTTTCCATCTTTGTGTGTTTGTATGTATGTGTGTGTATGTGTGTGTGATACTTGTATACATGTGCATTCATACATGCGCATGCACACAAACATTGAGAGAGAAATTTTAAGAAATTGTCTCATGCAATTGTGATTTTCAGGTCTGGAACATGTAGGACAGGCCAGGAGGGTGGAAATTAGGCATGAGTTACAACTGCAGTTCTAAGACAGAATTACTTCTGGAAACCTCAGTTTTTCCTCTTACAGATTTTCAATTGATTGGATGAGAACCATTCATGTTACTGAGGGTATTGGGGAGGGGAAGAGTTTTCCCCTATCCTTCCTGAGTTGTTTTGGCTGGTTTGATCATTAAACTGACACAAGGTATATTCAGAGGGGAAACAAAAAATTTGGACGTATAGAGAGCTCATAGATGTGGAACCCAAGAAGTGGCCAAAGAGGTAGCTTTTACACAAAAAAGCTTTTAGACAAAGAATAAATTTGTGAAGAACCAAGACAAAGAAGCTTGAGCTTGGGACAGTAAATTAGTGAAGAAGTAACAAGGTTTGTTTCTACAGGTTTTCTCAGACTGTATAAATTCCCTTTATCTAGTGATAGGATTGTCTCTACCTCCTGATGCAGAGAGGGAAGATTTATTTCCTGCTTTCAGGGAGACAGAAGGGAGGGTCAGAATGTCCTTCTGGCACTGGCTATTTCTTAAATATTGTAATTTTAATTCAAGATAATCAATGTGCCACTTTGGAATATCTGGAGACAGCTTGCCCTAAACCCCAATAGTTTCCTCCTCTGAAACATTCCTGGAAGTTTCACATATTACAACCTGAGCTGGTACACTGTTCTGTTATTTCAGTGAATCAGTTTCCTAGGCTTGAGAGTAGGTCAGTTCAGTTCAGTTCAGGAGGCTGCAAGACAGGTCAGCTGCCTTACGTAAGCAATCGGGTATTTAACAAGAGATGTATGTATGGAAACAGAAGAAAACAAAGGTTAATGATTGGAGCCCACTCTGTTCCAGTTTCTGGAGCCCAGGGGGGCAGCTAGTCAAGAGATTTCTAGATGTCAGTGTCAAAGCATCTTTTGCAGTTTGAAGTGGCTCTGTTGATGTCATTAGGTATTCAGGCAAACTTCTGAGTGGCTCACACAGCAACAGGCACAAAGAAGAGAATCTAAACATAACTCTTGTGACAATTTCTCTGAAGATTACATTGAGTCATCTGGCTTCAGTTTGCAGGTCTTTCAGAAAAGGGGCACTTTTTGTCCTCAATGATTTCAAGTTTCTTTCTTTTTAACTTGTGAATGGGAGAAAAAAATTGGAAACGTTAGTTTAGAAAGTGAAGTCACTCAGTCATGTCTGACTCTTTGCAACCCCGTGGACTGTAGCCCACCAGGCTCCTCCATCCGTCCATGGGATTCTCCAGACAAGAATACTGGAGTGGGTTGCCATTTCCTTCTCCAGGGGATCTTCCTGACCTAGGGATTGAACCCAGGTCTCCCACACTGCAGGCAGATGCTTCAACCTCTGAGCCACCAGGGAAGCCCTTTTAGTTTAGATAGTTGTAGTCAAATATTGTAGGGATTTTAGGAAACTAGAATAATTCAGAATCCATTGCAATTTATGGGTAGAAAACAAAGACTGAAAAGATGTTTAATAGAACTAGAGTCTGATGTCCATAAATGTATATTATTGTTTCTATTGAAACATAATTTTTTTTCTTTAAAATCATCTCCATTTTTACCAAGGATAGCCAAATTAAGACTAACTGCTTTCCAAAGTTAAGTCTAGATTTACTAAACTTGGCCTAGTTATTTACATAAGTGCAGCACAAATAATGATTGATTGTATAGGCTCTTTTAAATTTGTTTTCCTGGAACTTTTACTAAAAAAATCTCCAGATTGAACTTTTATTAAGCTCTTAATCCTAAGAAGCCAAGTAAAATATTTGCCATCAGACCTTGCCCTCCAATACCTATAAATTTGAGTGAATTCCTTTCTTCTTGAGGTTTCTAAAATACCCTGAGGTTCCTGGACCTGTCAGGAAGGGCCTTCCTTATTCATCTTGCAAGCCTGCTGGGAATCCTGTAAGCAAGATACCAGATTATTTTTCCAAGGGGCTTTACTGTAAGGCTTCATAAAGTCAGTCTTAGCTTCTGAAAGCTGTCTGATCATATCTGAGTCTATGTATGTCTCTTTCAAATATGACATTTGGTCAAAGCCTTGACCAGTTTCCAATTGTGTCATGTCAAAAGGAGAACAGATTCTTACTGAATTTGTGTAAATGACTATATTTTCAAGAAAATAAGAACACTCACTGAGATTTTCCAAATTTTGGAGAGATCAGTAGGGGAGAAAGGTAAATGTTTCTATTCTACTTACAAAGGTATAATTTATCAAATTGCTCCAAGTCATAGTTAGTTTAAGAAAAAAGAGTAGAAAGTTTCTTTAAATCTGAGAAAACAAAACAAAATCAGCAGTTTCAAATTTAAAAGAGAAAACCTAAAAGTTAATGATCATCCTCATCAGTTTACTCACTTCCGTGTAATTAATTCTTTTGTTGTTTGTTCTTTTGTTAGAAGTTTTATGAAGTCATGAGGTTGTTGTTCTTGGTGTTGTTTCCCAATTAGAGTTTTGTAAATGTTTAGACAGTTCAGTGTTATGATTTAAAAGTTATCAGAAACTTGTATTCTAGGATGCTTCTTAGGTCCCCTCTCATGAATTTCTCTGAATATAAAACACATTAGCAAGAAGCATTGGTAAAAGCATCTGAGTGAAAAAATAACTGTAAATGATAAAAGATTTTAAAATATCCATTATTAAAGATCTGATTCACTATGATGGAAATCATATGACAGGGAAATTTGGTTATTTCTTAAGATAAGAACTACATTGTGAATGATAACATTATACTACAACATACAAATATTAGGAATTTCATATAATTTCTAGAATATTTATGTAAAACTGCTAGACCATTCAGGTATGACCTAAATTAAATCCCTTATGATTATACAGTGGAAGTGACAAATTGATTCAAGGTATTAGATCTGATAGACACAGTGCCTGAAGAACCATTGACAGAGGTTCATGACATTGTACAAGAGGCAATGATCAAGACCATCCCCAAGAAAGAGAAATGCAAAAAAGCAAAATGGTTGTCTGAGGACGGCTTACAAATAGCTGTGGAAAGAAGAGAAGTGAAAGGCAAAGGAAAAAGGAAAGATATACCCATTTGAATGCAGAGTTCCAAAAAATAGCAAGGAGACATAAGAAAGCCTCCCTCAGTGATCAATGCAAAGAAATAGAGGAAAACAATAGTGTGGAAGACTAGAGATCTTTTTAAGATTATTAGAGATACCAAGGGAACATTTCACGCAAGTTCAGTTCAGTAGCTCAGTCGTGTCTGACTCTTTGCGACCCCATGAATCACAGCACGCCAGGCCTCCCTGTCTATCACCAACTCCCAGAGTTCACTCAGATTCATGTCCATCGAGTCAGTGATGCCATCCAGCCATCTCATCCTCTGTTGTCCCCTTCTCCTCTTGCCCCCAATCCCTCCCAGTATCAGAGTCTTTTCCAATGAGTCAACTCTTCGCATGAGGTGGCCAAAATACTGGAATTTCAGCTTTAGCATCATTCCTTCCAAAGAAATCCCAGGGCTGATCTTCAGAATGGACTGGTTGGATCTCCTTGCAGTCCAAGGGACTTTTAAGAGTCTTCTCCAACACCACAGTTCAAAAGCATCAATTCTTCGGCGCTCAGCTTTCTTCACAATCCAACTCTCACATCTATACATGACCACTGAAAAAACCATAGCCTTGACTAGACGGACCTTTGTTAGCAAAGTAATGTCTCTGCTTTTGAATATGCTATCTAGGTTGGTCATAACTTTCTTTCCAAGGAGTAAGCGTCTTTTAATTTCATGGCTGCAGTCACCATCTGCAGTGATTTTGGAGCCCAAACAAATAAAGTCTGACACTGTTTCCACTGTTTCCCCATCTATTTCCCATGAAGTGATGGGACCCGATGCCATGATCTTCATTTTCTGAATGTTGAGCTTTAAGCTAACTTTTTCACTCTCCACTTTCACTTTCATCAAGAGACTTTTAGTTCCTCTTCACTTTCATGCAAATATGGACACAATAAAGGACCTAAACGGTATGGACCTAACAGAAGCAGAAGATATTAAGAAGAGGTGGCAACAATACACAGAACAACTATATAAAAAAGATCTTCATGACCCAGATAACCACAATGGTTATGATCACTCACCCAGAGCCAGATATCCTGGAGTGTGAAGTCAGTGGCCCTTAGGAAGCATCACTATGAACAAAGCTAGTGGAATGATGGAAATCTAGTTGAGCTATTTCAAATCCTAAAAGATGATGCTATGAAAGTGCTGCACTTAATATGGCAGCAAATTTGGACAGCTCAGCAGTGGCCACAGGACTGGAAAAGGTCACTTTTCATTCCAATCCCAAAGAAAGGAAATGCCAAAGAATGTTCAAACTACCGCATAATTGCACTCATCTGACACACTAGCAAAGTAATGCTCAGAATTTTCCAAGCCAAACTTCAACAGTACAGATGTTTAAGCTGGATTTAGAAAAGGCAGAGAAACCAGAGATGAAATTGCCAATATCTGTTGGATCATCGAAAAAGCAAGAGAGTTCCAAAAAAAATCTACTTCTGCTTTATTGACAACACCAAAGCATTTGATTATGTGGATCACAACAAACTGGAAAATTCTTAAAGAGATGGGACTAACAGACCACCTGACCTACCTCCTGAGAAGTCTGTATGCAGGTCAAGAAGCAATAGTTAGAACTGGACATGGAGCAACAGACTGGTTCCAAATCAGGAAAGGAGTACATCAAAGTTGTATATTGTCACCCTGCTTATGTAACTTAATTGCAGAGTACATCATGCCAGGCTGTATGAAGCACAAGCTGGAATCAAGATTGCTGGGAGAAACATCAATAACCTCAGATATGCAGATGACACCACCCTTATGGCAGAAAGCTAAGAAAAACCAAAGAGCCTCTTGATGAAAGTGAAAGAGGAGAATGAAAAAGTTGACTTAAAATTTAGCATTCAGAAAACTAAGATCATGGCATCTGGTCCCATCACTTCATGTCAGATAGATAGGGAAACAAAGGAAACAGTGACATACTTTATTTTGGGGGGCTCCAAAATCACTGCAGATGGTAATTGTAGCCATGAAATTAAAAGACACTTGCTCCTTGGAAGAAAAGCTATGACCAGCCTAGACAGCATGTTAAAAAAGAGAAACATTACTTTGCCAGCAGAGGTCCATCTAGTCAAAGTTTTGGTTTTTTCAATAGTCATGTATGGATGTGAGAGTTGGACTAAAAAGAAAGCTGAGTGCTGAAGCTTTTGAACTGTGGTGTTGGAGAAGACTCTTGAGAGTCCCTTGGACTTCAAGGAGGCCCAACCAGTCCCTTCTAAAGGAAATCAGTACTGAATATTCATTGGAAGGACTGACACTAAAGCTGAAACTCCAGTATTTTGGTCACCTGATGGGAAGAACTGACTCATTTGAAAAGACCTCGATGCTGGGAAAGATTGAAGGCGGGAGGATGGGGGATGACAGAGGATGAGATGGTTGGATGGCATCGCCGACTCAACGGACATGAATTTGTGTAAGCTCTGGGAGTTGGTGATGGACAGGGAGGCCTGGTGTGCTGCCATCCATGGGGTCCCAGTTAGTCGGACACAGCTGAGTGACTGAGCTGAACTGAACATTTATGCACACATAATAACCTAAGAAGACTTATCATCACTTACTTGACAATGCTTCCCATGTAGTTTAATGTCCCAGATAAGCATATTTAGTTTAATATATCCCTTTTATAAGGAGATAAAACCGATTTTTTGAGTGCTCAGGGACTGTTTGGAAAACCCCCAAATTCTTTCCAGATCAATAAGACTTCATTTAAAATTTGATTGGGGGAAATTTGTCTAAAATATCAAAAAGTTTTAAAATACATGGTCAAATAGGATCATAGTCTCTGTGAAACAATGCAGAAAATTAAATAGTTGTCAAAAGTCTTTGCTCTTTTAATATTGAAGAGCCACATTTACTAAAGTATCAAAAGTGTGATGAAGACAGCAAACACAGGATATTATTTTCACAAAATACAGAATCTTTGCTTTTGTTTTGCTTATAGGCAGGTTACTTTAAAGGAAACCTTTATAATCTCTTACCAGGAGCAGATCAATAGTGTAAGCAAAGTTTGTCCTTTCAGCAATTGAAAAAAATTAAATTCTGTATTTACATAAGTACACTAATATAGTAAAACATTTTTTAAAACCTTTATAGAAAATTCATTTAATATTATTCAACTTTGGTGGTGCTAGTGGTACAGAACCTGCCTGCCAATTCAGAAGACTTAAGAGAGGAGATGTGGGTTTGATCCCTGGGTTGGGAAGATCCCCTGGAGGAGGGCATGGCCAGCCACTCCAATGTTCTTGCCTGGAGAATCCCATGGACAGAGGAGCCTGATGGGGTGCAGTCCATAGGGTCACACAGGGTCAGATGTGACTGAAGCAACTTAGCATCATGCAGAACTTCATCACGTATAGAATTTCTTTCCCAAGGTTCCTTTACAGAAAACCTTTTGTAACTTTCTGTGTCCGTGTTAGTTTGTTCCTTATTTTTCCCATTCATAAAATAATACGCTTTAATACTTTTCTTTTTCCTTGCATCTCTATATGTCATACCTTTTCTTTTCCCAAAACATACTTTATTTTAATCACTTCTCTTTTTATTCCTAGGACCTTTAATCACATATATTAGAATTTTTAGCCCCTAGCCTTTAATTTCTAGTGAAAACTAAAAAGTAAGCAATGATAAGCTGTCTTTTACATTAGCATTCTGTGCGTTAGCAAACATAAATAATCATTATAGTTTCTAGAAAGATGTCCTTTCTTAGATAAGATTTCTCAGTATGTCATAAAACATGTTTACTAGATCCAGATATGTTTATTTCTTTTCTGAAGGAAAGCGAAAAGTAGATTAATCTATGTTGAGGAATTAATGTTCTAATATTTTATCTTTTTTAGAAATGTTCTATATATTCAGTGAAATTTATCATTTAATTTAACTTAGCAAAATTCTTAAGTAGCGAGAGAGATTTGGGGAACTATTTTCAAGTAGGTATACCATAAAATGATTATTAATTAAAAACTGCCCTAAAAACTTTTATCCCAGTCACATCTGTTTAATTTATTCATTTTCAGCAATTAGGTTGAGATTACTTATGAACATTTCATCATTCCAAGTTACTTTCTTTGCTAACAAATTTTGTAATGTGAACTTGTTTGTTCAATAAGCTTAGGTACTATAAAAGTTGCATATTTCCATTATATTCAATTTCAGTAACTTTATATCTGCTTTAATTTAAACCAACATCCTTAAACTAGCTCCAGCTTACTGAAGGTTAATCTTAGATCATGGGAACTTGTAAAGCATTTGGGTTGGTTTCTCTTATACTTTATTCATAAAGCACTTCTTTGTCTTTAAGCCAATCAAATAGGGCTCTTTTACAAAACAATTTTGGCAATACCATCGGAAGGCAGAAAAATACCATGCCTGTAATGTACATACGTTGACATATAGACAGACAGATGCAGAGATCTCTTACTTTCCATTTTAAATTTTTAGCCATGAATCAGGTACAATATGAAATTCACTAGTTTGTAACTAACAGTCAGAATAAAGTTTACTCTGTGGTGGCTAAAGTCTTTTATTCTTTGTGGAGAATATTTCTAAGATTTGTGTTTGCCTTTGACAAGCAATCTTAAGGAGATTGTGAGTAAATGTGTGTTTAAAAACACGTGTACACCCGTGGCGGATTCATGTTGATGTATGGCAAAACCAATACAATATTGTAAAGTAATTAGCCTCCAATTAAAGTAAATAAATTTATATTTTAAAAAATCCAGGGCAGAAAAAAAAATAAAAAGACTTTCTCCCACCCCCTTTGTTTTTCTTTTATTCTCAGGTGACTTTGGGCTGTGTTTACATTTTAAAGACACGGTAGGATTTACACCTTCAAGGGACAGAGATAGAAAAGATGCTTTCTCCTAGGAATGTTGGAGCATATTTATCTACTCTCAAGTCTTAGGAGAATTACGCTTCAGTTTTTTTTTCCAGTAATGGACAGTTTTGGTTCCAATATCATGGTTATCTACAAGCATTTTGAGAGAAATAGACAGGGTTTGGGAATTGATGAAAATATGTGTGCCTTGACTTGCACTTCAGGTTGTGGAGCTTTGTTAGACAAACGCAGTGACTTCTATTAACCTTGGAATATTAGCTTCCAGCTGATCCATTTTCTGATTATTTCTGATCCAGGAGGACCTGGGGAATTGCTAAGGCTATATTTACATTTGATTTTTTTGTTTTAAGCCTAGTTTTTGTTCCTTCATCCAGTTGATATATCCCTAAGGTTAGCTCATATATATTACATATGCATGTGAAAGAAAGTGAAAGTGTTAGGTGCTCAGTCCTGTCTGACTCTTTGTGAGACCATGGACTGTAGCTCACCAGGCTCCTCTGTTCATGCATATATATATTTTTTAATCCACTTTTTTTTTCTTTTTTCAGTTAAGTGTTTTTTTAAATATAAATTTATTTATTTTAATTGGAGGTTTAATTAATTTATTTAATTGATTTAATTGGAGGCTCCTCTGTTCATGCATATATATATATTTTTTTTTTTAATCCACTTTTTTTTTCTTTTTTCAGTTAAGTGTTTTTTTAAATATAAATTTATTTATTTTAATTGGAAGTTAATTACTTTACAATATTGTATTGGTTTTGCCATGCATCAACATGAATCTGCCACGGGTATACATGTGTTCCCCATCCTGAACCCCCTCCCACCACCCTCCCCATACCATCCCTCTGGGTCATACTAACCCATATATATGGAATTTAGAAAGATGGTAACGATAACCCTGTATGTGAGACAGTAAATCCACTTTTTAATTTGGTTTTAGGGTAACAGCTCTCTAAATTTTTTTCTTTTTAAATATACCAATTCAAAGGATTCATCATCTGGCCATCAACAAGTAAGGATCCCATATTAATCTCAAATAATGACTCAAACCAGTTAGCCTTTTTTATGGCTTAACTGAAGATACGAGAGGTGTCTCACAGAAGAGTAGGCAGTCCTCACGAGATCCAGAAGTTGACTCTGAGAGTTAGACTAAGAAGGTAAAAGCCCTTCCTTGTAATAGGTGATAGGAATAGTATAGTGAAAACCATGTCTCCAGATAGAAACCGGGTAATCCATGACACCTGGCAGGAGCTCCTGGAATGGGATTTTTCCAGCATTAGCAAAGCAGCATGGACTGAGACAGCAAAGGCCCCTTGTGGATTGGATCTCCTTATTCCAAACTCCCCAAGAACTGGCACAGCTGGACGAAGAAAGTGCTGCTCATGAGTTTGTGTTTCAGAACCTTATTTGGTCTCTTTGACTGGTCTCCAGAGTTGTCGTTCAGTCTCTAAGTCGTGTTCTACTCTGCGACCCCACGGACTGCAACACTCCAGGGTTCCCTGTCCTTCCTGGAGTTTGCTCAAACTCATGTCCATGGAGTCAGTGATGCCATCCAACCATCTCATCCTCTGATGCCATCTTCTCCTCCTGTAATTGCACTCTCCAGATGGTCATAAGGCCAAGCTCTCAGGACACAGAGCAAGGTGAAAAAAGGAAACACCTCATCTGGTTTTTCACTTGGGGAACTCACAGCAAAGTCGGTCTAAACAGATGCCTGTCTAGTGAGAACCATTAACTCACCAGACTGTGAGGCCGGCTGGAACAGCAGATTTATAGGGCCTGTGCTTACTGTTCTGCCTTATTATGACAAGTGACATAAAAAACAAAGACAAACAATGACCATCTCAGGGAGGAAAAGATTCAATGTCAGAGTGGCTGTCTAAGAAATTAATTCCCCAGGTATTTTCTCTTGCTAATCTAAGTTCAGAAAGAAAGAAAACAGATTTCTACCAATTTTTCTTCCACTAGACCCTGCAGGTAGGGCTTCCCTGGTAACTCAGACTAGTAAAGAATCAGCCTGCAAAGCAGGAGGTCTGAGTTCAATCCCTGGGTCAGGGAAGATACCCTGGAGAAGGGAATGGCAACCCACTCCAGTATTCTCCCTTGGAGAATTCTCATGGACAGAGGAGTCTGGTGGGCTACAGTCCGTGGGGTCATAAAGTGTCAGACACAACTGGACATACATACAAGGTCAACTGACTATAAATATTAACCCCATCTATAAAATACCTTCAAGGCAGCACCTAAATTAACATTTAATTGAAAAACTGGATGCGGTAGCATAGCCAAGTTGGCATGTAAAACTAACTTTCACAAAGTCTATGGAAAAGATATAGTGGTTCAGATAGGAGAACTAAATAAAAAAACAAGAGAAACACACAAGAATCTTCTCATTGGCTGATCTTTTGGATGCAAAGGAAAACCAGAAGTAAAAAGATAAATAAAAGATTATAGAGAATGTCCAGACCTTTTCTGTTAAAATGAAACTTGGTCAAAACCTTATGAAATCTAAAAATAGGAATACTGTTTTAAATGACCTGATATTCTTGGGATTTTTTTTTTTTTTTAATTTCCCAAACTTCAGAAGCATGACTGCTTTTTCTCTTGATCATGGTAAAGATTATTTTCTTTCTTTTTTATCCTTTATCTCAGATACAATGACCGTCTTTCATTCCAAAGATGAAAAATCTTCATGTCTTGTGTAACCTCTTTAATTAAAATTTTAAAGGGCAATTTTGTGTGTAAAAATGAAGAGTAGCCAAAAAGTGAAACTTACCAAGATTGGGAGATTTTCTCTTAATAAGGATGATGTGATGACCAGATGCTGTTGCCTTGGAGGAGGAATGAGAACGTGAAAATCTTTTCAGCTTCTTCAAGATTTTTCTGTGTGACCTTGAATCGTTTCCTGCCTAGTCAGTGCCTGAGCATATGCTTATTTTACAGCACTGACAAGTTAGTGTTTGAAAGGGTTTGGGGTGACCAGATGGAAGCCACTCTGTTTCCAGGGAGATAGAGTTAAGGAGAGCAGGGTCCAAGCGAGCCCCTCCAAATGCTTTCAGCTTGGCCAGTGTTCCAGCCCCTCTGGACCATATGTCTGTCGTCTGTCTTGCCTGTGGCCCTTGTTACCAGGCAGCATATGACAGGATCCCTGATGGGAAGGGTTTTTCGCTGCTCTGCTGTCTGGGGTTTATTATAGGAAATCCATTAAGCGTGAGGTACCAGGCTGGCTTCCTGCCATCACAGTGCTCATGGAAGCGGGACTAAAAGGGTTTGACTTTCAGTGAGATCTAAGTTTGACAGAGACACCAGATCAGCGGAGGACCATTATTCACCCCAGGAATATAGTGATTAAAAATGCCACCCCAGCTCTATTCCTTGATGGAGGAGGGTCTGGCAGGGAGAATGACGGTGATGTTAAAAAGGCATTAAGTTATTTAGTACCAGGACACCTGGGTACCTTTTCTTGCAGATACACGCACAGACTGCCGAGCTGCCTGTGGGCAACCAGCATAAAATAGTCATCTCTCGGGACTTCCCTGGCGGTTCAGTGATTAAGGCTTTCTGCTGCTACTGCTAGGGGCATGGGTTCAATCCCTGGTTGGGAAACTAAGATCCTGCACGCCACTTGATGTGGCCAAAAAAGTTAAAAAAAATTTTTTTTAAAACATAGTCATTCTTTCACCCATGGTTGTACTGAGTTCTAAGAAGGCAGACTGTGCTCTGGACAGCCTGTTGACCATCAGGCTGCCACCAGAGTGGCTAGTAAACTCCTGGAATATCCTCTCTCCATCCCCATGTCATTCTCTGTGCCTCGTGCAGGGCTGAGGCCTGTTTGTTCACTTAGGTGCCTGACCCAAAAGTAAAAGAGGTCTTTACTGTACACCTTCACCCATTCTTTCCTTCAGACCCACAACTCTAGACCAGAGCTCCCTGAAATCCCGTACAGGAAACCTATTCTTTCTTTTGGCAACTTTATCGGCAGGGAAGGAGTTGCCGGAGGCCTGTGTGATAGGATGAGAGCCTATTACTTTCCTGTGGCCTTTCTCTGGTGGCATCAAAACTATTCCTTATATTGGGGGTTCGTGACATAGTGTTCCTAGGAAACCTTTTGTAAGCCCAAATGGTGTAAAACAATGGAGAATTTTTCATTTTCGGCCCCCCCTCCACCTTTTTCTTATAAAAGGAAAAAGCCTCTTTGGATTCCTTTAGGTTGGCAAAAACAGATAACTAATGTAGATCTTTCCTAGATAACTCATGTAGGTTTTTCCTAAAAGCAAAGTAGTATAAAGCAAACTTGGGAACAGTGGGGGTACCTGTGTGTGTGTGCTCAGTTGCTTCAGTCCTGTCCGACTCTTTGCGACCCCGTGGGCTGTAGCCCACCAGGCTCCTCTGTCCATGGGATTCTCCAGGCAGGAATTCTGGAGTGGGCTGCCATGCCCACCTCTAGGGGATCTTCCTGACCCGGGAATCAAACCTGCAGCTCCTGCGTTGCAGACTGATTCTTTACTGCTGAGCCACCTCAGAAGACCCAGAGGTATCTTTACTGGCATCTCACTGGAAGACACCAGGGATGTTGCAAAACATCTTACAATGCAATGAAGCCCCTCCCTACCCTAAGCCAGGCTTCTCCAGTCCCCGAAGTCCAGAGAGCCAAGGTTGAGTGGCCCTGCCTTAGTCATGTGTCTTCTCCCACTTACCTTCATCCTCAGCCTCCCAGACAGAGGCTCCTGGGGGCCTGTGCTCTTAACTTGTTCAGTGTGCATCATTGATACTCAGTGGATTGTACAGAATGAAGGAATGCGGTCAGGTAGGTGTGGTAAGCAAGGGCACGGGTAACCATTAAGTTAGCAGTTAGATGGTATTTGCATCTACATGCTTTCTATCGTTGCTACTGCTTATCTTTGAGATGATTTTTACTTTGGAATAGTTTAATTTGTTCACTGAGTACCTGTCATCTATAAGCCATGTGCAAACACCAGGAGCATGGTGACGGTGAAATCGCTCAGTAGTGTCCAACTCTTTGCGACCCCGTGGACTGTAGACTACCAGGCTTCTCCATCCATGGGATTCTCCAGGCAAGAATACTGGATTGGGTTATCATTTCCTTCTCCAGGGGATCTTCCCAACCCAGGGATCGAACCTGGGTCTCCTGCACTGGGGACAGACGCTTTAACCTCTAAGCCAGCAGGGAAGCCCCAGGAGCATAGTAATGAGCTCAAAAACAGGATCCCTGCTTGCTGGGGTTTACTTCTCTAGTGAAGAAGGCTGTCATTAACCAATCACACAGATACATGCCAAATTGCAGTATGACAAGTGCTACAAATTTGTTTGCCTGCCACAAGAGAAGCCAGGGAAATTTCCATAGTGTCAGAAATGGATACTGTTTTCTCCAAGGTGGTGTGATCCACAGGTGATACACACCAATATCGCCTGTAAATATTATCAACTTCTTTGTCATCAGTAAAGGGCTTTTAGAGGCTTGTGCAAGGCTTCCCCAGTGGCTCATTGGTAAAGAATTTGCCTGCAACATAGGTAGCCACAGGAAACACAGGTCCCTGGATTGGGAAGATCCCCTGAAGGAGGGCTTGGCAGCCCACTCTAGTATTCTTGTCTGGGCAGAGGAGCCTGGTGGGCTACAACCCATAGGGTGGCCAAGAGTCGGACGTGACTGAAGTGACTTGTACGCACTCACGCAATGCTTGTGCAGAGTAGCATTTGCCAGACAGATGGGAAATGGGCCAGCTTAGCAGTGGAAGAAGCAACACTGCCAGGCATGAGTGGGAATCGCAAACAGTACAGCAGGGGGAGGAGACAGGGGCCACTATCTGGGGACTTTTCTGGAGCGAAATTCTGTGAGTGATGGAATCCAAGTGGAGAGTTTCTAGAAGGTCCATAAGATGTTCGGGTTTGCCTTTAGAAGCATTGTAACTTCTAAAGCATACCAGTGATGGCGTGCGTGGTAAACTGGGGGTTCTAGTCTGGAGTGAGGAGCCAGTCAAGAAGCATCACAGTTTTCAAAGCAAGAGGTAATGAGGCCCTGGGCCTCAGCTCCAGCAATGGCACTGTTATGGAAATTGAACTGATAGTTCTTGTGTCTGATTGGATACTGCCTGTTGAGTGATGGAGGAACTGAATAACCACTCTTTTATTTGTGGTGATATTTTTTCCCAACTGTTAATGAAGAAATACTCCTTTGTAAGTATTTGTGTTCTTTTGAGATAATAGTGCCTGCTGGCTCATTCATCAGTATCCTTCTTTCTAGATTGGGTAACCATCACGTTCATGGCAACTTGTAGTGTTTACCTTTCAGAGAAAATGAGACGAGGATGAACTTTCTCTGTGTTATAATATTATGGTGATTTTAGTTCTAAGAGTCTTTTCCCCAACAAATATTTGATATCTTCCAGCTGCAAGGTGAACACAAAAATGGCTAGGATCCAAAGATGCTTCTTTGTTGTACACTTGCCTGGTGACCCAAACAGTAAAGAATCTGCAATGTGGGAAACCTGGGTTTGACCCCTGGGTCGGAAAGACCCCCTGGAGAAGGGAATGGCAACCCACTCCAGTATTCTTGCCTGGAGAATTCCATGGACAGAGGCTACCATCCATGGGGTTGCAAAGAGTCAAACACGACTGAATGACCAACACTTGGCCTGCTTGAAGTTGGGTTGTGTGTAAAAGCAGCAAATACAAAGTTTGCTCTCTAGGAAATTCGGAAAGAGCTGGAGACCTGGCTGTAGCACGAAGGAGCCCAGACCTGGGAGCCTTGGCTGCAATGAAAAGGCCCACTTTTTCCATAGATAAGGTTTAGTTTTGTTTCTTCACCTCTCCCACTTTGCTGACTCAAGCGAGCGTCTTTCTCCTCTTCTATTTAACCACAAAGGGAGCATTAAATCACACAATAGGCAGTAAACTTAGTCTGAAATAGCTCAGAGACTCAACATAACTAGGCCAAGGCATGTTTAGAAAAACTCATCGATGGCACATACATAATAGGGGATGAAGAAAAGGCATTTAAAACTGATCCCTAAACTAAGCTCTGCCATCATCCCGAATCTGAACTTTAAGTTGGAACAACCACTCAAAGCACTGGCCATTGCTCTGAGAAATGAAGATACTGAAAAACAGCTGTATTGTCAGTGTTTTTCAGCTAAAGTAGTGCCTTTTACAGTTCATGTCTGGACTATCAAACTGAACATAATATTTTAATCAATCATGAGTCTTTTCAAATTTGCAAAAGAGGACAACGCCTGCTTCTAATAAGCCCCCAACTATTTCATGGATCTTATGCATGTCTATTGGAATTTTCAAAACAGAAGAATCTAGATCAAATCTGCTTTTTCATTTTGGCATCCCCTGTAGAATGAACCTGAATGCTCTCATAACCTCTGGAAATGTGCCTCCCCTGTGACCTAATGGAAGATGGAAGATTTATGAGACCTTGCCTCAGAGCACAGCCTGCATGCACCTCTCACACTCATGTGGAAGTCAGACACTCCCTGAGGAACACCAGAAACTTTGAGTGTGTTTAATGTTGTCTTGAAAAATAGGAACACTGTTCCTTTCACCGCCTGTGATAAATTACTCTTTTGTGCCCAGATGAATTCCAGCTTCCTTTACTGTTCCTGAGAACCACAGATGTGGGTGGCATGGGCTCCCCTTCACACAGTGACCCAGGGTATAGACTCATGGCAAACCCAAGTGGAACTTGGGACTTCCTTCTACCGACTTCGGGCAGATCACTTAAACTGTCTGAACCTTGGTCTCGCATAAGTAAAGATAATTATAAACCCTATCTTATAGACCCTTGGGAAGAAAACAGAATTGACTACAGTAATTATTTAGCAACTATGATGGTCTATCATGCTGCTAAGATAGATATATTACAATTGTGGTGATGCATGTAGATTTTAAGCATCTAGTCAAGATTTTAGCTTATTAGATTTCGACAAGTCATCATTTTCCAAATATCCACTCAATGGAAAGCTTTTAACTGGTCATCCTAGTGATTTTGATAGACTGTACTAAATAGTTTGGGGACAAGGTAACATATTACATCAGGTAAATAAATAAAAGTAAATGAATATCATGTGAGTAAAGAAAGATTGTGTTTTATATCAAACCTTATTTAAAGAACATATTTGGATTTAATTCCAACCAGCAGATTTTGATTGGCATAGAAAATCCCTTATTTTCTATGAAGACTTAAAATAAGAACACTAAGGTTAGAAGAAGCATAGAAATTAGGAAAATGTATTCTATCGGGAAAATGTTATTTATCACATCACAAATAGCATAACAGCAGTGAGAATAAAGTGGGTAAAGTATCCAGAGCAGTTGTGAGCATACTGGAGGGGCCCAAATCAGATCAGATCAGATCAGTCGCTCAGTCGTGTCCGACTCTTTGCGACCCCATGAACCGCAGCACGCCAGGCCTCCCTGTCCATCACCAGCTCCCGGAGGTCACCCAGACTCACACCCATCGAGTCAGTGATGCCATCCAGCCATCTCATCCTCTGTCGTCCCCTTCTCCTCCTGCCCCCAGTCCCTCCCAGCATCAGAGTCTTCTCCAATGAGTCAACTCTTCGCATGAGGTGGCCAAAATACTGGAGTTTCAGCTTTAGCATCATTCCTTCCAAAGAAATCCCAGGGCTGATCTCCTTCAGATTGGACTGGTTGGATCTCCTTGCAGTCCAAGGGACTCTCAAGAGTCTTCTCCAACTCCACAGTTCAAAAGCATCAATTCTTCGGCGCTCAGCCTTCTTCACAGTCCAGCTCTCACATCCATACATGACCACAGGAAAGACCATAGCCTTGACTAGGCGAACCTTTGTTGGCAAAGTAATGTCTCTGCTTTTGAATATGCTATCTAGGTTGGTCATAACTTTCCTTCCAAGGAGTAAGCGTCTTTTAATTTCATGGCTGCAGTCACCATCTGCAGTGATTTTGGAGCCCAGAAAAAGAAAGTCTGACACTGTTTCCACTGTTTCTCCATCTATTTCCCATGTAGTGATGGGAGCAGATGCCATGATCTTTGTTTTCTGAATGTTGAGCTTTAAGCCAACCTTTTCCTCTCCACTTTCACTTTCATCAAGAGGCTTTTTAGTTCCTCTTCACTTTCTGCCATAAGAGTGGTGTCATCTGCATATCTGACGTTATTGATATTTCTCCCAGCAATCTTGATTCCAACTTGTGTTTCTTCCAGTCCAGCATTTCTCATGATGTACTCTGCATATAAGTTAAATAAACATGGTGACAATATATAGCCTTGACGTATTCCTTTTCCTATTTGGAACCAGTCTGTTGTTCCATGACCAGTTCTAACTGTTGCTTCCTATCCTGCATACAGATTTCTCAAGAGGCAGATCAGGTGGTCTGGTATTCCCATCTCTCTCAGAATTTTCCACAGTTTATTGTGATCTACACAGTCAAAGGCTTTGGCATAGTCAATAAAGCAGAAATAGATGTTTTTCTAGAACTCTCTTGCTTTTTCCATGATACAGCGGATGTTGGCAATTTGATCTCTGGTTCCTCTGCCTTTTCTAAAACCAGCTTGAACGTCAGGAAGTTCACGGTTCACATATTGCTGAAGCCTGGCTTGGAGAATTTTGAGCATTACTTTACTAGCGTGTGAGATGAGGGCAATTGTGCGGTAGTTTGAGCATTCTTTGGCATTTCCTTTCTTTGGGATTGGGATGAAAACTGACCTTTTCCAATCTTGTGGCCACTGCTGAGTTTTCCAGATTTGCTGGCATATTGAGTGCAGCACTTTCACAGCATCATCTTTCAGGATTTGGAATAGTTCCACTGGAATTCCATCACCTCCACTAGCTTTGTTCGTAGTGATGCTTTTTAAGGCCCACTTGACTTCACATTCCAGGATGTCTGGTTCTAGGTCAGTGATCACACCATCATGACTATCTGGGTTGTGAAGCTCTTTTTGTACAGTTCTTCTGTGTATTCTTGCCACCTCTTCTTAATATCTTCTGCTTCTGTTAGGTCCATACCATTTCTGTCCTTTATCGAGACCATATTTGCATGAAATGTTCCTTTGGTATCTCTGATGAGGGGCCCGATAAACATTAATTCTTACTGTGTTGACTTCTGTAATTTGCTATTTGTTTTGTCTGCTTTATTTTTTCTTTGAAAAGTTTAATGAATTTATTGGCAGTTGCTTCACAATTTCACATTAGTTTCTTCTGTACAGCAAAGTGAATCAGCTATACGTATATGTTTGTGTGTGTTCAGTTTCTCACCAGGCTCCTCTGTCCTTCACTATCTCCTGGAGTTTGCTTAAACTCATGTCCATCGAGTCGGGGATTCCATCCAGCCTTCTCATCCTCTGTCGTCCCTTTGTCCTCCTGCCCTCAATCTTTCCCAGCATCAGGGTCTTTTCCAATGAGTCAACTCTATCCATCAGGTGGCCAAAGTACTGGAGCATCAGCTTCAGCATCAGTCCTTCCAATGGATATTCAGGGTTGATTTCCTTTAGGATGGACTGGTTTGATCTCCTTGCAGTCCAAGGGACTCTCAAGAGTCTTCTCCAATGCTATAATTTGAAAACATATTTATTAGCTTTCTATGTGATTCTCATGGTGGTCTCAATAAATGGCAGTTGAACAAATGCATGAACAGTTGGATGGGAAGATGGGCTCTCGAGTCGTATTCATGCTGCTGGCTCTCGCTATGGCCTTGGGCCAGTTGCTTCCTAACATGTCTTCTTTTTTAATCTAAAAAAACAATATTAATTGTAAGCTGTTCTTAAGAACATAGATCTCTTTGAAGAAGAATTGCTTTGCAACTTGGTAATTTAAGTGATTTTAGATTTTGAGAGAGCGAAACATAAACTATAGTGTACTTGATGGGGGACTGTAAAGAGTTTTAGATTTTTTTTTTTTTTGGAGATTTTTTTTTTTTCCTACTTCGTGTTAAAATATTTTAACTTTGTTTTTTTTTTTGTTTGTTTTGTTTTTTTTGTTTAGGTTTCATTTACTTTTTGTTTTCTAGCTTCTTTTTTTTTTTTTTTTTTTTGCAGGGGAAAATGGACAAAGGAAAGGATCAATGAGGGTGGGAGGGAAATGGGAAGAAAGAAGGGGAGTGATGGTGGGGAGGAGTATATGTAATTTCTTAACCAATGGCTTTCTGTTTTTAATCACAAAGAACACTTAAAAAAACTCATGTTGAATTCATCCTATATTAGGAGGTTTGTTCTCGAAATGAAAAGTTCAGGAAACAAAAAGTCCAGTTTGGGTGTCCTCATCTTTAGGCACATCTTGGTATTTTGTATTGGTAGGTCTATCTTTACCACAATATATTATTTAGGACAGGATCACATTTGTCACCTCTTCCTCCCTACTACCCAAAGTGGTACCAAACCCATAAAATAGTCAATAAACCTTTACAGAGTGAACAAATAAGTCTTTTTTTTTTTTTTTTTTAAACTCTCCTGAGTGAACTGAATTTTTTGAGCCTCATAAGTAAATATGTTTTGCTCTTTACTTTGTCTATTACAGCCAGATTATATGAGTGGGGTATTAAAGTCTCCTACTATTATTGTATTGCTGCGTATTTCTTCTATCATATTAATTAATGTTTGTCTTAGATATATCAATGCTCCAATGTTGGGTGCATATATATTTATAATTGTTATAACTTCTTTTTGGATTGTTCCTTTAAGTCGTTATGTGTAACCTTCATTGTCTCTTTTTCAAAATCTTTAAAGTCAATTTTATCTGATATAAGTATTGCTACTCCTGTTTTCTTATGGTCCATATTTGCATAGAAAATCTTTTTCCAGGCCTTCATTTTCAGTCAGTATATATCCTGTATTTTAAGGTGGTTCTCTTGTAGACAACATATATAGGGGTCTAGTTTTTATATCCATTTGACCCATTTTAGTCTTTTGGTTGTCTCTTGTAGACAAGGTATGTAGGGGTCTTGTTTTTGTATCGATTCGGCCAGTCTTTGTCTGTGGATTAGGGCATTCAGCCCATAAACGTTTAAAGCAATTATTGATAAATAAGATTTACTTTATTGTTTTGGGTTCGAGTTTATACACCCTTTTAGTGATTCCTATCTAGAGAATGTCCTTTAGTTTTTGTTGGAGAAATGGTTTAGTGGTGCAAAATTCTCTCAACTTTTGCTTATCTGTGAAGCTTTTGATTGCTCCTTCATATTTGAATGAGATCCTTGCTGGATACAATAATCTAGGCTCTAAGTTATTTTCTTTCATCACTTTAATTACGTCTTGCCATTCCCTCCTGGCTTGGAGAGTTTCTATTGAAAGATCAGCTGTTATCCTTATGGGAATTCCCTTGTGAGTTATTTGATGTTTTTCCCTTGCTGCTTTTAATATTTGTTCTTTATATTTAATCTTTGTTAATTTGATTAATATGTGTCTTGGGGTGTTTCACCTTGGGTTTCTCCTGTTAGGGACTCTCTGAATTTCTTGAACTTGAGTGGTAATTTCCTTCTCCATTTTAGGGAAGTTTTCAACTATTATCTCCTCAAGTATTTCCTCATGATCTTTCTTTTTATCTTCTTCTGAAACTCCTATGATTCGAATGTTGTAGCGTTTGATGTTATCCTGGAGGTTTCTGAAATTGTCCTCATTTCTTTTGATACGTTTTTCTTTTTTCTCCTCTGATTCATTTATTTCTAGGATTCTATCTTCTAATTCACTAATCCTATCTTCTGCCTCTGTTATTCTACTATTTGTTGCCTCCAGGGTGTTTTGGATCTCATTTATTGCATTATTCATTATGTGTTGACTCTTTTTTATTTCTTCTAGGTCCTTGTTAAACCTTTCTTGCATCTTCTCAATCCTTGTCTCCAGACTCTTTAACTGTGATTCCATTTTGATTTCGAGATTTTGAATTAATTTCGCTATCATTATTTGGAATTCTTTATCAGGTAGATTTCCTATCTCTTCCTCTTTGCTTTCGTTTGGTGGGCATCTATCCTGTTCCTTTAGCTGCTGGGTATTCTTTTGTCTCTTCATTTTGTTAAAATTGCCAAGTTTACAGTGTCCTTACTATATTCTGGTAGTTTGTTGAATTCTCTTTATTGAGGCGGTTTACAGGTCTTTTCAATATCTGATCTCTGCCTTGTTACAGAGGGGGCGGAGATAAACACCCAAATCTAAACCGGCCAGGTTCAGGCACTCGGATAATCCTCAGAAGCACAGACTTGGTTGAGTCTGCGTTTTATGCCCTTCCCAGATCCGAGTAGCACAGGTGATGAAATGTTCAGCAAGCGCAGCTGCTGCGACTTAGCGCCTCTCCACCACTCAGTTTTCTGGGTATACAACCAGCGCACTTTCTCAGGCAGATGTTGACCATCCAGAGCCCCAAGAAGCGGGAGTCAGCACAGAAACCTACTCACAGTTCCGTTAGACAGTGTCTCTCTAGGGCTGTAATTGCCCGCCTCTGGCCCTGGCTGCCTGTCCCCGGAGTGGGACGGCCTGCAGCCGGCCAACTCTGTGCAGCCCTTTGTTCCGTAGGTAGTCCTGGTGGTGTCTTAAGTTAGGGCTGGCTTTTGATGTAGTAGATAACCGACAGTCTGGTTATTTTGCTCAGATAGCGCCCGGATAGCCAGGCCAAATCCTTTCTCAAAGCGATGCAGGCCTCGCCGTTCCTCCTAGCCCAGCCCCCACTTGCCAATAGCAAATGCTGGTGTCCGCGCCACTTCTCCGCAAAAGGAGTTACCGCAGGGCTCGTTTTCTCGTTTTGAAGACAATGAGTTGTCTTTCTAAGTGCCTGATGTCCTCTGCCGACATTCAGAAGTTGTTTTATCGAATTTATTCAGCATTCAAATGTTATTTTAATGGATTTGTGGAGGAGAAAGTATTCTCCCGTCTTACTCGTCCGCCATCTTAGCTCCTCCCCGAGTTTTAGATGTTTAAGAACAGATACATTTTTAAGGAAAAAGTGAATACCAACACTGACTTTATACTAGCCATACACATTTTTTAAATTAATTTTTATTGGAGTATGCTTGCTTTACAATGTTTTGTTTGTTTCTGCTGTACAGCAAAGTGAATCAGCTACAGGTATACATATATCTATCCCCTTTTCTGAGTTTTTTTCCCATTTAGATCACCACCGAGTACTGAGTAGAGCTCCCTGGGCTGTACAGTGGGTTCTCATTAGTTGTCTGTTTTATACACAGTATCAATAGTGAATATATGTCAATCCCAATCACCCAGTTCATTCCCTTCCCCCTTGGTATCCTTGTGTAAATGACAATCACGCCAGTGCTTATTGTCAAGTCATGTAGTGTAAGGAGATATTCTCCCTGATTAGTAAATCTGTAATTCCCTCTGTAGGTGGCGGATATAGGATTCTCTCTGCACAATCTCTGATTACTCAGCACAGTCAAATCTAGAAAGCTCCTGTTACATGCACCCGAGAGAAGTTTTCACATCACTGAGTCCATTTGTTTTCTGTGTCTGTCTGGTTGCTCACGTGACCTCTTATCCTGCAGTTTAAGTCCACAGAGCCCAACAGAGACCCTGGAGCAAGGGCAGGAAGTGGGTATGCGGAGGTCCATCAGAATCAAGGGCAAGAATGCAAACTTTAACAGCAGTTTGAGACAGTGAAGAGCATGCTGGGTATAAGAAAGTGAAGTGTTTTCAGTAATGCCACTGGCACTAAAGTGGAATTTTTTTTGTGAACATTTCCTGAGTCCATTTACTGTATTCTTGATAAGGTGGAAAAAAAGAGCGAAAGAGAGAGAAGGCAATTTTAAATGTTTGTATCTCCCTAAATTCTGTTGTAAGCATCTTTTAAATACCTGAAGAATCATTAACAAATGCTGTGATACAGATCTTTAAAAGTCATAAAATAATACATTGGAAAATATTTACACAAGGAAAAGTTACTACAAGTGACCAAGAATATTTTCCAAAATGACTAGAGTATATGTTCATGAAATGTATCTACTGTGTCACATAAGTGAAATTCTAAATGTAAATTTGTAAACTTTCTATTTCTGTGTAATCATCTCCCCTTCCCCCAACAGTTGTTCATTATGGTGAAATTCTTTAGTTAGGTTTAGGTCATAGCTGTTGGAAGGATCATTTGCTGATGTTCCCAAACTATGTTCCAAAGAGCCCCAGGGTGACACAGTAAACCCTCAGAGTGGCTCCTCCAGGTGGCTTATGTTTTTGAGGGAAATGTAGCATCTTTCAGATGCTAGGGAAGCATGAGCTCAAATTGGTTCAGTTTCAAAGTTCAGTTGTGCCTCATTGGATGACGTCAGAACTTTGCAAACCTGGATTTGCAGAGGTTTCTGTCGTAAAAGCAAGTACCCTGTGAACATTGATACAAGAGGAACTGAAGACAGCAGTGTCTGATGCCAAGGTCTGAGAAGTTGTGTGTGGCCCAGAAGGCTCTAGCTCATCAGGAAAGAGATGATTCTTAAGTCGTTTGGACCAGACACTTAAAAAAAAATGTTTATGCACGTATAGTTGATTTAGGTGCTTTCTTGGTTGCTCAGACAGTAAGGCATCTGCCTGCAATGGAGATCTAGGTTTGAGATTTACAGTGCTGTGTCAGTTTCAGTTGTATGGCAAAGTGATTCAGTTGTGTGTGTGTGTATACACTCACATGTGTATATGCATGTGTGTGTATATATATGTGTGTGTGTGTACATGGGGATGTTGTGTGCTAAGTCCTGTCTGACTCTTCACAACCCTTTGGACTGTAGCCCACAAGACTCCTCTGTCTGTGGGATTTTCCAGACAAGAATACAGGAGTTGGTTGCCATTTTCTCCTCCAGGGCATCTTCCTGACCCAAAGATCAAACCTGCGTCTCCTCTGACTCCTGCATTGCAAGTGAATTCTTTACCTGCTGAACCATGGGGGAAGCTCCGTGTGTACATATATATGTGTGTGTGTGTGTGTGTGTGTGATGCGTATATATTCTTTTTTCTGATCTGTTTCCATTTCATTACAAGATATTGAATATAGTTCCCTGTGCTATACAGTAGGATCTTATTGTTTATTATTTTATATGTAGTAATCAGTTCAGTTCAGTTCAGTCGCTCAGTTGTGTCTGACTCTTTGCAACCTCATGAATCGCAGCACGCTAGGCCTCCCTGTCCATCACCAACTCCTGGAGTTCACTCAGACTCACATCCATCGAGTCAGTGATGCCATCCAGCCATCTCATCCTCTGTCGTCCCCTTCTCCTCCTGCCCCCAATCCCTCCCAGCATCAGAGTCTTTTCCAATGAGTCAACTCTTTGCATGAGGTGCCCAAAGTACTGGAGTTTCAGCTTTAGCATCATTCCTTCCAAAGAAATCCCAGGGCTGATCTTCAGAATGGACTGGTTGGATCTCCTTGCGGTTCAAGGGACTCTCAAGAGTCTTCTCCAACACCACAGTTCAAAAGCATCAATTCTTCAGCGCTCAGCTTTCTTCACAGTCCAACTCTCACATCCATACATGACCACTGGAAAAACCACAGCCTTGACTAGGCGAACCTTTGTTGGCAAAGTAATGTCTCTGCTTTTGAGTATCCTATCTAGGTTGGTCGTAACTTTCCTTCCAAGGAGCAAGCGTCTTTTAATTTCATGGCTGCAGTCACCATCTGCAGTGATTTTGGAGCCCAGAAAAAGAAAGTCTGACACTGTTTCCACTGTTTCCCCATCTATTTCCCATGAAGTGATGGGACCGGATGCCATGATCTTCATTTTCTGAATGTTGAGCTTTAAGCCAACTTTTTCACTGTCCACTTTCACTTTCATCAAGAGGCTTTTTAGTTCCTCTTCACTTTCTGCCATAAGGGTGGTGTCATCTGCATATCTGAGGTTATTGATATTTCCCCTGGCAATCTTGATTCCAGCTTGTGCTTCTTCCAGCCCAGCATTTCTCATGATGTACTCTGCATATAAGTTAAATAAGCAGGGTGACAATATACAGCCTTGACGTACTCCTTTTCCTATTTGGAACCAGTCTGTTGTTCCATGTCCAGTTCTAACTGTTGCTTCCTGACCTGCAGACAAATTTCTCAAGAGGTAGTAATGTATATCTATTAATACCAAACCTCTAATTTATCTTCCCCACCTGCCCCTCTCACCTGACTCCTTATAATGAAAAGTTCAGGCATCTCTTTTGGTCCAGGGGCACCATGGGAAAAGCTTACAGACACAGAGGGAGCCATAAAGTTTGGGAACCTCTGAGAACCTCTGAAATTAAATAAAGTCAAGTTCTGTCCATTCATTGTGTCCAGTCACTTTTCACAAAGAAAAAATACGTGATTATACAATTAAATATTAAATTAGTTTTCTTCAAGAGCCAAATTATTTGTTTCCCTGTGGCTTCAGTTTGCTGTGGAACAATGTTTTTCTAGGGAATACATAAATGCTTACTGAAGAAAACATATTGTTTTCTAATTACTTTATTTTTTAGTGAAGTATAGTTGATTTAAAATGTTGTGTTTTAGGTGTGCAGCAGAATTATTCAGTTATATTATAGTTGTTAATTAGTAAAAAAAAGGTGAAGTAAATACTGTGTGCTTTTATTATTTCCTTAAAGAAAACTATATATATCTGCCACTTGCTCTTTTGTCCTGTTATCAAAACTCTTTCATCAGCCGTGTCCACCCATTTTCCTCACCTTCAATAGTAAAAGTCTATGGCAATGATAACAGACACAGACTTTAAACACATTACAAAGTTTTCAGTTAATTTTCAAATGAGTCACAGCCATTCTACTGAGAGTTAGGCAGACAGAAGGCAATAAAAGCCTAGTCTAAGAATCTAAGACTTCATTAATGTGTAGAAATTAAAGGTAATTGAATAATATCATCTTGAAAGAAACACCTTTTTTTTTTTTTTAACCATGGTACTTCATAAAGAAGCTCTGATGTATTCAGCTGCACGTATATGAAATCTTCTGGCATAATAGTATACAGCTGTCTGGTCCCTACCCCTGTCACCCATCATCTGTAAGAACTACAAATAAATAGCCAGTGTGAGTTGTTTTATTCAAAAATGAAAGGTTAATTTATTCCTTACATTTTATACTCAGATATCCAAATATCAGAAATGGAGGTAAATTAATAGTTTTGTGGCAAAGGCACTGTGAAATATGATGAAAGAGAATATTTATGGATGGAATTCATTTGCACATAATGTCTAATCATGATAAATAATTGTGAATGCATACATAGTCACTTTAATTTGTTTTTTGGAGGGAGGGTTAATACTAAGAGTTTACCCAGAATAGTCACATCTCTAAGATCCCTCTAAGGGCAAAGTAAAACAATGGACCCAACTAGGCATGTTTTTGGCATGGGTACTAGGCACTGCAGACCTAACTAAATGTTGATAGTAGGAGTTTGTATTTTTCCCTGTTCTGGCCACTAGGAAACAACACCTAGACATTTTCCTCCCATTCCTAAGACATTTCCGGTAATAACCACAAGAGTAGAAATGCTAACAGACGTGGTACACAAAGTCATTCATCAGGAGTTTATACCCAAGGGTCAGACTTGCTGTCTCTAAGGTTTCAAAATAACCAGATTCCTATCAGCGATACAAAGAGAACTGGAGGGTGGCTTCATGGAGGCGGAGCCACTGGTTTCTTCTTCTTTCTTTCTTTTTCTTTTCAAATGTGGATTTGATATCATGCTGATGGAGCTTAAGAACACCATGTTACCCCTCAAAATGCCACCTCTGCAGAGGCAGCCAGAGTCAGAAAAGAACATTTGTCTTTGGCACCTTCCCTGCCCTTTCTGTGACCCCCTGGTTCTCTTCATGGGCAGCCCATGCCTCATGGCCAAGGAGGAGCAGAGCTGATCAGGTATCCACAGTGAGGCCTTGGTGTTTTTCTCTTGAACATAAATGATTTCACAGAATGTCAACATCACATGAGGCCACTCTGATGAACCTCAGTGATGGTTCAAGACACAATCAAGCCACCCACTCCCCCTCAACCCGCTCGCCCCTTGTAATTATGTCTGAACACAGACAAAACAGGAGCATTGTCAGAACCAAAGAACGGATGAAAACAACCACCTACCCTGGCTCTTTTGAATGACTGCAGTTTCTTCACCAGTCATGGTTTGAGCTTTGCTCCTTCTCTGTAAGAATCTTCAGGATATTCAGTCACAGAATGCCCCCCTCATCTGGGCAGGAACCAACCCATAACAGTCCTGCTTCCTTGAATTTGAGACATAGGAGATGTGGGTTCCATTCCTGGGTCAATAAGATCCCTTGGAGGAAAAAATGCCAACCCATTCCAATATTCTTGCTTGGAGAATCCCATGGACAGAGGAGCCTCGAGGGCTACAGTCTGTAGAGTTACAAAGAATTGGACGCTACTGAAGCGACTTACCATGTAGCATGCAAGAGTTTATTTAAAGGAAGTGTCTCTGTTCAATGTTATCTGAAGTAAATGGTCATCCTTTGGAGAACTAAAATAAGGTAACAGAGATGAAATTGTGTGAAATACGCTTCAAATATTTGCAGGACTAAAATCAACAATGGTATGGTAAAAAATTGTTGTCACCCAGACTGGACTCGTCAATCAGCCCTCACGTGTGTGCTCACAGTTTGCTTTGTAAAGACACCATGACAGGTGCCGTGGGACACATTGTCACTTTTAGCAACGTGGAGCCTCTTGTGGAGTCTTAGGAGATGGTTTCTCTGTGTTTGGAACACATCTCCCAATATAACTGTGACTTAGCAGTTCAGAAGTTTTCATAAAAAGAATCAACAAAACACTTTCAATTTTCTCTCAGAGAATTGTCAGACTACCTAATTTATAAGTGTGTTGCATTCTATGATTTCTACACGGTATATTTCTAGTCCATTATTAAATATTCAGTTCAGTTCAGTCGCTCAGTCGTGTCCAACTCTTTGCGACCCCATGAATCACAGCATGCCAGGCCTCCCTTAATATTAAGTTCCCTTTAATACACACACACATATAATACGTAAAATCTTTCGAGGATGATCAATACCTATGTGGCTTTTTCTCAACTTCTTGATCTAATCCTGAGGCAAAATCCTGATCTTCTCCTGATATTGACAAGAAAAATACTTGCTTAAAACTACTTGAATCATGTAGTCCTAACCCAGATCTTAGGCATCAAATGCCATCCCTCTTGTTTACACTGAAGGTTCAGAGATGATTTTTCTAAACATCATGGATTATTAATTTTAAAATGGATCCATAGTCGTAGAATATAATTTTCCATAAAGTCATTATGGCTTGCAAGGAGTTTATGGGTACTAATTTGTTACTTTTTCCCTTGAGCTATTATCACTAAGCACACCCTGTTAGAATTTCCAGGGCAACTAAATGCTGGTATGTATGAAGTTAATTTTTCATTCCAGGGCATATTTTTATTGAAAAAGCATGTTTGTCATGTACCCCAATGTTCATCGCAGCACTGTTTATAATAGCCAGGACATGGAAGCAACCTAGATGTCCATCAGGAGACGAATGGATAAGAAAGCTGTGGTACATATACACAATGGAGTATTACTCAGCCATTAAAAAGAATACATTTGAATCAGTTCTAATGAGGTGGATGAAACTGGAGACTATTATACAGAGTGAAGTAAGCCAGAAAGAAAAACAGCAATACAGTATACTAATGCATATATATGGAATTTAGAAAGATGGTAACAATAAACCTGTGTATGAGACAACAAACAGACACTGATGTATAGAACAGTCTTTTGGACTCTGTGGGAGAGGGAGAGGGTGGGATGATTTGGGAGAATGGCATTGAAACATGAATAATATCATATATGAAATGAGTCACCAGTCCAGGTTCGATGCATGATACTGGATGCTTGGGGCTGGTGCACTGGGACGACTCAGAGGGATGGTATAGGGAGGGAGGAGGGAGGAGGGTTCAGGATGGGGAACACGTGTATACCTGTGGCAGATTCATGTTGCTATATGGCAAAATGAATACAATATTGCAAAGTTAAAAAATAAAATAAAATATATATAAAAAAAGAAAAAGCGTGTTTGTATTAAAGGCAGAGGAACCAGATTTCAAATTGCCAACATCCGCTGGATCATCAAAAAAGCAAGAGAGTTCCAGAAAAACATCTATTTCTGCTTTATTGACCATGCCAAAGCCTTTGACTGTGTGGATCACAATGAACTGTGGAAAATTCTGAAAGAGATGGGAATACCAGACCACCTGACCTGCCTCTTGATAAATTTGTATGCAGGTCAGGAAGCAACAGTTAGAACTGGACATGGAACAACAGACTGGTTCCAAATAGGAAAAGGAGTATGTCAAGGCTGTATATTGTCACCCTGTTTATTTAACTTATATGCAGAGTACATCATGAGAAATGCTGGACTGGAAGAAACACAAGTTGGAATCAAGATTGCCGGGAGAAATATCAATAACCTCAGATATGCAGATGACACCACCCTTATGGCAGAAAGTGAAGAGGAACTAAAAAGCCTCTTGATGAAAGTGAAAGTGGAGAGTGAAAAAGTTGGCTTAAAGCTCAACATTCAGAAAATGAAGATCATGGCATCTAGTCCCATCATTTCATGGGAAAAAGATGGGGAAACAGTGGAAACAGTGTCAGACTTTCTTTTTCTGGGCTCCAAAATCACTGCAGATGGTGACTGCAGCCATGAAATTAAAAGATGCTTACTCCTTGGAAGGAAAGTTATGACCAACCTAGATAGCATATTCAAAAGTAGAGACATTACTTTGCCAACAAAGGTCCGTCTAGTCAAGGCTATGGTTTTTCCAGTGGTCATGTATGGATGTGAGAGTTGGACTGTGAAGAAAGCTGAGCACCAAAGAATTGATGCTTTTGAACTGTGGTGTTGGAGAAGACTCTTGAGAGTCCCTTGGACTGCAAGGAGATCCAACCAGTCCATTCTGAAGATCAGCCCTGGGATTTCTTTGGAAGGAATGATGCTAAAGCTGAAACTCCAGTACTTTGGGCACCTCATGCAAAGAGTTGACTCATTGGAAAAGACTCTGATGCTGGGAGGGATCGGGAGCAAGAGGAGAAGGGGACGACAGAGGATGAGATGGCTGGATGGCATCACTGACTCGATGGATGTGAGTCTCAGTGAACTCCGGGAGTTGGTGATGGACAGGGAGGCCTGGCATGCTGTGATTCATGGGGTCACAAAGAGTCAGACACGACTGAGCAACTGAACTGAACTGAACTGATCTGGTTGAAAGCTTAATTGTTATTGAATAGGTACTACCATAAAAGTAATATTCTTTCTAATCTAATGGGCTTTTAGAAGTCTTCAGTAGAAGCAGAAATTCACTAATAGTTAAAATACATATAATTAAAAATGGTAAATATTGGCATAAAGTTTCTGTTATCATTTTACATTATTTTCACCTCTCAACTCCTAGAAGCCCATTGCTGGACTAAGATTTATTCAAGGTACCTAAGTCCAGTTCAGTTCAGTCGTGTCCAAAATTTGCAACCCCATGGACTGTAGCAAGCCAGGCTTCCCCATCCATCACCAACTCCTGGAGTTTGCTCAAACTCATGTCCATTGAGTCGGTGATGCCATCCAACCATCTCATCCTCTGTCATCCCCTTCTCCTCCCACCTTCAATCTTTCCCAGCATCAGGGTCTTTTCCAAGGAGTCAGTTCTTCACATCAGCAGGCTAAAATATTACAGTTTCAGCTTCAGCATCAGTCCTTCCAATGAATATTCAGAACTATTTTCCTTTAGGATGGATTGATTGGATCTCCTAGCAGTCCAAAGGACTGTCAAGAGTCTTCTCCAACACCACAGTTCAAAAGCGTCAATTCTTTGGTGCTCAACTTTCTTTATAGTCCAACTCTCACATCCATACATGACTACTGGAAAAACCATAGCTTTGACTAGATGGACCTTTGTTGGCAAAGTAATGTCTCTGCTTTTTAATATGCTGTCTAGGTTAGTCATAGCTTATCTTGCAAGGCACAAGCATCTTTTAATTTCATGACTGCAATCACCATCTGTAGTGATTTGGGAGCCCAAGAAAATAAAGTCAGCCACAGTTTCTACTGTTCCTCCAACTATTTTCCATGAAGTGTTGGGACCAAATGCCATGATCTTAGTTTTCTGAATGTTGAGCTTTAAGCCAACTTTTTCACTCTCCTCTTTCACTTTCATCAAGAGGCTCTTTAGTTCTTCTTCACTTTCTGTCATAAGGGTGGTATCATCTGCATATCTGAAGTTATTGATGTTTCTCCCAGGAATCTTGATTCCAGCTTGTGCTTCCTCCAGCCCAGCGTTTCTCATGATGTACTCTGCATATAAGTTAAATAAGCAGGATGACAATATACAGCCTTGATGTACTCCTTTCCTGATTTGGAACCAGTCTGTTGTTCCACCCTAGTTCTAGCTGTTACTTCTTGACCTGCTTACAGATTTCTCAGGAGGCAGATCAAGTGGTCTGGTATTCCCATCTCTTTCAGAATTTTCCACAGTTTGTCATGATCCACACAGTCAAAGGCTTTGGTGTTGTCAATAAAGCAGAAATAGATGTTTTTCTGGAACTCTCTTGCTTTTCCATGATCCAACGGATATTGACGGTTTGATCTCTTGTTTCTCTGCCTTTTTAAAAACTAACTTGAACATCTAGAAGTTCACAGTTCACATACTGTTGAAGCCTGGCTTGGAGAATTTTGAGCATTACTTTGCTAGCATTTGAGATGAGTGCAGTTGTGCATTAGTTTGAGCATTCTCTGGCATTGCCTTTCTTTGGGATTGGAATGAAAACTGACCTTTTCTAGTCCTGTGGCCACTGCTGAGTTGTCCAAATTTGCCAGCATATTGAGAGTAGCACTTTCACAGCATCTTTTAGGATTTGAAATAGCTCAGCTGGAATTGCATCACCTCCACTATGTTTGTTTGTAGTGACACTTCCTAAAGCCTACTTGACTTTGCATTCCAGGATGTCTGGCTCTAGGTGAGTGATCACACCATCGTGGTAATCTGGGTTACGAAGATCTTTTTTGTATAATTCGTCTGTGTATTCTTGCCACCTCTTCTTAATATCTTCTGCATCTGTTAGGTCCATTTCTGTCCTTTATTGTGCTCATCTTTGCATGAAATCATCTCTTGGTATCTCTGATTTTCTTGATGAGATCTCTAGTCTTTCCCATTCTATTGTTTTCCTCTATTTCTTTGCACTGACCACTGAGGAAGGCTTTCTTATCTTTCCTTGCTATTCTTTGGAACTCTTCATTCAGATGGATATATCTTTCCTTTTCTCCTTTGCTTTTTGCTTCTCTTCTTTTCACAGCTATTTGTAAGACCTCTTTAGACAATCATTTTGCCTTTTTGCATTTCTTTTTCTTTAGGATAGTCTTGATCCCTGCCTCCTACACAATGTCACGAACCTCTGTCCATAGATCTTCAGGCACTCTGTCTATCAGATCTAATCCCTTAAATCTATTTGTCCCATCTACTGTGTAATCATAAGGGATTTTATTTACGTTATACCTGAATTTTTCAGTGGTTTTCCCTACTTTCTTCAACTTCAGTCTCAATTTTTCAATAAGGTGTTCATGATCTGAGCCACGGTCAGCTCCTAGTCTTGTTTTTACTGACTATATAGAGCTTCTCCATCTTTGGTTGCAAGAATATAATCAATCTATTTCGCTATTGACCGTCTGGTGATGTCCATGTGTAGAGTCTTCTCTTGTGTTGTTGGAAGAGGGTGTTTGCTATGACTGGTGTGTTTTCTTAACAAAAGTCTGTTAGCCTTTGACCTGCTTCATTTTGTACTCCAAGGCTAAACTTGCCTGTTACTCCAGGTATCTTTTGACTTCCTACTTTTGGCATTCCAGTCCCCTATGAAGAAAAGGATATCTTTTTTGATTGTTAGTTCTAGAAGGTCTTGTAGGTCTTCATCAGATCAGATCAGATCAGTCGCTCAGTCGTGTCCGACTCTTTGTGACCCCATGAACTGCAGCACGCCAGGCCTCCCTGTTCATCACTAACTCCCAGAGGTCACTCAGACTCACATCCATCGAGTCAGTGATGCCATCCAGCCATCTCATCCTCTGTCGTCCCCTTCTCCTCCTGCCCTCAATCCTTCCCAGCATCAGAGTCTTCTCCAGTGAGTCAACTCTTGGCACGAGGTGGCCAAAATACTGGAGTTTCAGCTTTAGCATCGTTCCTTCCAAAGAAATCCCAGGGCTGATCTCCTTCAGAATGGACTGGTTGGATCTCCTTGCAGTCCAACGGACTCTCAAAAGTCTTCTCCAACACCACAGTTCAAAAGCATCAATTCTTCGGCGCTCAGCTTTCTTCACAGTCCAGCTCTCACATCCATACATGACCACAGGAAAAACCATAGCCTTGACTAGGCGAACCTTTGTTGGCAAAGTGATGTCTCTGCTTTTGAATATGCTATCTAGGTTGGTCATAACTTTCCTTCCAAGGAGTAAGCGTCTTTTAATTTCATGGCTGCAGTCACCATCTGCAGTGATTTTGGAGCCCAGAAAAATAAAGTCTGACACTGTTTCCACTGTTTCTCCATCTATTTCCCATGTAGTGATGGGACCAGATGCCATGATCTTCGTTTTCTGAATGTTGAGCTTTAAGCCAAGCTTTTCACTCTCCACCTTCACTTTCATCAAGAGGCTTTTTAGTTCCTCTTCACTTTCTGCCATAAGGGTGGTGTCATCTGCATACCTGAGGTTATTGATATTTCTCCCGGCAATCTTGATTCCAGCTTGTGTTTCTTCCAGCCCAGCATTTCTCATGATGTACTCTGCATATAAGTTAAATAAACAGGGTGACAATATACAGCCTTGACGTACTCCTTTTCCTATTTGGAACCAGTCTGTTGTTCCATGACCAGTTCTAACTGTTGCTTCCTGACCTGCATACAGATTTCTCAACAGGCAGATCAGGTGGTCTGGTATTCCCATCTCTTTCAGAATTTTCCACAGTTTCTTGTGATCTACACAGTCAAAGGCTTTGGCATAGTCAATAAAGCAGAAATAGATGTTTTTCTGGAACTCTCTTGCTTTTTCCATGATCCAGCGGATGTTGGCAATTTGATCTCTGGTTCCTCTGCCTTTTCTAAATCCAGCTTGAACATCAGGAAGTTCACGGTTCACATATTGCTGAAGCCTGGCTTGGAGAATTTTGAGCATTACTTTACTAGCATGTGTGGTAGGTCTTCATAGAACCATTCAAATTCAGCCTCTTTAGCATTAGTGGTTGGGGCATAGACTTGGATCACTGTGATATTGAGTGGTTTGCCTTGAAAATGAACAGAGATCATTCTGTCATTTTTCAGATTGCACCCAAGTACTGTGTTTTGGACTCTTTCATTGACTATGAAGGCTACTCTATTTCTTCTAAGGGATTCTTGCCCATAGTAATATATATAATCATCTGAATTAAATTCACTCATTCTAGCCCAGTTTAGTTCACTGATTCCTAAAATGTCGATATTCACTCTTGCCATTTCCTTTTTGATCACTTCCAATTTGCCTTGATTCATGGACCTAACATTCCAGGTTCCTATGAAATATTGTTCTTTACAGCATCAGATTTTACTTCCAGCACCAGTCACATCCACAACTGGGTGCTGTTTTTGCTTTGGCTCCATCTCCATTCTTTCTGGTGTTTTTTTCCTCCATTCTTCTCTAGTAGTGCATTAGGCACCTACCAGCCTGGAGAGCTCACCTTTCAGTGTCCTATCTTTTTGCCTTTTCATACTGTTCATAGAGTTCTCAAGGCAAGAATACTGAAGTGGTTTGCCATTGCCTTTTCCAAGGGACCACATTTTGTCAGAACTCTCCACCATAACCCGTGTGTCTTGGGTGGCCCTACCCAGCATGTCTCATAGTTTCATTGAGTTAGACAAGGCTGTAGTCCATGTGATCAATTTGGTTACTTGTCTGTGATTGTGATTTTCATTCTGTCAGCCCTCTGTTGAGAGGCTTATGGAAGCTTCCTGATGAGAGAGACTGACTGATGGGGAAACTGGGTGTTGTTCTGATGGGTGGAGCCATGCTCAGTAAATCTTTAATCCAATTTTCTGTTGATGGGTGGGGCTGTGTTCTCTCACTGTTGTTTGACCTGAGACCAAACTATGGTGGAGGTAATGAAGATAATGGCGACCTCCTTCGAAAGGTCTTGTGCATGCACTGCTGTATTCCATGCCCCGACCCTGTAGCAGGCCAGTGTTGACTGATGCCTCCACTGGAGAGTCCTGGACACTCACAGACAAGTCTCCTGTAGGGTCACTGCTCCTTTCTCCTGGGTCCTGGTGCACAAGGTTTTGTTTGTGCCCTCCAAGAGTCTGTTTCCCCAGTCCTGTGTAAGTTCTGGAATCAAATCTCACTGGCCTCCAAAGTCAAATTTCCTGGGGTTTCTCAGTCTCTTTGCCAGATCCCCAGGCTAAGAAATCTGTTGTGGGTTCTAGAACTTTCTTAACAGTGTGAGAATTTATTTGGTATAGTTGTTCTGCAGTTTGTGGGTCATCTGCTCGGTGGCTCTATGGTGGAGTTAAGGGCAACCTCCTCCAAGAGAGCTCATGCCACATGCTGTGTGACCCAGGTCTGCTGCACCCAGAACCCCTGCCCCTGCAGAAGGCCACTGCTGCCCTGTGCCTCTGCAGGAGATACTCAAGCACTCAAAGTCACGTCTGGCACAGCCCCTGTAGGGTCTCTGGGTCCTGGTGTGCCCAAGGTTTTGTTTGAGCCCTCTGAGCATCTCTGGCATCTCAAGGCACCTAGTACCTATAATAGTTCAGAAATAACCAATTTTCTCATTATTTTACTGTTTGTCTCTCTCCACTTCAGCTTAGTGGAAGGTTTGACAGTTGAAACTTCTTATTCTGAAATAATAAACTCCAGTCCCCCATGTTGTCTCCAGACTGAGATACAAGGCAGCAGGGGTCACCTGTTCATGTGGACCAGTGGGTGGGGGAAGATGGGGCTTATAGGAGGGATCCACTGGGCATCTCTTTCTGTCACACGTCACACACAGCCCACCAGGGACCACTGCAGGCTCTGCCTTCAGGATGCATCCAAACTCCCTCCACTTCTCAGCACCCGCTGCTGAGCCACCATCACCCCCGCGAGGATCCCTGCAGAAGCCCCTGCCTCCATCCTGCCCACCTAGAGTCTGTTCTCAACACCACAGGCAGAGGGATCCATTTTGTAAGCCCAGATTTAGCAAGATTTGGGGGTTGGTCAAAAGGTTTTGTTGGGTTTTTCGTACTATCTTATGGAAAAACCCAGAGGAATTGTTTGCCCAATCCAATATAAGATCAGACCTGCTGTTTATGAGTTTGACAGATACATAACGTTCATGCAAGCACTGACAAAGTGATCCTCTAAAAATATGAACCAGATTATGACTTTGCGATGGCTTCCTAATCAGTTGGAGCAAAAGCCAGCAGCCTGCTGAGGCTGACAAAGGCTTGTGATCTGGGCCCTATTGCCTGTCCCATCATGGTCTCCAGGACACACTCCAGTTCACACGATGGCCTCATCTCTCTGACATGCTGAGCAAGCACCTGCCTCAGGGTCTTGTCACTGATCTCCCTTTCTGGAACATTCCTTCAACCCAGCACCATGTATAGGTCTGTGCCCCAGGTCTCCTTCTCAGGGAGGTCTTCCATAGCCACTTTGCTGGCAGTAACAACCCCCTCCATGCACACACAAACACACAAGCACGCACACACACATGTTTTGCCTATATCTGCTCAGCTTCATCTTTGCCATCACACATGAGTTAGTTTCCTGTGGGTAATGTAACAGAGTACCACAAACTTGGTGGCTTAAAACAGCAGAAGTTATGCTTTTAGAGTTCTGGAGATCGGAAGTCCAAAATCAAGGTGTTGGCAGGGTTGTTTCCTTCTAGATGTTCTGAAGGAGAAACCAAACTTGGCCTCCCTTCTCCTTCTGTCCATCCTTGTCATTCCTTCGCTTGTAGACACATCCCTACAGTCTCTGTCTCCATCTTCACATCTCCTTCCTCTCTCTGTCTCTGCATGTCCTTTTCTGTCTCTTATAAGGACACTATCATTGGATTTAGGGCCCATCCTATATCAGTGAGATCTCTTTCTGACCCTTTATTACATCTGCAAAGACCCTATTTCAAATAAGGTTACATTCTGAGGTTCCAAGTGGACATGAATTTTGGAAGAATATTGATCAAACCAGTTCACACTTGTCACTATCTGGCAAATAATATATTTTTGCCTTCGGTAATTAATACCCAGTTACCATTAGAAGGTTCTCTGAGGACAGGAAGTTTTGCCATGTCCACTGTGCATCCCTCATGGCCTCTCCAGTTGGCTGGAAGAGTGAATTCCATTTTCAGGCAGGCAGCCAGGCAGCTTGCAGGAATATGGCGGGAGGTGATGGCTACTGGCCTTACTGAAATAAGCTGACCCCATGTACTGCAGCATGCCAGACTTTTCTGTCCTCCACTATCTCCCAGAGTTTGCTCAAATTCATGTCCATTGAGTCTCTGATACTATCTATCTCATCTTTTGCTGCCCCCTTCTCCTTTTGCCTTCAGTCTTTCCCAGCACCAGGGTCTTTTCTAGTGAGTCAGCTCTTTGCATCAGGTGGCCGAAGTATTAGAGCATGAGCTTCAGCATCAGTCCTTCCAATGAATATTTGGTGTTGATTTCCTTTAGGATGGACTGGTCTGATCTCCTTGCTGTTCAAGGACTCTCAAGAGTCTTCTCCAGCACCACATTTCGAAAGTGCTCAGCCTTCTTTATGATCCAATTCTCAATTCCATACATGACTATGGGAAAAATCATAGCTTTGATTATACAGACCTTTGTTGACAAAGTGATGTCTCTACTTTGTAGTGATTAACCATATAGAGCAGCTTTTTTTGGTGACACACTCTTCAGGGATGAAAATTAAAATATTCATGGTTCTGTGTGTTTATCGTTGGATAAGTTCTTATCTATCAACAGGCATGAAGATACCTTCATTTTGTAAAACAAAACAAAGAAATCTTTCCATCTAACTTATTCTTGTGACCACTGGCTCTGCGGCCTCTTCACTCTTATCTTGTCAACAAGAAAAAATCAAAAAACAAAATGTCTCACCTCGTGGTCTCTGGATGGTAAAGGAAAGCCAATATGGTCTTTAAAACTTTTAGTTAGAGTTTAGATGATTATAAATGGTTGAGATTTTCATAGATTTAAATAATATCCATAGCCTGGCTTCCCATGGAGTTTATTGACCGTGCAATCAAATTGAACTCTGTCCCTCTGACATAAAGCTTTGCTGAAAATCTCAGTGTGAATTCCCGAAGACTCTTGATTGTCCTGGGGCTCTTTTCAACATGGAAGTAAACTTGATAAAAATATTGTGACAGGACATCAACTCTTTGGTTGCAGTGCCAGCCTAACATGGTAACAAATTTCAGACTGTTTGCTGTTTAGCTGTGTGCTAAGTGCCTTGTAATTTTAACAACTCAGAGAGTCCTTATGAGAGTGAGGACCAAGTCACAATATTGTTGGTCTGTGTGACAAGTTTTAATGGAGAAAAGGTTACATTTACATATGCTCCAGTTCCATAAACATTTCTAAAGTGAAGCTCAATAACAAATGAGAGATATGAGCTGGGCTTCTATAGAAAATTGTAGATGGTTCTTATTTCCTACTCTTCTGTTCTTCGTCTAGTTATATGTAATACCTAACATTTCTGGAGGGCCCACACTGTGCCAGACATTGCTCTAAGGGGTTCATATATATTAATTCTAATCATCCCACAATACTCTAAGGTAGGAATTATTATCTCACTGTAACAGTTGAACTCCATGGATATTTATGCCAGCCAGTGGTGGATCAGCAGCAAGCAAGACACATAGAAGAGGAGAATTCATAGTGGAGCAGGATTTGAACCAACTCTGCATACAAAGAACTCTTTTTGAGCTCAGACTTTGCCTCTGAAGGGGTTAGGTGGAAAAATTTTTTCCAAAATGGCACGTTTTAATGTACAGTTTTTACTGCAGGCTAAAGCAGTGTCTCTTCTTACACTTAGATTCCTTCCAATAAGTATAATGTACAACAGTAAAAATTTATTTTTTAAAAAAGCAAGTGGTATCACATAAAGTTTAAATATGTATGTGTTTGTGTGTGTGTTTGTGTGTGTGTGTGTGTGTGTGTGTATGTGCCCCTTATAAGTCTTAGAATAACAATTAGTAGTATATACCGACTGAAGCGACTTAGCAGCAGCAGCAGCACCAGTATATACCTAGCTTTTGGGGTTTCCCAAGTGGTGCTAGTGGTAAAAGAACCCTCCTGCCAATGCAGGAGACTTAAGAGATGCAGGTTCCATCCCTGGATCAGGAAGATCCCCTGGAGGAGGGCATAGCAACCCACTCCAGTATTCTTGCCTAGAGAATCCCATGAACAGAGGAGCCTGGTGGGCTACAATCCATAGGGTCACACAGAGTCAAACATTACTGAAGTGACTTAGAATGCACACACACATCTAGCTTTTAATAGTTTGCCCAGCACTTTCACTTTCATATTTTATGCTGTCTTTTAAAAAGAAGTTCTGTGAAATAGATGGCAATATTCTCTATATTTGATCTATGGAAACCAATACCAGCAAGCACTGAGGGACTTTCCTATATATATTTGTAATCTAGAAGGGAGAAAGCCAGATGTTCAAGTTCTGAGCTCTTTCCTAATTATTTGGATGCCAAATCCTGTGCCTCTTCTACTGCAGTAATCAAGAAATAAGAGATTTATAACATGCTCAACAAAAAATGATCAAATATTTCTACTTTTCAAATGAGTTCACCTGTATCATTTTTCTAGAGTTCAAATATATGTGTTAATATATGATATTCATTTTTCTCTTTCTGACTTACTTCATTCTATATGACAGTCTCTAAGGCCCATCCCGGAGGAGACAGTGACACCCTACTCCAGTACTCCTGCCTGGAAAAATCCATGGATGGAGGAGCCTGGTAGGCTGCAGTCCATGGGGTCGCTGAGGGTCGGACACGACTGAGCAACTTCACTTTCACTTTTCATTTTCATGCATTGGAGCAGGAAATGGCAACCAACTCCAGTGTTCTTGCCTGGAGAATCCCAGGGATAGGGGAGCCTGGTGGGCTGCCGTCTATGGGATCGCACAGAGTCGGACACGACTGAAGTGACTTAGCAGCAGCAGCAGCAAGGCCCATCCATGTCTCTGCAAATATCACAATTTCATTCCTTTTTATAACTGAATAGATAACTAGTGACAACCTACTGTATAGCCCAGGGAACTCTGTTCAGTGCTTTGTGGTAATCTAAATGGGAAGGAAATCCAAAAAAGAGGAGATAATTTGTATACATATGGCTGATTCACTTTGCTATATAGCAGATACTATATGTATAACATCATAAAGCAGCTATACTACAATAATTTTTTTAAAAAATGATAAATAACAGAACATGTTTAGACCAGGGAATCTCAGTCTCGGCTCTAATGATATTTTGGGGCAGATAATTCTTTGTTGTAGGGAATTGTCTGTGCAATATAGGATGTTGAGCAGGATTCCTGGGGTCTGCTTCCTGGATGTCAATAGCGTCTTCCAGTTGTGACAACCAAAACTGTCTTCTGACCTTGTCAGATGTCCCCTGGGGACACAGTTTTAAGTGTATTTATTTTTTAGACTTTATTTCAAGACAGCAATTACAGTAGGCGTCATTATTATATGATTATATCCATTCGAAAGCAGATGGCCAGAGTTTTATTTCTGCTCCATCTCTTAAGTTTGTGAACATCTCTAAGTCTATTAATTTCCTCCATGAAATGAAAAGAAACTACATAAGGCTAGTTAAGGCTTAACGCATGACACCGCATGAACAGGGAACCTCGGCACTGACTTTTAGTCCACACTCGCAGTATTACTTAAGATGTCTGTTCTATAAGTCTGAACATACCTAAATTTCCTTAGATTTCTTTATCACAATTCTGACCACAGACCAGGCCCAAACGTTTTGTACTGAAGTGCAAAGCTCTTTGCGATCTCACAACAACCTTGCTTTCCAGGTTCATTTCCACCACCCCCTTCCTGGGTAACCTCCTGTCTCATAGCCATCCTGGCTGAATGCACACCTTCCTTGAATCTGTCAGCCTTCTCTGACCCAGTGTCTCTCCTTGTGCTGTTCTTTTGCTGATTTTTTACCAGAATTCTTTTGTCTTATGAATGTTGCTTGTCCTTCAGGATTAAAATCTCATGTGAAGGACAGCCAGCAAGGAGCAAGTATAGCACAGGGATCTATATTCAGTATTTTGTAATAACCTATAAGTGAAAAGAATCTGAAAAAGAATATATATATTATATATCAATCACTTTGCTGTACACCTGAAAATAACAAAACACTATAAATAAACCATACTTCAGTTGGAAAAAAAAAAAAGATCTCGTATAAAGAATCCATGCCTTGTACTGAATTCTGGCCCAAATAAGACAGACATTTTATTTTGTCCAGCTCTTCTCTAGAGTCCCATCTCCATGGGAAACACAAAATCTGAGCAGAATCTCTTTTAAGTGAAACAAAACCATTCCAGAAAAAGAGGCTTGTATGACTCTTGAAATTTTCCTTCTTCTGTTGATTCTGGGCTCTGTGTGTATGTAAGTAGTCTGGCATGCATCTCTGTGTGTACACACTGACACAAGCAAGCCAAGAGCCCTAAGACTGCTCCTCCTGTACTCTTGTTCAAAGACTTTCTTATCTATGCCATATAAGCCTAATAGAGCAATTCTCATCTGGTTATGGGATTACCTGAATTCATATTAGTCATCCAGTGTATTCACATGACATTTCTAATTTTAATTTATAGGTGTTCTATAGATTTTGATTTAACTTGAACAAAGGATATAATTTTAAAAGGCTGCTATTATAAGAAAAAAGACTGTGCTATCTGGATGTTGTACACTGAGGTGGTTTAGAGCCATGCAGTGAAAGAAAATTCAATTAAAAAGAAAACCAAGCTTCCTATGTTTTCATCCATAATTGTTTTTTACTGTGATCACCTAGCTGAAGAAGATCCAATAGTTGGTCCATTATCAGCAACCATTTGAGTATGTTTTGTAGCAAAGGTGTTCCTCACACCATCCAGTCCTTTAAGAACTGAGCCAATTCAAAAGGAATCCTATTCCATATTGTCTTCGATAGCAGTAAGACAGCACCAACATGCTTTAAGATTTACTTGACAACCTCTACCAGGCGTGATAAAGAAAAGATAAAGAGAACAGGTTAGAATCTATGAAGAAACTTTTAACCTTTGTCTGCTCCATTTCTGTCCCATTTTTCATGACTCCTCTTCTGAGATGACAGCACTGGCCTGGCATCAATAGAATGTATGCTTTTGAGTTGTTTTCTGGAAGTCAAGTGGGTGCTGCCAAGTTGTCTCAAGTCTCTTCCAGCCTATCCTTCAGATAAATAGTAGCCTTTTGCGGTTCAAGGGGTCAGGATTTCATCTGTGGCCTCATGGGTTGCTTTTTTATTTCTCTGTTAAAAATTGATTCACTGCTTCAGAAATGGAATCCTTACATCCAACCATGTCAGTGTCATGTTCTAACTCAAGAATCCCCAACCTCCAGGATCTAATGCCTGATGATCTGAGGTGGAACTGATGTAATAATACAAATAAAATGCACAATAAATGTAACGTGCTTGAATCATCCCAAATCCACCCACCACCACCCCGCCCCACCCCAATCCATGGAAAAATTGTCTTTCATGAAAGCAATCCCTGGTGCCAGAAAGGTTGGGGATCGCTGATTTAACTGGTTAAGTTGGTGAATTTCATGAAAGAGTATTCATATGCATAATGGTACAGTCACCCTTGTGTTTTATAATGGATATAAGTATCCTGGAGCATGTTTCTCAAAATTAAATAAACAACTAGCTTCTTGGAGTAGCTCAGATATAAACAAGAGGATATAGAAAAAAAATACACCATGCATAAAATTTGTTTGAATAAACCTAACATTTTAAATAATTTCCTTTTATGAAGGCTTCTTGTTAGTATACTTTTATCCTCAGAAAATTGTTTGGGGAATCTGTACGTTTTTAAAAGAAGAGATTATAATAATAGCAATATTAACCATAACTATAACAAATATGGCATAACTGGTATCATGACATTTTAGGTTAGACTCATTCAGTTATATTTTCTCTTATCTGATAATTTAACTAAATGCTATACCTGCACAAGACTGTTGAAATAATATTTTGGAAAATAAATGTGATCTTGTAAATTATCTACTGAAGTCCAAATGAAAAATGTCTATATTAATAAGGTCGTGCCATTTTAAGTCCTTTTTTTTCAGTCTTCATAAACATGAACTTGAGTGATACATTTAAGATTATATAAATATATGTGCATGAATGCTTAGTTGTGTCTGACTCTTTAACAACCCCATGGACTGCAGTCTGCCAACCTCCTCTGTCCATGGAGTTTTCCAGGCAAGAATATTTGAGTAGTTTGCCATTTCCTCCTGCAGGGGATCTTCCTGACCCAGGGCTTGAACCTATGTCTCTTTCATCTCCTGCACTGATGGGCAGAATCTTTACCATTGTACCACCTGGAAAGCCCCAGATGTGTGTGTACATATATATGTACATACATTTGCTTACAAACCATCTGCTCAAGGAAAGCTTTTCAAATCCTTTTTAAGTCAGTGCATGTGTAAGAAATATAAGAGGATGAGATGGTTAGGTAGCATCACTGACTCTATGGACATGAATGTGAGTGAACTCTAGGAAGAGGGGAATCGCACATAGTTGGACACAACTTAGCGACTAAGCAACAAAATGTGTAAGAAAACCAGGACAATCAGTTGTGAAATATTCCCATGTAAACTCTCACTGCTGCTGCTGCTAAGTCACTTCAGTTGTGTCCGACTCTGTGCGACCCCATAGATGGCAGCCCACCAGGCTCCCTCGTCCCTGGGATTCTCCAGGCAAGAACACTGGAGTGGGTTGCCATTTCCTTCTCCAATGCATGGAAGTGAAAAGTGAAAGTAAAGTCGCTCAGTCGTGTCCAACCCTCAGCGATCCCATGGACTGCAGCCTACCAGGCTCCTCCATCCATGGGGTTTTCCAGGCAAGAGTACTGGAGTGGGGTGCCATTGCCTTGTGTTACATAAATGAGTTGACCACGGGCTACCAGTTGCAGGATTTCTCTCATGTTCTCCTGCTTTCCTTTTGTTCAGAGAATTTGGATGGAGAGACCCGGAGCTACCTGAAGTGATACAGATGTTGCAACATCAGTTTCCTTCGGTCCAGTCTAATGCTGCAGCCTATTTACAGCACCTCTGTTTTGGAGACAACAAAATTAAAGCCGAGGTAAGCACTACTTGGAATCATGAATGACTGGTGTCAGATTCCTCATTACTTTGGTGTTCAGAGTACTGTTGAATGGGGAAAAAATTCAAAGCTTAAAGTTATGCTATCAGAACTTTCCACACATGACTGAAGCATAGCACTTTTCATCTAAGTGTTTGCCATGCCTTTATATACATTCTTCTTTTTTAATATTTGAATAGTGAAGGAATAGAGGACCAAGGATATACACTAATATCCACAGAGATGAGAGTATCAAATGCTAAACTTTTGATATAATTTGCATTTTTCTTCCCAATCCATCTCTGGAGTCATCTCTGCTCCTAAATTCTAAAGAAATACAAAGCATCTTCGTGTTCTCCTCAAATTACATCAAGATTGCTAAATCAGTTTATGGTATCATTTGTCTTCCTGGAAAACTCATTGATAAGAGGGAAATTTTAGGCTATAAACCAGCTTTGTGTTATAACCAAACTTTCTGAACCATTTACAAATGTACCAGTGGATATGATACAGATATATGTGTTCCATTAAAGAATCTATTCTCTGTGTTCTTCATGTAGACAATTGTTAACATGCTCAAAATTTTTGGAATACTTCAAAGTGCACAAATTGTGGTATGTGATATTTCTAGAAAATCGCAGTGGTCAGCACAGCCAACTCTGAGTTTTGTTTTTTTTTTTTTTAGATAAGGGACAAGCATTTGCATATGAGCAGCTGAGTAATCAAATTTTTAAAAAGATTTTATAAACTGTTAAGAGTCATCTCCATAGCATGTAAGGAATTTGGGAAATGAGAATAAATTAGTTTAAGGGTGGAAAGCAGAAATTTGAAGATATAGTTGCAATTTATTATACATGGTGCTTGCTTGCATTGGGATGTGTATAGACCAGCAGCTTTTCATCTTTTTTTTTTTTCCCTGTTTCTCTTCCCCTGGGACTGCAAAGGGCTTGACCCATACTTTTTCTTATCAGAAAGGTCCTATTTCTTTGTGGAATGAATATACGGCGGTGATTTGCAACCAGGTGCAATTTTGCCTCCCAAGGGACACGTCACAACATCTGGAGCCATCCTTAGTTGTCAGAATTGAAAAAATTTGTGGTGTGCCATTAGCGTTTAGTGGGTGGCAGTCATGTGTTACCCAACTCAGGCTGGGCTGCTCACCTCTGAAAAGTCAGTGCTCGAGAGACAAGTGTTGGCAGGAAAGAAAAGGTTGCTTTATTCAGGAGACTGGCAACCTGAGAGAAGGTGGACTCATGTCCAAAACCCAACTCCTAACTGCTGATGAGGAAACAAGAGCTTTAAAGGGGGGATTTCCAGGATTACAGGTTGGGGAGGGGGTTACATGCAGAAACAGCATAGTCTGCTCTGACAGTCACCATGAAACTGGTCACGCAGTGATCTGATCAGCACCATCTTGATTATTTTAAGTACAGTTCATCTTCGGTTCCAGGGTCAGTTTGTCCCTGTTCCCTTGAGGTCAGTTCTTGGAATTGTGTAAGATGGAGCAACTTATGTCATGGCTACAGTCTGGTCATCGTGTAATCAACTCCTTCTACCTGGCAGGGATTTTAGTATCTGCAAAACAGCTCAGAGGATGTGACTCAGAATATTATGTATAGCTCTTAAGGAGGAGCTAAAGGTCCTTGACTATGTTAAATGGCTAAACTAGTATTATTTTGTCTCACCTGACGGTTTTCCTTTCTGCATTTTCTCACTTCTCTGATTAAATTTATTCTTTGGCTAAAGTTTTTCTACAAAGAAGCAGGTAGGAAAAAAGTGGAGGATCTGTCCCCAACAGGCACTGTATGGTCCTGTTCAATTACAAAGAATGCTTGCAAAACATTCTGTAATGGAAGGGCAGCCTGGACAAGGAATTACCCAGTACCAAGTATCGGTAGTGCCAAAGCTGAGATAAAAGAAATTATTGTTCATCTAAGGTAGATTTTTTTTACTAGTTTTATTTTTTATTTTTTAAATATGAATGTCAAAAAATACTACTAAAATGATCTGAGGATAAATTAAATAATGTGGCTCTGTTCCAAGTGGCAGTTCTCTTAGTCATTCTTGGCCTTTAGTAGAAAACAAAATAACCATTTAAAATGAAGGAGAGATTTCCGATGGAGGGATCACATGCCATCATTTTGCAAAGATTATAACTTTGAGGGTTTCTCTAGATGCCATGAAAGAATCTCATCCCTTGATGGGAGTAAAGTGGATTCACAGATATTGTGGCAACCACAGCAGCAGGACGGACTCGTCCCCAAATTTGGTTCTGATGTCAAGACTGAGGACAGCACACACACCCCATGAGGGTATGAAAAGGCCAGTTACTCACATAATGAGGCTTACATAGCTGAGCATAGTGGCTTCCCCATGGGACTGAACTCGAGTGGAGAGCTCAGGACAGGATGGCTCGGGGATTAGGTGGTAGATACGGCCTGCCCTGGGATGGGGTTCTTAACCAGGGACAGGATTTCTATGGTTTGAACTTCCTACTGGTACCAAAGGAGGAAGCATCAGAGCTTTGTCATCAGCTTGCTCAGATGCGAGCAGAAGGGACAGAGCTGTCAGAGGCCAAACATCGAACAAGGCCATCATGTGGTCCATGCAGACACCATTACCTGGGCAAGCTCAAAGTCATTGCCTCTGTCTATGTGATCCATGACCAGCTTTGAAACTTCTCCATAGCAGTGGTACACAAGAGGGACTTGTGTGTGGTCACATTAGAAGCATCCCTGGGTTCTGTGGGAGACAAAACGGTGGTGTGAGGAGGGGGTGACCAGCACACTCACCAGTGTCAGAAAGATACATCATCCAACATCACTTCCCTGCTCACCAGCTGTGTCTCCTTGAACAGAATTGTCCACTCAAGCCTCCTTTCTTATCTTTAAAACAGAGATACTGATTCCTCCCCTGTAGAGTCCTTACAGGGGCTAAATGACTTAATGGATGCAAACTGCTAAGTGGTGATGTATTCATTCATTCATATACATCTTTGTCCAGGAGCACAGTTAGACACTTAAGATACTGTTTTATCTTACATATGTATATACAGCTGAGCTTCTCGGTGCAATGGTGAAGAATCTGCCTGCCATGTAGGAGACACAAGAGATGGGGGTTTAATCCCTGGGTTGGGAAAATCCCCTGGAGGAGGGCATGCAGACCACTCTAGTATTCTTGCCTGGAAGAGTCCGTGGACAAAGGAGCCTGGAGGGCTACAGTCCATAGAGTCCCAAGGAGTAGGACACAACTAAGCCTGCATGCACATGTATGTGTATGTTGTGTGTACCTGTGATCAGTTTTTAATTTTGCTGTAGGTGCCCTTGAGGTCGCCTGTATCACTTCTTACTGCCCGGAGATTCTCCTGACACCTGGTTCTTAGAGCTGTTGTTCAAGTGGAATTTGTTCCTCTGCTCCACTGCCTAAAGACTGCAGACATGGCCAGAACCTTGTGATAATGGTGCCTGGGGTACCTGGGAGACTGTTGACAAGGAAGGAAAGGGTGATATAGCATACAGCCTGACAAAATGAGATCAGAGTTAGTAAAAATGAGCCAGAGGAGCTGGGCAGATGCAGGAGGCCTAAGTAAAATGCAGAGTGAGCCACATGGAGTTTCCCTTCATCTCTCCGTCAGTCACCCAGGGAGCACAAGTGCGTGCTCATGTGCACACACACACACACACACTCAGGTGTGTACACATCTCAGTGTGTACACACTCAGGACTTTGCACACATCTATTTTGTTCTCTCGTCCTAATTCAAGCCTAAACCATTAGTAGTGGTTCTCCCTTCATGACAGATGGCTGCCTGTCATGTTTTCATATACAGGCATTGATTTTTGTAATTACCTGTTGTCCAAATACTAATCTTGCAGGCACCAGCCTTTCCAAATTTACTCAGTCGTCTAGTCTTTCTATTGCATTTTATTGAATTGATTTAGCCCTTCAGTCTACATTTCATTATTGGTATTGACTTTGCCTGCACAATGGATAGACCATTGAGCAAAAGGCAGAATTAAATCTCCTGTATGTGGAGGGTCATAAATCATGCCTTTCTCATTCCTTATTACAGTGCTTTGTACAGTTTTCATTTAATGAAGCCAAGAAATTCAGCTTTGTTCATGATGATGCCAGATCTCATAGGTATAAAGTTGAGAATTCACTCCCATAAATCAGCAGACAGAAGCACTGTCCCAAACTTTTCCTACTGGTCCAGTGAACTTGGGTTTAAGGCAGACTGCTTGTTCCCTGACAGCAAGGAGGTGGAACTGAGGAGAGAAGAATGGGTGTGGTCAGTTCAGGAACCACCAGTGACTGCGGGAGAGTCTGCAGTCCACTGGGTGCCCTGACCAGGGCCAGGACATTCAGTTAGGAAATGCTTTGAAGACCAGCAAGTGTCCTAAAAATTGGAATAGGAGGATATCATGCAAACAAGAGTTCAAAGTTAGACTCAGAAAAGACCAGAAGAAAAGCAGTTGAAAAAATGAAAGAGGGAGGCTTCCCTGGTGCTCCCGAGGCTAAGATTCCATGCTCCGAGTGCAGGGGACCTAGGTTTCATCCCTGGTCAGGAAACTAGATCCCATGTGCTGCAAGTGAGACTCAGTGCAGCCAAATAAATATTTTTTAAAAAGAAAGAAATAGGGTGGGGCAAAGAGAAAGTGGAAGGAGAGGGTCCAGTCTTTGTAGCAAACACTGCATATTGGAGCAGCTCATTTCCATGGATGATGAGTGACTGATCCGTAGGCAGGTTCTCCTGCTTTAAAGGGCAAGAGGTGTGATGGGTGTGGATGGTTGTCAGTTATGTTTGAACTATGTCTGCCATCCACACTGTCTCCTAAGTTGTTGGGAACATCATAATAAGTTGAGTTTTAGATAATGTAGGTAGTTTTTAGACATGAAAATCTGCTCCTGTGTGTATATAGTGTATATACATGATAAGGATCTTTTGGGAGGTGCTTAAATGTTGATAATTATTTTATATTTTTTCAAAAATCTTTTTTTCATTCTTTTGGGAACCTTCATCAGTTAAGAATATTAAGAACATCCCATTGATTTAGGGATAACACCAAGTGCCTCTCATGAGTTATAATGATTTGGATTATGTTCCTCCCTCCTGTGTTTCCCCCCATTTCTTTTCATTTACAAATAGAGTAGGCAGTTCACACTAGACAGGCACACACAGACAGGGGCATATGTGTGCATGGGGGTGCTACATGCTGGAATTCAAAGCAGTCTGTTGTCTATAGATAAAAAGGTATTTGCACATTTTTCAAGTGATAAGAGGTGATTATTTTAAAATGTCCGAATACTTTGTTTCACTATAAATTAATAAATTAGATTTAATAAAATTTAAATTAATACAATTAAATCTAAACATTTAAATAATTTTAAAATGTATTTCTTAAACATAAGCTGCTGCTGCTAAGTCGCTTCAGTCGTGTCCGACTCTGTGCGATCCCATAGACAGCAGCCCACTAGGCTCCTCTGTCCCTGGGATTCTTCAGGCAAGAACACTGGAGTGAGTTGCCATTTCCTTCTCCAATGCATGAAAGTGAAAAGTGAAAGTGAAGTCGCTCAGTCGTGTCCGACTCTTAGTGACCCCATGAACTAGAGCCCACCAGGCTCCTCCGTCCATGGGATTTTCCAGGCAAGAGTTCACTTAAATAGTGTGCCTTTTTAAAAACTCAGACTTTGTTATGTGATGTTCCCATGTGAGACAGACTTATATCCATGTCTCTGTAATGAATGAATGGCTGGTGACTGCCACTGATTTAGTTCAGATTTTGTTCCAAAGGCCTCTTTGTATATGAAAAATTGTCTTCAGCCAACAAATGTGTAACCAAGGTGTCGGAAGATCTTCAAGAGTCAAGATATACAAATTGAAGATGAGAACAATTTATCTAGGAAACCAGTATTGATTTTATTCAATATTTTATTAACTCCCAGCAAAACTCTTTCCAGTTACCATCCTCCTCACTCTTGATAAAATACTTTGTGTTTTTAAAGAAATGGAATTTCCAGTTCTAGCAGAAAGAAGAGTTTATTGACAGCTTGTTTTGGAGTTACTAGTAGAACCAAATATTAATAACATGCAGATTATACTTGTAATGAATCCACATAGATGGGCAACATGTAAACTGGGCAGTATAATAATACCATGTGCTAATAAGCTCCATGGAAAAGCTTGTGAGAGTGTTTACAAAATGCTTAAAATCCAGCCTGTGGAGTCAGAAAAATATCTACTTCCTACAGTGATGAGCACACTGAATTTAATTTAGAAATTTCCAGAAAATATAGCATAAGTCATACTAACTTAGATTTGATAGAGTAGGAATTAGACTTAAGGACATTAGTCCTTTGGAGTTTGTGTATATGTGTGTGTGTGTGTGTGATCATGTCCATAAAGTTTCAATATATTTGTATCATTTACACTCATTTTATGCAACATCATTAACTAGAACATAGAAATTGAGTTCTAGGACATAGAAATTGAGTTTTAAAATATGCAACTGTCCCCCTCTCCCATACATTTTATTTTACTCAGACTGATTGACAACCTTTCATGTGTTAAAAAAAAAAATTCAGACTTGTTCCTGTCTACTACACTTAAAGTGCTTCATAATTTCTATTTTATTCTTGCTTCTTTCCACCTCACAGAGTTCAAGAGAAGGTGCCATCCATCTCTTCAGGTGATTACTTTTGAATCATTTCTTCTCTTTCCATTATCATAAATGGTTCCACAGTTTTTGAGAAAGAGCCTCTATTAGTTTCGAGGTGTCAGTAGACAGCATCCCAATGAGCTGACAGCATGGGCCCTGGAGCCAGGCTGCCTGCCTTTAAATCCTGTCTACTCTCCTGCATTCTAGCTCTGTGGTTTTGGGCAAGTTTCTTTACCTCTCTGAGCCTTAGTCTCCCAAACTGTAAAGTGAAATTTGCATTATTGTGGAGAGAATGCACATACTCTCTACTGCCAGCCAGAGTCAGTGGGTTGAGACCTGTAGGTTTTTGCTGGTATACGTGTAAAACACACATTAAGGAAATCTCCTCCTGACAATCTCATAATGTTATAGACAGAATGTCTGTGTGTATCTGCTTTACTTGTAGTGTTTGTGATTCACATGCTGAAATCCGTTATGGTCTCTAGCACACGTCAAAAGCCTGTGTTGTGTGTGACCCTGTGCGGAGCCATTGTTGAAGCCAAAAAAAAAAAAAAAAAATGGCTTTGAAACTTAGAATCAAAGAGCCCTTTGCACGTGCCAGCTAAAAGAATACACAAACAGATCCAAATGCTGAATACATTGATAGTATGTGAAAGTGGAATCCATGAGTATGTCCATTCAACAGGTAGTCACCGATCAGGTCTGAGGTTCCAGGCTCTGTTCTTAGCCCTGGGGATATAGTAGTGAACAAACTAGATCCAGATGAGCAAGGAGGAAGCGACAAGAAACAAAGACGTAGATCTATCATTTGTCAGATGGTGGAGCTGCCATGAATAAAACAACAGGAAATGAGGGTAGAGGATGATGGGGTGGGAAGAGATTAGGAATGAACTGCTGTTTCATGTAAGATGGGCTTCAAAGTCATCTCTGAGAAACAGTGTTTGAGCAGAGCCGGAAGCAGTAAGAGAAAGAGTTAGTCTCTGAGGAGAAATATCCCGCCATATCCTGCGCACAAAGCAGGCCTGGGCAGGCTGGACCGTGTGTGTTCCAGGAGTGTGTTGGTCCCCTAGGGCTGGAACAAAGTACCACACACCAGAGGGCCTAAAACAACGTTGCTTGATTCTCTACACTTCTGGAGCTAGAAGTCCAAGACCAAGGTATGAGCAGGGCCAGGCTCCCTCGGCGGTTCTGGCGGTTCTGGCGGAACGAATGCCTGCTTGCCTCCGCCTGGCTTCCGGCGCTGGCCCTTAGCCCTGCTGTCCCGCTGCATTGCTGCGATTTACGCCTCTGGCACCACGTGGCCTTTTCCTGTCTCTGTGTTTCTGTCTGTGTCTCCTCTCCTCTTGTAGGGACACCAGTCATATTGGATTAGGGCACATCCTAGTTGTTTGTTGCTCAGTTGCTAAGTCTTATCCAGCATTTTGTGACTCCATGGACCATGGCACGCCAGGCTTCCCTGTCCTTCACTATTTCCAGGAGTTTGCTCAAACTCTTGTCCATTGAGTAGGTGATGCCATCCAACCATCTCATCCTGATGTTAAGTTGATTACATCCATGAAGACCGTTTTTAAAATGAGTTCACTTTCAAAGGTACCTGGGCTTAGGGTTCCGGTGTATCTTTGGGAGGGCAAAACTCAACCCATGACCCTGACTTAACAAGGAGTGTGGCTGGAACCTTGGAAAAGAGTGGAGGAGGGAAGGAGACGAGAGCAGTGGGTGAGTGTCTGGGGTTGGGTCATGTAGACTTTGCGTGTCAAAGGCCCTACTTTCAGAGAAGAGAAATCTGGGGCCTGCTTTTTGGCAGGGTATTTTGGGAAGTAGTACATTTCAAGAAAGGAGACTTAGGGAGATTTGGAAACTATGAAATGGTCAAAGGAGAGGGGAGCTGGTAAAAAAAAATGAGAAACATGAAAAGAGATGGTCAGTGGATCAATGAAGTGGGTGGGATTGTCCCAGAAACCATACAAAAGGTGACCTTCTGAGAAGAAGCCAGAAAAAGAAGGCAGGTAACCTTCTAGGTAGCCCCTTATGGTGATCTCAAAGTGATTGAGAAAGTATGAAAAAAAAACAATGTGTCCGTTGGATCTGAGGGAAGTGTGGGTGGGTTCTGAGAGGCCATGGGAGTGTTTAGAAGACTCTAATGTCAAGGAGGAAGACTTAGACATGAGAGGCTCTTAGACCACAGGAGGGGTGCCCAGGCAACTGGCTCATGCCCTTCCAGGACAACACTGAGGAGAGGTGACCAGGAGCCGAGAGGCAGGCGAGGGAGCTTGAGGAGGTGGAAACAGCTGGAGACAAATGACCGTGAGGTCTGCATAAAGAAAACGGAGAAATGCAGTGACTTTGATAAGCTAAGCTCTAAGAATTTGTGTTATTTGGAGCACGCATGCTCAGTTGTGAAGTCGTGTCTGTATCTTTGTGACACTGTGGACTGTGGCTCTTTCAGGCTCCTCTGTCCATGGAATTTTTCAAGCAAGAATACCAGGATGGGTTGCTTGGGCTCTTCCTGACCCAAGGATCAAACCCATGTCTTCTGCATTTATTTGGGGTGGGTATGGGGGGCGGGGTGGTGGTGGTAGCAAATTATGCTCAGAGCCTGAAATTATCTTTGCCTATAGTTTACTTAACACAGGTGCACAGTGGGGTTTGTAATCATTTCACAAGATATTAGCAGAGAGGATAATGTCTCTTAATGAACCAATAGAGAAATAACATCCTGCAAACAAATGATGGATTAATTACACTGTTGTTCTAGGCAAGGGGACCTGACAGAAATCAGAGTCTCAATTAAGTTGAAGTGTACCTTTAATATGAGTTTGTTTTTCTCAAGAGAGCTGGTTTTACCAAATGGGATCTGACTGTCCGCTGCCAGGTCAAAACCCAAATCCCTTGTTGTTAAGGCCAGTTGCTAGGGAGTGAGGGCGCCTGAGCAGGCGGGCAGGCCGGGATTAGCACTCCAGGGATGACTGCAGGGCTTGGGCCATTGCCTACAGGAGTGCGTGACCGAGGTAGTAACAGTGTCCCCTCTCTTCCTGGGGCTGCTGCTCTTGTCAACACCACTGCCAGGCCAGAGTAACCTGGCCTCGGCAGGAGCAGATGTCTCCAGACCTTCAGAGAGCTAGAGCAGCCAAGGGCAGGTTTGTCCACACTGAAACCCTCAGAATGTGCCTCACCAGCTCTCAGAGTCAGACTCTAAATGTCCCCTTACTTCTCTCCACAAGTTCTTAGTGATAAGCCCCCAGTGGATCCCTCAGCAGCAATGCTACTAGGAGCTTAACAGCAACCACAGATGAGAAGGTAATATTCCTGGCATTAAAATGACTAAAGTCGTAAGCACATGGGTTTGAAATCATATCACGCCATACCTAACAGACCTGTTTCCACCTTTCAGTCCCATCAGGGCAGCAGGAAAAAGCACACAACAACACGGCAGTGCTGTTGGAGAATGGAGTGCTAATCGGAGGAGGGGGTTTGGTTCTGGGTCTTGGAGAGGTGTTGGATAGATGGAGAAGCTAAGGTCCTCAGGGGCCGCAACCTTCATGAGCGCAGGAGCGATGTGAAAAGTGATCTGTGCTGAGCTGCGGCACAGCTGGAAGCTAAACCAGAATGAATGAAGGCAACAGCCCTTTTTTTTTTCCCCTTACTTCTGTGTTGCCTTGGTCCTTCACACATGAAAGGTGATGAAAGAGGCAGAATTGAGAATTATGGGTCCAGGGCTTCCAGCAGAAAGGGCCGTGAGTCATCCTCAGTGGAGGAGATCCTAAGTAGGCAGTATTGCTAACAGGCTGGGACAGAATTACAGCTAACAAGGGCAGGTATGATCCCACTGAGGTATATATCAATTTGGCGGTTGTGTTCCCTTGCCACGGAGGTAAAGTCAGAATCATAGTCTTTGGGAATTTGGGGAAAGAAGCAGAGACAAAAGGGTACCAGTAAATGGTGATGATTTGGTGGCCTTTTTCACTTAAAGATAAATGGGACTAATGAACTGGCAGGGGTGCTGGGGGCTTGGTGACAATGTTCCCCACCCCCGCCATGTACATCTCTCTCTTTGACATTTTGCACCTCTCTGCTCTGGTGTCTCCAGCCCCTGCCCCCTTTAGTTCTTCTTTCTCTTTTCCTTCCTCATCTTAGCCTGTCATTCATTGACCTTCCAGAGCCTCGTTCTGGCCTTGATGACTTTCTCCAAATGCTAAAGAGACTGCAGGATCCTCTGGCAAAGGCCTCTTCTCCCTAGGATCAGGGGAGGATCACATATCAGTATGTCCATTCTGCGTGATGTGCCAAGCAAAGGTCCCCTCCTGGCCCTGGGGTCACTGAATAAAGACTCCAGCAGACATGGCTCCCCACGACAATGCAAGGTGGTCATTACCAAAACTGAGTTCAAAGATGGCCTCATTCTTGACGGAAGACTAGTCTCCCTAGAGGCTGTAGTGACCTCTCTGGTTCAATGCCCTTATCTGTTGGGTCTAACAAGAGAACTGGGAGAAAGAGAGCAGTCATATTAGGGAGAGAATCGTCATACAGATAAGAATAGCCCCATAGTTGCAGCAACAAGAAAGACAGGCGTGTACTTCCCAGGCTAGCTGTCAGCTCACCTTCCAAGATGGTGAGTTGGCTTGTGCCATCAGAACACCAGGGAGAGACAATGTAGAGGTATGGTCAGATGTAGTGGGCAGAGACTGTTTTCCTTCCTGGAAGGTCCCTTCAAGAAAGATGGAGCACGGCAGGGGAGAGGATCCCAGGGGTGTCGGGAATGTGGGTGTGTCCCTATAGGACTCTGGAAGGTCAGGATGAGGCAAAATGGGGTCAGAAGATGCTGAGTGAGGCCATCCTCTAGGGCTGGCAGAGACCTCCAGCCACCTGGCGGCACCAATTCTAGTTATGGACCACGTGGCAAAGACCAACATCAGAGATGGTCTCGGGCTGCCTCTGTGCAAGGAGACATCTCTTCTGCCTCCCCCGAGAAGCACAAGGGAAAGATCCAGGAGGAAGCGGGAGGGGAGAAGGGCACGAGGGGCTGGAGGTCGTGGTCCAGCCAGCTCCTGGAGGCTGGGATGCTGGAGGATGGGCAGGATACTAGGACTGGAGTCAAATGATCAAGCATCATTCTCTGAATTGGAATGAGACCATTTTAATAACTGAAAGTGAATGAAAATTAAGCAATCAGACCAGAGCTGTGTTGAAATGGAGCCAACCTGCAGTGAAAGTCCTGATTAAAACCACCAAGTACAGAAGGTTCTCTTTACGTGACGGTGATGAGTCAGAGGGCAGGCTACTGGGTCAGGACTCGGGAACAGTGATGGAGGAGGTATTTTTCTACGGTCTTTGAAGTTTCCCTGTTGGGATTGCTACAATTCACTTGGGTTATTCTCGTTTCTTCTTTGTACCATGCCCTCCATTTTAATGAATTATCTTTTTATCTGCTCACCCCGAATCAGTTTGTATTCTTTTTGATAATTAACAGAAGAAATAGATGACCTATCTAAATGTCAGCCCATTCACATTTGTATCACAGGTAGATACAATTATCCCAGTCTGAGTGATTTTTCACCAGGCTTTTTTTCTTGCCACATTTCAAGTGAGAGCTCCTATATCATATCTTTAGAAAAAAGTGGACTTCCCTGATGGTCCAGTGGTTAAGAATCCACCTTCCAATGCCGGTGACACAGTTTCAATCCCCATGTTAGGGAACTAAGATCCTACATGCCAAGGAGTAACTTAGTCTACATACCACACAAGTGCCGCAGATACTGAGTCTGCATGCTCTGGAGCCCATGGGCCACAGCTGGAGAGAAGCCCGCATGCCACAACTAAGACCCAATGTAGCCAAATAAATAAATATTTTTTAAAAACAAGACCTCTAGCTGAATCCCTCATTCAGGACCACAGTCCAACTGTATATCCAACTTAAGCTTCTTCAGCTAGCAGTAAAGTCACTTTTTTTCCTTTAGCCTTGAGGAGAGGCAGCAGAAAAAAAACAAAACAAGTCTCTGTCCTCCTGGTTAACACCTTCCTTCCTTACTGCTGCCGATTCATCACCATTAGACCTTGTTGTGGGTGAGAAATCTCTAAATCATTGAACTGAGGAAGAGGCATATTGTTTATTTGTAATCCTTTTGATTTTTCCCTTCCAAACAGTCTCTGATTTTCCTGGCACAGAGAACTAGAGAGAACATTTTGTAGGCTCACACACAGATTATTGTGCATACCTTTCCTTTTTATGATTTCATTGTGGTTCTGTGCTTGCCTCTATTTCTGTGATCTGTTTCATCCATCCACTCTAAGTAAATGATCTTGCTCTCACCTCTTTTGAGCATTCGATCACTTTTCCAGCTTCACCAAGGTTATTGTTCCAGTTCATTCTAAATCCATCAGACGTCGTCAAGCTGATGACACTTTCATGTTCATTAATGACCCTGCTCCGTGTGCTTGTGTGCGCCATCTTGGAAATGGAAACATCACTGGAGCCAGATATCATGGAGAACAAGAGCCTCTCTGACTTATTTTAAGTGTATCTGGGTTTCTAGCTCGTATTTCAGTCATTCAGAATCAGGTTCCCTTTGAAAGAAATGTATCTTTATACCCAAACGATCCTATAGGTGTTCTGTCACACCACTTCCCTATTAACTATATATTAATTAAAACTGTTTTTAAATGTTTCAAGGAAGGCTGCTGCTGCTAAGTCACTTCAGTCGTGTCTGACTCTGTGCGACCCCATAGACAGCAGCCCACCAGGGTCCCCCGTCCCTGGGATTCTCCAGGCAAGAACACTGGAGTGGATTGCCATTTCCTTCTCCAATGCGTGAAAGTAAAAAGTGAAAGGGAAGTCACTCAGTCGTGTCGGACTGTTAGCGATCCCATGGACTGCAGCCTACCAGGCTCCTCCATCCATGGGATTTTCCAGGCAAGAGTACTGGATTGGGGTGCCGTTGCCTTCTCCGCAAGGAAGGCTATAGGTGATGATGATGTGATAACGGTTCATGTTTGGTAGCTCCTGTGCACTTTTTAAACCAAACCTTTAATGTAAGTGAAAGAAAAAAAAATCTCTTTTGTTAGGGACTCTTCAAAATTCAAAGAGGTCTTCTGTATTTACAGTCCTTCTTCATTAACTTGGCTATGTAATAAAAAGGAAGCACTAAGTGGGCATTAATTCTCTTCTTATTTGTGTTTGATTTTATGTATGGGATAATTTGTGCATTCCTTTGAATCTGTACAAGCTGTCTTCAATTTTCAAAGAGTGTTTGCAAGAAAGAATCTTACCATTGAAATGTATTTTCCATGGAAACAGTGGTATATAAGGAGACCAGTCTCCCCAGGACACCTCAGATAAACCTCATTAACCCAAAATGTCCATGAACAAGAGCAAGTGGGTGATATTGCAGCAGTGGGTGAACAGTATTATAATATTCTGTCTCTTTGTATTCATGAAGAAAGGCGAAAAGTGCTCCAGTAGGAATTCTGGGGTCTCATCTCCAGCACTCTACTTAGAAGGCACATTCCCTGTACCTTCCCTACAGGTTTTAGGAGTGAGCACCACCCTTGCTACAGACCACACTGTCTGGGGCAGGGGCTCAAGGAAAAAAGGGACAGATGAAAGGAAAGCAATAACATCTTTGAGACTCCATTGTATAGACCAGATGAAGGAGCGTAGGTGATGAGGGTCAAAAACTGGATTCTAGGAGGTTGGAAAATAAAAAAGATGTGAGGACCAGGAGGTCAGCTCTGTGTCACCCTTGTATCCCATTAAAGTCCCCAGACCTCACAGGATTTTGTAAGCCCATCTTGGTGGCCAGATGATTCTGAAACCGTACAACTTGACATCTGTCAAAGAAAGGAACTATTTCAGTGAAATGTATCCATTCTGCCCTTGATTCTGGCTGGTTCACAACATTATACTGTGTACAAATTATAATCCAAAAAGAAAGGATTGTTTCCATTGGGTATTACCAAGCAAGCAGAGATGTTGGAGGCATTTAACAAGGATATATATAATAAAATCTGACATGCAAAAATATATAAAAATAGAAGTTGATGTGCCAGCATCTATCTATATTGCAGACAAGTGTGGCAGGTGTAATGGGTGATCCTGCCTCATCAAAGAGTAATGCCTCCCTTCAGACCCATCTGTCATTAATAGACATATCGGAAAGGCCACGGCTATGGGACTGTATGGGAACAAAAGAACTAAGAAATGTTTCCAATAAATATAGGCAAAGATTTGGATAAAAAAAAAGTACCAGAGATATTGAGACATAATGAGCCAAAGACTGGTAGTCTCCAATGGATATTAGTGATATCAGGCTTTAAGTAGAATAAGAATTAATCAAAGGTAGTAGCCATGCAGCCTAAGGCTTTTGTCTCTACTCCAAGACTATGTCCCTCTGGCCTGGGTAAAAAACACGGTGTACAAGGCTTACCCCAATGGGTAGAGTTCTCTGCATTACCTCCAACCCAATCATTGATCCTGAAGAGAGCTGATATAGATAGATGATGCCAACTTGGATTTATCTGTGGCCGTGCCCCAAATCAAATGGGACCAAGTATCTTTTTGAATCAAACAACAGGTGATACTGTGATTTGAGGAGCCTTCTTCGAGAGGACCTCCACATTTCTTAGTTTTATAATTAGTTGAAGATGTCCAAGAGGAAGTCAGGGCACTTTTGATTAACTTGCTGTGAAAGAGGCTAGTGGATTCTATGGCTAAGCTGGTGCAGACAGCCATGAGAAGATGAGGAATCACAGGCCAAGAAAGGCTAGACAGAATGGGGTAGGGCAGCCAAGGACAGATTAGATTCGGGAGGTGTTTGAATGGTCGTTAAAAAAAGAAATGGAGAAACAGCTGTTCTGTAGGTTATATTGGCTTACTCTTGCTGCTGTCACAATCCCTGCAAGGGGGTGGGGAGGCTGGGTTACCCTTGTAACACTCTAGTGAGACAGTTGAGGCTACAAGCTGTGGCTTGTTTGAGTGGCAAGAGTCTGGGAAACCATATTATCTGGGTTTAATCAATGTAATTTTACCTGGCCATTGTACGGAAAAAAATTAAAGATCATTTGGAAAGAGAAATGGTAAGATAGTTGCTCAGAAACAAAGGGTGATTTTTCATACTCAGTGGTCTACACATACCACATATGCAGGCTGCTGTGAGTTCACACTCCCATAACACACATGGGGAGTGGTTGTGTAACTGCTGTGAGTTCACATACCCATAACACACACACACATTTTTAACACCGTGTTAAAAATGGTGGCATAATCCAGTTGTGATTATGTAAACTAAGTGAAAGCCCTTGGCCAACCAAGGTCCAACGTGTTAAAAGCTAAAACAATATAGATTTTCCAGAGAGGTGCTGGCGGTATCTATATTAGCAAAGGAGGTGCCAGGAACTGGTCCCTGGCTCCCAATACCTCTTTATACAAAGAACCTACTTGACCAAATGAGTCAGCTTTTCTTCGTTGGCTTTATAGATTACAAGGGTCTAAATAGAGTGTTCTCCCTATGGCTTTGACATTATCCAATATAGTTCAGGCTAATAAGACAATTCAGTGGGCACCAGGGAATTTCAGTGCTACCGTCAGTCTGTGCCATTATTTTTTTCCCCCAATTTCGATTTCTGAAAAAAAGCCAGTCTCAATTGACTTTCACCCAAGAGATCATACAGTTTATTGTCACATTTCTCATACAAGGATATGTTAATTCCCTTACCCGTGCCCAAAATTCCTGTCAGGGACTTGCATTTACTAATGATAAAAGATACTCTGATATATGACTTCGATGATGTAATGATTATCAGGCCTATAAAAGAGCAGGCCAACAGAATTGGAACCAGAGTGACTCATGACAAAGTGAAGCAGGCTTCTAAATTACAGAATTACGAGGAGTGACCCAATAGGGAATATTTGAAGAATCAGGAATATTTTTCAACAGATGAAAAATTTCACCCTGAAGTGAATAAGAAACATAATATTTGGTAGAACTCCTGGGGTCCTGGGGAAAATCATATCTCATATCTGGGAATATTATCATATTCCATTAGGAAAGAAGAAAAAGGAAAGAAGGGAAAGGAGTTGCTTTTGAAGATCATCCCAACAACAAAATCTCCCTAATGTCTTCAGTGGATAAGAATATTGAGTATAACCTCAGATGCCTAAAATCTGGTCTTTACACAAAGTGATAAATACCCAATGAGGCTGGAGTTTATGGCAAAATCCAGTAGGGGCATCAGAAGGACAACCTTAAGGTTTTGAATGCACTGGCTTCCACACGCCACCTTTATATATTTGCTTTGTAAGAGGGTGTCAGTGAGTTGCTACTGAACACTAGTAGAGTTGCTTTCATCTCTAAGGGACATCTGAGGCCTGAAATTCCTGTTAAACCTTGGGGGAAAGTGCTGACATAAGAAAGGGTCTCTTCAGACACTCTCTAGTGGAAGGATTTGATCAAGGACCTCTAAATTTGGTTATATCAAAGGCGTCCACTCAATGGAAGACCAGAATTCCTTAGAACTGGATTCCCTGCTTTATCTCTTTTTTAATCCTCTTCTATATAGCAATCATGGGCTGAGGCTATGATTTCTTATCAGAACCAGTCCAGCAGGAACAGGACTTGAAGACAAGAGCACTAAAGCAATGGAGGAAGAACACTTTGGGAAGGCTTCATCCTTCCAACCTACTTTTAAGAAAACATAGTGCTTACAGGACAAAAACCAAAACACCAGAGTTTGTCTTCCTGGTTGGCCATGTTGTGTTTTTCTAAGTGATCATCTGAAAAGATACTATTTTATAGTGAGTCATTCATTACTTGTATAGACAGGATCGACCATCCAGTGTGCAACCTGCCTCATTAGGAAGACTTTTTCTGTCCTTCCTCATTGAAGTTATAACACTGACTGGTGGAAAGCAGCCAGTGGGTTAGCCACGGAGTCATGAAATTGGGTAGAGAGTGAAGAAGCGCTATCCTTGGTACTTCTTTATACAGAAAGATACGAGACTGCCTTGGTCTTTCCAGACTTACATTTGTCCATGTGATTGAGATACACCTTAGCCAAAGAATAAGCCCTGGTGGTTGGTTGGTCAGGAGATCACATGTTGATCCTCAGTATACAGACAGTAACTTTGGCATTGGAAACAGATGGACAGAGCAGCTCTGTGCTACCCACAAGTGGGCTGATAGAAGCAGTGAAGCCGAAGGGCTGCTCATGAACACGTGATAGATCGACAATATGTCGACAATAGATTGACTGAGTGCACCTACGTATAGGCTTCCTGTTGCTGCTGTAACAAATTGTTAATACCACTGAGTTAGTGCTCTGTGTCAGTTGCTCAGGCGTGTCCAACTCTTTGCATCCCCATGAACTGTAGCCCACCAGACTCTTCTGTCCATGGGATTTCCCAGGCAAGAATACTGGGGTGGGTTGCCATTCCCTTCTCCAGGGGATCTTCCTGACCTAGGAATCAAACCCGGGTCTCCTGCACTGCAGGCATTAAAACTTAGTGCTTTAATAGAACATAACTTTATTATCTAATAGCTCTGGAATTCAGAAGGCCAAACTTGGTCTTACTGGGCTTAAATCCAGGCATGTATTTCTTTCTGGAGGCTCTAGGGAAGAACCCCCCCCCCTTTTTTTAACCTTCTCCAGTTTCTAGAGGCTTCTCACATTCCTTGGTTTATGGCCACTTTGATCTTCAAGGACAGTGTTCTTTCTCACGCTGCCATCTTCCTGATTCTTTTTTATCTCCCTCTTATTCTATGTAAAAGAACTTCATGAAGACACTGAGCCCACCCAGACAACTCAGTTAAATTCTTTAAGGTCAGATGATCAGCAGCCTTAATTTAAGGTCAGCTGATCAGCAGCCTTAATTCCATCTGCAACCTTCATTCCCCTTTTCCCTGGAGTGTGCAATTCGTAGGCTTCAGGGATTAGAATATGGACATCTTTGGGGTGGGATAGTGGCATTATTCTGCCTACATAACATTAGATCAAAGAAACCCTGGGAAGTCACACCTCTGACTGAAGGATGCCTGGTCACCTCCTGCTCTGTGGCGCTCTCCGCTTATAGATAAGATTCTGGATTCCCACTAACATGGCTTTTCCCTGTGACTAGGTTGGCTTTATCACGTCACTTTCATCCTGATGGCCACAAGGTCTTGAAAGCAAGTGCATTATTAATATGATATTGTTGTCCGTCACTGAGTCGTGTCTGACTCTTTGCGACCCTGTGGACTGCAGTACTCCAAGTACTCTTGGCCTTTACTATTTCCTGGAGTTTGCTCAGATTCATGTCCATTGAGTTGTTGATGCTATCTAACCATCTCATCCTCTGCCCCCCTCTTCTGCTTTTGCTTTCGCTCTTTCCCAGCATCAGGGTCTTTTCCAATGAGTCAGCTCTTCATATCAGGGGGCCAAAATGTTAGAGATTTAGCTTCAGCATCAGTCCTTCCAGTGAATATTCAGGGTTGATTTCCTGAATTAGGACTGACTGATTTGATCTTGCAGTCCAGGGGATGTTCAAGAGTCATATGTTGGTCAGGTGCCAGATCTTGTGAAAATTCCCTTTGAAATATTTTAATATTTCTTAATTTTTTCATTCAAACTTGCCAGATCCCCACCCCTGTAAGTATGAATATCTATATTAATAAATATTTCACAGTTTTTCATATTATCTCTCAGAATTTCCAAAGCTACCATTTCCCCCATTTTTGCTAGTCTTCCAGTCTCTGGATTTAATTTTTCTGCAATAAGTACCCTGAGAAATGAATCAATAGATGATAATTTGTTTTACAATTTAGATTTTTCCATTTTAGTGTCTTAAGCCCTGAAGAGTGACAGCAGAATATGAAGATTTTGAATTATGAATAATCTTCCTTATTGTTCTGACTTTTATCTGTCTCTTTACCATTTAGCCCAAGTTCATCAAATGGAAATTGGATACCCAATCATGGGCCTGAGTGAAGTACACTATTTCACATGTTTTCTTATATTGTTTTTGCATTAAAGAAAACAAGAAATCTGCATGTCTATAATTAGCTAATATATTCAGCATTGGAACCTATAAACAAGACACAGGTGTATGTAGCACAGAAGCATTTTATACATAGTGTCGCCTTTTATTTGTGGAGAAAAGTGCTCTCACTCAATGAAGTGAAAAGATAAGTTAATAAGAAAAATATTTTTTAAATGTGCACAACATATGCTGGACCAATGTCATTATATTCACAGTCGGATCGTATTCTAAGGTACTAAGATCTCTTCGTAGGCACTGGAAGTCTTTGCTCCTGAGTAATACTAGTTTGCTTGGCACATGACATTTCTCCTAAAGGATGGACTGTGAAAATTGGGCTTTATTTCAAAATTTCAAAGTTCATGGCTGAAACTGCGTTCTGTCAAAATTATATGGATTACCTGTATGCCAAGTACCTCTCTCAGCCCTGGGGATTCAGTGTTGAACAAATCAGGTGAGATCTCTGCTCTCACTGACATATCTTTGTGGGTGGGAGCAGAGCAGAAAATCAGCCTACAAGAATATGAAATGTACTGGGCAATGACTGAGAGTGAAGGAGGAACCTAGAGAAGGGAAGGTGAACCAAGAGAGGAGGGATGGGGAAGGGCTGGATGTGTTGTTTTTGATGGCTTATCAGGTTGAGTGGATTCTGACTACTGTGTGTGCAAAATTTTAAAGTAAAGCTGAAATCTCCCTTAAGTCCCTGCTTCATTATTAGTGCTCCAAATCTACCAGCCCATTAAAAACTGAGAGAGTATATAGCCATCACTTTCCTTCTAGTCTGGGGAAAAAAAAAAAAGTATGCAATAGCACACATAATTTACTTGAAAATTCTTAAAGAATTAAAATTGCAAACCAAGGTATTTATATATCTAACATGTTTTAAATGCATAATTAGAAAATCAATGAATAAGACATAATATTTTTTAACCTGGTATTTTATATGTTCAAGATTTTTTAAAACGAGTATTGATAAACTATGCAATGAGCTAAAAGCTGAAAATAAAGTAAAATCAGAACACTGCATTATTTCAAATTGGTTTTCTAGTCATTGCATTTAGTCACTCAGTTTTGTCAGACTCTTTGCAAGCCCATGAACTTCAACATACCAGGCTTCCCAGTCCATCACCAACTCCCAGAGCTTGCTCAAACTCATTTGCATCGAGTCGCCATCCAACCATCTCATCTTCTGTCATCCCCTTCTCCCCCTGCCTTCAATCTTTCCCAGCATCAGAGTCTTTTCCAAGGAGTCAGTTCTTCGCATCAATACTTTGGTGGCCAAAGCATTGGAGTTTCAGTTTCGGCATCAATCTTTCCAATGAATATTCAGGATTAATTTCCTTTATGATTGACTGGTTTGATCTTCTTGCTGTCCAAGGGACTCTCAAGAGTCTTCTCCATCACCACAGTTCAAAAGCATCATTTAATCTGGTACACTCTAGAAATGAAGATCTTTGGACTGAAATTATTAATTTAGAGAAATAATGTTCTCAATCTCTATGGCTTTTATTTATTAGAAAGTAGAATGACTACTGAGCAAGTCCTTTGAACTCACAATTGATAAATTATAAAATCAAGAAAAAAATACTACAAAATTTAAATGATAATAAAATAATTGAAAGAACTGAATTAATCCCATGTTGGTGGGGGAAATGAAGGGAGACATATCTGAATGACTTTCCTTTGTAAATATATACAAACAGATATAGCTTAGAAATATTATGGATTTGATTCCAGACCAACACAATAAATTGTGCATCAAAGTAAAACAAGTCACACAAGTTGCCTTGTGTTTTTTGTTTTATATATAAAAATTGTATTTATACTATAATCTAGTCTAGTAAAAGTGAAATAACATTATACTTTAAAAAGCAATGACCATACCTTAATTAAAAAATAATTTATTGCTAAAAAGTGCTAGCCAGTGTGTAAGTCTTCAGAAAATCATAAGATTTTTGCAATGGATCATTGATCAGAAATCACCATAACAGATACCATAATAATGAAAAAGTTTGAGATTTTGCAAGAATTACCAAAATGAGGCATAGAGACATGAAGTGCGTAAATGCTGTTGCAGAAATAATACCTGTAGACTTGCTCAACACAGGGTTGCCACAAACTTTCAATTCATGAAAGACAGTATCTAAGAAGCACAGTAAACTGAAGTATTGACACAATAAAATGAGGTTTGCTTATAGATATGTGTGTATATATATGTGTGTACTTATTTGTTTATACATATATATTTATTGGTACCTAGCCAAAGCAAAAATAATACTCAGCTGTGGATGTGACTGGTGATAGAAGCAAGGTCCAATGTTGTAAAGAGCAATATTGCATAGGAACCTGGAATGTCAGGTCCATGAATCAAGGCAAATTGGAAGTGGTCAAACAAGAGATGGAAAGAGTGAATGTCGACATTCTAGGAATCAGTGAACTGAAATGGACTGGAATGGGTCAATTTAACTCAGATGACCATTATATCTACTACTGCGGGCAGGAATCCCTCAGCAGAAATGGAGTATCCATCATGGTCAACAAAAGAGTCCGAAATGCAATACTTGGATGCAATCTCAAAAACAACAGAATGATCTCTGTTCATTTCCAAGGCAACCATTCAATATCACAGTAATCCAAGTCTATGCCCCAACCAGTAATGCTGACGAAGCTGAAGCTGAACGGTTCTATGAAGACCTACAAGACCTTTTAGAACTAACACCCAAAAAAGATGTCCTTTTCATTATAGGGGACTGGAATGCAAAAGTAGGAAGTCAACAAACACCTGGAGTAACAGGCAAATTTGGCCCTGGAACACAGAATGAAGCAGGGCAAAGACTAATAGAGTTTTGCCAAGAAAATGCACTGGTCATAGCAAACACCCTCTTCCAACAACACAAGAGAAGACTCTACACATGGACAACACCAGATGGTCAACACCAAAATCAGACTGATTATATTCTTTGCACCTAAAGATGGAGAAGCTCTATAAAGGCAGCAAAAACAAGACCAGGAGCTGACTGTGGCTCAGACCCTGAACTCCTTATTGCTAAATTCAGACTTAAATTGAAGAAAGTAGGGAAAACCAATAGACCATTGAGATATGACCTAAATCAAATCCCTTATGATTATACAGTGGAAGTGAGAAATAGATTTAAGGGCCTAGATCTGATAGACAGAGTGCCTGATGAACTATGAACGGAGGTTCATGACACTGTACAGGAGACAGGGATCAAGACCATCCCCATGGAAAAGAAATGCAAAAAAGCAAAATGGCTGCCTGGGGAGGCCTTACAAATAGCTGTGAAAAGAAGAGAAGTGAAAATCAAGGGAGAAAAGGAAAGATATAAATATCTGAATGCAGAGTTCCAAAGAATAGCAAGAAGAGATAAGAAAGCCTTCTTCAGAGATCAATGCAAAGAAATAGAGGAAAACAACAGAATGGGAAAGACTAGAGATCTCTTCAAGAAAATCAGAGATACCAAAGGAACATATCATGCAAAGATGGGCTCGATAAAGGACAGAAATGGTATGGACCTAACAGAAGCAGAAGATATTAAGAAGAGATGGCAAGAATGCACAGAAGAACTGAACAAAAAAGATCTTTGCAACCCAGATAATCATGATGGTGTGATCACTGACCTAGAGCCAGACATCCTGGAATGTGAAGTGAAGTAGGCCTTAGAAAGAATCACTACGAACAAAGCTAGTGGAGGTGATAGAATTCCAGTGGAGCTATTCCAAATCCTGAAAGATGATGCTGTGAAAGTGCTGCACTCAATATGCCAGCAAATTTGGAAAACTCAGCAGTGGGCACAGGACTGGAAAAGGTCAGTTTTCATTCCAATCCCAAAGAAAGGCAATGGCAAAGAATGCTCAAACTACTACACAATTGCACTCATCTCACATGCTAGTAAAATAATGCTCAAAATTCTCCAAGCCAGGCTTCAGCAATACGTGAACTGTGAACTTCCAGGTGTTCAAGCTGGTTTTAGAAAAGGCAGAGGAGCCAGAGACTAAATTGCCAACATCTGCTGGATCATGGAAAAAGCAAGAGAGTTCCAGAAAAACATCTATTTCTGCTTTATTGACTATGCCAAAGCCTTTGACTGTGTGGATCACAAGAAACTGTGGAAAATTCTGAAAGAGATGGGAATACCAGACCACCTGATCTGCCTCTTGAGAAATCTGTATGCAGGTCAGGAAACAACAGTTAGAACTGGACATGGAACAACAGACTGGTTCCAAATAGGAAAAGGAGTATGTCAAGGCTGTATATTGTCACCCTGTTTATTTAACTTATATGCAGAATACATCATGAGAAACACTGGACTGGAAGAAACACAAGTTGGAATCAAGATTGCCAGGAGAAATATCAATAACCTCAGATATGCAGATGGCACCACCTTTATGGCAGAAAGTGAAGAGGAACTAAAAAGCCTCTTGATGAAAGTGAAAGTGGAGAGTGAAAAAGTTGGCTCAAAGCTCAACATTCAGAAAATGAAGATCATGACATCCAGTCCCATCACTTCATGAGAAATAGATGGAGAAACAGTGGAAACAGTGTCAGACTTAATCTTTTGGGGCTCCAAAATCACTGCAGATGGTGACTGCAGCCATGGAATTAAAAGACGTTTGGTCTTTGGAAGGAAAGTTATGACCAACCTAGAAGCATATTTAAAAGCAGAGACATTACTTTGCCAACAAAGTTTTGCCTAGTCAAGGCTATGGTTTTTCCTGTGGTCATGTATGGATGTGAGAGCTGGACTGTGAAGAAGGCTGAGTGCCGAAGAATTGATGCTTTTGAACTGTGCTGTTGGAGAAGACTCTTGAGAGTCCCTTGGACTGCAAGGAGATCCAACCAGTCCATTCTGAAGGAGATCAGCCCTGGGATTTCTTTGAAAGGAATGATGCTGAAGCTGAAACTCCAATAGTTTGGCCACCTCACGCAAAGAGTTGACTCATTGGAAAAGACTCTGATGCTGGGAGGGATTGGGGGCAAGAGGAGAAGGTGAGGACAGAGGATGAGATGGCTGGATGGCATCACTGACTCGATGGACACAAGTCTGAGTGAACTCCGGGAGTTGGTGATGGACAGGGAGGTTCATGCTGCGATTTATGGGGTCACAAAGAGTCAGACATGACTGAGTGACTGATCTGATCTGATATTTATTATGAGTCTTCCCTGGTGGCTCAGTGGTAGAGAGCCCACCGCCAATACAGGAGACATTGATTTGATCCCTCGGCAAGGAAGATCCTCTGGAAAAGGAAATAGCAACCCACTCCAGTGTTCTTGCCTGAGAAATCCCTTGGACAGAGGAGCCTGGTGTGCTACAGTCCATGAGATCACAGAAGAGTCATAACTTAATGACTAAATGACAACATGTGTTATATATCATTATGTGTGCGTAATATAACATATATGTATATAATATTGTAGACATAGGTGTGATTTTGTACTACCACCTTACAAAACTTATTAGGACAATTGTCATGCTGCCAGAATTTCTGAGATAGCCATTCATGTGATGCCTAGAATAGAGTCTGTTTCTTCATTAAGGTTGACACACGGGTTCAGGCTGCACTACATTGCACTTGATGGGATTTCTTAGTACATAATTTTTAAAATTTCAAACGTCACAGATGCTCCACACAAGTATGTTTTCTTATTACACCAAGATTCAAGTGTCATATAAATGTTCTGCTTGGGCTGATGAACAAAATGAAGGGTGAGTAACACTGAATCCATTGAGCAGTATCATTGAATCACTGGTATTTCAACATGCCACGTTGCAGACAAATTTCCCTGGTAACAGCTTTCTTTGTGTTCAAGAGAAACAGGAGAGGAAATGAACTTGATGTGTTCCGGTTTGTGGATTCTCAAAAGAGCCGGTCCCAGTGGTTGAACCTGAAGGATGGGCAGCGTGCAGTTTTGCCTTTTATTCCACATCTGGGAACCTGCTCCTGCACTCTGGTTATGGGTGCAGAACTAACTGGAGAACTGTAAGATGGGTTTTCCCAGTTACCTTGTTGGCGCACAGAGCACCAGGCTAGCAAAATAAGATCATAGTTATTTAAACAAACAATGAGATGCGGGAAATTGAGCATGCCTGTTACACTATCAGTTCAGTTCAGTTCAGTTCAGTCGCTCAGTCATGTCCGACCCCATGAATTGCAGCATGAACCTCCCTGTCCATCGCCAACTCCCAGAGTTCACTCAGACTCACGTCTGAGTCAGTGATGTCATCCAGCCATCTCATCCTCCATCATCCCCTTTTCCTCCTGCCCCCAATCCCTCCCAGCATCAGAGTCTTTTCCAATGAGTCAACTCTTTGCATGAGGTGGCCAAAGTACTGGAGCTTCAACTTCAGCATCATTCCGTCCAAAGAAATCCCAGGGCTGATCTCCTTCAGAATCGACTGGTTGGATCTCCTTGCAGTCCAAGGGATTCTCAAGAGTCTTCTCCAACACCACAGTTCAAAAGCATCAATTTCTCAGCACTCAGCTTTCTTCACACTCCAACTCTCACATCCATACATGACCACTGGAAAGACCATAGCCTCGACTAGATGAACCTTTGTTGGCAAAGTAATGTCTCTGCTTTTGAGTATGCTATCTAGGTTGGTCATAACTTTTCTTCCAAGAAGTAGATCAGATCAGATCAGATCATTCACTCAGTCGTGTCCAACTCTTTGCGACCCAATGAATCACAGCACGCCAGGCCTCCCTGTCCATCATCAACTCCCGGAGTTCACTCAAACTCATGTCCATCGAGTCAGTGATGCCATCCAGCCATCTCATCCTGTGTCTTCCCCTTCTCCTCTTGCCCCCAATCCCTCCCAGCATCAGAGTCTTTTCCAATGAGTCAACTCTTTGCATGAGGTGGCCAAAGTACTGGAGTTTCAGCTTCAGCATCATTCCTTCCAAACAAATCCCAGGGCTGATCTCCTTCAGAATCGACTGGTTGGATCTCCATGCAGTCCAAGGGACTCTCAAGAGTCTTCTCCAACACCACAGTTCAAAAGCATCAATTCTTCGGCGCTCAGCCTTCTTCACAGTCCAGCTCTCACATCCATACATGACCACAGGAAAAACCATAGCCTTGACTAGGCAAACCTTTGTTGGCAAAGTAATGTCTCTGCTTTTAAATATGCTTCTAGGTTGGTCATAACTTTCCTTCCAAGGACCAAGCGTCTTTTAATTTCATGGCTATAGTCACCATCTGCAGTGATTTTGGAGCCCCAAAAGATTAAATCTGACACTGTTTCCACTGTTTCCCCATCTATTTCCCATGAAGTGATGGAACTGGATTCCATGATCTTCGTTTTCTGAATGTTGAGCTTTAAGCCAACTTTTTCACTCTCCACTTTCACTTTCATCAAGAGGCCTTTTAGTTCCTCTTCACTTTCTGCCATAAGGGTGGTGCCATCTGCATATCTGAGGTTATTGATATTTCTCCCAGCAATCTTGATTCCAACTTGTGTTTCTTCCAGTCCAGTGTTTCTCATGATGTATTCTGCATATAAGTTAAATAAGCAGGGTGACAATATACAGCCTTGACATACTCCTTTTCCTATTTGGAACCAGTCTGTTGTTCCATGTCCAGTTCTAACTGTTGCTTCCTGACCTGCATACAGATTTCTCAAGAGGTAGATCAGGTGGTCTGGTATTCCCATCTCTTTCAGAATTTTCCACAGTTGATTGTGATCCACACAGTCAAAGACTTTGGCATAGTCAATAAAGCAGAAATAGATGTTTTTCTGGAACTCTCTTGCTTTTTCCATGATCCAGCGGATGTTGGCAATTTAGTCTCTGGCTCCTCTGCCTTTTCTAAAACCAGCTTGAACACCTGGAAGTTCACAGTTCATGTATTGCTGAAGCCTGGCTTGGAGAATTTTGAGCATTACTTTACTAGCATGTGAGATGAGTGCAATTGTGTAGTAGTTTGAGCATTCTTTGGCATTGCCTTTCTTTGGGGTTGGAATGAAAACTGACCTTTTCCAGTCCTGTGCCCACTGCTGAGTTTTTCAAATTTGCTGGCATATTGAGTGCAGCACTTTGACAGCATCATCTTTCAGGATTTGGAATAGCGCCATTGGAATTCCATCACCTCCACTAGCTTTGTTCGTAGTGATGCTTTCTAAGACCCACTTCACTTCACATTCCAGGATGTCTGGCTCTAGGTCAGTGATCACACCATCGTGATTATCTGAGTTGCGAAGATCTTTTTTGTTCAGTTCTTCTGTGCATTCTTGCCACCTCTTCTTAATATCTTCTGCTTCTGTTTGGTCCATACCACTTCTGTCCTTTATCGAGCCCATCTTTGCATGATATGTTCCTATGGTATCTCTGATTTTCTTGAAGAGATCTCTAGTCTTTCCCATTCTGTTGTTTTCCTCTATTTTTTTGCATTGATCGCTGAAGAAGGCTTTCTTATCTCTTCTTGCTATTCTTTGGAACTCTGCATTCAGATGTTTATATCTTTCCTTTTCTCCCTTGTTTTTTGCTTCTCTTCTTTTCACAGCTATTTGTAAGCCCTCCCCAGGCAGCCATTTTGCTTTTTTCCATTTCTTTTCCATGGGGATGGTCTTGATCCCTGTCTCCTGTACAGTGTCATGAACCTCCGTTCATAGTTCATCAGGCACTCTGTCTATCAGATCTAGGCCCTTAAATCTATTTCTCACTTCCACTGTATAATCATAAGGGATTTGATTTAGGTCATATCTCAATGGTCTATTGGTTTTCCCTACTTTCTTCAATTTAAGTCTGAATTTGGCAATAAGGAGTTCATGGTCTGAGCCACAGTCAGCTCCTGGTCTTGTTTTTGCTGCCTTTATAGAGCTTCTCCATCTTTGGCTGCAAAGAATATAATCAGTGTGATTTTGGTGTTGACCATCTGGTGTTGTCCATGTGTAGAGTCTTCTCTTGTGTTGATGGAAAAGGGTGTTTGCTATGACCAGTGCATTTTCTTGGCAAAACGCTATTAGTCTTTGCCCTGCTTCATTCTGTATTCCAAGGCCAAATTTGCCTGTTACTCCAGGTGTTTGTTGACTTCCTACTTTGGCATTCCAGTCCCCTATAATGAAAAGGACATCTTTTTTGGGTGTTAGTTCTAAAAGGTCTTGTAGGTCTTCATAGAACCATTCAACTTCAGTTTCGTCAGCATTACTGGTTGGGGCATAGACTTGGATTACTGTGATATTGAATGGTTGCCTTGGAAATGAACAGAGATCATTCTGTTGTTTTTGAGATTGCATCCAAGTATTGCATTTCGGACTCTTTTGTTGACCATGATGGATACTCCATTTCTGCTGAGGGATTCCTGCCCGCAGTAATAAATATAATGGTCATCTGAGTTAAATTGACCCATTCCAGTCCATTTTAGTTCACTGATTCCTAGAATGTCGACATTCACTCTTTCCATCTCTTGTTTAACCAGTTCCAATTTGCCTTGATTCATGGACCTGACATTCCAGGTTCCTATGCAATATTGCTCTTTACAGCATGGGATCTTGCTTCTATCACCAGTCACATCCACAGCTGGGTATTCTTTTTGCTTTGGCTCCATCCCTTCATTCTTTCTGGAGTTATTTCTCCACTGATCTCCAGTAGCATATTGGGCACCTACTGACCTGGGGAGTTCCTCTCTCAGTATCCTATCATTTTGCCTTTTCATACTGTTCGTGGGGTTCTCAAGGCAACAATACTAAAGTGGTTTGCCATTCCCTTCTCCAGCGGACCACACCCTGTCAGATCTCTCCACCATGACCCGCCCGTCTTGGGTTGCCCCACGGGCATGGCTTAGTTTCATTGAGTTAGACAAGGCTGTGGTCCTAGTGTGATTAGATTGACTAGTTTTCTGTGAGTATGTTTTCATTGTGTCTGCCCTCTGATGCCCTCTCAACACCCACCATCTTACTTGGGGTTTCTCTTACCTTGGGCGTGGGGTATCTCTTCACGGCTGCTCCAGCAAAGCGCAGCCACCCTCATACCTTGGACAAGGGGTCTCTCCTCACCGCCGCTCCTTCTGACCTTGAACGTTACCCTATACATTCCCAGTAAAGGGGTCAGAAGATGTTTGGTGCCCAGGATATACCTCTGCGTAATCCATAAGGCCTTTTTGATGCTATCAAGTTAACTCTCTTACCTCACCGCCAAAACTCCCTATGCACCCTCTGCTCAAAACGCGTGAGCAGGTCCCCAGATCGCAGCACTTCAGCTTTTCCTCGTTCATGTGATTTTTCTGTGCCAGGCCCCTGCCTGGCTCTTTGTCTGAATCCCAGCACTTCCTGAGTCCCGCCTCTGGGAGGCGCTGTCTGCAGACACATTTCCCTCTCCTCGCCTCCCATATTCCTCACCTCCCACTGCTGAGCCCGCTTCATGGCCGTCATCCATCCAAGTAAGCTGCAGGAATTCTGGAGTATTGGCCACAGAAACTTCCTACAAGTGTGCAGGTGTGTGTTAGTCACGCAGGTGTGTCTGACTCTGCAACCCCATGGACTGTAGCCCACCCGATTCCTCTGTCCATGGAATTCTCCAGGCAAGATTACTGAAGTGGGTTGCCATTTCCTCCTCCAGGGGATCATCTCATTCCAATGAGGTCTCCTGCATTGCAGGTGGATTCTTCACGTCTAGGGAAGCCCGCTACAAGCGTCCCATTCCCTTAAAGTCAGTGATTTAAAAATAAAACTCACAAGTCTTATATTCTGAGTTCATGAAGTGTCCAAGTCTGATCATAAAATAATAGTTATAATAACCATCCCCCACCCCCCCCCCCCAGTCTTTGGGTAAATTTAAAGGGTAAGACGATGTACCACCATCTAACACACTGATGCCTACTCTTCCCTACAACCCTACCGTAGCTTGTCACCCACTTTATAAGCGTGGACTTCCCCAAGCATTTTAGAGTTTAGTCATGCTCTGCACTGTATAGTCCTGTCCAGGGAGACTGATTTAATGCCCTTCCCAGTCTCCTTGGGGAGTGGAGCGGGGGGATTACTTCTGGAAGAAATAGCAGCTGCATTGATTTTTAGAAATTTAAAACTGGCAAACTATACAGTGTAACAGTCTTTAAATAAGCTCATTAAGTCAGCTTCATTCCCATCTTCTTCAGAGTACATCCAATACCCTAGTAGCCAAAAGCCCCCAGATCCTGCCCTGGAATGACACCACCCAGCTGTCCCCCCAGTCTCTTCTCTCCTCCTCTCTACTCCAGCCACGCTGGTCTCCTTGCCCTTCCTTGGGGATCTGCCGTTACTCCCTCTCATTTCTGGTCTCTGCTCAGATGTTTCCTGGTCATGGTACCCTGATGGGCCCTGTATAATTACTTCCTGCATGCTCTATCCTCTTTCTCTTTCCCTGTTTTCTAGATGGTTCTTATCACCAGGGAAGACCTGAGTTTTGAGGGGCTTAAGGTTTCTACAATTTGATGGATCGTCTTTAAGAATCAAGATTATAACTAGAAAATTGTTTGGTCTAACTTGAGTTAAAGCTGCCTCTGTATATCACTACTGACATGATCCCATACCTTCTTTGCCGGCTTCTTTAATTTCTGATTCCTCTACATATATGTGGGCTACAGTAGGGTTGTAGGGAAAGAGTAGGCATCAGTGTATTGCATGATGGTACATCTTCTTGTACCCAAAATTTGGGGGTACAAATTTACCCAAATATTAGGGGGATTGCTATTATTACTATTACATATGTACAGATACACTTCTTAGTCCAGCAACTGAACACACTATGTATTCCATAACCGTTAGTCAAAGGGGGACTGTCCAATCTGTACAACAGTGGAAAATTTGGGCATAATATTTGTGGGCTTCCTATATTCACATCCTGAGATCTTTTGACAATTTTTAACTAGTTGTTATACATCTGCTTTACACAGGTGTGAGTTTTCAACATTTATGTACATTCATCTAAAATTCTCTTTTGAGATGCTGAACAGTGTCTGAATTTAGCACTGTCACTCACAATATGTTGGATTCAGTTCAGTTTGGAACAAAACAAGGGAGGATTTTATTGGAGGCATTCTTTGAAATTGTCACTCCTTAGTGATTTTGGGATTTTTGTATCCTGTATCTGCAAGGACAGCTCAGAACTTATGTCAGGTAATGGAAACCCTTAGGCATATTTGGAACAAGTTGAATGTGTCTGAATGGTATCTTTAGAAAAGAAATGGGTGGAATCACTTAAAATTCTCGCCTGTGAAAAAAAAAAAAGAAGACAGGGGGCCTTTTCTGAGTGCTCTTGCAGATTAATGTTGAAACTCGCAGCTATTCTGAGTGCCCAGGAGTGTTTGTGGGGGACGCCAGCTCCCAGCCTCCAGATGGACAACTCTGAGACCCCTTTTGACCTTCTGCCTGCTTCATTGGTGGCTGCAAGGTTTTCAATAGAGAACCCCACTGCCAGCTTTTCGTCTATTTAGATTATTTCATTCTGCTATTGGGGAACGTCTAGGAAACTTCTCTGCTCATGATCACAGTTAACAAGAGGGGGAATTTTAAGGGCCAAGGACCCTGGTATATGTAATTTATTTGCAATGATTCAGGTACTTTTTTCCTCCTAAAGTGTCCTGTAAAATGTATCACTGAGTATAGTAATGATTCACATTCAAACCAAAAGAAAGGGCTTTACCCTCTTGCCTTTATCTCTTTAAATGATAGGATCATGATGGTGATGAGAATGTGAAAGTTCAAACTGCTCTAAAATAGATATTTTCAGAGATTTTGATGCAAAATAGTGTTCTTTAACCAGAGATATGAACCTTTCACTAATATGTAACTAGTACAATATCAGTTACTTCTCTTAAAATTGAGTGTAGTAGAAAAGGAAAATACTGTTCAGATTCTCCCCTTCCAGGTGTTCATTTTGTTATCTGCTCATGTGGTTACTCTTAGATGGTCTTTAGGTAAAGTTCAATGGGGTGGGAGCTGGAATTGGAAGTACGCCCAGGGTGACAAAAAGAGTAGGCATATGGGGGCCTTTTGGATTAGAAAAATAAGGGTAATTAAATAACAGTAATAATGTATTTATAGATTTCTTTATCCATTCCATGTCAGTTTAAAAAACCAAAGAACTTTGTCCTAGACACAGAGATAAAACCAAAATGCCTACGTATCCCTCCGTGTGGCACGAGTAGCAACTGGGAAAATCTACATGAAACCAGAACCTTCTGGTTATATGTTTTGACACTGGTCACATTTTTTATGTTTATTAAAGCTAATTTGTTAATAAAACCAAAACATAGTCCTTCTCTCTTCTTGCCTAATAATTCTGTTTCACAAAAAAAAAAAAAATTCTCTTTTTCCAAGAACTGGTTGGTATCACCTCAAAATTGTTTGAATGCCTTTTTTTTTTTCTGTTCCATTAAGTTACTATAACAAGAAAAACTATTGCATTTCTGTTCTTTTTAAAATATCAGCTAATTAATTCATTGTACTTGTCGTGTGAATATATCTAGCAAAATATCACACTTTGATATTACTTTTGATGCAACAATAATGATGCAGCACACTTTGATACTACATGACCAGTATAATTCACACAGTTCACTTTAGAACACGTGAACTGTTCTAAATAATGATGCAACGCGTTTCTATATTACTTTTCACACGACCAGTGTAGTTCACACAGTTCACTTTAGAACAAGTATATCCCTTATAATCTTAGTAGTTGTATATTAGATTGGAATAATGACATATTTGACAATATTGTTTATATACAATGAAATTGATGAAGTTATATCTTTGAGTTGCATGCCTTTCACTAATTGTATCACATATTGTACAAATGTATTATTAAGTCATACATTGACCAGGCAATAAGTCAGTTAAGAAGATCCTTTAACAAGTTGATACAGTGTGTGGTTCCTTGGCAGATCATATTTACTGAGCTCATTGTTAAGCAATTCATATTTGAGATTTCATCTAACCCTGAAAACAACCCTATGAGACAGGTTCACATTTTGATTATGTCTTGAAGACATTTAAGTGACTTGCCAACAGCGATACAGGTTTTATGAGAAGGAGGAATGATATGGACCCACTTGGCTCCAGCTTCAAAGCCAGCACCACCAAACATTGACATAGACCCTCTTTCTAAAACATAATTTATAAAGAAGCACAATCCTTCTTGGCTTACCTCTTGAATGGAGAAAGTAAATCAATTCCTACAACTGTAGAGAGAGATGTATTTTCTCTCAAAATTCTCAAACATAGTTTCTACCATAAGACTAAGAAAGATATTGGCGTTGAAGAATTGTGTTTCTGTTTTACTCAAAGGCAAGTACATGTGCATGCATCAACTCAAATTATACACAAACCCTGCTTGTGTAACTGACTGTAAGACAAAGACCAGGGGTGGAGCTCATTGAGGTAAAATATGTATTGATATTGTACAAACTGTTCAGTTTAGGCGCTCAGTCGTGTCCGACTCTTTGCGACCCCATGAATTGCAGCACGCCAGGCCTCCCTGTCCATCACCAACTCCAGGAGTTCACTCAGACTCACATCCATCGAGTCAGTGATACCATCCAGCTGTCTCATCCTCTGTCGTCCCCTTCTCCTCCTGCCCCCAATCCCTCTCAACATAGGGTCTTTTCCAATGAGTCAACTCTTTGCATGAGGTGGCCACAGTACTGGAGTTTCAGCTTTAGCATCAGTCCTTCCAATGAACACCCAGGACTGATATCCTTTAAGATGGACTGGTTGGATCTCCTTGCAGTCCAAGGGACTCTCAAGAGTCTTCTCCAACACCACAGTTCAAAAGCATCAATTCTTCAGCACTCAGCTTTCTTCACAGTCCAACTCTCACATCCATATATGACCATTGGAAAAATCATAGCCTTGACTAGACAGACCTTTGTTGGCAAAGTAATGTCTCTGCTTTTGAATATGCTGTCTAGGTTGGTCATAACTTTCTTTCCAAGGAGCAAGCTATTTTAATTTCATAGCTACAGTCCCCATCTGCAGTGATTTTGGAGTCTGACACTGTTTCCACTGTTTCCCCATCTATTTGCCATGAAGTGATGGGACCAGATGCCATGATCTTCTTTTTCTGAATGTTGAGCCTTAAGCCAACTTTTTCACTCTCCACTTTCACTTTCATCAAGAGGCTTTTTAGTTCCTCTTCACTTTCTGCCATAAGGGTGGTGTCATCTGCATATCTGAAGCTATTGATATTTCTCCTGGCAATCATGATTCCGGCTTGTGCTTCATCCAGCCCAGCATTTCTCATGATGTACTCTGCATATAAGTTAAATAAGCAGGATGACAATATACAGCCTTGACGTGCTCCTTTTCCTATTTGGAACCAGTCTGTTGTTCCATGTCCCATTCTACCTGTTGCTTCCTGACCTGCATATAGGTTTCTCAAGAGGCAGGACAGATGGTCTAATATTCCCATTTCTTTTAAAATTTTCCACAGTTTATTGTGATCTACACAGTCAAAGGTTTTGGCATAGTCAATAAAGCAGAAATAGATGTTTTTTCTGGAACTCTCTTGCCTTTTCGATGATCCAGTAGATGTTGGCAATTTGATCTCTGGTTCCTCTGCCTTTTCTAAAACCACCTTGAACATCAAGAAGTTCATGGTTCACGTATTGCTGAAGCCTGGCTTGGAGAATTTTGAGCATTACTTTACTAGCTTGTGAGATGAGTGCAATTGTGTGGTAGTTTGGGCATTCTTTGACATTGCCTTTCTTTGGGATCAGAATGAAAACTGACCTTTTCCAGCCTGTGGCCACTGCTGAGTTTTCCAAATGTGCTGGCATATTGAGTGCAGCACTTTCACAGCATCATCTTTCAGGATTTGGAATAGCTCAACTGGAATTCCATCACCTCCACTAGCTTTGTTCATAGTGATGTTTTCTAAGGTCCACTTGACTTCGCATTCCAGGATGTCTGGCTCTAGGTCAGTGATCACACCATCGTGATTATCTGGGTCGTGAAGATCTTTTTTGTACAGTTGTTCCGTGTATTCTTGCCATCTCTTCTTAATATCTTATGCTTCTGTTAGGTCCATACCATTTCTGTCCTTTATGGAGCCCATCTTTGCATGAAATGTTCCCTTAGTATGTCTAATTTTCTTGAAGAGATCTCAAGTCTTTCCCATTCTGTTCTTTTACTGTATTTCTTTGCATTGATCGCTGAGAAAGGCTTTCTTATCTCTCCTTCCTATTCTTTGGAAATCTGCATTCAAATGGGAGTATCTTTCCTTTTCTCCTTTGCTTTTCTCTTCTCTTCTTTACACAGCTATTTGTAAGGCCTTCTCAGACAGCCATTTTGCTTTTTTGCATTTCTTTTCCATGGGGATGGTCTTGATCCCTGTCTCCAGTACAATGTCACGAACCTCCGTCCATAGTTCATAGGCACTCTGTCTATCTGATCTAGTCCCTTAAATCTATTTCTCACTTCCACTGTATAATCATAAAGGATTTGATTTAGGTTATACCTGAATGGTCTAATGCTTTGCTCTACTTTCTTCAATTTAAGTCTGAATTTGGCAATAAGGAGTTCATGATCTGAGCCACAGTCAGCTCCCATTCTTGTTTTTGCTGACTGTATACAGCTTCTCCATCTTTGGCTGCAAAGAATATAATCGATCTGATTTTGGTGTTGACCATCTGGTGATGTCCATGTGTAGAGTCTTCTCTTGTGTTGTTGGTAAAGAGTGTGTGCTATGACCAGTGCATTCTCTTGGCAAAACTCTATTAGCCTTTGCCCTTCTTCATTCTGTACTCCAAGGCCAGATTTGCCTGTTACTCCAGGTGTTTGTTGACTTCCTACTTTTGCATTTCAGTCCCCTATAATGAAAAGGACATGTTTTTTGGGTGTTAGTTCTAAAAGGTCTTGTAGGTCTTCATAGAACCATTCAACTTCAGCTTCTTCAGTGTTACTGGTTGGGGCATAGGCTTGAATTACCATGATATTGAATGGTTTTCCTTGGAAACAAAGAGATCATTCTGTCGTTTTTGAAATTGCATCCAAGTACTGCATTTCAGACTCTTTTGTTGACCATGATGGCTACTCCATTTCTTCTAATGGATTCCTGCCCACAGTAGTAAATATAATGGTCATCTGAATTTAATTCACCCACTCCAGTCCATTTGAGTTCTCTGATTCCTAGAATGTCGACATTCACTCTTGGCATCTCCTGTTTCACCACTTCCAATTTGCCTTGATTCATGGACTTAACATTCCAGGTTCTTATGCAATATTGCTCTTTACAGCATCAGACCTTGCTTCTATCACCAGTCACATCCACTACTGGGTATTGCTTTTGCTTTGGCTCCATCCCTTCATTCTTTCTGGAGTTATTTCTCCACTGATCTCCAGTAGCATATTCGGCACCTACTGACCTGGGGAGTTCCTTTCAGTGTCCTATCATTTTGCCTTTTCATACTATTCATGGGGTTCTCAAGGCAAGAATACTGAAGTGGTTTGCCATTCCCTTCTCCAGTGGACTACAATCTGTCAGACCTTTCAACCATGACCCATCTGTCTTGGGTGGCCCCACATGGCATGGCTGAGTTTCACTGAGTTAGACAAGGCTGTGGTCCTTATGATCAGATTGGCTAGTTTTCTGTGATTATGGTTTCAGTGTGTTTGCCCTCTGATGCCCTATCAATACCTACTGTCTTGCTTGGGTTTCTCTTACCTTGGACGTGGGTTATCTCTTCACAGCTGCTCCAGCAAATAGCAGCCGCTGCTCCTTACCTTAGATGAGGGGTATCTCCTCATGGCTGCCCCTCCTTACCCTGGACATGGGGTAGCTCCTCTCGGCCACCACCCCTGACCTCGGACATGGGGTAGCTCCTCTTAGCTGCTCCTGTGCCATCGCAGCCTGGCGCTCTCAGTCACTGCCCCTGACCTTGGATGAGGGGTGCCTCCTGTCGGCCACACTTTTTACAAACTGACAACCTTATAGTTTCTGGTGAGGTTCAGTTACATCTGGTTAAGCTTCTGGTTTTAGATCCACAAACTTTGTATCTTCCAGTAGCTTTTTAAGCAGAGAAAGTTAATTTTTCTAGGTTCATAAGGAATATAAACAACTATATCTATTAATTTTTTTTCTAACCAATGCCATTGAAAGTAATAGTTAATCAGAATTTTACCAAAGTCACAAAGTCCATAGGATTTGTTTTTAGTCAGCTTCCTATAAACGCATTCTTAGACACTACGACTTGATCATAAATGTCAAGAGCCAGAGGAATTACTGTGTTGGTTGTCCTGCAGACTAGTATTTACATTTACTTTGCATCTCAGATCCAGCTTAGTCTCTGTTAGCACTAAACCAGAAGCACAAGTGGTGCTAGTGGGTAAAGAACCCACCAGCCAATACAGGAGACATCAGAGTCTGGGGTTCCAGCCCTGGGTCAGGGAGATCCCCTGGAGGAGGGTATGGCAACCCACTCCAGAATTCTTGCCTGGAGAACCCCATGGACAGAGGAGCCTGGCAGACTACAGTCCACGGGGTCACAAAGAGTCAGACACAACTGAAGCGACTGAGCATGCACAACAGAAGCCCAAAGTTACATCCATTTTGTGTCCAATGGGCTAGATCCCAGAGAGGCAGAGAAATAATTGCCCAGGTCCTGACCTGTTTCAGGTCCTTATCTCACCAACTAGTAGGTTAACAAAAGGCTACTCCAGCCTCTTTTAATTCTAGCTCCAAATTCCTCTCCCTTTTAAATGCAGAGTAGGTGAGCAATTCCTTTTGTTGCCATGAACACTTAGAGCCCATGCTCTCAGGGTCTTGGAATCCTCAAAGCAATGTTTTCTTTTTAAATTTATTTAGTTTTAATTGGAGGATAATTGTTCTACCCTGTTATGTTGGTTTCTGGCATACATCCACATGAATCAACCATAGATATGCTAAGTCACTTCAGTCATGTCTGACTCTGTGCAGCCCCATAGACAGCAGCCCACCAGGCTCCCCTGTCCCTGGGATTCTCCAGGCAGGAACACTGGAGTGGATTGCCATTTCCTTCTCCAATGCATGAAAGTGAAAGGTGAAAGGGAAGTTGCTCAGTCGTGTCCGACTATTAGCAACCCCATGGACTGCAGCCTACCAGGCTCCTCCATCCATGGATTTTCCAGGCAAGAGTACTGGAGTAGGGTGCCATTGCCTTCTCCGATTCAACCATAGGTATGTCAACTAAAAAAGATGCCCAACTTGAGAGTTGTGAAGTAAGTTTGATTTGGGGCAAAATGAGGACTGCAGCCCTGGAGACAGTGCTTCAGGGAGCTTAGAGAGACTGCTCCAAAGAGTCAGTGTGGGAAGGTCAGTCTCGAAGTGACCTTAGATATTTTGGTGATCTTGGCGAAGGGGAAGGTCAGTGCAATCATGTGCTTACTTTACAGAAGGTTTTCTGCTAGTCATGAGGAGCTGATGTCACCATGAAGGGATTTAGTGCTCTTCTAGATGTGGAGAGATGCACAGATTGGGATCCTGAAATCAGTTCCCGAGATTATCCAACTATCTAATAAAGACCTGCTCCATCAGATTTCCTGGAGCACAGAGTGTCTCACTCCACCCTCAAGTCCCTCAGGGGGTGTTGAAGGTCGGCAGCTGCAGCAGCACAGGATTGGTTCAGTCTGCACAGAGGTAGGTGATGAATGCCCTTGTTGTTCAGTCTCTGGCAATGCTCTTGGCAAGTGCCTGATTCTAGTGGCCAGGTATACATATGTCCCCCCTTCTTGAACCTCCCTCCTCGCCCACCCCATCCCACCTTTCTAGGCTGTCACAGAGCACCAGGCTGAGCTCCTTGCATCAGACAGCAAGTTCCCATTAGCTGTCTCATTTATATGTGGTAACCTGTATGTTTCAGCGCCATGCTCTCAATTCGTCCCATCCTCTCCTTCCCCCGCTGTGTCCATAAGTCTGTCCTCTTTGTCTGTGTCTCTTTTCTTGCCCTGCAAATAGTACCACTTTTCTATATTCCATATATGTGTAATGTATATATGGAACAAATATATATATAATATATATGCTGCTAAGTCGCTTCAGTCGTGTCCGACTCTGTGCGACCCCATAGACGGCAGCCCACCAGGCTCCCCTGTCCCTGGGATTCTCCAGGCAAGAACACTGGAGTGGGTTGCCATTTCCTTCTCCAAGGCATGAAAGTGAAAAGTGAAAGTGAAAGTGAAGTCGCTCAGTCGGGTCCGACTCTTAGCGACCCCATGGACTGCAGCCCACCAGGATCCTCCGTCCATGGGATTTTCCAGGCAAGAGTACTGGAGTGGGGTGCCATTGCCTTCCCCGAATAATATATATATTATATATATATATTATATATATAATAATTATAATATTATGTATATAATATAAAACAAATATGATTTTTTTCTTTCTGAATCACATCACTGTGTATTCAGTTCTAGTGAGGTGGATGAACCTAGAGCCTGTTATACAGAGGGAAGTCATGCAGAAAACAACTTGTAAAAGTCTGTTTCTCCATGAAGACAGGTACCTCCCATGAGGAATTCTGTCCCCTGTTAACTTTTCAACCCCCTATACATCATCATCATCATTAAAGTTTTATGAAGCCTGTCATGAATGTACAACTGCTGCTTTACTTGGATGTGTTCTAAATTATTCTATGTGTTCTAAATTGATGATGATGCCAGTTTAATGATAATAGCTAATTCATTTGGTAAATATAGTTTATTCTCAATAAATGCAGATAGAACTCAGAGTACTAGAGCCATTAAATGGGGAGGCCTCATTTTTCTTGCAATGAGTGATGTTGTGTTACTCGCATTTTCCTTGTATTTAATTTAATTGCCCAGCCATTTGTTTCCTGAATTAAAAGCATTGTATATATTCTGCCTCTTCATGGAAGGTCAAGGAAGAAAACCACATCCTACTCCTGGGTGATGTTTAGATAATTGTAGTCCCAGAATTTAAAGATACGTGTACCCCAGTGTTCATCTCAGCACTGTTTACAATAGCCAGGACATGGAAGCAACCTAGATGTCCATCAGCAGATGAATGGATAAGAAAGCTGTGGTACATATACACAATGGAATATTACTCAGCTATTAAAAAGAATGCATTTGAATCAGTCCTAATGAGGTGGATGAAACTGGAGCCTATTATACAGAGTGAAGTAAGTCAGAAAGAAAAACACCATTACAGTATATTAACGCACATATATGAAATTTATAAAGATGGTAACGATGACCCTATATACGAGATAGCAAAAGAGACACAGGTGTAAAGAACAGACTTTTGGACTCTGTGGGAGAAGGCGAGGGTGGGGTGATTTGAGAGAATAGCACTGAAAGTATATTGCTGCTAAGTAGCTTCAGTCGTATCCGACTCTGCACAACCCCATAGACGGCAGCCCACCATGCTCCCCCATCCCTGGATTCTCCAGGCAAGAACACTGGAGTGGGTTGCCATTTCCTTCTCCAATGCATGAAAGTGAAAAGTGAAAGTGAAGTTGCTCAGTCGTGTCCGACTCTTAGCGACCCCATGGACTGCAGCCTACCAGGCTCCTCCATCATGTATATTATCATATGTGAAATAGATCGCCAGTCTGGGATCGATGCATGAGACAGGGTGCTCAGGGCTGGTGCACTGGGATGACCCTGAGGGATGGGATGGGGAGGGAGGTGGGAGGGGGGTTCAGGATGGGGGACACATGTACACCCATGGCTGATTCATGTCAATGTATGAAAAAAACCACTATAATATTGTAAAGTAATTAGCCTCCAATTTTAAAAAAAAGAAATAAAATGAAAAGAACAGTACAAAATTCAAAGAAAAATAAATAAAAACTCTTTAAACAGTGGATTGTATGGCAAAAGTGTATAAGCTCTTTGCATTCTTCCCTGGTGCAAACTGAGTGAACTTTTACTGATTCTTTGCACATGCCTCCCAGTTTTCATCCCCAAGGGACTATCTGCTGCTGCTGCTGCTGCTGCTGCTAAGTCGCTTCAGTCACGTCCAACTCTGTGCGACCCCATAGATGGCAGCCCACCAGGTACCCCGACCCTGAGATTCTCCAGGCAAGAACACTGGAGTGGGTTGCCATTTCCTTCTCCAATGCGTGAAAATGAAAAGTGAAAGTGAAGTTGCTCAGTTGTGTCCGACTCGTAGTGACCCCATGGACTGCAGCCTACCAGACTCCTCCATCCACGGGATTTTCCAGGCAAGAGTACTGGAGTGGGGTGCCATCGCCTTCTCCGAAGAGAGTATCTACATTAGGCTTAAGAAGGTTCTCTTTGTAAACAACCTAAAATGACAGACCGTAGGGTATAGTTTTGCTTCATTTGATTGGTTAATTCATTTTTTTTCCTCTGTGTATAGGGTTCATCAGCTTCCATTTTCCGTATTTCTTATGCACTGCTCTCTCCATCTAAATTCCCGAAGTTCACAGCTAAGCAGAAAAATAACTGTGAGCTATTGACATAGGAACTAAAGTGGACTATGTATCAAAGAACTGTTTAATAAAACAAATGTAAGATCATCTAATTAGGTTGTATATGAAAAGCGCTTCCCAGTCATTCCCTGTCAAGTTCAGGAAAAGTGGGAGATGTGTGATTTGTTCAGTCCAGGTCCATTTCAAGCTACTGTTGCCTTATATGTATTGCATTATTGATAGTTTTTTGTTTCAGTGATTTATATTAATGTAAATAAATTGGAATCACAGAGTCAGAATGAAAAGAGAAAGAAACACAACATTAAGATACAATTCCAGTCTCATATGGGCTTCCCAGGTGGCTCAGAAGTAAAAAACCTGCTTGCCAATGCAGGAGAGGTGCAAGGGATGTGGGTTGGATCCCTGGGTCAGGAAGATCCCCTGGAGGAGGGCACGGCAACCCACTCTAGGATTCTTGCCTGGAGAATCCCTTGGAGAGAAGAGCCTGGCGGGCTACAGTCCATGGGTCACAAAGAGTCAGGATACGACTGAGTAGCTAAACACGCGTGCACAGTCTAGTGTTAACAGAATGGCCAAGATGCGGACACCGACAGCTCTATGCGATGGTGAGCGTGTGCAGCACCAGAAACGCTCATTCAAATGCAGAATCATACAGACACTTTGGAAGACAATTTGGTGGTTTCTTACAAAACTAAACATCTTCTCACTGTCCAACACTGCAACAGCTCTCCTTGGTATTTATCCAAAGAAGTTGAAAATTTATGTCCGCACAGAAATTCGCACACAGATAGCAGCTTTTACAGCAACTTTCTTCCTAATTGCCAAAACTCAGAAGCAACCGTGTCTTTTAGTAGGTGAGTAGATCAATATGTTACATCCAGAGGGTGAAATACTATTCATTACTAAAAAGAAATGAGCTATCAAGCTATGAAAAGACATGGGGGAATCTTGAATGTGTGGACTGGGTGAAAGAAGCCAGTCTGAAAAAAGACTACTTACTGGATGATCCCAACTCTATGACATTCTGGAAAAGGCAAAACCATGGACACCATAAAAAGATCAGCGATTTCTCCAGGGGTTAGGGAAGAGGGGTGATGGGGGCAGGGATGAGCAGGCAGAACAAATAGGACTTTTAGGGCAGTGAAATTATTCTGTGTGATACTGTAGTGGTAGACACATGTTGTTATACTTTTGTCAAGACCTATACAACACCCAAGAGTGAACCCTAATGTAGACTCCGTACTTTGAGTGATAATGGTGTCAGTGTAGGTTCACAGGTTGTAACAGACGTATGGCTCTTGGGGGGATGGTGATAATGGAGGAGACTGTGCCCATATAAGGACAGTGGTATATGGAAAACCTGTTCTTTCTGCCAGATTTTGTTGTGAACATAAAACTGCTCTAAAAATATACCATCTTTCTAAAAATATTTTTTAAAAAGAGAAAGAGACCAATATGTGATAAGCACTGTAGCATTCTTTCATTCATCTGATACATATTTTTGGCTCACTACCATATGACCAGCATCCTTCTAGTGGACTTGATATTCTTATATCTCATGCATATTGGATAAAATATTACATAGTATTTTTTGACTTTGTTTCAGTAATATTAACCCTGGATTCCCTTTAAGATTTGACTTGTGAGGAATTCTGCGTGATGATGAAGGGAGGAAGAAAGGATACATTGGTCTCAAATGATACTGAGTGGGCCCAAACCAGGGCCTCACGTATTGGATGTGAAGTGACTGATGGGGAGAATTAAAGAAAAATAGATCTCTGGCCATTTAGTGAGAGAGGAGGTAAAGGTGGCTTTTCAAAGAAGAGACTTTCCCCTGATCATCTTTTGAAAAGAGTTGTACTGTCTTAATGTTTGCAGTGTGTTTATTTGGAGCCTTATGAGAGTTTAAGGTTGGAAACAAGAAGAAACTAGAGGAATTGGATGCCAGGACAAGTGGAAGGGAGGGAGGCCCAGGAGAAAGGCAGAAAGGAAGTGAAGAAGACAGCCTACAGACCCATCCACCCCACCCAGAGGTCCTGCAGGGAATCAAGACCCTGCAAGAAAATTGAAAGTCTGCCCTGTGGCTCCTTTTCTGGTCCTGCTGGGAGTGGAGCGGATCTGGGAGAAGACGGAACCAAGTACCATAACATGTCACACGTGTGAACGTTATCCCTGACTGATGTTTGGCTTCAGAAAGCTGAAGTAGGGTTCTCTCTTATTGGATAATGTTCAACCCCGAGAAAAGTTTGTTGTTGTTGTTGTTTTAATATTGATGATCCAGTGATCCTCAAAATAAGAGCAAATGAAAAAGTTTATCATCGTACTTGTGTTGCTCTAATTAGATTAAATAGAATTGAAGATTTCATTATACATATATGGCATTAATTAGGGTCACACTGAAAACATCATTGTCTCATGATGCCATTAAGAATTGATATTGCCTTCACTTTGAATTAATTTTCTCTTTTAAATCTTTAGAAGAACGTTTTAATAGCTTAATTCATGAAGTTATATGAATGGGAAATAAGGAATCTTAACTATGATATACAGACTAACTAAGGTAGAGAGAGAGAGGTTTACTATTACTGTTTATTTTATACATAAGCATTCAATGAACTGTATGAAGGGCTCTATTACCTCTTTTACAATAGCTTCATCATTATTAAAATAGTTAAACCTAGATAATTTGTAAAGTACACACATTCAAAGACACACACATCAATAAAATGACATTTATAGTTTAACCTTTTCATACAAATGGGAATAAATGGGTGTTTTAAAGCTCAGATGTATGGATGAGACATATGTATATAGTGATGGATTCCATCTCTCTTGAAACCTATAAATATTTATCAGATAAACAGAAAGTCAAGCAGGACCAGGGTAAAACTGTAAGTTGGAAAAAGTTGCTTTTTGGACCTTTCTTAGTTTATTGTGATTGACCAGTGATCCTTTTGGCCACTTCTCCCCTTACTGGCACTGCCACAGACTGTAGGACACCTCAGGGACATAGGTAGCCGTCTCTCCAGCCCTGGCCCCTCGGAGGCAGAGGCGGGGTGGCGGGGGGAGGGTGGCGCGCATGTGGTCATCTCCTCTGTCCTTGGTCCTGATCTCACTGGCAGTGTAATCCCAGGCTTATGTTTTCTAAATTAGGAACTTTGAGTCCATGGATTCTGGGAGGATTTCAGCTTTCTCTGTTTTCATTTGGTTGATGGATAGAAATAACTCCTCTAGGCATATTCTGAATCATGAGATGGTCCACCTTGTGAGTGAGATGCATGCCTTCATTTTTTGTAAACTGGTTTCAAAAGAGATGCATTGGCCCCTTGGAGACATTCTGAGATGTTCACAAGTGTTGTTTTGTTTTGTTTTGTTTTCCTTCAAGAAAGAATATCATTCCCCCTTTCAAAGCTGATATCAGCTCACCTGACAAAGAAATATGCTGTAACAAGTAATACATGCTCCCCCCACCATTTATTCAGATACTTATCAAGCTTCTATTATGTGCCTGGCATTGCACTTGGCCTAGGTATGGGGATCTATCAATGAACAAAGCAAAGAGACTTGCCTTCCAAGAATGTACATTCTAGCAGAAGACAGACAATCACAAGAAACATAATAAAGAAGTTAGGGCCCAGCAGGACTATGAAAGATTCTGTAATAGATTAAGGTGAAAAAAGCCTGCTAGTTTAGGGAGGTGGTATGGTTCACATGGCAATTTTAAATAGTGTGGTTGGAGTAGCCTTGTGGACAGCATGGCATTTGAGAAGCTTTGAACGAGTCTAGGGATCTAGCCCTGTGTCCCTGCTCATCTGTGGGATGAATGAGTTTTTTATAATCAGAAAACTAAATAGGAGGACTTCCCTGGTGGTCCAGCGGCAAAGACTCCATGCTTCCACTGCAGGGGACGTGAGTTTGCTCACTGGTCAGGAAACTAAGGCCCCCACATGCTGCTTGGTGCAGCCAAAAATTAAAAAAATAAAGCCAAATAGGAAAGGTGCCAGATTATATCCATTCATGCCAAATTAGAACTCTTGACCCTTAAGGGATATTGAAGTTAAAAAAGAAAAGAATTTAAGTGAGTTATATGCATTCTTTTTCCAAATGCAGCAATATTCAAATACAGCTCTGCCAATGAAAACTCCATGAAATGGTCTGTATGTTAGTAGACAGTTTGTTTGCAGTTCAAATTTTAAAATGGGTCTAGAAATTAGACAAGGGGCTTCCCAGGTGGCGATAGTGGTAAAGAACCCACCTGCCAGTGCAAGAGACATAAAAGACGTGGGCTCAGTCCTTGGGTTGGAAAGATCCCCTGGAGGAAGGAATGGCAGCCCACTCCAGTATTCTTGCCTGGAGAATCCCATGGACAGAGGATCCTGGCGGGCTACAGTCCATGGGGTCACAAAGAGTTGGACATGACTTAGCGACTTAGAGACTTAGCAGCAGCAGCCAAGAGAAGACACATCTAGAAGCATATTGCAAAGTTTTTTCTTCATTTACTCATTAAAACATTTTCTTTGATTAGAAAGCCACCCAAATTAAATGTTATTTTTTGTTATTAGGCAAATGCCTAAGTTAAGCAGAACATACTTTAGTCCTAGTGTGTGGAACAAGTGTCATTGTGAGTGACGTTCTTATTTTCCAGGTCTTCTCAGATGAATAGCCTTGTATGACTTCTGCTTTCTCATTTGGCTTCTGGTTCCTTGGAAAGGTTGGGAGCATCTCCCTATTCCACATAATTTTCACATTGTGTACATCAATCCTGCAGCCCTTTAAGACAGTGGTTACATTTCATAAGTCTTAGGAGTGAGATCCTTTTGCCTGTCTGTCTGCTTCATGCCCTGAGTATGTAGCATTTTTTTATAGAGAGAACACCCATTAGGAGGTTAAAATCATCTTTTCAAAATTCTACGACTTGAAAGGAAATGCACTTGAATTTTTATCAGGAGGATATGAAAATAAGTAAAAGCAATAGAATCTAAAGAGAAGAATAATTTGTTTTCTTTTCCCTTTGCCAAAGGCCTTCCGTTCAATGCAGTGAATTGTAGCAATGACCTCATATGAAAAACCCATTGGGGTTTAAGTAGTAAAACCTTCCTCTCTCCTTCACTTCTCCAGATAAGGAGACAAGGGGGCATCCAGCTCCTGGTGGACTTGCTGGACCATCGGATGACTGAAGTCCACCGTAGTGCCTGTGGCGCCCTGAGAAACTTGGTGTACGGGAAGGCCAATGATGACAACAAAATCGCCCTGAAGAACTGTGGCGGGATCCCAGCCCTGGTGCGGCTGCTCCGCAAGACCACCGACTTGGAGATCCGGGAGCTGGTCACAGGTCAGAATTCTTAGTAACAGCATGGCTGATGCTCACGATGAATTTCCTATCATCCTGCATGATCATGATGTGCTAACCAAGTGTTATGGTCCTGGCCTGTCCAAGGGCTAATCACACCAGCCATCCTGGGAATAAATATGTACATGTTTGCAAATGACAGACTTAAGTACAAGGGTATCAGATGTCATGCGGGTAGATGCATCATGTTACATAATTAGCATCCAGTAAACATATACCTCCTAAGATTCTTTGACTGCCTTTCAGTCTTTGTCACTTGGTTAAGTGTTGACACCTTATAATACCCTGAGTCATCATTAGAATGACTTTAATCATAAGGGGTGAAAGGCCAAGGCCTTGAGTTATTGGTAATAAGGTATATAATACTGTGCTTAGCAGCAGAAAGCTTATTTCCTTAACAGTTAATTTCTTGAATAAAATATTGATGCTTAGTAAAAGCCCCCAATGTATATAATATTATAGGTTAAGCAGTTTTCTTTCTAAAGTGATCATGAGAGAAAGCCTTATCCATGAGCATAGGACTTTTGAGTTTCAAGAAATGAACATAATTATGATAACTATACTACCTTATAAAGCCATGGGATTAATTCATGAGATTATGCAAAGCCTTTAACACATACCTTCATGGAATATGTATGGACATAGGAAACAGTCGTTTACTATTGCCTCTCACTTTTTAAATGTGAAGTTTTACTTGTTGAGGGGTCTAAGGTTATTGGTGACCTCAGTATGGAATTTCAGATCACTCTTCTCATTATACTGGTTGGCCAAAAAGTTCTTCCAGGTTTTTACATATTGAGTTTTATGTATATTCTGTAAGGTGTTACAGAAAAAGTTGAACAAAGTTTTTGGCCTGCCCGGTATATACTGTGTATATGTTACGTGTGCAGTATGCATATTGCTGTTGCTGTTCTTTGGGATATTTCATTTTTGGTTCATATTTCGTTTCCTTTTCTTTGGATTTTTCTTTCTCTAGGTGGTAGGTTGTCTTTGTGGGAAACAAAAGTGTTGTGAAATGACAGTAGTGTTTCATGCTGAACTAACATGGGTGACGTGGTTGGGGAAGGACAAACTCCTGTTGCACATATGCACACATTTTTACTCCTTCAAGCAAGTATTTGTCGAGAGGATTGCAAGACTGATTCTCAAAAAAAGATCTTTTAAGTACCCACGATTCCACTGACCTTCTGTCTCGATGCTAAAATTTCCCTGAAGCTATGCTGATAAGCGTATGTGCACTTGTTCATTTAAGAAAATACATTACCGAAGCTAGAGTCATAAATATTTGTTCATTCTTGGGTCAAGACTCCCAGCTTCAGCATATTGTCTTTAAATTTAGCATCCTTTCAGATCATGGGCATATGTCCTTTATGTTCTTAGCTAAATTAGAAGTAGACTCTCATATTTTTTGTTCTGTTTTTTCTTTTCCTTTTCTTTTGTTTTTTGTTTCTCTAAGTGGAAGATCGTCTTTGTAGGGGGAAAAGATGTTGTGAAGGGTTGTTGTGTTATGATAGTAATCTTTCACACTGAACTAGCCTGGGGTGGCATGATCAGGGAAAGACTAACTCCTGTTGCACATATTATGCACATATTATGATATGTAGGATAGTTTGGGATGAGTTAAAAACTGAAAATACAACCTGCCATTATAGTTATTAACACTTGTCTTTGTTTCCTTTTTTTAAAAAATAGTTATTTATTGGGCTGTGTCAGGTCTTCCTTCTGGCATGAGTCTCTTTAGTTGCAGCATGTGGGATCTAGTTTCCTGACCACAGACTGAACTTGCATCCGCTGCACTGGGAGGGCAGAGTCTTAGCCCCTGGACCACCAGGGAAGTCCCACGTGCCCTTATTGTCATGAATTGTGTTTCAACTGGAAATGCCTGTAAGAGAAAGAACTCAGTGTAGATGCCTCTGTACTTTAAGACCAAGCTAATGGATGTATGCTACTGCTAAGTTGCTTCAGTCATGTGTCCGACTCTTTGCAACCCTATAGACTGTAGCCCGCCAGGCTCCTCTGTCCATGGGATTCTCCAGACAAGAATACTGGAGTGGGTTGCCATGCCCCCCTCCAGGGCATCTTCCTGACCCAAGGATCGAACCTGCGTCTCTTACATCTCCTGGACTGGCAGGCAGGTTCTTTACCACTAGCACCACCTGGAAAGCCCAGTGGATGTGTGAGGCCAACACAAACAGAGGAGCACCCTCCTGTGTACCTGCACTTTCAGTTCATGATTTGAAAAGAATTGGATTTCACTAAAATTTGAATTTGCTACAACACAAATGCCTTATCTAGAAGCACTCTCTGTGGTGGCTTTGCTCATTGCCAAAGAAACTCAGCTCCACGGAGAACGGTGAAGTGACTGATGGCTTCAATCAGAAAGGAGATGTAGCTGTGTGGGTCCCATGAGGCCGTCCGCCACAGCATGCCCTGTGCTCCTTGGGATGCTTGAAGCCGCCATGCAGGACATGACGGCTGGCTCCTCCCGAGTCTTCAACACTGCTTCTGAAGATGCTGAATGTCACCCATTGTGTGTCCCTGAGCAATATCCAGAATTTCTATGTGAGCCCTGTTTGGAAACAACGAGGGCAGAGATATTCTTCAGAATGTCGGCTCATTTCCCCTCCTGGTGATGCTTTGGCTGTAAGAAAGATGGTGCATGTGTTACACAGAGAGAACAGATGCCTTATTCTGCCCCTTTTTTGAGTAGAACAGAAGTTTGCACCCATTGTCATATCATAACCCACTGTTTCTTCAGCAACATGAGTTGGTGGTTCAGCCTGTCTCCTAGAAGAAGTGCTATATCCTGCCATGACACTGTCCAAGCATCAGAGCCAAATGGATTCAGGGTGACAGTGGTTGCTTCTAAAATAGATGTTCTCTGTCTTCCCAGAGGTGAGCTTCCCAGGTGGTGCTACTGTAAAAGAACCTGCCTGCCAGTGCAGGAGACATAAGAGATGTGCGTTCAATCCCTGGGTCAGGAAGATCCCTTGGAGAAGGGAAGGCAACCCACTCCAGTATTGTCTGGAGAATCCCATGGACAGAGGAGCCTCACGGGCTACATACAGTCCATGGGATCACACAGAGTCAAACACGACCTAAGCGACTTAGCACGCGCTCACATCTTTCCAGAGGCAGGGCCTTATTGTACCTGGCTGAACTTCAGGCTTGAGTTTCATGTTTTTCAAAGAAAAATGTGTTGTTGAAATATTTAGACTTGCTGAAGCTCCCGGTTTCTGGAATTGCTGTGGTGGATACTACTGAAAAACAAAAAGCACTTGGCCAAGCTACCTCTTGAGAAAAACATCTAGGAAAGCATCCCACATGGAAGGAATTGCCGCTGCACCCAATCTGTAGAAACAAAGCCTTCTAAATGTCCAGGCTGGCTGACACCTGAGGGCGCCTGGAAGCCTGCAAGACTCCTTGAGCTCTATTTAGACAGAGCATCCAGATGCAGCTCAGGCCAAAGCTAACTCCACTGCCTGAAGCAAAAGTCAAATAAGGCAAGTGAATTCAGCTCCAAGAGGCTTAGAGACTTGTGTTCATCATCAGCACCAGCCATGGTCAACTGCCAAAGTGAGCTGTGAAAGCTAGGATTCTGTTGGCTCCTGCAGAGCTATGCAAATCCTCTTTTCCAATGAGTGAGCTGACTCATTGGAAAAGACCCAGATGCTGGGAAAGATTGAGGGCAGGAGAAGGGAAAATGACAGAAGATGACATGGTTAGATAGCATCACTGACTCTGTAGACATGCGATTGAGCAAACCCCGGGAGATAGTGAAAGACAGGGAAGTCTGGTGTGCTGCAGTCTATGGGGTTCCAAAGAGTCAGACACAACTTAGTGACTGAACAACAACCTGGTTTAACTTCAGAGTCATCCAACCCTCCATTTCTCTTATGTGTTATTCTCTGCCTTCTGAGTCTTGGACCCAGCCTCTGTGCACTGTTGTTGAATAGAATATCAGACACAGAGTTTTGGGTGAGGTAGAAAAGAATAGTGTTATAGGTTTGCCAGGTAAAGGGGGACAAAGAGGGCTCCTACCCTCAAAAACTCTGTCCTAACCTGGGAGGATTCCATGAGTTTTACAGCAGAGGTTCAAGGGCAAAGTTGCTATTAAGATTTGGGTGTGTGCACTTCTTTAGAGACAGGTATTCTCTTGATGAGCTTCTCTGATTCCTTTAATTGGCTTCAGGTGGTCTTCTCTGGAATAAAGAATGCTGACATCTTTCATTTATTGGGGTTTTATTTCTTCATGGCAAATAGATGGGGAAACAGTGACAGATTTTTTTTTTTTGGGGGGGGGGCTCCAAAATCACTGCAGATGTTGACTGTAGCCATGAAATTATAAGATGCTTGTTCCTTGGAAGAAAAGCTATGACCTAGACAGCATATTAAAAAGCAGAGACATTACTTTGCCAGCAAAGGTCTATCTAGTCAAGGCTGTGGTTTTTCCAGCAGTCATGTATGGATGTGAGAGTTGGACTATAAAAAAAGCTGAGTGCAGAAGAATTGGTGCTTTTGAACTGTGGTGTTGGAGAAGATTCTTGAGCATCCCTTGGACTATGGGGAGATCCAGCCAGTCCATCCTAACAGTCCTGGGTGTCATTGAAGCTGAAACTCCAGTACTTTGGCCACCTGATGCGAAGAACACACTCATTGGAAAAGACCCTGATGCTGGGAAAGATTGAAGGCAAGAGGAGAAGGGGATGACAGAGGATGAGATGGTTGGATGGCATCACTGATTCAATGGCCATGAGTTTGAGTAAACTCCAGGAGTTGGTGATGGACAGGGAGACCTGGCGTGCTGCAGTTCATGGGGTCCCAAAGAGTCTGACCACTACTGAGCAACTTAACTGACTAACTAGTCCTCTAAAGAGCTCAGAAGATATTGTTATGTACATCCCTTGAGGTGGAAGGAGGACCCTGCCCCAACACTGCATTATTCTTTTTTGGCTTTCCCTCCCAATGGTACCCCACCCCAGTACTTTTGCCTGGAAAATCCCATGGACGGAGGATCCTGGGAGGCTCCCGTCCATGGGGTCGCTGAGAGTCGGACATGACTGAGCGACTTCACTTTCACTTTTCACTTTTATGCATTGGAGAAGGAAATGGCAACCCACTCCAGTATTCTTGCCTGGAGAATCCCAAGGACAGGGGAGCCTGGTGAGCTTCCGTCTATGGGGTCACACAGAGTCGGACACGACTGAAGCGATTTAGCAGCAGCAGCCCTTATCTCTGCATCCCCTCCCTTCCCAGATTAGCAATTGTTTGAATAGGCCCTTCCAGACTCAGGAAGGTCATGGAGGCTGGAGTCTGTTCCCTACAAACTAGGAATGGGAGACACAGAAACGCATCTATGCCCAAAAGCCCTACAGTGTCGGTCTTTGCCCAAGTTTGATGAGCTTTTCAGTCCAATAAGCTTTTCTGGGTGAGTCCAGGCCCTTCATTCATTACTTAGTCACTCATTTCTCAAATGCAGGTCGATTTCTGTGGGTGTTGGGTGTGTGCTAAGCCTTGGGTATCTGCATACACAGGCTTGGCACTCAGCTGACCCACCATGCACAGCTTCTGCTGGTGGCCTCTGTGGTGGTTGGGGGCCCTGTTGTCAATTGTCACACTCTGGCATCGCTGGCTTCTGATCTTTAAAAGAGAGGTCCCTGGAAAATGTGTTGATGTTTTAGAAACTTAACTAGACAAGCAGGAAAAGAGATAATGGCTGGAAGAGTGGAGTAGAGAGTAATAAGTAAAAAGGATCGTTTCACTTCCATCGTCACAAGGACCCTCCACAAAACCTTTTTGGAATGAGGTTAGATACTTGTATGTATATATGTGTGTGTATATGTGTGTATGTCCATGCGTCCTGAGTTGTGCCCAACTCTTTGTGACCCCAACTGGACTGTTACCCTCCTCAGTCATGGCTCCTCAGTCCATGAAATTTTTTAGGCCAGAATACTGGAGTGGATTGCCAGTTCCTCCTCCAGGATATCTTCCCAACCCAGGGATTGAACCCATGTCTCTTACACCTTCTGCATTAGCTGGCAGATTCTCTACCACCCAGCAGCCTGGGAACCCCCTAGACACTCATACATGAATCCAAAAAAAAAAAAAACTGATTCAAATGTAACAACTGTGCCCTTTCAGTTCAGTTTGGTTCAGTCGCTCAGTCGTGTCCAGCTCTTTGCGACCCCCTGAATCACAGCACGCCAGGCCTCCCTGTCCATCACCAAAACCCGAAGTTCACTCATGTCCATCGAGTTGGTGATGCCATGCAGCCATCTAATCCTCTGTCATCCCCTTCTCCTCCTGCCCCCAATCCCTCCCAGCATCAGTCTTTTCCAATGAGTCAACTCTTCGCATGAGGTGGCCAAAGTACTGGAGTTTCAGCTTTAGCATCAGTTCTTCCAAAGAAATCCCAGGGCTGATCACCTTTCAAATGGACTGGTTGGATCTCCTTGCAGTCCAAGAGACTCTCAAGAGTCTTCTCCAACACCACAGTTCAAAAGCATCAATTCTTCGGCACTCAGCTTTCTTCACAATCCAATTCTCACATCCATACATGACCATTGGAAGAACCATAGCCTTGACAAGACGAACCTTTGTTGGCAAAGTAATGTCTCTGCTTTTCAATATGCTATCTAGGTTGGTCATAACTGTCCTTCCAAGGAATAAACATCTTTTAATTTCATGGCTGCAGTCAACATCTGCAGTGATTTTGGAGCCCAGAAAAATAAAGTCTGACACTGTTTCCACTGTTTCCCCATCTATTTCCCATGTAGTGATGGGACCAGATGCCATGATCTTCGTTTTCTGAATGTTGAGCTTTAAGCCAACTTTTTCACTCTCCATTTTCACCTTCATCAAGAGGCTGTTTAGTTCCTTTTGAATTTCTGCCATAAGGGTGGTGTCATCTGCATATCTGAGGTTATTGATATTTCTCCCGGCAATCTTGATTCCAGCTTGTGCTTCTTCCAGTCCAGCATTTCTCATGATGCACTCTGCATATAAGTTAAATAAATAGGGTAACAATATACAGCCTTGACATACTCCTTTTCCTATTTGGAACTAGTCTGTTGTTCCCTGTCCAGTTCTAACTGTTGCTTCCTGACCTGCATATAGGTTTCTCAAGAGTCAGGTCAGGTGGTCTGGTATTCCCATCACTTCTTTTGTAATCCTTTAGCCAGCCTAATTGTTCAGCAAGAAGCAAGGACATTCCAGGCCCCTCTAGTACACAGAGTTTTTTCTGTTGTATTTTCCTTCCTGCCTTCTAGTGAGTTGGTGAAAACAGATGTGTATTGAACAAAAAGGAAAGCGAGGTTGACATATGCTTTGAATTTCTCTCTAGATATTTACAAACTAGGATGTTTTGTAAACAAATATTCAAAGGAACAATTTTAGTGATTAAAAATAAATAAATAAATAAAGCATGTTTGTACACCAGACTGAGGGTCTATATCCAGAAAGATTGAGAGCACCAAATTATAAACAATGAAAGACAGATGGAAAAAAAAATGATCTTGCAGAGTTTTAAATTATTTACTGAGTATTCTTTGGCAAACTGTTTGAACAATAATAAAATGTTAAAAATTGAGGTAGTTACATACATTTACATTCAACCCATAACCATGCATGTTTTAAAAAAAAAAAAAAAACAGCTGCCTGATTGTACTACAGTATGTCTTCACAGCAGAATACATTTTGCCACTGCCTGTTAGACCTTGCAATAAATAATTTTCTTCCTGTGCAATAATTACTATGAGATGATGATCAGAATTTTATTTAAAGCCAGTTGAAGTGATTATATGCTAGCCGTTCCTTGAAATGTTCCAAAGGAAATAAACTTTATTAGAAGTGCTGCGTGTTCTTTGGGCTTAACTAATACAATTTTTCTCTCTCTAAAGATGGAAATAATCAACCTGAATTTTGAAAGGCCCAACTAAAGATTTCAGAATGCTTTACAAATCATAATAAAGCAGTCTTTATTAAACCATAAAAATAAATAAGTTTTATTTCAGATGATAGCAAGTGTCCTTAAGAGTTCTACGTCTCTAAGAGCAGAGTGTATTTTTTCATTTTATGCTTCATGTAACCCAAGTAGTCTTTCCTTTTAATTAAGGTGACAGGCTTCAGTTTAACTATTTACTTACTAGCATTAGGTCAATTGATTTAATTCAGTCAGTCTCCAAACGGCTCCAAAGTTGAGTTATATGCCCTCAAAATTTATATGTTGAGGTCCTAACCCGTAGACCCTCAAATTGTGACTCAGATGTAATTAGTTATGTTAAGATGCTAAAGTAAGATGGGCCCCTAATCTGATACAGCTGATGTCTTTATGGAAAAAGGAGATTTGGACATAGACACACACAGGGTAAAGGCCCTGTGAAGATGAAGGCAGAGACTGGGTTGATACTTCTATGAGCCAAGAAACACCAAAGGTGTCCAGAAAACCACGAGAAGCCAGGAGAAAGGCATGAACCAGATTCTCCCCCACAGCCTCAGAAGGAACCAACGCTGCTGACACCTTGATCTTGGACTTCTAGCCTCTGAGATCATTAGTCAATACGTTTCTGCTACTTAAACCACTCGATCTACAGGACTTTGTGATGGCAGCCCCAGGAAACTAAAGCAGACCCACCTCAAGGCTGTTCATCTGTTCACAAATATGAGCAGATACTTGTGGGTCAGGTAGATAAAGCAGTGCAAATAAATACAGGGCCATGTAGGCTTACTTAAAAGTGTTGCTGTGTTTTAAATAAAGAAGGCTCTATTGCCCTGATTTCTTAATGAATCTTCTTTTCATTAAAAAAAAATATTATTTATTTATTTACTTGGCTGTGCTGAGTCTTAGTTTCAGCACACAGGATCTTCCATCTTGGTTGCTGTGTGAGAAATCTTTAGTTGCAGCATGCAAACACTTAGTTGTGGCACGCAGGATCTATTTCTCTGACCAGGGTCAAACCCAGGCCCCCTGCACTGGGAGCATGGAGTCTTAGCCACTGAACCACCAGGGAAGTAAACCCTGAGGCATCTTCTTAAAACAACTGCTTATAAAGAATTAGATGTGGCAAGGGTAATTGAGCAAATGCATTGTATTTTCATTTTTAAATTGAAGTAACAGATATGATCAAAAAATAAAATAATATAAAGTGCTTCTAATGAAAGCAACAGTCCTCAACCTCATCTGTCTTCCTCCTAGTTCCCTCAGAAGCATTCAGCCTTAGTTTTTGCTTCCTTTTGCATTGTTTGTTTTAGCTTTCTTGTGTTTATCCCGTGTCTTTAGATAATATGCTTGTCTCAATCTAAACAAATTATTATAGGCTTTTTATACTGACTTTCTATCATAATGGAAGGAGACTTTTTTTCTTTTTCATCACTCATGGCTTTTTCTCCTTCTTTCTAACATGGTGACATCATTATCCTTGGTTCCTCTCCAGATTCACTCAGTAACTTCAAAAGCAAACCTCTGTTTCTCCCAATCTAACATAGACACTATCTCTTATCGCTCCGTTTGTAAGATGAGGCTATTACTATTCCTTTGTCTTCACCTTTCTCTTTCACAGCCTTTGTCATCATCCTTCCCATCTGTCCTAAGTTGCTTCAGTCCTGTGTGACTCTTTGTGACCCTGTGAATTGTAGCCTACCAGGCTCTTCTGTCCATTGGATTCTTCAGGCAAGAATACTGGAGTGGGTTGCCATTTCCTTCTCCAGGGGATCTTTCCAGCCCAGGGATCAAACACCTGTCTCTTACGTCTCCTAGCACTACCTGGGAAGCCCGTACTTGACTTTATTGCCAAGAATGAACATAGTTACACTCTATTCTATAAATGTAGTCAGTCTTCCAAAGTTTTCTATAGCTTGATTCAAAAAGTTGAAAGCCAGAGATCAGCCTTTGCCTTACGAGCAACCAATGTGGTACCTGCAATCACATATCTTTCCCCGTGGGTTCAAAATGATGATCCTTGTCAATGAAGTACATTTCTAGCATCATATCTGGATGGATCATCAATGACAATGCCCACCAACTGAGCTTTGCCCATGATTTCAGTCATTATTAATTCCTTGGTTTTCTAAGGCTCTCCCTATCAGAATCTTTTGTCTTTGGGGCAGATTTGGATAATACCCTCTAGATCTGCTGTATAGCTGTCTTGGGTTGGAACTTCTATTCACCAGATCCTATAATCTCCTCTTTATTGGTTTCCTGCCCTTTAAGTTCCATAAAGGGCTTCCCCAGTGACTCTGTAGTAAAGGATCTGCCTGCAATGCAGGAGACACGGGAGATACCGTTTCGATCCTTGGGTCAGGAAGATCCTATGGAGGAGGAAATGGCAACACACTCCAGTATTCTTGCCTGGAGAAGTCCATGGACAGAGGAGCCTGGTGGGCTACAGTCCAGGGGGTTGCAAACAGTCAGACATGACTGAGCCCACAAGTACAAGTTCCTTAAAAACTTGTGCTCAGGAGATGAAATTATGAAAATATCAGCACTAAATCCTCATACATGATTGATATTTACTTGATGTGGACAGATAGAAAATTATTTTTCTCAAGAATATTTTCTGTAATTTAATTCTATCCTTGATATTGTAAAAGTCTGTGATATATCTAGCTGTTGCCCCTTTGAAAACGTTCTTTGGTATTGGACACTTCCAGTTTAAAGAGTGATGACCTTCAGTGCCAGAAAATTGTCTTGTTATTTTTCAAAAAATTCATTCATGTTTTTCTTCTCTTTCTGGAGTTACTTTGAGTCAGACTAATTGGATTTTTTTCCTTCTTCTTCAATAATTTGCAGCCCTTTGTCTTTTTATCAAGCATGCTGAGAGCTTTCGCCAGCATCTACCATTTCCCTCAACCTATCTATGAGGTTTTATTTTTTATTTTTTCTTCTTGCAGGGGTCTAAGGAGATATCAGTGGTAGTAGTATTTTAGTTCTAAGAACTTTGTGGGTTCTTGTTTTATGAATGTAGACTACTACTGAATTTCTCTAAGGATATTATTTAGAACTAAGGTTTGTTTTCTCTTTATCATGAGTCATCTCACTTTGCTGTGGTGTCAAGTTTTTTTTTCTGTCTGTTTGTATGGGAGCCTTCCTCATTGATTTTGCAGACTTATTTTAAGTATATGGTAACCCCTGGGTTGGGAAGATCCCCTGGAAAAGGGAAAGGCTGCCCACTCCAGTATTCTGGCCTGGAGAATACCATGGACTATATAGTCCATGGAGTTGCAAAGAGTTGGACACAACTGAGCAACTTTCACTGCTACTCACGAACTCTCAGTTCTCTGCTTATTTTTAAGAAGAAGGAATAGAAAGTTTGTTCTGAGCTCTGAGCACATTGGTGAAGTTTGTGAACTGTGAGCTTGACTTCAGGTGAGCAGGTAGGAGTTGAGTTGTAATATGTGGGATCCTCAAGTATCTTGATGGGAGTTTTTCTCTGAGGGTCAGATATCCATATTAGCTTTTTATTTCTCCCCCAATTCAGTTAATCTCTTTGGAGAATATTCTTCTTGAGTTGTTTGTTTGTCTTGTTTGTTCTTTTGCCTGGAGGGAGGGGTCTCAAATTCTGCAAGGGCAGTCGGCCACCTCACTGGGTCCTCAGGATGGAGTCTTCTGTGTCCAGGTCCTGCACTCTGCTGGCTTCCTCATCAGTGTCATCAGCCACCTCAGCTCCATCTATTCTGTAGCTCACAGACATGAGATGAAATATCTCATCTGCTGAATGACTCCTTCCACTCTATTCTTTATTTCTTTATGTCCCTAATAAATAACATCTTCCCTGCATGAGTTTTGAACAGTTTGGTAGGCAAAGCGTAAATAGTACTAAACATTATCTCTACTGCCTGTAGAAGCCAAGTTGGCAGTATTAATTACTCTGTGTCTGCTAGCCCATGAACTTAATTATTTCAAAAGATTTCTGGGGTGTAATGTTAACCAACTCTGGAGGGTAAACACCCTTTATGGAAGGAGACACTGGAACAGAGGAGAAGCATTTTTCCCCACTAACATCCTCCAGCTTATTGTTTTCCTCTTATTTTATTTGTATGATCAGCTGGAGACATGACTCATCTCCCCAAAGAAGGAAAGTGAAAGTGTTTGAAAGTGAAAGTCCAAAGTGCAACCCCTTGGACTATACCCTGCCAGCCTCCTATGTCCATGGAATTTTCCAGGCAAGAAAGAATACTGGAGTGGGTTTCCATTCCCTTCTCCAGGGGAATCTTCCCAATCAAGGTATTGAATCGATCTCCTGCATTGCAAGCAGATTTTTTACCATCTGAGCCACCAGGGAAGCCCCTAAAGCAGGAGTCAAACGTTTTGTCAAGATAGCCTTTCCTCCATCTTCATGGCGTTTTGGGGGGATCACTTGGGACTCCTGTGTGTCTGGGGTCACACAGAGTCAGACACGACTGAAGTGACTTAGCAGCAGCAGCAAGAGGTACCGAAATGGGTCAGAAGAGCATGTTATTTAAATCAAATCCAAGGTCACTGTCTTCCCACGATATAAAATAAATCCCAGATTAATTTTTTATCCCAAATAATGTCCAGCCATGTTATCCAATATAGCACATCTGAGGTTTTACAGTAATATTAAACAACACCCAAAAGATAAAAATGAACAAGGGCATTCCAGGAATGAAATGCCAGCAATGTAGAGATGCTTTGAATTTTAATATAATCCCCACCAAATACCAAATTCCCAAGGAGAAATTAAAAATCAAAGTTTAAGTCCACTTTCATGTTGAAGTCCAAAGACATTAAAGTTCAAAGGAATTAAAGTCTAAAAATCGATATCTCTTGCCATTGTGTGTTAAAGTTCAAAGTCCACAATTCTTTAGTTAACTAAACTGTAAAAACCATCCCAACTTCTTTACTCTGAGTCAGAATAGTTGGATTTTTCCTTCCTCTTAAATAATTCGCAGCCCTGCCAGAAGAGTTCTCTGGGGTTTGGTTTCTTCAGCAGCAGGGGCTGCCTCGCACTGGAACTGGTGACATACTTTCAGGGCCTCAGGAGATGCCTTATTTCAGCATCAGCTCCCACTCACCTTCCTGTTTAGGGATGTGAACCCTAGCATGTACCCATCAGCTTTAGGGAAAAAGCTACCCTAAGCCCATGTGGAGAAGGAAATGGCAACCCACTCCAGTGTTCTTGCCTGGAGAATCCCAGGGACGGCGGAGCCTGGTGGGCTGCCGTCTATGGGGTCGCACAGAGTCGAACACAACTGAAGCGACTTAGCAGCAGCAAGCCCATGAGAGCAGTTATCCCAGACACAGGTATGCACTGAGGACCAGAATACCAAGGCCATGGCAGACCGCTCACTGAAGTTCATATTGATTACCTGTTGCTGCTCCAACACAATTTCCACAAATTTAGCCACTTAATGCAAATTTATTATCCTCTGGTTCTGGAGGTAAGAAGCCCAGCACAAGTTTCACTGGGCTTTTACATGGCTAAGACCAAAGTGTCCAGAGGGCTGTGTTCCTTCCTGGAGACTTTAAGGGGGACAGACCTTACCTTTTCCAGCTTCTAGTGTCTGTCCACATCCCTTGATTGTGACCCACTTCCACTATCTTAAAAGCTGGAGACATGGTGTCTCTGGTGAATTTTCCATTGTCACATTGCTCATGACTGCTGCCAGGAATGGTCCTCTGAAAGACCTGAGTTACTAGACTGAGCCCATCTGGATAATCCCAGAAACTCTCCTCGAGATCCTTAAATGAATCACAGCCTCTAAGTCCCTTTTACCATGTAAGGTACCATATTCACGGGTTCTGAGAATTAGGATGGGGCTATTTTGGGGGGACCATCATTCTGCCAACCACAGCATCAGAGAGGAGATGAGTAAACGAAGATCTCCTTGGATTTAGTGAGTCAAATGAGGCCAAGTCTGGCAGTCCCTGGCTTCCAGAGTTCACAATCGTGAACTTACATTGAGTCACAAGAAAAAATTCCCAGCAAAAGGTTAATTAGGGTATCATGCATTCATACATCTTGTCTCTTCCTTGGGAAGGTAGAATCATAAACATTGCTGCCATCTTGCCAACATTTAGATGGCTTCACTGGGTGTGTCAGCTCGGGTTTGACCAGGGAAGAGAGAGAAGAATGAATGACATGGGAAAAGGGATTTATTATTAAGAGGAGACCTGACACCCCAAGGGAGCTGGTGAAGAAATCTGAAGAAGGCTCTGCCTCTATCTCTGGTGCTGGGGCTAAAGTTGACCCAGGTGGCCAGGTAAAGACAAGGAAGAAAACCTGGATATAAAGCAGAGGAGAGACAGGGCCAGTGGGCACCCATGAGAACAGCCTGGCACCCTCTTCTGCCTCGCCTTGGCTACAGCCAGGCCAAGTCTAATCAAATTAGGAAATTCAGACCATGAACTTCCTGCCCACCCCCACTCTTAGCCCTGGAGACTGAAGCAGCTCTGTAGGCTCTGAGTCTAATTCATCCGTTCATTCATTAAGCAAATGCTTGTGGGATGTCTGCCATGAAGCAGTGAGGTTCAGTTGCTTGAAATTCTGGGGTAAATACCCAGGTACCTTCTCGCCGGAGACCATCCTCAGGATATGGCACTGTTCCCAATGGCCAAGACGGTGACAGCTATGTTCCAGTGAGCCAGACGTTTTGATACAGTGTTTTTAAAGGAGTTTATACTACCGTATGTCACGGTGAGCTCATGTTGTCGGCTGACCCAGTCTCACAGCCTTTCTTTACTGCGCACTCCGTGGAGTGGCTCGCCGGGGGACATAGCCACAGCCGTCCTGTCACATCGTTTCCTGCGCTTTACATTCTTAGGGCCTGACCTGAGCATGGAGGCATTCTCTGCATTCTTGTATCCCCCCAAAGGGATGGACAAACACTCCTGAACACCCACCACTCTGTAGTCATCATGCTGGGTGCCCTGAACACGTCTAGTGGTCCCCTGAGCCCAGATTTAAAGCGTCAGTGTCACCGCCGGCATGCCTGTTCTTTCCCCACAGCCTGTCTGCCTTATACCATGACTTCCCACTCCCCAACCCCCTGCAACAAGTACAGATTTCCGGGCCCCAAATCTCTATGATCATAGCCTGGGACTCATTTTTAATAAGCTCTGACAGCAGTTCTCATGATCATGGATGGATGTTTCAGGAACCTCACTTTTTCTTTTCTCCAAGCCAGCAGTTAACCCCCTGTGGGTGACTTGGACATTTTTGAGAGATGCCAAAATATTGCATTGCTAACAGTAACTAAGTTATGAAAATGTGTATCTCCTCTACCATTTTTTATGAATGAAAAATAATTTGAGGTTACCACTTATTCTAATGTGGTTGCCCTTATAACAGAGAAGCCATGGGGTGACTTCTAACAAATGTAGCAGACATTGCTTAAATGGTTCCCTAATGTAGAGCAATGTAGTAAGCAACTGGTATTGCTGGTACTTTGAGCTGGAAGGGGGTTTGCCACTATCATCACCCTCTACTTCCCTGCAAAACCTCTTGGGGTTTGCTCAGGACCTCTGTCCACCCATCTGAGCCGATTGCATGAGTGTATCCCTTTTTCCAAGCCACCGAGGTAGCATGTAGGCTGTTCCCACACTGTCTGAAGTCGTCTTCATTTCTCTTCACCATGATCACGGGTTGCTGGTGACGTGAAATATACCTCAGCTTACCTGCAATTAAGTTCCAGAGCACGCCAGCATGTTGTAAAGGTTCAAAGGAAAGTATTTACCAGGGGCGTTTTATCTTGCTTTGTTTATTTGCCCGGATGGAAATGTACAGTGTGTTTTACTTGTTAGGTCTGACAATGCATAACTGATTTGTGACTCTACTTTGCAACCCACGACTTACAAGTTAATTAGAAGCACTTTTCCCTAATTATATTTGAGAGTTTGCTCTATTTGCTCTACAATTATCACAAAAATTACATTAGCTAGTGTTAGCTAACACAGCATGGAAATCCCCACCGGATCCTGGAGAAGAGGAGAGAATTAAAGAATGTCTGCCTCCCCAGCCCGACACCTGGTTTCCTTTCCAGCAGATGTTTTTATTTGTTATTCTCCATGAAATGTTCAAAGACAAACTTCATTCCTGGTTGTCCCTTAGAGGCTGAAGCTGGAGGAGAGACGTTTCGTGCCAAACTGCCTTCACATAGCGACTCACTCTTCACGTGGCCTGCCCATCATGAGTGAGAGTCGATTTGCCATCATGGCAGCTGGATGCTATCAGAGAGGTGCCTCCCATGGGAATGCTCAGAAGACTCTCCGAAATGATTTCTTAACACAGGGACCTGTATCATGGAGACCTGTGATGCCAGGGAAATAAAGAAATAGTCCTGAGCCGCTGGTCTTCATGTCCATCTTCCTTCTTTCCTCTGTTCTCCAGTGTACTTCTGAGCAACACTACATGCAAGGCTGAGTGGATGATATAAAATATATGATATAAAATATAAAGATGATGTAGGTATGAGCTCTGTCCCCAAGGAGCTGTCAATCAAGTCTTAAGAGAGGTGACATGGGTACAAAGTAAGCACTGAGAAAGGGCCAGAAGAGCTTAGAGGAGCAGAGAGAATTCTCAGTTGAGGGAAGTGGACAGAGGAGCATGGTAGGCTACAGTCCATGGGGTCGCAGAGAGTCGGATACAACTGAGCCGACTTCACTTTCACTTTCACTTTTACTGAGGAAAGTGGTGTTTGAACAGTAGTCCCCTCTTATCTGCAGTTTTCCTTTCTAAAGTTTTGGTTACCTGCAGTCAACAATGGTCTCAAAATATTTAAAAATTCCAGAAATAAGCAACTGATGAGCTTTAAATTGTGTGCCATTCTGGGTAGTGTGATGATATCGTCACGCCTGGGAGTGAATCTCCCCTTTGTCCAGCATGTTCTGTCCATTAATTGGCTCATTTGGGGTAGTAAATGGCAATCCACTCCAGTATTCTTGCCTGAAAAATTCCCTGGGCAAAGGAGCCTGGCAGACTGTAGTCCATAGGATCACAAAGAGTCAGACATGACTGAGCACACACACATCCACACACAGCTGGCTCAGCAAGAGTAGTGATGCTGGCAATTCAGGTATTCTCTTACAGTGCCAAATTTGTAAGTTACCTTGTGGCCCAGATGATAAAGAATGTGCCTGCAATGCAGGAGACCTGATTTCTATCCCTGGATCAGGAACATCCCCTGGAGAAGGGAATGGCAACCCACTGCAGTATTCTTGCCTGGGAAATCCCATGGACAAAGGAACCTGGCCGGCTATAGTCCACGGGATTGCTAAGAGTTGGACACAACTAAGCGACTAAGGCTAACACATATGTATAGAAAAAAACATATGAATACTATATATATAGGATTTGCTACTATCTGGTTTCAGGCACCCAGTGGGAATCTTTTTATGTCTTCATCTTTGGTCCTACCTAGTTCTAAGGAAATTGGCTTGCCTTTTTGGAGGTTTGGGGTCTTCTGCTGTCCTTTAAAAGTTGTTCAGTAGGAATTGTTCCAAATTCTGATGAACTTTTAATCTATTTGTGGGGGGTCAGGTGATGCCCCCATCTTTCTCCTCCCCCATCTTCTTCCGTCTCTCATCACTGTAAATCTTGAAACTCATCCCCCTCAGATCAAGGGGGCTGACTGCATTAGGGTGCAGAGATGCCCATGAGTTTGGCTTTCAGATAATGGGAGCAAGAGAATAAGACATGAGTCAAAAAGCAGTGAAGAGAAAGCCCCCATACGTGAACCTAGAATCACCTCTCCTCCAATCAGAATGAACTGAGTATGTCATTCATGTATATGCATGGGGAGCAGGCATCCTCCTGCACACATGTCCCCACAAATGGTCCCTTCTGTATTTGCTGATGCCACCCTCCTGGCATCAAGGCCCAAGGCCGCCTACTTCAAAGAGTTCTGGTCTTTTCTCTCCATCCATATTTGCCTTTTAATCTCTTACCCTTCAAGAAGCCAAGTGCCTTTCAGGGGGCGGGCATCGCTGGATGGTGCCTCATAATTCTCTATGGCAGAGGTCCCCAGCCCCTTGTTAGGAGCTGGGTTGTACAGCAGGAGGTGAGTAAGAGCTAATACAGCTTCATCTGTATTTACAACCACTCCCCGTCACTTGCATTACCACCTGAGCTCCGCCTCCTATCAGATCAGCAGCAATATTAGACTTGATAGGATTGCGAACCCTACTGTGGACTGCACACGTGAGGGATCTCGGTTGGGCACTCCTTATGAGAATCATCGGGAAACTGTCCCACTCATCCACAGTCTGTGAAAAAACTGTCTTTCATGGAACTGGACCCTGGTGCCAAAAACCTTGGGGGCCTGTCTTCTCTGTAACTTTACATCCTTCACCCAAATATTGCTGGAGGTCCCCCCAGGGCCAGGATTGTTCTCATCAGTGAGAAAGTGTGCACACACCATTAGTTCACAAACAAACAGTGATTAGGAACTCATTTACTGTGCAAATGGCAGTTGTCCAACTTAAAAGTTTGGAAATTTTTTCAAGTAAAATTTTAAACCATAGAAACTTGATCATAAAAGTATTCAGTACTTCACCCTGGGCAGTCCTGTAACAAACACATTGAGCACTTACAAATAATGGTGCACATTAGCCGAAAGAGCCACTTGCCCTACATTCTGTTTGGCTTTCACTCATGTTGGATTTCTTTTGTTCAAGAAAATGGATTTTAATTCATAAACTCATTTCCATCTTCAATTGGCGTACCTGCTTGGGTCACAAATATAGCTTCGAGGCTTATCTTCCCAGTTACTCATTAAAAGCAAACGTGAGCAAGTCCTCTAATCTGATCTCCAGACATATTTAACAGTTAGAACCATATTTTAGGGCTTCCCAGATGGCACTAGTGGTAAAGAACCTGTCTGCCAAAGCAGGAGATGTAAGAGACTTGGGTTCAGTCCCTGGGTGACAAAGATCTCCTGGAGGAGGGCGTGACAGCCCACTCCAGTATTCTTGCCTGGAGAATCCCATGGATAGAGGAGCCTGAGAGGCTAAAGTTCATAGGTTGCAAAGAGTCAGACAAAACAGAAGTGACTTAGCACAGCATATTCATATTTTACATTCAGAAGTATCAGTAGTAAAACGGCTACTTTCATTCCTCACATTTTAGATTGAGATATGTTTTTAGACTAAATGACATTATTCCCCATATTTTATTCTTCATTCAAAAATCTTTTTCCTCTTAAGTTAGTGAGAGGTAATAACATGCTTGGAATCTAAGGCTGGAAAATACAAATTCCAAAGCAGTCAGAAAACATTTTTTATTAATAAAAAGAGGATCTTGGCCATTAACCATGGTGGGTTTTGTTTTTTGTTTTTTAAGTGACTTTATAGTCTGGATGGAGCAGATGTTTAATTTCATATTGGTTCCAACCAGGCTCAGGGCAATGGAGGAAAAGAGTTTAAAGAAGAGAGAGAGGAAGAAAACCAAGTACATTTGTTTTACTTTGGCAGTGGAACCTCAGCTCCAGGGTGCCTTTCCCAGATGCTCAGCTTTTCCTTTGACTCTGGAGGCATTTTCTGATACATGTAATCATTCACACACACACCCCACCATGCGTATCCTTCACAAAGGACATTTATAGGCAGGATGGGGTTAATTTGCTTTATTCCCGATGCCCTTTTCAGGAGACTTCCCGAAGCTTTGTTAAATTAACAAGAAGTAGAAATTTGTATTTAACACACAGCTATGGTTATGAGATGAACATGTATCACTTAGGATTTTCAAGCAGTTTATCAATTTAATAATTTTCGGCAAAAGTGCCCCTGCTATTAACTTAGTTATTGGAGTGTGTAAACACACATGTGAAATGTTATTGTCATGTGTAAACTTCACTTTGAACACAACTAGGTATTTATGTTAATAACTTGAACCGAATGAAAATGGGATTGAAAAGAAAGAAAGGACCATGTGATTCCAGGATGGAACTTTCCCCAAAGCAAGCACTGTCTGATTAAGCCACTGAAAAGAAAGGGGTACGTCACTACAGTTTGCTGATGAACCTCCAAACATCAGGATCTCATTAAAAGTCTTTTTACCCCAGGGAATCCCCTTGTCATCTCTAGGTAGCTTTGCTAAAGCTGCCATTAGGGCTGAGATGTAACATACCACTATCTGAGTTGCTATGGAAACAGTTCTATCTATGCAAATTACTTTTTAAAAATCATTAGGCCACAGGAAGTCTGACATACAAAATTTGCAAGGGTTCTAGCCCACAGCCACTCTTGGCATTGTGTCTTCCTTCTAACTGTCCCCAGTTTTTTTTTGTTTTGATGTATCTGTTTTACACAATCACTATTGAATCCTTAGAAGAGATCACTTGTTGTAAGAGCTGAAGGCAGGGAATTGAGGGAATCACCTGCAGGAAGCTTTGAGAACTCTGGGGGCTGTGGAAGAATAAAGTTACCCAGACATGGGATGGGAAAAGAGAGAGGCTGATGTCAAGCATGACTATGGAAGACACCACCTGTCTCCACTCATCCCTCTTCAAAATTTAAAAGACACTGGTATACGTACAAGCATAGGCATGCACACACCCATGCAGGTGTGCCCACACAGACGCCGGCATGCACACACACACACGACACGCTGACACACACATATGAAGAACCTCGGATTTATCACACATTTATGTCCCTTGCACAGCCCTTGCTCTGCCAGGCGCAGATCTGCCTTAGGAGGACTGCTATCCCCGGCTTCCTTTGTGCAGCTGTTTTACACACTGCACTTAGTGGGGACCTTATAATTTTCCAGCAGAGCTTTGCAATTCCCCCGCCCCCACCCCCACCTCGCTGGTCAGCACAGCTTCCCTTGGCACAATGTGCCCTGCTCTGCTGGTACCCAGAAGTGTCTGTCCTGAGCCCCCAGGAGGCTGTCGCTGAGCAGTGGTATGTGACCCAGAGAGGAGGAATGACCTTCTGCCCTTTGCATTCGAGTTTGCCCTGAAATTCCCCAGTAGGGTTTCATATGCCCCATGCGTTACAAAAATAGCTTTTCCCATCTTTATCTCCATGGCTAACCAATTACTGGGCTGGGGACAGATCCAAGTAAAGCTGCCCACTCTGGTCACTGAGTCCCTGCTCTCCATCACTGCCTCCTGCTCATGGTACCTGGTGGCTGGTTCCCACGCAAGTCACTTCTCTTCTCAGAGGCTTTCCTGCCCTTCTTGTCAGTTACTGCCTAGCCTGACTGACCTCCTCAGAGACACCCACGTCCCCATGGTGCACAGAGCTTGAGTTTTCCCCCAGAACCTCCTGGGCCTATATTCTCACAGATTCTGCCAGCCCCACATCTCCAAGCTGCCAGGAGTGCCCAGTCTTGTCTGAACTCAGCAGTAAATGAGTATCAGCTAAGATTCTCACCAGCGTCCCAGCCACATGTGACTCCTTTATGGCAGGGGTCAGCTTACACCATAACAAGTGTACATATTTCAGTTTGGCTCTCCGAGGAATCAGCTTGCCTTTCCATGTTTGCTATGGAGTAGCAGGACTGAGAAAGTCTTGTCCAGCTGAGCAGACAGCTGGACAAGAAAGTCTTGGGCGGAGATGGAGAAGCGATGGGTGTTACCTGGCTTAGGGGTCCGGGACCTCAGTAGATTAGCCCACTGCCCTGCAGGCACCATGAGGCAGAGAGGCTATAACTATGAGCGTCATGTATATGATTCAGTGCCTAAAATTTTTAAAGTGTGCTCTCAACCAACCACAGTTATCTTGTTTTCTTTTTTGCTTTCAATGCTTTAAATATTAACCTAGACTTCAGCTTCCCTGGTAGCTCAGATGGTAAAGAATCTGCCGGCAATACCGGAGACCCAGGTTCAATTTCTGGGTTGGGGAGATCCACTGGAGAAAGGAATGGCAACTCACTCCAGTATTCTTGCCTGAAGAATCCGCATGGACAGAGCAGCCTGGTGGGCTTATAGTCCATGGGGTCCCAAAGAGTCGGACATGGCTGAGGAACTAACACACTACCTTCCAAACAAGTATCTTACAGTTTCAGCCCCCATTATCCTACTTCCCTTGCTAGTTACAAAATGAGTGCTCTAGGCCCAGCCTTCCTTCCATGAAGGTCAGGGTTGTAACTTATTTCCCTGTCAAAAAGCAGAGTCTTTATTTCATTATACCCAGCAGGTAAAAAGTGTGTCATTGTTATCCTCATGCTGGCATAAGAAGGGACCATTGAAAAGCTAACATCATATATCCCAAAGCAAAATTTCCTTCTTATCTCAATAAAATCAATTTAGAATTCCAATGCATGCTTTCTCCAAGCCAATCACATGTATATATATAATTAGATATCATCCAGGCTTATCTATTCTCAGATTATTTACAGCTTTAATTGAAGGGTATAAATAGGATGAAATGCTTTCAGACCTCAAATTTACTAAGTTTTAGGAGTGAAGGTCAGAATATGATTTGATATAACCACACTTCCTATAACAGAACATCCCTTCCTGTGAAGAATTGTAGGTATTATAGCGCATCAGTGTTACGTGTCTGTAAATATATGTACTTAAAGGCATAGTCTTAAATCGTAGCCTTGTTTTAGAAAATATAGCAGAGTGCTCCACATTTACGTTTAAAATGAATGTCCATGTGATTTATCTTGAAATGTTTCTATTGAGGAAGTTATAGTCATCTGAAATGGAGAAAAATTAATAAAAATATGAAAATTGCTTTTTACTGAACATACCAACCAACTCCATAATTAATAAATAATTGTAAAATATATGAGTTATCTCTGTGGGGTAATTTTAAGTAAAAACATTTGAGCTGTGCAATATAGTTCTTATGTAGTCTGAAAAAACACTAAAACATAGGTCTCTTTTTTTTTAAGACATGTCTTTCGAACAGCTAAATTTAAATAGAGGATTCATGATATATTTGTCTTCCTTATACACTAACTTGATAAAAATTATTATATTTTTTTCCAGGTTGATATGATTAAATGTCATGATTCCTCTGAGTCTAATTAATTTTAATGACAAAATTTATATGCTATAAATTTCTAATTTTAAGTGCACTTTTAAAAATCATAAAATTCTACAAGGCTCTCTTGACTTCCCTCCTCTCAGCTATACCAGGCTACCTCATTCGCCCTGCACCTCATTTTGTCGGGACCACCTTCCATCATGAGCCGTTATCAATCATTCTTCCCCCAGCCAGTGTTGATACATCAGGATTTTCCATTTTTGTGGCACAGCAGATATTTCATGTCCTCTTCTATTGTGAACATTAACCCACAAGCTCCTTGAGGGCAGTGGCAGAAGTCATCTGTGTATCCATGATGCTCAACCCAGCACATAGTTAGAGCTCAAGAAAACCCTCCTGCATTAATTTGTTTGGAAACTCTGTTCGGGTTTTATCCTTATTTGGCTGGGCATCTCCTCTCAAACATACGCTGCAGCTAATGACCGCTGTTCTCTTCTGCTTTTAGTTGTTAAGAGAGAGGATTAGAGCAGTGGTGGACTTGCTCCTGTTCACTGACTGCTCATCTGTCTCTGATTCAGAGTCAGAGCCTGCCGGGTGAAAGTACATTAACCCTTCTGTAGAGAAAACCAGAACAGTTCAAGGGTCAGAATGGACAAAGAGACATCTCATTGCTACTTCAGACAGTATAAAGTCAGCTTGAATTTTTAAAAGGCCAACTTTCTGTCTTTTTCAGCTCTTTTCTACCTCATTACTTTCCATGCTATCACCACCACCACCACCATCACTTCCACCTCCATCATCATCCCCCACTCTGCCACCATCACTGACCACCACCATGACCGTCTCTACCACCACCATACCAATAGCTACCTGGATTCAGTGTGCTACCTTATGTACATTTATCCGATATAAACAATTTAACATAGCGTTTAGATTAATTGGTGCATGTTTTCCTGTAATAATATTGAGAATATTTTCCATTGAATTATATAACTTTATTATCGCAAAGCATAATTCACTTGGGAAAATAATTGACAATGCTGCCTGAATATTGCCATAAAAAGCAACTCAGTGTCAAAAATCACAACACTTGTTTCTGCAAGAGATTTTTCAGAATTTAAATGAATGATACAAACATTTCTCTCTAATAGTTCATTCCATGTAGTTTAATGATACTGTACATCTAATCATTCTGAGCAAGACCCAAATAAATGATACCACTGTCTTACTTCTCATAAATATTTTTTCAGTATATAGGAGATGATAGGTAAAAGTTGTTCCTAATCATTTTCAGTGCATGTATGTGTTATATATATATATATATATATATATATATATATATATATATATATATTTCTATTTTTTTCTCTTAAAAACTAGAGTCTAAGTAGTGCCTTTGATCTTTGAGTAGACAGGAATTTGCTTGCTGTTTGTAGTTTTTAATAACAGTGTGAATCCTGACTCACAGATAGCATGTTAGATGCACCATACTGTAGATCGAGTTAACAGGAAACTGAAAATCCAATGCCTTGAGTTTTGTAACTGAACACTCAGTTTTCTTCTCTGCTGCTGCTGCTGCTAAGTCACTTCAGTCGTGTCCAACTCTGCATGACCCCATAGACGTCAGCCCACCAGGCTCTCCTGCCCCTGGGATTCTCCAGGCAAGAAAACTGGAGTGGGTTGCCATTTCCTTCTCCAATGCATGAAAGCAAAAAAGTGAAAGTGAAGTCGCTCAGTCGTGTCCGACTCTTAGCGATCCCATGGACTGCAGCCCACCAGGCTCCTCCATCCTTTCTTCTCTAGACACCTAGAAACAAAAGCACAGGATTTTCTTCTAAGATATTCTTCACACAATATCTTCAGCCTATTTTTCTGAGAGCTCTAAGTTCTTATTTTATTCTATGCTGAAAATCTAAGTATTTAACTAAGAGATATAATACCCACTCGAGTTTGCAGGTGTTATAAACTCTGTCATTACAGGATTGTGTACTTGGACCCTATTATTTCAGACCCCAGAAGAGTGCTTATATTTTAATGTTATCATCCTTAATGCTTATTAAGAGCTTATATAAGAAACCAGTATGAGAAACATATCAGCAAAACCTCCCACCTTGCTCTTATGTCATTTGCTCCCTTTTATATCATTCTTTTCTTAAATCTATTGGGCACGAGGACAAACAAACGGTTGTTGAGTAGGGCAGTGACATAAATCCCTACTGCTGGGTAAGAACATGAATCTGACAGTGATGACATGATGGATTGGAGTAAATAACCTGGTTAGGGATAAACAGAGGTAGTGAGAACAGTTAGGTTATTGTGGTATTCCAAGCTAGAAACGATGTGGTATTTTAAGCTGGAAATAATGAATCAGAATCATAACAGTAGAATCCAATTAGGATGATCCTGGGTCCTGAGTTCCATTGTTGCAAGTTGGAGTAGAGAAACTGGATGTCTCAGAGTAGCATGGTGTGGAGAGAGGAGTAGAAATTACGGGATAGATAAGTAGGAGCGCATTCCATGGATTGAGTTCATCCTGCTCTGCAACCATACCAGTGTTACCACCCTCAACCTACAGATACAATAGGGGATATACTTACTAATGTGCATGATTAGAGCTTTATGGCCTTAGACTCTGGCAGCAGAGAAAAGAGTTTGCTATTGAATGTTATGTGGCCGCCTGGATGGGAAGGGAGTTTAGGGGAGAATGGTTACATGTATATATATAGTTGAGTCCCTTTGCTGTTCACCTGAAACTATCATAACACAGTTAATTGACTACACCCCACTACAAAATAAAACATTTAAAACAAAAGAGTTTGTGATTGAAGCAATGTGGAAATGTGAGCATCTATTGTCAACCCTGTACGTGACTGTTGGCTGCAGGTTCCCAGAATCTTTTTACACATTCTGTTGATAATTGTCTCAGCTTGCTCCTAGCAGAACACGAGTTAGACAAATCATGTCAGGGGAAAGAGCAAAGACAAGTGTCACCTAGATTTCAAAAAGAAGTGTTACTCACAGAAAACAAATGAATTACAAGATGCCATTAAAAATGAAATGTAGGTATCAGTAGATTAAGGGTCACAAAAAATAAGGGTTAGAAATAACAAAAATAAATAGTGACTGTGGGCATCAATACTGCTTCTGATACCTTCTAAATTCTTCAGGATCTTCACAAGTTTGCAACTTTTAGTAGCTTTATTTATGTGTTTATTCCCATGCATGACACAATGGGAAAATACAGTAACAAAAAACATGAACTGACATTTCAGAAAACAGCATGCCAGAAGCTCATATGCTTGGGTTTAATTAAAAGGAATTGAGAGGGTTAATTCTTAGGTAGGTTGATAAGGAGTCTGGGGCCCTTGAGAAGGAGAAAGGGATTCGGGGCCCTCAAGGAGGAGAAAGGGACAAACTTTTTTTTCCTACATTCCTTTCTCTTAGTTACATAAGAGTTTTTTGTTGTTGTTGTTGTTAAGCTTTGAATTGTTATGGCAGTAGTCTATTTTCTTCTAAGACTTTCTTTAAGACCAGCTAATGATTACACTTTAGTAATAACACATTATAATACTTACACATTAATAAACTGATGAAAATTCTAAAAAAGATGGGAATACCAGACCACCTGACGTGCCTCTTAAGAAACCTATATATATGCAGGTCAGGAAGCAACAGTTAGAACTGGACATGGAACAACAGACTGGTTCCAAATAGGAAAAGGAGTACATCAAGGCTGTATATTGTCACCCTGCTTATTTAACTTATATCTAGAGTACTTCATGAGAAACACTGGGCTGGAAGAAGCACAAGCTGGAATAAAGATTGCCAGGAGAAATATTAATACCCTCAGAAATGCAGATGACACCACCCTTATGGCAGAAAGTGAAGAGGAACTAAAAAGCCTCTTGATGAAAGTGAAAGTGGAGAGTGAAAAGGTTGGCTTAAAGCTCAACATTCAGAAAACGAAGATCATGGCATCTGGTCCCATCACGTCATGGCAGATAGATGGGGAAACAGTGTCAGACTTTATTTTTCTGGGCTCCAAAATCACTGCAGATGTTGACTGTAGCCATGAAATTGAAAGACGCTTACTCCTTGGAAGGAAAGTTATGACCAACCTGGATAGCATACTGAAAAGCAGAGACATTACTTTGCCGACAAAGGTCCGTCTAGTCAAGGCTATGGTTTTTCCAGTGGTCATGTATAGATGTGAGAGTTGGACTGTGAAGAAAGCTGAGTGCCAAAGAATTGATGCTTCTGAACTACGGTGTTGGAGAAGACTCTTAACAGTCCCTTGGACTGCAAGGAGATCCAACCAGTCCATCCTAAAAGAGATCAGTCCTGGGTTTTCATTGGAAGGACTGATGCTGAAGCTGAAACTCCAATACTTTGGCCACCTCATGTGAAGAGTTGACTCATTGGAATAGACCCTGATGCTGGGAGGGATTGTAGGCAGGAGGAGAAGGGGATGACAGAGGATGAGATGGCTGGATGGCATCACCGACTCGATGGACTTGAGTCTGAGAACTCCAGGAGTTGGTGATGGACAGGAAGTCCTGGCGTGCTGTGATTGATGGGATCGCAAAGAGTCGGACATGACTAAGCGACTGAACTGAATGATTATCAACAAAACAACTAATCTTGATCAACGATGTGTTTTACCTTAAGCTCTGTTCAGTTCAGTCACTCAGTCATGTCTGGCTCTTTGTGACCCCATGGACTGCAGCATGTCAGGCTTCCCTGTCCTTTACCATCTTCCAGAGTTTGCTCAAACTCATGTCCATTGAGTCAGTGATGCCATCCAACCATCTCATCCTCTGTGGTCCCCTTCTCCTCCCACCTTCAGTTTTTGCCAGCATCAGGGTCTTTTCAAATGAGTCAGTTCTTCACATCAGGTGGCCAAAGTATTGGAGTTTTGGCTTTAACGTTAGTCCTTTCAATGAATATCCAGGACTGATTTCCTTTGAATAGACTGGTTTGATCTCCTTGCAGTCCAAGGGACTCTTGAGAGTCTTCTCCAACACCACAGTTCAAAAGCATCAATTCTTTGGTGCTCAGCTTTCTTTATATTCCAACTCTCACATCCATACGTAACTACTGGGAAAACCATAGCTTTGACTGGATGGACCTTTGTTGGCAAAGTAATGTCTCTGCTTTTTAATATGCTGTCTAGTTGGTTATAACTTTTCTTCCAAGGAGCAAGCATCTTTTAATTTCATGGCTGCAGTCACCATCTGTAGTGATTTTGGAGTGCCCCCCCCACCCTCCCCCCCCTCACCAAAAACAGTCTGTCACTGTTTCTATTGTTTCCATCTATTTGCCATAAAGTAATGGGACCAGATGCCATGATCTTAGTTTTCTGAATGTTGAATTTTAAACCAACTTTTTCACCTCCTCTTTCACCTTCATCAAGAGGCTTTTTAGTTCTTCTTCACTTTTTGCCATAAGAGTGGTGTCATCTGCATATCTGAGGTTATTGTTATTTCTCCTGGTAATCTTGATTCCAGCTTGTGCTTCATCCAGCCTGGCATTTCTCATAATGTACTCTGTATATAAGTTAAATAAGCTGGGTGACAATATACAGCCTTGATGTACTCCTTTCCCAATTTAGAACCAGTCTGTTGTTCCATGTCCAGTTCTAACTGTTCCTTCTTGACCTGCATACAGAGTTCTCAGGAGGAACGTCAGGTGGTCTGGTATTCCCATCTCTTTAAGAATTTTCCACAGTTATTTTCCACACAGTCAAAGGTTTTATGTAGTCAATAAAGCAGAAGTAGATGTTTTTCTGAAACTCTCTCTCTTTTCTCTTTTCTGATTTTTTGATGATCCAACTTATGTTGGCAATTTGATCTCTGGTTCCTCTGCCTTTTCTAAATCCAGCTTGAACATCTGGAAGTTCATGGTTCACATATTGCTGAAGCCTGGCTTGGAGAATTTTGAGCATTACTTTGCTAGCGTGTGAGATGAGTGCAATTGTGCAGTATTTTGAACATTCTTTGGCATTACCTTTCTTTGGGATTGGAATGAAAACTGACCTTTTCCAGTCCTGTGGCCACTGCTGAGTTTTCCAAATTTACTGTCATATTGAGTGCAGCACTTTCACAGCATCATCTTTTAGGATTTGAAATAGTTCAAGTGAAATTCCATCACTTCCACTAGCTTTGTTCATAGTGACGCTTCCTAAGGTCCACTTGACTTTGCATTCCAGGATGTCTGGGTCTAGGTGAGTGACCACACCATGGTGGTTATCTCAGTCATGAAGATCTTTTTTGTGTAGTTCTTCTGTGTATTCTTAAGCTCTGTTCTAATGATTATGTAACAACAATATATCTTGCTGGAGGACTTAAGAAGTACTTCTGACGAATCCTGTTATCTTGAGATGAATGTTGTGGGAGTGGGTCTGGTAAGACCTTTCTATTATTAGTAACTAACTGAAAAACTGTATAAAGCCCCACCCAGACCAGTGACTGGGGCCCTCCCTGCCCCCTTCTGATATCTGTGTCAGAAGCTTTCTCTATCCCATTTTCACTATAATAAATCTTTTTCCACATGAAACTCTGAGTGACTGAAGCCACATTTTTGGTCCCGAAGTGAGATTTGCTTCTTCAGAGACCACAAATACAACACCATTCAGTGTAAGCTATCAGAATTCCCATGGTTTATTTTAAAGGAATATGTGTTTTGTATTGGATCTCCAAAAATAAAAATGATTGCTGGCATTCAGCATTGGCTAATACCAGCAAAATAGGAACTTCTAGTGACTGTGTCTTGACTGCCATCTTTCTAGAGAGAATTTTGTCAATATGCCTCCATATTTAAAGTGCAAAGACCACTGGGATCTTCCCCAGCGGTCCAGTGGTAAAGACCTGTGCTCCCGCTGCACAGGGCATAGGTTGGATTCCTGGTTGAGGAACTAAGATCCCACATGTTGCATGCCCGCCCCACCCCCCACCCCACAAAAAATGTAAAGAACCTTTACCTAACAATTCAAATTTTAGGAATTATATTGAGGAGCTACTAAGAAAAATCTTCAGAGAAGATAAGTGAAAAGGATTGAAAATATTCTCTGGCACATAATAGGTACCAATGTCAGCCACAAAAATAGAAGCACTCTAAATGTCCATCTGTATACAATTGGGTGAAAAAAAAAACAGTCCATTAAATAGAATACTACTAGGCATTAAAAATTAAGATGTGTCTAGGTTTCTGTTTATATCTGTTATATATCCATGACATATGTTGAATAGAAAAAACATATTTAATGGTGCTTTGCTATGGTTCTGTTTCAATAAAATGACACACATGAGTGCATGATAAGCATAGAGAAATGTACAAAAAGTGTTCCCTCACATCTGAATATCTCTAGGTGGATTTATTTTCCTTTTTTCCTCTTTATCCATCATCATTTTTAATAAACATGATTTTGAGCTTACCCCATGTTAACTTTATAATCAGAAAGATAACTATTATTATATTTGCTAAGTCGCTTCAGTCGTGTCTGACTCTGTGCGACCCCATAGACGGCAGCCCACCAGGCTCCCCCGTCCCTGGGATTCTCCAGGCAAGAACACTGGAGTGGGTTGCCATTGCCTTCTCCAATGCATGGAAGTGAAAAGTGAAAGTGAAGTCGCTCAGGCATGTCTGACTGTTTGCGACCCCATGGACTACAGCCTACCAGGCTCCCTCATCCATGGGATTTTCCAGGCAAGAGTACTGGAGTGGGGTGCCATTAGGAAACTTTAAAATATGTAACAACACATGTGCATTGGGGGAATTTAAAATCGGATAAAAATTGACTACACTGTAAAAGAATTCATCTTATACTCCATGTATCCATACAGAGAAAATACTAATGTCAAAAAACAGATGCATTCTAAAATTTGATGTGCAATAGACAAAGGCTAGAAACTCCAAAGTTTTGGCCTAATAACTCAGTAAAAGCTGCCTTCAATTCTCAGGAAATGGTAGTTTTTTCACTAACCTAAAGGTTAGTCAACAGATAAATGCATTATGTTTGTTTAGCATATTCAACAGTGTCTCTAAAAGTCATTTTATCAATTTTGTAATTTTACCTGAAGGAGCGATACTGAATGTCACATAGCATTTAAATAAGCGAGATTGTCACTTTTCCTAAATTGTTTTCTGAAAACCCTATTACATTTTACATTCCAGTCATAATAGAGGCTTTGCCATTATGCGTGCTTTGCCATGTACTGGGTTTGTTGTTATTGCTTTGATTCGTGAAATACGTAAAATAAGTGATTTTATCCTCTCATTTCATTTGTTCTGCTTATAGTCACTGAATACATGCTGGAATGATCAGCTGGATAACTCATTTTCATTTGTCCTCAATCAACCCACTGATGGGCCTAAAACAGATGCTTTTAAGTGAGAACTGTGGTTCAGTTTTGCTTGAATGTGCATAATAAAAGGAAAACTTGATCTTTTAGATTACCTGTGGATTAAAAAACAAAATAAACAAGTAAACAAACAAACTCAGTAACTAACAGAAGAAGGTGTCATCTCAGACTCAGAGGAGTTTGTGCAGCAAGTTTTTCCCTAGTGCCTTTCTTCTTCGTGCCAAAATGCCTTCACCACCAGACTCTAAGCATCAGACTGCTTAAGACCAGCCAGCCATGGGCTCTCGGTTCTTGGCTTGAACTCTATTTCTGTGACTTTACCCAATCTTGTAGGTTTAAACCCCATCTCACTGCAGAGGGCTCTAAGTTTATCTCTTGAGTTCTGAGCTCCACACTCCTGTCTCCAGCTGCTTCTCGACATCTCCAGAGTGTCTAATTGGCATCTCCAAGATAACACGTCCAAGCCTACAATTGCACTTTCCCTCCAGACTTCTTTCTCCTCCAGTCCTCCGCTCCTCTGTTGTACGAGGCCGAAACATCGGCTCCTCAACACCTCCACCCAGGCCAGACATCATATGTCTGACATGACCACCTGCAGCTCTGCTGACCAGACTGTGTCTTCCCTGAAAATCTGGAGTAGCCTTCTCCCTGATCTGGTTCTCCTAACCTCATTTTAGCCCATTCTCTGCTGAAAACTTCCAGAATTGTGTCTCTAAAAACCAACTGTCTTTTGAGGGTGATGGAAATGTTTTGGAATGAAGGAAGCTGATGGTTTGCAAATCATTGTGAATGTCACTGATTTATATTAATACTTTTGTGGTTAATTGTATGGTATGAATTTTATTTTAATAATTAAAAAAAAAGAAAAGATTTTAAGAAAGTTACCCAGTAGCTAGGCGACCAGTTGAGAATTTGTGTTGTACTTCGTCTTTGAATACTGTAGGTGTGCCAGGAAAGAATGAGACCTTATAAAACAAAGATCCAGTCCTGACAGTTACTGTTCAGTGATGTGCCCCTGCACTTACTGAGGAAACAGGAACTGCTGATCATGGTCCCCAAGGCCCTTTTTAGGATGTGCCTGCTGCTCACCTGCTCTCATCAGGGTGACGGCACATTCGGCTTGAATGCTGGAGAGACTTATATGAAGGGACTCTTTTCCAAGGTGTGAGCAGCGCTAAGGGACTACACCAGGGGTGGATAGGCAGCCAGTGTCTCATCAGTGGAAGCAGTAGGGAGAAACGGTGTTTCCAGACCCCAGGAGATCGGGAGACTTGGAGTTGGGGTGTTCTAGTGACTGAGGGTCTCAGCTCTACAGGTGTGAGCGAGACGAGAGGGTCACAGACAGCAGAAAACCCCCAGCTCTCTTGCCTCAGGCCTTCTGATCGCACACAGATCCTCTACTGGCTGAATCCAACTGCATGTTCAAGGGCAGAGGTGCCTGGGAGATTCAGCACAAGGGCACAGGTGACTTTTTTTAATAGCTATATGAGCCCTGATTACAGACAGCATTAGATATTGTAGTGCTGCAGACATGAATTTGGTAGGAAAGTGAACATCAAATACCTTGTTTTTAGCATTAAACATGTCTTGGGCTTCCCTGATAGCTCAGTTGATAAATAATCTGCCTGCAATGCAGGAGACACCGGTTTGATTCCTGGGTTGGGAAGATCCACTGGAGAAAGGATAGGCTATCAACTCTAGTACTCTTGGGCTTCCCTTGTGGCTCAGCTGGTAAAGAATCTGCCTGCAATGCGAGAGACCTGGGTTCGATCCCTGGGGTGGGAAGATCCTCTGGAGAAGGGAAAGGCTACCTACTCCAGTATTCTGGCCTGGAGAATTCCATGTAGTCTACAGTCCATGGGGTTGCAAAGAGTCAGACACGACTGAGCAACTTTCACTTTCACTTTTTCACTTTCTATGTAGACACTTAAAAAACAAAAGCACAGGGATTTTTTTCTTGGACCCTAAATATGGAATGCCTACGTCCTACTCTCTTCCTATAGTCTTGCTATCAACTGTGTTGTCCTTTCTGAGAATCACTTAGTAGAGAGGGAGCAAATGGAGTGCCCCTTGTCTCATCCCAAACACCGTCTAGCCATACAGACCTTTCTTGTCTTTCCTGAAGAGGATGGTCTCTGTCTGGTTTGACCTTTACAAGACCTTTTGACATCCTAGTCTCAGTGGTTCCACCAAGACTCCTTGACCTTGACACTTGAGACCTCTGCTGTCCCATTTATATTGCCCCCTCCCCAGTTCAGCTCCAAAATTGCTGAATTTTGTGGAATCAAATTTGTGGGTGACTTGCTCACTCTAAGGCTTGAAACATTTCTACTGGACACAGAATATTCTGTTGACTGGATGCATGAATAACCAAATGAATGAAAGGAAAAAGGATTGAATGATCCCATTGGGTCATGATGATGTTCAAGTACAAAGATCTCAGACTATGAAGCTTACTAATCACTTTCCTTTAGTCATAATTGGTAGTTTTTCTGTGTTGATCAATAGAAGTCATCATGGAAGAAATTGACCTTAACTCAGTTATATTCACCAAGGCTAAGATATAATAATTTCTAGTGATTCTTCACTCTGGCTACTTAAAAAAAATGCTCGTGTCAGGGCCCACCTGAGATCACTTATATCAGAATCTCCAGAGGTGGTGACTCTGCGTCAGGATTCTTAATTTCCCCATTATGTCTAGAGTAACGACTACTATGATTGTCTAAATAAGCATCCATTTGATTGTTGAGGAATGTGTGTTTTTTTACTCAATGACATTTTAGTGTGTGTCTACCATACAGTTAGGTCCATGGACATTGACTGTCATCTGTTACCTATTCACACCTGTAAGGATTTACTTCCTCTTTATGGCCACCTAGATGCCATGCTCAGATTTCCTGAATTCTTCTCTTCCTTCAAGGGCTCATTAAAGACCCCATGCCCCATATAGCCTCTCTGATCCCCTCCCTTGGTGATCTTTTGTTGCCTGAATTTTCATGGTTTATCACTTCTGACAGTTAATGGGTTTTATCATATGTTAACTCTATAGTGTAAATTTCATTTTTCATCAGACAAGTGTGCTTTTATCTTCCCAAGTAGACTTTGCTTAATTTACTATAGAATACCCAGAGTTCCTAGTAATACCTCATTTTTAGGCACTCAGCATGTCTGCTGAAAATGAAAAACAGAAATGACACAAAAAAATGCACATTTTCCCTAATCTCTGATTTGGGTAATAGATTTTTTTGAGGAACATGAGAGAGAAGAAAATATGTTTGAAGGAAAATGTGCAATAATGTAAGTTCAAACTTGGAGTTATGGAAATGAAACTCAGAAATAAAAACTTGAGAATGATCATCAGAGATTAAAGTTGAGTCTTAATGTTCTGATTCACAGTCATATTTTCCATGAAAAATAACCTCTGAATGGAGTGTCTCTAAGAGGCAAGATAATTTGGAGTATGGAAGCCTGTATTTATAGCCTAGTTCTGTCTCTCTTGTTTGTTACCTGTCCTTGGGGGATTTTGTAACCTCTTAAATCTTTAGTTATGAATCTGTAAAATGAAATCAATAGCAGTACCTCCCTCCCTAGCTTGGGGTAAGGATTTAATGAAACAGTACATGTGACCTGATATTGGGCCAATAAATGAGGACTTACGACTACCGTTAGCATCACTATGATGCAGCCCCAGTGTCGGACATTCTGATGTAACCGAAAATAAGACCTAGTTTTAAAATTAATATAGTGCACAGAGGAAGGATTGAGTTTTTTAAGTTACCCTTTATCTCAGTGTGATTTTTGGTTCAGTGTTTTCCATGGGCAATTATAGCTGTAGGTATAATATTTTTAGCACAAGACCGCAGAATTAAATGTTTGCAAGAAAAATTATTTGTAAAAGTTGTTTGAGAACCGAATGTACTTCATTCTGTGAACTCAAATGACTTCTTGAAATTTCTCAAGTTACATGACCTGAGGCTAAAAAGAAGCTGGCAAAAGATGAAAAGGAGAACATTCTCTCGTGTTCATGTATTCTGCTTCAAAGGATTGCGTGCCACACCACCTGTCTGCAATTTTAAATAGCGGATTTATGTGCCTGACATTTGTTGGATTGTTCATATGGACCATGGTCAGACTGTTATCTGACTTTCACTTTCACCTACAAGGTCAGTGCCACTGGGTGAGGGCAGCACGTTTTCTCTGTGTCTGTTTCCTCATCTGTAAAACAGAGTTGATTGACATTTTACCCGAGTTAATAGATGCAAGGTGATTAGCAAAGATGCTAGTGTATAACAAAAACTCAAAAATGTTAGGTATTTTTGGTTATTATTCATATTTTTTAAATGTGATCTTATTTTGGATGCCTAGCTCAGCCACACTCTCTGAAAATTTGAGATCCTTGTACATTACCATCATCATCACCCAAGAACTTCATTCATTTACTTGTTCATTCATTCAATTATTCATCCATTCAGGCATACCTATGGAGAGCCTACTAAAAGACAAATTCTTTTCAATCCTATTCGTTGGAGAGCTGAATTAAAATTTCAGTCTCTGATTCCCAGCTGTCTTTTACTCTCCCATCTATGTCTTCATCAAGATTGCTTTTCTTTGAGAGCCATAGAAACTAAGAGTGTGCTTTAAAAAAGAACTTTTTTATTGAAGTATATAGTTGCTGTATGGTGTTACATAGATTTGGGCTTCCCAGATGGCGCTAGCAGTAAAGAACCTGCCTGCCAATGCAGAAGACCTAAAAGATGTGGATTCGATCCCTGGGTTGGGAAGATCCCCTGGAGGAGGGCATGGCAATCCACTCCAGTATTCTTGCCTGGAGAATCCCGTGGACACAAGAGCCTGTCAGACTACAGTCCAGGGTTGCAAAGAGTTGGACACAACTGAAGTGACTTAGTACACATGCGCTTTATATAAATTACAGGTATACAATATAATGAGTCACTATTTTTAAAGGTTATACTTCATTTATAGTTAATATAAAATATTGGCTATATTCCCTATGTTGTACAGTTTATCCTTATAGCTTATTTTATACCTAATAGTTTGCACCAGAAATTATGATGGCTTATCTCTCACATTTTTTCCCCAATCATTATACAATAGAATATTTGTCTTTGACTCTCCCTACACACACACACACACACACACACACACACACAAACACACACACACAGGCCCAAACTTAAGCTCCTTTATTTTATATGTAGTTTGGGGGCACAAAATTGCTGAGATGCACAACCAAAGTATAAGAAATTATTTTTATTAGCACGTACAAGAATGTGATTATTGTCAGAAAAAGGACATCATTTTTAACTGCAAGCACTTTTAGAAAAAGAGGCCCAGTGCCAGTTTCCAGATATTATAACACTCTGTCTGGGTACTTTGGTGACATTTTTTCAAAGTTCTGGCATATCCAAAGTCATTTAGGAAGGATATACTTTTATATAAGCCCAATTTTATATTCCTAACTTGATGTCTTGGGAATTGATAAATAGAACATTCTATGGTTCGTTTACAGAATGCTGTGATCAAACGTGAACTCATGACTTCCACAGATGGTTACTACCAGACGTTGACATCTGCAGGGGAGGAAATTTTTCCCTCTGCCTATCCTAGGTTCTCCAGTTGGGGCTTATAATTTAGGCAAATGACAGATTAACGGGAGCAAAACATAAGTGTATTAACATGTGCAGAGCATATAAATATGGGAGTACCCATTGATGAGCGAAAGTAGAACTTGGGCTTATATATCATTTTAAGGTAAGTAAAGGAAAAGGAGTGTGGCCTTCTTAGGGGTGGAGATAAGTTATGCAAGAGTGATCAGGAAAAGTATGAAAAGCAAGGGCTATATATTAAGGTCCATGATGCATACTGAAGTCAGTGTCTTCACCACATTTGAGTTAAGAATCTTCCTCTTATTGGCATAAGAGGAGACATCTTGACAAATGTATATTTCCTTTATAAATATGTTTTTAAAAAGTAAAAGTGTTACTGGCTCAGTCATGTCCAATTCTTTTCGACACCATGGACAGTAGCCCACCAGACTCTTCTCCAGGCAAGAATACTGAAGTGGGTTGCCATTCCCTTTTCTAGGGGATCTTCCTGACCCAGGGATCGAACCCAGGTCTCCTGCATTGCAGGCAGATTCTTTAACATTTCATATAAATAACAACAGGAGAACTTTTGCTGACTTGGAAGTTTTTCCTGACTCTGATAGTGCTCCCTGGCCTTTAGCTCAAATTATATATATGCCAAAAGCAGCATATTTCAGGGTGGCACATTCTGGTACACTTAACATCCAAATAATTTTTGACTACAATTTAATTTTTAAAAATTACCCTGGGAAGAACTTCCCCATAATTAGACAGGAGCCACATTGCCCTGTCCCTATTGGAGACAGGATTCATTTCCTATGACTAGAATCTGGTGACATTCCTTTACTATAAACACTTAATAGAAGAATTCTAAAGAAATTTGAATCTGCAGTATCCAACTTAGAATGGAAATAGAGGTCATAGACACACTTGAGTCTTGATTCTTCAAAAATAGTCACCATCTTTTGTCTATAACATTGTTTGCATACTTAGTCGCTCAGTCATGTCCAACTCTTTGCAACACCATGGACTGTAGCCTGCCAGGCTCCTCTGTCCATGGAATTTTCCAATCAAGAATACTGGTGTGGGTATTTCCTCCTCCAGAGGATATTCCCAACCCAGGGATCAAACCCACATCTGCTTTGCCTCCTGCATTGGCAGGTGGATACTTTACCACTTAGCCACCCTTAGTTTTAAATTAATTCAGGTTCTGAAACAATAGTGAAGATCAGTTTATCAACTACTCATCAAAAATTTAAGTGACTATGGGCCTTTTGCTCATGCTAATCTATACCAACTTGAACTAAACTTTTAATGTATACTGCTGGGTGGTGCAGGAGACATAAGAGGCACGGGTTTGACCTCTGGGTTAGAGAGATCCCCTGGAGAAGGAAATGCAACCCACTTCAGTATTCTTGCCCAGAGAATCCCATGGACAGAGGAGCTTGGTAGGCTACAGTCCATGGAGTCACAAAGAGTTGGACACTACTGAAACAACTTAGCACACACATGCTGGTGCTAAAGTTAAAAAATCAGAGTGTTCCTGCAATCAGTTTTGACTTTGGAGCAAGCCTCAACATTGATGACTGTATCTTATGTCAGAGTTGTTTTAGAACTTCAGGAATTAAAATGACTCATGGGGGCTCAGGTGGATTTTATCAGCTTCAAGCAGAATTTTCCTGGTGTGTAATAGTGAAGATCTGATTCATTTTCTGATGTAGAGAACTGCTCACTCTTCACCCATGCTGGAGTTAAACATTTCTGTTGCTCAGTCATGTTTGACTCTTTGCAACCCCATGGACTTCAGCATGCCAGGGTTCCCTGTTCTTCACTGTTTCCTGGAGCTTGCTCAAACTCACGTCCATTGAGTCAGTGATGGTGATGCTTTCTAACTGTCTCGTCCTCTCTCTCCCCCTTCTCCTCCTGCCCTCAATCTTTCCCAACATCAGGGTCTTTTCCAATGAGTCGGTTCTTCTAATCAGGTGGCCAAAGTATTGGAGCTTTAACTTCAGCTTCAGCATCAATCCTTCCAATGAATATTTAGGGTTGATTTCCTTTAGGATTGAAGTTTGATCTCTTTGCTGTCCAAAGCATCACAATTCAAAAGCATCAATTCTTCAGTGCTCAGCCTTCTTTATGGTCCAATTCACTTACCTGTACATGACTACTGGAAAAATAGGTAGGGGTCTTTATTTGCAATGTGATGTGTCTGCTTTTTAACAAACTCTCTTGGTTTTCCATAGCTTTCCTTCCAAGAAACAAAAGTCTTCTAATTTCATGGCTTCAGCCAAATCAACTATACTTCAATAGAAAATAGAAAACAAAATTTTCTATTATGCAAGACACTAAGTGTTAAATTTTTTTTTATTTTTTTAATGCACTCATAACTGATGCCAAAATCTGAGCACACTAGTACCCAGTCAGATCTCAGAGATAGAGTTTTGGGTGTCGGAGAAGGCAATGGCACTCTACTCTAGTACTCTTGCTTGGAAAATCCCATGGACAGAGGAGCCTGGTAGGCTGCAATCCATGGGGTCGCTAAGAGTCGGACACGACTGAGTGACTTCACTTTCACTTTTCACTTTCACACATTGGAGAAGGCAATGGCAACCCACTCCAGTGTTCTTGCCTGGAGAATCCCAGGGGCGGGGGAGCCTGGTGGGCTGCAGTCTATAGGGTCGCACAGAGTCGGACACGACTGAAGTGATTTAGCATAGCCTAGCATAGAGAAGAATAGCTATATTGCTTTGCCAGGCAGAGGGGGACTTGACAGACTCCTGTCCCTGAAACCGTGTGTCCCGACCTATCAAGAGAAAATTGGATTAAAGATTAACTGACCATGGCCCTGTCCTTCAGAACAAGACCCAAGTTCCCCACAGCCAGTCCCTCCCATCAGGAAGCTTCCATAGCCTCTTATCCTTATCCGTCAGAGGGCATTTCTTTTTCTTGGGGATGGTCTTGATCCCTGTCTCCTGTACAATGTCACGAACCTCATTCCATAGTTCATCAGGCACTCTATCAGATCTAGGCCCTTAAATCTATTTCTCACTTCCACTGTATAATCATAAGGGATTTGATTTAGGGCATACCTGAATGGTCTAGTGGTTTTCCCTACTTTCTTCAATTTCAGTCTGAATTTGGCAATAAGGAGTTCACGGTCTGAGCCACAGTCAGCTCCTGGTCTTGTTTTTGCTGATTGTATAGAGCTTCTCCATCTTTGGCTGCAAAGAATATAATCGATCTGATTTCGGTGTTGACCATCTGGTGATGTCCATGTATAAAGTCTTCTCTTGTGTTGTTGGAAGAGGGTATTTGCTATGACCAGTGCATTTTCTTGGCAAAACTCTGTTAGTCTTTGCCCTGCTTCATTCCGTATTCCAAGGCCAAATTTGCCTGTTACTCCAGGTGTTTCTTGACTTCCTACTTTTGCATTCCAGTCCCCTATAATGAAAAGGACATCTTTTTTGGGTGTTAGTTCTAAAAGGTCTTGTAGGTCTTCATAGAACCGTTCAACTTCATCTTCTTCAGCATTACTGGTTGGGGCATAGACTTGGATTACTGTGACATTGAATGGTTTGCCTTGGAAACGAACAGAGACCATTCTGTCGTTTTTGAGATTGCATCCAAGTACTGCATTTCGGACTCTTTTGTTGACCATGATGGCCACTCCATTTCTTCTGAGGGATTCCTGCCCACAGTAGTAGATATAATGGTCCTCTGAGTTAAATTCACCCATTCCAGTCCATTTTAGTTCGCTAATTCCTAGAATGTCAACATTTACTCTTGCCATCTTTTGTTTGACTACTTTCAATTTGCCTTGATTCATGGACCTGACATTCCAGGTTCCTATGCAATATTGTTCTTTACAGCATCGGACTTTACTTCTATCACCAGACACATCTACAGCTGGGTATTCTTTCTGCTTTGGTTCCATCCCTTCATTCTTTCTGGAGTTATTTCTCCACTGATCTCCAGTAGCATATTGGGCCCTTACTGACCTGGAGAGTTTCTCTTTCAGTATCCTATCATTTTGCCTTTTCATACTGTTCATGGGGTTCTCAAGGCAAGAATACTGAAGTGGTTTGCCATTCCCTTCTCCAGCGGACCACACCCTGTCATATCTCTCCACCATGACCCGCCCATCCTGGGTTGCCCCACGGGCATGGCTTAATTTCATTGAGTTAGACAAGGCTGTGGTCCTGGTGTGATTAGATTGACTAGTTTTCTGTGAGTATGGTTTCAGTGTATTTGCCCTCTGATGCCCTCTTGCAAGACCTACCGTCTTACTTGGGTTTCTCTTACCTTGGGCGTGAGGTATCTCTTCCCGGCTGCTCCAGCAAAGCACAGCCATCGCACCTTACCTTTGATGAGGGGTCTCTCCTCACCGCCGCCCTTCCTGACCTCGGTCGTGGAGTAGCTCCTCTGGGCCGTGCTTAGTGCGCCAGTCCTCACCGCCATCCTTCCTCGGTCGATGGGTAGCTCCTCTCGGGCGTGCTCTCAGTGCGCCGCGCGGCCGGCGAGGGGCTCTCAGTGCGCCGCGCGGCCGGCGAGGGGCTCTCAGTGCGCCGCGCGGCCGGCGAGGGGCTCTCAGTGCGCCGCGCGGCCGGCGAGGGGCTCTCAGTGCGCCGCGCGGCCGGCGAGGGGCTCTCAGTGCGCCGCGCGGCCGGCGAGGGGCTCTCAGTGCGCCGCGCGGCCGGCGAGGGGCTCTCAGTGCGCCGCGCGGCCGGCGAGGGGCTCTCAGTGCAAAAAAGCAAAATGGCTGTCTGGGGAGGCCTTGCAAATAGCTGCAAAAAGAAGAGAAGTGAAAAGCAAAGGAGAAAAGGAAAGATATAAACATCTGAATGCAGAGTTCCAAAGAATAGCAAGAAGAGATAAGAAAGCCTTCTTCAGCGATCAATGCAAAGAAATAGAGGAAAACAACAGAATGGGAAAGACTAAGGATCTATTCAAGAAAATCAGAGATACCAAAGGAACATTTCATGCAAAGATGGGCACGATAAAGGACAGAAATGGTGTGGACCTAACGGAAGCAGAAGATATTAAGAGGTGGCAAGAATACACAGAAGAACTGTACAAAAAAGAGCTTCACGACCCAGATAATCATGATGGTGTGATCACTGACCTAGAGCCAGACATCCTGGAATGTGAAGTCAAGTGGGCCTTAGAAAGCATCACTACGAACAAAGCTAGTGGAGGTGATGGAATTCCAGTGGAGCTATTCCAAATCCTGAAAGATGATGCTGTGAAAGTGCTGCACTCAATATGCCAGCAAATTTGGAAAACTCAGCAGTGGCCACAAGATTGGAAAAGGTCAGTTTTCATCCCAATCCCAAAGAAAGGCAATGCCAAAGAGTGCTCAAACTACCGCACAATTGCACTCATCTCACACGCTAGTAAAGTAATGCTCAAAATTCTCCAAGCCAGGCTTCAGCAATATGTGAACCATGAACGTCCTGATGTTCAAGCTGGATTTAGAAAAGGCAGAGGAACGAGAGATCAAATTGCCAACATCCGCTGGATTATCGAAAAAGCAAGAGAGTTCCAGTAAAACATCTATTTCTGCTTTATTGACTATGCCAAAGCCTTTGACTGTGTAGATCACAATAAACTGTGGAAAATTCTGAAAGAGGTGGGAATACCAGACCACCTGATCTGCCTCTTGAGAAATCTGTATGCAGGTCAGGAAGCAACAGTTAGAACTGGTCATGGACCAACAGACTGGTTCCAAATAGGAAAAGGAGTACGTCAAGGCTGTATATTGTCACCATGTTTATTTAACTTATATGCAGAGTACATCATGAGAAATGCTGGACTGGAGTAAACACAAGCTGGAATCAAGATTGCCGGGAGAAATATCAATAACCTCAGATATGCAGATGATACCACCCTTATGGCAGAAAGTGAAGAGGAACTCAAAAGCCTCTTGATGAAAGTGAAAGTGGAGAGTGAAAAGGTTGGCTTAAAGCTCAACATTCAGAAAACAAAGATCATGGCATCTGGTCCCATCACTACATGGGAAATAGATGGAGAAACAGTGGAAACAGTGTCAGACTTTATTTTTCTGGGCTCCAAAATCACTGCAGATGGTGACTGCAGCCATGAAATTAAAAGACACTTACTCCTTGGAAGGAAGGTTATGACCAACCTAGATAGCATATTCAAAAGCAGAGACATCACTTTGCCAACAAAGGTTCGCCTAGTCAAGGCTATGGTCTTTCCTGTGGTCATGTATGGATGTGAGAGCTGGACTGTGAAGAAGGCTGAGCGCCGAAGAATAGATGCTTTTGAACTGTGGTGTTGGAGAAGACTCTTGAGAGTCCCTTGGACTGCAAGGAGATCCAACCGGTCCATTCTGAAGGAGATCAGCCCTGGGATTTCTTTGGAGGGAATGATGCTCAAGCTGAAACTCCAGTATTTTGGCCACCTCTGAGTTAAAGAGGTGCGAAGAGTTGACTCATTGGAGAAGACTCTGATGCTGGGAGGTATTGAGGGCAGGAGGAGAAGGGGACGACAGAGGATGAGATGGCTGGATGGCATCACTGACTCGATGAATGTGAGTCTGAGTGACCTCCGGGAGCTGGTGATGGACAGGGAGGCCTGGCATGCTGCGGTTCATGGGGTCGCAAAGAGTCGGACACGACTGAGCGACTGATCTGATCTGATCTGATCAGAGGGCAGACAGAAAGAAAATCACAAGCACAGGAAACTAACCAAACCGATCACACATATCACAGCCTTGTCTAACTCAATGAAACTATGACCCATGCCATGTAGGGCCACCCAAGACAGAAGGATCATGGTGGAGAGTTCTGACAAAATGTGGTCTACTGGAAAAGGCAATGGCAAACCATTTCAGTATTCTTGCCTTGAGAACCCCATGAACAGTATGAAAAGGCAAAAAGATAGCACACTGAAACATGAACCCCCCTAGGTCATTAGGTGCCCAATACGCTGCGGAGAAGAGCAGAGAAATAGATCCAGAAAAAATGAAGAAGCTGAGCCAAAGTGAAAACAATACCCAGTTGTGGATGTGACTGGTGATGGAAGTAAAGTCCGATGCTGTAAAGAACAACATTGCATAGGAACCTGGAATGTTAGGTCTGAGAATCAAGGTGAATTGGATGTGGTCAAACAGGAGATGGCAAGAATGGACATCGACATTTTAGGAATCAGTGAACTAAAATGGACTGGAATGAGTGAATTTAATTCAGATGACCATTATATCTATTATTGTGGGCAGGAATCTCTTAGGGAAAAAGGTGTAGCCCTCAGAGTCAACAAAATGCAGTACTTGGTACAATCTCAAAAGCGACAGAATGATCTCTGTTCATTTCCAAGGAAAGCCATTCAATATCACAGTGATCCAAGTCTGTGCCCCAACCAGTAATGCCAAAGAAGCTGAAGTTGAACAGTACTATTAAGACCTATAAGACTCTAGATCAGATCAGATCAGATCAGATCAGTCACTCAGTCTGTCCGACTCTTTGCGACCCCATGAACTGCAGCACGCCAGGCCTCCCTGTCCATCACCAGCTCCCGGACGTCACCCAGACTCACACCCATCAAGTCAGTGATGCCATCCAGCCATCTCATCCTCTGTCATCCCCTTCTCCTCCTGCCCTCAATACCTCCCAGCATCAGAGTCTTCTCCAATGAGTCAACTCCTCGCATGAGGTGGCCAAAATACTGGAGTTTCAGCTTCAGCATCATTCCTTCCAAAGAAATCCCAGGATTGATCTCCTTCAGAATGGACTGGCTGGATCTTCTTGCAGTCCAAGGGACTCTCAAGAGTCTTCTCCAACACCACAGTTCAAAAGCATCAATTCTTCGGCGCTCAGCCTTCTTCACAGTCCAGCTCTCACATCCATACATGATCACAGGAAAAACCATAGCCTTGACTAGGCGAACCTTTGTTGGTAAAGTAATGTCTCTGCTTTTGAATATGCTATCTAGGTTGGTCATAACTTTCCTTCCAAGGAGGAAGCGTCTTTTAATTTCATGGCTGCAGTCACCATCTGCAGTGATTTTGGAGCCCAGAAAAACAAAGTCTGACACTGTTTCCACTGTTGCCCCATCTATTTCCCATGCAGTGATGGGACCAGATGCCATGATCTTCGTTTTCTGAATGTTGAGCTTTAAGCCAACCTTTTCACTCTCCACTTTCACTTTCATCAAGAGGCTTTTTAGCCCCTCTTCACTTTCTGCCATAAGAGTGGTGTCATCTGCATATCTGAGGTTATTGATATTTCTCCCGGCAGTCTTGATTCCAACTTGTGTTTCTTCCAGTCCAGCATTTCTCATGATGTACTCTGCATATAAGTTAAATAAACATGGTGACAATATGCAGCCTTGACGTACTCCTTTTCCTATTTGGAACCAGTCTGTTGTTCCATGACCAGTTCTAACTGTTGCTTCCTGACCTGCATACAGATTTCTCAAGAGGCAGATCAGGTGGTCTGGTATTCCCATCTCTTTCAGAATTTTCCATAGTTTATTGTGATCCACACAGTCAAAGGCTTTGGCATAGTCAAGAAAGCAGAAATAGATGTTTTTCAGGAACTCTCTTGCTTTATCCATGATCCAGCGGATGTTGGCAATTTGATCTCTGGTTCCTCTGCCTTTTCTAAAACCAGCTTGAACATCAGGAAGTTCACGGTTGACATATTGCTGAAGCCTGGCTTGGAGAATTTTGAGCATTTCTTTACTAGCGTGTGAGATGAGTGCAATTGTTCGGTAGTTTGAGCACTCCTTGGCATTGCCTTTCTTTGGAATTGGGATGAAAACTGACCTTTTCCAATCCTGGGCCACTGCTGAGTTTTCCAAATTTGCTGGCATATTGAGTGCAGCACTTTCACAGCATCGTCATTCAGGACTTGGAATAGCTCCACTGGAATTCCATCACTTCCACTAGCTTTGTTCGTAGTGATGCTTTGTAAGGCCCATTTGACTTCACATTCCAAGATGTCTGGCTCTAGGTCAGTGATCACATCATCATGATTATCTAGGTCTTGAAGCTCTTTTTTGTACAATTCTTCTGTGTATTCTTGCCACCTCTTCTTAATATCTTCTGCTTCTGTTAGGTCAACAACAGAATGCGAAAGACTAGGGATCTCTTCAAGAAAATCAGAGATACCAAAGGAACATTTCATGCAAAGATGGGCACGATAAAGGACAGAGATGGTGTGGACCTAACCTAACAGAAGACTCTAGAACTAACACTGAAAAAGATAAAAAGATGCCCTTTTCATCATAGGGGGCTGGAATGCAAAACTAGGAAGTCAAGAGATGCCTAGAGTTACAAGCAAGTTTTGCCTTAGAGTAAACAATGAAACAAGGCAAAGGCTAACAGAGTTTTGCCAAAGGAACGCACTGGTCATAACAAACACACCCTTCCAACAACACAAGAGATGACTCTGCACATGGACATCACCAGATAGTGAATACCAAAATCAGACTGATTATATACTTTACAGCAGAAGATGGAGAAGCTCTATAGAGTAAGCAGAAACAAGACTGGGAGCAGACTGTGGCTCAGATCATGAACTTCTTATTGCAAAATTCAGGCTTAAATTGAAGAAAGTATGGAAAACCACTGGACTATTCTGATATGACCTAAATCAATTCCCTTAAGGTTATACAGTTGAAGTGACAAATAGATTTAAGGGATTAAATCTGATAGACAGAGTGCCTGAAGCACTATGGACAGAGGTTCATAACACTGAACAGGAGGCCGTGATCAAAACCATGCACAAGAAAAAGAAATGCAGAAAAGCAAAAAAAAAGGTCTGAGGAGGCCTTAACATAGTTGAGAAAAGAAGAAAGTGAAAGGCGAAGAAGAAAAGGAAAGATATACCCAGCTGAATCCAGAGTTCCAAAGAACAGCAAGGAGAGATAAGAAAGCCTTCCTTGATGATCAATACAAAGAAATGGAGGAAAACAATAGAATGGGAACAACTAGAGATCTCTTCAAGAAAATTAGAGATACCAAGGGAACATTTCATGCAAAGATGGGTACAATAAAGGACAGAAATAATATGGACCTAACAGAACCAGAAGATATTAAGAAGAGGAGGCAACAATACACAGAACTATACTAAAAATATCTTTGTGATCCAGGTAACCACCATGGTGTGATCACTTACCTAGAGCCAGACATCCTGGAATGCAAAGTCAAGTGGGCCTTAGGAAGCATCACTAAGAGCAAAGCTAGTGGATGTGATGGAATTCTACTTGCTATGCTATGCTATGCTAAGTCGCTTCAGTCGTGTCCGACTCTGTGCGACCCCAGAGACGGCAGCCCACCAGGCTTCCCCGTCCCTGGGATTCTCCAGGCAAGAACACTGGAGTGGATTGCCATTTCCTTCTCCAATGCATGAAAGTGAAAAGAGAAAGTGAAGTCGCTCAGTCGTGCCCGACTCTTAGCGACCCCATGGACTGCAGTCTACCAGGCTCCTCCATCCGTGGGATTTTCCAGGCAAGAGTACTGGAGTGGGGTGCCATTGCCTTCTCCGAATTCCACTTGAGGTATTTCAAATCCTAAAAGATGATGCTGTGAAAGTGCTGCACTCAATATGACAGCAAATTTGGACAAGTCAGCAGTGGCCACAGGCCTGGAAAAGTTCAGTTTTCATTCCAATCCCAAAGAAAGGCAATGCCAAAGAATGCTCAACTACTGCACAGTTGTACTCATCTCATGCTAGCAAAGTAGAGCTCAAAAATCTCCAAACCAGGCTTCAACAGTATGTGAACCAAGAACTTCCAGATGTTCAAATTAGATTTATAAAAGGCAGAGGAACAAGAGGTCAAATTGTCAACATCTGTTGGATCATTGAAAAAGCAAGAGAGGTCCAGAAAAACATCTATTTCTGCTTTATTGACTATGCCAAAGTCTTTGACTGTGTGGATCACAACAAACTGTGGAAAATTCTTAAAGAAATGGGAATACCAGACCTCTTTACCTGCCTCTGAGAAATCTGTATGCAGGTCAAGAAGCAACAGTTAGAACCAGACATGAAACAACAGATTGGTTCCAAATAACGAAAGGAATACCTCAAGGCTGTATATTGTCACCCTGCTTATTTAACTTATATGCAGAGTACATCATGCAAAATGCCTGGCTGGATGAAGCACAGGCTGGAATCCACATTTCCAGGAGAAATATCAGTAACCTCAGATATGCAGATAACAACATGCTGATGGCAGAAAGCAAAGAGGAACTCAAGAGCCTCTTGATAGAATTGAAAGAGGAGAGTGAAAAAAGCTGGCTTAAAGCTCAACATTCAAAAATCTAAGATCATGGCATCCAGTCCCATCACTTCATGGCAAATGGATGGGGAAACAATGGAAACAGTGGGAGACTTTATTTTGGGGGGCTCCAGAATCAATGCAGATGGTGACTGCAGCCATGAAATTAGAAGAAGCTTGCTCCTTGGAAGAAAAGCTATGACCAACCTAGGAGAGCATATTACAAAGCAGAGACAGTACTTTGCGGACAAAGTTCTGTCTAGTCAAATCTATGGTTTTTCCAGTAGTCATGGATGGATGTGAGAGTTGGACCATAAAGAAAGCTGAGCACCAAAAAAATGATGCTTTTGAACTGTGGTGTTGTAGAAGACTCTTGAAAGTCCCTTGGACAGCAAGGAGATCAAACCAGTCAATCATAATGAAAATCAGTCCTGAATATTCATTGGAAGGACTGATGCTGAAGCTCCAATACTTTGGCCACCTGATACAGAGAGCTGACTCATTAAAAAGATCCTGATGCTGATAAAGATTGAGGGCAGGAAGAGAAGGGGATGACAGAGGATGAGATGGTTGGATGGCATCACCAACTCAATGACATGTGTTTGAGCAACCTCCGGGAGTTGGTAATGGACAGGGAAGCCTGGCCTGCTGGAGTACATGAAGTTGCAGAGTTGCACATGACTTAGTATGGCTGAACTGAACTGAACCTGCAAGGACCTGATGAGTTTTATAACAGTGCTTCAAGGGTGGGGTTGCTGATAAGGTAGACTGTGAGTAGTGCTTTCGTTCCCTTACTCACTTCTTAGATGGTTGTCTCCTGACCTTTATGAGCTCTCTGGTCTCCTGACCCTTTACAATTCTGTTGCCTCAAGTGGTTTCTTGGCTGCTCCTCCCTTAATTAGCATCTGCCCTTTGGAACTCAGGGAAGGTCATGGAGGCTGGAGTCTTGCCCACAAGAAATGGGAAACGAAAAGAACTTCATGCCCAGGAGCCTCAGAGGGTCCTGCTCCATTTCATAAACTTCTTTATTGCAAGTGTTTTTAAACACTTCTCTGCATGCATGACACACAAATTTCCTATCACATCCATTTCCTTAATTAACACTCTTATCAAAATTACATTTGCATAACACACCTTTTTAAAAATAGTGTCTTTTTATAGTTAATATATTACATTATGTAGGTTTAAGGTGGACAGTGTGTTGATTTGATACATTTATATACTGTGGTATGATTACTATCTTAGTGTTTGATAACAGTCTTATCATGTCTCTTAATTATCAGCTTTTTTGTGGTGACATGACTTGACGTGAAGTCGCTCAGTCGTGTCCGACTCTTTTCGACCCCATGGACTGTAGCCTACCAGGCTCCTCTGTCCATGGGATTTTCCAGGCAATAGTACTGAAGTGGATTGCCATTTCCTTCTCCAAGGGATCTTCCCAACCCAGGGATCGAACCCGGGTCTCCCGCATCGTAGATGGACGCTTTATCGTCTGAGCCACCAGTGAGAAGAATTAAATCTAGTCTCTTAGCATCTTTGAAGTTCCTAGTACAGCATGTTGACTGTGATACCTGTGATGTACATTAGATTTCCAGGACTTATCTAACCACTGTTTACAAGTTTGTACCTCAAACAACATCTCCTCAATTACCCCACCCCAGCCCCTGATAACTACCATTCCACTCTCTGTTTCGATAGGTTCCGTTTTTAATTCCATGTGAGTTGGCTCATACAGTATTTGTCTTTCTCTCACCGACTTATGTCACTTAGCACATGCCTTTGAGTTCCATCTGTGTTGTCTACATGGCAGAATTTCCTTCTTTCTCGTGACTGAGTAATATCCCATTGTACAGATGTACCGCATCTTCATTATCATTCTCTGATATCTTCAGTATCAGTTCATCTGTTGAGGGACATTCAGGTCATTTCCATATTTCAGTTATTGTGAAGAAAGCTACAGTGAACATCCAAGTGCACATGTCTTTTCTATGTGTTGTCTTCATTTCCTTTGGATACATACCCAGAAGGAGGATTGCGGGATTAGATGGTAGTTATGTTTTTAATTTTTTGAGGACCCTCTGTATGATTTACAATAGTGGGTATATCAACTTACATTCCTACAAACAGTGCACAAGGGTTCTTTTTCACATCTGGTTCAGACCATAAAGAATCTGCCTCAATGCAAAGACCTGGGTTCATTCCCTGGGTCAGGAAGATCCCCTGGAGGAGAGCACGGCAACCCACTCCAATATTCTTGCCTAGAGAATCCCTATAGACAGAGGAGCCTGACAGGCTACAGTCCATGGGGTCACAAAAATCAGACACACAGGTACATAACAAGATGCTTTTTTCAAACGCTTTTTTCACCAACATTGTTTTCTCTTCATGGCAAATAGATGGGGAAACAATGGAAACTGTGAGAGACTTTATTTTGGGGGGCTCCAAAATCACTAGAGATGGTGACTGCAGCCATGAAATTAAAAGACGCTTGCTCCTTGGAAAAAAAGCTATGACCAACCTAGACAGCAGATAAAAAAGCAGAGACATTAATTTGCCAACAAAGGTCCATCTAGTCAAAGCTATGGTTTCTCCAGTAGTCATGTATGGATGTGAGAGTTGGACCGTAAAGAAAGCTGAGTGCCAAAGAATTGATGCTTTTGAACTGTGGTGTTGGAGAAGATTCTTGAGAGTCCCTTGGACTACAGAGATCCAACCAGTCCATCCTAAAGAAAATCAGTCCTGAATATTCATTGGAAGGACTGAAGCTGAAGCTGAAGCTGAAGCTCTAATACTTTGGCCACCTGATGTGAAGAACTGACTCCTTGGAAAAGACCCTGATGCTGGGAAAGACTGAAGGCAGGAGGAGAAGGGGATGACAGAGGATGAAATGGTTGGATGGCATCACTGACTCAATGGACATTAGTTTGAGTAAGCTCTGGGAGTTGGTGATGGACAAGGAAGCCTGGCGTGCTGCAGTCCATGGGGTCACAAAGAGTCAGACACGACTGAGCGACTGAACTTGTTTTCTCTTATCTTGATGGTAGCCGTTCTGACAGATGTGAGGCCGTAGTTCAATATGATTTTGGCTTGAATTTTCCTGATGAGTAGTGATGCTGAACATCTTGTTATATACCTGTTGGCCATTTGGGTGTCTTCTTTAGAAAAAATGTCTACTCGGTTCATCTATTTTGTAATATAGTTGTTTATTTTTTTTGTTACTGAGTTATATGATTTCCTTGTGTATTTTGGATGTTAACCCCTTAGCATATTTATGGCTTGCAATTATCTTCTCCCTTTGCATAGGTTGCCTTGTCATTTTGTGATTGTTTTTGTTATGCAGAAGTATTTTATTTTGATGTAGTCCCCCTTGCTTTTTGCTTTGAGCAAAAATTACTGTAGCAACATTTTGGTAAACCTTAGCATTAACTCATGATCAATGCTTTTATTTTTTTTATTTTTTATTTTTTCTGGTTTACAGGATAAGCATGTATTTGAATTTTTTTTATTATTATTTTTTTAATTTTTCTTAACTTTACAATATTGTATTTTATTTTTAAAAGCATTAAATGAGCGTTATTTATTCATCTTTTAGAGGCTATCATGTATACCATTGGGAAGAATTATCAAAACAGTCCCAATTCAACAATTGCACCTTGAGAGGCATGATGTTTAAGGGATAAGAATATTTATGTGGTGCACCCAAATATATGTACATGTGCACACACAGAGACACATACTTGTGCATATGTGCAACATGTTCACTCACACATGTACACACATGCATACACTTGCGTATGTGCATAGTCACACACATACATGCTCACACACAAATGCACACAGCATAAATTCAGGGTGTCATGGGCCTCCAGATTTTGATCAGCCACCTTCTACACACCCATGGATCAAGGTGTAAGTGGTAGGATATGGAAAAGGTACTGATGATCATCCATCCCCCAACCCCCGTTTTCCACTCTCACCCCATCAGCTCTGACCTTGGCCTTTTTGGGAGATGAACCTCTCTGCTCTCAGTCTTGCCCAGGTGCACAAAGTTTCACTCTCAGAATAAGACAAATGGCAGATTCATTTAAAGTAAATCTTCATCAGATCAGATCAGATCAGATCAGTCGCTCAGTCGTGTCCGACTCTTTGCGACCCCATGAACTGCAGCACGCCAGGCCTCCCTATCCATCACCAGCTCTCGGAGGTCACTCAGACTCACATTCATTGAGTCAGTGATGCCATCCAGCCATCAGTTAATTTTAATTAGTTGATTAATCAAAAATAAAAATGTAAAGCATTCATTTAAAATGAATTCAATCCAACTGTTCTTTGGCTTGAGCCTCACCTGTGTTCAGGGATTGTGTTTCAGGTTTAAAAATTAAAGTGAGGTGGTCATAGGAAAGTCTTATATTGTCACAAGACAGCATTTGATTTAATCATGCTTTAAGACTTGTAATTATTAAATATCTCTTTCTAGTCAATCTGATTCCTTTTTTTAATAGAGTCTTTGTCTTTCAGAAAAAAACCTCACAATTACCCTCTATTAAAACAGAGTAAAGGATCCAATGAAAGTAATTAAGATTTTATTAAAGAAATTTTAATAAACCAATTACCTCTCATGAATATGGATAATCTTAAGGAAAAAAAAGCCATCCTGTGCCTGAAATAAAAATAAACTATATTTGAAATATATTTAGTATACATAATTAGTTATTTAAATGTCTTCCCAACTAAACCTACTGTCAAAATTATGTTTGAAGCAGTAGTAATTTTATACCGATAAAGGAAAGCTATTGAATACATGTAATTAGGGGAAAGATGCTATAAAACAATTTTATGACAGATTGTTATCTGGGAGAAATTAGCATATTTTCATCAGGTAAATTAAAATTTGCTAGTGACCATCAACCAAAATACTAAAACACCTTTATGTTATATTTAGATAAGAATAAACAGGATGACTTATGGCTTCTGAGTACCATTGTGAATTTAACTTTTTTCCAGTTTTTCATGAATTGAAATTTTAGTATTACCTTGGCTAATGTAGAATTATCAGGGAATTAATATAGGAAAATTACCCAAATAACGCACTAGAAATAAGCCCTCTAATGATAAACTGCTTGTTTTTTAGTGATAAAAATTCTTCTCTGCTTAGTAAAAGTAGAATTCTATAGAGTCAAGGGTTATACTCCCATGTAAACAACATTTCTATGTTCTCATTGAGATGTGTTATTTTTAACATTACATCTTGCATCTGCTGTTCTATTCTTTCAAATCAGTACTTCCTTTCTGCTAGCAGTATGCTACTATATGAGAGAATAGCATGTAAAATATCTACATTGCCGTATGTAAAATAGTTAGCAAGTGGGAATTTGCTTTGTGACACAGGGAACTCAACCAGAGCTCTGTGACACCCTAGAGGGGTGGGATGGGGTGGGAGATGGGACAGGTATTCAGGAGGGAGGGGGTCATATGTATACCTGTGGCCGATTCATGTTGACGTACGGCAGAAACCAATACAAAAAAAGAAAGTAGCGTTCACTGCTTAGAGTGCAGTCATCCTTTAAGGGTCATGTCATTCAATTATTAATTCTTGTAATCATTTCGCAGCTATTTGGTGAGCATCCAGTGCGTGTCAGAACAGAGTCTGTGTGCTGTGTGTGTTCTGTCTGCTGCAAATGCTCAGGGTTCTTGCTTCATTTCTTGGGTGGTACCTTGCTGTGGAAAAGAGCAGTGAGCCAATGACAGAAAACCAAGCAATGGAAAAGCATAGGAGTGGGCGGAGGAAGGAGAGAAATAGGTGAGCAGGGAGTAAGAGGCATGAACTTGGAGTCAGAAAATAAATGTCACAGGTATGAAATATACAGTGTTGGGAACACAGCAATTATGTAGTATCTTTGTATGGTGACAGATGACAGCAAGACTTATGGTAATCATTTCGAAATGTATAGAAATGTCAAATCACTATGTTGTGCAGCAGGATCTAACATAGTGTTGTAGGTCAATTACACTTCAAAAACAGACCAACTCATTGAAAAAGAGATCAGATTTGTGGTTGCCAGAAGCAAGAGCAGGGGGAATTAGATGACGACCATCAAGATACAGAAGTCCAATTATAGGATAAATAAGTACTAGGGTTATAACATATAGCAGGATAAATATAGTTAACACTGCCCTATGTTATATGTGGAAGTTGAGAGTAAATCCTCAGAGTTCTCATTATAAGAAAAAATATTTTTCTATATTGTCAATGTTTTGTCTTTATGAGATGATGGATGTTCACTAAACCTATTGTGGTCATCATTATGTAGTGTATATAAGCCAGATCATTATGCTGTACACCTTAAATTCATAGAATGCTGCATGCCAATAATATCTTCATAAAATGAGGATGGGGAGAAGAAAGCTTGGGAAATGCAAGATGATGATGAGGTCTCTGATAAAAATTAAAATAGGAGATCTGACAGCAAGAATCTGGAAAGATAGTTTGCGCTTGTGTTTGTGTGTGTGCTCTTTCAGTTGTGTCTGACTCTCTTTGCCCCGCCATGGATTGTAGCTGGCCAGGCTCCTCTGGCCATGAGATTTCCCAGACAAGAATACTTGAGTGGGTTGCAATTTCTTCCTTCGGGGAATCTTCGCAACCCAGAGATTGAAGCTGCATCTCCTGGGTCCCCTGCATTGGCGGGTGGATTCTTTACCACTGAGCCACCTGGGAAAGTAGTTCGCTGTTGCTGCTGCTGCTCCTAAGTCACTTCAGTTGTGTCCAACTCTGTGTGACCCCATAGATGGCAGCCTACCAGACTCCCTCGTCCCTGAGATTCTCCAGGCAAGAACACTGGAGTGGGTTGCCATTTCCTTCTCCAATGCATGAAAGTGAAAAATGAAAGTGAAGTCATTCAGTCGTGTCCGACTCTTTGCAACCCCATAGACTGCATGCAGCCTACCAGGCTCCTCCATCCATTGGATTTTCCAGGGAAGAGTACTGGAATGGGTTGCCATTGCCTTCTCTGGGGAAAGTAGTTTAGACTGAGCCAAAAAAACTTCTCTGAGTTTAGTGCATTTAAGTTACATGTGAATAGAAGGAAGGATCAGCCTTGGAAAGGTCTGGATAACAATGCTCCAGATTGAAAGAACAATAAATCCAAGAAATGTGAGTTACAAACAAGCTTGTTGTTCAAGAAGAAGAAATAAGACTAAGACAAGAATACTGAGTTGCATTTATGTGAGAGCCATGAAGGCTGGGATTTTTGTTTTGTTCACTAATGTCCCCTCTGTATCAAACAGAGCCTGGTGCACAGTGGGTCTGTGTGGACTGAGTAAATGAATAAACCAAAGGTTCTGATTCAAAATGAGTTTAGAGAATGAGGGAAAGGCCTGATCATGGAACTACAGTCAGAAATTTAATTTTATTTTGAGCACAACAGAATATTTTAAGGGGTGTGTGGTAGCCTGGACAGTAACCCCTGAAGATGTCCATGGTCCTAATTCTCAGAGCCTGTGAATATTATCTTATGCAGTAAAAGGGACCATGCAGGTGAGATTAGGTGAAGGATCTTGAAGTGGGTAGGGGGAGATAATCTTGGATTATCCAGGCAGGCTTAATGTGATCACAGGTGTCCTTACAACAGTGAGGGAGGAGGTTCAATCAGAGAAGAGGAGGTGATCATGGATGCTGAGGTTGAAGTGATACGGGCTTTGACCATGGAACCCGGGCGGCCTTTAGAAGCATAAAAAGGCAAAGAAATTCTTCCCTAGAGGCTACATAAGGAGCACTGCCTGCTGTTTCACTGGTCCATTTTAGACTTCAGGCATCCAGAACTATAAGATAATACATGTGCCTTATTATAAGCACTGCATTTGCAGTAACTTGTTACAGCAACAGGAGGAGACTAATACAACATTATTCCAAATTAAAGACAGTGTTTGGCCATTTCGTAAGTCCCAGATATGAAGAAGGATACATTCTTAAAAGTTAAATATTATTTGTCACCCAAATTAAAATGCATTTTAGATTTAGTTACAAGGTTTAGAGCCCCTTCCTGTATCTTTTGTCCTCTCACAATAGACTTCAGAAGAGGCCAGAGGAGTTGTAGGGAATGAGAAAACAAGTGAATCTAAGTCAGAATGAGAAGTGTAACTAGGAAAAAGTGCTGTCAAGGGCAAAAGTGAGTCCAGTAGACAGGAGGAGAGGGAAGTGAAAGGAAGGGATGTTAGTTACCAGTGCTGCATGATGACTTCAGTTCAGTGCACTTCGGTCACTCAGTCGTGTCCGAATCTTTGTGACCCCATGGACTGCAGCAGGCCAGGCCTCCCTGTCCGTCACCACCTCTCGGAGTTTACTCAAACTCACTTCCATTGAGTCGATGATGCCATCCAACCATCTCATCCTCTGTTGTCCCCTTCTCCTCCCACCTTCAATCTTTCCCAGCATCAGGGTCTTTTCAGATGAGTCCATTCTTCGCATCAGGTGGCCAAAGTATTGAAGTTTTACCTTCAACCCCAGTCCTTCCAATGAACACCCAGGACTGATCTCCTTTAGGATGGACTGGTTGGATCTCCTCGCAGCCCAAGGGACTCTCAAGAGTCTTCTCCAATACCACATTCAAAAGCATCAATTCTTCTGCACTCAGCTCTCTTTATAGTCCAACTCTCACATCCATACATTACTACTGGAAAAACCATAGCTTTGACTAGATGGACCTTTGTTGGCATAATGACTTACCCCTAGTTTAACAATTGAAACAACAATTGTTTGCTCCACACGGTGTCTGAGTGGCAGGAACCCGAGTGGCAGGTCTGCATGTCTCTGGCTCAGGGTCCCACACAGATGAGGCTGCATCATCTGTAAGCTGGAGTCAAGGGTCCACTTCCTAGAGGGGTCCCTGCTGGCTGGATGCACCCATTCCTCTCCATGTGCGCATCTTCATGGTACTTGAGGGTCCTCACAGGTGACAGTAGTGCCCCCTCAAATAAGCTACCTGAAACAGAGCTGAGCTGAAGCCACAGTGCCTTGTGTGATCTCATCTCAGAGGTCACTCTGTCATCTCCTTCAAGATCTGTGGGTCAGAGACAGGGCACTTAGTCCAGACCTCACTCGAAGGGGGAAGGATCAGGCCCCTCCATATGAAGGGAACATCAGGAAACCGCCCTGGAAAAGAGAGGGGAAGGCGTGAAGAGAAATTTGAGCAAAACACCTATTTCCCATTTGTTCATGGAGAATGCTTAGATATGTCCATGTTTTTCTCCACTAATCTGTCTCCCTTCACCAGGGACTAATGGATGTGTGTGTGTGTGTGTGTGTGTGTGTGTGTGTGTATATACTGTGTAAGTTTGTATGTGTGTGAATGCCTGTGAATGTGTGTATATGTATAGGTGTGAGTTTCTGTGTGTATGTATATATATGAGATTGTGTATGTATATTGTGTGTGTGTGGGAATACATGTGAATGTGTGTATATGTGTAGGTAAGGTGTGTATAAATGTATATGTGTAAGTGTATGTGCAGGCATATTGCATGAGTGTGTGTATGTATGTGTGTGAGTATATGTGAATATATGTGTGAATGTATGTAGGGGTGTGTGTGTGTATTTGTAAGTATATGTAAATGTACATGTGCATTGTGTGCATGTGTGTAAGTATATTGTGTGAGTATGTGTATATGTACAGGTGTGCATATATGTGAATGTATGCGTGCAGTGTATGTGTGTAGGTGTGACTGAATCTGTATATAAGTATGCTGTATGAGTGTGTGGATGTGTGTAGGTATGAGTGTATGTGTCTGTGAGTATATGTGAATATATGTGTGTACTGTGTGTGGATGTGTGTGTGTATGTGAGTTAGTGTGTGTGTAGGTGTCTGGCAAGACAGGTGTAGAGTTCCAGCTCTTCCCACTCTTGACTCCTGCCAGTCGCACCTCGCTTTACCTCAGTGTCCCCAGAGACTGATGCTTCTACACTCAAGCTCATCTCTGTCCAGATAATATAACCCAACCTCCAAGTTTGGAGGGCCCCCTGCTGCTAACTGGTTTGCTGAATTTCCTCTAAAAGAAATTCTGCAGTGTTGCATCCACTTTACCAAGTCCTCATCTATGCAGACGTGGTAAAACGTGTCCCTGACCAGAGATCCCTGTGTTTCTCGGAGTCCAAGGAGCCCTTGTGGGCTGCAGATAGAGAACATGTTCTCCAGGAGAGAACATTTAGAGATTTGGGTCAAGCACTGTGGTAAGTTGATCAGCCTGTGAAACACAGATGGGGTCCGTCTGGAAAGGTGGAAGGACGTGAACAGGAAACTTCTGTCCGTGCCTGATTCTGAATTAGGTTACACTGATGAATGAATTAATAAGAAAGGTGAGGTGGAACAGCCAGATGAAGAGTCGCCTGAAATGTCTCTTTCTTTCCCATGTTTCACTTCTTATCAGATAGTACGTGAGGCCTTCATCTCATCTTTGATTTCCTCCTTTCCTACCTCTTTTCTGTTCATTAGGAGGCAGTAAAAATTTCTTTATTACTTTAGAATCTTTTAAATTCATTGAATGATAAAAATGGAAAAGTCTTACTGTTTAGTCTTTAGAGGAGATGTATTTTATAGCAAAATATAGAACTCATGTTTTAAAACATTTACAAGCCTCAATTTTCATGTATTGGTACTTTCAAATCAGGATTTAGTAATGGAAAAATTCAGTGTTTAGTGTCTGTATATGTGTGTTGTATACTTAAAAAACAGAATATCCTATAATGGAAAATAATCTGAAAAAAATGTATATCAGTTCAGTTCAGTCACTCAGTTGTGTCCGACCCTTTGCAGCCCCATGAAGCACAGCACACCAGGCCTCCCTGTCCATCACCAACTCCTGGAGTCCACCCAAACTCATGTCCATTGAGCCAGTGATGCCATCCAACCATCTCATCCTCTGTCATCCCCTTCTCCTCCTGCCCTCAATCTTTCCCAGCATCAGGGTCTTTTCAAATGAGTCAGTTCTTCACATCAGGTGGCCAAAATATTGGAGTTTCAGCTTCAACATCAGTCCTTCCAATGAACACCCAGAACTGATTTCCCTTAGGATGGACTGGTTGGATCTCCTTGCAGTCCAAGGGATTCTCAAGAGTCTTCTCCAACTCCACAGTTCAAAAGCATCAATTCTTCTCTGCTCAGCTTTCTTCATAGTCCAACTCGCACATCCATACATGACCACTGGAAAAACCATAGCCTTGACTAGATGGACCTTTGTGGACAAAGTAACATCTCTGCTTTTTAATATGCTGTCTAGGTTGTATATATATATATGTATATAAATGTGTGCATGTGTGTGTGTGTGTGTGTGTGTGTGTATGAATCACCTTGCAGTACATCTAAAACTAATGCAACATTGTAAATCAACTATACTTCAGTTAAAAAAATATGCAAACCCTTTAATATGGTATTTTTTAAAGTTATCTTCAAACTTGGGGGTAGATAGTAATTTCATTTAAATGTGCTTTTTTAAAACTGAAAAGTATTTATTTTACTAGAAAAAAGAATATTGTCTTGAGACTATGAATAAGTGATTCATCTTGATTATTTTGATCATCCAAAATTCAGTAAAATGTTTCCTAATGGAGTGAATTAAAAAGCAGCTTCATATGTTATTTAAATCAAAATAAATGCACATGATAATGCTCCTAGCATTTCACATCTGTTCAAGTCAGAACATATTTTGAGCAGCTTTTGTGCACCAATAAGCATTTTTTATATAGGATGCTACTGCTAAGTCGCTTCAGTCGTGTCCGACTCTGTGCGACCCCATAGACAGCAGCCCACCAGGCTCCCCTGTCCCTGGGATTCTCCAGGCAAGAACACTGGAGTGGGTTGCCATTTCCTTCTCCAATGCAGGAAAGTGAAAAGTGCAAGTGAAGTCACTCAGTCGTGTCCGACTCTCAGTGACCCCATGGACTGCAGCCTACCAGGCTCCTCCATCCATGGGATTTTCCAGGCAAGAGTACTGGAGTGGGTTGCCATTGCCTTCTCCATATAGGATGCTAATGGCAATGCAAACATGCACACAGAAATATATAGAAAATGGCCCATATACTAGCCACAGAGGTGACTAGGAAAGGCCAAATAGTAATTTGTTTAGGCTTGGGAGCCATACTATCTTGGTCCCCAAATCTCAGCTTTTCCCTTGTAGGACACAAGCAGCCATAGACAGTATGTAAATGAACAGATAGAGCTGTGTTCCAGTAAAACTTTATTTACAAAAACAGGCAGACAGGATTCACCCTTAAGTCAACCCCCTGTACTAACAATTCATTTGTACATTCAAAGCACCAAAAACATTTTGTTTCTCTTGCATTTACCTAAATAAAATTCCCAGAAAATGTTCTTTAGAAAGACCAGTGGAAAAGTTTGTTTCTAAAGTCACATTTTTGTAGAACTGATTTAAAAGTATTATTTTAGTTATTAATCAGGTATCATTGATTTTCAGTCAGTTCAGTCACTTAGTCGTGTCTGACTCTTTGCGACCCCATGAATTGCAGCACGCCAGGCCTCCCTGTCCATCACCAACTCCCACAGGTCACTCAGATTCACGTCCATCGAGTCGGTGATGCCATCCAGCCATCCCATCCTCTGGCATTCCCTTCTCCTCCTGCCCCCAATCCCTCCCAGCATCAGAGTTTTCTTCAATGAGTCAACTCTTCACATGAGGTGGCCAAAATACTGGAGTTTCAGCTTTAGCATCATTCCTTCCAAAAAAATCCCAGGGCTGATCTCCTTCAGAATGGACTGGTTGGATCTTCTTGCAGTCCAAGGGACTCTCAAGAGTCTTCTCCAACACCACAGTTCAAAAGCATCAATTCTTTGGTGCTCAGCTTTCTTCACAGTCCAACTCTCACATCCATACATGACCACAGGAAAAACCATAGCCTTGACTAGACGGACCTTTGTTGGCAAAGTAATGCCTCTGCTAGTATTAATTTTCAGGTTAGTATTATTGATGCCTTTGGATAGTTCAATTTGAGCAAAGCAAGAAACTAATATAACAAATTTAAGAAATAAGTGAGTTCTGTTTATTAATAACATGATAGATGAAGCACAATCTCATTTTAAAATCAATTGAAAAGTTACTAAATAAATAAACTATAAGTTGTGTTTCTAAAGACAGCTATGATGTTTTATTCTCAGTATCTGCAGTGATGATGTCTATTTACATTAGCCTTGGGGGAAATGCAGTCTTTCACAGGAAAAGAGAATATTATTCTTTTTTTTTTTTTTTTTCACTTTTATGTATACAATTTTGAACAACAAAAATAGCAATTATTTTAAAAACATTTCAAATGATATTATAATGTGTATGTAATTCTTAGACCTTTTCTGAAATTAATTCCATTTTAAGCTCTCTGTCTATTGCTGACACACTCTTCCATTTCTACAGCTCTCTTTGCTGTTACATAAGGAAGAACAATCCCTAGGTCCTCCATGAGCATTGTTTTAAGAGAAAAGCTAACAGAAGCAGTGACAGCAAATTTTAATTCCTTGTTGAGCCTGTGAGCACCAGACCCTATACTGGACCCTTGAAAGGTCCTGCACAATGATGGCTGGTTCTATAGGAAGTGAATCCAACAGACCACAGGTGCATGTTGAGATCCTGGGTAAAACAGAGATGTCTTCCTTGTCTATTTCAGATGTCTTACTAGTCCATTTCAGTTCACTTTTGGAACTTTTTGGTCTTGGTTAGAATTTGGGGACTTGGATTCATTGTACTAATTGTGAATGGAAGCAGGGCTGATATCCTCAATTCCGTTGGTGCTCTCACCCTTAATTACTCTCCATGATGGATTGAATATAATCCTGTTACAGTTCCTCTGCCTGCATGTTAGATTTTCACAGCACTTTTGTAATGGGTTCACACAAATGCTTTAAAGTGAAGGGCACGCTCTAGAACACGTGCTTACACGGTCTTAGTCTCTCCTGCTTATGCTGTTAACTTGATTAAGGAAAACGGTGACCGTCCAAAACTCTGTGTGTATCTTGCAGGAGTTCTTTGGAATCTCTCGTCTTGCGATGCACTCAAAATGCCAATCATCCAGGACACCCTGGCAGTGTTGACCAACGCGGTGATCATCCCACACTCAGGCTGGGAAAACTCACCTCTTCAGGACGATCGGAAGATACAGCTACATTCCTCACAAGTGCTGCGAAATGCCACTGGATGCCTAAGGTGAGTCCCATGTCGTCGTCACTTCCTCCTGTCTTCAGGTGCTTTTTGTTTCTGTAACTTTCTTGCTGTTTTGCTGAGGAGCAGAATGTTCTGGAATATTCTTATGGCAATAGAGTGCAAGAAGCTAGCAAAAGTCATTTCTAATGCGGTACTGAAGAGGTGTATTCATCTTCCTCTGCCCTGTACCTACCCCAGAATTTGACTTATTTAACATGTTTTCTTAGATCTTAGACAAAAAATACATAAGTAAATGTTATCAGCACAACCAAATATAGTTTTCTTTGATTGAAAACAAGTGTTGTGACATATCAGGCATATAGAATAACCAGGCAGACCAACTGCTTGGAAGAGTCTATGACAAACACACAGGGATCATAGTAACTGTCTCTGGTATCTATTTTTATTTTTAAAAAATTTTCAATGTGACTGCTAGAGCTTGTAATTCTTAAAAATAGCTCTTTAATAAGGCCTGTGGTGTGAAATGTCTTTTTTTGAATAATAAAAGTAGCAAATGTGTTGTAATTATCTCCCAATGCTTTTTTTCAAAACTCATCACCCAGAAATCTCTTGAGACGTTTTACATGTTCCGTTTAGTTTTTGCTCTTAGAAAAAAGAATGTAATAATTAAGGTATGCTTATTCTAATCTCTAGAAACGGTGTTCCCAAGGATATTGTCCATTGTACGACAGTGAGGAATCTCTGCCAGTTTAACTTAAGGGTGGGATATATGTGGTTTAAGATACCTAGTCAAATAGTCTGTATTTCAAAAGTAAAATGTGCAGAGTTGCTTTAGCTGGGCTGCCTCAAAGCTGCCACTTCTCTCACAGTTGATCAGATTCTAGGTGTGAGTACCAGTCTCAACTGAGAAGAAACAGAATCACTTCAGTGACATTAATAATAAAGTTCTCATGAATATTTATAACAGTACTCTTCGCCTCCAGTCTTGAGAAGTGTGTGTGTGTTTGTGTGAATGTGCATGCATAAAGGGAGCTAAAGAGAGCTGGCCTCCATAAATATCAGTTTGCATTCATGGACAGGAATAGAAAACCCTCCAACAATTTTGCTTTTCCTCAAGGTCATGAAATAATGATCTTTTGACATGATTCCTCTGGGTGGGCTCCACCATAAGCCAAATTTACAGTTCTCTAAACCCCACTTTTGAGACATCCATTTTATAACCTCTTAAATTCTATGATCCTTAAGAAAACTTCTGCCCTACCAGAAGAAATATAGCTCATCCAAAGCTAAAACTGTGGGCACTTCTGACCCTCTCTACCTCATTTTTCTATTTCGGTTATATGCAACTATTACAGGTAGTTTTCCTTTCTTAACATCCTTGACTTGTAAAGAGTGTCATTGTTCCCAATGAGGATCATGGAACGAAGTGCTTCAGAACCAATTGCAGACATATAGTTAATAAAGATCAGTTTAGCTCCATCAGTTAATATTCTCTATAAATAATATAGTAATGCAATTATATATTCATGATGTTTGATGTAAGGATGAAGGCTACTGATATATGAACATTCAGCTTCATTTGATAAAAGTCAGATGAAGAAACCAGGCTAGTGAAGGTTCATGGCTCCCCTTTGTGGGTCATCTGGCCAAGTTCACAAACACAGAGGCTTGACCAGTGCTGCTTCTGCTTCAAGCCAGGACTGACCACCTCATAGGAAGCAAAAAGGAGAACATCTGATTCAGAAAGAGTTTCCTGTAGCCTAAGTGGCTTTTCTTAGCCCACATGAAACCAGATTTAGGGTTTTCCCTATCATGCAGTGACAAAGTAAGGTCTATCAAAATATGGTGACTATTTCACTTCCCTCTTAATTCATTAAGCTCCTTCTGTTGCCAAAACTCAGCCTCTGTTCACTGGTGCCAAATAGAAAGGCAGAGACAGAGTTCTGGGTGGAGTAGAAAGAAATAGCTTTATTGCTTTGCCAAGCAGAGGTGGCCACAATGGGTTAATGCCCTGAAGACTGCCCCACCCTGAGGAGGATTAGTAAGGGGTCTTAGAGTGCTGAAGGAGCAGGGCGTGATCAGTTCATGGACATCCTCTGATTGGTTGGTGGTGAGGTAATCTGGAGTCAGCATCATCAACCTTCTGGTTCCAACCAGTCTGGGGTCTACGTGCTTGTGGGCAGCATACAGTTAACTTCTCCCACTGGTGGGAGTTTCAATATCTGCAAAACAGCTCAGAGGACATGGCTCAGAATATTATCTATAGTCCTTGAGGAGGAACTAAAGGTCCTTGACTTTGTTTAATGGCTAAAGTATTGTTTTGTCTTGCATGACTGTTTTCCTTTCTTTCTGCATCTTCTTACTTCTCTGATTAAATTTATTCTTTGACTAAAGCTTTTCTACAGACAAAAGGCCTGTGGGCAACATGGATGAGGGTCTGTTCTGGGAAGGACCCGCATAGAGTCCTGCTTCATTCCATTTCCCTTCTTCAAGAAAGAAATATGAGTTTTTAATCTCTTATTTAAATATGTTTATGAATCATTCTACATTAATGAGCAGATTGGACTAACAGGGGAAGGAAACAGCTCTGGGAAAGGGCTAAAATGAATTTGTCAAGTAAAGACTCAGCAGATGAAAGGTTTCAGGAAAATTCTATTACCATTTGCTTAGAACCAGTGTTGGAAAAATACATAAAAAGTGTTTAAAATATTTATATCATGATGGAAGCTTCTAGATTTTAGTGTGTGAGGTTATATTGACATTCTTAATTCTTTCAACAAAACCAAGATCTTTATTTACATGAAAGAAGTGGCTTTGTATGCTGTTCCTGCCTTTCAGAGGTTTCATCCATGGGCATTTTCTAAGTGCCTGCTGTGTGCCAGGAAGGGACCAGGAAACCAAAAATAAACATAGCAACCTCTTTACCTTCTAATCCCTTGGAAGACAATGACACCAATGCAGTGAGTCCTAGTATTATGATTAGGATAGTATAGAGTGGGCTTCCCAGCTGGCACTAGTGGTAAAGAACCCCCTGCCAGTGCAGGAGCCATAATAGATGTGAATTTGATCCCTGGGTCAGGACGATCCCCTAGAGGAGGAAATAGCAACCCGCTCCAGTATTCTTGCCTAGACAATCCAGTGGACAGAGGAGCCTGATGGGCTACAGTCCATGGGGTTGCAAAGAGTTGGACATAACTGAAGTGACTTGGCGCACAGGATAGTACGAAGGAAAAACTGGGGAAGGAGTGGTTTATTCAGCCAATATGATCACAAAAGCTTTCAAGAACCAGATGAGACTGGGGTCAGGCAGAGAAAGGGCTTCACCAGTCAGTACTCGGGGATCTCCTTGAGGCCAGAAGGATCAGCACACACACCTGACGCTGACGTGGGGGACATAACTCCAGGATCTGTGGGCGATCTGCAAACCTCGCAGACTTTAAGACATGCAGCTTGCTTAGTTGTTTCATTCTAGGTCATAAAGGGCTGTCAAAGCAGAGCTCAGAAGGGTAGACTTGAATCTCTAAGGGGCAGAAAGCTATGGCGAAGCTTTTACCAAGAGAACATAATGATCAGCTGTGTCTGGGAGCAATTTTACAGGACAGAGTAAAAGCAGGTAGGGAGCGGAGCAGTGACATGAAAGGTGGAGTTGTGAATTTATGGGCTGCCCCACAGGCTTCATTTTTAAGGGGCCTCCTGTAGACAAAAATAAATATCAATATTTCATTCCATTCAGTTAAATTTACCTATCACTGCTTTGTAGCTATGAGAGCTGTCTCCATAGCTGTTTTAGGTCTGCTTTTTATTTTGGAAATATTTTCATCATTTCATGTTATTCTTATTTAAATTATAGCTTCACTATCTTATTAAATGTTAGAGAAGTTTTATGGCACAAATCATTATTTGTATGTAACTGAGGCTTAATAAATCAAATCCCCCCAAAACAAGAGGATATCAAACACATGTAACTGAGCTAAATTACAGATAATGCAGTGCACTCACCAAAAGTCCTCCTGGAACTGCAAAAATGATTTGAATATAGTCCTTAAAATGTAAATTAATAAGCAGATCATCTCAATTTATAAATCACATCTGGGCTTATTCCTTTGCAAGAAACTTTTTTTTTTTTCTATCACAATATTTAGAAAGAATTTGGTGCTTTGCTGCTTCTTAAAGCAGAAAATAAAATTACACCAATTGTTCTTTTAGTCATTTTTATGTACTGAATATATATTTTATATAAAAAAAAGATACAGTGAATTTTCCCAAGAAGATGATATAGTGAGTTTATGTAACATTTGCATACCTTGATCTGGTCCATTAATTTATAGCTGTAATCTTTTTTTCACTTTTAAAGACATTTATTGTTTCTTTTCTAACTTTACAAGTAGAAATATTTGTACTTGTTTATTGCTGACTACTAGAAATACTTGCAAGCATAAAGTAATAAGTAGCAATCACCCATAAACCTTATCCCCTAGAGATAACCATCATAGCATTTTTTATACATTTCCTCCCAATATCTGCATATCTTTTTACCCTTGCTGCTGCTGCTGCTGCTAAGTCGCTGCAGTCGTGCCCGACTCTGTGCGACCCCATAGACGGAAGCCCACCAGGCTCCCCCGTCCCTGGGATTCTCCAGGCAAGAATACTGGAGCGGGTTGCCATTTCCTTCTCCAATGCATGAAAATGAAAAGTGAAAGTGAAGTCGCTCAGTCGTGTCCGACTCTTAGCGACCCCATGGACTGGAGCCCACCAGGATCCTTCGTCCATGGGATTCTCCAGGCAAAAGTACTGGGGTGGGGTGCCATTGCCTTCCCCATTTTACCCTTGAAATTTACCTAAATTGTATAAAAATGCCCAAGTCGCACGTTACAAGTCTTTTCCAATGTGTCATAACCACCACTGTCATACTCCATGAAATCAGGCTGAAACATAAGTATATGACTTAGGACCCTGTTTATCTTGTAAGAAAGGACAATAGATTGCATTTGTTCTACAGAGTGTGCCGATTTTTATGTAAAATTAAGAGGAGCAGTTTTATTCACAAAATTCCTGACTTCCAAGGTCCAGGAGCTTCTACTTCACATACCTCATTCATTCTCATAAATATTTTAAGTTCAATAGGTCATGTGTCGTAAGTCAGGAAGCCAGTATTTTCATCCACATCCTGACTCCTGATCCAGACCATGCCCGCCCACTGCACCACACAGATGGGAAATGCGGTGTTATGTGAGATGAGACTGTAGATCTGTGCGGGAGCAACACAGACAACCCCCCGACCGAAGAATGGACAGCACCCTGCCAGGTGCTGGTTCTTTTAATGTGCTTCTTGACATTCGCTGAGTGACATCTACTTGGCCAACATCCCTTTTGCCTTTAATTGTCAGTTGTCTCCTCCTTCCCCCTTATTTCTTACTTTCTTTTCTCCTCTGCTAAGACCCAGAGTATGGATGACAGGAGACCCACACAGAGTTAGTCACCTACCCCCACTTAAGTCCCCTGTCTCCACCTCTGTCTTACATTTTAATTTACACAATTAGTACAATGAGTATCTTTTTTTTAAAGACTACATTTTAAGACATGTCCTAGATAATAGAGTGGACATTATTTTTCCAGTTCTTAAACTCCTCCATCTGTTTACTGATGACTTAAAGTGAGTTCATATTTTTGGCTTGTTTCTACAGCTACAGTTTCAAGAATATATGAAGAAAATGAAATGTAAAAAAAAAAAAAAAATTAAACTCTTTTCCTGGGATAGTGTTTCCTAGCTCAGTATAGCTTATAACTCCAGTAGAAGTGTATAATAGGTAAAGTAAATTTATCAGATCATTATCAGATGTCATTATTCTCAACTTTTGTTCCTAGCAGGATTCAAACTTATTTATGTCATTTCAGGACAGGAAGCCAAGGTGAAAAATGTAAGCAATTGCTATTCTGAAAGAGTACATCTTTTTATTAAAAAAAAAAAAAAAGATTATAAATGCAAATTGCACCACTCTTAAATATTCAAAATCTTACCAGAGTGAAATTTAAGTTAAAAAGAAGACCTATGCCTTAGTAAACTAGGGTCTAGAACACTCACATTGTGCAGTCTTTATACAAATTGAAATGTCTTAAAAGACTCGGTCCAGTTTCTCCAGCCTTTCCTCTGTTGTACCAAAATCAGTGGCGGTGTCCGCCTCACCAGTCTCAAGCTTCGAACGCACCCACTGGAAACATTCTACAGAGAAGAACTCCTTGGCTTTGCCTTTTCTAAAAAGGCATGGTGAAACTTCATGGGAAGAGGGCATATCACGTTGACATAGCCAAAAGTTAAGCACGTATAAAATATAAAATGAAAAGCTAATGCCCTTAGTCCTTTTCCATTTAAATTCATTTTGGGAGTAAGAAATGAAATTTTTTAAGAGCTGACCTAGATGTTCCTGAAATATCTATCCATCACTGAGAAAAGAGGATAGAAATGGGGAGGGAAAAAAAAGTTCTCTTAAATTTTGTAGAAGGAGAGAGTTGTTAGGAATGATAGATTATGGGGTTCCAGGAGGGAGTGGCAGGTGGGGCCCTCGGGTGTCAGAGCTGGGGATGATGGGCAGGGGTCGGCATCATCTCTGCTCAGTGGAGTCTGGAGGGCTACAATTCATAGCCCGCATCCTCCCCCGACCAGTCACACACAGCAACACTTGACTTCCTCTTTGTTTCTTCTCCGTTTTAAATTTTGTCTTTTGTTCCTATTCTGCTCAATTAAAGCTTTAATTTTTAATTAAAAATTTACAAATATGGCTTAAAATAAATATGGAAAGATGTTAGAACAGCCTAGGACTTAATTATTCATGAAGTTATTGTGTTGAGTTTTTTTCCTCTTTATGCTTAAGGATTCCTCTAGGGAAACTACTTTCCTGTGGCCTTAGTCAGGTGATATAGACCTTGAAATTGACTCAGTTATGTGCCCGTGATTATTTCACTGCACACCATGTGATGAAATACCCTCCTATAATATTTGGCAAGAAGAATCATCACCTTCAGCCAGAATGTGTGTTGACCAACTACACACTGAAGGCTCACTCAGTTCAGTTCATTTCAGTCGCTCAGTCGTGTCCGACTCTTTGCGACCCCATGAATCGCAGCACGCCAGGCCTCCCTGTCCATCACCAGCTCACAGAGTTCACTCAGACTCACGTCCATCGAGTCAGTGATGCCATCCAGCCATCTCATCCTCTGTTGTCCCCTTTTCCTCTTGCCCTCAATCCCTCCCAGCATCAGAGTCTTCTCCAATGAGTCAACTCTTCACATGAGGTGGCCAAAGTACTGGAGTTTCAGCTTTAACATCATTCCTTCCAAAGAAATCCCAAGGCTGATCTCCTTCAGAATGGACTGGTTGGATCTCCTTGCAGTCCAAGGACTCTCAAGAGTCTTTTCCAACACCACAGTTCAAAAGCATCAATTCTTCGGTGCTCAGCCTTCTTCACAGTCCAACTCTCACATCCATACATGACCACAGGAAAAACCATAGCCTTGACTAGACGAACCTTTGTTGGCAAAGTGATGTCTCTGCTTTTGAATATGCTATCTAGGTTGGTCATAACTTTCCTTCCAAGGAGTAAGTGTCTTTTAATTTCATGGCTGCAGTCACCATCTGCACTGATTTTGGAGTTAGGGTTACTAGTGAAGGTCAATCCCGCTGCGCCTGTGGGCAAGCTTATTTTGCCTGGGGTCACTGCTGTAGGTTGGATAGTTCAGTTCAGTCACTCAGGCATGTCTGACTCTTTGACCCCAAGGGCTGCAGCATGCCAGGCCTCGCTGTCCATCCCCAACTCCTGGAGTTTACTCAAACTCATGTCCATTGAGTCAGTGATGCCATCCAACTCATCCTCTGTCGTGCCCTTCTCCTCCCACCTTTAATGTTTCCCAGCATCAGGGTCTTTTCAAATGAGTCAACTCTTTGCATCAGGTGGCCAAAGTATTGGAGTTTCAACTTCAACATCAGTCCTTCCCATGAACATTCAGGACTGATTTCCTTTACGATGGAATGGTTGGATAAGTGTCCCCCCAAATCTATGTCAACCTGAAGCCCCAGAATGTGACCCCATTTGGAAATAGGGTCTTTGCAGATATAATTAGTGAAATGATAAGGTCGCACTGCAAATGCCATATGTGCTGTGCTTAGCCAGTCAGTTGTGACCAACTCTTTGTGACTCCATGGACTGTAGCCCGCCAGGCTCCTCTGTCCATGGGATTCTCCAGGCAAGAATACTGGAGTGGGTTGCCATGCCCTCCTCCAGGGATCTTCACAACCCGGGGATCGAATCCAGGTCTCCTGCATTGCAGGTGGATTCTTTACCATCTGAATATCACTCATATGTGGGATCTAAAATCTGACACAAAGGAACTCATGTACAAAAGAGAAACAAGCTCACAGGCAGAGAGAGCAGACTCGTGGGTGCCAAAGGGTGAGGGGTGTGGGGAGGGGGCAGATTGGGAGTGTCTGATTAGCAGGTGCACACTCATATATAGGATGGATAAACAACAGGGTCATACTTCAGAGCACGGGGAGCTGTATTCAGTATCCTGTGATAAACCACAATGAAAAAGAATACATACATGTAACTGACTCACTCTGCTGTACAGTGGAAAAAAGCACAACAGTGTTAATCAACTACACTTCAATGATATTTTTTAAAAAAAAATGAGGTCATGCTCAATTAGGGTAAGCCCTATGTCTAGTGAGTGGTATCTTTACGAGAAGAGGACTTACACACACAGACGCGCACTGGGGGAGGACAGCCACGTGAAGACAGAGGCAGAGAATGGAGTGAGGTAGCTGTAAGCCCAGGAATGACAGGGCCTGCCAGCAACCACCCGCAGCTAGAAAGAGGCAAAGGATTCTTCCCCAGAGCCTTCAGAGAGATCACAGCCCTGCTGACACCTTGATCTTAGACTCCTAATCTCCAGGACTATGGAAGAATAACGTTCTGTAATTTTTAGACATCCAGTTTGTGACAGTTTTTTTTTTTTTTTTTTTTTTTTTTTTTTTTTTTTTTTTTTTGGACTTCCCTGGTGGCTCAGACGGTAAAGCATCTGCCTACAATGTGGGAGACCGGGGTTCCATCCTTGGATCGGGAAGATCTCCTGGAGAAGGAAATGGCAACCTACTCTAGTATTTTTGCCTGGAAAACCCCATGGATGGAGGAGCCTGGTAGGCTATAGTCCATGGGGTTGCAAAGAGTCGGATACGACTGAAGCGACTTAGCACGCACACGTGACAGTCCACATTCTCAAGTCTCACACAGAGCACATGACATGACTTAAGTCTCATTTAAGGTGCTCCATTCCCATGGCTGAGTACAGAATGAATGCTTTCAGGATTTAGTGCAAAGTGTGACTGCGTTTTTCCATTTAAAATATCACAAATCAGCATCCTAATGATCCCTTCATGTCCTTGATCATCATTTCATCATGAACTGCAGGTAAAGCCTTCCCGAGTATCCTTTTTTTTTACTTTTTAAAAGTCTTCCTGCTCAAAACGACAATTCAGATGGGCCTTACCGTCTGGCTGTGTTACATTTAGTCGCAAGCACGTAGGGCTTTATCTCCAGCTGAAGTATTTGCATAAGGCTAGCGTTGCTAACATCCACAGCTCATTTCCTAGTGCCGCCGAGCCATTTCTTTACTTTTATTATTCTATTCCCACTTCAGCATCTTGTCCTGAAGGACAACAATATACAACCCTAATTTTTCCCATCTATCTTTGTGTACAGGGGAATGTTATTAAGGCCGTCAAAGGAGCTGCACTGTGCCTTTGCTTATGAGTATAATTAAACTCAGCCCCTCAATTAGTCATTTTAACCCATATAATGGATGAACACTTGGTCCCGTGGTGCTGCTAATTCTGGAGTGACCTTGAGAAAACCCCATCACAAAGTAATACCAGTAATAATCACACTCTGGCTAGAAAGCGCCTAGGAATTTATTCTATCTGGTTTACTCTTGAATTAGACGCAGGAAAGAAGAGGAGTTATTATTTTTACCTTACGTTCAGCTGCTTGCCAGTATCAGGCATCTAATAAAAAGAATCTGCTTTTAGAAGTATGTTTAAATCTTGTAGCATGAGCCCTGAATTTATCCCAGTCTTGAGCTGCCGCTGAATGGAGTACTCTCACTCAGGTACTGAAAAGGGAAGAGCATAGTCCACGTGGACGCTGAGAGCAGACGTGGCACCACTCACCCCACCCACCCTCCGTCCAACCACACCTGCTCCTCCCGCACCTGAGCAGTCCTCCACTCCTGATCGGTGTGTCTATTTCAGCTGCAGAATGAGTGGCTTTCTTGAGTCCTGATTCAGCAATGAAGGTCCTCTTTGAAAGATGGGAACAGAATCCACAGGGGGCAGAGGGTCTAGGGGGTCTTAGGAGCCCATCTCTGCAGCTCCATTTGTCATGGGGGCTCCAGCGTCACATGGTTCACCCCAACACTTCAAGTTCACTGCCTCCCACCTGATCAGAAGGAGGTGGTGGCTTATTCCTTATTACCTTGCTCAGGCTGTCATAACAGAGCACCACAGACAGGGTGGTTTAAACAACAGGAATTTATTGTCTCCCAGTTCTGAGGGTTAGGGCTGGTTCTCGGAGGCCTCGGTCCTCAACTTGTAGGTGGTCACCTTCTGGCTGTGTCCGGATTTGCTCTTCCCTCTGTGGGTCTACATCCTGATCTCCTCTTCCTCTAAGGACATCAGTCATATTGGATTAGGGCCCAGGCCAAAAACATATTATCTTAATTACTGCTTCAAAGACCATTTCTAAATGCAATAACCTTCTGAGGAGCTGGGAGTTAAGATCTAACATCTGAGCTTGGGAGGGACGTAATTCAGCGGATAATAAAACTCTAATAGTTGGCTTTCATTGTTTGTTCTCACTTTGGGAAATAAGTTTTAATAAAACATTCTCCTAGCAAGGTCATGTTGACCAGTGTGAAGCATATTGTAATTTATTGTCTAATAAAACCAAAATCAAGCTTATTTCTTAGCCAAGGGAAAAAAAATAAGCTAATATTAGCCTTTTGTCTCTATTTTCAAGTGGAAGTAATCATAAAAATACGCTACAGGCAGACACTTCCTTTTTTCCATTGTCATTAATGTAACTTCAAGAAATTATATAGCAATGTAAGAATCCTAAAAGCCAATTAGTGAATTTGTTCTTAAATTGGGGTTTACCTACTGAATTATGTTGCATTCTTATCCTTTGATGAAATCAGTAACTTAACAAAGAAGAATCTTAGAAAATCTATTCATCTTAAATCCTAATCATTGAATGTACATGAAATGACCTTCGATTTGGAATTAAGAGATCTGATTTGAGCTTTAGCTTTGATACATCTTGTCCACTGTCCTGAGGGCAACTAGGCTACATTATCTTGGTGTCAAATTCCATGGCTGTAAAGGAGTGGTTTGGCCTAGGTGTCCTTGATGAAATGGTGAAAAAAAAAAAAGTAAAGCATGACCAGGGTATTTGCTAGCTCACCCCAAGTTGGAATCCCCCCAAAAAACCATCCGCAAAGGAGGTATCCTCAAGGAAGGCATCACCCTTGAAAACCACAGGCTCTAGGGCCTGGCCTTTGTCTTTACATGGTAAGAAACTTGACCTTCAAGCTGCAAGACCATCAGGAGGAAGTTAGTGTTCAGTTTAGTACCTACTGGGAAGCCCAGATGGCATAGTAGTAAAGAATCCACCTGCCATGCAGGAGATGCAGGAGACATGGGCTTGATCCCTGGGTTAGGACGATCCTCTGGAGTGGGAAATGACAACCTGCTCCAGTAATCTTGCCTGGAAAATTCCATGGACAGAGGAGTCTGGAAAGTTCCTTGAACAGAGGAGTCTGGTGGTCTGTAGTCCATGGGGTCACAAAGAGTTGGCTATGACTGAACACGCTACACATGTTGTTGTTGTTGTTCAGTCACCCAATCGTGTCTGACTCTTTGCCATCCATGGACTGCGACACACCAGGCCTCCCTATCCCTTATCATCTTCTGAAGTCTGCCCAAGTTCATGTCCATTGCATCGGTGATGCCATCTCATCCTCTGCTGCCCTCTTCTCCTTCTGCCCTCAATCTTTCCCAGCATCAGGGGCTTTTCCAATGAGTCTGCTGAGGTGGGAATCCCTACCCTATTTTACAAACTCAGAAGCTGATACCCCTAAGGGCAAGATTAAGTTACCCCAAGTCACACAACTTGTACGAGACTGAACAGTGATGTTAAGCCCCAGGATGCAGAATGCTACACTTGGGTTCTTCCCACTTCACCATATTTCATAAGCCAGAGATGACAAACAGCTGAAGAACACATGTATTTGTTTACACAGAGGAGATGATGCTGACCCAGCTGCGTTCCCGTAAGAAGTGTACACCAGCGTGGAGATGTGGGTGACACGTTAGAATTAGAATCCATGCAAAATATTTAATTAGGGGCAACATCCAAAGAAGAAAACTGGGCAGGAACCAGAGGAGCTTGGAGCCACGAAACCGTGATGCAGGTCTGACCCCAGGGGAAGGAAGGAAGGAGGGAAGAGAGGAAAGAAGGACAGGAGGTAGGGAAGAAGAAAGGAAGGAAGGAAAAGAGGGAGGGAGGGAGGAAGTAAAGAAGGGTGGGCAGAAGAAGGGGAGGGAGGGAGGAAGCGTGATTGAAATGTCTTAGACTCTAAGGGGCCACTGGAGAGTTCTGAGCCCGAGCCATCCTTCCAAGGAGTCCCACATTTGCTGGGAATGGGCTTGCCTTGTCACTGCTGCCAAGCTCAGTTGCCGACCAGGATCATCCATAGGAGGTGAGGTCTCTGCAGAAAGGCGAACACAGTAACAGATATCAGGGCACAGCCGCTGGACAGCTAGCATCGATCAGTGATACTCTTGTATCACGAAATCTGCGTGGCTGCATTTCCATGGATGTTCCATAATCCTAATCCTTTACCAGTGCTTTTGTTCATTCTAGTCTAGCCACTCAGAAGCCACACTTGGATCAGAAGGTCGCTTGGTGGTATAGAATTCAGACAAGAGGAGTTAGTTATATTGACTGCAAGTTTTATCCTCTCAACATCTATTCTTTTTACAATGTGATAAGCCCTCTGGTAGGTTTCCCTGGTGGCTCAGTGGTAAATAATACACTGGCCAATGCAGGAGATGCGGGTTCGATCCTTGGGTTGGGAAGGTCCCTGGAGAAGGAAATGGCAACCCACTCCAGTATTCTTGTTTGGGAAATCCCATGAACAGAGGAGCCTGGTGGGCTACAGTCTACTGGGTGAGTCAGACACTAGCAACTAAACAACAAGCCCTCTGGCAGGCATGAGGCATGAGAGCAGGGGCTGGACACAGTCTATGGAGTTGGCCATTGAAAGCAGTGGACAGTGTTATTAAAACAGTCTGATGCCTTTGAGTCCCATTAGGCTACCACAAAACTGGATGAATTGCAGTGTGCTTTTCCTAAATCATGCCTTGGAAAGCCATATCTTTTTTTTCAATATTTTCATGGTTGAACAAGCTTTTTGCCTTTAGTTGGTTTATTGTTACATCTTGTGGCCCTGAAGCTTTCTCTCTCTTCAGGATTTTACATTTCTCTTATCTTTTCTATTAGGAAAAGTATGAGAAAAAACTTTAGTTTTCATTTCTTTCGGAAGACCTTTCTGTGCCCCAAGAAAACTAACTATAATTTCACTGGGTTCTTCCTGGCATTTATGTTCCATGAAATAGTAGAGATCATTTATCCCAAAACATTATTTTTATTTCCCTAAGCTAGAGAAAGTGAGAGTTTGAATTCACCTTAAGTGTAAATGATTAATATAAAATACCCCATCATGCTTTTCCTTCTTAAAGTTTTCATTACTTATTTCTGAAAATTCTGATCCACTTAATTTTAGCAGGATCTAGCTAAAATTTGTCTTTGATTACTTATTCTATAATTTGGTTGCAAATATGAACTTCTTTTAAAAAGGGCAGGTGAATCTTAAATTTTATCTTTTCAGTATGAGTACTCATACTTCCTGTTAGAGTCTAAATAGTCAAATCTGCCATTAGTGTGAACAGATTACTTCCTTTGAGAAAAGATTAAATGAAGAAGTTTATTTTCATTTAATTGGTAGACAGTGGTGCTTCATATTTATTCACATAAATCATTGGGTTATAAAGTATAAGTAAAAAGCTGGTTCCTTCTTAGAATCTTTCATAACTTCTTGATATTAAAAATATAATTTTTCCTTCTTCTGCCTCCCAAATTATATTACATTGCATCAGAAATAGCTTCCCTGGAGGAAAAGCAAAGAAGTCTATTAATCATAAACTGAAGAAGAAAGAGCTTGGCAGTTTTACTTCTTGCTTACATACTAAGCATCTCCAATATTTTAATACACGTATTTTCATATCATTTCTCCTTTCCCTTTTCAAAATGACATTTATTTTTAAATAGAGCCAGTGTTTACCAGAGTTGGGACAAAACAGCTCAGAGGATGAGTACAGTTCACGGAAGAGGTGGAGGCTAGCCCATGTTCAGCAACATTGGGGAAGATCTCCAGCATGCAGTTATGCTTGCCCTTGGAGAAAAGAGAAACATAAGCAAGGAGAGCCATGAATAACATTTTCCAAAGACACCAGTTCAGAGCACACCTTCCTAGCCACCATCTTACGGATTCAGAGTGAAGAGCTGCATGTACAGCTCTTTTGCCCTGCCCAGCCTGTCTCTTAAGTCTTCTGGTCTCCTCATCCTCTTCCTTGAGTCCATTTGTTCCTTAATTAACAAAGAATGTTTCAAATAAATTTCGTTTCTTCCTTAGGTGACCAAGAACATTTGAAATGGAGGAGAAACATTCTCGCGGGCCCCCTTTCCTGGGTTAGTGATTTCCTCTTGCAGACGTCCATGACAGTGTGCTACAGGGCGTTTGATGGACAGCCGCGGGGCAGGCTGCGTGGGATGGCTGGATCCCTGGGTTCCTCTTCATTACCCTTGGAGCTGTGATAGGCAGGAATGAGAAATGGGGCCCCAGAACTCAGAGACCGATGGCCGCATGGGGATCACAGGAAGCAGAGATGCAGGTGGGGAGAACACAGAGTTACCACTTGTGGACCTGCATCGTGGGCCTCCAGGTCGTCTCTCTGTGATGGGATCATTGTCATCCTGTAGAAAGTCGCTCATTCCAGACCCTGAGAACTGGGGAAGCTACTGAAAGTAAAAATAATTCTTTTCAATTCTTATTAGAAAACTCTTATTTTGAGCTGGCAGAAGCTTCTGGAAGTACTCACTAAAATGAGGAAAGTCAAAAAGAAGGCACTCTTGTCTAGATTGCACGCTTGGTCTACCTCTTCTTGCCTCCAAAAGGTTTAAGCCAAAGAAGTTGTAACATACTAACGGGTTGACAGCTGTCAACACAAGTCCCTCAGGACACTGTGCTTTTTCTACTATAAATCTGTGTCATAAATTCACTTTCGGTTTTTCAGTCTGCTGAGTGAAAGGACAAACATGCCAGGACTTCAGACTAAGCCTGTGTCCTTTGTTATTACCCCATAGAGCTACAAATACATCATCATTCCCTATTAACAGGCCCTCGAGTAGCAAGGAGATGCTGTGCTGTGGACACATGGACTGGGGCTAATGAATCCCAACAACTGATTACACTTCTTTTAAAGTAACTTATCACCGGAAAGTAGCTGTGTTAGCACAAAGATGTTATGTGAGAATGGCAATTCCCCAGGAAGAGGCCACCTAATTAATCATCCCCCCTAATTCTCCATAATAGCCCTGTCTGGACTTTCATGTGACGACTGTTCTTCCCAGGGTTGCATTTGGCCTGACCTTATTTTGGACCAACAATGTAATTGGTAATTGCAGGCTAATTTATATAAACAAACGAGGGCCCTGCCAAATGAAAGCATCGTCATTGCAGTTGGTACTCAAGGCTCTAAGAGCTCTCTATTTTTCACAAGTTTAGGTCAGGTGGTTGCAGCCATTGATGCTTAACGCAAAAAAATAATTATTTCAGAGAAGCAAAAGCACCATGCCCTTGTGAAGCCTGCCAGGAAGCATGGCTTGTGACTTGTTGTATGCAGTGAGTCCTCCTCCTCATGTTTTAGATGAAGCTGGTTTCAGGTGTTTACTTAGAATCTCATCAGGACCCGAAGGGCTGTTTTTCCTTAGCCCATATGAAGGAACTGCTGATAAGTTTCTTCCTAGAACATAAAGGAACTTCACTTATTTCTTCTCTGCAGGCAGCACTGTCATCCTGCCTAGCAAACCTGATTAAATGCCATTTGTCCTTGACCCCTGTCACTTTTAAGCAACTGAAATAGATGAAGAGGCTGGTGCTTCCCAAATCAGAAGGAGCCGTGTCCACAGCCAGAGCCCGTGGGAATAGAAACTCACAAAGGAACTCAAGCTGGGGTTTATTAGGATTGTACAGGGCTCCTTCCTATTTGAAGACAGGTGATTGAGACAGATTATCCTCCTGTTTCTTCTCAAGCACTCAGCCAGGATCCCCTGCAAGCTTAGATAGAGACCTCTGGAAGACAACTGCCTGAGTATCCTTCTGCGGAGGCCAGCGGGGGACCTACCACAGCTCGGAACGGTAAAGCTGTGAGCCAAAAGCAGCCTAGTGGCCACTGAGACAGGAATACCATTGGAGAAAGGGAGACCTGTCACCTCTCAGGTCCTGTGAACTTCTTCTTCTTTGTATAGGAACTTTTCATACTCCATAGGCTTTAATTTGGGCTTCCCTGGGGGTTCAGCAATAAACAATCTGCCTGCAATGCGAGAGACCTGGGTCAGATCCCTGGGTTGGGAAGATTCCCCTGGAGGAGGGCATGGCAACCCACTCAGTATTCTTGCCTGGAGAATCCCATGGACAAAGGAGCCTGGCAGGCTATAGTCCACGGGGTCGCAAACATATGGACACGACTGAGCGACTGAACACAAAACAACATAAAATGAACCATTTAGAAGGAAGCAATCCAGTGGCATTTGGTGCATCCACAGTGTAGTGCAGTCACCTGTGTGTGGTTCCAGAATGTTTTCAGGACCCCAAAGAGAAATTCCGCACCTTGTAACTGGATCTATTCTCCCTCCTGCTGGTCCTAGTGATCACCAGTCTGTGTTCTGTCGATATGAATTTACCTATTCTGAATATTTCATTTAAATGAAGTCTTGGAATATGTAGCCTTTTGTGACTGGCTTCTTTCACTCAGTGTAATGTTTTCAAGGTTCATGTATGCTGCAGCATGGAAGAGTACTTTCTTCTTTTTTATAGTGGACTAATGAATGTTTCTTTGCTTGGATACACTGTGTTCTGTTTATCCATTCATCCATCAGTGGTCACTGAGGCTGTGTCTGCCCTTTGGCTACTGTGACTAACGCTGCTGCTAACATGTCTGTATTTGTCTGAGTCCCTGTTTTCATTGTTTTAGTAGGCATCTGTTTAGGAGCAGAATTGCTGGATCATAAAGCTATGACAAACCTAGACAGTGTTAAAAAGCAGAGGTATCACTTTGCTGACAAAGGTCCATCTAGTCAAAGCTCTGGTTTTCCAGTAGTCAATTATGGATGTGAGAGTTGGACCATAAAGAAAGCTGAGGACCAAAGAATTAATGCTTTTGAACTGTGGTGTTGGAGAAGACTCCTGAGAGTCCCTTGGACTGGAAAGACATCAAACCAGTCAATCCTAAAGGAAATCAGTCCTAATTACTCATTGGAAGGACTGATGCTGAAGCTCCCGTACTTTGGCCACCTGATGCCAAGAGCTGACTCTTTGGAAAAGACCCTGATGCTGGAAAAGATTGAGGGCAAGAGAAGAAGGGTGCGACAGAGGATGAGATGGTTAGATAGCATCACCGACTTAATGGGCATGAATCTGAGTAAATTCCAGAAGATAATGAAGGACAGAGGAGCCTGGGATGCTACAGTCCATGAGGTCTCAAAGAGTTGAACACAACTTAGCTACTGAACAGCAGCAATCTTTCATGGATAACTTTTTGAGGACTGTCAGACTGTTAACCTACCCATTTTATGTGTCCATTCCATTGTATTTTCTGAGCCAGACTATTCTCTTTCTCTCAAAATAGTTTGCCTCTTCTTTTGTCTATTCATTCCAGAGAGGTTTTCTCTTCAACCATTGGATTATTAAGGCCATTTATCTTTATATTACTCTGCATGAGTCCTTGGGAGAAGGCAATGACACCCAACTCCAGTAGTCTTGCCTGGAAGATCCCATGGACGGAGGAGCCTGGTGGGCTGCAGTCCATGGGGTCCCTACAAGTCGGACACGACTGAACGACTTCACTTTCACTTTTCACTTTCATGCATTGGAGAAGGAAATGGCAACCCACGCCAGTGTTCTTGCCTGGAGAATCCCATGGACAGGGCAGCCTGGTGGGCTGCCATATCTGGGGCCGCACAGAGTCGGACACGACTGACACGACTTAGCAGCAGCAGCAGCAGCATGAGTCCTTAGAAGAAATATGCTATGTGAGTGTTACTGCTTTCACTTTAAAACTCTGAGGACTGATAAGAACTCACTGCAGCTTCATGATCAAAGCTGGCCAGACCCTCCGAGTCTACAGCCCCACCCTGGACCCCTCTGTCCTCCTTATGTTTGCAGTACCAGCCTCTTTTCTGTTCTACATGCTGATCTTTTCTACCTCGGGACCTTTGCATGTGACTCCCAACACCTGGAAGACTTTATTTTGTCTTCTTTACCTTTAGGCTCAGTATCTGTGCATGCTAAGTTGCTTTAGTTGTGTCCGACCCTGTGCAACCCTATGGACTGTAGCCTGCCAGACTCCTCTGTCTGTGGGATTCTCCAGGCAAGAATACTGGAGTGGGTTGCCATGCCCTCCTCCAGGGAATCTTCCCAACCCAGGGATCGAACCCACGTCTCTTACGTCCCCTGCATTGGCAGGCAGGTTCTTTGTCACTAGCGCCACCTGGGAAGCCTCCGTTTAAATATCTTCTATTCAGAGAGACCTTCCTTAACATCCTTCCTCCCTAATGGCTTTTCAAAGCACCCTGGGCTCTTGATCAGACCTTCTGATGATTTGAAGCGATGTCTTTGCCTGTGTATTTGTGTGTGTCAGGTCAGTTGCTCCAACAACCTACATCTTTCATCTATCTGAGGATCATGTCTTTCATCGTCACAGACTGTACTGCCCCTGAACGCCCTCTGGCCCTGACAGACCCCTGTAAATAGCTTTTAACTGAATGAGTGAATGAATGAATCCATGAAGGTCCTTCTTTTGATGCTTTGCAGCTACCTAAAAAATATCCCATACTAATTTTCACCAAAGCAAGGAACCTTTTAACTCCCCTGGCTGCTCATAAAATCTTGCCAGTTGCAGAGATAATGTTCCTTGTATGATCGCCAATTTCCCCAGGAGATCAGTTGCTTAGAGCCATGTACCTGCTTGTTCTCCAGTGTGAGTGTTTGTGATATTTCTGATAAATAAAGCCACCACATCCATCGGTTTGACCAAATGGCAGAATTTCTTTTCTCCTGTTTAGTTCAGTTTGTGTTTCGCTCTTATTGCCTCAGATTCTTAAGATGCTGATTTCTTCATCCCACTCATTTATTGGTTTATCAACGAAGTTAGATAATAAATATGGACATTAAACATCACCTCATTCTCATGAGAACTTTACGTGTGATAGGTTCTTGTGTATGCCTCCCCCCTCATTTTAAATAAGAAGAAAATGCAGCTTATAGAGGCTTAGCAATGTGTCTCAGAGCTCATGGTATAAACTGTGAGCCAGGATTTAAACCTAGACTTTCTGAATCCAAATAGAATGCTCTGCCATGACATTACTTCCTAGGAATCAGCCAGTTAGCAGTCAACCCTGCAGCCAGCCCGTCTTACTTGTAAATAATTAGAAGAGTCGTAACAACATCTTCCTCGCCTCCTTAGCCAAGTGCTAAATGAACAGCGTAAATAACATGGGTGACATCTATTATTCCGCACAAACATATATTAAATTTCTAGTATGTGCACAACTACCAGAGAAACACACATGAATGAGACATAGTACCCGAATAAGACGTGACACTGCAGTGAGTAGCCGTTCACTTCTCCAGGGGATCTTTACAACCCAGGGATCAACCTGGGTTTCCCACATTGCAGGCAGATTCTTCTGGTCACTAGTAGTAGAGTAGTGGTGTTAATCATGTCCGACTCTTTGTGACCCCACGGGCTGTACTCTGCCAGGCTCCTCTGTCCATGGGATTCTTCAGGCAAGAACACTGGCGTGAACTCCCATTCCCTTCTCCAGATGATCTTCCTGACCCAGAGATTGAACCTGGGTCTCCTGTACTGCAGGCAGATTCTTTACCGTCTGAGCTACAGTGGTTCTGAGCCACCTGGGAAGCCCCATAAGACATGATCCTCATGGCTAGAAGGATAGAAAGGCTTGTGAGCGATAGTGCATAATGCGTGCACTTAGTGCCATGCCAAAAGTGTATGCAGAATTTCTGGAGGGCCCTGAGTGAAGGAATCACAGATTCCACGTGAAGGACTTCAGGAAGACTGCCAGGGGCCTGCCCTGGGAGGCAGGCAAGCTTTCAGGGGGAGGGGTAGAGGGGACAGACTGGGGTGAGCAAGTGGCTGAGGGGGACTAGTCAGGATGTGGTTGAGGGGGAAAGGACCCGAGAGGCCCCTGTAATGGGAAGAGACTTTTGGGGAGCCGATTGAGAAGCATTAGGAGGGAAGGTCATTTCAAAGAGGTTTCTTGACTTTTGTAGGCCATGGGGAACCCCGGAAGGGTAGGCAGTTACAGACACCATGTTCCTCGTGCTGTGCCCACCAGGAGGAGGGTGGGTGAGGGCAGAGGAGAGGCCAGCTGCAGGGATCGTGGAGCAGGCAGAGGAGCCCATGGAGCCAGGAGGCTGCTGGTTCTGTGTGCTGGGCCTGGGCCTGTCCAGGTCGTGCATGAAGCTTCTACACACTGTCTTTGTGATAGGTGTGATGTTGGGACAGGAGTCCAAACCAAGAGGCTGCTGGCTTCAAATCCAGATCTGACCTGAAACCTGCTAGTTGCATGATCTTGGGCACCCAAGGTGGCCTCTCCCAGCCTCAGTTTCTCCGTCTGTGAACGACAGTGGTGGCGGCCATGCAGGGCCGGGATGAGGGTGAGGCGAGGAAGGCTGAGCTGTGCCGGGTTGTTGTCTTTCAGTCTCTCAGGTCGTGCCCGACTCACTGCGACCCTATGGACTGCAGCATGCCAGGCCTCCCTGTCCATCACCAGCTCCCAGAGTTTACTCAAACTCGTGTCCATTGAGTCAGTGATGCCATCCAACCACCTCATCCTCTTACAGACTTTACCTTGTCCAATTGTCTCAATTGGACTTTACAGATGGACAGACTGAAGGTCAGAGAGCATAAATGTGTTGCCCAAGGCAAGGTTGATAATCTCAGAGCTGAAATTTGACACCAAAGGTTTTCTACTCCCCAGACTGACTTTCAGAGCATAAAATACTTCCATTCATTACAAATGAATGCCAATAATCACAGACATTATATTATAGAAATCAGGACCTTCTAAGAGATAGGTGTGGAGGTATTCCTGGGGTGTCCTCCTCCTGTGATCATCCTTCTCCCTGGCTCCCCAAGAATCCCCACTGCCTCCAACTGCAGAGTCTCTTGCCTGAAATTCCTTTAACGAGATGTGAATGTGGCCTGCTCTGTCACTGAGCTCACTGTGAACCAGGGCTGGAGGAGGAGTGGTCAGCTGGCATCTGCTTTAGATGCAAGCTTCCACTTTTATGTCCTCTCTGTGGCTACAGTACATTAGCATTGCTGTCACTTAGTCCTGTTTCCTTCCCGTGCCAGAAAGTTATCACCCATTTGACAAGCAAAGAAATCAACCACAAGCAGCCGTGCGGATTTAGCCACAGACCAAAACCGGCCCCGGGCAGAGACGTGGAACTGCCGAGAGCTGCCTGCTGCCAGCCTGTGCATCTGAGTGCAGACACAGCTGGCCAAGGGCATCTGCCTGCTTCCTCCTAACCCTAATCAGAGTTTGCGTTCACTTTGTCAGCTCGCATGGCTGGCCATCCTTCCCACAGCCACCCTTCTTGCAGGCCAGCTGCCCAGCCTCTAGCTCTTCCCCAGGATAGCATGATGCTCCATGACCAGCGTGTGGAATGACCATAACCAGATGCCAGGGGGCAGGAAGCAAGTAATATAAGTTGGGTGAGAATTATGAAAGTGTTCAATGAAGGAGAATAGAACAAACGGGTTTCACCTGGGCAGCAGGGCAGGGGAAGCCTCCCTGTGAAAAAGACAGGAAAGATGAGTAGGACTTGGCCAAGTGACAAAGGAGGAAGAGTTCCCAGACAGATGCTGTGAACAGGACCTTGAGTCTGACTCTGAGTACAGTGGGAGGTCTTAGAGTGGTGGACTTGTGCGCTGATGTACATCTTAGAAGAATCACTGGAGCTTCCCTGAAATGTGGGGGAATTGTAGCCCAAATCCCATCTCTCTACACCAGTGCCAAATTGAATCTCAAAAGCAGAGTTTTGGGTGAAGCAGAAAAGAAGAGCTTTATTGCTCTGCCAGGCAAGAGGGGCCACAGCAGGCTAATGTCTGAAAAAGTGTGCGGTGTCCTGACCAGGAGTGGGAGATAAGGAGCTTTATAGTGATGGTTCAGAGGGCATGACCAGCTCATGGATATCCTTCTGGTTGGTGGTGGAGTAATTGGGAGTCAGCATCATTAACCTTCTGGTGGACAGCATACAGTTAGCTTCTTTGACCTGGTAGGGTTTTAGTTTCTGCAAAACAGCTCAAAGATATTTCTGTGTGCATCCCTTGAGAGGAACCATCACCCTGCCCCAAGGCTGCACTATCATTTCTTGGCTGCTCTGCCTTTGTCTTTGCATCCCCAGTTCAGTTCAGTAGCTCAGTCATGTCCAGTTCTTTGCATCCCCTCTCTTCCCTAATCAGAAACTGTTCGAACCCACCCTTTAGAACTCAGAGAAGGTCTTGGAGGCTGAATAAAACCTGTTTGCTATAAACAAGAAAACTGGGGGACATAGAAAGGCTTTTGTGCCCAGGAGCCCCACAGGGTCCTGCTTGGTTTCAGAATGAGAACAGAAGCAGAGAGACCGATTAAGAGACAAGAGATGCCAGTGCTGTGGGCCCAGCAGTGGCCATGGAGCAGGATTCTGAAGATGCTTTGATATTGGAGCTGATTGATGTGCTGGCTGATTGAATGTAGATGTGCAGGTAAGGTAAAGCTCAAGGGTGATCAACATCGTATTTATCCAGAGAATTAAAGTGTTTGGTGGACAGCAAAATAACCTGTAAGGAAACCTCCCCCCGTCCCCAGTGCCCCCCCCACAAACAGGTTCCAGTTAGCACTATTTTTCTTTCTCCATTACTTCTTATCTGTTTTTTTCCCCCTTGCTTTTAAGATGTCCTCCTCCTTCACCTCTTGATCACTGTAACCACATGCACACTTTACAAAGGTTCACTGTCATCCTATTCTTTGTATTCTGTTCATCCCCAGTATAATTCAGGGGCTCCCTGGTGAGGGAAATCAGAATTGAAACCAAGCACAAAAAGATAATCAACACTGATGTAGATATTAAGTATCTCTGCCCACCCACTGTGCTGCAGACCAGAGGGAGAGCGGGGGTATAGCTGTGGCTGGCTGACTTGTACCTGCTGGTAATCCAAAGCCATCCACAGCTCCCACACCACCAGTGGCCAGTGCTGACGGGAGGGTATCAGTCATGGGCACCCTATCCTTGAGGTGTGTCCATGTAGGAGAAAAAGAGGAAACTATTACTTTAAGCCTGCAGCAGTTCTAAATTGCTTTGGCATTGGAATAAACTGTATATTTGATTTTTGGCATGTGCTATAAAAAATGCTCTATGGTGAGTATTTGTGATTAAAACTAAAGCAGTCCATTGTGTCTCTGAGGGAATTTTAGTGGATTATTGGATTATTGGAAATACTGGATTCTATCCCTGGGTCTACTGATCCAACAGGTGGTGACTTTCTATAATTTAGAAGTATTCCCCTACCTATTTCCCTTTTGCACAAAAAAAAATTGAGTTGAAACTGTGTAACTCAGATTGGGACTTGAATCCAGTCTTTTAACTGAGATCACATCTGGTCCCAGGCCTTAATGAAGCTCAGGTTCTTGATGTCTCATGACAGAAAGAATTCAGGGAGAGGCAAACTGGTAGGTAAGAGGTGGATTCATCGAGAGAGAAACATACTCCACGGCAAAGTATGGTCCATCTTAGAAGCAGGAGCAGCGTCAGGGCACAGGATTGTCATCTTTTATAGGCATGGGTAATTTCATGGGCTATTAAGTGGGAGGAGTATTCTAGCTGTTTGTTGGGGGAGGTAGTGGAGATTCCCAGGAACTGGGCCACTGCCCGATTTTTCACCTTTTATGCTTGGCCTTGGAACTGTCATGGCACCGTAGGTGTGTCCATCAGCAAGGTGATGTTTTACAGTGGGCGTACACTGAGGCTCGAGGTCTAGAGGAAGTTGAATCGTCTGCCGTCTTGGACCTAGTTGGTTCTAACCACTTATCTTGTGTCCTATGTCTCTGTCATTCTTTTAAATGTGGGGCCCTGCCCACCTTCCTCCTGTTACAGAATCATTCTATCTTTTCTGTAACTTTTTTCTTTGGTAGTTGGCTGGTGAGAACCTTCCCACTTTTGCAGATCCAAGAGGACTGATCATAAGTGTAATTGAATTAAAGTGACTGTTTGGAAAAAACTTGCGTTTCCAAATTATATTATCTAGATTATTTTCATGGTACATCAATGGCTTGACATTTTTCCCCCATGAAGTCATTTTCTGTGTCTTGTGCCAGAATTGCGAGAACCATTATCATTTACAAAGAGCGGACAACGAAGTGCCTTGGGCCAGTGGTGGAGGGTGGCCACTGAGCTGGTTAAGGGTCCAGTTTTTAAATAAAACCTTAACATTTGCTCAGCATCAGGAGAATGTCACCGGTATGGTAACAGGCAAGAGGTCCTCCAATTGAAGTGCTTATTTAAAGTGACGAGGAGAGATGGTAAAGCCAGACTCTTCATTGCCAACCTATGAGCTGCTTTTAATGAGGCTCTGTGGCTGCTCAAAGTGTCTTTGCTGTGTGACCTTTCTATGCAACATTATAATTCTTTCATTTTTTTAAAGCGCTACTCCCTTCACCACTAAAGCAGTTAAAGGAAATTTGCACCCAGTGGTACCATTATCCTGTACTCATGCTGATGACAAGCCATCTGGTAGTAGTAAAGCAAGACAAGTCACATGAGGTTGCCTGGAGTTGGTGAGAGGTGTGTTTAGTTTACCATTCCTGCAGCAAGAGACATCTAAAACCCCCAACAATGGCATCTGATCTTTCAGAACATCTGAAGTGCTTCCACTGGAGGGTGCAAAAGGTTTGTCTCAAAGTTTTTAAATAATTTAGCAGAGATTTTAAAATGAACATTAGTGAAAAAATATGATTTTTTTTTCTGTGAATGTGCAAATGAAGTGGTTTTACTATTACTGCTGTAACAAATTACCACAAACCTCAGATAGGCAGGTTTCTACCCTAATGGTGGAAAGTGAAGAACTAAAGAGCCTCTTGATGAAGGTAAAAGGGGAGAGTGAAAATGCCAACTTAAAACTCAACATTCAAAGAACTAAGATCATGGCATCCAGTCTCATCACTTCATGGCAAATAGATGCAGGAAAAAACGGAAACAGTGACAGACTTTATTTTCTTGCACTCTAAAATCACTGCCGACAGTGACTATAGCCATGAAATTAAAAGATGTTCGCTTCTTGGAAGGAAAGCTATGACAAACCTAGATAGCATATTAAAAGCAGAGACATTAATTTGCCAACAAAGGTCTGTACAGTCACAAAGCTATGGTTTTTCCAGCAGTCATGTATGGATGTGAGAGTTGGACCATAAAGAAGGCTGAGCGCCAAAGAAGATATGCTTTCAAATTGTGGTGTTCAAGAAGACTCTTGAGAGCGCCTTGGACTCAAAGGAGATCAAACTAGTCAATCCTGAAGGAAATCAACTCTGAATATTCATTGAAAGGACTGATGCTGAAGCTGAAGCTGAAGCTCCAGTACTTTAGCTACCTGATGCAAAGAGCAGACTCATTGGAAAAGACCCTGATGCTGGGAAGGACTGAGGGCAGGAGGAGAAGGGAACAACAGAGGATGAGATGGTTGGATGGCATCACTGACTCAATGGACATGAGTTTGACCAAGCTCTGGGAGATGGTGAAGGACAGGGAAGCCTGGCATGCTGCAGTTCATGGGGTCACAGAGTTGGACCCAACCTAACCACTGAACAACAAAATAGGAGGTTTGGAACAACACAAACGTGTGATCTTCAGAGTGGTCTACCTCAGCATTCTGGGAAGCTTGGCTGGTTTTTCTTGCTTCAAGTTTCACAACTCCAAAATCAAGGAGCCTGCAGGTGGGTTCTTATCAGGACCCTGTGGGAAGAACTTGCTTGCTGGCTCTTTCAGGTCACTGGCCAAATTCAGTTCCTGGATGCTGTAGACTGGGGGCCTCTCCCCTTGCTGGCTGGAGCCTGAGAGGTGTTCTCAGCTAACAGAGGCCACCGCCTGGCCTGGCTGGCTGCCTTCTTCCTTCATCCCACAGAACGAGCAGGCTCAGGTTCTCTCTCCTCACCTTTCCTCAGCCCTCCCAGCCCCTCTTCAGCTACACCTGTCAGACTGACTTTTCTGTCTCCCTCTTCTGCTTTTAAGAGCGCACTTGATTACACTGAGTTCAGGAGGATGACTCAGGATCATTGCCTTATCTTCAGGTCAGCTGATTAGTAACCTTAATTCCATCTGCAAAGCCCCTTCACAGCAGTGACTGGATTAGTGTTTGAGGGTTTGGTTGAACCACCAGAGGGCAGTCATCTTGAAGAGGTTTTTTTGTTTGTTTGTTTAAGTTTTTCTCTTTTTTTATAATTTCATTCGAATATAGCTAAATTTTTTAGCTTCCCTGATAGCTCAGTTGGTAAAGAATCTGCCTGCAATGCAGGAGACCTGGGTTCGATCCCTGGGTTGGGAAGATCCCCTGGAGAAGGAAGTGGCAACTCACTCCAGTATTCTGGCCTGAAGAACTCCATGGACTGTATAGGCCATGGGGTCACGACGAGTCAGACACGACTGAGCGACTTTTATTATAGCTGATTCACAACGTTGTGTTCGTGTCAGGTGTGTGGCAAAGTGATTCAGTCACACATATACACAACAGTCTCAGTTGTGTCTCTTTGCAACCCCATGGACTGTAGCCCACCAGGCGCCTCTGTTCATGAAATTTTCCAGGCAAGAATACTGGAGTGGGTTGCCATTTCCTCCTCCAGGGGATCTTCCTGACCCCGGGGTCCAACCCACGTCTGCTTCGTCTCCTGAACTGGCAGGTGGATTCCTTACCACTGTGCCACCTGGGAAAGCCCGCCATACATATACACATACATATATTCATTCCCTTTCAGGTTCTTTTCTCATATAGGTTATCACAGAACATTGAGTTGAGTTCCCTGTGCTACACAGGAGGTCCTTGTTGGTTATCTGTCTTATATATAGTAATGCTTCACCACTGCTTTAGTGGTGAAGGGAGTAGCGCTTTAAAAAATGTCTTATATATAAATCACGCTCCTGATTTATCTGGTCCCCTCAGCCCATTTCCCCTTTGGAGAAAGTTTTTTTCGTTATCTGTAAGGTTAGTTGTTGATATCTGTACGTCTGTTTCTGTTTTGTAAAGAAGTTCATCTGTGTCATTTTTTAAAATTAGGTTCCACATATGAGTGGTATCATATGCTAATGAACAGACATCTTTAGAATTTTTCCCTCCCACAACCAAGAAGAAAAAAGCCATGATGATAATGGAAGCAGACAATTAAACTTGATTTTAAACGAGTTTCTTTGAACAGTTCTGATACCAATTTTTCCAGCACTATTCCTAATTGTGATTAAGACCAGTGCATAAAGTTGAAAGTCCACATTGGCACCCATCTTTAAAAAGCTGACTCCTGCTTTCTTTTTTTAATAAGTGCTTCAGAAATTTCTTCCCAGAAGTTGAAAGATGTTTCAATATATAAGATTAAATGTATTCTCTTCTCCCTTTCAGAGAAAACTTAAAAGGCAAGAGATCATAGTTTTGCTGAATTTTCTGTATGTTTTTTTTCTTATGCACATTATATAATGTATTCTTAGAGTTTTTCCTCCTTCCTGTCCCCCACCACTCCTACACTAGATATTTCCATTCTAAAACAAGAAGAAAAGAGTGTGGTCCAGAGACACCTTCTGTAGTTTTAGTTCATCTTTGGCCAAACAGCCATTGGCCTTATTTGTTCATTTCAGTTAGCTTAGAACTATATAGTAAGCTCTGGCCAAGTGAACCGCAGTCTGGACTTTGCATCGTTTATCATGTTCTTTGGCTTCCCTGGTGGCTCAGATGGTAGAGAATCTGCCAGCAGTGCAAGAGACCCCGGGTTGATCCCTGGGTCAGGAAGATCCCCTGGAGAAGGAAGTGGCTACCAACTCCAGTATTCTTCCCTGGAGAACCCCGTGGACAGACAAGCCTGGTGGGCTACAGTCCATGGGGTCATACAGAGTCGGACACCATTGAACAACTGACACTTTCACTTTGGTCCAAATAAAAGACTGCCTAGTGAGCCAGCAAAACTTCTAAATCCATGAAATAGCGATTAGAAGAGATGGGTACATTTTAAGAGATTAAAGGGAAAATGTATTTTTATTTTTAATCACTTCCTTCCCATTTGGACATGAGGCTTAAGCAGTTTTGATATAGGGACTATTTTTGTTAGCATTTTGGCCACAGATTTAAGGAAACATTTTCCAAAAAAGAAGTGTAAGAAAACAAACCAAAAAACATGTTTAAAGCAGAAAGGGATGGTTACCAGCAGGCATCTGCCCTGGAGCAACAAAGTAACAGGGGCTTTGCCTTCTGTATCCTGTGGCCCCTTTCTCTAAGCACTTAACCTTCTCTTAACCTTCTCTTCAGAGAAGGCAATGGCACCCCACTGCAGTACTCTTGCCTGGAAAATCCCATGGATGGAGGTGCCTGGTAGGCTGCAGTTCATGGGGTCGCGACGTCGGACACGACTGAGCGACTTCACTTTCACTTTTCACTGTCATACATTGGAGAAGGAAATGGCAACCCACTCCAGTATTCTTGCCTGGAGAATCCCAGTGACGGTGGAGCCTGATGGGCTGCCATCTATGGGGTCGCACAGAGTCGCACATGACTGAAGCAACTTAGCAGCAGCAACCTTCTCTTGAGTCCCTTGGACTGCAAGGAGATCCAACCAGTCCATCATAAAGGAGATCAGTCCTGGGTGTTCTTTGGAAGGAATGATGCTAAAGCTGAAACTCCAGTACTTTGGCCACCTCGTGCAAAAAGTTGACTCATTGGAAAAGACTCTGATGCTGGGAGGGATTGGGGGCAGGAGGAGAAGGGGACGACAGAAGATGAGATGGCTGGATGGCATCACTGACTCGATGGACATGAATCTGAGTGAACTCCAGGAGTTGGTGATGGACAGGGAGGCCTGGTGTGCTGCGATTCATGGGGTTGCAAAGAGTCAGACACAACTGAGCGACTGAACTGAACTGAACTGAACTGAACCTTCTCTTGCTGGGCTAGGACAGTGAGACCTCAGCTTAGAGGAATGCTGATGGCAACAGTCTGACAGTAAATACCCAGGGCAAAAACATATTTGGGAGAGGTTGGGGAATTGCCCTGAGATAGAGGGGTTAGAAGCAGAAGGAAGAGGGAAGACCCAGAGTAAGTGCACTTCTTTGCCGCTGATGACATTCAGTGCTTTGAGTTTTTTGATTGTTGTTGTTGTAACTCAGTATGGTATCCATGCATGACCAAAGCAATTATGAAAACAAGGAATGCAGCTTGAGGAACACGTACCATCTAGGTGAGCTGCTGCTGCTGCTGCTGCTGCTGCTGCTGCTAAGTTGCTTCAGTCGTGTCCGACTCTATGCAACCCCATAGACGGAAGCCCACCAGGCTCTCCTGTCTCTGGGATTCTCCAGGCAAGAACACTTGAGTGGGTTGCCATTTCCTTCTCCAATGCATGAAAATGAAAAGTAAAAGGGAAGTTACTCAGTCCTGTCTGACTCTTAGCGACCCCATGGACTGCAGCCCACCAGGCTCCGCCGTCCATGGGATTTTCCAGGCAAGAGTACTGGAGTGGGGTGCCATTGCCTTCTCCTATCTAGGTGATCAGATCAGATCAGATCAGTCGCTCAGTCGTGTCCGACTCTTTGTGACCCCATGAACCGCAGCACGCCAGGCCTCCCTGTCCATCACCAACTCCCGGAGGTCACTCAGACTCACATCCATCGAGTCAGTGATGCCATCCAGCCGTCTCATCCTCTGTCGTCCCCTTCTCCTCCTGCCCTCAATCCCTCCCAGCATCAGAGTCTTCTCCAATGAGTCAACTCTTCGCATGAGGTGGCCAAAATACTGGAGTTTCAGCTTTAGCATCATTCCTTCCAAAGAAATCCCAGGGCTGATCTCCTTTAGAATGGACTGGTTGGATCTCCTTGCAGTCCAAGGGACTCTCAAAAGTCTTCTCCAACACCATAGTTCAAAAGCATCAATTCTTCGGCGCTCAGCCTTCTTCACAGTCCAGCTCTCATATCCATACATGACCACAGGAAAGACCATAGCCTTGACTAGACCATTTTGTTGGCAAAGTAATGTCTCTGCTTTTGAATATGCTATCTAGGTTGGTCATAACTTTCCTTCCAAGGAGTAAGCGTCCTATCTAGGTGAGGGAGCTTTTAAAAAAATCACATGGATTCCCACCTTTAATATGTCTTTGAAGTACAATCTGTTAAAATTTCCTATAGGTAAATAAACTGAAAGATTACCTGACTGCCTATGGGGAATTAAGAGATAAATTGGAATGCAAGTTAGAAAGGTGGTTTTCATAATAATTATTAATAATTTGGAACATAATGCCAAATCTTCAAAATCTCCAAACCCACAATCTTACATTTAAAAGGCAAGTAGCCAATTACCTACAATCCTTTATTAGTCAGCTTTCTTCTCCTACTTCTTGGAAAACAGAAGACTCAGAATACACAGAATTGGATGGCCTCGGCATTACTCATTATTTATTTAGCCACGATGCTCACTTTTCTGGAAGCTGCCTGCTGTCTGAAGTGAATATTCTGCCTTCTACTTCCCAGTTTCCTGGCATATTAGTATATTAATGTGTTTTAAAGCTCAGGTTTTGTGATGTACCTTAAATCGAGCTGGTCAATGATTGGTTTAGCATAAAAAAGAAGAAAACACTTTTCATGTTTAAAACATTGTTCCAATCATGTTTGAACTTCACTTGCGTGTTGATCCATGACATCTTCTTTTTGCTGTTTTTGCATTTGTAATCGAGGCAGTGCTGGCATTGACCAGCTTTTGGTTTTGTTCTGTGGAAATGCTCCGTGCAGTGGTGGTGATGGTGATACAAAGACTTAATGGGATGCTGAGGTGCCAGGACAGAGGTGGGATGTGTGGGCCTCCAGTATGAGATGCATCCTGATTCGGAGTTGATGCTCTAGAAAGAAGATCCTACCACAGACATACCCTAGTGAAATGTTTCAGGAGTTCGTGGAATACAGGGCAGGTGGGCATCAATGGCCAGGGCATTGGGCTACCCAACACTGCTCTAAACTCGAGATGCAGTCAAGTTAGAGCCTCAGCTTCTGCCCCGAGTGCTACAAGCTAGAAAACAACTGTGGGTGTTCACAGAGCCCAAAGAATCACAGGCACAATTCAGCTCACAGTTCACCATTTTAGTCACGCAGCCTTCACCCTTTTCTTCCCTGCGATTTCATTGTAATTTAGCCCAACAGGAAACTTTGAGCAGACATTGCATAGAGCACTTAACTCTGTGTCGTTCATCAATTTTAATTAGAATCGAGAAGCTGAGACCCTAGGTAGTCCTTGACAGCAATAGGGTGTCTGTTAACTCAGGCATTTCTGATTCCACTCTGGGCATCCTTGGAATTGTGAGTGAGGTGTGTGGCTGATTCCAGAAGGCACGTGTCTGGGTAGTCCTGGAAAGGGGCACCATGGAATAGTCCATGTCAGAGGGGCTCCTTTGTCTCTCTTCGCTGGTTTCCATTCATAGGTGGGGTGGGGGTGTCAACAGGGGACAGCATGGCAGTGGGGTTTACTGCCAGTACAGGAGGTAGTTGGTCTTTAGGCCACTGAAGCATTCTGCCTTTGCAGCTTAGCAAAGCAATTTCCAAGCCACCAGTGTCCTGACTTATAAAGCAATTGCCTTCCTTGGGAGAAGACAGCAAGTTGCATAGCAGGAATCCAAGCAGCAGGACTCGGCTAATCTTAAACAAATTTTTTTTAAAAAAAGGAAAAAGGGAAATTGATTTCCCTGGAAATTGTTCTGACTTGACTATAATGAAGTACCCACTTTAAAAACATATGTAGACAGAGAAGTCAAAAGCTTTTCAAGTAAATTCAACTTCCCGTTATTCGTACCCAATAAAAGTTTATGGAGGTGAGGCTATTCCTGATGTGGTTCCTACCATTTGGTACTTAGGGTTAGCATTTCAGATGATGTTCTGAGAATTCATTTAAAGCAATGAGGCTGCAGTACAGACTTCACTCAAGCAGAGCTGAGAAGCTGACTCATTTCTCTCCCTACAGTCCACTCATTTCCCACGCAGTGCTGAGTACCAGCCACAGCACTCTGTTCCCTGGAAGCTGTAAAGACTGAGGTTTGGGGGGCCACTTCTGCCAGAAAGAGGACTGGAAGAAGTGAAGGATGTCAACCAAGCAGGAGAACAAGCTGGGCCAAGATGACCACTGACCTGGTGGCACTCTTGTGTTTAATCAGCTCAGCAAGGGGGCAAAATAAATTAAAACAGCATACTTTTGCCTCAAAAGGTGCATCATCCTATCCCATCAGTATTTCCTGTGCAGAGGGCCTTAGTATGCTCTGAGTTACATAGACTGTCTCCTGATCTTGCACAGTCAAGGGTAGCACCTCACCCCAATGGGCATAATTTTTATTTTCTTATACATGGGTTATTTGGGTCTTAATCAAATCTATACAATTATTTGATCATCTGGAAATACCTTCTTAAAGTTTGCATGAGCCCACAGCAGATAAAACAATTTACTAGGGAAGGGACCATAAGGAAGGCTGAGTGCTGACGTATTGATGCTTTTGAATTGTGGTGCTGGAGAAGACTCTTTAGAGTCCCTTGGACTATAAGGAGATCAAACCAGTCAATCCTAAAGGAAATCAACTCTGCATACTCATTGGAAGGACTGATGCTGAAGCTGAAGCTCCAATACTTTGGTCATCCGATGCAAAGAGCCAACTCATTGGAAAAGACCTTGATATTGGGAAAGATAGGGAGCAGGAGGAGAAGGAGGCAAAAGAGCATGAGATGGTTGGATGACATCACCGTCTCGACAGACATGAATTTGAGCAAACTCCAGGAGATAGTGGAGGACAGAGGGGTCTAGTGTGCTGCAGTCCATGAACAACAACAAAGGGAAGGGGTGCATGTCTGTGTGTGAAAGTTTTAGGGATGGTGTTGAGAAGAATTCTGTTTACCCTTGAGTCAAACAAGCCAAAAGCTGCATGTTAGTTTCTTATTGCTGCTGTAACAAGTTACTACAAATTCAGTGACTTAGAACAACAAAATTTATTATCTTACATTTTCTGTGGGTTGAAAATCTAATGCTCGTTTACTAACTTAAAATTAAGGTGTTATCAGGGTTATGTTCCTTACTAATGGCTCTTGGGAGGACCTGCTTCCAAGCTCCTTCAGGTTGTTGCCAGAATCAAGTTCCTTGTGGCTATCAGACTGAGGTGTCTGTCTCCTTGCCAGCTGTCAGCTAGGAGCCAGCTTCCTCTCTTTCACCTTTGCATGTGGTCCATATACATCAGAACCAGCACCAGAGAAGGAGTTGAGTTCTCCTACTGGGATCTCTCTGACACCAGCTAGAGAATGTTCTCTGCTTGTAAGGCTCATGTGATCAGACTGGGTCCATAGAGATCATCCATGACAGGCTCCCTATTTTAAAGTCTATAACCTTAATTCCATCTGCAAAGTCCCTCTTTCCATGTAAAGTAATCCATTCAGTTTCCAGGGATTAGGACACAGACATCTTTGGGGCTATTGTTTGGTCCTCCCCAGTCCGCCCTCTGGTCCCCAAAGATCCACATCCACTCCATGTCTTTTCATCCCAATTACACCATCAACTTAAGGTCCTAAATCTCTTCAGCTCAAAAGTTCAAAACCAGAATCATCTAATCAGGTGTAGATGAGTAACCATGAAGTGCGTCAGTGACCCATAAAGTACAGCTGCTGGGGAAGAGTTCCTCTCCACCTGTGAACCTATGACTCTAAAGAAACAGCTTATTTGCCCCCAGCATACAGTGTTGGAACAGGCACAGGGTAATAGTTATAGACATTCCACTTCCAGAGACAGAGACGTGGAAAATAAAATGCAGTGCTGGGCCAAAGCAGCTTGGAAACCCAGCCCAGCAAATCCCAGTTGCAAGGTTTCAAAGCCAGAGACTTATCCTCTGTCATCCTTGGTTCTGCTCTCTGGGTAAGATGTCAGAAAAAGGCAACACTAGAAGGAAATGCTTCTAGAAAGACTTCAGTTCCCCAGGCAGGTGCAGGGGAGCCCAAACGTCCTAAGTGTTTGACTGCTTGCTCCTGCTGATCTACACCAGGCAGGAGGAGAGGGTCTGGTGCTGTGCTGCCTGGCACTCAGAGCAACCCACCTGGGCTGCCAGCAGCTCAATGTGGACAATGTGCCCCCACCCCTCCCCCACATCAGGGCGGGAGCAGCTTGAACCTCAGGTCTGTGCTGTCAGCTCTGTGGATTCTGCCTCTCCCCATGCCTGTCTTGGTGGGCTGGCATTAGGACAGTGTGTGGCTTCATATTTCAGTTTTGCCTCCAGACTACCTATGTTCCTTGAAGTGATCTCAGCTCTGCTCTCTGAAGCCCTCTGGCAGCCCTGTACCCCTCTACACACTTGTACAGAGTCTCGGAACCCAGCCCAGATTCTGCAGAGACCCAGCATCTGGGCTCTGCTAATTATAAACTGGAAGATGAGACAAAATTGCCTGGTGCTCAACAGTCCAGAGTTGTGTGGGGCTGTAGGAAGGATGGTAAGGAATTTTAACAGGGATGGAACCCAGGGTTCAAGGGGTTGGAGGTGGGCCAGGTATGAGAAGACCCTCAATGGAGGCCGGTTATAAATGCCAAGGATCAGGCTGGGTGGAGAAAAGAAGAGAGATGAAAAGATTATAGAATCTACTTTAAGCAGAAATTTCCAAATTATGTTCAATTCAGTTCAGTCGCTCAGTCGTATCCAACTCTTTGTGACCCCATGGACTGCAGCACGCCAGGCCTCCCTGTCCATCGCCAATTCCTGGAGTCTACTCAAACTCATGCCCATTGAGTCGGTGATACCATCCAACCAGCTCATCCTCTGTCATCCCCTTCTCCTCCTCTCTCTCTCATTCCCTTCAATCTTTCCCAGCATCAGGGTATTTTCAAATGAGTCAGCTCTTTACATCAGGTGGCCAAAGCATTGGAGTTTCAGCTTCAACATCAGTCCTTCCAATGAATATTCAGGACTGATTTCCTTTAGGATGGATTGGTTGGATCTCCTTGCAGTCCAAGGGACTGTATCAACTGATAATTTGATCAAGATTATAGTGATAATTTCTAAGAAATAGATATTACAGTATCATTGTGCTTCTTTTAACAAAATATCTCAAGGCTTTGTTTCAGTGTTAACTTTTATGCATAGAAATTTTGCTGCACCAGCTTCTAGCCAGACATGGAAATCACCTCCCTCAAAATGAGTAGAATATGGTTTAAGTACAGCAGGAGGGGAGGAACTTTGTAGGCTGGACACTGACTGTTTATCAGACTCTTATGCAGTCACTTATAGAGGACCATAACTACAACCAGTGACCAACACACAAGGTTATTGGAATTTTCACTTTTAAACAGCGAAATGCACAAGTACAGTAAATTTCATGTTGGGGCAGGGGGTAAAAATCAAAGGTAATTTTCTGAAATGTTTCACTCATTCAGGAATAAAAGTGGAAACCCAACCCCCAAAGGCTTGTAGGATGCTCTTAGCCATTGAAAGAGAGACATGTTCACACCTCAGCTCACTTAAAAATATTAACATATATGATGCCTCATCCTACTGCAGGCACTGTGGTACCTTCCTGCCCACCTGCCCACCCTGCATCACTGGAGAGGGGGTGGGAGGAGATTTAGGTGTGTGTCCTAATCACTTCCTTGTCCCTCTTGGGACCTCATTAGTCTTTCTCATTTCTCAGTATATTACACATTTTCTTATTGTAGCCTGTTAATAACTTTTAAAAAATTTTGGCAGAGACAGGACTAAAATCAAACAGAAACTCAAACAAAATTAGTATTGAAAAGGTGTGATGTTGACAAAGTTGTTAATTCTTGATCTTTCGCATTGGCTGGCCCTGCCCATTCATTGATGACCAGTGAAAACAGGGCTCATCATAGTGATGCTTATTTGTGAATTAGGAGGCAGCCATCCCGGTGGTAAAGCTACTCCAAGGAAAGACTGAGTAGTCATGGGTAAGGAAAAGGGGCAGAGGGTGTTTGAGACTAAGCTGCACATGAGCTGCCTGTCTCTACAGTCCTTTCAAGTCTAACTTTCTGTCATTCTGTCTTTGGAAACGTGACCTCATCAAAGTAGAAAAAGGCAGTCGTTGATTGCACTCAGCACTTTTCTGACCAAAGAGGTCTGACTGGACTCTAACAGCATCAGAACTCCATGTGGTGAAAATCACTTCTGGGTCTAAAAATGCTCTCCTGCAAAGGCCGTCCTTGTAGTAATAATACCAGTGTGCCTCTCACCACTTCTTCTTTCACAGAAAGATGTCTTCCTCCCTCCCAGGGATGCTGCCAGGAAAGGGTTGGCCATCCCAGGGTGGAGTCTCTACATTTGCTCAGTTACATTGTCTGAGGCACTGAGGAGTTTTGCTTATACTTCAAGGTCAGCAAATGCCAAAACTTCTAATTTTCATTGAATAACCTTTTCCAGTGGTGTTACGTTAAAACACTGATAGATCCTCTTTAAACATGTCTGCAGAACTTTTTAGATATTAAAGAAAGCATGAATGTTCAGTAGCCTTTTGAAATTAAATATATTTTATTTTGATTTAATTCCTAAAAAATGTAGTTCATGTTGTATGTCGAACTCGAAGCCCCTTGATTTTCTCTCCTTCACAGACCTGGGTTTGGTTCACATTTACCACCTGTGGGGCTTTGGACACCCCATCTGAGCCTGCTTTTCTCATCTGTAAAACAGAACGAAATGTAACGGGGAAAGGATGTTGGGAAATGAAGTGAGAATAGTTGTGTCATTTATAGCGTGGGTTCGGAGATTCGTCCTGTTCAGCTACTCCTGTGGCCACAGACTCTTAGAATCTGCCACGTGGGAGGCTCCAGCAAAGAACAGTACCCTCCCCAACCAAACTCCAGCCCCACCCCTAGAACTAGAGGTAATGCTGTTACTGAGTCTAAGCTCTCCCAGCTCACCACAGGAAAGGCCAGTGAATCTGAGAGAGGAGGTGTTGAGGCAAGGAATACAGCTTATCTGGAAAGCCAGCTGACTGAGAAAATGGCAGACTAAGGTCTCAAAATAACCATCTTGCCAGAGTCTGGATGCCAGATTCTTTTATAAATCAGAGATGAGGGGAGGCGAGGAAACAAAGTAAAAAAAAGGCCATTAATCTTGCAAATATCTCCTACAGTGGCAAGCCTTGGGCAAGGGAAATGTGTTTTTTACTTTCTTCCAGCCATCTACAGGTGGACAAGATTCTGAACAAAGGCACTTTAGCTTAACAGGCAAAGAGCCCCACTCTCAGAGGCAAGCCATCATGTATGATTATAATAACGAAAAATGCCCCCCCCAAAAAAAAAAGAAAAACACGGTTAAAGTCAAAGAAACAGATCTAGCACGGATGAGTCAAAATTGACTCTTCCCCGTTACAGCTCCAGTTTAGTGTAGATCTGCAACGTCAGCATCACCAAATATGCAAATTATCCAACTCCACCTATGATGCCAATGTGGGGCCGAACTGTCTACATGAACACACCCTCCAGGCGATTCTAATGCTACATAGCTTGAGAATTATTGCCTTGCCTGGATCATTATCTCTTTTCATCACCCTTTCCCACAGTTGCTAAACTTTTCAGCCTCTTTGCACCTTCCGTTTCCTCACCCCCTCCAGCCTCCCTCCAGTAGGCTGTGCTGCCTGTAAATCAGTTGCTGCAAAAGTTCTCTGTGCTTGCATCACTTCCGTTGTGTCTGACACTTTGTGACCCTATGGACTTCCAGGCTTCCCTGTCCATAGGACTCTCGAGGCAAAAATACTAGAGTGAGTTCCCATGCCCTCCTTCAGGGGATATTCCCGACCCAGGGATTGGACCCTCGTCTTAATGTCTCCTGCTTTGGCAGGAAGGTTCTTTACCACTAGCGCCACCTGGGAAGCCCTGCAAGTTTTCTGCTAGAACCAAATCCTGGCCGCGATTGGGAGAGGAAGAAGGCCTTCTCAGGTGGTGGGGTAATAAAAGCACTCAGGAGATTCAGCTTTGTCTGGATCATCTGATGTCTTTTGTGGGTCTGGAAGTTCACTCCCCTCCCAGCTGTGCATTCCATTAAAAAGGCCCCTCCTGTTGCCTTTAGCTCAGCTTGTGCCATTGTAGAAAGGAGCTTGGGCCACTCCTACATAAAAGGTGCCATGGGTATTCTGATGACTAAATTCTCAGAGAAATCTCTGTGTCCTTAGAGTAAACTTCTAGAATTTCCCTCTGTCAGGGCCAAGATAGATATATTTTTTGAGACAGGTGAAATTAGACCTCTAAGATATGTCAGTAAGTTGAAAACTTTGTCTTTGAAAAGTATTTCAAACTTTTCAAAGAAGAACAGCCCTTTGAATCAAAGAGCTTCTTATTCCCTCGTCAATTATAACAGAAGCAGACCTTGAAGACTTTTACAAAGTCTCCTTTCTTAGTGGTCACAGGACTTTCATGGATCACGTGTTCAGAATTCTGCATTCCCTGTTTTGATGCCAGTATCTGTGGCTCATCCAGTTCTAGAATCCATTTGTGGAGGCCATTCTCCCCTCATTAAAACTACATTCTTGGTAAACCTTCTGAAAGGCTAGCAAAGTGTTTTCATTAAAACTTTGAGAGGAAGGGACTTCCCTGGTGATCCAGTGGTTAAGACTCGGGCCTCCCAAAGCAGGGGGCACGGGTTGGATTTCTGGTACTAAGATCCTGCATGCTCTATGTCATGGACTAAAGAAAAACAAACGAGAAGAGGTGGGCATGGAAGAACGTTCTTTCGGTGGCCACTGTGAAGGGTGCTGATACATCCTTTTGCTTTGCAGGAATGTTAGTTCAGCCGGAGAGGAGGCCCGCAGGAGAATGCGGGAATGTGACGGGCTCACGGACGCGCTGCTTTATGTGATTCAGTCTGCGCTCGGGAGCAGCGAGATCGACAGCAAGGTTTGTCGTATTTGCATCGATGAAGCATCTTAGAGAACGAAGATGCCCCGGGGGAATCAAACAATGACTAACAAGGATAGAGAGTTGATGCAACACTTAACACTTTCATTCTGAAATCTGTATTGACTTCTAATCCTAGCCTAGAACTAGACACTTAATTCTTGATTAGTAGCAAGTAAAAATTTAGATTAAATTACTCCAGCTACAGGTGTTCCAGATCAGTGTATAAACTTTCACATAGCAAGTTGCCCATGAGCTTCTAGCTTCATTTTCTAAAATCCACTGGCAAAAAGGAAAAGAAATAGTCAAGCTACCTGAGATTTAAATAACCCTATATTCTTACAAGATAGCTTTTGAACAGCTTAATACTGCCCAATGCCATTTCAAGAATGCCCAATGAAGTCTAAATAAATGCTGTCAAAATGCTGCATAAACAAGCCTGTCAAAACACTGATCATCAGTGTCTATTCAGTGTTTTAGTTCACAAACCAAAATAGAATTGGGTGGACTTTTGACAGTGTTTGGGCTATTTTGTTTTGTTTTCTTTTGTCTTTTGACTTAGTTTGGGTTCACTTTACATAAAAAATTTGTAATTTAATATCCTGATATAAGCACAGACTTTACCGACACTTTAAAGTAACGCACATGATGAATGGGACACCTTAGTAAGACCGTTCTCAGAGCCACTCTCTCAATATTTCAGTCCACGTCTTTGCTGTGGACTGTCCTGCGGGCTGTAGGGTTTCGGGCAACATTCCAGGTCTCCACCCACTAGATGCCGTTACCTTCCTCCCCCACCCCAGTTGTGACAAACAAAAACGTCTCCCAACATTTCCAGATACACCATGGGGAGCCAAAAATTGGCCCTGGCTGTGAACCAAAGCCCAGTCCCACAGTTTGTTTGTTTTTTAATATATATAAGCATGTGCATTGGTTTATTGATATTCCATAAGATACTACATAATCAAAATACAGTAAGTCTTAGGCAATACACATATTCATGAAGTAAAATGATTAATATTGCACAGGACACAATTTATTAATTGTACATAATGCTCTGTCAAATGATCTCCAGTCAACATGTTTATCATAATCAATGTCCAGAGCTTAATCAGCAAGCCATGAGAAGCCATCCACCCACACAATACATGTCTGCCTGGCCCTTGAATCATCGAGGTTTCTGTAAATAAACTGTGTCTGGCATCCGGTTCTTACTTCAAAACCATCTCACCTAAAACTGTCATGCTTTCCTCTCAAGACACTTGATAAACCCATGGTTTTTAATGCCAGCTCTTCACTGGAATTGCCTTTGGAGCATTTGATAAATGTGTGTGCCTAGACCCCTTCACAGCCCCTCTGAATCCAGAGGTTTAGCTCTTATCTCTGATTTCTGTTCCTCTGGAAGTTCATCAGGTGATTCCATGTGCATCTTGGATTGAAAAGCCCACCTTAGTAGATACAGCTTTAAAATAGACTCTAGTCAGGGACCCAACACACTGTAATTTAGTTGTTTTAGTTGTAAGGTCAGATAAAGAACAAGTAAGAATGATTTTATCCATTTAGTTACTCTTTGGCATGGGGTGATTTAGCATGGCACTTCTCAACCTTGCCTGCACGTTGGAGTGACTGACAAATTTAGAAAATTACTGATGGGGATGCCCTACTCCCATGGACCAGAGGTCCATGGTACTTCTGGGACTCAAACCCTTTAAGTACTAACTGAATCCAATTATAAACTGTTTGTCATCTTATCACTGCCTGTTAGTGACATTTGTAACCATTCATTTACTGTGTGCGTGACATCAATATCCAAAGTGAAATATGGTAGAAAAGACTTAATCAACCTCTCTTGTAAATGCCCTTAACAGCCATTGTAGACCTTTTAATATCACTGACAGGAGAATTAAGTCTCTAAAGAAGGGAACAGTCAAGATGTCTTGAGTATTTATAGAGACCTGCTAACACAATAGACACAGGATTTTTTAAAAGAACTACTCAAGGTAATTCATAATTCACAGAAGCTGCAATGCCAAAGATCTTAATATTCAGAGTGGTAAATACTAAGGCATGGGGGCTTTAAGCCTTATGGATACCAAGCAATCTTTAATAATGACCAGGCCTTCTAGCTGACAATAAAATATGAGTCTTGCCCTGGTCCCGTAACACCATCGTCGTGGGTAAGGCAACCTTCATGAGTGTGGTCCAAAATCAGAGTGCTCGGAGGCACACACGTCTTTTTTCTGGTGTGTCAGAGGACCAGACTCCTCAAACTTTTGAGAGACCTTGAAGATTCTCTTTGTTAGTGACCACATTTCCCCACAGAGTAGAAACTGGAAAAATGAAGACCATTTAGAGCTGGTGTCAGAAAACTCAGATATGCCTTGAAATAAAGCCATTGGCAGCAACATGATGGATCCCAAGGTGATCAGACTAAGTGAAAAATGTCAGAGGAAGACAAATATATGATATTGCTCATATGTAGAATCAAAAAAAAAATAATACAAATAAGCTTATTTATAAAAACAGAAACAGGTTCACAGAAAACAAACTTATGGTTGGAAGTGAAAAATTTATGGTTACCAATAGGGAAAGGTTGGCGTGGGGATAAATTGGGAGTTTGGGATTGACATGTACACCATTATATTGAAAATAAATAATCAACAAGGACCTACTGCATAGCACAGGGAACTCTGCTCAATATTCTGCAATGACGTAAATAGGAAAAGATTTGGAAAAAGAGTAGATGCCCATCTATGTAGAGCAGAATCACTTTGCTGTACACCTGAAACGAAGACAATGTTGTTCACCAACTATGTTCCAATATAAACTAAAAATTAAGAGAAAAAAAGGGAGACTCAGCTATTCCTGATTGAGTATCCAGAGCACCCAGCATGGCCCCAGGAGTGTACTGGAAAATGTACCATCTCCTTCTCCCTATGACCAGAGGGCAGGACCCGAATAACCTCAGCTTCGAAACAAGGAGGACCCTTAGAGCTGCTGAGAGGATCAAATGTGATAAATTACTCGACAGTGCTTTGCTGGCCAGAAGGTTGAGTTTTAACGTATTATTATTGCCCCATCGTTTTTCCACTCAGCCCTCTGCTTGGCCGCTTCTAAGCTTTCACAGTGACAAGCTAGAGGAGGGAGAAGTGTGTGCACACTGTCTTTGAGGCCATTGGAGTTAATAAGTCAAAGAGCCTGGATGCTACGCACGCGCTCAACTCGGCTCCTGTAACTGGGACGGTTTGTTGAATGCCTAACATATGGTGGTGTGTTCTACAAACGGCTTCCAAATTAGCCCTCTCTAATGGAAAATGAGGACTCAAAATGACCCTGGCGACCAAGAGGAGCTGCCGAAAGCTCTGTTGACAGCGATGGATGTTGAAACCCAAACCACCAGCTGCCACACGCCTTCTGCTGGTATTCCCAAGAAGGGCCGTGGCTGTTCTCTTTTTCTCCCTGCCTTTACAAGGAAAAGCACTTGACTTGGTCACCCTTCCAAACCAGGCTTAAGGAGAGAGAGTTAAACCTCTGGGACCACCCCTGTTCTGTCCCTCTCTGCCATCTCCTGTCTCTCTTCCCCCTCTCCTGAAAGTGAAAAGTGAAAGGAAAGGTCATATCTGACTCTTTGGAGACCCCATGGTCTATACAGTCCATGAAATTTTCCAGGCGAGAATCCTGGAGTGAGTAGCCTTTCCCTTCTCTAGGGGGATCTTTCTGACCCGCGATAGAACCCAGGTCTCCTGCATTGCAGGCAGATTCTTTCCCAGCTGAGCCACCAGGGAAGCCCAAGAATACTGGAGTAGGTAGCCTGTCCTTTCTCCAGGGGATCTTCCCAACCCAGGAGTCAAACCAGGGTCTCCTGCATTGCAGAGGGATTCTTTACCAACTGAGCTATCAGGGAAGCCCTATCCCCCCTCCTACCCACCACCCCTTTCTGCCTCTCTTCTCTCTCTGCATCCAGCTTCTCCCCAAGATGTTGCTCAGCCTCAGGTAGGTTATAAAGCACTTCTTGAAACTGCGGATGTATTCCGCAGTCGTCATTTGTTAAACAGAGGCATGGATGTGCCCCCAGGGAAGGGGAACAAGAGGGTGAGAAAGAAGTTTATTCTCCCAGGTCTTTGATGTAAGAAAAATCATTCTGAGCTGATTTGAAAATCGTTCTGACTTACATTTTCTGCCACAACATTTTCCTTTCAGGGAGAGACTGCTCTCTCTCTCTCTCTCTAGCGTCGTCCTGTGTTTACTTGCTTTCATGCCAGTTCCTTTTTTTGATGCTGAGAGGATGCTTGAAATAGAAAAATCAAGTTGACTGAAAGCCTGTGGGATTAGCAGCCCATGAAACCTTGAAAAGCTGACCCGTAAGGTCTGAAATCACAACGGCTCCAGAAATACACCCTGAAAACTGGTTTTCCTGCTTGATTTTTCATGCCTCCAGTAGTCAGGTCAAAGTTACATGCTGCCTTTTACCAGATTCCCATCATAAGTGGGAGCAGTCCAGGATCTGAACTCCGGCGGTCCCCACCCCATTTCCAGTCCCAGCCCAGAACTAGAGAAAATGGAACAGTCTGTAGTCTGTAAGGGTGAGTGGGCTGAGTTACCAACAGCCTCAGACCTTGTTTCCTTCGTCTCTAAAATGGAACCATGTTCCCCTCCTTGAATGGTGGCTGTCACGTAGTTGGTGCCTGAAAAGTGACAGGCAAGTTGGCATACTTTTAAAAAGAAAACTTAGCTCTTCTTTTTCAGATTTTGTACACCTGAAACTAACATGACCTTGTAAATCAACTATAAGTCAAAGTAATGCTTAAGCTTAAAAAAATAATAAAACTTAGTTGGGCTTCCCTGGTGGATCAGCTGGTAAAGAATCCTCCTGGAATGCAGGAGATGGGTTCGATCCCTGGGTTGGGAAGGTCCTCTAGAGAAGGGAAAGGCAACCCACTCTGGTATTCTGGCCTGGAGAATTCCACGCACTGTATAGTCCGTGGGGTCGCAAAGAGTCAGACATGACTGAGCGACTTTCACTTTCACTTTCCACCATTATTTTGTCCTTTTAAAAAACTGGGGGGACTTCCCTAGTGGTCTAGTGGTTAAGACTCCACCTTGCAGTGCAGAGGACTTCGGGTTTGTTCCCCAGTTGGGAAACTAAGATCCCCCATGCCAAGGGGGATCTAAGCTCTCAAGCTGAAAATGCTGAGCCCCGTACTTCACAGCCTCACACACCACAGCAAGGATCCTATGTGCCACAACCAAGACCCCACACAGCCAAATAAATGAATGAATATTTAAGAAGGAAAAAAAAAATTGATTTTTCAATTAAAACAGTAAAAAAAAAAAAATTTCTGAAAATTGAGTATTCCCCCTACCCGTTCCCTCAGTTCCTCAAATCCAGAACAAAGGTCAAAAGGTTGATGCCCTGGACTAAATGTTTGATTCCTCCAAGATTTATATGTTGAGACTTCATTTCCAATGTGACAGTGGGGACTTTGGGAGGAAATCAAAGCACCAAGAGATTGAGCACTTTGATCAGGGTCACGTGGCTCATTAAATGGTGGAGCCAAGACTCCATCATGATCCCATTAGCTCCAGGTCACAAGCTCTGCACATTCCACAGAGGGACCGTCTCCACCTTTGTTGGTGATATAAATCCTTGTATAGCACTTGCTGTGTGCCAGGAACTCTTCTCGGTAGGTACGTACTGGGTTAGTTTCCTGTTGCTGCTGTAGCAAATGGCCACAAACACGGTGGTTTAAAAATGCAAATCTCAGCTTCCCTGATGGCTCAGTGGTAAACACTCCACCCACCTATGCAGGGGACACTGTTTGATCCCAGGTCCAGAAAGATCCCCCATGCCAAGGAACAGCTAAGCCTGTGTGTAACTATTGAGTGCGTGCTCTGTAGCCAGGAGCCACAACTGCCAAAACCTGTACCTAGAGCCTGTGCTCCACAAGAGAGGCCCCCACACGGAAAAGCCCATGCCCTGCAACTCGAGAGTAGCCCCCACTTGTTGCAACTTGAGAAAAGCCCATGCATTCACCAAGACCCAGCACAGCCAAAAATAAATTTAAGAAACACAAACTTATCATCTTACCATTTTAGAAGTCCAGAATGGTCTCTTTTTTCTTTTCTTTTCCTTTTTTTAAATGTGGACCATTTTTAAAGTCTTTATTGAATTTGTTTTAATATTGCTTATGTTTTATGTTTTGTTTTGTTTCTTTTTTTGGCTGAGAAGCATGTAGGATCTTTGCTCCCTCACCAGGAATCAAACCACAGCCCCGGCATTGGAAGGTGAAGTCTCAAGCAGGGATCAGACTAGAGCACCAAGGAAGTCCCCAGAATGGGTCTTGTTGGGGTAAAATCAAGGTGTCAACAGGGCTGCATTCCTTCTGGCAACTGTAAGGAAGCATCTGTTTCCTTGTCTTTAACAGCTTCTAGAGGCTCCCACATTCCTTGGCTCCTGGCCCCTTCCTCCAACTCTAAAGCCAACAATGCCAGATCCCATCCTTCTCACACAGTTTCACTCTCTCTGCCTCCCTCTCTTGCTCACAGGACCCTCATGATTCCATGGGCCCACCTGGACAATCCAGGATAATCTGCCATCCAAAGATCCACCAATGAGTACCCTCAGTGCCCTCCATCCCATAACCTAACATATTCACATGTTCCAAATGTGGACATCTTTGGAGCAGAGAGCTTTTATTCTGCCTATCACATATATATTCTCTAATTCCCCTAATCGACACAGCAGCCTATTGGCCGTTACTTTGACCATCTTACAGAGGAGGTTATGGGTGGATTGTCCAAGTCACATGTCCAGTAGTCAGAGACCTAGGGTTCTACAGATGTCCAGCTCTTCCCACGTCCCTAATCACTGCTTAGCTCTTGTGCTTAGGAAATAGGAGCACCAGCAATCTTGAAGAAAATCAGTAGGTTGGAAACATATATGTCCCCCGGTGACCACAGAACCTGGCTTGCCTGGAACAAGCCTGGTTTGCACCTCTTGCCCTATATTCCTCCCAGAAAGTACCCTTGTTGTTCAGTCACTGAGTCATGTCCAACTCTTTGTGACCCCATGGACTACAGCATGCCGGGCTCCCCTGCCTCTCACTAAGAAAGTGCCCTGATAGATAGTAAATGTAAGTGTCACCCTCCCAGAGCTAATGCAAATCCAATTATCCTTGCTCTCGATGGTTCTGAGCCTTAGTCCCCAGATGGCTGTTGTCTGTAAGTGGACTCCGCCTGGGACCGCACCTGGATATGAGTTCTTTTCTTGCTCACAAGTGAATTTCAGTCAACAACGATAGCTGTTTATCAGGAACTCTTATTGCTAAGTGGTTTCTTTGAGGCGAGGAAAGATCTTCAGACTTTTCCAAGCTTCTCTAAATTCTTTCCATTGTGGCTGTCAAGGGAGCCTTTAGGAGCTGCGGTTAAATGCATCCAAAGAAGAAACGTCTGTGTGAAGATGGATGGCCTTTGCAGGTGGAGGAGTACTGGTTAGTTTTTATTCATTCCTCATTTTTTGTTTTGTTTTGGTTTTTGTTTTTATTCTCCAGACCGTTGAAAACTGTGTGTGCATCTTAAGGAATCTTTCGTACCGGCTGGCAGCAGAAACGTCTCAGGGACAGCGCATGGGCACCGATGAGCTGGATGGGCTGCTCTGCGGTGAGGCCAATGGCAGAGATGCGGAGAGTTCCGGGTGCTGGGGAAAGAAGAAGAAGAAAAAGAAATCCCAAGATCAGGTGATATTGGTGACTCGCAGCTGCATGCAATTATCCCCTCCCCTAATTACAGCATGGCTGTTTTGTCTGTATCTGCAGGTACAGAGCTCTGTGATTCTGGCACACGATCAAATCACTCATGCATCTGCACCGTTTTCACTTGGGGATTTCACAGCTGAGACAGTGGAGCATTAAATGACTCCCCTCATGTTCTCCAGCCAAGCCAAGATAGGAAATTTCAAAAAAGAGGAAGCGGCCCTTGAGTCCTGGGCAGGCTCTGAGTTGCCAGCTCACAGAATTAAGTCAGATGCAGGCGCAGATTCTTCTGTGTCAATTCACATATCTATTGATGTCTTCAGGCGGGCGTCTTGCAGGTGGAACAGTTGCACAGAATAGGTGTGGTCTGAGAAGGGAAGCTGAGGAGAGAGGCACAAAAACCCAATGTATTTTATAGCTCTTTGGGGAACTTTTGGATATGCAGTCTTGCACTCATTGGTAGGAAATGGAGTGATTCGTAGCCCTTCCAAACAAAATAGCATTAGAAGCTGGACCTTGGGGGCCAGTTCTGATGAACTCTTCGGCCTTTACCTCGGCCAGCTGTAAGTCGGTTGGTTGCCCTGCAGTGAAGGCCCATGGCTATGACTGTCAGCCTTGACAGCGTCAGAAAGGCCTCCACCCCTCTTCTGGGACCCCCTCTGGGAGGCAGAACCCCTTACCCACCAGGCCCTCAAATAAGGGAGTAATGTGAAAAAGCACCCTCCTGTAGTTTCTGGAAACCCCTGCTACTGAGGTTTCCCGTCTCCTCTGACACCGCGGTCATGTTCCCAACCTCGCCCTGGACACTGTGGTCATATCTCCAGCTCCTCAGGGTCCTATGGACCCAAGATCTGAGTGTTCTCAGGAATGGATGACTGAGAAAGTAGAATGAAATCTCCAATATGCCCCCTTGCCAGGTTTTTAATCAAAATAAATATGCAAAAGTATCTGTTTAGATCACAGCATGCTATTTTCGAAACTGCTTTTGAAATTGTTTTACTTTGAGTGAGTTTTAAAGGAACTATTTTATTGAGTCAGGATTAATGGAAATGCATGCTGAAATGTAATTCCTACATGTAACCCAAATGTGTCAGCATTAGCATCTCTGTAGGCTCTGGTTCTCGAGCTGTTTGCGGTCCCTGAGGGCTGCTCCAGGTCCTTCTACAGCTTCTGTAACTGTGTGTTCCCATTTAAACTTCCCTGTAATTTAGGAGACGCAGGCTCATTGCCTTTGACTGTGACCTTCCACTGAGAAGCGAACCTCCAGCACTGCTCTTTCTCCAGTCCTGGGTCAGTGCTCTGTGTCTTGCATCTCTCCCTGATTCACAGAAGCTTTTGCCTTTTGGGGAGATTGAATGGTGGATCTTTAAAAAAAAATTTTTAATATTTATTTATCTGCCTCGTGTCAGGTTTTTAGTCGCAGCGTGCAGTCTCCAGAGCACAGGCTCAGTGGTTGGAGTGCACGGGCTTAGTTGCCTCGTGGCATGTGGGATCTTAGTTCCCCAAGCAAGAATCAAACCCATGTGCCCTGCATTGCCAGGCAGATTCTTAATCCCTGGATCACCAGGGAAGTCCCTGTGCTGGGGTTCTTAATTCAACCACTTAGAACTCTCCCACTGGGGGAATGGACCAGTCGGCTGGCACTTCCCATGTACCAAGTGTTATACGAAGGGATGTCGGGCACTTCAGTTATCCCGCCCGGTACTTCTGGACACCAGACCATGATGAGTTCTGAACACGTTCAGTATCAAATAAGTTAAAGATGCCCAAATAAAGGTGTATGGGTTCTTCTCTTGGTTTCCTTTGAGGCACTGTATATCAAGGGACCCAGTCCCTACACTGCTTTACCCTGGGAAGCAAGCTTAGTAAAGCCGAAAGGAAGAAAAGCCTACATGTGAGAATATAGCGGTCTCCAGTCTGCCCTGTGGTCATTATCACCTGAGTCTTACATGCACCCTAATGACTCAGAACCTCTGGGATGGATGGGCCTAGGCATCTTTGGAAATCCAGTTTGTGAAAGTCCAATAATATGGCCTCCCAGGTGGTGCAGTGGTGAAGAATCATCCTGCCAATGGAGGAGATGCAAGAGACATGGGTTCAATCCCTGGGTCAGGAAGATCTCCTGGAGAAGGACATGGCAACACACTCCAGTATTCTTGCCTGGGAAATCCCATGGACAAAGGAGCCTGGCAGGCTACAGGCCATGGAGTTACAAAACAGCTGGACGTGACTAAGCACACACATACACGGTAATATGATCTTAGCCTTGGCCAAGAAGAAAGAGAAAGGAAGAGAAAGAGAGGGAAAGAGAGAAAGAAAGAGAGAGAGGTGGGGGGAAAGGAGGGTAGAGAGAGAAGGAAAGAGAGAGAGAGAAAAAAAAAGAAGAAAGAGAGTATAGGAGTGATGGAGGGAAAGAGAGAGAAGAAGGAAGGAAAAAGGAAAGGGAGAAAACCTTTAAGGTTAAATTCACTCTGACTTCCAGGTTTTCCCTCAAGTCTGTGGCTTGGGTTTTGAAGCACATTCCTCTGATGGCTTCCATGCCTGCACTGGTGTGCATTTAGTAAGATTCTGCCCTGACACCAAACCCTTTCACCAACTCTGCTAAGGTGTGCGGGTGTAGCTGATAGGGGCCAGAGAAGCCAGGGGTCAGAATAGAACATTCATGGACATCATCCCAAGATTGAGCCTTCTTCCATGATGGTCGCTGCTTCCATGGAACGTTATGGTATGTGAATTTCCACCTTAGAATGCTGGACTTCACATTGTAATTTATGAGATCAGTGATTCTTTCCTAAGTTGAGGAAGCTAAAATGATTAATTGAATCATAACGATTTTTTCCAGAAGTCTAAATGAAAACCTATACTTTGATTGTTCTTCTTACAATATTCTTTTAACGCGGGGGGGGACAAAGAATTTCTTTAAGTTTTGCTGAAACCATCATAAGTTAAAATACAAAGGAACTTTGTTGTTTATAAAGAGGCTTCAAAGTTATTTCAACCAAATGATAGTTTTTCAAAAGGTTTTCTTTCAAACTGTGCTCCTACATAATACAAAAATATTTTGAAGTGCCAGAAAATATAGTATCAAGTTTAACGAGGATGTAAACAGAATTCTAGCTTTATGGCTATAAAATGATAAGATATAATGCATCATTTGGAATCTCTACTGCTCATAAAGTCAGGTTTTAAAGAATAGAAAGTGATTAGAGAAAGTGTGTAATACAAAATGAAGAAAGAAATGTAATAGCAGGTGTGTATGTAGACAAAGATATATGTAGATAAAACCTGGCCAATTTAGTAAAACTATGGCACAGGCAAATATAAAATGCACGCATGTACAAAAAAGTATGTGTTTCTAGAAAAAGTGCAGTAACATCAAAGGCAAAAGATACTGATGGACTCTACTCGTACATATGTATTTGTAAATTTTCTATGATGGGCATTACATTTGTAATCTTTTCAAATATTACTGAAAAAAAACAAAATCCAAAAAGGCACTAACTGACCAAGTCAGTGTTTGTGCAAATTCATATGTTCTCTTAAATTTAAGATGCCTCAGAGAGGCATAAATTGAAAGTGTATGTCACTCAGTCCTGTCCAGCTCTTTGCAACCCCATGGACTATAGCCCGCCAGGCTCCTCTGTCCATGAAATTCTTCAGACAAGAGTACTGGAGTGGTTACCATTTCCTTCTCCTGGGGATCTTCTGGACCCAGGGATTGAACCAGCGTTCCCTGCCTTGGTAGGCAGGTTCTTTACCACTGAACCACCAAGGAAGCCTTTGATGCATCATATTTCGGTCCAAAAGGACATTGCAAATTCATTACTTTCTGATTTTGTGCTCAGTGCCTATTGCTAAATTATAAGAAATTTTTAGTTTCTCTGGAAACTCTTTGTAAGTAGAACTTCCCCCAAAGCAGTGTGTGTGTCATGTGCTGAGAGACACATCTCACCCAGCAGGGTCCTCCCTGCCTCTGGCAGGATTTCCTGCCAGCAACCTGGCACAGCGGGGCAGGGTGGCAACCCTCTGAAGGCTGAGGTCCAAGGAAGTGTGTGTGCCTATTCGCTTCAGCCGTGTCCAACTCTGCAAGCCCCTGGACTGTAGCCCACCAGGATCCTCTGTCCATGGAATTCTCCAGGCAAGAACACTGGAGTGGGTTGCCATTCCCTTCTCCAGGGGATCTTCCCAACCCAGAGATCGAACCCAGGTCTCCTGCATTGCAAACAGATTCTTGACCAGATATCTAAGTAGGTCAAGATTGATTTTTCTACTTTTCCACCTTTTGTAAAAATAAGCATTTTTGTTTGTTTGTTTTTCCATTTGGGAGATGGCCAAGGTTCCTGCGATGGTGTCTGGGGATCAGTGGTGCTCAAACATGGATTAGCGGTAACCGGACAGCCCGGGCAGCTGCCCAGAGCAGACCTGAGCCTTCAAGGCCTGCTCTGTGTGAGCTTGTGTGAGTCCTGAGAAATCCACAGAGGAAAACAAGCAAGATCCCCTAGAACTCAGCAGCTCCCTTCTGCTGAAATCACCTGTGAATGTTTTAGTTCACATGGACGTATATGTATCCACATGGGTGGGGATATAAACCTATTAGATTCAAAGAGGATTCTAGCCCAGCATTTTTATATGGTAGACATTCTCTCTCTCCTGATAATCTTTGTTTAGAGAGCTGAGGTCAAGTTAAGAGTATACAGTAAGTTCCCTGCTGCTGCTGCTAAGTCACTTCAGTCGTGTCCGACTCTGTGTGACCCCGTAGACGGCAGCCCACCAGGCTCCCCCATCCCTGGGATTCTCCAGGCAAGAATACTGGAGTGGGTTGCCATTTCCTTCTCCAATGCATGAAAGTGAAAAGTGAAAGTGAAGTCGCTCAGTCGTGTCCAACCTCAGCGATCCCATGGACTGCAGCCTACCAGGCTCCTCTGTCCATGGGAGTTTCCAGGCAGAAGTACTGGAGTGGGGTGCCATCGCCCTATGTACAAACAAATTCCATTCTGAGAGCACATTCGTTCAGTCCAGTTTGTTTATAAGTCCAACAAAGTTAGCCTAGACCTCCAACTAACACAATTGCCCATACAGTACTGTGCTATAATAGGTTTATAATACTTTTCACACAAGTAACACATAAAAAGCAAACAAAAATAAGTTATTTTTAATCCCATAATACAGTACTTTGAAAAGTACAGTAGTAACAGTACAATAGCTGATATACAGGGGGTGGCATCGAGTGAACAGGCAAGAAGAGTTACTGACTGGGGGATGGAAAGGAGGTGGGAGCTCGTAAAACTGAAGGAGCAGCAGCGATCAGAGATGGAGGGACAGCGGCAGCTTCACTCCTGACTGGATTGGACTTGAAACGCATATTCGCATCTTTGAAAGTTCTTGTAAGTTCTACCAACTTGAAGGTTGGTAGATAGGGGACTTCCTGTGTTATTAGTCTCTTTTACCTCTTTCCTAGATTGTTGATGCCAAATACATAGATTAGTGGTAAGTTTTACTTAAGATATCAGTTTGATAGCCACAAAAGCAAAAGTAATGGGCTTCTGTGTAAAGCCTCTAAGGACCCTTACTTCTTCCATGATAATAGACATGTCTCAGTAGAAACCAGGGAGCTTCCCTGGTGGCTCAGACAGTAAAAGCATCTGCCTGCAATGTGGGAGACCAGGGTTCGATCCCTGGGTCGGGAAGATCCCCTGGAGGAGGAAATGGCAACCCACTCCAGTATTCTTGCCTGGAGAACCCATGGACAGAGGAGCCTGGCGGGCTACTGTTCCTGGGGTGGCACGGTCAGACACAACTAATTTAGCACGCACACAGCAGAAACCCAAGGCCTTTCCCCCCGCACACTTTCCTGGCCCATCCCAACACCCTCCAGGCCAGGCTCCCAGCTTCCGCCTGTGCTGCTCCTCTGTCCTCCTCCTTCCTTCCCCTTTTGGAGAATCATCCTTCAAAACCAGGTGAAACGCTTCTTCCATGCTCTCAGGACTTCTACCAAAGATAAGTGCATCATTCTCTAATCTACATCTGCGTGGTTCTGTTTATCTCCTCCAAGGCTTTTCACATCATGAGTCATTTACAGCAGTGGATGTCCTCGAGAGAGAATTTCCTAAGGGGAAGGACTGCGCGGGTCTCCTTTCTGTGGTCAGCACCAGCTGTGCCGAGGGGCAGTCAATCTGTGGTCCAGAAGGGCCTCTAGCTCTTGCTGTGGGGCTGTGTCCAGTGGGTGTTCATAGCTGTGACTGGTCCCTGCCTCCTCAGTGTTCTCAGGACACTGTGCCTTCCAGAGCTGCTGTGAGAAAGGAGTACCCCATAGCTCTTTTTATTGATTGATTTTTGCGTCCCTCGGTGGGCACGAGTGAATAGCGTTTAAGTTTCCTCTTGCGATTCAAGCTGTTCCTCAGCTTTCATGGCAGTGCTGTGTTTTATTTTATTTGTTTAAAACCTTCACGTTGTATCGGAGTACAGCCAGTTAACAATATTGTGACAGTTTCAGGTGGACAGTGAAGGGACTCAGTCATACATATACATGCATCCATTTTCCCCCAAACTTCCCTCCTCTCCAGGGTCATGCGTGCTCGGTCGCTTCAGTCGGATCCAACTCTTTGTGACCCTATGGACTGTAACCCACCAGGCTCCTCTGTCCATGAGGTTTCTCCAGGCAAAAGTACTAGACTGGGTTGCCAGGCTCTCTTCCAGGGAATCTTCCCAACCCAGGGTTCGAACCTGGGTCTCTTGTGTCTCTTGCATTGGCAGGTGGGTTCTTAACTGCTAGTGCCACCTGGGAAGCCCATCCAGGAGCAGTACTGCATTTTATTACATTCTGACTCTGCACTCACCACCAGCCCTCAAGAACATTCTAGATCGGGATAATCATCTGAGCATTTACAATTCATGTCATTAAGTATCTATGTCTGTATCTCAGAGTGCCCCTGGAAAAGCAGTACTTCAATCACGCCAGATGACAAAATGCTCAGTTCTGAAGGTGTCAGCGTGTGACACACAGGAATGGGATTAGGTGCCATGGAATCCCCTCCCCTGAAAGGTTTCCTTGGAGTTTCAGGACGTTGTATCTGGGGTCACCTCAAGAGCCTCAGCTGTAACCCACTGTGCCACATGGATACTGTTGGCTCAGGAGTGAGGCTCTGAGACGACATAGAGATCAATGTCCTAAAACAAATAATGAATTTTATTGCGGGTTTAAATCAGTATATTGGAAGTTTGAATTTTTAAACTTACTTAAATTTTAAGTAGGGCTTCCCTTGTGGCTCAGACGATAAAGAATCTGCCTGCAATGCAGGAGACCCGGGTTCTATCCCTGAGTCAGGAGGATCCCCTGGAAGAGGAAATGTCAACCCACTCCAGTCTTCTTGCCTAGAGAATCCCATGGACTGAGGAGTCTGGTGGGCTACAGTCCATGGGGTCCAGAGTTAGACATGACAGAGAAGGCATGCATGTACACTGCTGTGTTGCCCCTGATTCCTTGCATCCGGATGACTGGCACACCACTGAAGGGAAGAACAGATGTGGGCACGGTGCCCACCCAGCCTAACCCTGCCTCGCTCTGTGTGCCGCTGTAAACATGTTATCACTTGGCTATGCAAGACCTCTCTCCTTGCCAGTAAATAGTCATCTGCACCAGAAGCTGGAAAGTGTTCGTTGCTTAGTCATGTCCAGCTCTGCAAGCCCGTGGATTATAGCCTGGCAGGCTCCTCTGTCCTTGGAAGTCTCCAGGCAAGAATACTGGATTGGGTTGCTGTTTCCTACTCCAGGGGATCTCCCCAACCCAGGGCTCAAACCCGTGTCTTGTGTATCTCCTGCATTGCAGGCAGATTCTTTATTGTCTGAGTCCTAGAATGTGGAAGGGCTACCCAGAATTCCAGTATAGGGGTCTACCATGTTGTATGAACCAGTCTCTGATGATTAGGAAATTAGATTGCTTCCAAAGTTTAACTAATGTAAACTGCAGTAAACGTCCATGTAGTTTTAAGTCTTGCCTACATCCTTAATCACTTCTCAAGGATAAAATCTTGAAAGTGAAACATCGAGACCAGAGAATGCTTTTAAGGCTTTGGGTAGTTGTCTTCATCACTCCAGATGCCAGCGCCAGTGTGAGCTCCTTGTGATTTGCTTTGTTATCACGTGATGGATCTGCCCTTTGTGACATTCTTGGTGCTTTTAAATCCTCGTCTCCTAATATCCCAGGTTGCTTTTCTTTCTTCCAGGTGGTTTTCATTCCCTTCTCAGTAACCATACTTTCCCGTTTGCGGCTTAATGTCATTTCCTTTCCAACCATCTGCTGATTTCAGCTGCCGCTTACCCCTCACGGTTGGTGGCAGAGTGGTCTCACTCTGCTGTCACCTCACCGTATGCCAGGAGCTTGGTGACTCAAGACATGATATTCCATGTCCTCGAAGCACTAAATCGTATGCGCCCGCCAGGATCACGGCTTTGCATTTTTGTGCGGTGACTGACCTTTGCTGTTCCCCATGAATGACTGAGATGCTTCTCCTTACACGCCTCCCATACAAAACAGATCCCATCACCCAGAAATGCTGCTCTTCCACTCTCAGTGACGTGACAGACTCAACTCTCTATTCTTGGTGTCTTGTTTGGTTTGTATTTACATTTTATCATTCAGTACTTCACGCCATCAGTCAATACTCTGTCTTTCAGACTAGATCTGGGTGTCTCAGCCTCGACACTGTTCACATTAGGAGCCGGGGTGGTTCCCTGTTGTGAGGTTTCCCAGGTGGCTCAGTGGCAAAGAATCTGCCTGCCAGTGGAGGAGTTGCAAGAGACATGGTTTGGATCCCTGTGTCAGGAAGATCCCTTGGAGAAGGAAATGGCAGCCCACTCCAGTGTTCTTGCCTGGAGAATCGCACAGATAGAGGAGCCTGGAGGGCCACAGTCCATGGGGTTGCAAAGAGTCGGACACAACTGGGCGACTGAGCATGCTGGCAGTTCCCTGTCATGGGACAGTCCTGGGCCCTGTGGGATGATTACCAGCATCCCTGGTTCTACCCAGTAGACACCAATCAGTTGCACCCCTTTTCCTAGTTGTGACAACCAGAAGTGTCTCTAGACATTGCCAGTTGTCCCCTTGGGTATTAAAATCACCCCAGTTGAAAACCACTATATTAGACAGTCTTTGACGGATGTATCACCAAAGATATAAACCAACAAGACTACAGGACTACTTGAAGGAAGGTGGCAAGTCAGGGACAGAGCCCCTTGAAAAGGCAGGTTATGGGGTGAGTTATTCCTAAATGTGAATGAGAAGTGAGGAGCGGAGAGAATTCAACGTGAGCTTGACTAGCGTTCCAGCTGGTTCTATCAGGATGACTTGGGGAAACGACAGGCAAGCCCAGTGATGTGGACGAGCCTTGACAACACTCCTCTGTGGGCACAGTGGCCACTTGATCCTGTCTCTGGAGTCCACAGCATCACCAGCCTCCCTCCAGCCACATCCTAAGGGGTGAGCATCCGCAGGGGCACAGAAGTGAGTCAGCAAGGCTGTCCCTGAATCTCTTGTTCTGAAGCCTTGTTTGCGAAGCACCCTAGCCGACCTTGCGATTAAGACAGGTTTCTAATCCCTCAAGCGCAAAATGCCCCACATCTTTTACAAGGAGAACCTGGAGACAGGTGTGTTGCATGAATACAAGTCACTGGATATCACTTCTGTCCACTCTTTTCACAGTCCAGCTGCCCTGTAATCATCCTCTTCAGAAATCTCCAAGGAGAAGTCAGATACCCAAGCAACCCGAGAAGAAATTTCTTCCCAAGAAGAAATTCTTGGGAATTTCTTCAAAATGCTAAGAGTTTGCATGCTGCAACTAAAGATCTGGCATGCTGCAACTAAAAAAAAAAAAGATTCTGCCTGCCGCAATTGAAAGACCCCACATGCCGCAATAGAGATGAAAGATCACGTGTGCAGTAGCTAAGACCCAGTGTGACCGAGTAAATACTGAACAAACAAAAAACTCCAGCCAACTGTCAAAAACCAAAAGAGAGATGATTTTCATGTTGACTCCTGGGAGTTTTGAAGAAATTACACAATATGCTACACTTCATGACAGAAGGAATAACAGGCAATAAGATCATGTTATAAAAATGGTTTTCTTTAGGGATGGGAGAATTTCTGACCTTTGTATTTCTTCTTCTTTATATCATTGGCAGAGCTTCTTGAATCTGTGACTTAATGTCTTTTTAAGCTTTGTAAAACTCTCAGGCACCATATCTTCAAATATTGCTTCTGCCTAGTTCTCTCTATAGTCTCCTTTTGAACTCCAGTTCCCTATTTATTAGACTCCCTTATTCCATTCCTTAAACATACTACCCTCCACTCTGTATTTTTCTTCTTCCTTTTTCTTTGGTAATTGTGGCTCTTTATATTCAGTCTGGATATTTCCTTCTGATTTATATTTTAGTTTACTATTTTTCTCTCGAAATACAGCTAATCTTCTTTCATACTCATACAAGGGGTTTTGTAATTCCAATGATTATGTTTTCAACTATATTCTTACTCTAGCAAAGTTCTCAATCTTTTCTTTATTAAATGTAATAATCTTAGTTGTTTTAAAGTCTGGTTCTAATAGCTCCCTTATCCAAATTCTTATGAAATGTTTTCTATGTCTATGGTCGACTTTATTACTTTTCATCCACACAGTCTTTCTTCCTCATGTTCCTAGTTATTTTTTTATTAAATCTGAGACATTTTATATGAAAAGCTATCAAAATAATTTGAGGCCTAGAATGGTATGATTTTTTCCAGAGAGTGTTCATGTTTGATTCTGGAAAGTGTTTATGCTTAATTCTGGTGGGAGGCTTGAGTCAATGGCAATCTCAGTTTAACTTAATTTTATTATAGGGATTTAAGGAATTTAAGGTCATCACTATTCCTAGAGGGTCTGCCGACATGATCCTAAACTACAACACGAAGGATTGGCCAAGCTACTTGGTTTTTCTCTTTTTTTAAATGCGGCTAGATTCCTTTTATGCCCTTAGGTCGTTAAATATATTTGTCATTTTCCCTGTCTTAGTCCCTGCTCTGGTCAGGAATGGCCCTTGAGGATCCATAGCTGCCCACCTCAGTAGCTTTCCTCCTTCTGAAAGATCTTCACTGCCTTGTTAGCGCTCTGATTCCTGCAAGCAGATATTTTACAATACTTGATTCGATTTGTTATCAGTGGGAAAGGTGGTCTGAGTTACCTAGCCTGCCGTTGTCAAAAGCAGACATCTCTATTGTTGTCCTTTTGCTGAACTCTTAGTTGCAGCATGTGGGATCTCCTTTCCTGACCAGGGGGCAGACCTGGGTCCCTGCACTGGGAGCTCAGAGTCTCATCCCCTGAACCAGAAGGGAAGTCCCTCCTTGGAGTTTTTAAAATAACCATTATTCCCTGCTTCCCCTCCCTTTCCTCCTCCCCTCCTCCCGCCCCCCGCCCCCCCGCCCCCACCCCCCCGGCCCCAGTAGCTGAATGGGATAATAAAACCCTGTCAGGACAAAATCAGTTAGTAACTGCTGTTCAAACCAAGTCAAGCGCAAGTGGTCAACAGGGGATAGACCTGGTCTAAGCAAAACTCGCTCAGTCACATCCGACTCTTTGCAACCCCAGTCCATGGAATTCTCCAGGCCAAAATACCGGAGTGGGTAGCTTTTCCCTTCTCCAGTGGATCTTCCCCACCCAGGGATCAAACCCAGGTCTCCCGCATTACAGACAGAATCTTTACCAGCTGAGCCACAAGGCAAACTCAAGAATACTGGAGTGGGTAGCCTATCCCTTCTCCAGTGGATCTTCCCCATCTAGGAATTGAACCAGGCTCTCCTGCACTGCAGCTGGTTTCTTTACCAAGTGAGCTATCTGCGTCTAGGCTGTTTGTTTTTAAAGTAGTCAGTCCCGACTGTAGCCTGATTTACCCAAACCCTGCACACACGAACATTCTCTGACAGTTTACCACTTAGAGCCATCTTCTCTTCCTACATCTCTGATGTGTGACTTCAGCTGGGAGGCAAGAGTGGGATTTTCAAATCTGAGTATTTTCCTGTCGCTGCGAATCCACTCGCTCTCTCTTGCAGTATCTCTGGCCTATTTACTTTGCTGAAATCCCTTGAAAAGAAAAGTGAACCCACACACACGTGGACTGTCATACTCTCTCGTTGGTGGAGAAATTTCGGCAGAAGAGATGCATTCCGCTGGTGAAGAGGCCTTTTCTGTTTGTGTTCCAAAGACAGGACAGTGAAAGGCCTTTTCTGTACATAGACTGGAATGGCTGTGACATCCATGCCAGAAGGAGCTATGTATTTTAGCACTCCTCCCCAAATGTAAATTCTTCTTCTGTGTAGGCGAGACCATTCTGTTACCATCTCCATGGTACCCAGCCCAGCACCTTGAAAGTAGAGACTGTGGTGGCTGTAAGCTTTTGCAGAGGAAGCAGCTGATATTCCCTTGTTAATTCTTCTATTCAGTAGGGACTTTTATGAATGTAATAACTGGACTTGTGAGCCGCCATGCCCTAAAAAATCCCATGTGTGCAGAGAACGTTGTATGCACATCCTTAATTTCCGGTTTTTTAACTTTCCCATTTTTATCTCTTAAGTCAGACCTTTCTCTTCATATGAGGAACAAACGGCTTCCATGATTCCATCTTCAAAGCAACAGAGAGAGGAATTTTTTTTTAATATGTATTTATTTATTTGGCTACATCAAGTCTTAGTTGCATGGCACAGGCTACTCTCTAGTTGCTGCAGACTCAGCAGCTGTGGCTTCTGGGCTTGGTGGCCCTGCAGCATGTGGGACCTGATTCCCTGTGCCTGCAAGAATGCTAAGTTGCTTTAGTCGTGTATGACTCTTTGTGACCCCATGGACTGTAGCCCACCAGGCTCCTCTGTCCATGGGATTCTCCAGGCAAGAACACTGGAGTGGGCTGCCATGCCCTCCTCCAGGGAAACTTCCAGACCCAGGGATGGAACCCGAGTCTCTTACGTCTCCTACACTGGCAGGCAGATTGTTTACTACTGCGACACCTGTGAAGCCACCAGCTCCCAGACCAGGGATTAAACTCGAGTTCCCTGCACTGCAAGGTGGATTCTTAACCACTGAACCACCAGGGAAGTCCTGAGAAAAATCTTTTAAATAGAATTTAAGTCCTAAGGAGAAGTAAAAGTATTAAAAGCCATTCTAAAGAAAGGTTAAAAAAAATCACACCTTGAGCCCATTCCCACAGCTCTGTATGTTTCTTCCTCAGCAGACGCTCCTTACAATCAGTGGCCAGTGTGTCTCTTCTTCCCAGACCATGACTACATCAAAAAGCATCGTGTACAGATTTCAGCAGCCACTTGGAATCTAATATGCGGGCATCTTAGTCTCTTCCTTTTTTAAAATATTTGAGCACTACCTCTCAGAGAGAGAGAGAATACATATTTTCAATTCTGGCAATTTTTAAAAGTAAATGATATAAATTTTTCACTGATTCATCTTACTGATATCAGCCATTCATTTAAAGCCAGTAAAGAAAAATACTGGTACCTAGAAACAGAACAAAATAATGCCATTTACAGCAACATGGATGGACCAGGAGATGATCATACGAAGTGAAGTAAGTCAGACAGAGAAAGACAAATCTATGTTATCACTTACATATAGAATCTAAAAAATAGTAGAAATGAACTGATTTACAAAACAGAAACAGACTCACAGACACAGAAGACAAGCTTATGGTCACCAAAGGGAAACGGAGGAGGGATAAGTTAGGAATGTGGTATTAACAGATATACACTGTGATGTGCTTAGTCACTCGGTCGTGTCCAAGTCGTTACAACCCCATGGACTGTAGCCTGCCAGTCTTCTCTGTCCGTGGGGATTCTCCAGGCAAGAACACTGCACTGCTACTGCTGCTGCTGCTGCTGCTAAGTCTCTTCAGTCGTGTCCGACTCTGTGCGACCCCATAGACGTCAGCCCACCAGCCTCCCCCGTCCCTGGGATTCTCCAGGCAAGAACACTGGAGTGGGTTGCCATTTCCTTCTCCAGTGCATGAAAGTGAAAAGTGAAGGTGAAGTCACTCAGTCATGTCCGATTCTTCGCAACCCCATGGACTGCAGCCTACCAGGCTCCTCCGTCCGTGGGATTTTCTAGGCAAGAGTACTGGAGTGGGTTGCCATTACCTTCTCTGAATACTACACATAAAATATAAGCATAATAAGGATTTACTATATAGCACAGAGAACTGTGGGGTTTCCCTGGAGTTTCAGTGATAAAGAACCCACCTGCCAGTGCAGAAGATGTGGATTTGATCCTGGGTCAAGAATATCCCCTGGAAAAGATTTAGGGTTGGGAAATGGCCACCCACTCCAGTACTCTTGCCTGGGAAATCCCATGGACAGAGGAGCTGGTGGGCTACAGTCTGTGGGGTTACAAAAGAGTCGGACTTACCAACCAAACAACAGAGAACTATGTTCTATATCTTGTAATAATTTACAGTGGAAAATAGTCTGATAAATACACATATAACTGAAAAAAAAAAGTTCTGATGATACGGTATTGAATGTGTTGCTACTTGAGATGACAAACCAGCCTGTTTGTTCTGTGATCTGCTCTCAATATAATCCTGCCTCACACCTTCTTTATTGCCAGCCTGTCCTCAAGAAAGCTCCACGGCAGGAAAGCCACGGTGTAGCTGGAGGGTCCTCCTGCCTCTGAGACGGCATTGTCTTAGTGCTTGCTGTGGTGACGGTCTTGCTCAGCTCAGGCTGCTGTAACAAAATGCCCTGGACTGCATGACTCACACAGCAGACGTTTATTACTCGCAGTTCTGGAAGCTGCAGGTCCAAGGGACTGGCAGACTCCGTGTCTATTGAGAGCCTCTTCCCTTGTGTGTGAGTGTGTGTGTGTGTGTCGCCACTTGCAATGATGCAGACAATATGATCGACAAAAACCCTGTTGCTTTCTTGGAAGTACCTTCTCTGTTGGTTGTGCCTTGGGTTCAGGACACAGAAAGTTCTCCCTCCTGACCGGGCAGCATTTTGTTTCTTTATATATTATTTTCATATTTCAAGTTCTTAGGAAAACTTTGGTAATATGCCCTGTTAAAAGTTAAAAGCAAAGAGTTAAAAAACAAATACAGTTTGCATAAGGCTTACTTATAAATTTGAGTTCTGTGTTCTTAGGATTAAAATAGCTGGGTGATCAGTGCTTTGGCTGTGCTAAAGACTTAGCCAGTGCTTGCCTTCCTCAATCCCTATGGCAGTTTTGAAGAAATTTTAGGATAAATGCATCTTATATTTAAATTTATAAATGATGTATTTCCAGTATTTTGGTAAAAGAGTTGCATATCCTTTGACTTCTTGTGGATCTTTGCTCTAGGAGAAGGTTGGCATTAACAGTGTACAACTGTGGGATTATTTCATGACTTCAGTCTGATTCTGGTGTCACCATGACCCTATAGTCCTGTGGGTATTGACTGGCTAGGCGACATGACATCAGGTGTTAGCACAGCTCTTAAAGAAGACTTCCAGTCTTATATAGGTGATAAAAATCTATTTTATAATGGACAGTCAATCGATACTCCTTTCTCTATTAACTCAATAGAAGTTTGAGGAAAGTACCCAGATAAAGGCGGCATACCCTGGCTTTGAGAGAGTTCTTCTTCCTCTGTATTGATGCGCCAGGGTGTCATCAGTGTTTTGAAATAGCACAGAATCCCCTTTGAACTCCCATCGTTGCTTTCAAAGGCTATCTGTATTCACATCAGTTTTCCTTTTATTGCCTTCAGATTCTCTCTGTAGCCACTGAGAAAGGATTGTAATGAAAGGTATTTAAGATCTACATAGATCACATGTCAGAATGGAGGAAGACTGTCTACTGATTCAGCCGTTTATCCTGTTTTATTGCACAGAAGTTAGAAAAAAAGAACCAGATGAAACCCTGCAAATGATAACACAGCTTTTTTTTTTTTTTGCACTTTTTATAGTTTGTCTATCACATGTTGTAATGAGCATGCAAACATCGCTTCTCTATACCTCCCTCTGTTATGTTGGCTCTTACAGGAGAGGGAAATTTCATCCATGTTGTTTTGAATGTTTATGTGAAATCTAAACCTTTATATGAACATGATAGCTTCAGAGTTTTAAGGAGATGACAAAATTGTGGTCCAGGAATGAGTTGGAAAAGAATTTCCAAACATGAGATAGAATGAGAGAGAAATAAAGTCTATTAGAGTGGGAGACGCTGTTAGAACAGCAGGACAGCTCAAGGGAGAACCAGTGTTGAACAGGGGTCCTTAGTCCACTTTTAGAACCAGGGTACAAGGAGCGGGATGGGGGTCTTGCAGGTCATTTGCTGATTGGATGAGGCACGTATATTGGGTGAGGCGATCAGATCAGATCAGTCGCTCAGTCGTGTCCAACTCTTTGTGACCCCATGAACCGCAGCACGCCAGGCCTCCCTGTCCATCACCAGCTCCCGGAGGTCACTCAGACTCGCATCCATCGAGTCAGTGATGCCATCCAGCCATCTCATCCTCTGTCGTCCCCTGCTCCTCCTGCCCTCAATCCCTCCCAGCATCAGAGTCTTCTCCAATGAGTCAACTCTTCACATGAGGTGGCCAAAATACTGGAGTTTCAGCTTTAGCATCATTCCTTCTAAAGAAATTCCAGGATTGATCTCCTTCAGAATGGACTGGTTGGATCTTCTTGCAGTCCAAGGGACTCTCAAGAGGGTGAGGGGAAGAGTAAGACAAATACCTTCTCCCTATGGGGTAGGAGGGGAAACAGGTTATACTGCTCAGGAGGACCTGAAATCCGTTAATAATTACAACATGAGGGAGGGAAAGATGAAAAGGGTCTGTTTTTTTCATTCCTGCATTCCAAGACCCCCCTTGGTTTTGTCTGCTCTTTTGTCCTTGGGTCACTACAAAAATGAAAAAAAAAAAAGAAAGAATTTTCCATTTCCTGTTGCAGTAGCAGAGAAATTCAGTCCCCGCAGCTGGTTTCTTTTGAGAAGCCAACATCACTCCTGCTTCAGCATGGAAATTAACAAATTTCCAAAAGGACTGTTTCCTTTTGCCTGCTGCTCTCTTTCTATCCAGTGCAGTGAGCTAGCCTCAAATAATGAACCAGGAGCAATGTGACAAGTCTGGTTCATTTTCTTTCTTTTTTTTTTTTTTATGTATTTAAAAGAGATGGACTGGTTTCATTGATAGGCTGTGCACAGGTGTAAAGCCTTCTTTGAACAGTTTAGAAGTGGCTTAGGTTGAAAGAACAGGAGGTCTCCACTTTGAGTGTTCTTGTTATAAAGATGAGATTGAGTGACACTCTCATTGAAAATGACCTTTAATCGGATGTCTCACCCACTGATGGAATGTCATTCATCTCTGTTCTTTAGCCTTAAGTTAAGCTGTATCATAATAGAGAAAAAGAAGATACGGCTTTTTAATTTTTCTCTTGGAAAATAAGGGATGAGATTCTTGCAATTCTTATTGTCTGTTAAAAAAACTTTTATTATTTCTATCAACACTTCTATTTTTGTTACAAGGATACAACATGACTATATTTTCTTCCAGGTAAAATTTCAGAATGAAGGCACTAACAGATTCTGAAATACAATTTTGTCTTCATAAATATACATACATGTATATGGACACACCTGCACATATATATAAAATATCTGTGAGAAAGTTTAGTATATATGTCATTTAGATTATATGTTCAGCAATCATTAATAAATACAAATAAGGAGTTAAATAACTTAATATTCCCGACATAGTACTATAAAATAACCCCGCTGTTTTGCTATAGCTTTTCTCAAAAATGAATATAGGAATATTTTCTATACACATATTACTTTGTTTCTACCTTCATTATACCATTGCCTTTATTTTTAATGAAAAATAAAGGCTAAATGTGATCAAAGATCAGAATCATTATTGGAACTCAATATTTTTTAAATTATAAGAGTAATAGAACAAGCTATTAGAAATGTAGAAAAAAATGAAAGACATACACACTTTATAAATAGATATTTATTATCCTTACATTTTTTTATGATGCATTCTACTTGGTACCCAGCACAAACCCTTTACAGCTTTGTGTCCTGCTTTGTTTATTTAGCTTCTATTGTAAACATTGATCCAAATTGCTACACGGTCTTCAAAGCTGTCATTTGTAAGGCTCTATTCATTTGCCTTTTGCATATAATCCATAACTTAAAATGTATGTGCAATTAATTTTTAATTACATACTTTAACTCAGACTCAGTCCAAAACAAACATCAGAATTTCTATAAGATCAAAATTTGCCTATAGCTAATGGCAGAGTATCTAATAAACTGTAACATTCTTTTCTCTTTTGTACATTCTGTCATTAGTTTGATGCTCATAGATGCAGTGACAAAATATGTGTTTTATAAGCGATTTAGAAATTTATCACAGTTAACACTTGCGTGTAAGAAGTGAGGGCACTTGACAGGCTCTAACTCCGATGCTATGCCGATCATATGCTTAGCTTACTGTAAAGTATGCTGCCTTGATCTGTAAGATGGAGTCTTCCTCCATCCTGCCCAATCAAAACTAGCGTACCTTTTCCCCTTCCTCCCTGTAATGGTTGCTAGAACTGTTCTCAGAGCGCTTAACTGTTCTACTGCCAATTACATTCACTTATGTACCTGCTCCACCCTCCCCCAGAAGCTCTCGATGGGCAGGAATGGCTCTCCCATTTTGGGTGGTCCTTGGACTGCTGATGCCATATCCTGCCTGCAGTTCTCCAAATGTCATGACACCCTGCTTTGGTTTTGGTCTTGGATGTTTGCAGAGGGCAATGTTGGGAAGTGTGACGATGTTAAAGATGTTTACTCTCTCGTTTCTCTTCCACCAGTGGGATGGAGTAGGACCTCTTCCAGACTGTGCAGAACCACCAAAAGGGATCCAGATGCTGTGGCACCCATCCATAGTCAAACCCTACCTCACACTGCTCTCTGAGTGCTCAAATGCAGACACGCTGGAAGGGGCGGCGGGCGCCCTGCAGAACTTGGCTGCAGGGAGCTGGAAGGTATGACTGGTTTGTTACAATAAGAAAGAAATCTGGAAGCACGAGAAGGTTCTTAGAAAATAAGAGAAGTCCAATTTTGAGAAGTGCTATTCTAATCAAGTTTTCTAAGGATGTTAGAGAAAAAAGAGTTCCATTGAACTGTTGGACTTAGAAATATATTTCTTTGAAAAAGTCTTCTTAAGGAGGTCCTTGAAGATGCCTGCAAAACACAGAGGAATAAATGTCAGTATAGTCATGGAAGATGCTGTGATATGCTTTCCATTCTGTCTATGTAGCTGAGTTCCTTTATTTTCAGAAGTGACTGGGAACATGTTGAGGCTTTTCAAAGCACTGTCACTGACAGAGCTGATACCCAAACATCTCATATAAAAACCCCTGTGAATCCTGTAATATCATAGCTGGTCTCGTTCCCAAAGGAAAAGAACCGCTTGCATTTTTAAATTATGGGATTACAGGGAAGAATAAGGTTACTAGTTATCTTTGGCAAAATGTTAAATTAAAGCGATTGTATGGTTGGGAAAGATACTAGGAGGGTCTTTTTCTCTGGATTTTTATAAACACACAGTCTTCCTGATGGGTTCTCACAGAAAGTTTTCATGACCTTCCTTTTGGGTAGAAAGGAGGGATTCATGATAACCAAGAATTCTTGAGTTTGGTCACTGCTAGTTCCATGAGCTGAATTGTCTTTTTGCATAAAAGGGTATTAACCTCTTAGAAGAATGAGGGAATATGGGGAAGATATCAAAAGAGGGAGTTTAAACCTCAGCCTTCCATTTTCCATTCATTTAATATCAATGCTTGGAGTTTGGAATATTCATACATCACTCCTTTCCTTACCATTCATTTTTTCTTCAAAACAATATTGATATAGACACATAGCTCTAGATCACTCTCAGAAGCTCAGTACCATGGGTACCACACATACTGGCTTCAGTATTGACCTGCAATAATACCTTCTCTTCTTATCAGATCTTCCAATACCTGCCTCTTGTCACTTCTCTGTCGCTGCCATCATCTTTTCCATTTCTACAATCTCAGCTGCAGCACCGTCTTTCCTGGGTGTGACCTTCCAGCTCTTGGGGTGCAGTTCTTGGGCCCCAGCCCCTGATGATACTTCCCAGGAGCTGGCTACTTACTCATGCATGCCAGCCCACCTCTTCTCTTAAAAGTTTTAGGAATGAGCATAATTATTCCTTTCCCTCTCTGCCCTTACGTCATCTCTAATGTTGTCCCTTAAGAATTCAGGTGGAGCGGGGATCGAAGTGAATTTGTCCTTTGCTTTCATCCAAAGAAAAGTTTCAAAATTAGAGTCTTACCAGGCAGAATGCCAGAGGATAGCCTTGCAGAGCTAGAAAAGAGACAGTCATGGAAGTCAGTTCCTTGAACTTTTCCTGAGTCTTAACTTTCATCTAAAGTTAGGAGGCTTTGACTCCAGTCACAGTTCAAAACTTTTCTAAGCTTTGTGGCTCTGGGAAAGTTAAAGCATCTCAATGTGTCCCAGGTGCATTGTCTTTAAGCAGAAACAGTCATGCGCAGCTTCCCCAGACATCACGCAGCTCAGTCACAAAGCTGGATTCAAAGATGCAGGATGTCGTAGCCCAAAGAATTGTCACTTAACACCCAAGAACACTAAGTTGCTGCAAGTCCCCACCCAGCTCCCTTGCCTTGGAGGATGGATTAAAGGAAGGGATGCTCTCTAGAGCAGAGTCTGATCTGAAATGCAAAGCCATCTAGATGATGGCAAGTTTGCCATATTTTGATTTTTTTAATGAATTATTATTTTTACTTGCCAAATAGTTAGGTTCTTATAAGAACAAGTTAAAAATGGAGAAATGTCTTTGAGTGCTAGAACATGTTGATTGTAAGACTTCAACCTTTGCTTCAAAAGTTAAGCTCAGTATTCCATGTGTTCAGAAAATGAATTCGAAACCTGAAAAATTTATAAAGATACAAATAAAACTTTTGAAGTTGAAAATGTAGCATCTTAAATGAAAAATACATGGAATGGAATCAATAGCAGATTAAACATTGCAGAAAAAAAGTTTAGTGAACTGAAAGACAGTGATTGTAAACTATAAAAAATGAAATACACAGAAAAAAAAAGGAAAAATGGACAGTGCATCAGTGAGTGAGCTTCAAGTGGCCTGATGTATATGTATTAATGGAGTCCGAAACAAGACGAGAGAGAAAGGAGAAAGAAAACTATTTGAAGAAATAAGGATTGAAAACGTTCCAAATCTAATGAAAACCACAAACTCACACATCTAAGCAACTCAAGAAACTACCAGAAGCATGAAAAAGTTATATACCAAGGTACATTATAATCGGATTGCTCAAAATCAGAAATAAAGAGATAACCTTAAAAGCAGACAGAGAAAAAAGACATGTCACATACCAAGTACACCTCCACATCATATTTAAGGATAAATATCTCCAGTTATTCGATTATTCCTTGTTGAGTTACTAAGGATGTCCTCTGGAAGAGAATCTGGTCTGTAAGACCTCTAAGAGCAGAAACTAGGTTCCATTTATTTCTTTGTACCCCACTGCTAAGCCCTATGCTTGGCTGAGCAATAATGCTAAGACACAAACATTTAACTGAACAGGTGTCTATGTCTATATGTCTTTCTTATGAATAGCAGTCTTTTATATTTATAAACATCTGTAGGTCACTAAGCAGTTAGTAGTGCATCTTCAGATGATCACAATTTATGATTCTTTTTTTGGTCCTTTGATTCAGATGGGAATATGTAGTCAATAGGATATAAAATTGATAGAAAGGAATTATGGGAGAACTGTTTTCAGTGTTCAGACTCATCAGTGTTTTTTCAGATGCATATTTTGATGTCATTACCCAGTCCCACGATTCCTGAAGCGTTGGACTTTGTATTTAATTTGGTGATTAAAGACACATGCTCTGCATCTCACTTAACCAGGTCAGCTGGGTGAGCTGCTGAGATATGTCTGGGTCTTTAGGTGTTTGGAGTAATAAAACAATAAATTTATAATTTATACTGATTTATAGTATTTTGATATTCAAAAATTCTCTCCTGCTTTGGGTTATATAATGAGAATTAAGGAAGAAGTCTGATAAAAATTCTCAGAATTTTCTAGCAATCACATCTTTCTGACTGTTTTCAGTGCATTAACCTGAACATTAGTTATCCCCAGTGTAAAATTCACCCCCATATATCCAGATGCATTGAATTGGTAATTTTTTATTATTAATAAAGACTACCGAGTAAGAGGCAGAATGGTCTACAACAGCTAAAATCAACATCACAAGAGCCGTTCTGTATTTTAGACAAAGCTTAACAACTATGACCACTGGATTTCCCAGCCTTCATCAGATTTCAAGCAACAAATTTAAAAATGCAATGAGTTACTCTTGTAAGCAGGCACACAGATCTGTGCTAAGAAGAGCAAATAGATATCCCGATGGCAAAGTGAAAAGATAGGAGAGTTAGAAGAAGTAAATATAAGGATGCAAGAAAGAAAAAAGTGTCCGAGGCCATTCAGTGTTTTGGTTATTTCATTTATTCTAATCACTGACGGTCATAATGCTGACTGTCATCAAGAAAATGTTAAATGATTACTAGTAATTTTAGAAGACAAAGCATTTTGGAAAGACTTTTATTCCAATAGGTAAAGTAGAATTTTGATTCTCAGGGTGTCATCTTTGCTTATACAGAGCACTGGCCTTCCTGATGGATTTAGACAAAGGGGATAATCCTTGGTCAAGGCAAAGGGCCTTTAGGGAATATTTGTTCACAGTTATAAATGTATGTGCTTGTATAAGAATTTTCTTATGAAAATACAAATACACAGGCATGCATAAAGGTCAGTATCATATTATCATCATTCTTTGTATAATTTAGTAAGGTACCATGTTAAGTGGTGGGAAGGGAAGATAGATAAGCTATAGGAGTGATTTGAGAAGATTGTCATTAAGCCAACACTGATAAATAGTTATTACTTTTTAAAGATGAGCATAGCTTATACCAAAACCAAACAAACTTGAGCAATTAAAAGATTGACTGAGGATACATAAACAGCATCAGATTTCATGAAGACAGCATTCCCGTCTAAACCTTGGGTTCTAAGAATGTGTATTTTATAGCAACTGTTGAAATTTAGTGGTGTTCTTTAAGTGTCCTTAACTTTTATGGTCCAAACAAAAGCAGCAATGTGAAGGTAAAACACCCGAATTTTACATAGAGAGCGCTTTTATAGACCTCATCATCTGAAACAATAACTTCTCTTTATGGGGAGATGTGCAGCACACTTTTCTGTGACAAACTGACTAGCAAACTAGATCTTCATAATGGCCCCACGTGCTTTTTAAACTTTAAAACACTCATTACTTGGTTTATGAGCATCAGAAAAGCATAATGGCAGAAGCAAAGTGAAATGTTTTTCTTAGCTAACATGGACTTCAGTTACCTTTTCCTCATTTACAGTAAAACGATTTTGTCACAGAATATTAAAACAGTTGGATGGAGTCATTTGAAGAGTTCCAAAATGTGAATGAACGCTCCCATTTGTGGTTTATTTGTATCGTAGTTGAACTCTATGGAAACTCAGGATTAGAATTGTCCAAATACATCTGTTCTATTGCTTTTAAATCAAACATTTTAGACATCTTTGTGTGGTCAGTTTTCTCCCTAAAATGTGACTATTCTCAGAGAGTCTATTATTTCCCCATTTATGTTCAGAGTTAGAGGAAATAAAGAGATACTTGGATATTAATCTGTTAATATTTAATGAAGTAACATGATAGTGACATAGATTTAGTGAGAAGGAAATAGAAGCCATGTGGCCCAAATGAATAAAAAATAAAGAGAACTGGGAAATTTGAGACTTGTTCCTAAGGACAGGAAACTTAAGAGGGGCATTGAATTTAGTGTGGCTTAGCAACTGATGTATCATTAAAAATGAACCAGGCTAAATGAGTGGAATGTAACAAATAAAAGTAAATATCATGGCTTAACATCTAAGACAAAGATCATTGTCCTAGTTAACAGTGGTATATAAAGCATAAGGTTTAAATGCAAAGAAACAGAGTCGTGAAAGATTATGATGAAAAAATGGGACATGAGGCATCATGCCTCATGGGTTAGTAATTGGGTCAGAATAAACGGAGGTTATCTGAGGACTCTGCCTAGTTAGCGGGCTCCTAGACACAATGCATTCACTTGGATGTGATGACCAGCCTGAGGCAGGACAAGGATGATCCAACCTCAGGAGGAGACCGGGAGGAATAGGATCAAAGCCAGGCCATTGGTTCCAACTACACAGTACCTAGTGATTTCTCCTAGGACCGCACTAAGCAGTCCTGATGGTGAGGGCTGCATCTGTGTTATAAATGCCACACACATCCAAACTGAGAGTAAGCCCATTTTTGGACAGTCTGGCTTACTTTCATCAGTGTCATTGAATAGCCAAGTGCTGAGTGATAGAATTACATTCAGAAATTGTAGGAACAGCTAAAGCTGAGGGATTGTCCCTTCTAGCCAAGATGACAAGATGGAGTCCCTAGCACCTTTAAGTAGCAATAACAGCAGCAACAGAAACAAACCAGAGAAATACATGAAACACTGGTTATTAAAACACTAAGCATTAGTCAATGAAGAAAGAGAGCTCTGAGACACTGATCGCTGCCTTGAGAGAATTTGCAGACCATAGCACAAAGATTAAAAACCCAGGAGAAGCTCGGCGGACACTCAGAGCTCAGGAGATACAGCTGGGAATCTAGGGAGACCAAGGTGGGTAGAGGTTATAGTGAAAGTCAAAATCATTCAGTCATGTCCCACTCTTTGTGACCCCATGGACTATAGCCTGCCAGGCTCCTTTGTCCTTGGAATTCTCCAGGAAAGAACACTGGAGTGGGTAGCCATTCCCTTCTCCAGGGAATCTTCCCAACCCAGGGATCGAACTCAGGTCTCCCACGTTGCAGGCGGGTTCTTTACCAGCTAAGCCATAGGGAAGCCCAGAGCTTAAGGACAACGCTAAAGAAGAGAAAATCACACCTAGAAAGAACCCCAGAAACCTTCAGAGGATCCCCTTCAGATACTCAGTAGAGAGCTGTCAGTGCATGCGTGAGAGGGAAGTACCCAAGGCTGAACAAAAAGATTCCTGAAATTATGAGACAAAAATGAAACTTGGCACTTAGACAGGAATGGATATAGTGTGCATTCCCAAGAGCCATACAGGAAAACCTTGTGATTCGTGGATCCTTGAGCATAGCACTCTCAGAGTCTTGCCTCGGTAACTAGGTATAATTAGCCCTGGACTAAATATGCTCTAGTCTTCCCTGCTGCTGCTAAGTCGCTTCAGTCGTGTCCGACTCTGTGCGACCCCATAGACGGCAGCCCACCAGGCTCCCCCGTCCCTGGGATTCTCCAGGCAAGAACACTGGAGTGGGTTGCCATTTCCTTCTCCAATGCATGAAAGTGAAAAGTGAAATTGAAGTCGCTCAGTCGGGTCCGACTCTTAGCGACCCCATGGACAGCGGCCCACCAGGGACCTCTGTCCATGGGATTTTCCAGGCAAGAGTACGGGGGTGGGGTGCCATTGCCTTCCCCTATCAGATCTTAAAAGTGAGATGCAGAGGATCAATAGTTTGCAAGTAAATTAACTGCATCCTAGACTAAAGTTTAAAAATACCTATAGGAATACAAAAACACCCAGCATCCAATGCATTAAAATTGAGAATGTCTGACATCCAGTTGAAAATAAACAAGAAAATGTGATTCATAATGAGGAGAAAAATCAATCATTCAAAAGCAGTTCAAAACCAACCAAGATGTTAAAAACATCAGACAAGCAGTTATTATAACTCTACTCCATGTGTTCAAAAAAAAGGCAGTGTACACCCGTGGAAATTTTAAAATAATGTTTAAAAAAAGAGCAGGTTAGACATTGCTGAAGAAAAGATTAATGAATTTAAATATAGCTCTGGAAACTATACAAAATGAAAGGGTGAGAGAAAAAAACAAAGCTACCAATCATCCATGAGCCTCAAGTGGTCTATAATACATGCAATTAAAGTTCCCCTAGCGATTGGAGGAGGAAATGGCAACCCACTCCAGTATTCTTGCCTGGAGAATCCCAGGCACGGCGGGGCCTCTTGGGCTGCCGTCTATGGGGTCGCACAGAGTCGGACACGACTGAAGCGACTTAGCAGCAGCAGGAGAGGAGAGAGAAAGGAGAAAGAAAACAGGAAAAAAAAAAATTGAAGAAATGATGGTTGAAAAATCTTCCAAATGGTTCCATATTTTTCAAGTTTAATGAAAACCACAAACTCACCGATCCAAGCCTAAGAAACGTGAAGAAACGATACCAAGGCGCTTCATAATCAAATGGCTCAAAATCAGTAATAAAGAGAAAATCTTAAAAGCAGCCAGAGGAAAAGACAGGTTGAATACAAAGATAAGGATGACAGCTGATTTTCCACCCGCAGTAATGCCAGCGAGAAGACACTGCGGCAGCATCTTTAAACCTGTTGGGCCCATTCATGTATAAAGTTGATTAGGGCTTGATACCTCGCAGGTACAACCAATCTCCATAGGAAATTCCAAGGATTCCTAGAGAGCTGTAAAACTATCTGTAGAAGAAATCCTTTCTGAGCCCAGCTTAAGATCTGGGCTAGCCTGGGAGCTGCCATGGTTAATTACCCAAGCAGTGGGGACACAGAGGAATTCTAACATGGAAATTTCAGTTTGAGTGTCCCAACATGATCAGAGCTGTGATGGCCCAGGATATGAGACTCAGTATTGTGTCCTTCCAGCCCTGAGGACAAGCAACTGTTCCTAAACCCTACACCAAAAGTTCTGTCCCCATACAGAGAATTAAGGATGAATGTGGCTTTCAGAGAGACTCCCAAAGAGATGTATGATCATTTCAAACTCTGATTACACTTTTGTAGAAGTGGTTAGAACTTGCTGTCCTGTGCTCAGTCATTTAGCCATGTCTGACTTTTTTGTGATCCCGTGGATTGTAGCCCACAAGGCTCCTCTGTCCATGGAATTCTCCAGGCAAGAATACTAGAGTGTGTTGCCATTTCCTTCTCCAGAGGAATCTTCAACTTACTGGTCCTGTCTATAATTGCAGTTGCTTTGGTCCTTTTGGGGCTTCCATAATAGTTAAAGAATCCACCTGCAATGCAGGAGACCCTGGTTCAATTCCTCGGTCGGGAAGATCCCCTGGAAAAGGGATAAGCTACCCACTCCAGTATTCTTGGGCTTCCTTTGTGGCTTATCTGGTAAAGAATCTGCCTGCAATGCGGGGAACCTGGGTTCGATCCCTGGGTTGGGAAGATTCCCTGGAGAAGGGAAAGGCTACCCACTCCAGTATTCTGGCCTGGAGAATTCCATGGATTGTAAAGTCCATGGGGTCGCAAAGAGTCAACGTGACTGAGTGACTTTCACTTGGTCCTTTTTATGTAGTTCCTTTCAGTGGAGAAAATGCTGTTCTTAAATAGCACACACTTAGTACTAGAAATCAACCTGACATTTTCTTTTACCAGCTTAACATTTTTAATTTCCATCTGTGAGCCAGAAATTAGAAGACAATTGACATAAAGAGATGAATGTGACTTGGTAATACCTGAGGTACCTTTCAGAATAATAAATATATAAACAGAAAGTCCAAAAAAAATACATGAGAGGTGCCATAATAGGAGTATATACACAAGGAGATGTATACACACAAGGCATTATATACACACAAGTGGGTGTATACACACAGGTACAAGAGCATCCCATGGGTCATTTTTATAAGGAACATGTCAAGAATGAGCATGCATACTTCCAAGAGCGCTAGTTAAAACCTAGGGCTAGAATTCAATGGTTAGAATTCATTTTAAATACACTAGCACATCTCATCGGAGAAGGCGACGGCACCCCACTCCAGTACTCTTGCCTGGAAAGTTCCATGGACGGAGGAGCCTGGTAGGCTACAGTCCATGGGGTCATTAAGAGTCGGACACGACTGAGGGACTTCACTTTTCACTTTCATGCACTGGAGAAGGAAATGGCAACCCACTCCAGTGTTCTTGCCTGGAGAATCCCAGGGACAGCGTAGCCTGATGGCCTGCCGTCTATGGGGTCGCACAGAGTCGGACACGACTGAAGCAACTTAGCAGCAGCAGCAGCAGCAGCAGCAGCACATCTCTTTATTTAGAAGAATTCCAGCTGCTGCTATAACAAAGAGACCCCTCGAAATACACAAGGGCTCAAACAAGATAGGAGGTAAAAGCTACTTTCTCTGATGTAACAAGTAAAGGAAGGTATGTGAGGAGGGAAGCTCCTCTCTTTGAATTATTTCTCCCAGGCTGACAGCTCTTAACGCCATCTTTAAGATGTGATCACATCTTGAAGATGTGATCATCCAAGGCTGCTCTTAGGGCCATCATCTGCTAAGCGGGAAGCAGAAAAAGACTGCAGATTCACAGCTGGAAATGTTCTCTTTTGAAAGTCATCTTGGAGCCCTCGCTTTGCCTGATGTGATAAAAGGTGGGGAGGGGGGAAGCACTTCATCCGAACACTTCTTGCAAACTCAGTCAAATCAAACTATTTCTCAGCTCCTTCAGGCTTATCAGTTAGCTACATTTGTCAGACTTCATCTTCTCATGCCCTCTGTGGTTGGCACTAAACTTGGGGCTCTTACCAGCATATCCCTGCAGGGGATAGAGATCAGGTATTCATTTCTGTCTGGAATAGTTTCTCTCCTGTGTTTCCTCTTGCCCAGGACAAGCCTTGTCCAGTTGGGTTCTTAGCTGGGATGGGGCAGTTGGTGATTAGACTATCTCTGGTCCAAGATGCTCTCCCAGCCCACAACCGCCTTTCCCACTGTTGAGCTCCCTTGAGATGCAGCACACCCTCTCCTTAACCCAGGCAGTCATAGTCTAATGCCTGCCATTCCGATGCATCCCAATCAACTGGCCAACTAATCCTTCTGCTGCCTCAGGTCCTTAGCCTGGGCCATGTTTTCTCCTGAAGCAGGTCTTCCTCTTCCTCCTCCCCTAACTCCTCTCCTCCGCCTCCTTTTTCTCCTCTTCCCTCTCCTCCCCCTTCTTCTCTTCCCCTCCTCCTCCTCCTTCTTCATCTCTTCTTTCTCATCCTCCCCCTCCTCTTCCTTTTCTTCCTTCTCCTTTTGAATCATCACACATCCTCTCTTCAGCTCATGGACCGTTCCTAAAGCCACACCTTTTTCCCTTTCCTCCTCACTGGTGGGCTCAGTACATGATGCTATCATTCTGTTTGCAAAAAAATCAAGTTCTGTCCAAAGATTTCCACCTCAGTTACAATGAATTACCATAATCTTTCTTTCTTGTTCATCTGTTTTCATGCCAGTGATGCTTCTACTTTTGTTTAACTTACAAAGCTCTTGGCAACTCATATACTTTACTAACACCCCACGAGCTGCAGCACTGTCCAAGGCAACTCACTTCTCTTTTGGAAAAACTCTATATGAGTCTCACACTTTTGTGTTCAGTGCCCCTGGGAAACATTCCCCATCTCCCAAATATTGCATCATGCCTTTCTCTTTTCACCTCTTTATTCCTTCTTATTGGGTTACACAAAGGTTCACATGTGGGTTATACATGACCCGCTCCAAGACTGCTCAGCTGCTCCTTAAAAAGCATCACTATTCTGGGATGTCCCCCAGGGCCCAGTAGTTAAGACTGCCTTCCAACTCAAGGGATGCAGGTTCGATCCCTGGTCAGGAAAGTAAGATCCCACATACCACACAATGCAGCCAAAAGTTAAATAATTGTGATTTTAAAAAGCATCACTATCCTAAATCCTTGCATGTCATGAAAACTTTAGAAGCTTGCAACATCTTTTGAATGAATTGTTAATAACTGATTGTGAACCATCATGCTGAGCTAATACTGGAGATTTTCCATACCCACACAAACTCACACACAACTAAAAGTTTCAAAATCAAGGCTGTTTTCTATGTGTCGCTCACATAAGATCAAACCCGTTGTCTTATTTTTCCCTTTTCACTTAGAGCATATCACTGTGTACCATTTTCTCATACCAGAAAAGTACATCTACAGCTCGTGCACATTTTTGGCCATGCATAGCCATTTGGATTCCACTCAAATCAGTTCTCAGCGAAGCTGAGGACTCATCATTTTACAAACTCCAAACCATCTTTCCATCCAACAGGAAGGTATATAATAGCTAGGCTTCTAAGGAGGCAAAAGTAAGTTGTAGGGGACCTTTCCTGGTTTGTTTCAAACACGGCCAGTTTCTCCTCTATCGCTATTGGAAAGAACGGAAGGGAGGGGAAGGACTGAGCGCAGAGGTTTAGGTGAGACAATGAGATGGTGTCGGGGCAGGAATATAGTCAGAATCACGGAGAGCAGAGTTAGAGGGAGAGGACTTGGGACCAAGCGGCACAGGAGACCTGCCGGCCGTTGTTCAACGTCTTTGTGTCTAGATCTCCTCGTCTATAAAACAAGAACAGTAGTGTCACTGTCGCAGGAGTTTGGGGACTAGAAGAGACCACAAATGGGCAAGCCAGCATCTGGGGTCTAGGATGAGGTGGTTCTGGGAAAGAGGTCATCTTTGGGCCTGAGTTCCAAAAATATCCACCCCGGTCTCCCAAAAGGCGCAGAATATCTCCCCAGCATTAAAATGCATTGTTGATGTTCATCGTACCATATGGAAACATGGACTCCACGCTCTGATTTCCGTTTTCCTTAGTTTTAGGGAAGAACCCAACAGCGAATGGGCTGCAGAAGCTCGGGTGTCTAGTCTACTGCTGGACCCGGAAATCAGAAGGCTTAGCAATAGTGGAGGGGCAGATGAAAATCATGTGTCAGCACGTCAGATTGCAGATGATGGAGAGTTTGCGCTGGCTTCATGAAGCTCCTTTCCTTGGGAGGGATGTCCCATCCTGACACCTAAATTTCGAGAAGCGATTTCCAAACCTTGAGATTTTTTTTTTTCCATGTCTAAGACTTCCTGACCATCCATTCCTCTGCTTCCTGAGACTGGGGCTATGAAATAGTTAATTGCAGTCAAGAGTGCTGTCCTGAATCCCCTCTGCTCCCCCACCCCCTCACACCTCCTAGAGTCTGAACCACAGTGTAGGGTCAGGAGAAAGTGAACGGTCCAAGTTGATGGGGATGAGGAACTATGTGAATGTGACTTCTCTAACGTAGGACAGGATGAAGTTGTGTGTTTTTTTAATCTCATATTTCATGCAGGGCTGGGCTGAGGATGTGGCAGGCATGGCATATGCCCTACGTTCACTGCCAGAGGGGGCTCCCTGCCTGCCACAGGTGAGAGCCAGCTCTGGGGTGCCTGTCCCCACGGGGAAGGGGGCGGGACCCGGTGGGGAGGGTGGGGACTCTGTCCACCTTCGGTGGTCCCCAGGAAGACTCTGCCACAGAATCCAGAACCTTGTGTTATGAATTTCATTTTCTTAGCTCATAAATGAAGTTGCAACTGATTAAACCCTTATACTGGTTGATTTTTGTGGCACAAGCTCTTCTCTGGAACACGGTACAGGAGTATAAAGTGTGTATACTTGAATGTCTAGAAAACCTGACCTGTGTTTGGTTCAATGAATTTGAATGCTTTATTGTCCTGATATGACAAATACATTTCCATAAAAAGCCTTAGATATATTCTACTAAGGCCAACCACCACTAACTCAAAACAAATTGTATGCTTACCTTATAAATTAGACATTGAATTATGGCCCTGGATATAATATATTTTAATTTTTTGAATTTTATTATTTTCACACTTCGTCTTTGATGTCATATGTACCTCTCCTCGGCCATACTGTTTTCCGATTTATTTCCTCCTAATTATTCCACAAAAAAACCTAATTGACAGTAATTTCTGTAAGATCTCTGCCTCACTTCCAAATTTAAGTTTATTTGTTATTTTTTTTAAATCACCTGTGTGCAACCATTTATCATTTTCTACTTTTTCCAGGATTTCTTTTCCTCTTCATGTCAATAACCAGCCCTTCCTGTCCCAAATCTCCATATCTTAAAGTATCAGGTATAAAGACACCACACAAATGTCTTTCTAACTCTTGGACTGAGAAAGCTGGCACCAGAGAAATGAAGTGTGATGAACTGATTAACTCTGAACCCTCTATCCTATGTTGGAGGCAAAAATAAAGTTAAAACCTTTAAATACCTGTCTAACATGCTCAACCTATTCTACAAGGAGGTCTTGATAATACAACCTTTTTGGCGCCTGTGGATGACAGTCTGAACACCCACAGGTGCTGTTTGCTTGGAGGGCTTCCGCCCACCCCAGCTCCTAACGCCTTGGCTTCCCATCATTTGCAGTGGTCGGTATATATCCGAGCTGCTGTCCGGAAAGAGAAAGGCCTGCCCATCCTCGTGGAGCTGCTGCGGATCGACAATGACCGTGTGGTGTGCGCAGTGGCCACCGCGCTCCGGAACATGGCCTTGGACGTCAGGAATAAGGAGCTTATTGGTATGTCCCCTCCGATTCACCGCGTCTCCACTTTTTTCTTTTAAATTGAAGTATAGTGCATTTCCTGTGTTTGAACCCACATGCAGAACATATATGCACGTGCAGAAACAGAGCATGTGCTAGAGACCTTGTTTTTCCAGCTCTCCTTCTAGTGGAAATCAATGCGCTAATTTATCTTTTAGAATTTAGAGGAAAACGTGAAGCTTGTTGACATTCCTAATCCTTGCAAATTAAAAACAACCGCAGTGCTGAGCACTGGATACCGTTGTCCTGATCCTCTAAATCCTTGCAAGGCCGTTTGTTTGCTTTCCATGTTGTGAACCGGAATTCTAATGGGATGCAGGGCTCTTCTTCTCTTTGTGTTAAAATTTATTTTTGCATTAGACCAGATTGGCTATCCAGTCCTACTTTTCAAGAATCATCTCCCTTTAGTTTAGTTTAGTTTAGTTTAGTTTAGTTAGGAAAGAAAGGGAGGATCTTTCATTGCTAAGTGACTTCAGTTGTGTCCGACTCTGTGCAGTCGTGTCTGACTCTGTGTGACCCCATAGACGGCAGCCCCCCAGGCTCCCCCGTCCCTGGGATTCTCCAGGCAAGAACACTGGAGTGGGTTGCCATTTCCTTCTCCAATGCATGAAAGGAAAAGTGAAAGTGAGGTCTCTCAGTCGTGTCCGACTCTAGCGACCCCATAGACTGCAGCCTACCAGGCTCCTCTGTCCATGGGATTTTCCAGGCAAGAGTACTGGAGTGGGGTGCCATTGCCTTCTCCAGATCTTTCATTAATGAAGCATTAAAGAGATCATCCATAAGTCTATCAATTCAACAAATGTTTGTCCATGACCTCTTTGTTCCAGGCCTGCTCTATGCCTAGCGTTCATGAGTGCTCAGTCATTTCAGTCATGTCCAGCTCTTAGTGATGCTATGGACTGTCGCCTGTAGACAGGGTCCTCTGTCCATGGGATTCTCCAGGCAAGAATACGGGAATGGGTTGCCATTCCCTCCTCCAGAGGACCTTCCCAACCCAGGAATCGAACCCAGGTCTCCTGCAATGCGGGCAGAGTATTTACTGCTGAGGTACAGGGGAAGCCCTCTAGGCCTAGAGATGATATCAAAACAGAGGGAAGGTCTTGCATTTGTGGAGTTTACATTCTGGACAGGGGCGACCAACAAAAGACACGCATGAATCCCACGGTGTGGTTGAAATGTTCTGTGGGGGAAAGAGGTGCTGGGTCAGGCATGCTGTCACTGGTGAGGTTTCAATCTTTTAAAACTGAAGTGAAATTTACTTAACATAAAATTAATCACTCTAAAATGTACCTTTTGGATGGCATTTAGTATTTATTCAGTGTTGTACAAACATCACCTGTGTCAAGTTCCAAAACATTTTTGTGACCCTGAAGAAAACCCTGTGCATGATAAGTCGCTTGAGTCATGTCCTACGCGACCTTATGGACTTGAAGCCCACCAGGCTCCTCTGTCCATGGGATTCTCCAGGCAAGAATTCTGGAGTGGGTTGTCATGCCCTCCTCCAGGGGATCTTCCTGGAGTTCCAAGATCAAACTCGTGTCTCTTTTGTCTTCTACATTGGCAGGTGGGTTCTTTCCCACTATCGCCACCTGGGAAGCCCCCAAACCCTGTACCCGTTAAGTAGTCACTCCCTATTTCCCCCTCCTCCCATCCCCTGGCAGCAAGCAGTCTGCTTTTTGTTTCGGTGGATTTTCTTATTCTGGATATTTCATGTAAATGGAATCATGTAAGATGTGAGCTTTTGTATCTGGCTTCTTTCATTTAACGTCAGGGATTGTGGGTTTGAGAGGTCGAAGTCAAGGTGACAGCTATTGCGAAGCTAACAGAGACTTGAAGCCAATGAGATGGGGCCCAGTGGTTCTTTCAGGGGAGGACTATCTAAGCTAGAGGAGCGGCCTCTGCAGACAACCCTCCAGACGGGGATTTGGGAGCAGGCTGATGGTGGGTTCAAGGTCTCTGGGGGCCTGGTGTGCCTGGTTCATAGTGGGTGATGGGAGTCCAGGTTGTCCAGGTTGAAGAGATGCTCTGGATCCCTCCTCCTGTAATTGCGAGGATGCTCAGGCCAAGGTTGATTGATGCCTGGAGAACTGATGAACCACCAGGACCTGCCCAGGGAGAGACATGACCTCTCCATAGACCATTGACCTCCTGGGGTGAAAGAGATGACTCCAGCAGGGTGGTTGATCAATGCAGCATTAAGCCTGGCAAGTTTGAATGCAGGTAGTAGGTATCAGCGGGAATCAGACAGCAGGGAGCTGGACCACGCATCGTGGCAAAGGTTCTGGTTATGCACCCTCAGGGGGTCTGGGGGAAGCAGGTGAGAGTGAGTGAAGAGGAACAACTCCATTCCTGAGGCAGTTGGAATACCAGGTATGGGTTCAAATTCCATACACATTATCCAGATTCCTGAGTGTGACATACTAGGCCCTTGGTGATCTGGGAACCAGCCACTTCCCACCCCACAATACCCATCATATCCTCCAATAAACATCAAGTGTTTGCAGGTCTCTTTCGGTTTAGTGGCTAAGTCATGTCCGACTCTTTTGTGACCCCGTGGGCTATAGCCCGCCAGGCTCCTCCGTTCTTGGGATTCTCCAGGCAAGAATACTGGAGTGGGTTGCTATTTTGTTCTCCAGGGGACCCTGCTGACCCAAGGATCGAACCCGGTGTCCTGCATTGTAGGCAGATTCTTTACCAATTGAGCCACCAGGGAAGCCCTTGCGGGTCTCTAAGCCACTTATTCATTCACAGGGACCAGGTTTCAAATCTGTGTCTAATAAATGCAGTTATAAATGCTTGCAGCGCATCATGAGGCATGAAATAAGCTCACAACTTGATAGTTCTACTTAGTTTGCATTTAAATGTGGGCGGTAGATGTTACATATTTAGACTACACTGTTAGCCCCTGTGTATTTGCTTTCCTTTTCCTTACTTGTTGGTTTCAGAGGAGAGAGCAGTGGCTTCCAATCACATCCTGGCGCTCCTCTGTAACGCGGAGGAAAAATCAATAGCTAATCACTGCTACTTGGATACGTACTACTAGATGTAGTGCAATTTGTGTGTTTTATTTCTTTCTGTGGATTAAAATATAACAAAGTAGGGAACTATTGATTGATTTTCTAGCTTCAAGGCGTCTCTTCTCTCCAGGAAGTCGGTTATCTAGAACTGTCTCTGAGGCAGGAACATTTGGAAGTCCATATTGCCCATGTTAAATTAAGCCTCTACTATCAAATGTCACCAGACAGGAAAGGGAGCCAGCCGTTTAAAAATAGGAGTGAGAATATCTCAGTTATAGGCTTTAAGGAATCAATATCTTTTCTCCTTGAGTAAGAAAAGCAGAATTGGACAAAATAGCACACTATTCTCTTCTGTCTGGGAGAAAGGAAACGTGACCTTTGCTTGCTAACTCTTTTGCTTTAAATATTGTATCAAAGTAATGGGTTTTTATGAGACAATGCTATACAGAACTTTATCTAATGAAAAGAAAGCTGCAGTGACTTTGAACCAAGAACAAAACCAAAATTGAACTTGGACTTTTCTCTATCAACTTAATCAAAATTTTGGGGTGTGTATGTATGGTAATGCTCTAGTCATGTCTGACTCTTCGTGACGCCATTGACTGTAGCCCACTAGGCTCCTCTGTCCCTGGGGCTCTCCAGGCAAGAATCGCCATGGAGGTGGGTTGCCATGCCCTCCTCCAGAGTCTTTTCCTGACCCAGAGATCAAACCTGCATCTCTTACATCTGCCTGCACTGGCAGGTGGGTTCTTTACCACGTGCGCCACCGGGGAAGCCCCAAAGCTTCGGTGACCAGGTATTAAAGATAGTCTGAAAACTCCCAGGTAGATACCTCTGGCATGAATCTCACATCTCTGCCTGCCATAGTCTGTCCACCACGCACACGGGAGGTCTGACAGGCGTCTCAAATACAACGTCTCCAGACCTGAGTTCCTTGTCTTCCCTCCCAAGTCCAGTCCTTCCACAGGCTTCCCCTTGGTGGCCTGTCCTTGCAATGGTCCTTTGATTCTGCACTCTCATACCCAGTCCATCAGCAGGTCTGGCTTCCTTCTAAATTTTCCCAGAACCTGACCCTTCCCATCTTCATTGCCTTGTCCCCCAGCTCCCTGCCCCAAATCTCACCCTCTCTCACCTGGGTCATTACCGTGGCCACTTTCCAGGTATCCTTGCTCCCCACCTCAGTGCCACCATCTACTCTCAAAGGAGCAGCCGGAGTGGTCCTGTCAAAACCTTACCGCTTGTCTTTTCTCCTTTTAAAACCCTGCATCAGCTCCTCGTTTCTCTCAGCGTGGAGGTAAACATCCTTGTTTATGCGGCTCTGTATGATCCAGCTCTGTTCCCTCTCCAGCCCCACCTCCTTTCTCAATGGCCACTGCTTCACGTGGTTCCTTTGTGACCTAAGCCACGAGCCTGCCTCAGGGCCCTTGAGCATGCGGCTCCCTGCACCCCATCTCTGCTTCCTTCAGATGTCCACGTGGTTATTCCTCAGCCCCTCAGGTCTTTACTCAAGTGTTACTTTCCCAAAACAACCTTTTCTGGTGCCTCTTCTTAAAATCCTACCCCCTTTTACTGCTTTATCAATCTTCACAGCACTAATCACCCTCTGACATGGAACATATTATTTATTTATCTTGTTTCTTGCCCATGTCCCTGCACTGGAATGTCACCCTACTGAGAGGAGGAGGTTCCATCTTTTGTGTTTACTGATGTAGATCGTGTACCTAGAACAACACCTGACTCATACCAGGGATTCATCAATATTTGCTGAATGAATAACTGAATTAGTAATGATTTTTTCCTGTCTGGCCATCATGTTATAGTGAACTGCAAATCAGCCAAACTTGAAGTAAGCAAAAAAATATATATTAACTAAGGAAAAGATTTTATATTAATAAAGAAAAATCATCCAAAAATCAGTTCATTATCTACTAAAGTTTGCTAGATGTATACAGACACTCATAATTTCAGAAGGAATCCAGTTGTTTCCATCACGAGGGTTCAGTTTGAATTACATCTCTTCTTAGATTGTTCTTTTAATTAACGGTGGAGGGAGGGACAGCTACCATAACACTGGTTAAGGAATGGTTCATTTTCCTTGGACTCCATGATAAGAAAAAGTTCAAAAAAACTATTGAACAATAATTACTCCACCCCATAAGCTCTAATGAGGATCTGATAGAATAAATTCCACTTGATCGTGGTGTATGATCCTTTTAATGTGTTGTCAGATTTTGTTTGCTAATATTTTGCTGAGGATTTTTGCATCTATGTTCATGAGTGATATTGGTGTATAGTTTTCCTTTTTTGTGGTATCTTTGGTTTTGGTATCAGAGTGATGGTGGCCTCATAGAATGACTTTGGAAGTATTCTTTCCTCTGCAATTTTTCAGAAGATTTTGAGAAGGATAGATGTCAGCTTTCTCTAAATGGTTGATAGAATTTGCCTGTGAAACCATCTTGTCCTGGGCTTTTGTTCGTTGGGAATTTTTAAATCACAGATTCAATTTCAGCACTCGTGATGGCCTGTTCATATTTTCCGTTTCTTCCTGGTTCAATTTTAGGAGATTGTACCTTTTTACAATTTTAGAATTTGTAGATTGTACCTTTTTAGAATTTTTCTGTTTCTTCCAAGTTGTTCATTTTATTGGCATATGGTTGTTGTCATTCAGTCCCTGAGTCGTGTCTGACTCTTTGTGACTCCATGGACTGCACCACGCCAGGCTTCCCTGTCCTTAACTGTCTCCTGGAGTTTGCTCAATATCCTGTCCATTGAGTCGATGATGTCATCCAACCATCTCATCCTCTGTGGCCCCCTTCTCCTCCTGCCCTCAGTCTTTCCCAGTATCAGGGTCTTTTCCAGTGGGTTGGCTCTTTGCTTCAGGTAGCCCAAGTATTGGAGCTTCAACTTCAATATTAGTCCTTCCAATGAATATTCAGAGTTGATTTCCTTTAGGATTGATTGGTTTGATCTCCTTGCTGTCCAAGGGACTCTTGCAGTAAATAATCTCTTATGATCTTTTGTATTTCTGTGATGTCCATTTTGACTTCTTTTTCATTTGTAATTTTATTGAGTCCTCTCCTTTTTTTTCTTGATAAGTCTGGCTGAAGGCTTATCAATTTTATCCTTTCAAATATCAGCTTTTAGTTTCATTGATCTCTTCTATTGTTTTCTTCATCTCTATGCCATTTATTTCTGCTCTGATCTTCGTGATTTCTTCTGCTAGGTTTGTGTTTTATTTATTCTTTCTCTAGTTGCTTTACATGTAAGATTAGGTTGATTATTTGTGATTTTTCTTATTTCCTAAGGTAAGATAGTATTACTATCAACTTCCCTCTTAGAACTGCTTTTGCTGCATCCCGTGGGTTTGGGATTTTTGTGCTTTCATTTTCATTTGTCTCCAGGTATTTTTTATTTCCTATTTGATTTCTTCTAAAAAATTAATTTTTTGAAAAAGGTAGTACTAAAAAGAGTGTCACATCTTCTGCCTCTCCCTGTCTTCCCATTCAGGCTGTGTCCATGGCTCTGTGGATGTCTCTGCCATCAGGTGATAAGTAGGCTACGGGGAGATCTTTGTGTTCTTCTGAATGATGCAGTGCTGTGGTCCAGGTGACTGCACATCCATCCACTTCTTTGCAGCCTTCCAAAAATGTTAATTATCCTCCTGTGTAAAGCGTTATTTCATCATTCAGAAAGGGTTTCTTTTTCATGGTGATAATTAGCTTCGGCAAAAAGAACCAACAGTACTGTCCTGCTCTAGCACATTTACCAAAATGTCATCCGTTTCAGCACGTTGACAGTTCCTGATGAAGACAGCAGGTGTTTCTTCTGCCATCAATCGAACAAGCAAAACTCTAACAAAACGAAAAGCTTTTCACATATGAACACTAGATAGGAAAGACACCGGGGTGGTATCACCAACTGCCTCTTATCTCTGACCACTCTTTCTGATGAATTCTTTATCCATAGCAGCCTTTGTACCATTGTCCCTGCTCATAATGCGTTTCCGGAGCAGTTCCCTTCCCTGGCCTGTGTTTTCATCTCTGTGCATTTACCCATCTCCCCCGCCACACACACCCCCAGTCATCACTCAGAGCCCCAATGAACACTGCTTCTTGAACACAGAACAGAGGTAGATGGTACCTACTTGATTAAGAAAATCTTTTAATTTATCTTTGAGGGCAGGAGAAACAGGGGGTGACCAAGGATGGTTGGGTGGCATCAGCGACTCAATGGACATGAGTTTGTGCAAGCTTCGAAGATGGTGAAGGACAGGGAAGGCTGGCGTGCTGCAGTCCATGGGGTCACAAAGAGTCGGGCACGACTGAGCGACTGAACAACAGCAGAGCCACCAGGGAAGCAGATTTCCATTATATAATTTTATTTTTGTGCTGTCTTTCACGTTTTCTGCATTGCATTGCATCTCCTCCCAATGAGATAATAAGCAGGAGTCAGGTACCATATTTATTTCTATGTCCTTCCATGCCTAGCCCTTTGTTGTGCTCAGTACATATTTGCCAAACTAATTCTCTGGTGGGTAAATAATGTGGATTATTTATTCTGGAGAGCAAATCTAGAGGAGGTTTGGGGAATCCCACATAGAGAGAGGGCAGGGAAGAGGATGCTCTTTTCACAGCATCCAAGGAAGAGAGAAAAAAAGACGGTCAGATGCTGCCAGAAATCCTGGACTCGAGTCAAAGTCATTCCGTTGCCACTTTGGAAGAGGCTTGGGTTGGGTGGGAAATAGCAATGCTTTCTGCGTGTGCCCTGACAGTTCCTAAAGGTTGCAAGAACCGCTACACCCCTGCGGGTGGTATTGGCAGAGCTCACAGGGCACCTTCCCTTCGCTTTCCTGGGAGATGGCTTTTCACCTTTTCAGGCAGCCGAGCCAGGCTGGAACACTGGGAGTATCCTGGCTGCCTCACTTCCCTCCCTGGACTGAAGAGAGGGACCTTCGCTGCTGTGTGAACCTGGCCCTTCCTTCCCCAGCTCATGTCTGTCCTGTAGTCACGTCCTCTCTGCCCTGCATGATCTTTTCCCTGTGCTCTTTCATCATCTGGAGATTGGGTCACCACATTCGGAATCATAGACGGATGCCTCCCTACAATCATATGATCTGACGCATTCTTGACATTGGGCCAACCATCTTTTCACCTTAGCAACTGTCTGAGCTTCTTCTATCCAACACCTTCTCAACCCGATCCAGCCTCAAAGGGAGTGCCAGACTCCGACTTTTGCTGGCATCAGGAAGGACTATTTCCCAGGGAAAACTGCTGGCTCCCAAACACTTCTGTCCCCCAAAAGAGATGGAGGAGAAGGGACCCCCAAATCTCCAGTGCACATCACACACTTTCCTACACTCACAAAATCATGAACAAAATAAAGGGAATTTCTTGCCCAAGAATTAAGTATTATTGAAGCATCAAATCTACCACTATTTCCCTCCCCCCTCAAGGCTGTCTGATCATCCCTTTCATTCATTCTAGGGAGGACATTCCCTTCCTAGCTTTTTTTCTTGCCCTAATCTGTTTGAAATATTAAGATAAAAGATTTTATCTCACCACTCTGATGATTCTTTGTAGACAGTGGTTGCTGATTATATTTGAAGGACACCATAAAAATGTTGTCTTTAAGTGGAAATGAAGACAGAATACAGAAAATGGTAATGTTGCTGGAATGAGAATCACCCCTTCCCCCCAACCAGTGCCCTTGTGTCAGATCTTTACTTGGTGAGAAATGTCTTTTTTTTTTGGAGACATGGGAGGGGAAAAGGGTGGGGGAACCTTCATTGTATCCAAGCTGCCCTAAATGTTGTGCTGCTTTGTAAACATTATCTTTTATTTAATGATCTCACAGCTGAAATTTCAAGGTGTATACCCATGGAATTCTAGACTTGGTAGCACTGATCTTCACCAGGTAGTCCAGCGGTAGAGAATCCACCTCCCAGTGCAGGAGACATGGGTTCGATCCTTGGGTCAGGAAGATCCCCTGGAGAAGGGAATGGCAACCCACTCTAGTATTCTTGCCTGGAGAATCCCAAGGACAGAGGAGCCTGGGGGCTACAGTCTGTGGGGTCGCAAAGAGTCAGACAGGACTGAAGGGACAGCAGGCAGCACGATCTTCCTCCATACTTTGGGATATATTTTACCCAGTTCTTGAGTCATGAGGACATGTTGATGGTAGTTGCTCAGTCATGTCCACTCTTTGCGACCACATGGACTGTAACCTGCTGGGCTCCTCTGTCCATGGGATTCTCCAGGCAAGAATACTGGAGTAGATTGCCATTCCCTTCACCAGGGGATCTTCCCGACCAGGATGGATACCTAAGTCTGTGCTCCATCTCCCTGAAGCTGCATTCCAGATGTTGCTTAGGAAATCATGCCTCAGAGTTTGTCTAAATTCTTTGGCCAACTCATTGGAAAACACCCTCAAGCTAGGAGAGATTGAGGCCAGGAGAAGTGGGCACCAAAGCATGAGATGGTTGGATGGCATCACCAACTCAATGGCATGAGTTTGAGCAAACTCTGGGAGATAGTGAAGGACAGGGAAGCCCGGCATGCTGCAGTCCATAGGGTCACAAGGAGCCAGACATGACTTAGCAACTGAACAGCAATAGGAACAAAACACATCCTGGTCTTCATCCTCTGTGTATTCAGAGTATCATGGTGTACTCACAGTGTCGCCTAGGGCTCTTAAAAGTTATGGCACTACCTTTTAAGTACACACATGTGTGTGTTTTATTACTTTCTCATCTCATGCCAGTGGCTTCCATGTAGCAGAACCCCCTGGCATGTGGGTATTCGCTCCTGGATGGCAGACCTTTCACAGGCACTCACCACAGCCTCGTGGGCACCTTCTTTATCTGCATTCCCGACCCTGGGAATCCCACCTGTGCCCAGGGAAAGACTCAAGTCTCTGGAAACCTCAGTGCAACCTGGGAGGCAGTGCATTTTTTTTATTACTGGGAAATGTGTGCGCTTTACTTTATTAAATAGGTTTGAGGACATTTTTAGAGGCATACCTTCTCTGCATTTCAAAACATGTTTCTTCAGACCCTGGCAGATGTTGTTTTAATTAAAACACATGTAATTTCAATTAGGAGTTTTAAAAGAAGCCCACTTTCTCAGACAAGGTCCTTTTTCAGAGCACCCTTTGCTGACTCATTTTTAATAACTTGATTTCTGGAGCCAAATTCTAGCAGCCAGAGAGCTGTGTGCTTTGGCCAAAGCTTGGTGTCTTCAGATTAAGCGCCTGTGTTAGAGCCCTCATCTCCCAAACCCCAGAGCCTAATCTCATGAATGCTGCCTCCCTTTCCAGCAAAGACTTGGGTTCTTTGTTAATTAACTTCAGACACCTGTTGGGGAATTTTGGCGGCTGTGTCTGGCAGATAAGAATTCCTTGGAAGGGCAAATAGTAAATAAATTGAAGAGCCAATGATTATTTTATTAAACAAGACTTAACGATTGGCCCCTTGGAAATATCCCATGTGGAGAAAAGGCAAAACTGAGCAATTTGCAGTTGATTCAGACTTCAGGACCTCTGCTTAAAGACCTCATAACCTTACTTGGACCATTTCAGTATTTATTTTAATGCCAAACAGTTTCAGAACAAAAACTTTGGAGGACAGCATGCATTAGAAATGAAATACCTCTGCCAAATACCCCAATTCTTGAGAAATAGAAAAGAGGATTTTAACAGAATCCTGTTTTTAAGTTGTATTCCTTCTGCATATTGACTGCTATTTTTTCCCCTTATCAGAAGTGGGTGGGTGAGCGGGGGGGTGCGTTTCATCATGTGGAAATAAGTTGTTATTTTTACCCAAGAATACTAAAAATAATAGATTAGAAAGTACTTTAAAAGTTTGAAAATGAATACTCTTTTAGCCATTCTGCCTTGTGTCTATATTTGGTATTCTGGATCTCGAGGAATTGCAGAGCAGACAAGGACACATGTGACTGGGGTAGGGTGTGTGCATAGACCATAAGTTAAATGGACCAGTGGTTCTGACCCGGAGAATGCATGAGACAGTGAGACGAGGAGGAGGCAGGCGCTGTAGAGGTGAGGCGTCCGGGCCAGGAAAAAGGACACAGCGAGCCCCAGAAGAGGCCAGGGACCCAGAAGGCGATGGCCGATTGGAGGAGCAGCTCCCACAGCACCTGGGCATCCAGGCCAAGAGCTATAGATTGTGCCACTTGAGAGAAAGCAGGTTTTTTCTTGGATGCTTTGAGAAGATAAAGCCCTTCTGCCAGACTGGGATCAAAGAGCAAGAGAATCAGGCAGTTCCCAGAAGTCACTCCTCAAAAAGTCCTAAGAGTTCTTTCAAAACGCTTAGTTGCAATTTAGAGATTCCTTCGCTTAGAACCAAGAAAGTTAAGGAAAACTTCAAGTGTCTGAGACACAGTCGTTTTTTCAAACTTAAAATGAAATTCCCTGTTCACTTTTGCATACGATAACGTCTTTGAACAATGTCAGGTAAAATAGCAGCTTTGGCGTGGAACGATAAAAGACAAATGACTTGTTTCCGAAAACATGTGATATCCTTTGAATCCCACATTTTCTCATCCTGACTATTCAATGTGGGCAACTGAACTTGAGACAGTACAGACCCGGCTGGTGCAGGCATACGGTAATGTACAAGGTGTTGATTTCATTAGGAGTCACTAATATCCCAGCATCAACCTTAGAGGGTATTCAAGGTAGATTAAAGGATAAGAAATTCCCACGACCCTCATTTGCATACTTGAACAGTTTAATTTGCTCATCAGAGAGTCACAGCTATGAAATGGCATGTGGTATTAAACTTTTTAACTGAATATTAACTTCATAGACTAATAGCGCCTGGTGTTTCTGTGAGTCAGGTTCATTATAAGTGACCTTGTTACTCTTTCTTTTGAGGGGAGGCAAGGGGGTTACTTTTTAAAAATTAAAGAATTGTTGATTTACAATACTGTGTTAGTTTCAGGTATACAACAAAGTCATTCAGTTATACATTTTTTTCAGACTCTTTTTCTATTTTAAGTTATTATGATATTGAATATAGTTTCCTGTGCTATACAGTAGGACCTTGTTGTTTATCTATTTTATCAGATCAGATCAGATCAGATCAGTCGCTCAGTCGTGTCCGACTCTTTGCGACCCCATGAACCGCAGCACGCCAGGCCTCCCTGTCCATCACCAGCTCCCGGAGGTCACTCAGACTCGCATCCATCGAGTCAGTGATGCCATCCAGCCATCTCATCCTCTGTCGTCCCCTTCTCCTCCTGCCCTCAATCCCTCCCAGCATCAGAGTCTTCTCCAATGAGTCAACTCTTCGCATGAGGTGGCCAAAATACTGGAGTTTCAGCTTTAGCATCATTCCTTCTAAAGAAATTCCAGGATTGATCTCCTTCAGAATGGACTGGTTGGATCTTCTTGCAGTCCAAGGGACTCTCAAGAGTCTTCTCCAACACCACAGTTCAAAAGCATCAATTCTTCGGCGCTCAGCCTTCTTCACAGTCCAGCTCTCACATCCATACATGACCACAGGAAAGACCATAGCCTTGACTAGGCGAACCTTTGTTGGTAAAGTAATGTCTCTGCTTTTGAATATGCTATCTAGGTTGGTCATAACTTTCCTTCCAAGGAGCAAGCGTCTTTTAATTTCATGGCTGCAGTCACCATCTGCAGTGATTTTGGAGCCCAGAAAAACAAAGTCTGACACTGTTTCCACTGTTTCCCCATCTATTTCCCATGCAGTGATGGGACCAGATGCCATGATCTATTTTATATAGTAGTGTATATCGGTTTATCCCATATTAGTGATTTATCCCTCCTCCACCTTCCCTATTGGTAACCGTAAGTTGTTTTCTATGTCTTGAGTCTATTTCTGTTTTATAAATAAAGTCACTTCTATTATATTTTAGATTCCACATGTAAGTGATACTATACAGTATTTGTCTGACTGACTTCATTTAGCACAATAGTTTCTAGGTCTATCCATGTTGATGTGGATTCTTTTTCGTGACTGAGTAATATTCCATTGTGTATGCGTACCACATCTTCTGTATCCACTCATCTGTCTGTGGACACTTAGGTTGCTTCCATGCCCTGGCATGTAAACAGTGCTATAATGAACGCTGGGGTGCTTGTGTCTTTCAGATTAGAGTTTTCATCTTTTGAGGGGTTTATGCCTAAGAATGGGATTGCAGGATCATATCATAGCTCTATAAGTTTCTGGAGGCACCTCCACAGTTTACATTCCCACCAACAGTGTAAGAGGGTTCCCCTTTCTCCTCACCCTCTCCAGCATTTATTATTTGTAGAGCTTTTGATAACTACTATTCTTTTTGAGGAGTTAATATTGTGAATTATTATTCTTAATGCCTAGGTGGGAAAGATTAACCTGTCATATTCCCCTTAAAGGGCTTCCCAGCTGGTTCAGTGGCAAAGAATCTGCCTGACAGTGCAGGAGACGAGAGTTCGATCCCTAGATCAGGAAGATCCCCTGGAGAAGGCAATGGCAGCCCACTCCAGTATTCTTGCCTGGAGAATCCCATGGACCGAGAAGCCAGGTGGGCTACAGTCCATGGGGTCACAAAAAAGTCAGACACGACTTAGGAATTAAGACAACAACAACAGTTCTGACTGGTGTGAGTGACACCCCATTGTGGTTTTGATTTTTATTTCTCTAATAACTAGTGATGTTGAGCACCGTTTCCTGTGCCTGTTGGCCATCTGTACGTCTTCTTTGGAGAAACATCTATTTAGCTACTTTGTCACTCTTAAAATGTTAGAATAGAGGGTGTGTGAGAGAGATGACCCACAGTCTCTCTCACCAGCAAATCATTTTGGACCACGGGGTCTCCTGCAGGGAACTATGCCTCAACTCACTTCCTCAGACCACAGCTCCCCACGCTGTGTACCACAAATGGGTCACAGAGTGTGCTAAACCTTGGGTGTGCTTAGGCCGCAGGAAGGTCTGGGGAGCAAACAACTGGATCTATAGCCCCCAGCAGGGCTCAGCTCTGACCCCAGGGTGCGTTAGCATTTTCTACATGCTGAGGAAACAGTTTAGTTCTGTCCGATACAAGCCTTCCACCTGCACAGCCCAACATGAGACGCCTGCTTTCTGTCATTCTGTCTGGAACTCAGAAGTTTGAACTTTCAGATCATCCTCCTCTTTGCTCCTCATTCTTTTTTTTTTTTTTTTTAATTTTATTTTGCTTAACTTTACAATATTGTATTCTTTTGCCATTCATCAAAATGAATCCGCCACAAGTATACATGTGTTCCCCATCCTGAACCCTCCTCCCTCCTCCCTCCCCATACCATCCCTCTGGGTCGTCCCAGTGCACCAGCCCCAGGCATCTGTTATCAGGCATCGTACCTTTGCTCCTCATTCTAACCCAAACCCTAGTTTTGTATTTGCCCTCATTCTTCCAGGAATGGAAAATAAAGAGAAATGGATACTCTTGGGCGGGGGGTGGAGGGGGGCTTTCTTTCTTTTCTTTTTCCTTAGACAGGAAACCCATCAGGATATCTTGTTGATACTGCTTCAGGGAGTTTTGTTTTTTTTTTTTTTTTTTTAATTCATTTCCCTTCAATTGTATTCCCTTTCAATTTCAGCCTGCAGCATGGTGAGTCCAGGACATGCCCATGGTCTCTTGCCTAGATCACTATGTCTCTCTTGCCTGGATCACTATGTCGCTCTCACCCTTTCTGAGTTCCCACCATCAAATCACAGCTGCCACCTTAATCTGTGTAAAGTCCTCCAGTAAAGGAATATTCAGTGTTTCCATGATATGAACAACACAAAGTGAACCCTGCTGCCTGATTTTATTTTTCAATAAAGCAGTTTGTATTAAGGCTCCTCCAAGATTCTCCATTCTTCCTAGTCTGGACATGTCTCTCTTAATCTTACTCAAACCTCCAAAGCATGTGAAATACTCATATATCATGGTTTCTAAGAGAAAACTTTCCTCATTTTCTTCCTTTCTTTTCCTTTGGCTTTTTCTCCTCTACTTCAAGGCTCTGTTCTGGGTCAATCTTCTGTAAAGCTTATCATATCAGTTCTTTATTTCTTAAATTGTATTTTCCAGTTCTAGAATTTCCACGTGGTTCTTTCTTATAGTTTCCATCTCTCTGCTGAATTTATTTGTGTTTTTTGGGGGAGGATGCATGTTGTCCATTTCTCCACTCAATACTTAGCATTTGTATAGTATTAAAACTCCTTGTCTGTTATTCTGCTGTCTGGGTTATTTGTGGATTTGCCTGTATTGACTATCCTTTCTCTTAATTTTCAGTCATATTTTTCTGCTCCTTTGCATGTCTTGTGATTTCTTATTTATGCTAAATATTGTGTCTTAAAATAGTAGCTGCTGCTGCTGCTAAGTCACTTCAGTTGTGTCTAACTCTGTGCGACCCCAAAGACAGCAGCCCACCAGGCTCCCCCATCCCTGGGATTCTCCGGGCAAGAACACTGAAGTGGGTTGCCATTTCCTTCTCCAATGCGTGAAAGTGAAAAGTTAAAGTGAAATCGCTCAGTCATACCCCACCAAAGCACCCCATTACTTCTACTGGTCTGCTAAGGTGGAGGGCTGAGTTAATCTAATGTGTATTTTAACCATACCTGGGCTTTAGTTAAATTCAGCTTTTCGCACTGCATTCAAATGTTTCAAGAGCATGATCAGTATTTAAGCACCAGTTAGTTGGTTTTAGAAGCGGAGCACACACAAATTCTGAATATTCCTCTGTGCATCACAGCCCAGTCACGCATTTCTCAGTCAGTGGAGATGTTTAGATCTCTGCACTGTCTACATTTTTCAGACCTGAAGCAATTTTACCTTCACAGTGTGTATCCTTATCCAACCCCAATGCTTGTGGTCCCTCAGTCCTCAGCCATCCTCCCAGCCGGGCTCTCTCCCCACTATCCCTGCCTTTACCCTTCTCTTTCCACATGAGCTTTTCTACCCCCAGTTCCCACAGTTGCCCTTTCAACACCTCCCTTTGATCCAGTCCTTACCCATCCTCTAAGACAAATTCAGATTCCACCCCCTTTTATTTTCCTTTTTTGTTTTTTAATTATTTTAGTTGGAGGCTAATTACTTTACAGTATTGTGGTGGTTTTTGCGATACATTGACATGAATCAGTCACAGGTGTACATGTGTTCCCCATCCCAAACGCCCCTCCCACCTCCCTCCCCACCCCATCCCCCTGGGTTGTCCCAGAGCACCAGCTTTGAGTGTCCTGCTTCGTGCCTCGAACTTGCACTGGTCATCTATTTTACATATGGTAGCATACATGTTTCAGTGCTCTTCTCTCAAATCATCCCATCCTCCCCATCTCCCACAGAGTCCAGAAGTCTGTTCTTTACATCTGTGTCTCTTTTGCTGCCTTGCATATAGAGTGAAGTAAGTCAGAAAGAGAAACACCAGTATAGTATATTAACGCATATATATGGAATTTAGAAAGATGGAAACAGCAAATCCTACATGCAAGATTCCACCCCTTTTACAAAGCTTCCCTGAGAACCCCGTGTGTAGTTCTGTGCTCTCTGTGTTGATCAACATATTCCCCCAAATTTAGCACAAAAGGAATATTGGGTACAAGACCCACGTGAGCGCACAGTGCTTCTGATGCATGGTGTCATCTCACCCGAGCTGATAGCTCTTCAGGAACAGGAAAAAAGTCTTTCTCTGTTTTCTTTGTTTTTTGTTTTGTTTTTGCTTCTTTTGAAAGTCCTCACAATGCCTCAAATTCTGTGAATGTGATCACAGCCACAGAGGTGTCACATCGTTCTGCTAGAATATAAGCTCCAAGGGAGCCGGGGGGAGACATTTATTTGCTGCTGAAAGCCCCAGAACAGGGCTGTTCCAACATCTAGCAGATACTTATGAGGTTTCATTTGAATGCACAATAGATTGAAGTCATAATATTGTGGTTTCAATAACTAAATTCTCATTGTTATTTGTCGATTTACCTGATTCTTCAATATTGGTTTGCAGTGATAACCTATAGCGTAACATCTTTGACAAATGAGACCTACAAGTAAGTAAGTGGAGAAGGAAATGGTAACCCACTCTAGCAGTCTTGCCTGGAGAATCCCATGGACAGAGGAGCGTGGCGGGCTCCAGTCCATGGAGTCGCAAAGAGCTGGACATGACTGAGGAACTAACGCTTACTCACTTACCAACTCTCACTCTCTTTCCTCACCTTGAACACAGCATCAACACTGCATCCCTAAATCTAGAGCTCCAAGCCTTGTTTTTGCTATGTGAACCAAAGCAGATGAAAAACACTTTTTCAGACCGTGATTCTTTGGTTGCAGTTGTATCCTGGAGTCACCCAAGCCCACTCCCAGAGACGCTCAGTTATTAGCACTTATTTTTAAGCTTCCTGGGGGGGTGTAATATCTAGCCAGGGTTGAGAACTACTGTTTGAAAGCTCCGTAAGACCCATCGGAAATAAAAACAGCCTGCTAATCTGGAAAACTGTCTTCTCCTAATTTTGAAATGTTTCATAATGACTACGGTCTAAACCTGAAGTCATTATCCCCTGAGTATTTTTCTCCGAGACATTCTCTTTCTTTGATTGCAAGAGACACAGACATTTTTTTTCCAACAATGATTCTGATTCAAGCTTCCTCCTCACATTATTGGATGTAATGATAATGACTTTGAAATAGCTGATTTCAATTAACATTGCCGCTAAGGCGATTGATAGCTGGAGTCAAAACAAAGCATGAATTCTTGCAAATACATAGGCTTCCCAGGTGGAGCTAGTGGTAAAGAACCTGCCTGCAGGAGACCTAAGAGGTGTGGGTTAGATCCCTGGGTCAGGAAGATTCCCTAGAGGAGGAAATGGCAACCTACACCAGTATTCTTGCCTGGATAATCCCATGGACACAGGAGCCTGGCAAGCTACAATCCATGGGATCACAAAGAGTCGGACAGACTGAAGTGACTTAGCACAACACATCAGCTATGTGTTGTTGGGTAATATTTCATAACACACACGTAGTTGAACAAGTCATGAGTCTCTTCAGTTTGACAAAGGATTCTCACCTTACTTTTCCATTTAATAAAGCCCTTTATGACGAATGACTAATTGAATCATGAGGATGAGTGTAAAGAGCTGTTAAAAACATCAAATTCAAGTGTAAAGCTGACAATAGAGCTCAGGACTGAGAAGACTACAAGGACTGTCTCAGTTTTTCTGATAGTGGTAAGGTGTCCCCACACCCTTCCCCACTCAGGGTGTCTGAGTTCTCCATCATTTGGGAAGCCTGCAAGTGTTGAAGGAAAAAAATGACCGCAGGGTACCAATGAGCAAGCAAAGAAGAAGAACAATAAATAGAAAATATACAAATTAATACTTTGAGATATAACCCTGCCTCAAAAGCATCCTTCAAAAAATGAGAGTGTTAGCATTACCTTTCTTGAGAGCTGCTTTTTCCTGAGCTGAAGCTATTTATCACTTCCCAAATATACTCTCCTTGGCTTCTACCTTATATCTCTGCCTGATGATTTATTAAAATGTGTTTTCTTTGATATGCATAGGTGACGCTAAGCAGTGTATGCTTTAAGTTGCTTTCAAATCTGAGGTCTCTGGGGTTCGGTGTGAAGGCTGCATCAGCTAAGGGGAGAAGCTAATGGCTTCCCTTGAGGATGCCACCTTTGACCACCTTTGACCTTGATTTCTTGGCAGGATGCTAATCTACTGAACTAAGGAATGTTGGGCAATAGGGAGACCAGGGAGTAACTCCGTCAGCTTCACTGCACACTCCTCATTTGACCTGATGCTGTATATCCTAGTGTTACACAGACCTTCCTCTGTGACACCTCACTTACTCACTCCAAGAAGCAATACTGGTCCCTTCTCACCAGTTCTCGCTACTTACCCAGGCTGGGGGAGAAGAGGTAAGAGATACAAAGAGCTAGGGTGGGTGATAATATTGACAAAGACAATTCTTGAATGAAGGTACAGCATATTGTTTCTGAAGCATCATTATAGGGGGAGATCGGACATGACTGACCGACTTTACTTTCACTTTTCACTTTCCTGCATTGGAGAAGGAAATGGCAACCCACTCCAGTGTTCTTGCCTGGAGAATCCCAGGGACGGGGGAGCCTGGTGAGCTGCTGTCTATGGGGTCGCACAGAGTCGGGCACGACTGAAGCAACGTAGCAGCAGAGGAATTATTCAGTTACCTATCTTCCATGATGCAAAGGACCACAACTAAACTAAAAACATTTGAATTAGAAAGCAGAGCACCTCTCTGGGTCAATATTTTAAATGGGAAGCAAGTGACTGTGCTATGCTACTCAGTTGGATAGTAATGATCTGTGAGCAACAGACAATGAATGCCAAGTATTCCATAATTAAGTACAATTTGCTAGGAAGCCCATCTTAAAAGGGTAAGTGACCTCCTATGTGTAAACAAGATTGCATCCATGGTAATTAGACACAATGGGAAGGACAGACTGGCTGAGTCAGGCTTTGTCTTCTTCCCATGTCTGCTTAAGGCAGCATGTCCAGCCGCCCTGCTTTTCAGCTTCCCAGCTGGCTCTCAGAGTCACCCCCAACCAGCTGAGCAGGTGGGCCCTGGGCAGGATGGAGCAGAGGATTTAGGGATTTGGAGTGAGCATGATCCTTGGAGAACAGTATCGGGAAGGAAAACCAAAACCACAGATGAGAGACAATACCCCTGACAGCAACAACCACAGCCCTGACCTGGGCTTCATCTTTGAACCACCCACTCCTGCTTCTGGAAGGAAGATGAGGGCCTGGCTTCCACTGGATACAGAATAAACAAATGGCAGCTGCCTAGAATACCAGTTAGTCTAACCAGACAAACAAATCAGTGAGCCTGGCTTTTTGGGTATCTTCTTTGGTAAAATGTCTATTTAGACCATTTTTAAGCAGAATGGACTCAGGGAATGTTTGCCACTCAGGAGCAGGGAGAGGCTTGACTTTGTCCAGTGAGGTAAGGGAGGCTGTGAACATGCATACAGGTGGGTTTTCAAGCAGATCAGGTTTATTGGAAGAGTGCATAGGGAAGCCAAGGATCTGAAAAATGGAGTCCCTGAAAATCTCAAGCCCTGCATTCCCTCAGAGAATCTTTACGAAGTCCCCAGGCATGTAGGACCCAGTTTGGAGACCTCTGTCGCAGGGTAGCCTGACCCTGGCGGACTCCAGATATGACCTTCCCATTGCGCCCACCTGGCCAGGGGTGGACGCTAGGACAATGTGCTTCTCTGATGGATTTGCTGTGTTTTGACAAGCTGTTTCCTCACACTCCATTTTTGAGCTGTGGTTCCCTAGGGGGAGCTTTACCACATAGAGAAAAGCAGCCAACTGCATGCTGAGAAACACCAGGCAAGATTTAAGGATTACATTTGAAGCTAATTAAGACTACAGTATGAATTTTATGCTCAATCATAATTTCTTATCTACATAGAAAGTATCATTATTGAGACAATAAGCAGAGTATTTGAAACTTCCTGGAGACTAATTAAATAGAAAGAAGTCTAGCTCTCAGACTAGAAGCTCCACAATTCAGTCCTCATACCATAAATGTCTGATGTGATGGTTTAATACAGTTGCCAAGATATTGTACTAAGAAATAGTTAGATGCTTCAAGGGGTGAGCATAATTCTCTCCTTGTCTGCTGACTTTGGAAATGTGGAATTAATTATCTCCTCATTCATCATTTGGCCAATATTTATCATGGCATCAAGCCCATCGGTCCCATCACTTCATAGCAAATAGATGAGAAAAAAGGAAACAGTGACAGATTTTATTTTCTTGGGCTCCAAAATCACTAAGAATGGTGACTGCAGCCATGAAATTAAAAGACATTCACTCCTTGGAAGGAAAGCTATAACAAACCTAGACAGCCTATTAAAAAAGCAGAGACATAACTTTGCCAAGAAAGGTCCATCTAGTCAAAGCTATGATTTTTCCAGTAATCATGTATGGATGTGAGAGTTGGACATAAAGAAGGCTGCGTGCTGAAGAATTGATGCTTTTGAACTGTGGTGTTGGAGAAGACTCTTGAGAGTCTTTTGGACTGCAAGAAGATCCAAGCAGGCAATTCTACAGGAAATCAACCCTGAATATTCATTGGAAGGACTGATGCTGAAGCTGAAGTTCCAATACTTTGGCCACCTGATATGAAGAGCAGACTCACTGGAAAAGACCCTGACGCTGGGAAAGATTGAAGGCAAAAGGACAAGGTGGCGGCAAAGGATGAGATGGTTAGATGGCATCTCTGACTTAATGGACATGAATTTGAACAAGCTCAGATAGTGAAGGACAGGGAAGCTTGGCGTACTTCAGTCCATGGAGTTGCAAAGAGTCCATCTCGATTTAGTGACTGAACAACAACAACAAATTATGTGCCTACTATGTGCTCATTCTAGTAGAGCATCAAAGTTCCTGCCTCCTGGAGTGTATGGTCCAAGAATGCAAACAGTTACTAAAGGAAGCAAACAGTATTCACCTTCTGCGTTGGATATGACCAAAATAGTTTACAGGATTAGAGTGTAACTAGGGGAGGAAACCGTTGAGTGACGGGTCAGGAAAGGCCTCTACCAGGTAACACCCAAGCAAATCCTCAGTGACAGACAGGAGCCAGATGTTCAACTATCTGGACAAAGAGTTTTCTGGGCAAAAGAAGTAGCAGAATAAAAACTGTGCTGCAGAAGGGAGCTTGGAATGTGCCTAAGGTGGTGAGAAGGTCAGTGTTTTACAGACAGTAAATGAGGCAGGAGCAGTTGGAGGTGGTGAAGGTGAGTAAAAAGAATCCTTTAAGCCTAGAGAGGGTACCTGAAGATTTTTGGCTGTACAACCATGATGGGATTTATGGTCCTTGAAGTCCTCTCTGGTTGCCGGTCAGAGACCAGACTGTCGGAAAGCAAAAAGGTCAGTGAGGACTTGACTTCAGAGTCTGGGAAGGAGATCATGGTATCATGTTTCAGAGCTGCAACAAAGTGGGAGAAGCCAGCAGGCCTCAATGAATGGGATGCAAAGTACTATAGATAGGAAAAGTAAACTGGACACAAGCTAATAGAATCAGGAGTTTTGTTCAGGGCTAAAAGTTTGAAATGTCTGTTACATACAAAAGAGGAAGTGCCTGGTAGAAAATGGGGGAGATAAGTTAGGATACTCATAGCTGATATATTCATAGATGTATCATCAGTGGTGGGGGGGAAGATATTTAAAGTCATGGTCCAATTATTTTAATTCCCTAAATGCAGAAGCAGCTACAGGAAGCCTAATCCAAAAATAAAATGCCTAGCCACAGGTGGACAGGCATTTCTTGGCTCATTAACTAAAGATAGGTTTCTTCCATAATTATATTCTTTCTTTTCCCCTTTGAGTAAAACAGACAAGAGATAGCATTGTTTATTTTGTGAGCGCTACTGACAAATATAAGACCATATGCATTCAAATAATTTTAGAATTATCTGTAGGTCATATTTGTGGAGCACTTTGAAGGTTGTCTTACTTGTTTAGGAACAGTAAATAGAGCTTATTTATACACAACTTCCCCGGTAGCTCAGTGGTAAAGAATCTGCCTGCGATGTAGAGGAACACATCAGGAGTTGCGCGTTTGACTCCTGGGTCCAGAAGACACCCTGGAGAAGGAAATGAAAACCCACTCCAGTATTCTTGCCTGGAAAATCCCAGGGACAGAGGTGCCTGGTGGTGCCCAAGTCTACAGTCCTTGGGGTGACAAAGAGTCGGACATGACTTAGCAACTAAACACATACAACATTCAACTGCTATTGAGGTGTCAGCCTGTAGATCCACCCCAGAAGGAAACATGGCAGTGAGGTGGGGAGAGGGTCAGCCAGTTGAGATTGATGAGCAGCGTGGATTTCCATCCACTGGTCTAGACTCTCTCCTTGGGTATTATTTGCTTTGCTTTTATTTCCTAAGGCTCATTATTCTGCATAGTCACATTTTACTACGGAAATTTTCATCTGTCAAGTAATTTGTGTGTGTATGTAGTCATCCCTTATCATAGTGCTTCCAGGAATCAATGAATCCCTGCAAAAAAAACAATATACCTACTCATTCTGTCTTGTTCAGTTTTCCATGTGGCAGAAGTTGTTTTAGGGATGCATATGTGAAATGCAGATGGTGACTGCAGCCATGAAATTAAAAGACGCTTACTCCTTGGAAGGAAAGTTGTGACCAACCTAGACAGCATATTCAAAAGCAGAGACATTACTTTGCGAACAAAGGTTCATCTAGTCAAGGCTATGGTCTTTCCGGTGGTCATGTATGGATGTGAGCGCTGGACTGTGAAGAAGGCTGAGCGCCAAAGAATTGATGCTTTTGAACTGTGGTGTTGGAGAAGACTCTTGAGAGTCCCTTGGACTGCAAGGAGATCCAACCAGTCCATTGTGAAGGTGATCAGCCCTGGGCTTTCTTTGGAAGGAATGATGCTAAAGCTGAAACTCCAGTACTTTGGCCACCTCATGCGAAGAGTTGACTCATTAGAGAAGACTCTGATGCTGGGAGGGATTGGGGGCAGGAGGAGAAGGGGACGACAGAGGATGAGATGGCTGAATGGCATCACTGACTCAATGGATGTGAGTCTCAGTGAACTCTGGGAGTTGGTGATGGACAGGGAGGCCTGGGGTGCTGCAATTCATGGGGTAGCAAAGAGTCGGACACGACTGAGTGACTGATCTGATCTGATGTGAAGTGCCGAGTTATTTATCTGTGGAGTATATTTTAATGAAAATGAATGGAAATGCTTCTTTGCTAGTACATTTATAAACTCAGCAGGAGTAGCTACCTCCCCTTGATACCATCCATACAAATGGTCTGGTAGTGAACTTATGTTCCATTTTTTGCTTGTGTGCAGGTCTTGGCAGAAGAGTTTGTCAAACATTTAGAAGTGAGAATAACCTACAGTGACAGAAATGCTTCCAAGAGATATAAATCTAATTGATAGAAGACCACTGCAGACACTTTGTAGCCAAACTTACCTTATTTGGCAGGAAAAATATATATATTTTGCTCCTTCTTTCTTTTGCAATTCTAAGTAAGATTCATCTAAATTATAGTTCTCTTTATAGATAGATAGATAGATAGAGATGGGTACAGATATATAGAGAGATGACTTCTGTGATGGTCCAGTAGTTAAGAATCTGCCTCCCAGTACAGGAGACACAGGAGATGTGGGTTCGATCCCCGGGTCAGGAAGATCCCCTGGAGGAGGAAATGGCAACCCACTCCAGTATTCTTGCCTGGAGAATCCCATAAACAGAGGAGCCTGGCAGACTAAAGTCCTCGGGGTCACAAAGAGTCAGACACAGCTGAGCCACTGAGCCCACACACGTGGATATAGATATTGATATCGGAAGCAGAGTTTTGTGACTTTTTCTTATAAATTGAGTACTGTTTTCATTCATTTGAATTTTAATTGACTGTGGGTGAATGATTTTCTTAATATTATATATAACTGGGTTTTGTAGGCCACCAGAGTTTTCGTAAGCAGTGTGATTTTTATTCCCAGGCCACTTTGAGAGATTCATATGATGCATGCAAAAATGGGAAGCCATGGTGGTTCTGCTTTCAAATTCCCAACAGCATCTGTACATTTGTTTGCTCATAATTGAGACCCAGCTCTGTAGTACTGATGGTCCATAGAACCCATTCCATTAAGCAGTCCATATTCTCCCTATAAGCTTCCTGTTTCCTCTAGTTTCCTAGCTGCTCTATGAATGAGACTGTTCTCTGGTCTTGATACCACCCTGAGACAGCTGCCATGTCTGTCTGGAGGGAGGGTGTTGGCAGAGGCATGTGGTTTTCCACAATGCACGTTAAAGGATAGATATATGTCACAGCAGTACAGCCCAGGCAAGGACTCCATACACTGAGATTAATTGAGAAAGGCTCAACATGAAATCACCTTTGGGAACAGCCTGGACACATGTCCTGACTTGACCCCAGACTTCTTAAGGCCGAGTCTTTGGTATGGAGCCTGATCATCTCTCTGTCTCCAAAGCTCCACAGGCAGTTCTAACGCCAATCAGGGCACAGATCCTGTTCACTCTACTGTGTTAGTTAGCTCCCACTAAGCCAGCGATTTCCTCTTAGGAACACATACCGCCCTTTTCATGCTTGCTGGGCCGCATTGTACTGAACCCTAAATGTTTATTTACTAAAGGACATTAGTGTCTTCAGAAGACTTAGGTCAAGTGCCACTAAGGTTGTTCAAGGAGCCCATGAATTTAAAATACAGAAGCAGTGCTCACTTCTGCAAAACATGTACTAAAATTGGAATGATACAGAGAAGATTAGCATGGCCCTTGTGCAAGGATGACACACAAATTAGTGATGAATTTATTTTTGTAGACGAAAACATGGTTACCAAAGGGGAAGTGGTGGAGGGATAAATGGGGAGTATGGGATTAGCAGTTGCATACTGCCATGTGTAAAATAGATAAACAATGAGGATTTACTGTGTAACAGAGGGAACTATAGTCAATATCTTATAATAACCTATAATTGAAAAAAGGAAAATATGTATATGTATAACAATATCATTTTGCGTAACCTGAAACTAACACAAATTGTGAATCAACTGTAATTCAATTTTAAAAAGAAACTTAAAAAAAGGAAAAGAAATTTAAGAGACTAATTGACCAACTGTAACACATATAACACTGTAACACATGTAACTAAACAAAATGTAAAGAAACTAAAAGCAATGAAACAATCAGGGACTTTTTGAAAAAAATACGAGCAACTTAGAGAGGAAATGTCATTATTTTGAAGTAAGGTGATGGCATCACCGACTCAATGGACAAGAGTTTGAGCAAGCTCCCAGAGTTGGTGATGGACAGGGAAGCCTGGCATGCTGCTGTCCATGCGTTTGCACAGAGTCGGACACGACTGAGCAACTGAACTGATATAAACTATATCAGATTCTATAACACATTAAATATAGATGTAAAACTAAACTTTTCCCAGATTAATTTAAATTTATTCTGTGTCTCACTTGTCAATATTTCTTTCCTTTAATTTTACTAGATTATAGTTGATTTACAGGAATGTGTTAGTTTCAGGAATACAGCAAATTAATTCACTTCTACATGTGTTCCTTCATTTTCAGATTCTTTTCTCCTATAGGTTATCACAGAATATTGAGTTCCCTGTGTTACACAGTAGGCCCTTGTTAGTTATCTACCTTATATATAGTAAGTAGTGTGTGTATGTTAATCCCAAGCTCTTAATTTATCCCTCTCTCCCCACATTTCCCCTTTGGTAACCATAAGTTTTTCAATATCCGTAAGTCTGTTTTTCAATATTTCTTTAGTAATAACTCGGTCAGTGATATTCACTGAGTGATAACCACATTAAAGGCTTCATGCTAAGTGCTGTGATTGAAAGAGAGAGTGTTAGTCGCTAAGTCGTGTCCACCCTTTGCGACCCCATGGACTGTAGCACACCAGGCTCCCCTGGCCATGGAATTCTCCCAGCAAGAATACTGGAGTAGGTTACCACTCCCTTCTCCAAGGAATCTTCCCAACCCAAGGATCAAACCTGGGTCTCCTTCACTGCAAGCATATTCTTTACATCTGAGCCACCCGGGAGGCTATGATTCAAAGATGGCATTTATTTAAATTCTCAAAAGAAGATTCACTAATGATATTGAGATGTGAATGATTTATTCTCAGAAATAAAATCTGTTGCTCAGACACCTAATTTTTTTTTTTTATTTCTACCAGTTTATTGCTCCCAGCCCATCTCCCTCCATCCTCATGCACACATGCTCAATCATGTAACCTCATGGACTGCAGCCTGCCAGGCTCCTCTGTCCATGGACTTTTTCAGGCAAGAATACTGAAGTGGTTTGCCATTTCCTTCTCCAAGACACCTAATTTTGATTCCAACATATTCTTAGCAAAGGCAGATTGGGGGAGACAGCCCAATCCTAGCTCCATGGCCTAGGGTCCCCAGCCCAGGACCCAATCCTCAAGAGCTGGTGTGTCTAAGAACCCACACGACCACTTGTGCTGTGACCTTGGGCACCAACTTCTTTCTGCAGCCAGGAAACCAGCTCAACGGCAACTTGGTGGTGCAGTTGCCCTCCCATCGGTGAGCCCACCGTGAGCCCTGTCTGGCCAGGCAGTAGTGGCATTCCTTTCTATGGTCCTGACACATATCACCATCCCCAGCAGTCTCATATGTGGGCCAGTAGCAGTTCAATCTCTCCAGCCTTTGCTCTTCATTACATGGCTATTCTTTCTGTAAAGCCAAAAGACCGCTTAGTATGGTACCACCAAGCACAGTCAGCCTCTAAAACAGCCACCACTGGCTTGCCTCGACATACCCAGCAACTGGCTTCAGATCAGATTGTGGGAGGAAAACTTTTCCACCAACTTGGGGCTTAGTGGTCAGGGGCAAGGAGAGGAAATGCAAGTTAATTGACAATAGAGTCACAGGAGAAAAGACTAGCTATTCACATGCATGCAGGGTACTCAATAATGTGAGTAATTCACTGAACAACCAAGAGTAATGGTTTATATATCAGCATAATAGTGGAAAGGAGGAGGAAATGGGGCTTCTAGGGGGAATAAATGGAGAGTCTGACAGCTTCTATAACGTGTATATATGCAGTTTCTCATCGCCATGCTAATGGTCATTCTCCTTCTTGGCTGGAAGCTCCCCAGAGAGAAGATTGATGGCAGCTTCCTTCTCAAAGAGCTCTGCGCGATTAGTCAGATAAGGGGGGCTCCAAAACGCTTGTCTGTGAATCCCAGACGCCTCCGGTTTAAAATCATCTTTATGTCATTCCGCCGTGTCCCTTTAATATTGTCGTGGTATTTGTTTAGAGAGCCTTACTTGTAGCTCCAGTTCCCATGTCCTTAATCCCATTTTCTCAGACCTTTCCACTTCATTTATTCCTCAGTCAAGCCTATGGCAGGAAAGAGATGATTTAGGTCTTGCCAGACCTCAAGTCAGGCTTCCCAGGTGGCGCTAGTGATAACCTGCCTGCCAGTGCAGGAGACATAAGAGATGCGGGTTCAGTCCCTGGGTTGGGAAGATCCCCTGGAGGAGGAAATGGCAACCCACTACAGTTTTCTTGCCTGGAGAATCCCATGGACAGAGGAGCCTGGTGGGCTACAATCCATAGGGTCACAAAGATTTGGACACGACTGATACCGTCTCTGGGGTCACACAGAGTCGGACACGACTGAAGCGACTTAGCAGCAGCAGCAGCAGCAGCAACTTAGCACACACGCACAGACCTCAAGCCAGCATTCTTGTGACAGGTGACTGCTCTGATGGTTCTCATCACTAAAGCTTCAGCCAGCCAAGCAGCCATTACAAAACCCATGCCTTGTCTCAAAAACCAATTCAAAGCTCTCATTCTACTGATTAACCTTGGAGAATACGTTAAAAGTAATACACCAAAAATAGACTATATGATGCGATGGCAAGGTCTCTACGTTTTGGATACATGTAAACACAGAACTAGCTGAGACCACTTAGTGTGGGGCAAGGCTTCCCTACTGGCTTAGTGAAAGACTCCACTTTCAATGCAAGGAGATGCAGAGGACGTGAGTTCAGTCCCTGAGTTGGGAAGATCCCCTGGAGGAGGAAATGGCAACCCACTCCAGTATTCTTGCCTGGAGAATCCCATGGACAGAGGAGCCTGGTGGGCTACAGTCCATGGGGTCACAGAAGAGTCAGACACAAGTTAGTGACTAAATTACAGAGTGGAGCAAATAGCTCTTCATGATAATATTCTTCTAATACAGAAAAATAAATGATGCCTCTCACAGAGACCCTGAATCATCTAGAAAATACTGAATTGTATTTACCATGTAGCAAGCCTTCAACTTTTACACACTTTACTCACAGCAGAGCCAGACCAAGGTTGAGTTCTCTTTCCAAGGGAGGAAATAGTGATTCAGAGGGTGGGAGGTGGGCCTGAGAGTTGCTGTGGCCTGGAACCATGAGATGGGGTTTTGCAGGGGACCCCTGATGAAGGTAACTGAAAATGTGTTTCTTGCCCTTGGTAGCTCTGATATCACCTTTTAGTATCTTTTCCTGTTGATGACCTTTTAATTTTTTTTTAATTTTACATTGGCATATAGTTGATTTTCAATGTTGCATGAGTTTCAGGTGTACAGCAAAGTGGTTTAGTTATGCATATATCCATTCTTTTTCAGATCCTTTGTCCATATAGGTTATTATAGAATATTGAGTAGAGCTCTCTGTGCTGTACAGTAGGTCCTTGTTGCTTACCAATTGTGTACATAGTGGTGTGTATATGTTCATCACAACCTCATAGTTTATTCCCCCCTCCACCTTTTTCCTTTAGTAACCTTAAGTTTGTTTTCTAAGTCTCTGAGTCTGTCTGTTTCTGTGTCGTAAATCAGTTCATTTATGTCATTTTTCAGGTTCCACTTCTAAGTGGTATAATGTGATGTTTGTCTTTCTCTAGCTGACTTGCTTCTCCTTGCTGACCTTTTATTTCTGGCTCAGTGATCGGAGGTGTCATTGTTCACTTTCTCGCTTACATCACTTGGGCAGGTTACTTCCCCTTCCCTGTGTCTTTGATTCTTCGTGTTTGAAATGGAGATAAACACAGTGTCGATCTCATAGGACAGTCGTGAGAAATAAAGACGTAAAGAGTACTCGGACCCACACCTGAGACCCTGAACTAAACGCTAATTAACTAAGTTATCACTAGTCTTATGCCTCATGGCAACAGCGGCGCCACTAGTTCTAACTAGTATTAGTTCTAGTAGTAATGTCTGACTTGCTTTTGCACCTGTATGGGTTTCCCCCAGTCCAGTGGAGGCTCCTAGGCAATGGTTATTCAGTGTGTCTGTTCTATGAGAAACAGGTTAAAAGTTCTCAGTTGAAAGTTATCTCAGGCCTATTGCAATGAGGCCTTTTTTTCCAAAGCCCAGTTTTCACTTTATTGTAGACACAAATCTTTTTTTATGCAGATGCTTACAATTGTTTCCCAGTGAAAACCACTCCTTTCATGAAGACTTTCTATTGTGCCATCATATCTCTATTCCCCCAAGGAGCCCACTGGCCAATAATGGGACACTGAGGGAAGTGTTGGCAATGAAGAGCTGGAAATGACACAAGGAGCTGGAATCCCTGGTACTGATAATTATATTCACCGGCACATGTGTAGAGCTTGATAAAAAAAAAAAGAACCTGTTTTGTTATTCATTAATTTTAAGAGGAAAGAATGCCAAGAACTCTAAGGCTTCAATGACCAAAACAAGCATGCCTGAAACAGACTCAGACACATGAGTGCGAAGTAGCAGACCAAATGCGTTTTCTGACCAGGTACCTGTGGCTCAGCTGGTAAAGAATCCGCCTGCAACGTGGGAGACCTGGGTTTGATCCTTGGATCGGGAAGATCCCCTGGAGAAGGGAAAGGCTACCCACGCCAGTATTCTGGCCTGGAGAGTTCCATGGACTGTATAGTCCGTGGGGTCGCAAAGAGTCGGGCACAACTGAGTGAATTCCACTCACTCACTCGCTCACTCACACCCTCCAAGGGGTTCTATCCGTGTCTCTCTTTGATATGCTGTTGTCCAAGTACCATCTTTGTGGTGCAACAAAAAGGACCATCTCATGGTGTCTCCAGTGAACCACAAAAAAATCACAGGTAAAATGCACCTTTTTAGGCAAATCCTTTGAGATGAGGATTCCCTGAATGGATTTGACTGCATTTTCCAGGATTTGACTGCATTTTCCAGTGTAGTTGAATTGCTTCTTTGGTATTGAATCTGCTCTGCTTTATACCAAAGAGCTCAGCCTCCTCCTACAGACATTGAAATTCATCTATTCCAGTCATGGCGCCATTTAAGCTTTTTCTTTTCCTCTGATACTTCTTTGATAAGCTTGCCTCCACTTACAAAACCATCAAAGCCTGGAAAGAAATTATTTGACAAGAAAAAAAAAAAAGAAAAGCACGTTTAGTGTGAGTTTCAAATGAGACCAAATCGATGCACCGTATGAGGTGAATCTGGCCTGGCCGTGAGCATTACAGCCGGTTGTATGTCACCCTTTTCCTGGTCTAACTTCTCTTTGAAGCTTTTGGATGACTGTGTACGTCCAGTCACATCGTTAAGACGCTGATTGAATCTAAAACCAAACTGTGGTCCTGTTTGTGTCTTGTGTAGTCTGAATAAGAAAAATATAAATCAACTCATGGAGTGGGGAAAGGGCTATAGGCGCAGACCAAAAGTAACACTTGGTTAATGAAAATATGCAAACCTTAAGTGTTATATAATATTGATCATTTCTATAGCGTACCTAATGAACCAAAGGGCAAATGCCATCCGAGGCTGGTTCTCCCAATCCCATTAGAACAGCTGTTACTGAAACCAAGCTGTTTCCTGCTCAGTTTGGCAAAGGACAGCACCGCTCAATGGAGCTTTGTCAGTGCCTCAGGAGGGTGAGGTGACGTCAGGCCTTCTGGAAGCTTGTTTTTCTTAACTTTTTATTTTGTATTGGGATATAGCCAGTTAACAAACAATGTCATGACGGTTTCAGGTGAACAGTGAAGAGACTCAGTACATGTATCCGTTCTCCCCCGAAGGCCCCTCCCCTCCAGGCTGCCACACAATGTTGAGCAGAGCTCCCTGTGCTGAACACCAGGTCCTCGTTGGTTATCCGTTTCCAGTATAGCAGTGCGTCCATGTCCATCCCAAACTCCCTCACTATCCCTTCCCCCATCCTTCCCCTTGGAAACCATAAGATTGCTCTCTAAGTCTATGAGATTCTTTCTATTTTATAAGTAGGTTCATTTGTCTCATTTCTTTTTAGATTCCACCTGTAAGGGGTATCCTATGCTGTTTCTCCTTCTCTGTCTGCCTTATTTCACTCAGTATGGCACGCTCTAGAAGTTTGTTTGGAGCTTCCCATGTGACTCTAGTGGTAAAGAAGCAGCCTGTCGATGCAGGAGACATAAGAGAGGCGAATTCTATCCATGGGTCAGGAAGATTCCCTGGAGGAGGATATGGCTTGGGTAATCCCATGGGCAGAGGAGCCTAGAAGCCTATACCCCATGTATCTGCAAGAATCAGACATGATTTAGTGGCTGAACAACAAGGCCAAGAAAATCTCAGACTAGCAATAAATATTTGTTGAATGAACAAACAGCTAGTGTCATGCTTTAAGTTCACAGGGCTTACACATTACGGAACCTGTAGCTACCAAAAAAATATCTAATTCAATAAGAGCAGAGAGGAATGTCTTAGTTGTCATTAAAAAAAAATCTCTTGTCATCTTGATTTGCTAATGTTAGAACATTTCCATATACCCTACAGACTTATTTATTAGTGTTAAAGGTCTGTATTTTCGATTGCTCACTTTTTTCCCCACCAGAAGTAGGTATGCCAGGAGAAGTTTCAAATGCATGGGTTGAATCTGTGATTCACCATGTGGTTGAAGCTCCTGTCCATCAAGGCCCAGGTTCTGGTCCATTCATCTGCGCTCCCTACCATGAGTGAAGTCAACCATGGAGTTAGTTGTGTGTCCATCTTTCACACGCTCCATGTCCTGGCTGGGTTGTAGTATGTCCAATTGTCTCCCGTCCAGAAGCTCTTCGATTTCAATTCACTCTTTTATCTTTCTGCACGTTCTACATTCATCCTAGAGATGGCAGTATATTTTAATCAAGAACCTCCTTGAGACCCTTGGGAAGGAGAGCTACCAGCCCACCTGGAGGTTTGCATGAGAATGCACACCTGCTCACGCTGGTGGGGTGGGTGATACAGAAATGAGCAAAGACCAACCAAATGAGAAAAGCAAAGGCTGTCTGTCCTAAGCATCTTGTAGCAGGGGAGTCAGCCACCATCATTTGTGTTTGGCCAAGACTCATAGACAGGCAGGGTAGTTGGAAAGCTTTATAGTGGAAAAAAAGGGAGAATTCCGGGGGCCCAATGAGAGGTTGTTGGCCTGAGGAAGCTGGAGGAAGGCTAAGCAGAAGTGGACCATCCCATGTGATTAATGAGGGGTGCATGTTTGACTTTTTTTCTGATTGGTTTTCAGCTGGTCCCCAAGTTGACTCTTTGTGACTGCATGGACTGCAGCCTACCAGGATCCTCCATCCATGGGATTTTCCAGGCAAGTATACTGGAGTGGTGGAGAAGGCAATGGCACCCCACCCCAGTACTCTTGCCTGGAAAATCCCATGGACGGAGGAGCCTGGTAGGCTGCAGTCCATGAGGTCGCTAAGAGTAGGATAAGACTGAGCGACTTCACTTTCACTTTTCACTTTCCTGCACTGAAGAAGGAAATGGCAACCCACTCCAGTGTTCTTGCCTGAAGAATCCCAGGGACAGGGGAGGCTGGTGGGCTGCCGTCTATGGGGTCGCACAGTCGGACACAACTGAAGTGACTTAGCAGCATGCTGGAATGGGTTGCCATTTCCACCTCCAGGGGAATCTTCCCAACCCAGGGGTTGAAACTGCATCTCTTATGTCTCCTGCATTGACAGGCGGATTCTTCACCACTGCGCCACCTGGGAAGCTCAAGCTGCCCGTTATTAATCAAGTACTAGCCATTTGAGGACAGTTGTTCCAGAAGTGAGTGTTTAGCTTTCCGGATTGTCACGAGAGATAACGTGAATTTCCTGTAAGTCTACCTTAGAGCAGGCTGGCTTCCTGAGTTTACTCTATAAAAGGCTGTTTTTCTGGGCAGGTTGCTTCAGGTTGTGGATCAAAGTTCTGCTTTTATATGTGGTCTGACCACTGTCCGTTTGTAAATTCCATCCTTCCATGGGATATATGTGAAACTTGTAACAAAGCTTTGATTTTAAGTGTTATTTTAAAATTGCATTTTAGTTACAGTTGAAATAAAACTAAACATAACCAGGTGATTTGGAGTAAATTATCTGCCATAGATTTTTGTTTCTCTATCAAAAGATAGCCCAGTCTGTAGCAGTGGGCATCAATTGTGCAGAAAATATAAGAACCAAGGTGTTGTGTGCATGTGTGTGCTCAGTTGCTCAGTCATGCCTGACTCTTTGGGACCCCACCCCCCGCCCAGAATACAGCCCACCATGCTCCTCTGTCCATGGAATTTTTCAGGCAAGAATACTGGAGTGGGTTGCTGTTTCCTACTCCAGGGGATCTTCCTGACCCAGGGATTGAACCTGCCCCTCCTCTGTCTTCTGTATGGGCAGGCGGATTCTTTACCGCTGAGTCACCTGAGAAGCCCAACCAGAGTGTTAGCCCACAGGAAAGAGTTAGCATAATTTGTTGTCTCTGTGGATCTGATTTCCACTGGGATCTGAGTTGGTGGATACCCCTGAGTATGGTTTCTTACAAAAAAAGCATTCATAAATTCTTGGTCTTCAGGTCTAGGGACCAGCAGACCTAGGTGAAGAAAGAGGAAAGAAATATATGGTTTGAAAGAAGAAAGAAATACATCAGAGTTTGGTAGAGAGGGAAGGAAAAACAGCATTCAGTTAGAACTCCACAGACTAATAACACGTACACAATTCTATTGTCTAAGCCACTTAAAAAACAAATTGCTAAGAAGAGATTATTGAAAAGGTGCTTTATTGAAGTCATTAGAGTCTTTCATTGAGCATTTGTTGGACCCCATTATGTGCCTGGCCCTGGAAATATCTCCACTATTATTTGTTAACTGCAGTCTGTAATCACACAGGGGAAAACACTGTATATTTTCACTAAGACTGAATAGCTAGGGCCAACAAATTTAATATTTAAATGAAATGACTAACCTCCAGGAGAGATACACGGTGAGATAATCCTTGCTTAAGGAAAAAACACTCTTTATGTTTCTTTCGGACAGTAATTGGTCTTGAAAGCAATTATTTATTGAACACATATGTGCCCAAGGGACTGTCTGGAAAATGGAAAGTATTTCCAGACTGGAAGGAATTTTAGGAAGCCTTGTAGATAATGGATGGGTGCATATATCAGCATTGCTTTGCATGTATGTGGGCTCAGTCACTATAGTAGTGTCCAACTCTGTACGACCCTATGGACTGTAGCCCACCAGGCTGCTCTGTCATGGGATTCTCCAGGCAGGAATACTGGAGTGGGTTGCCATGCCCTCCTCCAGGGGATCTTCCTGACCTGGGACTTGAACCTGCATCTGCCTGCGTCTCCTCCGTTGCAAGTGTATTCTTTACCCACTGAGCCATGTGGGAAGCCCCAGCCTTGCATTGGTAGATGGTGAATGTGCCTTGTGCATGGAAAAACTCAAGGGCTCCCTGAGGTCTTCTTGGGGAGGGTGCTATTTCCCTGCGGCTGGTGAGCATAGGAGTTATCAGAACACATTTGACAAGTCTTAACATTTCTATTTGTCAGGTTGAAAGTTAGTACACCGTCCATGCCAACGCACGTTTAGACATTTACTTTTCTTATATTACACCCTGGAGGCAAGTGAGAAAGGAAGTTTGACAAGCAATTTGTGTTATGTCAGTTACGCCAAATCACAGCCCATGTCTGCCCCTCTAATCACACAAAGCCCATGAGGCGTGAAGTTCCAGGGGCTCGTGAGGTTACCGAGAAGTATGGAAAAGACACAAGGAGACGTTAGCAAACAGAATCTTCTCATCAGTAACTTGCTATGACTATCCCGTGATGTTTAGAAAGTGACTCACCTTCACCCAACTCTAGGGGTTCCCTGGTGTGTGCTAAGTCGCTTCAGTCATGTCTGATTCCTTGCAACCCCATGGACTGTAGCCCGCCAGGCTCCTCTGGCCATGGAGATTCTCCAGGCAAGAATACTGGAGTGGGTTGCCATTTCCTCCTCTAAGGAATCTTCCCAACTCAGGGATGGAACCCACATCTTCTGTGGCTCCTGCATAGCTGATGGATTTTTTACCTCTGAGCCCCTGGGGAAGCCTGGTTACCTGGTGTTATAAGGTAAATATTTCTGTCCTCCCCCCCAGAATCCATCCAGTGAGGCCTTCACCCCCAATTTGACTGTATTCAGAGATGGGACCATTGTTACTGTTACTGTTACTGTTAAGTCGCTTCAGTCGTGTCCGACTCTGTGCGACCCCATAGACGGAAGCTCACCAGGCTACCCCATCCCTGGGATTCTCCAGGCAAGAACACTGGAGTGGGTTGCCATTTCCTTCTCCGATGCATGAAAGTGAAAAGTGAAAGTGAAGTCTCTGAGTCCTGTCTGACTCTTAGCGACACCATGGACTGGAGCCCACCAGGCTCCTCCGTCCATGGGATTTTCCAGGCAAAAGTACTGGGGTGGGGTGCCATTGCCTTCCCCGGATGGGACCATTAGGAAGTGATTATGCTTGGATGAGATCATGAGAGTGAGGCTGTCCTGATGGGATTAGTGCCCTTATGAGGAGAGGATGCACAAAACTGGGAAAGGCCATGTGAGCACACAGAGAAAAGTGCCGCCTACAGACCTGGAATACGAGGAACCCTGCCTACCAGCACCTCGATCTCGGACTGCCCGTCTTCAGCTAAGCTGCCAAGTCTGTATTATTATGTCACACAGCATCCCAACATGACGAAGATCTGTTTCTCCTGAGTATCTAGAGCAGTGACTCTCAATAAGGCACCATGCTGCACCCACACCCCACCCCACCCCAACGCAATATTTGGCCAAGTCTGGAGATGCTTTTTGTCAGTATAGTGGGTTTGCTCCTGGCACCTAGTATGTAGAGGCGAGGGATGCTGCTGGCCATCAAGCATACAGAACATTCCCCCTGCCCCCCACCCATGGTAAAGCATGATGCAGCTGGTCATGTATGGATGTGAGAGTTGAACTGTAAAGAAAGCTGAGCACTGAAGAATTGATGCTTTTGAACTGTGGTGTTGGAGAAGACTCTTGAGAGTCCCTTGGACTGCAAGGAGATCCAACCAGGCCATTCTGAAGGAGATTAGCCCTGGGATTTCTTTGAAAGGAATGATGCTAAAGCTGAAACTCCAGTATTTTGGCCACCTCATGCAAAGAGTTGACTCATTGGAGAAGACTCTGATGCTGGGAGGGATTGGGGGCAAGAGGAGAAGGGAACGACAGAGGATGAGATGGTTGGATGGCATCACTGACTTGATGGATGTGAGTCTGAGTGAACTCCGGGAATTGGTGGTGGACAGGGAGGCCTGGCGTGCTGCAATCCATGGGGTCGCAAAGAGTCTTACACGACTGAGCCACTGAACTGAACTGCACTGAACTGAGCCCCAAAGAGCCATAATGCCAAAACTGAGGGAAACGACTCCACGTTTGGTACAGACATCTCCCCAAAAGCCCTGGCAAACCCCACTTCTCCTCAACAGCATTATTAACTCCTGTCTTTGTCTGATAATTCCAGAAACCACCCTGACTAGGTGGTTTGACTAGGAAGCCCTTCAAAGCACTGCTTGTGAGGCCAGATGACTTGAGCTGGAAATAGCGTGCGGCCCCTGCAAGTGGTTGAGCTGTAGCCCCTCACCCGTGCTTGAGTCAGCACACCATCCTCTCCCTGTGGGCTCACCCCAGGGCACGGGGGGAGTTCCAGCAGCTCACATGTGTATGATGGGCATCCCTGGGGTGGCTGCTGGCACCAAGAGAGAACGCTCCTAAAGCCCTCCTGTGACCAGCTTCAAACCATTTCTCTTGCTCTGCTTAGACCCTTGTGGTTTCCCGGGCAACTCAATGCATTACCGAAAAATATATGCCTGCAAGATTTTGATGGTAAAAATAAAACAACATCACGTTAAATTTGGGACTAGCATTCGAGACCATTCAAAGCTCAGAAAGCAACTCCCTTCACTTGGAGAAGAGCGTGTACTTCAGTTTTAAGTCCTATTTTGGACTGCCTTACGTTTGCATTGGTTGGGACTGAACAGGTTGTGCTTTGTTCATGGCTCCTGTTTAAATGCAGGGGTTGGGTGGTACGTCATTCAGCGCAGTGTTTGTGGAATGCCTGCCTCCATCCAGGCCAGTCCAGGTACCAGGAGCTCAGGCAATAAGGTCCTCAAGAAGGTTACTGAGGTGAACAGACCCTTGCGTTCTACAAGAGGCTTGGATTGGAGGGGGCAGGGGAGCTGAAGCATCTGTGGGAAAAGAGGATGCGGGAGCAACCTCCTAAACTATGTGACCCCCGAGCTGAGCCTGGACAGGTCAGAGGTAACCAGACAAAGGGACAAACCGCAGAGGAACAACAGCAGGAACAGCAGGAGTTACGCCCCCAGAGACTCAACTCTTGTGCAGTATTCACAGAATTACAAGAGGGTCACCCGGAGGGAGGAGAGCGCTCCCACGACCTGCAGGGGTTCTGACGGCCAGTCCCCATGAGTGCGTGTTTCATCTGGTAAGGGAGGGGTGCCACGGATCTGGTCAGAGGCAGAGTGACACACACGGGCTCATGCTCCCAGTTAATTACAAGAAGAAGAAGTGAAGTCGCTCAGTCGTGTCTGACTCTTTGACTCTTTGCCACCCCATGGATGTGGTCTGCCAGGCTCCCCCATCCGTGGGATTTTCCAGGCAAGAATACTGGCGTGGGTTGCCATTTCCTTCTCCAGGGCATCTTCCCAACCCAGAGATCGAACCTGAGTCTCCCACACTGCAGACAGACTCTTTACCATCTGAGCCACCATTTGCAACCCAACAATTCATACAGTCCATGGAATTCTCCAGGCCAGAATACTAGAGTGGGTAGCCTTTCTCTTCTCCAGGGGACCTTCCCAACCCAGGGATCGAACGAGGTCTCCTGCATTGCAGGCAGATTCTTTGCCAGCTGAGCCACAAGGGAAGCTAAGAATACTGGAGTGTGTGGCTTATCCCTTCTCCAGTGGATCTATCCAACCCAGGAATCAAACTGGGATCTCCTGCATTGCAGGCAGATTCTTTACCAACTGAGCTATCAGGGAAGCCCCCTGTTAATTCTACCGGCATGAAAATCAGACTGATTTGCATTTATTGAGGCATATTCAGACCTCTTCCACAGGATCCAGCAATCAGATAGATTTGACTTTCCTGTTTTTGTTGCCCTCCCCATGAGCACAGTCACAGTATTGACATACGCTTCCTGTCCTTCTAACTCTACACGCCTCCGTCCCTCCCTTGGGTAGATGAGAAACCCCTTGGTTGTTAGTGGCCTGGCTGTAAACCCAGAGTCTGGCATAACGCCTTTGATATGGGGGAGAAACAGGAAGCACTTTTTATGTCTTGCTGTTGGTAGGGAAGTGAATATGACGTGACTTGTTTCCTGCGTCCTTCAGAATCAGTGTCCCGGCCTCTTCGTGTGCATCACCTCCCTGGACGGGTGGAGGTACACCTCGCGGTGTCCTCTGCTTCTCTGCAGCATGCAGAGCTCAGTCTTTCATTTCCAAGGTAGACACCCTTTACCATCCCTCACTTCCCAGAAAGAACCATGACCTTCTACACAGAGGTATTCACTCAAATGAAACCTATTAACACTCCTGAAATTCACAAGGACAGAATTTGAACTTGACTTTCTGTTCTCGGTCACGTGAGAGAGTTTCCCCAGGAAGACACCTGGGCTTTCTGCTGCTGTTCAGGACGTTCTAGAGAAATCGGTCTGGAGCTCGTCTTAGCATCCTGAGCCAGGCCTGTGTACCATTGACTCCAGGGGACACAGAGCCAGTTTTCCTTCTCACAGAGTAGGACAAAGCAGAATCCACGGGTAAGGACGGTGATGATCACAGTTGGTGTCATGGCTAAACCATCATTTTTATTTAGGTGTGGAAACAGTGTCAGACATTATTTGGGGGGCGGGGCTCCAAAATCACTGCAGATGGTGACTGCAGCCATGAAATTAAAACACGCTTACTCCTTGGAAGGAAAGTTATGACCAACCTAGATAGCATATTCAAAAGCAGAGATATTACTTTGCCAACAAAGGTCCGTCTAGTCAAGGCTATGGTTTTTCCAGTGGTCATGTATGGATGTGAGAACTGGACTGTAAAGAAGGCTGAGCGCCGAAGAATTGATGCTTTTGAAGTGTGGTGTTGGAAAAGACTCTTGAGAGTCCCTTGGACTGCAAGGAGATCCAACCAGTCCATTCTGAAGGAGATCAGCCCTGAGATTTCTTTGGAAGGAATGATGCTAAAGCTGAAACTCTAGTACTTTGGCCACCTCATGCGAAGAGTTGACTCATTGGAGAAGACTCTGATGCTGGAAGGGATTGGGGGCAGGAGGAGAAGGGGACGACAGAGGATGAGATGGCTGGATGGCACACCGACTTGATAGACATGAGTTTGAGTGAACTCTGGGAGTTGGTGATGGACAGGGAGGCCTGGCGTGCTGTGATTCATGGGGTCACAAAGAGTCAGACACAACTGAGTGATTGAACTGAACTGAATTTGATTTTGCTTATTTTGTCTCCAACTCTAATCTTAGGGAACTGGAAGGTGGGGAAGTCCTTCAGGATTTCTAAGTGCACTAAAAGTGAAATTTCAGATTGCAGAGGATCACATACAACAGAGGATATGTGAATATTTGTCAAATAAAGCGAGATAGCTCACTGTTACCTGTGGTCTCTTCATCAAAGAGCTGCTCTAAACCTGAGCCTAAATCCAAATGAATGTTGCCCAGTGTATTTGTTTTCTTTGGCTTGCTCTAAGAAAGTAGCACTCCCTGGGTGTATCGAACCACAGATATTACTGTCCTCAGGGTTCTGGAGGTGAGAAGGTATTGGTAGGCAGGGCTGGTTCCTTCTGAGGCTGGGCTGGAGAATCCGTCTCAGGCCTCTCCCCCAGTTTCTGGTATATTCTGGCCCTCTTCCTATTTCCCTGAATTGTAGAAGCATCACCTTGATCTCTGCCTTCATCTTTACATGGTGTTCTCTCTGTATATGGACTTTCCAGGTGGCACTAGTGGTAAAGAACCCACCTGCCAATCCAAGAGACATAAGAGATGTGGGTTCGATCCCTGGGTCGGAAAGGTGCCCTGGAGGAGGGCATGGCAACCCCCTGCAGTATTCTTGCCTGGAGAATCCCCATGGACAGGGAGCCTGGTGGGCTACAGTCCACACAGTTGCACAGAGTTGGACACGACTGAATCGACTTAGCATACATGCTCCCTGTATATGTGTCTGTCTCCAAGTTTCTCCCTTTTATAAGGACACCAGTTATACTAGAGTAGGGACCTACCTTGTTCCAGTATGACCTCATCTTAAATAATGACGTCGGCAATTACTTCATTTGCAGATAAGACCTCGTTCTGGAGTAATGAGGTCTAGGACCTCAACATACGAGTGAGGTGAGTGAGATACACGGTAACCGCTGTGAGCATTCCTGCCTGCAGCCCATTTCACCCCACGGAGCCTCGTCAGCTGCTAAGTAAGCGGCCCCTGTGCCCTTCACCACAGGACAGGGGTCAACTCCCATTTTAATGTTTCTGGTTAGAACCAGCAAGGATGGGTGTCCTGAGTCTCCAACTAAAGAAGGAAAGACGAGAAGACAGAAACGGGGGAAGCATATTCTTTAAGAAACATGAAGGGCAAAGAGAAAGGAAGAAGTGAATTGAACAGTGTATCCCCAAATAGATGTCTATGTTCAAGTCCCTAGAATGTGTGCATGTGATCTTATTTGGAAAAAGTCTTTGCAACTGTAATCAAGTTCAGGATCTTGAGAGGACAGCATCCTGATCACCCAGGTGGACCCTGAGACCAATGATATGTGTCCTCAAAGAGACGGGTTTTGAATTTGACACGGAAACTCAGAAGAGGTGGCCCCTGTGTGGTTGGAGGCGGAGCCTGGAGCCCTGTGCCGGCGCAAGTCAGTAAATTCCAGAAGCTCCCAGAAGGTGGCGCTGCTGACACCTTGAGTTCAGACTTGGCACCTGGAGAAGTGTGAGAAAATGAATTCCTGATGGAAATAGGTCTCTTAACACCTGGAATATCACCCACAGTGGCTAAGGGGACACCCCTGTGAAGTCCCGAGGTCCTCTCTGACTTTGCTCTGGTCTAACTTCCTGGAGAAAGAGCAGAACCACCAGATGGTTCTGTGTTCTTTCCCAAGTCATTCCCTGACCAGGGCTATTTACTCCAGTCCCTGCCCACCTCTCAGCACCCCGCATTTGACCTTTGCAATTTGTCACCATAAGACCTCCAGGCAGCTAATGGAACTGTGCTAGTCCAAAGGAGGACCACTGAATCTTCATGCCTTCAAGCAAGCTAATGGTCCATACCTGCTAACAAGCACACTCCAAGGTCTCTGCTGATTTTGAAAATAAGCTAGCAGAATCTGTGCATACTGGATAATAAGATGTTCGGAGAATAACTTTTCTGTCATATGAAGACTCCTAATTGTTTCTTGGTTAAATTTTATTGGAATATAGTTGTTTTACAATGTTGTGCTAGTTTTCACTGGACGGCAAAGTGAATCAGCTATACACATACATTTGTCGTTGTCGTTTTGTTGCTAAGTCATGTCCCACTCTTTGGGACCCCATGGACTGTAGCCCACAAGTCTCCTCTGTCCACGGGATTTCCCCAGCAAGAATACTAGAGTGGGTTGCCGTTTCCTTCTCCAGGGGATCTTCCCAACCCAGGGACCAAACTTGAGACTTTTGCCCTCATCTCCTGCTTTGGCAGGCAGATTCTTTACCACTGAGCCACCAGGGAAGCCCATATATGTACACATAACCCCTCTTTAAGGATTTCCTTCCCATTTCAGTTCAGTCACTCAGTTGTATCCGACACTTTACGACCCCCTGGACTGCAGCATGCCAGGCCTCCCTGTCCACCACCAACTCCTGGAGTTTACTCAAACTCGTGTTCATCAAGTAGGTGATGCCATCCAACCATCTCGTCCTCTGTCGTCCCCTTCTCCTCCCGCCTTCAGTCCTTCTCAGCATCAGGGTCTTTTCAAATAAATCCGTTCTTCGCATCAGGTGGCCAAAGTATTGGAGTTTCAGCTTCAACATCAGTCCTTCCAATGACTATTCAGGACTGATTTCCTTTAGTAGGATGGACTGGTTGGATCTCCTTGCTGTCTAAGGGACTCTCAAGAGTCTTCTCCAACTCCACAGTTCAAAAGCATCACTTCTTCGGTGCTCAGCTTTCTTTATAGTCCAACTCTTACATCCATACATGACCACTGGAAGAACCATAGCCTTGACTAGATAGAGCCTTGTTGGCAAAGTTATGTCTCAGCTTTTTAATATGTATCTAGGTTGGTCATAACTTTCCTTCCAAGGAGTAAGTGTCTTTTAACTTCATGGCTGCAATCACCATCTGCAGTGATTTTGGAGCCCAGAAAAATAAAGTCTGACACTTGTTTCCACTGTTTCCCCATCTATTTGCCATGAAGTGATGGGACCGGATGCCATGATCTTCATTTTCTGAATGTTGAGTTTTAAGCCAACTTTTTCACTCTCCACTTTCCCTTTCATCAAGAGGCTCTTTAGTTCTTCTTCACTTTCTGTCATAAGGGTGGTGTCATCTGCATATCTGAGGTTATTGATATTTCTCCCAGCAATCGTGATTCCAGCTTGTGCTTCATCCAGCTAAGCGTTTCTCATGATGTACTCTGCATAGAAGTTAAATAAGCAGGGTGACAATATACAGCCTTGATGTACTCCTTTTCCTATTTGGAACCAGTCTGTTGTTCCATGTCCAGTTCTAACTGTTGCTTCCTGACCTGCATACAGATTTCTCAAGAGCAGGTCAGGTGGTCTGGTATTGCCATGTCTTTCGGAATTTTCCACAGTTTATTGTGATCCACACAGTCAAAGGCTTTGGCGTAGTCAATAAAGCAGAAATAGATGTTTTTCTGGAACTCTCTTGTTTTTTCCATGATCCAGCGGATGTTGGCAATTTGATCTCTGGTTCCTTCCCATTTAGGTCACCACAGAGCATTGAGTAGGGTTCCCTGAACTACACAATAGGTTCTCATTAGTTATCCATTTTATACAAAATATTAATAGCGTATATATGTCAATCACAATCTCCCAGTTCATTCTACCCCCGTCCCCTCCTGATTCCATATGTTTGTTCTCTACATCTGTGTTTCTATTTGTGTTTTGCAAACAAGATCATCTTTACCATTTTTCAAGATTCCACACATATGCATTAATACATGATATTTGTTTTTCTTTTTCTGACTTACTTCACTCTGAATGACAGTCTCTAGGTCCATCCATGTCTCTACAGATGACCCAGTTTCATTCCTCTTTATGGTTGAGTAATATTCCATTGCATATATGTCTCACGTCTTTAGCCATTCCTCTGTTGATGGATCTTCTAAGTGTTTTGAAGTGATGCTTGGCTTGGATTTTCATTTGGATTGGATTTCATTCACTTGGATTGTTTTGGTTTGTTTCAATAGTGCTGACCATAGTCATTGCACTGTAATAATTAAGCTCTTTGTAGACCAGAGTGTAGGTTCTTGAGTGATCCTTTTAGATCATGCTGACTCAGCCCAACCCAGCACCAGGGCAAAGCCTGTAATGTCCATTCTAGAAGCTGACATTGCTAAGAAGTCATCCTTACTAGGGGAATAACCCTCCTGTCATCAAATTTCACTGCAGTGAGAGCAGACAACCAGGAAAATCAGATTTCTGCAGTTGAATGCACACTTCAAGTTTTCGAAAACTACAACTGTTTAGATTAGAAAATTCAAACACCGGCCACTTTGCTGGGCTTTAGGGCCACTGATCTACATGAAGTCTGTGTCTAATATGTTCCTGCCTTTTTCAATCAGCCCTGCAGTCTCTTCCATTTGCCGTATCTTCCTCCTTTGCTACAAGTGAAATCCCATTACAATAAAGAAACTGCCACAGAACTGTCTAGCTTTTTTTCTTTTCCTAGAATTTTGCACCATTAAGTATTGCTTGTAATAAATGTGTCATCGGCTCCAATCTGATATTTAGCCATTTCATTGAGTGGGATTACAGGAAATAAACTTTGGTCTGTATTTGCTCCTCTAGGCTCACTTTTTATTTTGCTTCTGCCTTTATATCTTTATTTCATCTTTATCTTCACATCTTTTCTGTTTTTCTATCTATCACCTTGTGGAGGGTCCATATAATTATGCTATGCTATGCTATGCTAAGTCACTTCAGTCGTGTCCAACTCTGTGTGATCCCATAGACGGCAGCCCACCAGGCTTCCCCGTCCCTGGGATTCTCCAGGCAAGAACACTGGAGTGGGTTGCCATTTCCTTCTCCAATGCATGAAAGTGAAAAGAGAAAGTGAAGTCGCTCAGTCATGTCCGCCTCTTAGCGACCCCATGGACTGCAGCCTACCAGGCTCCTCCATCCGTGGGATTTTCCAGGCAAGAGTACTGGAGTGGGGTGCCATTGCCTTCTCCGCCATATAATTATAATAGTTGTTAATTCTTTTTTAAGATAGCACAAACATACTCATCAAAGTTTTAAATTTATTAAAGTATAAATCCTTTATGTTTTAGCTGTATACACATAACATGAGCCTACAATATAAACACTGGAATTCTGGATACATGAATAATGCCAACAGTTTTATATTAAATGTCCACTGTGGTTAGTTGATAAAGAAACAGGCAATATTATATAGCCCCAGCTATTTTTACAGTTCATAGGAGGAATATTTTCACTAGCTAGGGAATTTGGAGAAATACGTAAAACACAACCAATTTTTATTAAAATAATTTATCATTATCTTTGGGTTCCAATAGTGAAGCCAAAATTGAAATTAGAATTCTGTCTACTATAAAAATTTAAGACTTCCTGGGTTGACCAGTGGTTAGGACTCTGCACTTCCACTGGGAGGGGCACAAGTTCGATCCCCAGTCAGGGAACTGAGATCTCACATGCTGCATGGTGTGGCCAAAAATAAAAGTATAAAAGAAAATATATTTCTTTATTATGAAAAAATACCAAGATGTAAGGGCAGAAACTTAAAAAAAATAATAATCTGTGACCTAGATATTGTGTTGTATAAATAAATACTGTTAAAAATCAGTATCAAAGTGAGGACAAATGAAGAGACAATTATATTTTAATGAAAGGTATCATTACATTGTTAGTAAGGACTGCCAAAAGTCATCTTACACCTAGGGAAGGAGATTATCTCTAAACACAAGGGAGACTGGGGTCTTACAAGATCTGGAACAAATTCAGATGCCTGACATATAATTTAGGGTCCCATGATATGTGTTAGAAGGTTAGGTTGATTGATGGTCCAGACAGCCCCAAGCTTCCTCAAGTCACCCACAGTCTGAGGTTAATTTTAGGTGTGAGGTGGCTCTTTCATGCCCAGGTTTTATATAAGCAAAATCAGAACTTGGGGAACCAGTCACCTAAGTCAGAAAAGAGCCACTGGTATTTAAAGCTCACATCACTAATACCAGTTCAGTTCAGTTCAGTCGTTCAGTTGTGTCCAACTCTTTACAACCCCATGATCTGCAGCATGCCAGGCCTCCCTGTCCATCACCAGCTCCCGGAGTTCACTGAGACTCATGTCCATCAAGTCAGTGATGCCATCCAGCCATCTCATCCTCTGTCGTCCCCTTCTCCTGCCCCCAATCCCTCCCAGCATCAGAGTCTTTTCCAATGAGTCAACTCTTCGCGTGAGGTGGCCAAAGTACGGGAATTTCAGCTTTAGCATCATTCCTTCCAATATAAATTAGAACTAGAATTACCCAGTGGAAACCAGTGTTTGGCTGGGCTGGTAGATACTAGGAAGAAAATCAGCTTGGAACACTTGAAGTGAATTTCAGTCCATGAGTTTCCTCTATTTGAGAACCTGCTCTGGGAATTCTTCCATAAGCAGCTCACTGGTTAACAATGAAGATGGAACTGTAGGCAGATGGCTATAAATCCTTCTTCTGTGATATTATCTCTCTGGTTTGTGAAGTCCTCTGTGAACAAAGTATGGGGGTAGGAGGTGGATGTATGAGATCACAAGACAGGTGCATTTAGGAATGAGGGATATTTAGAGTGGGATTTCCAGGTGGCTCAGTGGTAAAGAGTCCGCCTGCCAATATAGGAGATGCAAGAGACACAGGTTCCATCCCTGGATCAGGAAGTTCCCCTGGAGAAGGAAATGGAAATCTAGTCCAGTGTTCTTGCCAGGAAAATCCCATGCACTGAAGAGCATGGTCACAAAGAAGAGTCAGACACAGCTGAGCAAATAAGCATGCATGCCCGTGTTTAGAGTGAGTCAGCCAATGTGCCTATGTATTCTCTACTCCCGTCCTTTTGCATGGTTAGAGCAGCTCTTTTATTTCTGATTTTTATTGATATCAAATCAAGTTGCTATGATATGAGGATGTCTTTGGTGGTACAGATCTGTGGGTATTTGGTGACACATAAACATAGTAACAAGAACAGAAATGTTGCTGCCCATATTCCAGCAGGACCACCCCAAGTGAGGCCCCCAGAACCCCAGTCCTCTCTCTGGGAAGGGAATGAATGTTATACACCAAAAGATTTCTCCATTCACACAAATTTGGGAAACTCTGCTGCTACTGCTAAGTCACTTCAGTCGAGTCCGACCCTGTGTGACCCCATAGACCGCAGGCCACCAGGCTTCCCCATCCCTGGGATTCTCTAGGCAAGAACACTGGAGTGAGTTGCCATTTCCTTCTCCAATGCATGAAAGTGAAAAGTGAAAGTGAAGTCGCTCAGTCATGTCCGCCTCTTAGCGACCCCATGGACTGCAGCCCACCAGGCTCCTCCGTCATGGGATTTTCCAGGCAAGAGTACTGGAGTGCCTGTGTGCCACTGCACACAGTGCCAGAAGGTGCCACTGCCTTCTCCAAAAACTAAGCTAACCTAAATCCAAGTGGTTTCATTTTATCTAACCCCAAGACTGAAGAGCCTTCACTTTGCTAGTATACACTGTAAGTCTCTGAGTTGAGTATCAAATACAGCATTTCCCATGTGTATGCTACAGTGACGCCTTTTTTCAGAATACTGTATCCTGTAGAACTTGGTTCCAGGGATCTGTCACAAAATAACAAAACCAGCAGAATAAATGGGGATGAATCCCCACTGAAGTCCTGTGACTGCACCTTCTTACATCTTGTAGTCAAAGAGCTCATGTAAGTTGTTTATTCATTTATCAGTAAACAAAAAGTTACTAGATGTCATCCTGGCCTTGGTTTTTTTCCCCATTGTTCTAAGAGTCCTTTTCTAATTAATTAATTTTTATTGCAGTATAATTTTTATTGCTTTTCTGAATTCAAGCCAACTCTGGGAGACAGTGAAGGACAGAGGAGCCTGATGTGCTGCCGTCCGTGGGGTCACATCAGACATGACTCAGTGATTGAACAACAGCAACAGATAGTTGTTTCACGATGTTGTGTTAGCTTCTACTGCACAGCCATACATACACATTTATACCGTCCCTTTGGGATTTCCCTCTTACTTAGGACACCACAGTGCATTAAGTAGGGTTGTCTGTGCTATACATTATCGTCCTGTCAGTGGTCTATTTTATACATAGTATCAATAGTGAATGTGTCAGTCCTTCTCTCCTAAATCCTCCCATCCACCCCCTCCCCACCCCACCACACCCTACCCCCCATTTTCCTTTCCAGCTTGATTTCTATATACTGGTTCTCTATGTCTGTATCTCTATTTCTACTTTGCAAATAAGGTCATCTATACCATTTTTCTTACATATATATGTTAATATGGAACATTTGTTTTTCTCTGTCTGACTTACTTCATTCTGTAGGACATACTTTAGATCCATCCATGTAATCCCATTCTTAGGCATATACCCGGACACAACTGAAGCAACTTAGCAGCAGCAGCAGCAGGCATATACCCAGAGAAAACCGTAATTCAGAAAGACACTTGCACCCCCGTGCTCATTGCAGCACTATTTACAATAGCCAGGACATGGAAGCAGTTTAAATGTACATCAACAGAAGACAACAGAGGAACGGATAAAGATGGGGGTACATATATACAACGGAATTTTACTCAGTCAAAAAAGGAACCAAACTGGGTCACTTGCTGAGACGTGGATGGACCTAAAACATCATAGAGACTGTCCTTGGTTTATATTATTGTTGAAAAGATCAATTACATATATAAGCTAACTAGAGGAAGCTTCTGTGACTGTCCATAGGACAGCTGAATAAATATTATAGGTTACGGGGTAGGTGTCATACAGGTGGTATCAATTGTACTTGTGTAAGAAGGGCTGATTGGAGAGAGGATTTTCTGGCCAGGAGACGAATGGAAAGATGCCAGCGCCAGGAAACAGCTCTATAACCTTCAGCTTTACTCACACCACTTAATCTCTTTGGACTGTAGTTGTCTTCTATGCAAATCGGAAATTGTACCTGCCTTTTCTACAGCCCTGGTGCTCAGTCGCTCAGTGGTGACTGACTCCTTTGCAGACCCATAGACTGTAGCCCGCCAGGCTCCACTGTCCTTGAGATTTCCCAGGTAAGAATACTGGAGTGGGTTGCCACTGCCTCCTCCAGGGAATCTTCCTGACCCAGGGATAGAACCCTCATCTCTTGCATCTCCTGCATTGGCAGGCGGATTCTTTACCACTAGTGCCACTTGGGAAGCCACTTCTATAGCCCTAGTGAGATAGAAAGTAGAAACTGAAATAGATGTGACCTTTCCTGACAACATTAAACCAACTCTATGTTGTGATCTATGAGTTGTGGCCCTTTGCGGCCTTTATGGGCACTAACTTTTATTTTGGCAGAGGGGTAGATCAGTTTGAGAAAGCAAGAACATGGGAGTGCGATGCTCTGACTCTGCACTAGGTTCCTTCTGTGAATCAACGCCTTCAGTTCAGTTCAGTTCAGTCGCTCAGTCGTGTCCGACTCTTTGCAACCCCATGAATCGCAGCATGCCAGGCCTCCCTGTCCATCACCAACTCCCAGAGTTCACTCAAACTCATGTCCATCGAGTCAGTGATGCCATCCAGCCATCTCATCCTCTGTCGTCCCCTTCTCCTCATGCCCCCAATCCCTCCCAGCATCAGAGTCTTTTCCAATGAGTCAACTCTTCACATGAGGTGGCCAAAGTACTGGAGTTTCAGCTTTAGCATCATTCCTTCCAAAGAACACCCAGGACTGATCTCCTTTATGATGGACTGGTTGGATCTCCTTGCAGTCCAAGGGACTCTCAAGAGTCTTCTCCAACTCCACACTTCAAAAGCATCAACTCTTCGGCGCTCAGCTTTCTTCACAATCCAACTCTCACATCCATACATGACCACTGGAAAAACCATAGCCTTGACTAGACGAATCTTTGTTGGCAAAGTAATGTCTCTGCTTTTGAATATGCTATCTAGGTTGGTCATAACTTTCCTTCCAAGGAGTAAGCGTCTTTTAATTTCATGGCTGCAATTACTATCTGCAGTGATTTTGGAGCCCAGAAAAATAAAATATGACACTGTTTCCACTGCTTCCCCATCTATTTCCCATGAAGTGATGGGACCAGATGCCATGATCTTAATTTTCCGAATGTTGAGCTTTAAGCCCACTTTTTTTCACTCTCCTCTTTCACTTTCATCAAGAGGCTTTTAAGTTCCTCTTCACTTTCTGCCATAAGGGTGGTGTCATCTGCGTATCTGCTGCTGTTGCTGCTAAGTCGCTTCAGTCGTGTCTGACTCTGTGCGACCCTATGGACAGTAGCCCACCAGGCTCCCCCGTCCTTGGGATTTTCCAGGCAAGAACACTGGAGTGGGTTGCCGTTTCCTTCTCTAATGCATGAAAGTGAAAAGTGAAAGTGAAGTCGCTCAGTCGTGTCCGACTCTGTGCGACCCCATAGACAGCAGCCCACCAGGCTCCCCCATCCCTGGGATTTTCCAGGCAAGAGTACTGGAGTAGGGTGCCATTGCCTTCTCCCTGCATATCTGAGGTTATTGATATTTCTCCCAGCAATCTTAATTCCAGCTTGTGCTTCTTCCAGCCCAGTGTTTCTCATGATGTACTCTGCGTATAAGTTAAATAACCAGGTGACAATATACAGCCTTGACGTACTCCTTTTCCTATTTGGAACCAGTCTGTTGTTCCATGTCCAGTTCTAACTGTTGCTTGCTGACCTGCATATAGGTTTCTCAAGAGGCAGGTCAGGTGGTCTGGTATTGCCATGTCTTTCGGAATTTTCCACAGTTTGTGGTGATCCACACAGTCAAAGGCTTTGGCATAGTCAATAAAACAGAAATAGATGTTTTTCTGGAACTCTCTTGCTTTTTCTATGATCCAACGGATGTTGGCAATTTGATCTCTGGTTCCTCTGCCTTTTCTAAAACAAGCTTGAACATCTGGAAGTTCATGGTTCACATATTACTGAAGCCTGGCTTGGAGAATTTTGAGCATTACTTTACTAGCGTGTGAGTCATCAATGCATTACTGCTGTATCTGATACTGTGATTATCCAAATCACAATCAGACCAGGGGACTACCTGCAGATTCATTTTCCTGAAAACAAGCTTTTCTGACAGAAATACCGACCTCATCTTGTCTCAGACACACTACTCTCTGAAATTTTCATCCTGGGAGAGTTACTGGGTCTGTGTTAGATAGCAATCTTGACCTAAAAATAAAAAACTTTCCTAGGTTTCTCCCCTGAAGCTAGAACCATCAGTGTTTAGATTTGCACCTTTACTTCCTTTCTGCTTTCAAAATGGGGCAATGAACTGAGATAATAACTTTTTGCTATCGAGCTCAATATTTCATCAAATTATTTACTTCCTATTAAAACATATTATACCAGCTACTTGCCTCATTTTCAGTATTTCTCAACAGTTACTTTATTTCTAGTTCAAAAAGGTGTTTCAGAAAACCCCTGTTAATTAACTGCACTTTTTGCAATTTTTATTTTTAGAATGATTCTTATACAAATTAAACAGGCATATCTTTGCCACCTTCTTGTCAGTATTTCTGCTCATTATCTTACTTCTTGACATTTCAACAATGTGAGAATTTCTCAGAGCCTGATTCACTGAAATCCTTTGCATAACATCTTAAGGTGCTGGAGAATACAATTCCTTTTGTCTTCCAAGCAGAGGGAGTTGGTTATTCATTTGGAGGTGATAACTCTGGAAAGAACTGTGTACTATATTCTGAACAGCTGTAAAATTTGCTTTACTCAACATTCTTTCTATTTAGAGGGTTGAGTTACTGCCTGAATCATTTTCTCAAACTAACTGCTGACCGATTCTGGCCTGGGAAATGGATTCTGATATGCCTTTCAAGGCTGTGCTTGTTTTGTTTTGTTTCCAAATCATAGTTATTAGGAAAAAAGCAGAAGGACCGTTAGTGTTTCTTCTGGAATTTGTCTCAGCCTCTACCCTCAGCATCCACTGGTTCCTCATCTCCAGCTCATCTCTTCTTACTCTGACTTTTCCTTTCTCTCTGTTTATTTGGATAGATCATTAATCAACCGAACCAACTAGCAGATACATAAAAGAAGGTTCACTTTTTAAAAATCAGTACATTTCATTAAATTTTTTTTTAAATTTAATGGAGCAAAGGGGCAGATGTAGAGATGGACAGATCCCCTTCTGGGAAAGGGCGGGGCTGGCGTGATTAAACAGAGGGTTAGTATTGCCACAGGGACTTTCCAGTCTCAGAAAGGAAAGTACACAGACAAAAGCGTCAAGAGAAAGGGATGTTTACTATTAATAACAAGTTCTTGCAAGGGATCCAGGCTTAAGAAAAGCCAGCCTTCCATGTTTAAAATTTAAAAAGCACAGATTTACCACAGTCTGTAAGGTCTCGTTTAATCCACTCATGGTGAACAGACAGCAATGTTTTCACAAGATAATCAGACCCTGTGTCACAGATCAATGTTGCAAACATCAGAGATGTGTTGATTCCAGAAAATGACTAAAGGTTAGTTAATTGGGAATAGGGCTAGAAGGGCGAACCTATGTTGCTTTTCCTTCTTGCTTTTTGGATTTGTTTCCCTGCACTGAATTCTCCTTGTGCTGTTTCCCTGGCTCGGAATTTGGATGAGCACATGATGTAGACATTCATAATGGAGTCAGAACAAGGTAGTTTTCCTCCTCAGTCCTTCCTGCTGTTGAAAGTCTTACCCTAAGACACAGATTTAACCACTGATATTTGTGGTTGAGCAGTTTCCTCACTTGTGACCATTAATTTGATGGTTGACCAGTTGTATAGACATAGGTATGTCAAGTAATATGGATTCATTTATAAAGACTTCTGTTCATGATTATCAAAACTAGACTTCAGTTCAGTTCAGTTCAGCTGCTCAGTCATGTCCGATTCTTTGCGACCCCATGGACTGCAGCACACCAGGCCTCCCTGTCCATCACCAACTCCCAGAGTTTACTCAAACTCATGTCCATTGAGTTGGTGATGCCATCCAACCATCTCATGACCTATGTGATGATAAATCTTAAGTTAACTTTTGTTTTGTTTGTAGATCTGAGGTCTATAATCTTGTTTCCTTTATGTAGCAGAAATCTTTTCTTTCCTTTCTCATCTACTGGGGTCTGTGACCCAGCACTGGCCAAGGCACTTCTACCAGTCTCCGCCACCATCACCTGTAACTCAGGGATTATCCCATCTCCGTGAGCTCCAAGTGTCCAGTGCTCCTGACTGTGTTGACTCTAGGGCTAGGATACCTTAAGCCATGCGACGCAAGCCAAGCCAGTGTCCTAGGAGGATACTGTAGACGTCAATCCCGTATATGAAATCTGCTTGTTTTTAAGAACTTGTCATGCCTAATTATGGAGAAGGCAATGGCACCCCACTCCAGTACTCTTGCCTGGAAAATGCCATGGACAGAGGAGCCTGGTAGGCTGCAGTCCATGCGGTGGTGAAGAGTCGGACACGACTGAGCAACTTCCCTTTCACTTTTCACTTTCATGCATTGGAGAAGGAAATGGCAACCCACTCCACTGTTCTTGCCTGGAGAATCCCAGGGATGGGGGAGCCTGGTGGGCTGCCGTCTATGGGGTCACACAGAGTCGGACACGAGTGAAGTGACTTAGCAGCAGCAGCAGCAACACGCCTAATTAAGTTGTATTTGCCTTTATACATGACATCTATGGTATGGTCATAGATACAGATTTGATTTTTTTTTTTCAGTTACGTTCTAGTAGAAGGGAGGACAGATTCTAGTTCGGTCTATAAAAACTTGTAGTCAAAGAAGGTAAACCGATTAGACATGGGGCATTTTTTATATTATTTGACTATTATTTTCAGTGGTACAGACAGGACCACTCAACATATATTGTTATACTAAAGGGATTATTATTATTATTACCTTTTCCTGATAGCTTATTGTGTATTAAAATTTTTAAGAGATTTTTTTCCTGAATTTTGAAGAATTAATTAGAAGAGATTCCATTAAAAGAGAATTTCACCTAGTTTTTTATAAGCATAACCTATTAAATCAAGCAGAAAAACCAAGGAGCCAGAAAGAAGAAGGATTTTATAAAAACCCTGGTTCAAAATGGAAGACATTAACCACAACTAAATTTGTTTCATTTAGTCTAGGTAATTAGTCCTTGTTCTCTTGATCTTGGGTTAGTTTGGAGTCCAAATTCTCAAAGTGGATGAGTTCTGGAACCCTGATTCTATCTCTTGGTAGTCTGGAACCCTGATTCTATCTCTTGGTAGTCTGAAAGGTGTTCATTTGTTATGAGTCTGTCAGCTTTACAGGAGTGTCTGTAACCAAGAGCCTGTTTTCCATTGTGTCAAGTGTTAATGGTACTCGTTAGAGTTCTTTGATCAGGCTCTTTTGATGTTTCTTCTAAGAGACCCAGTTACTGATCTGTGGCTCTGGCAGGGTCTTTAGGAGAGCGTGAGAGAAAATCAGAAACCACTTGCTGATGATAAGGCCAAGTTGCTCTGATTATTTTCTCATCACAACCAACAATATCAAACTCGAGACAAGTTTAGTATTATAAGAAGTCAGTCCATGGGTTTGGTGAATAGCCATCATCTCATATACTACAACGTTGTTGTTGCTCAGTTGCTAAGTCATGTCCAGCTCTTTGCAGCTCCCCGGACTGCAGCATGCCAGGCTCCTCTGTCCTTCACTATCTGCCAGAGTTTGCTCAAATTCCTGTCCATTGAGTCAATGATGCTGTCTAACCATTCTCTGCCACCCCCTTCTCGTTTTGCCTTCAATCTTTCCCAGCATCAGGGTCAAATACAACATTAATGAAATACAAATATAATATCAGTTCAGTTCAGTTGCTCAGTCATATCCGACTCTTTGCGACCCCATGGACTGCAGCACACCAGGCTTCCCTGTCCGTCACCAACTCCCGGAGCTTACTCAAACTCATGTCCATCAAGTCAGTGATGCCATCCAACCATCTCATCCTCTGTCATCCCCTTCTTCTCATGCCCTCAATCTTTCCCAGCATCAGGGTCTTTTCCAATGAGTCAGCTCTTAGCATCGGTGGCCAAAGTATTGGAGTGCTTTTTCCTTGTGACGAGAACTCTTAGGAAAGAGGGTCATTTTAATGCATTTCTTTGGTTATTAGAAGACTGAACTTTTAAATTCTTCCATGAATTTCTTCTTCATGACTTTTAACTATGTTTATTTGCAGAGTCATTTTTTGATGTTGATTTGTAACACATGATATGAAAGGATAGTAAAAATTTGCTACATACCCCCCCCCCAAAAAAAAACAAAAAACAAAAAATGAAAAAGCTAGTCAGTGACCCCCATTAGAGTAAGTATGTATTACAGACAGTGCGGGCACTGAAAACTCGCCAGGATCTTTTAACTTGTCCCACGAAGAGTATTAGGATTCCCACCAATGGAAAAGGGCCTTTTAAACCTAGAAATTGAATATTTCTTCTAATAACTCATTGGCCATGATCATGCCATTCTTTAACATGAAAGGGAGCATGACTCTAACCAAACTGAAAGGTTCATAACTGCTGAATCATGGTTATAAGACATGTCATCCTTGAGGAGATTTTCTCTTTTTTTCATTTGCCAGGTCTTTTTTTTTTAACTGAAGGCTTTATAAATAGGACAGCTCTTACAATAGTAATAAGCCAAATAAAAACTTACAGAATGCCAAAAGTACCTAATTATTTCTAGCATCCCCTATCTCATAAGATGATGAAGAAAGCTCTTTGATGTTACCCAGCGGCACTCTGGGAAATGCCAGAGATGGTTTAGATATAAAATACATTTTTAAAAGTTTTATTAGTTTGACTATGGGGTGCAGATTTGGGGAAGGCAATTTCAAAGAGAGCTATCAGGAGACACAAGATATAAGTTCTTAGTGCCTAAAGACAGAAAATAACTGCAGCTCGGTTCAGAACTCTCCTGTGTAAACAAGTATGCAGACTTTTTCAATAACTCAACTATGCCATCTTGAATGCCTCACCTCTTTGGTCTGCAAAACCACATAAGCCAGATTTAAAATAGAGATGTTTTACGTTTGCTTTCTCCATTTTCATAATAAACTGTTTATATTAGATGTCCTCAAAGTGGCAGATTTTTAGGAAACATTAAGCTCCAAACAAGAAAAACTCCTTTCCAAGAAAGGAAGGAGAAAACGGAGCTGGCTGTGTGCGTTGCAGACTGAGCTGGGACCGCCCACAGAGCACTGTCCTGCTGATCCTTAGTCAGGACTAATCATTTTCCTTTGGCAAAGAAGAGAAAATTTCACATTAAACCTGTAGGTGCACAGTCACAGGGAAACCAGTGACTCGCGTTCACATCTTCAGCCCCTGAGCAATGTAAATTCAGAACAGAGAGAAGATTCTGGGAGATGGTGGGTAGCAGGATTCTGTATCCCCACACAAACAGCAATTTCACTTGCAGAATCTGTCCAGTGTAACTATTTTGGAACTCTGGAGTCTGATGAAGGCTTGCAACGCTCAGAGGAAAGCTTGGATGGTAGATTATGGTTATTTTTGGTCATTGTCAGCTCTTAGCAGAGTAGCAGCTACCCTTTTCTTATCTCCAGCCCTCAGCAGGAAGCTGTTACCTGTGTTCATGGAGCAGCTTGTATGCGGCTGGTGGGGGCTAGGGTGGGCAGCAAAGACTCTGTCCTCCAGATATTGGGGGATCTGTGTTTGGATCACTGTTACTGATCATGGAGTCGCAGACACAGAGGCAGCTGTTGTTGTACACCCCCAATTGTTGAACACCCCTCACTTTCCAGCTGAAGTGGCTTCTGGGAGTTAAATGGTTGGTGCCCTTCCCGCTCCCTTCATTGCTGTCTTTTTCCCCTTTGGGGAGTCAGATATTAAGATCAGATCAGATCAGATTAGATCAGTCGCTCAGTCGTGTCCGACTCTTTGCGACCCCATGAACCGCAGCACGCCAGGCCTCCCTGTCCATCACCAACTCCCGGAGGTCACTCAGACTCACATCCATTGAGACAGTGATGCCATCCAGCCATCTCATCCTCTGTCGTCCCCTTCTCCTCCTGCCCCCAATCCCTCCCAGCATCAGAGTCTTCTCCAATAAGTCAACTCTGCGCATGAGGTGGCCAAAATACTGGAGTTTCAGCTTTAGCATCATTCCTTCCAAAGAAATCCCAGGGCTGATCTCCTTCAGAATGGACTGGTTGAATCTCCTTGCAGTCCAAGGGACTCTCAAGAGTCTTCTCCAACACCACAGTTCAAAAGCATCAATTCTTCGGCGCTCAGCCTTCTTCACAGTCCAGCTCTCACATCCATACATGACCACAGGAAAGACCATAGCCTTGACTAGGCGAACCTTTGTTGGCAAAGTGATGTCTCTGCTTTTGAATATGCTATCTAAGTTGGTCATAACTTTCCTTCCAAGGAGTAAGCGTGTTTTAATTTCATGGCTGCAGTCACAATCTGCAGTGATTTTGGAGCCCAGAAAAATGAAGTATGACACTGTTTCCACTGTTTCTCCATCTATTTCCCATGTAGTGATGGGACCAGATGCCATGATCTTCATTTTCTGAATGTTGAGCTTTAAGCCAACCTTTTCACTCTCCACTTTCACTTTCATCAAGAGGCTTTTGAGTTCCTCTTCACTTTCTGCCATAAGGGTGGTGTCATCTGCATATCTGAGGTTATTGATATTTCTCCCGGCAATCTTGATTCCAGCTTGTGTTTCCTCCAGTCCAGCATTTCTCATGATGTACTCTGCATATAAGTTAAATAAACATGGTGACAATATACAGCCTTGACGTACTCCTTTTCCTATTTGGAACCAGTCTGTTGTTCCATGACCAGTTCTAACTGTTGCTTCCTGTCCTGTGTACAGATTTCTCAAGAGGCAGATCAGGTGGTCTGGTATTCCCATCTCTTTCAGAATTTTCCACAGTTTATTGTGATCTACACAGTCAAAGGCTTTGGCATAGTCAATAAAGCAGAAATAGATGTTTTTCTGCAACTCTCTTGCTTTTTCCATGATCCAGTGGATGTTAAGATATTCCAAAGCGAATGCCTATTTGGAGGAAATTAGAAAGTCACCATGCATGCCCAGAGAAAGGTACAGGTTCAGAAAAGACCTGAGACCTAAGGTTGACACCTCAGCAAACAGACATCCTACAATTAAAAAAACAAAAGCCAGCAAACCTCAGGAAGGGGAAGAATCTGATTTCCAGGGTTGCTTCATTGTTAGGTTGCAATGTCCAGTTTTGAACAACAACAACAAAAGCACAGTGGATACAAAGAAGTCAGGAAGTATAGCCCATTTCAAGGGAAAAAAAATAAATGAACCAACAGAACCTTCCCTGAGAAAGACCAAATGGCAGAATTGCTAGACAAAGACTTTAAAACACTGGATAATTATAGTAACTTAGTATTATTGTAAAACCAGTTTGTAACTCCACTTTTTGTTTTTTACTTGATTCAAGAAAATAATGCATTTTTAAAAATTGTTAGTCTAAAAGCTAGTATTCTTATACCTTTGGCTTAAAACTCCGTGTTTTATTTTCCCTATACTTTATGAAAGTGACGCATTGAGAAAACAATAATCATTTTATATTTTTGGACACATGTAAAGATACAGATTTGTATCTGAAAGTATAGTTTGTGTATATTTGTATAGTTTTGTAACTGAAAGTGTTGGGGTGGAGCTATAAACAAGCAGGGTTTTTATACATTATTGAAGTTAAATTGGTATAAATTTAAATTAGACTGTTATAATTTTAGGATATTATATGTAGTCCACATGGTAACCACGAAGAAAATAATTACAAAATATACACTAAAGGAAAGGAGAAAGGGCTTAAAACATTTCACTGCAAAAAAAAAAAAATCAAACACTGAAGAGCATAATTTGGGAAATGAGGGACCAAGAAACCTAGAAGGCATGTGGGAAAAAAATAGAAAAACAACACACGTTAAGTTACCCCCTCCTTACAATTATTTTAAATACAAAAGGGTTAAGCTCTCCAATTCAAAGACAGAGATTGGTAGAATAGAAAGCAAAAAAAGCTATGATCCAACTACATGCTGTCTACAAGAGACTCACTTTAGATCCAAAGACATGTAGACTGAAAGAGAAAGGATATTTTTACACCTCCGCTCACAGTAGCATCATTCACTGAAATAAAGAAGCAAGCCCAGTGTCCACGAGTAGATGAACGGATCAACAGAACATAGTGTATGCATACAATGGAATAACATCCAGACTTTTTGAAAAGGAAATTCTGATATATTCTACAATACCAATCACACTGGGAAACATTATGCTGAGGAAAATAAAGACATGTGGTATGATTTCACTTATATAAGATACTTCAAGTTGTCAACTCAATGGACACGAGTTTGAACAAACTCCAGGAGATCGTGAAGGAAGGCTAGCCTGGCGCCATGCAGTCCATGGGGTCACAAGGACATGACTTAGCAATTGAACAACAAGGAGTTGTCAGAATCATAGAGATAGAAAGTAGAATGTCGGTTGTTAGTGGATGGAGGGATGAGGAGTTATTGTTTAAAGGTTAAGTAGAGTTTAAAAGAATTTTAGTTTTGCAAAATGAAGAGCTCTGGAGATACACAGTGGTGATGTTTGCAAAACAGTATGAATTTACTCAGAATCACTGAACTGTACCTGTAAAAATGGAAAAGATTGTAAATTTTATTATGTGTCTTTTACTACCATAAAAAATGGAAGAAAAATACTAATCAAAAACACACAGGTCAGGTTTAGCGGTGCTAGAAACAGGGATGTCAAAGAGATACTAAAACCTCATAGACAAAAGAGTTGTCATGTTCCTGATCTAGGGCTGTTCTCAGCTGACCTTTTTCTTAAAACATCTTTCCTCTAATGTTGGGCTTTCGAGGCGGCACTAGTGGTAAAGAAGCTGCCTGCCAATGCAAGTAGATGTAAGAGACACAGGTTTGATCCCTGGGTTGGGAAGATCCCTTGGAGGAGGGCAAGGCAACCCACTCCAGTATTCTTGCTTGGAGAATCCCATGGACAGAGGAGCCCGGTGGGCTGCAGCCCATGGAGTTGCACAGAGTTGTACACAACTGAAGCAGCTTAGCACGAGCACACCTCTAATGCTGGCATGAGAGATTTGAGTTACCATGGTCACAAAGATCAGCTGTAACAGAGGACTGTATCAGGATGGTAACAATAACCCTATATGCGAGACAGCAAAAGAGACACAGATGTATAGAACAGTCTTTTGGACTCTGGGAGAAGGTGAGGGTGGGATGATCTGAGAGAATAGCATTGAAACATGTATATTATCATATGTGAAACAGATCGCCAGTCCAGGTTCGATGCATGAGACAGGGTGCTCAGGGCTGGTGCACTGGGATGAGCCAGAGGGATGGGATTGGGAGGGAGGTGGGGGTGGGGGTTCAGGATGGGGGACACATGTACACCCATGGCTGATTCATGTCAATGTATGGCAAAAACCACTACAATATTGTAAAGTAATTAGCCTCCAATTAAAAAAAAAAAAAAAAAAGAGGACTGTATCAGTGATCCAGAGTGATGGACAGTACGTTTAGGAACGGATTCAGGGGCACAGGTGGTTAGACCATGAAGCCACTCAGCGCTCCACATTGCCGCCACCCACAGGGAGACCAGTGGTAGTGCACTCATCAGTACCAGAAATAGTCCTGAAACACAGTTAAAAACAAGTAATCAAGAATAGGCAGACTCGGCGAGAACAAAGCTCTGTTGGCCCATCGTGACGTTCTCACGGAGTGCCCTTCTGGGGCAGCACACTTTGTCAGGTCTCCTGAGTCCATCCACACACCTCAATGTGCCCAACTCTAAACAGAAGACCCAAAAAGAAACAGAAAGAGAAACTAGTTTTTACTCCTCATTTACAAACACAGGTGCCCACACACACCTGTGGGAGGAGGAGGGGAAGCAAAGTTACAAGGCTGCAGTTAGTATCTCACAAATAGAAATAGTAGTGTGTGTGTGTGTGTTTTTATATAATTATAATACGTCCAACAGTCATCTCAAATCAGTATTGCAAAAGTCAGAGATAAAGTTATTTTCATGAGAGGCTAACTTCAAAGAACTGACCCAAGGATTCATTTCTGTTGAGAATTTGAGCAAAACACAATGATCGTTATGCTGGAGAGAGTAGCAGTTTCTGCCACTTGAACATAATGGGGACCTTGCTTCTCGTCAGAGCTCATGGACTGGGAAACTGTATAAGATGAAACCGTACTTCCTGCCTGAAGTAGTTTTTTAAATGATAATAACATAAACTAAGGCTTTCCCAGGTGGCTCAGTGGTAAAGAATCTGCCTGTCAGTGCGGGAGACGCAGGTTCGATCCCTGGGTCAGAAAGATCCCCTGGAGGAGGAAATGGCAGCCTGCTCCAGTATTCTTGCCTGGAAAATCCCATGGACAGAGGAGTCTGGCGGGCTATGGTCCATGGGGTCGCAGAGAGTCAGACAGGACTGAACATGCATGCACACTATATAAACTTAAAAAAAAAAAAAAAAAAAGGCTCTAGTCAAATCCTCGTCCTCTCCTGGGTTTTGCTTTCAACCTTGGCGATAAAGGTCACAGAACCAGCCTTCCATATTCATTCAGGAGTGGGAATGCCCCTGTATGCACAAGAACCGAGTTTGTTGTCTCCTCTCTCCATCACTTCCATGATAAAGGAAAAGAACCCACCCATCTTCACACTTTTGTAAATCAAGTTTGTTTGACAGTGAATTGTGGGGGTTAATGTTAAGTCATCAGCATGCTGAGCTCAACAGAATTAAACTCGCAGCCAGAGGTGAGTACAGTTTAATGATAAACAGATAAAGCAAGATGCTCAGAGGAGTATCTCGTACCAAGAATCTTCTCCAGCCTGTTTTAAGTGCTGTCATTGGAAAATAAATATGCTGCATTTGGGGGTTTTCAGGCAAAGAGTTCCTGTCAGACACTTCTCAGCTGTCGTCAACTGAATGAAGACACTTTCCTATTTCAGTAATTTAGACTTCAGCAATTTTTTTTTTATGTTCAAGCTAAAATAAGCCACCTAAACATAGGATAAGAGCTGATACTAAAATTATGAAGTCCTATGTTTTATTTATTACCGCTTGGAATTAAGATATCATTGCCTCTTCCCATGGGGTTCCATTTCCTGCCCCCAAGCTCCATGTGCCAGAGACTTAAATAGCAAAAGAAGTCATCCTTTAGAGACCTGTAAGGAAGAAGAATATTCCAAATGGGTTTTAGGAGCCACCTAAATATGTCTGATTACAGGGTGGGAGACAAGGCAGGAGTTGAACTTTGGGAACATGCCAATTCCACCCAATTTGAAAATTTAAGAAGAGCCAACTTGGCTGCAGCCACTCCTGTACTTAGTTCCAAAAGTAAATCAATAGGACAGAATTGGAACCTGCAGGTGGGATGAATTAATTGTCTTCAGGGTTATTGGTAATACCTAAATGCCTTTGTAAACTAAAAGTACTCCATAAAGATGTCATTATAAGTACCTCTGTCGTTGGAGGGGAGCATGATTGATAATGATAAAGTGAATTAAGAAAACAAAGTTGTATGTTATTTTTTTCACAGGAAGTAAAACATATCAAATTAGTAAATGGTAGAACCCGGAGAAGGCAATGGCACCCCACTCCAGTAATCTTGCCTGGAAAATCCATGGACAGAGGAGCCTGGTGGGCTGCAGTCCATGGGGTCGCTAAGAGTCGGACATGACTGAGCAACTTCACTTTCACTTTTCACTTTCATGCACTGGAGAAGGAAATGGCAACCCACTCCAGTGTTCTTGCCTGGAGAATCCCAGGGATGGGGTCACACAGAGTCGGACACGACTGAAGCGACTTAGCATAGCATAGCATAGCATAGCATAGCATGGTAGAACCATTCAGTTAAACCCCATCAAAGAGACAAACAGTTTATCTAGTAGCCCTAGTTCAAAGGACACCTCATTTTATATATTATTTGTAAAGTTTCCCTCTCCTGCTCTGAATGTTTCTCTTTTATTTATAGGGACCAGAATATAGATTTCATATATACATACATTTCGGGCTTTTGACTCTTATTGGTTAAATAATACAGTTGCCAACATAGCTCCCATCAGGGGATTTTTGAGGTTGTATCAGAGTTACCATATGTTTTCCTGACTTTTTTGAATAGCAAGCAGGAACCCACCGATAACTAACCTCTACTGAGTCCTGAGTCCAGGGTTATCCCCATGTGTTCAATGCTTCCCACACATTTACTCGTTTAATCTTTGCAACAACCTAGTAAGGGCAGGTATACTGTGATTCTTGCTTCATGATTTGAAAAGCTGAGGCTCAGAGGCCTGAAATAACTTGTCCAGAGAGTCAGTCTTAGGTCTATCCAGTACCACAAGCCACACATTCACCGTGTTTTGTCCGTGTATGTGCCCACAGTACCTATGTAGAGAATCATCAGTGACAAAAACATGAGACGTTGTGTTAACGTGGCCTCTTGTCTTCTCTTTTTCAACCCAGTGCCCACCTCCTCTGTTCTGACCACATTTCAACTCTCCCTTCATCTTCTTTTCTGAAGGCAAATACGCCATGCGAGACCTGGTCCACCGGCTTCCAGGCGGGAACAACAGCAACAACGCAGCGAGCAAGGCCATGTCGGATGACACAGTGACGGCCGTGTGCTGCACCCTTCACGAGGTGATCACCAAGAACATGGAGAACGCCAAGGCCTTACGGGATGCTGGGGGCATCGAGAAGCTGGTCGGCATCTCCAAAAGCAAAGGAGACAAGTAAGTCAGGCAGTGACCTCCTAATGCATACAACTGGTGTTGGTAGGTACAGGTCTAGGGCTTCCCCAGTGGCACCATGGGAAAGTATCTGCTTGCCAGTGCAGGAGACACAAGAGACAGGGGTTTGATCCCTAGGTCAGGAAGATCCCCTGGAGAAGGAAAAGACAACTCAATCCAGTATTGTTGCCTGGGATATCCCAGGGACAGAGGAGCCTGGCAGGCTACAGCCCATGGGGTCACAAAGAGCTGAACATGACTGAGAGTGCACGCACACACGCACAGACACAGTTCCAAGTGTACCCGACAACCCTTGGTTTTGGGTAACACTGCTGAATGTCACTGGGAAGCATTGGTGTCTGATCTTCAAGAGATGGAAGACAGCAGATGGCTTCCAGTCTTCCCACCCCACAAGGAAAGCTAGTCTTACTAATAATTTTGATTTGACAAATAACTCATGATTTGGTGACTCCTGGGATGTTGACAAGGTAGGCTTGACAATCCAGCATGCAATCTAGTGACCTGCATGTGGGCTTCCCTCATAGCTCTGTTGGTAAAGAATCTGCCTGCAATGCAGGAGACCCTGGTTCGTATTCCTGGGTCAGGAGGATCCGCTGGAGAAGGGATAGCTACCCACTCCAGTATTCTTGGACTTCCCTTGTGGCTTAGCTGGTGAAGAATCCGCCTGCAATGCGGGAGACCTGGGTTCAATCCCTGGGTTGGGAAAATCCCCTGGAGAAGGGAAAGGCTACCTACTCTAGTATTCAGGCCTGGAGAATTCTATGGTCTATATAGTCCATGGGGTTGCAAAGAATCAGACAGGACTGAGTGACTTTCACTTTTCATATGCAAGAAACAACCAGATTCATGAAGGTATTTTGTGGTGGTTGTTCCAATGTGGCTCCAAATCCAAGTGTTGATGATGGATCCACATCCTTTGTTTTGTGCCTCTTCAGTTCTGCGCAGCAAGGCATGCAGAGAGGGTGGGAGAGAAAACAGTGACAGAGTCAGAAAAAACTTAGTGCTTAACTACCACCTTCCCTTACCAACTGTGTGTTTGGGACAATTATGTCATTTAACAAGTCGTCATACTCATACTTTCCAATCTAAAGACAGCAGGGGGGACGGTCATAAAAGACTTCCTGGAAGAAGTAATAACCAGGTCTTAAATATTGAGCAGGATTTTCCCAGGGATGGAAGACGTGAGCAAGGAGGGCTTTTATGCCAGTGGATTAAAGAGAGAGAGGGTTTATGTCAAAGGACCACCACCACAAATTTGTGCCACCACCACAAATTGTAATGTTCCCAGTTCAATTTAAGAACCAGTGGTATTTTGCTGTATGTAACTTAAACATATCTTCACCAGCCACAGGGTTGGTATATCCATGAGCTGCCAATTTTACAAAAATGTTCACTAACCTTAATTAAATTTCGACTTCTGGAAGTCCCTCAATGTAATCAAATAAGATTAACAGAGTAAACCTTTTGTTATCAAGGGTCTGCTTCTTGACTACATTCCCTTTACATCTAAACGCCAAATAAGTTTTCTTTTGTTATTAAAGGCTTTAAAGGATGCACTTCAAGGCTTTTGGATATTCTCTCATTTCATTTAATTCGAGATACTATCATTGTGCAATAAAAAAGAAGTTTCAGGGGTTCTGTTTAAGTGCCCTGAGACCTCCAGATAGGTTCAATCAACAGTTCAGTATTAGGATTTGAACTTTTCCATATCAAATATAGAGAAACCCCACTGGACTTGTGTAATAATTGCACAGTACAGATGGTTGACTTGGATTATACCCTATAATGTTATACTTGGAGTAAAATGCTCTTCTCCATTGGCAGGAACCACGTGGTTCTCTTGTTTATTTATTTATTAGGACTGGGCAGAGGGGAGGTCTTTCCCTGAGGCTTTCTGTGAGCTGAGCGTGCAGGGCTTATCCTGGGGCCGCCAGCGAGGTCAGGGAAAGTACCACAGGCTTTGATTTTATTTTTTTTGTGTATTGTTGCCTGTGCTGGGTCCTTGTTGCTGCACTGGGGCTTTCCTCTAGTTGCGGCAGACAGGGCTGCTCCCCAGCTGCGGGGCCTGGGCTTATTGCAGTGGCCTCTCTTGTTATGGACCCCAGGCCCACAGGCTTCGGTAGCTGAAGCTCCCAGGTTCTGACTCACAGGCTCAGTGTTTGTGGCACACGGGCTTCATCGTTCCAGAGTACGTGGGATCTTCCTAAATCAGGGATCAAACCCACGTCTCCTGTAGTGGGAGGTGGATTCTTTCCCACTGAGCCACCAGGAAAGCCTCAGTTTTCTTTTTTATATGGCTTCAGTGTTGTTATTGTTCAGTCACTCAGTCGTGTCTGATTCTTTGTGACCCCGTGGACTGCAGCACTCCAGGCTTTCCTGTCCTTCACTTAGCTTCACATAGCATTAGCAGACCTTGGAAATCTCTAACTGAAATGCGTACCTGTTTTGGGCATTAGAAACTTAATACGTTGATGCTTTCTTAAACAAACGCACATGCATACACCATAAAACCACAGTCCACTCTGATATAATTGTCTATGTTCATGAGACGTTCAGAGAAGAAAGTATTGTCCCTGAATCATAAACCTATAGAGCTTTGGGAGGTTGTTATATGAATTCCTTCCATCTGTGTGAGCATCCCTATTGGGCCTTAAAGAGAAAAAAAAAAATACTTTTATCAGTCCTATGGTCAAAGAAAATTATTTGATAAAACTAATTAAAAATTCATTTGAAGAAACTCTCCATGAAGTCACATATATCGACATTGCCAATCCAGAAAATAATCCTGTTAGGTCTATTCCCGTCTGGATTGTTGCTAATGGGAGGTTCCTTTTACTACAAATAATCACAAATATATGCTTTAAATTGACTAAAAATTTCTTCATGGAAGAGATACTCACTTCATATCATTGTTTCTTGACCTTTCCCCCAACGTTTAGCAGTCTGGATTTATGAATTTAATAAGAAGTGTTGAATCCACTTGAGTCGAGCATTTCTCATTTAGAATTCTCCTGCTTGGTCTCATCCATTCTGTTCTGTGGTTTATCTCTTTTAGATAGTGACAAGTTTGGGGATCAAAGCAAGGTGTTTATAACTGGCCATAGCCTCATCTCCCACCTGCACTTCAGTTGGAATTTCGCTTCCCACTGCTCTTAAAATGCGTCCAGAAGAGTCACATTGTGTCTTAGCTCTAGACTCAACATTTGTCACTCAATTCTATCATGACAGTACATCTGAGAGTCCCACGGCCTTTTAGAAGTGTTTTAATGAAATAAAAATACTTTATTGAAAATAATTTTTTTTGGAATTGAAGATGATTTAATAATTGGAAAATGGAGGAATATCAGTTTGCTCTAGTTAATTCATAAAATGCTTGCAGACTTGCCCTCCTCCCAAAACTACTCAAACTTTTGTGATCACATGAGAAAACAAGATGAACAAACATGTATAGCTATGATTCTCCCTTTTATGTATGTATAGGTTTTATTTCTAAATATGCACAAGCTTAAGTATGCTATGATTTTGACGAGTCAGACTGCAAGTGCCAATCAAGCTGTGCTTGAACGGTATAACTCATCGTATCTTCCCAATACACTGGAACAGTTATTCTGGAATCCTGCAGCTGGAATGCCTGTGCTGAAAACCCACAATGAAATCGCACCGAGATTCTCAGCCACCGCTAATTTGACGAGTCTAGCGAAGGTCAAACATTGTGTAATTGTTAATGACTCTTATAGGAATCTTATACTTACTATTTTTGAAGTCTTGATAACTTATATTATTCTTTTCACATCATTCTAAACACACAGCATGGACATTCTGTCATATCCATCCGTTTCAAAAGTACATTTGTGTTTTTTCAGATTTTAACAGTCGTGTAGGAAATACTGTTGAATGTGTCACTGTATTTTGTCATAAGACAGAAAAGCCATTAACGGTCTCAACTGTTACTTGTCAGTAAGGAACTGTGTTTGTGGCTGAGGTTATAATCACTTGTCACATTAGAAGCACTCAGTTGTTCAAGTCCTTCAATCAACACTTATAGGTTTTCAAGTCGCCATAGTATCAAACTGGTCTAGTGGATGAATCAAAATTAACTAAAAAGAAAGCAGTATTTCTTTGACCTTCATCAGTTTTTATAACACTGTAGTATACTGGCATGTTAATAGAGAGGTTAAAAGCTGCAATTCATTCCACATTCTCAGTGTGTATTTTGAAACTAAGCAAGAAGTAGAAAAAAATTACAGCATCAGAGGACTTTTTGCATACTAAAATTTTCAACTGTATTATCACCACCTGAATATTATGTTTCTCTAGGGTTGCTTGACTTCTGTCATAGATACATATCTAGCTAGCAGTGATAAAATCCAGCAAAACATAGCATTTAATCTTTGCTCAGCATTGATTATAAAAGAATAGTGTGTGAGGATCATCAGAATTGCAGAGCTTCTCCCCAAGGAGCCTACATCAACTCTCCAGCACCAGGAAGACCAGCCCCGCGCTGGGAGAGCTGCAGGGCTGTAGGAAACATGGACTCTGCTCTTAAGGGTCTCACACACACTCTCATTCCAAGACTGAGCACTGAAGCAGTAGTTTGAAAAGAGCCTGGATCAGAGCACTTACTGATCTTAGAGAGCATCTCAGAGAAGCAGGAGGCAGCTGAGACTCCCTCTGGGGACAGAGATGCTCACAGCAGCCACTTTGGGAAGCTCGTTCTACTTTGCAGACACTGGTGCAAGCAAGTGCCATCTTAGGGTCCTCCTTCTAGCTTATTAGCACCAGGGGCTTACTTGCCCACCAGCCAGTCAGCCTGACTCCTGGTTCTCCTTAGGTTGAGAAGCTAGCTGTGCCTGGACCAGTAGCGTCCATACAGGGCCTGGCAGCCAACCAGACCACAGTGCAGTCACCTACCAGTGCACACGTAGTAGTTGCCACCCCCACACACAAAAAGAAGGGCTCACATGGCCCACAGGGAAGCGCCCCTAGAGCATACAGCTGTGGTGACTGCAGGAGAGTGTGCTCCTGGGCCTCATAGAACATCTACATAAGGCCGCTCCTCCAAGATCAGGAAATGTAACTTCAGACCTGCTTAATACACAGAAATAAAAACAGAGAGTACAGCAAAACGAAGTGACAGAGGAATATATTCCAAATAAAGGAACAAGATAAAACCTCAGAAGAAGAACTGAGGGAAGTAGAAATAATCTACCCAATAACGAGTTGAAGGTCATGATCATAAAGATGCTCAGGATAGTGAACACAGTAACAGGTTTAACAGAGAGTTTGACAATATAAAGAAGAATCAAACAGAATTGAAGGCTACAACCTTGTTGTTCAGTTGCTCAGTTCTTTCTGGCTCTTTGTGACTCCATGGACTGCAGCACACCAGGCTTCCCTGTCCTTGACTGTCTCCCAGACTGATGTCCACTGAGTCGGTGATGCCATCCAACCATCTCATCCTCTGTCATCCCCTTCTCCTCCCACTTTCAATCTTTCCCAGCATCAGGGTCTTTTCCAGTGAGTTGGCTCTTCGCATCAGGTAGCCAAAGTATTGGAGCTTCAGCTTCAACATCAGTCCTTCCAGTGAATATTCAGGACTGATTTCCTTTAAGATTGACGAGTTGGATCTCCTTGAAGTTCAAGGAACTCTCAAGAGTCTTCTCCAATACCACAGTTCAAAAGCGTCAATTGTTCAGCTCTCAGCCTTCTTTATGGTCCAGCTCTCACATCTGTACATGATTCCTGGAAAAACTGTAGCTTTGAGTATACTTGTATAACTTTGAGTATCTTTGTATAACTGAATTTTTTTTAATACACTAGAAAGAATGAGTAGTGTATTAGATGATACAGAAGAACAGAATAGCAAACTGGAAGACAGTAGTGGAAATCAACCAAGTTAAACAAATAAAATATTTTTAAATGAGTATAGTTTAAGATACCTTTAGGACACCATCAAGCATAGTAATACTGGCATTGTAGGGGTCCAGAAGGAAAAAAGAAAGAAAGGGCAGAGAATTTATTTGAAGGAATAATATTAATGGCTGAAAACTTCTCCAACTGGGAAAGAAAACAGACATCCAGGTCCAAGTACAGTGAGTCCCAAACAAGATGAACCCAAAGATGTCCTCACCAAGACACATTGTAATTAAGATGGCAAAAACTAGAGATAAAGACAGAATTTTAAAAGCAGCGAGAGAAAAGCAATTAGGTATGCACAGGGGAATTCCAATAAGTCTCTCAGCTGATATTGCAGACCAGAAGAGAGGGGCAAAAATAAGCAAAGGGAACCTAATTAAACTTAAAAGCTTTTGCACAGCACAGGAAACCATCAACAAAGTGAAAAGACAGCCTACTGAATGGGAAAAAAATTCACAAATGATATAACCAACAAGGGGTTAATATTTAAGATATATATATAATATTTTATATATATATATCATACAACTCAATAAACAACCTAATTAAAATTAGGCAGAAGACCAAAAAGACCTTTTTCTCCCCAAAGGAGACTTACAGATGACTAACAGGCACATGAAAAGATGCTCAATGTCACTGGTCATCAGGGAAATGCAAATCACAACCACAATGAGATATCACCTCACAGCTATCAGAATGGCTATTAAAAAGGACAAAAATAACAAGTGTTGGCAAAGATGTGAAGAAAAGGGGACTCTCGTACACTGTTGGTGGGGATATGAATTGGTACAGCCACTATAGAAAACAGTGTGGAGGGTCCTCAAAAAAGTAAAAATTGAACCACCATATGGTCCAGCAATTCCAGTTCTGCATAGTTTTCTAAAGAAAAAAAAAAACACTAATTGGAAAAAGTATATGAAAAGCTTCAGTGTTCATTGCAGCATTATTTACTACAATCTCCTTCTCCAGGGGATCTTCCCAACCCAGGGCTCAAACCCGGTCTCCTACATTGCAGGCCGACACTTTACCATCTGAGCCACCAGGGGAGCATATTTATTACAATATATATGTGTATATTGTATATATACATGTAGTAAATATATTATTTACCACAATATGTATGTGTATACACACACACACATATATGTACACAAGAGAATATTACTTGGCCATAAAAAAGAATAAAATATTGTCATTTTCAACAGTATAGATGGACCTAGAGGATATTATGCTATGTGAAATAAGTTAGAGAAATACAAATACCATATGATTTCACTTGTATGTGAAATCTGAAAAACAAAACAGAAGAACAAACATAACCAAACAGAACAGACCCAAAGGTATAGAGAAAAACAGGTAGCTGCCAGAGGAGAGAGGGATGGGGCGATGAGTGAAATGGGTGAGGGAGATTAAAAGGTACAAAATTTCAGTGGCAAAACAAATGAAACATAGGGATGAAGTACACAGCAGGGGGAATATAGTCAATAATATTGTAATAACTTTGTGTAGTGCCAGATGGTAAATAGAATTACCATAGTGGTTATTTTGCAATGCATATAGCTATCAGACCACCAGGAACTAACAGAGTATTGTAGGTCAATTATAATTCAATTGTTTAAAAAAGAGTAAAGTGTACCTGTATGTATATCCATGAAAAGATCTAGAATTCTCTGTCAAAAGAATTTAATATATTTAGAGCATGATACTAGCATAAATGTGAAATCATTTAGCAACTGTCCCTTTTAGGTAAAGAAAATATGTATTTCGCTTAAATATAGCTCATCTCATGGAGAAAAAAAATTTTTTTTTTTTTTTTTTAAATTTACAAGAGTACTATAGTTTTTCTTTTAAAAGTACAGAATATTAACTAAGAGGTTTTCAAACACAAAGTTGAATTCCAAGTCAGCAATAATAAGTAAGAGTGACTGTTCAAGGTTCCAGTAAGTAAATGGATGAAGAAACCTTAAACGTAGTTGTTCTACATTGCACAGTTGAAGACCCAGGAAAATAGCAGACATTTAATTGATCACATATTAAGATCCCATCATTTCATTGCAAAATACAGGTCCTTGCTTCCTAGGTGGCACTAGTGGTAAAGAACCTGCCTGCCAGTGAAGGTAGACAAAAGAGACGTGGGTTCGATCACTGGGTCAGGAAGATCCCCTAAAAGAGGGCACAGCAACCCACTCCAGTATTCTTGCCTGGAGAAGGCTGACAGGCTATAGTCCATAGGGTCACAAAGAGTTGGACACAACTGAATTGACTTAGCACACACACATCCATTTACTCTGGCTCTCAAGTCCAACCTCAACTTGATCCCATCTCACCATCTGCTCACTTTCCACTTTAAAGGCTATTTTATGTTAAAAGCAGTTTTGATCTCAATTCACATGTTCTCTTTGGGGAATCTGTGGGCCACTGCACCATGAGTCAGCTTCAGGGGTGGACTTCACATTGGCGTCCTCATGTGTGATTACGACCTGCCCAACTCCAGGAGTCCCCACATAAACCAAGGGTCAGCCAGCTATGATCCAAATCCCACTGTCCACCCTTTCTTGTAAATAACACTTGACTGGAACACAGCCACTTCCGTTCATGTATTATTTATGACTCCTCTCTTCCTGCAATGGCAGAGTTGAGTAGCCACAACCGAGAGCATATGGCCCACAAATCAAAGGATATTTGATAGCTGACCCTTTATAGCAAAAGTGTGCCAGCCCTTGAGATCAGGCACAATGCCATGTCAGCCACTCAGATCGTGAGGCTGGTTGTGGACTCAGCCCATTGGCGCAAAGAATCCGCAGGTAGTTAGCCGGGCCCTCACCACTCATCCAAGTGATTTCCAAGAATCAGATTGAATTGAATCAACACAGATGTCTCGACCTAGAGTCTGATCTGAGATGCAGGTTGACACCGAACCATTATTTAGTGATAGATTCATAAGGATTTCAAAGCCATGACTCAAAAAAAAAAAAAAAATGGTAAGAACTGCTAATCCAAAGGTTTACATGACCTTAGTTTCTCACTGTGGTCTGGAGGACAGAACGTGAATTGTATGAAGGGCTTTGTTTATAGATTCTTTTATCCATGCTTATTCCTCCACACAAATGCAAGAGAGCCCATGTGCCAGTGAGCGCACAGGTCATCTCCATGCCAATCGCCTCTGCTTTGCTTCCTTAGCAAATGGAAAGCAGTTCCCTGTACCCCTCAGGCAGAAGAGTAAATGCTATACAAGCTCTTACGCTTCAGCTGAGAAAATGAGTATCTTTTTTTTTCTCCTTACTCCTTGCTTGCGCTCAGTCATGCCCAACTCTTTGTGACCCTTTCTACTGCCTGCCAGGCTCCTCTGTTCATGGGATTTCCCAGGCAAGAATACTGGAGTGGGTTATCATTTCCTCCCCCAGGGGATCTTCCTAACCCAAGGATCGAACCCAAGTCTCCTGTGTCTCCTTTTTGTATGCGTTGTATGTGGATTCTTTACCCACTGAGCCATCTACATGGGTTAGACAACACAGCTATTAAAACCCTTTAATCTTGCTTTTCCTGGTCAAGATTCTGTCTGTTCCATTTTCTAGTCCAGCGCTGAACCTGTGTTCTGACTCAGTGCACTGCTCTTGGGTTTGCATTGTGAAAATTCTTTGCCAAATTACAATACCTTCCTCCCCCCACCCCGACCCTGCCCCCTGCAATGGGTGTCGGGGGGAGAATGAGGTTGGACACTGGTGACCTGCATCCTTTGCACTGTCCAGACTGGAGAAAGAAAAGGGTCAGAAAAGCCACGAGGCTTTTATTCTCTCTATTCTTGCTGTTTCCTGCCAAGTCACGTGAAGCCCAGCTGTCCCGCTCACCACTTGTGTGTCCTGTCTTTTCTTTATCAGACATTCTCCGAAGGTGGTCAAGGCGGCATCTCAGGTCCTCAACAGCATGTGGCAATACCGAGATCTGAGGAGTCTCTACAAAAAGGTAAGGTTTGCTTTACCTTCTTGGCCGTGAGCTGCACACAGACCCTGAGCCTAAAGACAATGTTTGGTCAAAACAAGATGTGTCACAGATACAAAGAACCTTGTCAGAGAGTTTGAGCAACTGAAACACAAGTGAAACAAGAAAATCAGTAAAGAAGCAAAAAAAAAGGGTCGCTAAGTGTCCCCTGAATATATCCTAAGACCCATGAACTTTCTGGATTGGACAGATCTATAACCATAGAGTCTTACCTTCAAGAAAAATAAGTTTGTGTCTGAGCTTCTATATTGTATAAGAGACTGAAAAGCAATGAACTGAGGGATTTTGCACACACTCTCACACAGAAGCGTCAACAAGTGCCAGTAAATAACTGAAGTCATTGTGGAGAGGAGACTGGGAAAAAAAAAAAGGCAAAAGGCAGTTCAGGAGACTGAGAAGTCTTGCAACCTAGGAATACTGAGTAGAGACCTGAGTTCCACATCCAAGACATTGACCGGTTCACACGCAGGTGAAGGGCTGATAATCCTAATGACAATAGTAGATCGTAGGAAGAGGCTGGGCGTTTGCTCAGAAGACTCCCCAGAGGCAGGCAGAAATTTATGTCATACATTTCAAAGGGGACTTCCTCCCCAAAATAGTTTAGAAACATAACCTAAAGCAAAAAGGTCACATCTAGAAATTTTGATTATATGATTCTTTCCCACATGTTCATAAACAAAGGATGCACAACTTTTCTTTTTGGTTAGGAGCAAAGAGTTCTTTTAACAGTGTCCCCCAGAAGTTACTGTTTTGTTGTTACCGCACAGCATATGTGCATTGTTTCAATGATCAGAGTTCTCAGGATAGATCTGAGTTAACAAATGGAGCCGAGAACATCAATGATAGGCAGGGAGAACAGCATGGACATTGGTCTCCATAGGGATTCAAAAGCGTGAACAGGGCTTCAGCATCAACTTCCCAGAGCACTGCCTTGCCTCCCCTGGCAGCCTGCATGGAGGAGGGGGAAGCCAAGAATCACTGTCACGTTGGTCCCCAGCATCCCAGTCTTGGGATGGGAGGTGGGGCCGCATCAAGAGGCTCGAGAGGGGTAAGAGAGGGCAAGATCCATCTTGCCAGAGGGAAAATTGATCTTTTTCTAAGCCTGTGGGAGGAAGTTAAATATTTAATGACTGACTCTACTAAGTTAGAGTATATTTCTAGATTTCTCCAAGGTCTTCCTATTTCCTGTAAGCCTTGCTTTGAACTTCAATTTAAAGTTTAGCCCATATATTTCAGAAATCTCTTTCAAGATTTTTCTGTTCCTTAAGAGGAAGTATGTTTAGGCTGAAATATTGCAGAAGTGTTCTGGATTAATTATATCGTTTCCTAAATATCTTGCTGTTTGTCTAAAGTGTTTTGAGTTCCATTCTGCCTGTTTTGTTTGAAATGCACATCCCTTGGTTCCTTCTGGGACTCTTTCAGAAGCCAAATGAATTCCCTCCAGGGACAGGATCCTTCAGCTAAACAGGCAGCCAGACACAAAGAACACACTATAAATTAGAAAAGAGCTGGACGTTCTGAATCAGTGGCTCTGGAAATTCAATGAAATATTACTGCCTCGAATACACTCCACTTCCCCTGAATTCCAACCATTTCTTTGCTGGAATATACCTTCTCATACTTCTGTGCATTGAAGGGAAACGGCTTTTAGAGACTCCACAAGTTATTTGTTGAATCGTAGTATGAGTTTTCCATTTTAGTTTTTTCTGTGTTGGTAGTAGGGATCAGAAAGTGTAATTGTCTTTCGCTTGCCATGAGGAAAAAAAAAAAAAGAGTATGTTGTCAGAAATTTAATGGTGCTAAAACTCAAGAGCTATAGAGGGTTTAAAATGTGTCTTAATGTGAGGAGATTCAAGAAAGACAGGCTGGAGAAGCTGAAGGTGATGTTGTCGGTTGATCCATGATTTTAAAATATTGAGAAAGAGCTGTTGTTCTTATGATTTCCAAATTGTGCAGTTGCCAAATGAAATGAGGACTTTATGCTCAATGTAAGTGCTACAATGGCAAAATACAAAATTCACAAAAGCTCTTCTTTTTGAAAGGTCCTGTGGTGAGAAAATCCAAATTCATTCATCCTTATGAATTGTTTTTAATCAGTGAGGCAATAGATTTCTATTTTGTTCTTCACTGACAGTTGAGAGATCATTTTGAAATGCCTGATCCATATCTATAATTATTCGTCTTTCTAATCTGTTTATTAAATACCTATTATAGGCTTAGGAAAGGACGAGTTCCAAAGAAATGTGACATGTAGAGCAGCTACTGTGGATGAAAGTGAAATATGGAACAGTGATTGGCAACTGCATTAGGCTCAGATTTATGTATTATGGATTTACTGGATAAATTAAGAGCAAGAACATTACAGAAAAAAATCTTGAAGAATCTATAGAGTTTGCATGAATTAGGAGATAAGAGGAAAAGAGCATTATGGACAAGAGGGAAACACACAAGTAGATAGATGTAAATTGAAATAACAATGGCATATCTAGGGAATGGAATTAAAGATCCACCTGTCATTGGCTTATTTCCTCCTTAGGACCCAAGCACAGAGGCCAGAACCACATTTCCTTTAGCTCAACTACTTTATTTCACTTAGAGATCCATTTAATAAATCAGAATATTCTTTTGGCTGGGTGTGTTGACCACAATATGTTGGAGTCCAGACACATTGTGAGCCAAAACGGATTTGCATCATCCAAGCTTCAACTTCAATGAGGCCTGGACTTCTGATTTTTCTCCCCTAAAGGAAAAGAAACAGAAGAATGTTATCACACAAAGGCTAAATAATGCATCACCTTAAAAAAAAATCCTTAAGATTAGATAACCACAAAGAGAAGTTTCAAATATCTTTATCATCTGTATTTGTGCAGAGGATGTTTTCTAAATGGAAAGAAGGTGAGCCTTGGAGCAGACTTGATAGAGAGCTGAAAGAAAAGCAGGCGATCAAAAGTTCTTGACGCTTTGAACACTGGTACTTTTAAAAAAAGTTGCAGTCATGACTGACAGTGTGATTATGTCTGATGATGGTAGGGTTTGTTGGGACAACTGGTTTTGAAAGAAAGGAGATAAATTTGAGGGGAGGGGGAGATGGGGACATAGAATTATAAAATTGCAGAAAGCATTTCTTATAAACCCTTACATAATATCTTAATCATATGCACATCTCAAAAAAAATATAGTTATATTATTTGGGATACAGGCTAAGTTACTCTTAACAGGGAGACTCAAAACTTCAGAAATGCAAGCTAAACAAGTATCCCTTTCTGTTGCATGGGCCTGTACCTGGTTAGGCAGGTGGTCCCGAGTCAGCGGTGACCCTGGACCTGACTTGTTATCCCGCCTTGTACTATGGTAGCGTCGTTGCCTGTGTGTACAAGCTCCCTAACTGAGCTCTTGCACTCTCACTGCAGCCCGTAGGGAAAGTGGGGGCAAGTGATGTTCTCTGAAGCATGTGATGCAAAAGGGACCAACCTTCTGCTCCCCTGCCACCACCAAGAACTCAATCATGTGGCCACAGCCACGTACCCGGCTGTGAGAGAGGGTAGGAAAAGTGAGCCACCAGGAACCCTGCTAAAGCTTCGTGGCAGGAGGAGGGAGTTATTTTACTAAAAGAAGGAAGGTGTCGTATCAGCTCCAGGAATCATTTCCTTTTGTTCAAATGTCTGGTTAGCCAAAAAGTTTATTCTAATTTTTCTGTAACTTCATGTAGAAAAACCCAAACAAACTTTCTGGCTAACTGAGTATTTTAACTATACACTGCAAATCACTAAGGGGGCATATTGTTCCATTTTGGGGTGGCTATGATTTTTCAGAACTCTTATATGAAGTAAAAATCTCCGTATGTGTACTATCTGTCCTCCAATGCTATACTGAAAAATCTACTTTCTCTTCTCTAGGATAGCCTTCCTATTTTTGAAGACAGTCATCATGTCTCCACAAGGTCATCCCTTTTCAGTTGTAGGGATAGCAACATTTATTATTACTACAGCTGTCAAAAAAAAAAAAAGCAAAACCTAAAAATTGAAAGTTACATTTTCATCACTGTGCAAAACTTAGAACTTAAGGCCAGGACACAGCAGCGGGGCAGCCCCCGTTGTCAAGTAGAGAGAGACAGTTTTTCCGGCGTTCAGCTTATAATGCTTAGGTTCATTACTTTGCTCTAAGTATTGCAAAGAGCTCTAGAAAGAACAGCATCTACTCAGCCACTCTATGAGCAAAGTCCTTTGTTCATAAATGCAGGGATCAGATCAAAGACAGATCAGATATCAGAATCAAACTCTGCTGATGGTCACCAAGGTTAGAAACCAGACTCATTCTCCCCCACGAATAGTCATGGCCTTGTGTTTCTATAGTTGTGGTCCTGTGGGGTCCCCCACCCTCCTACCCCTCCCCAATACCCCTTGACCCTCCCATGCCTCCCCTCCCCACTCCCCTGCCAACCCTCCCATCCTTGCCCCTTGGGATCTTGCTCGGTGAGCTTGTGTCTCAAAGAATGCCAAACCACCTGTGCTTGAAAACTTGAAACCGAACAAGGTAGTCTTTCTGTGGATAGAGATATTGTATTCACTGTTGCCGTCTGGATGAGAGAAACAAAGCATAAAACTAATCTTTAAATGTCCTTCCTTTTATTGTCAGGAAGACAGACTCTCGGGCCACAGGTACCACTCAGCCAGTGAATAATGAGCTTTGATGGGAGTGAAGTCATGCCCTTCACGGCCTGAATCACTCAGGACTCTCTTTTCCTGCTGCCGTGGGATTCATTACATTGGTCCCACCACTGTTGCACTCACAAAACGAGAAATCAATAAGTAATTATGGATAGGGAAGGGATGCCTGCAGATTTCCTCAAATGACCAAACCACAGCGGGTGAGCCAGTGGACACAGCGCTCGCAGTGTCTTTCGCTGCTTCCAGGAAACTGGCCTCTGTACCTCGATGAGTCAGTGGTCCTGATCCCTGTGAATTGAAGTCACGGTTCACATTTCATGTCCCTCATCACTCTCCCTTGCTGGACATTTAAAAATCAATACTGGATTGCAGCGAGAACTAGAAAGATATTTTGAAATATTGTCCAGGAAAACACACAAGATGATCAAAATTCAAAATTTTGATCTCAAAGCTTTGCAGCAAGAGGAGCAAGAAATACTTTTATACTTGCTGTAGCATGTTGCCATCTTGAGAATAAATAGATGTTTTTCCTTGGCGCGTGTTTAAGGTGGTGATGGAAAAGCAGTAAGTCCTCTATGGAAATGAATGACTGAACGTAGGGCTGTCATTCTATCAGGGAAATTGCCCACCAGGAATTTATTCATCTTTCTACTGTACTGGAAAATTCTTCACCAAGAAATGACTAGAAGCACATGAAAACTTTTGATCACAGTCTTCTTTCTTGCATTTTTTAATTAATTAATTTTTTTTATTGAAGGATAATTGCTTTACAGAATTTTGTTGTTTTCTGTCAAACCTCAACATGAATCAGCCCTAGGTGTACATATATCCCCTCCCATCTCTCTCCCCACCCCACCCCTCTAGGTTGATATCGAGCCCCTAGTTGAGTTTCCTGAGCCATACATACAGCAAATTCCTGTTGACTATCTATTTTACATATGGTAATGTAATTTTCCATCATTAGAGGAAAATTGCGTTACACTGTTGTGTTGGTTTCTGCCCTATGACAACGTGAATCAGCCATAATTATGGTCAGGCTCTTAAATAATCTGAATGCTGTGTCCTCCAGATTTACAACTGTAGCTCGAGTTCGTCTCTAAATCACTGCACATCAAGCTCGGGTAGGAAACAAAGAGGCTGAGGTTAAACTCAGTGATGATGCTGTCTCCTCCATAAATCTGGGCGTTTGCGTGTTGATTTTTGTATCGACCAATAAGGCCCTCCTTCATGAGGTCCGCTGACCTCTCGGAGACCATTCTCAGACACTCATCATATGATATCTGTCCAAAAACAAAGGCACAAATGGGAACAGAAGCAAAAATCAATTGTGCAGAAGTGGAAATCGATGCACATGGCAGTTGCTAAACAAGAAGTGACTAAGTTAGAGCTGCTGTGGGGCTGGACCTCCCAGCTGGGGAAATTCTACCCAAGCAGCATCTAAGTCCAATGTTTCCTTTCTGCCTCTGCTCTCCCAGGTGGCTTTACCGTAGCATTTTAAATCAGGACTTCCAAAAGTACCCCAGAGACAAAAGCAGGGGAAAAGGATTGAATTGGGAACTAGAAAACTCACTAAACTTTTCTTTTTTTGGAACTGAAGTTGATTTTCAATGTTGTATTAGTTTCAGGTGTACAACAAAGTGATTCAGTTACACGTATACATACTGTTGGGAGAAGGCAATGGCACCCCACTCCAGTACTTTTGCCTAGAAAATCCCATGGATGGAGGAGCCTGGTAGGCTGCAGTCCATGGGGTCGCTAGAGTCGGACACAACTGAGCGACTTCACTCTGACTTTTCACTTTCATGCATTGGAGAAGGCAATGGCAACCCACTCCAGTGTTCTTGCCTGGAGAATCCCAGGGACGGGGAAGCCTGGTGGGCTGCCGTCTATGGGATCGCACAGAGTCGGACACGATTGAAGAGACTTAGCATACATACTGTTGTGTAGCCTCTAAGTCATGTCCAACTCTTTTGCGACCCCCATGGACTGTAGCAGCACCACGGACAGGCTCCTGTGTCCATGGGTTTCTCCGGGCAAGAATACTGGAGTGGTTTGCCGTGCCCTCCTCCAGGGGATCTTCCCGATGCAAAGACTGAACCCACGTCTCCTGCAGCCCCTTCATTGCAGGTAGATTCTTTACCACTGAGCCACCAGGGAAGCCCTATATTCGATGGTAAAGGATCCGCCTGCAATGTGGGAGACTTGGGTTTGATCCCCGGATCAGGAAGATCCCCTGGAGAAAGGAATGGCTACCCACTCCAGTATTTTAAGGACTTCCCTGGTGGCTCAGATGGTTAAAAAAAAAAAAAAACATCTGCCTGCAGTGCAGAATTCCACGGACAGAGGAGCCTGGCGAGCTACAGTCTGTGGGATTGCAAAGAGCTGGACATGACTGAGTGACTGTCACTTTCACATTTATATTCTCATTTAGATTCTTTTCCCTTATAGGTTATTATAAGGGACTGAATATCGTTCCCTATGCTATACAATAGGACCTTATTCTGTTATTTATCTATTTTTCTATTTAACAGTGTGTATCCATTAATTTCAAACTTCTAATTTATTCCCCCATTTCTACTTTAGTACCCATAAATTTGTTTTCTATGTCTATGAGTCTATTTCTGTTTTGTAAATAAGTTCATTTGTATCATTTTTTAAGATTCCATCTGTAAATGATATCATATTTGTCTTTCTCTGTCTAACTGACTTCACTTAGTATGAGATTCTCTGGGTCCATCCGTATTGCTGCAGATGGCATTGTTTCCTTCTTTTTAGGGCTGGTCTAGTCGGGGACGGCAATGGCACCCCACCCCAGTACTTTTGCCTGGAAAATCCCATGGACGGAGGATCCTGGTAGGCTCCAGTCCATGGGGTCGCTAAGAGTCGGACACGACTGAGCGACTTCACTTTCACTTTTCACTTTCATGCATTGGAGAAGGAAATGGCAACCCACTCCAGTATTCTTGCCTGGAGAATCCCAGGGACGGGGGAGCCTGATGAGCTTCTGTCTATGGGGTCGCACAGAGTCGGACACGACTGAAGCAACTTAGCAGCAGCAACAGCATATTCCCTGTGGGTTTCTCAGGTGGCTCAGTGGTAAAGAATCCACCTACCAATGCAGGAGTTGCTGGTTTGATCTCTGGGTCAGGACGATCCCCTGAAGAAGAAAATGGCAACCCAATCCAGGATTTTTGCCTGGGAAATCCCATGGACAGAGGAACCTGACAGGCTACAGTCCCTGGGGTCACAAAGAGTCAGAAACAACTTAGTGTCTAAACAACAAATCCTCCTCTTACATGTGTACCACGTCTTTTTTATCCGTTCATCTGTTCATGGACACTTAGGTTTCTTCCATTTTTGGCTACTGTGAATAGTGACACTATGAACTTTAGGGTACGTGTCCCTTCCTGAATTCGAAAAAAAGCTAAGTTTAATGTAAATCTACCACCATTCTTGTTACTTTGGGCAATACACTCAAGCTCACCCTTCCTTCTTCTAGTAGATGGAATGAGCTACGTCTAAAGGTGCTTTCATTTGCTTGGGGAGAAAGGATGTGATCAGTTTCTTGTCTCTTCCTACCTCACCTGCTCCCCATCTCATAAGCTATTCCTTCTTGTGTCCCAGTGCCCCGCACCCCCACCCTCCTCCCAGGCTCTGCCAGGAAAGGGGGATCAGCAGAGAGGAGAGAGACCCTGGCCACACAGCTGTACCCTGGCCTTGGTACACTCAGCCTACAACAGATGCCCACGTGCTGGCTCCTTCTCTCATGAGGACAGTGGTGTGGTTTGCTGACACGTGCAGCTCAACTTTTGCAACCTTATGGACCGTAGCCTGCCAGGCTCCTCTGCCTGTGGGATTCTCCATGCAGGCATACCAGAGTGTGTTGCTATGCCCTCCTCCAGGGGGTCTTCCCAACTCAGGAATCGAATCTGAATCTCTCATGTGTCCTGAATTGGCAGGCGGGCTCGGTATTTAATACCAACCTCCAGCTGAGGACTGCTGGCCTGGACCTGACCTCTTCCAGCTAACTGCTCCAGGCTCTCCATGCACCTAAGGCTTCCACTACCCTGCACTGAGACGGGAGCAGATACACATTTCCCACCCCGTAGCTTAATGTGGGAATTCCTGTTTAAGAAGAATATACTTTATGAATATAAAATTTCCTACAGGACTTGGAGGGGGCTCATGCAGTGGACGATACTGAAACCTAAGCTTCTTGAGCTCCATGGTTGGTCCACTTCTGGCACTGAGTCTGTGGTTCACCCTGATTGTGGTAATTCCTACAACCCCCAAAATCCAGAGAGCCCGTGGCCAGGCAAAATAAGGAGCTCACTTCCCAGGCTTCAGGAGATGGGGGGTAGGCTGGGGAATGCCCAGCCCATCAGCTGCCTTCAAGGAAGCCCTCGCCACCAACATTCTCCACCCACTAGTGAATTCTCAGCCTAAACTCATGTAATCTGGAGGTGGGGCATGTGTTAATACTGCAGAACCTTATTTTATCCCCCACGTTCTCAAGGATGAATGGATGATCTAATTTTTTACTTTGAGAATATATGTGGAGTAATGGGGCATCTGTTGTTCCCTGCTTTGGGACCTTAGCCAAAACACAGGCAATGGAAGAAAATTATATTAACATCCTGTCACAGTACCTTGTTGCAGGTATTTAATCATCTAAAGTTGTCCTCAGGTCCAATCAGTTGTGTCTCACACCCCAAATAAACATGGCTTACAGCAGTTAGAAATTAATCACCCTCTGTTAGTTTCCTTTTGCTGCATTAACAGATTACAACAAACTCTGTGGCTTAAACACAAATTCATGATCTGAACAGTTCTTGAGGGCAGAAGTGCAAAGTAGGTTTCACTGGGCTGAAATCAAAGGGTTGGCTCTTCAGTGAGTAGAAGTGGAGCTTTGGGGAACTCCCGCAGCTGGGGTTGGGGACAAAAAGAAGAGGAGCCAAGAAGGGGGATTTGACTCCTTTCTTCTGTCATCCCTGCCCAGCTAGCACAGTGTCCTATGCCTGCCTCACCTGCTCCTCCCTGTCATCTCTTTAAGTCTGGAGCTGAGATTTTCAGCATTGTTATGTCGTCAGGCTGTCCCTAAGTCATGTCTGACACTGCAGCCCCATGGACTACAGCACACCAGGCTTCCCCGTCCTTCACCATCTCCCAGAGCTTGCTCAAACTCATGTCTATTGAATTAGTGATGCCACCCAACCATCTCATCCTCTGTCACTCCCTTCTCCTCCTCCCCTCAATCTTTCCCATCATCAGGGTCTTTTGTAATGAGTTAGCTCTTCACATCAGGTGGCCAAAGGATTGAAGCTTCAGCATCAGTCCTTCCAATGAATATTCAGGGTCGATTTCCTTCAGGATTGACTGGATGGATCTCCTTGGAGTCCAAGGGTCAACATGGTAGCCATTAGTGAGGGGTTGGCTATTGAACCTTTGAAATATGATTAGTCCTCTTTGAGATATTCTCTGGGCTCAGTGGTAAAGAATTGCCTGCCAATGCAGGAGACTCGAGTTCAATCCCTGGGTCAAGAAGATCCCCTGGAGGAGGTCATGGCAGTCCACTCCAGTATTCTTGTCAGGGAAGTCCCATGGATGTAGGAGCCTGAGAGGCCGGATTTTAAAATCCCATATTTTAGATACATGGGATTAAATAAATATAATATTAAAGTTAAAAAACAAAAACTGTTGGTCCTGGATGCACCCCCTCCTGAAGCTGTCTAGAGAATCCATTTCCTTGCCTTTTCCAGCTTATAGAGGCCGCCGCTCCCTTCAGCCTTTTGCCCCCTTCCCATCATCTAAGCAGGCAGCATGGCTTCTCTGATTTTCTATCTCTCTGCTTCCGTCGTCTCATCACCTTCTCTGAATGCCTGCCTCCTGTGTCTCTCTTTGAAGACCCTTGTGGCTGCATTGGGTCCACTTGGATAATTCAGTGTAATCTCCCTCTTTCAAGAGCTTTAACTTCACCACACCTGCAGAGTCCCTTTGCTACATACCGTAGCCTGTCACAGATTCTAGGTAAGAAGGATGTGGGTATCTTTGGTGGAGGGAGCATATTATTTAGCCAATCACACCCTGTCACATTGGAGTCTAATTGTCTGGATCTGGTATCACACCTCTCGGACCAGGGTTTTGGCTCCTTCAAACTCTGTGATCACCACCTCTAGAGGGTTGCCCTCATCTGCATTCTCCTCCTTGCCCTCAGCCTGTCCACGTTCCAGTGGAAAAGGGTGGGGAAAGGCATCCTTTTTTTTTTTTTTTTAAGTAGGGGTGGGGGGTGCCTTTGTAAATACTTTCAGAGCTTAGTCACGTGGCCAAATCTCCCAGCAAGAGAGGCTGAGACATGGTCCAAGTGAAAAACAGTTTCTATTACAAAGTGGGAAAATGAGAGAAAAGTCTACCAAGATGTTTATGCCCGAGAATGTTATACCCATGCTGATGGCAACAGTCCTCTCGATCTCTGTACCCAGTTCTTTATAAAAACCTCATTTTGAGAGATCCTACCATGCTTCCGTTTGGTACCAGTTAACTCCTGGTAGTTAACCATGACATACTTTCTTCAACCAAATTATATCAGTTTCTTTCTAGCTTGTCAAATCTTCTTAGTGATATCGGTTCTTTAGAATTAGTTCAATGGTGATAAATTGAATTCCTAAGATGGATTTACTCAATATTTGCTTTTAAAAGATGATGTGTGTGTGTAAAGTCACTTCATCATGTCTGATTCTTTGCAACCTTATGAACTGGAACCCAACAGGCTCTCCTGTCCATGGGATTCTCCAAGCAGGCATACTGGAGTGGGTTGCCATGTGGATCTTCCTGAATCAGGCATTAAACACAAGTCTCTTGTGTCTTCTGCATTGATAGGCGAGTTCTTTATCACTAGCGCCACCTGGGGAGCCCTTAGACGATGGTACATACTGTGAAAGACTCTTATCCTTACATATACTGTACCTTTAAGTAGCCAAGTCAATTTAATTAAATTTCATTAGAAGCACCAGAGCTGAAACAAACTAATGAACATAACCGGTGTGTCAGGTGGTATTTATTTTTGCATTAAACTGCAAATACTCCCTTTTGGTCCTTGAAGATTTAGTCTAAATATTTAATTCTAATAGCTTTTGGAATTGTTGATGGAATTAGTTTTAATGACTCTTTTAACAAACAGTTTACCTTAAAAATAGATGGAAGCTTGTTTTGTTATAGTGAAGAGGAACTCTGAGTTTATCCTCAGGGAAAATCTGGCTTGGTCTTCAATCGCATACGCTCTGAATAGTCTGTTTCCTTTTTTTTTTTTTTCTCTATAATACCCTTTATTAAAATAAGGAGAATGTTTGTATAGCTACCACTAATTTGGGATCTTTTCTTTCTCTGCTTCATGTGATTACATCAACAGGTTTATTCCACTTAAAAAATGACTGGAAAACTGGCACAATTTTGAGCAATCAAATTTTTCTTAAGTGAGCAGTGTCTCAGCTGGTTACCTTTTTCAGTGCATGGCAACAATTCAAATTTTAACTTTCATTTAAAAAATAGGTTCCTGATGAAGTGATTGAAGTACAAGCTGTAAATGTCCTGGGTTGAATGAGTGGATGAACTTGAGTTGCTTAAAAGCTCCAAGGATTTACACCACCCTTTCTTTATATCTCAAGTCACTCATAGCAAATTAGAATTGACAAGTTTTATGCGCCAAGAGCCTTCAAGGACAGCTAACACACACAAAAAAAACGTATTTGTTACTTCAGAACTAAAGAGTCTCTCTATGCCTATTGAAAAATCCTTGTTTAGATTCCAACTAAATCTTACCAGATTAAAGAAGCTCCAAAACTGTTTTCAAAGAGAGGAAAAACATATACTGGCCGACAGTGTCCTCATATCTATTTTGGGTGCCAGGGAATATCCTCAGTGGAAAGAACAACTATTCTCCATTTTCAAGGTTAATTATTTATTGAAGCTTTTGTCCAAGTCAGAGATGTCATTTATCACTAGAAAAGATTTGTTGCTTCTACATTCTAAGTATGGAAGACGTAACTTCCAAATCTCACTTTGAAAAGAGAACTGCGGGACACTCCCCATGTAACTTACCATCGCAGCTGTAGATATTCACTGACTTTGTCACTTTCTGCCCCATCATTGTCTAATCACTAAAGGGCACCTCTTCCACAGGTCATAGATCACAGAAAAAGTAACATGAAATCCCATGCCCTCTTTGTTTTCTATTTGGAGGATAATTGTTTTACAGTGTTGTGTCCGTTTCTGCTATACTGCATTGTGAATCAGCTGTAAGTATACATATATATTACATATACATACATATGTGCTGCTGCTAAGTTGCTTCAGTCGTGTCCAGTTCTGTGCGACCCCGTAGACGGGGACCCACCAGGCTCCCCCGTCCCTGGGATTCTCCAGGCAAGAACACTGGAGTGGGTTGCGATTGCCTTCTCCACATGTAAGTATACATATACATTGGAGAAGGCAATGGCAACCCACTCCAGTACTCTTGCCTGGAAACTCCCATGGATGGAGGAGCCTGGTAGGCTGCAGTCCATGAGGTCGCGAAGAGTCGGACACGACTGAGTGACTTTCACTTTTCACTTTCTGGCATTGGAGAAGGAAACGGCAACCCACTCCAGTCTTCTTGCCTGGAGAATCCCAGGGACGGCGAAGCCTGGTGGGCTGCCATCTATGGGGTCGCACAGAGTTGGACACGACTGAAGTGACTTAGCAGCAGCAGCATATATATACATATATCCAAAATCACTGCAAATGGTGACTGCAGACATGAAATTAAAAGACGCTTACTCCTTGGAAGAAAAATTTTGACCAACCTAGACAGCATATTAAAAAACAGAGACATTACTTTGCCAATGAAGGTCCACCTAGTCAGAGCTATGGTTTTTCCAGTAGTCATGTATGGATGTGAGAGTTGGACTATAAAGAAAGTTGAACTCTGGAGAAATGCCTGTTTAGTTCTTTGGCCCATTTTTTGATTGGGTCATTTATTTTTCTGGAATTGAGCTGTAGGAGTTGCTTGTATATTTTTGAGATTAGTTGTTTGTCTGTTGCTTCATTTGCCATTATTTTCTCCCATTCTGATGGTATGGGGAGGGAGGAGGGAGGAGGGTTCAGGATGGGGAACACATGTATACCTATGGCAGATTCATTTTGATATATGGCAAAACCAATACGATATTGTAAAGTTAAATAAAATTAAATTAAGTTTAAAAAAAAAAAAGAAAGTTGAACTCTGAAGAAGTGATGCTTTTAAACTGTGGTGTTGGAGAAGACTCTTGAGAGTCCCTTGGACTGCAAGGAGATCCAACCAGTCAATCCTAAAGGAAATCAGTCCTGGATATTCACTGGAAGGACTGATGCTGAAGCTGAAACTCCAATACTTTGGCCACCTGATGCAAAGAACTGACTCATTGGAAAAGACTCTGATACTGAGAGGGATTGGGGGCAAGAGGAGAAGGGGACGACAGAGGATGAGATGGTTGGATGGCATCGCCGACTCAATGGACGTGAGTTTGAGCAAGCTCCGGGAGTTAGTGATGGACAGGGAGGCCTGGCGTGCCGCCGTCCATGGGGTCACAAAGAGTTGCAAACGACTGAGCGACTGAACTGACTAACGGATCCATCTATGCCCTCCCTCTTAAGCCTCCCTGCCGCCCCTCCCTCCACGCCCCAGGGGCCGCAGAGCGCGAGCTGGGCTCCCAGCGCTGTGCCCCCTCCCTCCACGCCCCAGGGGCGCAGAACGCGAGCTGAGCCCCCAGCGCTGTGCCCCGTTCCTCCACGCCCCAGGGGCCGCAGAGCGCGAGCTCACCTCCCAGCGCTGTGCCCCCTCCCTCCACGCCCCAGGGGCCGCAGAGCGCGAGCTGGGCTCCCAGCGCTGTGCAGCGGTTCCCACGGGCTCTCTGTGTCACACCTGGTGGTGTATGTGTGTCGGTGCTGCTCTGTCTGTCCCACCCTGTCCTTCCCACACAGGGTCCACAGGTCCATTTTCTACGCCTGCGTCTCTATTCCTGCCCTGCAAATAGGTGCATCTGTGCTGTTTTTTAGATTCCATATGCATACGGTAATATACAGCGTTTGTTTCCTCTCTTTCTGACTTGATTCACTCTGTATGACAGTCTGCGTTCATCCACATCACGACCTTGTGTTTAGTCGCTCAGTCATGTCCGACTCTGCGACCCCTTGGACTTTAACCCGCCAGGCTCCTCTCTGTCCATGGGGATTCTTTAGGCCAGAATACTGGAGTGGGTTGCCATGCCCTCCTGCAAGGGATCTACCAAGCCAAGGATCGAACTCAGGTCTCCTGCGTTGCAGGAGGATTCATTACCCTCTGAGCCACCAGGGAAGCCCTCTGTATGACAGAGTCTAGGTTCACCCACATCACTACAAATGACTCAATTTTGTTTCTTTTTATTGGCATATAGTTGATTGAAAATTTTGTTAGTTTCTGCTGTACAGCAAAGTGAATCAGTTATACATCTACGTATACCCCCCAGCCCCACCCATGCCCTGCTCATCTCACCTCCTGAAGTGGTTGATGAAGATTTGGTACTTAACCCCTTTTCTCTAGACTCCCTTATCACCAGATTCTCCAAACAATCCTTGAGATATTGCCCTTCCTCTCCATTTTTGCTGTAAGCTCTTTGTTACACAGATTGAACAAGTCATGTCCCTAATCCCCTTTCCCTGCTGGTCCAGCTGGCACTGTGCTTGTCCATCCCTTCTCTGTTCCAGCACTGGGGGTGGGGCTCACCACCCTGCTCAGCTGGCAGACACAGGGTGCTCTCTAGCGGTCTGGTCCAGGGAAGGAAAAGGTGTGAGAACACTCTTGCTTGACACATTCCATTCCACCACATCCACACGCTCTGCACACCTCCTGTGGGCGTGCACAGTGCCCAGCTTCTACTCCAGAGCAGTGACTCTGGCCATCAGTGTTCCCTGCCCAGAAACATTCCTGCAAATTGAGCCCTTCATTCCAGTGGGCGCATGGCACACCTCACAGCAGGCGTGGGCTCCTGTATCCAACCGAAAGGAAGGTGGAGTGTATCCAATGAGAAATGGGATGCTCTCTCCCTTCTCCTCCTTTTCCCCAGCTCTGCTCAGGTTTGTGTTTGGGGAAAACTGAGTGTCTTTGCTGTGGACAGGAGCTCGTGGTTTCCGAGCTGCAGGATGCAATAAGCAGTAGAAATTGGGGGAGGGGCAGTGTGTGCAAAGAGGTATGTGCTCTGAGAGCTGTACGTGGAATCAGCACCAATTCAGGGCCCAGGTGTGGCATATATAATGATGCTCTAGAATTAGCTACACAACTGGTTAAAGAGGAGATGGTTTTATATCCTCACGTTGAAACATAGAAGACAGAGAGACATTACCATCAAAAGTGTAGGGGCAAGCCATAGGCTACTTTTTTCTTTCTTTTTTTTTTTTTCTAGGTACCATTTTACCTAAACTAGCACTGCCTTCAGCCCAGCAGTATGTCAGAAAGGACAGATATACCAATAGCAGCAGATGAGGTTGCTCTCAGCTAAAATATTTTTTTTTTAAACCCATAAGGCTCTGATAACCTTCATTTGTTATAGAACTGTGAGAGTGTAAGAACTGTAGAGTTAGCAATAAAGACTATGACATCGATTATCATTGCATTTATAATAACTAATGCGGTCGTCTTAATTCATTGTCTTCAACTAGCAGAATCTATTAGGTACCTCTGTGTTGCAGGTACCATGCTAGAGACCAGGAAATAGCAAGGAAATAAACATGTCCCAGCTGGGCAGAAGGACAGCCTTGCAGCAGACAGAAATGAAAGGTCATACCATTTTGTTCATAACAGGCAAGGGAAGGGCTTCCCTAGTGGCTCGATGGTGAAGAATCCACCTGCCAATGCAAAAGATTCAAGTTCGATCCCTGGGTTGGGAAGATCCCCTGGAGAAGGAAATGGCAACCCACTCCAGTATTCTTGTCTGGGAATATCTCATGAACAGAAAAGCCTGGCGTGCTATAGTCCATGAGGTCACAAAGAGTAGGACACGATTGAGCAGCTGACCAACATCAACAACAAAAAGGCAAGTAAAAGCATACCAGCACTGCTAAAATCTCCCCTGGACCTCAGAGGCATAACTCATTTAGTAATAGTGATTTATGGAACATGTGTTGCTCCACCTCCTGTTTACCTGGCTCCAGACTGAGTGGGATGAGTAGGATCTGACAGGTAGAAAAAGAGCAGGTGTTGTGTGAAGTCTCAGAGCTGCCTGATCAAAGGTGTAGGCTGTGAAAATGAGTCATGGGGTGATTGTTGGGTAATCAGGTATGAGTAGGATGTCGGGGGGTTGGGGGGGCACCTCTCTGGCCTGAGTTGGACTTATTTTTGTTCCTGTGGAAGTCAACCTTGAGAATGCCATATCTGACACTGCCAAATGGAGTCAGAGCCCTAAGGGCCTCCTAGGATTTTGCCCTTTAAAATGTATTCTATATCCCTATTAATCATTGCCAGGTATGCATACAAACTCCAAGCCAGTGGTTCCCAGCCACGCTATTCATTTTGAAAATACCAATGCCCAGACCCTACTCAGAACAATTTAAACAGGATCTCAGAGGCTGAGGCCTAAGCAGAACTATATTTAAAACTTAAATATTTAAATAAATAAAATATTTATTAAAAATAAATATATATTTAAATATATTTTAAAACTATATTTAAAGTTTATATATATTTTACGCATATAAATATAGTTTAAACTATATTTAAAGCTGATTGAATCATTCTGCGCTTAATTTCTGGAAAAGAAACCAAGACAGAGCTGACCAGTCATCATGAGCCCAGTGAATCCTGGGAGAGGTGGGCTGACTTGGACAGTTGTCTAATTATACTTCAATCAACAGAGAGACCCAGGTTGAGAGCAGTTCTGAGCCTTGACAAACAGCTCCGTTCATTCTTTCCACACAAACCTAACATATTCATGTGCTGATCTAAATTGAATACCCTGCACAATTTCCAGAAAAATCTATGGGGTGAGTGTGTATTGTACTAAGCTCGTGTAGACGGGTCTGAAAGTCACTTAGATCTTTCATCCCAGCTCTGATGATGGAAGTTTCTCCAGTAGCACAGTCTTGGTGGAGATGTTTGTGGGATGGTAAGAGCATGTAGGATGGAGATGGTTATAAATTCAGGGACCTCAAAATACAGAAGAAGATCGGTCGGAAATAATAGAGTGACCACCATTTAGACAAACCATGAGGATCTAATGGCCATGAGGCTGTGAAAAAAGTTCCCTTGATTCTCACACTTTCTGGACCATTGAAAGTAATGACGTGGATGAGAGTAGCTTTGGGGAATAAAACAGTTTCATAAAGAAACACACCAGGAACTTTCACACAGAAGCTGAAAGTGGTGGAAGGACAGTGAAAGGGTAAGATAAAGAAAATCAGATTATTTCTGGTGGCTATTTAAAGTTCAATGACTTTGAACCCGTCTTCTCTTTTGGATTTCTATCTCTATATACTTGGAACAATTTAACAACCTCCAGTTTTAAGTTTAATGCGTTAAAAATAAAAACCAATTTGAGGTGCGGCTCTCATATCACATTTTTGACAGCTTGGCTGGGTCTTGAGCTGAAGGGCACGACTTGGCGGTCATTCTGCTGGAGGTGAAAGACGGACGTGAAAAGAGTTCTTTATCATCAATATTAAGGATTAACGGCCCCGTCCTAGTTACTACGGTGGTTCTTCATTCTGTTTCCTTCCCTGAACTTTCTTATCTAAGCCAAAGGGATGGTATGAAGGGGAACTGTGGCGAAGTACCCAATAGAATTTGGGGCACAGCCTCTGGTCTACAGAAAGTTAAAACATTAAAAAGAAAACATAGTCATCAAAGAGGCAAATAATGATTCAAAGCCTGTGTGCCCAAGTTGTGTGTGTTTCTGTAAGCCCCTTTCAAGTCTTTCTGAATGATAGTGGGAAGTCAGTGAATCATAAACTGATTGCAGGCTGGCTAAACAGCAAGGATGTCCAGGGCTAGTTGGATAAAAGAAAATATTAGCTCAGAATAACTTTCTCAAAGAAGATATGTCTTCACATTCCTTATTCTTTAGAAAGAAAAAAAAAAAAAAATATATATATATATATATATATATATATATTTCAGTTGAATAACTAAAAATTCCATGCAGTAAAAGATGTGCAGGGCCATGAGATCTACCCTCCAGGAAATTATTCAGCATCACTAAGACAAGTGTTGATTCATCTGTGCCCTGGTCTCTAGCATCCGAGGTTACACTTTTCCATGATGTGTGGAAGGATGTGCCTTCAGAATTAAAGCTGAGATCCCCTCTGGGCGTTGGTGACTGTAGTGATATTGGAGGTCTTTGTTTTTGTCATCACACGTTTCACTCTGCATCAGTGGATGAGGGGAAGTTGGAGATGGAGCCGTAACCAGGTCAACCTTCCTAGCATCCCAGGGGCTCACAAGCTGTGGCTCAGACACTGCTGTAACCCAGAGCCTTCACAGGGGTTTCCACTTTGTATTGTTCCCCAGCTTCCCGCCTCCCACCTTCATTCAAAGTTTCTGTGCTCAGATGTACGCTGGCCTTAAACAAAGGTGTCTGGCCGGTGGCGGGGGTGGGGGGGATTCTAGGTGCTTCTAACACCCTCCCTATCATCGCCAAATGTCCACCAATCTCACTGCCCACAGACAAGTCACCTGCACGGCTCACCTCTGTCATGTGTCTGCATTCTCAGAAGTGGGTCTCATGAAAGATTTGAAAGCTTTTTTTGGTGCTTTTTTTACCCTTTCCTCCTTCATAAGCATTTTTATTATTACAGCCCCTTTCCTGACACTTCTAGAGATTTAAATACTTAGCTGGTCCCAGTGGAATCGGTGCTATGCAAACTAAGTCACTTCAGTTGTGTCTGACTCTCTGTGACCCATGGACTGCAGCCCACCAGGCTCCTCTGTCCATGGGATTCTCCAGGCAAGAATACTGGAGTGGGTTGCCATGCCCTGCTCCAGAGGATCTTCCCAACCTAAGGATTGAACCCATATCTCTTACACCTCCTGCATTGGCAGGAAGGTTCTTTATCACTAGCGCCCCCTGGGAAGCATCATCAATTCTGAACTGTTGTGCAAAACATCTGTACTTACCTGTGTGAGAGGGAGATGCTGAGTAATACAGTGATACTGCCCGAGTCAAACCAGGCTAGAATTGGGCCACGTTTATCCCTGATGTCTCCATAGGTCTTAGAACAGATCAGATATTAGCCAGCATTCTTATTATGAAGTACTGTGCCCACCTTTCATGGTATATGGAGTATCATTAGTTACTCATGACCAAAGACGCCAAGGTTTTGATTAAAACAATTTCCTGAGCCACTACCTCGAACACTCCACACACACACACACACACACACACAGTACATCGTCTTTGAAATCGCAGGTGAGACAAATGTAGAATAATCTGCCTCTATTGGGACCTATTTAAGGACATTTGCTGTCAACAAAGCATTCTCCTCAAAAGAAAGGGATATCTTTTTAAAACAAATTTGTAAGTTGTTCCCATATGTGAGCAATGGGTTCATTCCCTTCTGAAATACTTTACATGCTTCTGTAAGACGCCCCTTCCCTTCCTCTCCACCCCATCCTACCCGTCGAGAATTTAAGAGAAATGCCCCGAATTCCTGCAGAGACAGTACATTTTCTTCTCCTACCTGGACAGCTGCCTCTTCCCATGGCTCCCACCCTCCCTGTGATGGTTTTAGCTGTTTGCCCCTAGACGCTCCTTACCTTGGTCACCACCAATTGCCCAAGACTGCTGGGTCAGCCGTCACTTCTAGACTCGTCTCGCTCAGAGGCTCTAAACAGCCAGCCATCTGCCCTCGGATTCCTCCTTCCCACCTCCCGTCCTTTTGCCCTTGAACCCATGGTCTGCTGTCAATAGGACCCCCTATATCCAATACCCATGTATACGTGCGTGCTAAGTCGCTTCAGTTGTGTCTGACTCTTTGTGACCCTATGGACTGTAGCCTGCCAGGCTCCTCTGTCCATGGGATTCTCCAGGCAAGAATACTGGAGTGGGTTGCCATGCCCTCCTCCAGGGGATCTTCTGAATCCAGGAATCAAACTCATGTTTCTTATGTCTCTTTATGGATTGCTCTTTCCAGAATGTTCTCCTCTGCCTTCCATCAAGGACACCCCCAGCACCTGTGAAGTGCCCCGACCCTCTGCAGATCCTCAAGCCTCTTATGTCTCTTTCTGTTTCTATGTTTCTTTACCACTAACAACGTACCTGGGAAGCCCCCATCCAATACCCACCCCTTGTTTCTTCAGTCTCGTGCTCTGAGACTCATTGCCCCAAGGACACCCCCCAGCCCCCTGCAGCCCTCTCACATGGGGACCTTTCAGGTCCCAGCCCTCTTCTTGGAGGTGGACCAGGTATCTCCCTCTTGTTCATTGCTCTTCCCAGAAAGTTCTCCTCTTCCTTCCATCAAGGAAACCCCCAGCGCTTATGAGGTGCCCCGACCCTCTGAAGATCCTCACTCCACTGACTAGTGTGCATTCGCCATCTCCTTACCCAATCTCCACTTTCCTCACCACCCAGCTTAGATTCCAAGAGCTTCCGTGACCTGCCCTTGGCATCTCTTTGTCCCTGTCTCCTTCCAGGTCAGGCTCCTGACCACCCCCATCCAATTCCATCTCCTCACACCTGCTCTGGGGCAGCCGAATGTGGCTGGAGAGAAAACATGCCTCCCTGGGTGTAGAAGTCGTCCCATACCCATGAATTCACTGCCACCAGCCTCAAGTTCCATCTCAGCTTCCAGCCACTGGACCACCTGGCGATGGTCAGCCTGCTCCCTGCTTACCTTGAGAACCATCTCACATGTCTCTTCTTCCTCTCTTCCTTCCTCTTCCCTACCTTCCTGTCTCCTCTTCCATCCTCTAAACTCCCCCTGTTCCTCACTCACAGCAAATGACCTCGCGTCTCATCCCCCACCGGCCCCTTCAGGAAATGTCAGAAAACAAGACCCCCACCTTTTCTTAAGAACTGTTTCCTTTCTCTCCTGCATCCCAGGTTTTTCCTCCTCTGTGTCAAGACATTCCCATCAGCATGTGAAACACTGCTGTCTCCTCCAGGGGAGTATATTAAAGCATCTGTGAGCTGCTCTAGCTCTTCAAGCCCCATTCCTCTGCTCCCTGTAATAGTCAGCCTTTGCCAAAGGCTGTCTGTACTCACCATTTCTCTTTCATCAATTCTCACTATCGTTTGAGCCCACCTGAGTTAAGAGATTTACCAGCTAGACCAACGAAAGTTCTTTTGTTTCGGTCATGCTGACTTCCGTCTTTCCAAGCACAGGGGTCCATTTTTGGTCCTTATTTCCTGATCTTGCCTGACATCACAGCCTTCTAGCTCCACTCCCAGCTTGTCCTGGCCCTTCCCAGTGCCCTGTGAATTGTCTTCCGTGCCCTCTGTGCCAACTCAGTATTGCAGTGCCCCAGCCCTGTGCCCTCTGCTTGTCTCTCTTTGCACTCACATACAAGGCTTCCATCTTCTCTCTTAACTTTATATGATATCTGTATACAGAACTCCAAAATTTTGCCTCGGGTCTGACATCACTCCTGAAATTCCAGGTTTCTCCTTCTGCTTTATTCTCTTTTCTGTCGTGTCCCACAGGCATCTCAAACTCAGCAGGTCCCAGATGGCACTATTGATCTCACCTCCTAAAACCACTCCCTTTCCACTGGCCCCTGTCTCAGTGAATGGCATCCCCAGCCCCCGTTGTTCACACCAGCAGCATCAAGGTCATTTATCTCTTCCACGCCTACCTGCAATGCAGGAGACCCAGATTCGATCTCTGGGTTGGGAAGATCCCCTGGGGAAGAAAATGGCAACTCACTCCAGTATTCTTGCCTGAAAAATCCCATGGATAGAGAAGCCTGGTGGGCTACAGTGCATGGGGTTGCAAAGAGTTGGACACGACTGAGCGACTAACACACACACACACACACACACACACACACACACACACTGCCTCACCCAGTAGCCCAGGCATCAGCAGATCCTCCCACCATTGATGCCAGACCAGCCCCTAGCTCGCCACTAGCCCCTAGCCAGGCCAGGTTCATCTCTCCTTGACTCTAGTGGAAAAGCTCCTTATCTTATCTCCCTGTTGCTGCTTGACCCTCCCCAGACTGCCCTGACACCTATCAGATCAGATCAGATCAGTCGCTCAGTCGTGTCCGACCCTTTGCGACCCCATGAACCGCAGCACGCCAGGCCTCCCTGTCCATCACCAGCTCCCGGAGGTCACTCAGACTCGCATTCATTGAGTCAGTGATGCCATCCAGCCATCTCATCCTCTGTCGTCCCCTTCTCCTCCTGCCCTCAATCCCTCCCAGCATCAGAGTCTTCTCCAATGAGTCAACTCTTCGCATGAGGTGGCCAAAATACTGGAGTTTCAGCTTTAGCATCATTCCTTCTAAAGAAATTTCAGGATTGATCTCCTTCAGAATGGACTGGTTGGATCTTCTTGTAGTCCAAGGGACTCTCAAGAGTCTTCTCCAACACCACAGTTCAAAAGCATCAATTCTTCGGCGCTCAGCCTTCTTCACAGTCCAGCTCTCACATCCATACATGACCACAGGAAAGACCATAGCCTTGACTAGGCGAACCTTTGTTGGTAAAGTAATGTCTCTGCTTTTGAATATGCTATTTAGGTTGGTCATAACTTTCCTTCCAAGGAGCAAGCGTCTTTTAATTTCATGGCTGCAGTCACCATCTGCAGTGATTTTGGAGCCCAGAAAAACAAAGTCTGACACTGTTTCCACTGTTTCCCCATCTATTTCCCATGCAGTGATGGGACCAGATGCCATGATCTTCGTTTTCTGAATGTTGAGCGTTAAGCCAACCTTTTCACTCTCCACTTTCACTTTCATCAAGAGGCTTTTTAGCCCCTCTTCACTTTCTGCCATAAGAGTCGTGTCATCTGCGTATCTGAGGTTATTGATATTTCTCCCGGCAATCTTGATTCCAACTTGTGTTTCTTCCAGTCCAGCATTTCTCATGATGTACTCTGCATATAAGTTAAATAAACATGGTGACAATATGCAGCCTTGACGTACTCCTTTTCCTATTTGGAACCAGTCTGTTGTTCCATGTCCAGTTCTAACTGTTGCTTCCTGACCTGCATACAGATTTCTTAAGAGGCAGATCAGGTGGTCTGGTATTCCCATCTCTTTCAGAATTTTCCATAGTTTATTGTGATCCACACAGTCAAAGGCTTTGGCATAGTCAATAAAGCAGAAATAGATGTTTTTCTGGAATTCTCTTGCTTTTTCCATGATCCAGCGGATGTTGGCAATTTGATCTCTGGTTCCTCTGCCTTTTCTAAAACCAGCTTGAACATCAGGAAGTTCACGGTTCACATATTGCTGAAGCCTGGCTTGGAGAATTTTGAGCATTACTTTACACCTGACACCTATAAGACATCCTATTTCCTGATTGCCTCCTACTCACTCCCCTTCCATCACAGAGACTTTCTCTTCCCCTCACAGCAGCCCAGCCCTTTCCCACCCCAGGACCTTCATCTCTGCTCCTCTCTTGGCTTGGAAACCCCAGCTTGTGTCTTCAGTGTCTGGCTTCTTGCCATCGGCCAGGTCCCTGCTGCCTTGTTGACTGTCCTGGAGTACCTGGCCAACCACAAGCCGTGGAATACCAACTCCGCACCTGCATTTCTCAACTCTCTCACCTTGCTTTCAGGAACTTATCAATCAGCGGCATCTTTTTTACTGAGTTGAAGTTGATTTGCAATGTTTCAGGTGTACAGCAAAGTGATTCAGTTAGATAGATAGATATACACACACATACACACACACACACACACATATATATATACTATTTCAGATTCTTTTCCATTATATGTTACTACAAGTTATCCCATTATAGATTATTACAGTATAGTTCCTTGTGCTGTATAGTAAAGTGAAAGTTGTTCAGTCGTGTCTGACTCTGCGGCTCCATGGTCTATACAGTCCATGAAATTCTCCAGGCCAGAATACTGGAGTGGGTAGCCATTCCCTTCTTCAGGAGATCTTCCCAACCCAGGGATTGAACCCAGGTCTCCTGCAGTGAGGCAGATTCTTTACCAGCTGAACCACCAGGGAAACCCAAGAAGACTGGAGTGGGTAGCCTATCCCTTCTCCAGCGGATCTTCCCAACCCAGGAGTCAAACCGGGGTCTCCTGCGTTGCACGCAGATTCTTTACCAACTGAGCAATCGAGGCTGCTATATAGTAGGTCCTTGTTTATTTTATAAATAGTGGTGTGTATCTTTAATCCCAGACTCCTAATTTATCCCTCCCCTGCTTTTCCCTTTGATAACCATAAATTTGTTTTCTGTGTCTGTGAGTTTTTCCTGTTTTTCAGATGAGTTTATTTGTATCAGTCTTTTAGTTTCCACACATAGGTGATACCATGTGATCCTGGTCTTTCTCTGTCTCACTTGACTTAGATGAGATTCTCTAGGTCCTTCTATGTTGCTGCAAATCACATTACTTCATCCCTTTTTATGGCTGAGCAGAACTCCATTGCATCATTGTATATAATTACCACATCGTCTTTATCCATTCACCTGTCGATGGACATTGAGATTGCTTCCATGTCTTGGCTGTTGTAAACAGTGCTGCTGTGAACCCAAGGTGCAGGTATCTTTTCCAATTAGACTTTTTATGTTTTAAATATGTCACATTGTAGTATTACCATGAGTTTTCACTTGTTTACTGTTTGACTTTGGGTGGCCCATTAACTCTCTAAAGCTCAGATTCTTCCTCTGTAAAATGGAGATACTAATAGTATCCAACCCATGAGACTGTTGAGAAAATCTTGTCGTGGAGTAAACAGCTTTTGAAATAGCATACTTCTAATTTTGGCTTTATCCTACCAGTCAAATAGAGCAATAATGAGAATTATGTAAAGAAAGACACAAATATTGAAATGAGTATAAATTCTATTCTTGGTTAACTTTCATCTGATTATGTTTGCAATGATTCCTTATAGAGAATTGAGTCCCTAAGAAAAGTCAGGGGAAAAAAAAGCCAAAAGAGTTGAAAATGGTTCTGTCTGTGAAGCAGAAGTTAAGAGTGGGGCAGGTATCTGTTTTTCCCTGATAATGCCAGTATTGTTTGACATCTTGCTTTGATAAAACTGAACTTGAATTAAAAAAGAAAAAAAAATGAAAGAAAAAAGAAATACTATAACATCTTAACAGGAGTTCTCAGGGGAAGAAGAGAGAGTGGAACTGTTGGTTATTTTTATTTTCTTCTTTGTGCTTTCTAAATACAAAATGATCCGTGATGTACTTATTTAGTTTTCATAATGAAAAATGGTATATATGCTTTTCCTATAGTAACCAAATTTTAGAAGGTAAATGCAGAATTAATTGATAGGAGAAAGAAATGGCAACCTACTCCAGTTTTCTTGCCTGGAAAATTCTATGGAAAGAGGAGCCTGGCAGTCCATGGGTTAGAGTCAGAAATGACTGAGTGACTAAGCACATTTTTAATATGCTCTAATAATTTCTGGGGCAATTCAGAGAACACAGCAACCTAGGTGTGACTACTTCAGCATCGGTCATGCTGAAGGCCTTGAGCTGGTGGGAATGTGGGAATGTGGGCAGAAAAGAGGCTCAAAACAGTGTAAGGGAGATAAACCCGCAGGGACAATGGTCCTCAGCCGTATGGTCACTAACAGCCTGGTCCCAAGAACAAAAGAGTAAAGACTTTGGAAAACTTTAAAGCTGAAAAGAGGGCCAGACAGAGCTGGAGCCAGGTAGGTGAAACGTTGTTTCAGGGTCATTCTGAGCGTCCTATGTGCCTGCATGCTAAGTCACTTCAGTCGTGTCCAGCTCTTTGCGACCCTGTGGACTGTAGCCCGCCAAGCTCCCCAGTCCATGGGATTCTCCAGGCAAGAATGCTGGAGTGGGTTGCCATGCCCTCCTCCAGGGGATCTTCCCAAATTAGGGATCAAACCCGTGTCTCTTACGTCTCCTGCATTGGCAGGTGGGTTCTTACCACTCACACCACCTGGGAAGCGCCTCTGAGCATCCTATTTTCATTTAAATACAATCTTCAGGCCAAAGCAGAGTTGCAAAGGGATCGCTTATTCCACACCAGGAAAGGAAAGCCAGCACTCAGGGTAGGCCCTCCCAGCATCAGGGTGATGGAGAAGCAGAAATCTGAGATCTGCTCTGACAGACTGGAGAAATGTTTCGCTCTGAACGCCCAGTGTCTGGAGGGGAGGAATCGCTGTGCCTTCCCCACATGATGAGTGCACGCTGTGCTGTCTGTTGCAGGATGGATGGTCACAGTATCACTTCGTAGCCTCATCTTCAACCATCGAGAGGGATCGGCAAAGACCCTACTCCTCGTCCCGCACGCCCTCCATCTCCCCCGTGCGCGTGTCCCCCAACAACCGCTCAGGTAAGAGGGTCACGGGGCCAGCTATCTGCTTCCCTTGGATCCAAGCCCCTTAGCTGACCCCGCAGACCCAAGGGCCATCCCGACTGGGACATTTGCTAGAAATGTCAAATGCATCTGTTTTCTTTCTATAGCAGGGGTGAGTGACTCTGTGTTCTATATGCACAAACTCAGAACAGACATCTTTCTGATAGAGTTCTACAAATCTCTAAGAGGTGTCATAGGCATTAAGGTGTCATAGGCATCCTGGACCTGCGTTCAGGGAGGAATAAGAATAAATAGAACCGCCGAATGTTTGCAGGTCAGGCTTTTCCATAGACATTTTACCAACTTCAGGTAGTTTAAGTTACATTTTATTGATTGTAATTGGGATACAAAGTAGGAGAAAGAGGGTGTGTTCTTCCCTCCTTGAGAATGACATGCATTGGCGAGCTATCGTTGCAGCTTCCATTACTCTTCTATTCCTGATTTGCTTTTTATTATTATTTGCTTCTTATTATTATTATTATTATCTGTAAACCAGCAGATAAGTCATTTGCATATTCATATTATAACCAACTGTGACTTTTAAAACATTCAATTTAATTTTTTCTAATTTTGTTTCATTCTTTTACAAAAATTTTTATTGAAATATAATTGGTATGCAACATTATATAAGTTACAGGTGTACAATATAGTGACTCACAATTTTTAAACATTATGCTCCATTTATATTATTGTACAATAGGAGCTATATTCCCTGCGTTGTACAACATATCCTTCTAGCTCATTTTATACAAAATAATTTATACCTTCCAACCCCCTACTTCTATATTGCCCCTGCCTTTGTCTCATTTTTATTACTTAACTTGGGAACTAGCTTTTCTTATCTACTTGTAAAGACACCTGATTTTTAAACCCTTTTTCAGTCACTTTATGTAATGCCAAAGATTAGAACTCATTGAAGGAAAAATATGAACATATTGCTTAGTATATACGTGGCATAGATTTTATTGTTGGTTTATTCTAGCATGCAATGAATAATTGTACTCACACATGCAGGTATATAAGCCTTTGTTTAACAAAAGTTTTTCCTTGCCCTTCACTGCCCTCCTCCTGCCAAAGAAACAATGTTTTCTGGAACCACATCTCAAAGGACACAGCACAGAGTGCCCTCAGCAGGGTGTCCCCTCTGCCTGTGGGCACGTTTGTCATGAAACTTTACACCATCCTTTACTATCAGAGCAGTGGGGAAAATCAGAAATGAATGGGGACTGTTTGATTGAAATAAATTACCTTCTCCCAGCCCCTTGAAAGCTTTTATTTTTAGTGCTGTGTTATTGCTTGTAACATTTAGCTTCACACTGAACAAGAATTAGGAAACCTCATGTAATTCAAGAAAGTGCCACTTGCCTCAGAAGCATGGAGCTGGCCTTTTACACATTGTATTTTCATAATTCTTAAAAAAATAAGATCAAACCAGTCAATCCTAATTCAACCCTGAATATTCACCTGAAGGACTGCAGGATTGATGCTGCAGCCGAAGCTCCAGTCCTTTGGCCACCTGATGCTAAGAGCTAACTCATCAGAAAAGACCCTGATGCTGGGAAAGATTGAGGGCAGGAGGAGAAGGGGATGACAGAGGATGAGATGGCAGGATGGCATCACTGACTCGATGGACATGATTGTGAGCAAACTCAGGGAGATAGTGATGGACAGGGAAGCCTAGCATGCTGCAGTCCATGGGGTCACGAAGAGTCAGACACGACTGAGCAACTGAGCAACAACAAATAGATAAAGAGCAGCGAGTCTGGGAAGCTCAAGGATGGTGTCTTTCTAAGAGCTGTAATTATGAAGAACCAGCCCGTGTTAGGAAGATGGAATCATATAATAAATTGGAAGGTGCCCAGGAAGAAAAGCACTGCCTTTCAGGATGCCAGCATCCCAGGGATGCAGCTAGAGTCCTGCCCGGTAGTCCCCTGGCACGGCACATTGAAGGCACCCAATAAACACTCGTGGGCGTGATTTGATTTTTCTAGGAACATCATCCTGGATTACCGGAGACTCAGACCACTGTGTGTGAGGTCTCAGGAGATAATTACACACTTGGCATAGTTTCATAAAGCCCACCATCTGTGCAATATTAGATTCTCATTTTAAAAGCTTTGTTCAAGAGGCTCCAAAATATTGTCCCTTCGTGATTGTTGGCAGTGACTCATAAAAGAACAATCTTTATGCAGTAGACCTGGGAACAGAGGAGCAAGAGCAGGAAGGGACTCTCCCAGGAGAGGAAGATGAAGAGAGAAGAGAGGAGAGAAGGCAGAGGTGGAAGGGGTGAGCAAGACACAGTAGCCTGGGTGCTGAGGATGTGCAGAAACTGGACCCGGAGCCCGGTTGAGATATGTGGAACAGTTGCAAGTTTCTTCCCTGGTTTCCCATTGGATTTACACCCAGAGATTCTGGTCCAGCTCACTGGGGGAGAGGAGCCAGGGGTAGCATCCATGTATTTTTGAGTATTTTAGGTAATTAATTCTGATAGGTAACCAGGATTAGAAACCTCTAAGCATTTTAAGAGTTGAGCCATGAACCTTGATTTTATTTGACTGGTCTGAGAGGTGGGAAGGGGGCCTTTCAGGATAGGATGGGTAAAGGCCCCTTTTGTTAACTTCCCATCACTGGACTGAGACATCCACTGAGCCTCTCCCTCTTATTTATTCTGGCTTTATTTCCTGACCTGACAAAGAGCTCCTCAAGTTTAGAAAGCGGGCCATGACTCATGTTTCTGTCCCCGATGTCTGGCATGGGGCTTTGTCCATAGAAGATACCAAGTTCAGTGAAAGCCATCAGGTGACTCAGGGGACAAGCAGGCCCGGTGGGCTGGACCTGGGGGACCCTGCAAAGGATGTGGAACCAAAAGCAGGAGGGTAAACTGAGACTTGACTGGGGAGGGGCTTGGACTCCAGTGATAGAGAGATTTATCCTAAAAGTCAGAGCTCCCAGAGATTCCCTAGCCTTAATAATCACCAAGTGTACTTACTAAATATTGATTCCTAGGCCCATATACTGAAAATTCAGATTCAAAATTTCAGGGATCTGGTTTTAGGGTCCCCAGGTTCTCAGGTGAGTCTCAAGGTTAAACCAGTTTATGAAGCCCTGCCCTCAGGCATGGAAGATGGCGCTGACTCCATGCCTGCACTCTAGTGAGATGCAATTGACTAAGCTTGGATGCAAGTGGCCTCACTGAAGAGCATGGAGACCAATCTGAGGTCAGCCTGTAAGATGCGCACACAATGGCTGCCTTAGCACCAGCACACTCACTTAACCTCCACTTCACATTGCTTAGTTGCTCCCACTCCATCTTATCTTTTTAAAAAACAAAACTTCTTTTTGTTTGTTTCCTTTAGTCCAAGTAAATCTTTTCCCCTGTTCTGGGACCAGTCTGTTAAACCCAGGGAGGTCTAATTACAACCTGTCATCTTAGAAATGAAGACCCAAAGGTTTGACAGGGCACGGTTTCCAGGTCTGACAGGCAGGTAATATCAAGGGTGCAAAGTGTGTTTGCAAGATTGTTGAGGGCATTTGAAATGAAGCAAGGACACTCATCAGAAGACAGGCGCCCTCCTCATACCGTGCCCCCAGCCACCTCTGCAGGTTGATGGAGAGGATCTTGAAGGTGGGACTACACTGGTCCCACAAATAGCCTCTGCCTTCCTTTATAGCCATTTCTGCATGACTCAGAATTTAAGCAAAACTCATCTGATTTAATCAGAGATTCTTCAATATCAGTCATCACTCTTCTGAAACACATCTAATTTTTTAAAAGGAAGGAAGAAGAAAGGAAAAGAGAGAAAGGGAAAGAAAAGAGAAAGGAAAGAAAAAGAAACTAAGACGGATCTCATTCTTAAAACTGTCCCATATGCCTTGAGCAGGTCACAGCCCCACGAGCGTGTCTCTCTCGGGAAGATGCTTCCAGGATATAGTATTTAGTTCCCTGCCTCCAAGTTGCATGGCCCCTTAGCTAGAAAGCACTGCGTGACATGGAATAAGGGGAGGCAGAAAGAGAAGAGTCAAAAGAACAAAAATAAAAATCAATGAGAGGTCCGTGTACACACACTGACCTGTGCTGAGCCCGGCGCCCTTATGATTTCGCGTGCTTGTGTGAGAAGCTGTACGTGCTGTGGCATGACACGCAGAAAATGACCCTTTCGGTTTCTTTATGTAGCAAGTGCCCCAGCTTCACCTCGGGAAATGATCAGCCTCAAAGAAAGGAAAACAGACTATGAGTCCACCGGCAGCAACGCCACTTACCACGGAACGAAAGGAGAGCACACGTCCAGGAAAGACGCCATGACAGGTGAGCCCCGCTGCGCGCGTCTGCTCCGCCGAGCTGGTGATGGGACTCAGGGCGGGCCAGAGGGCGGGGGCATCGGACTTCAGCTCAGCAGCTCCACAGGACATGAGGGCGCGACAGCCAAGATGCCCAGGGACTGGCGATGAGATGACGCTGGGGGTATAGACACGGAGCGTCTTGCTCCCGAAGGAGCTGGGAGAATCCTCGGTCTTTCTTTCCCTGTCCCTTTCCTTCTCACTTTCCCAAATTGTGCTGTTGTTTGTTGTCTGGTCACTAAGCTGTGTCTGACTCTTTTGCGACCCCCATGGACTGTATAACCCACCAGGCTCCTCTGTCCATAGGATTTCCCAGTCAGGAATACTGGAGTGGGTTTCCATTTCCTTCTCCATTGTCCAGCTCATGATATTCTCTCAAATTAGAGAAGGAGGTCACCATAGATTTCTTCCCAGTTGGCATAACCCAAGATGGTGGTCGAGCTTTGCCCATTAGGAGTGGAGAAGAGAGAGGGGGTAGGGAAAGGAGGGGAGGGGAGATGGGAGAGGAAGGGATGGGAGAGAAGCAACAGAAGAGGAACTCAGGGAAACCCCCAGAACTGCTGTTGAGATATTTTCCCCTCTTGACATGAAACCAACCTCTTAACACGGCAAACTCCCAAGAAGACTCGTGAGAACCTCTGACTTCAATTTCCCTTTAGGAGGCATTGATCTGTCATGCCCTTCATCCTTCACTCCCCCAGTCACACCCGTTGGCTCATCAGCTGGGACTCTGCAGAGGCCAAAATTGGTACCATCCACCCAGCCCACCTGGGCCAGCCTGCCTAGTGACCAGCCTCGACCTCAGCCCTCCTCCTATTCTGTGCAGTTTCCTTGGCTCGGGCTCCGTGTCCATGCTCACTGTCTCCGCCAGCCTCCCCGCACACCTACCTCCCACCCCAGCTTTGCCCCTCCTCTGGGAGTAGGACTTGCCATATTGATGTGTGTGCATGTGTTGTGTGTGTGTGTGTGTGTGTGTGTGGCAGGGGTAGGGGGTGGGGATATGCCTCGAAAGCAGAGCTGCCAGAACCATTGGGATCTCTTCTAACCCAGGATCCCACACCCTTTGCCAAGCAGATGTGGAGATGGGCCCCTCCTGAAAATAGACCATAAGGACTTCAACAGAACAGGCCAGATTAGGGTGTTAATAAAACTGGGGTACCAGGGTGCAGTCCTAAACAGACACTGAGCCCCCCTTATCCAAAGACTACTAAGAGTTTGAGCTGCGATTCCTTGATATTATTTAGGTGTAGAGCTGCAGGGAAGCAGAACAGACAAATTGGATGATTTATTAACTTGTCTTCTGGATCCAGGGCGTCTAAGATGAATTTTTCTAATGGGAAGTGTATTTACCCCAGAGGCAGTGTTTTTCCATAGCAACTCTACCCAGCTGCCAACCGAAAAGCATCACAAACAGATGCTCTTGGTCCCCATCCTCAGCCCAGCGCTCTGCCTCCGTATACACATCAGGGAACACCTCACCCTCACGCCCGAAACATCTCCTGAATGGGGGAACTGAGCGCATTGCAGAGGACATACCTTTTTTATGACCATGGCATGTGAGATCTTACCTTTCACCCTAGAGATCGAACCTCTGCCCCCTGCAGTGGAGCAAGGAGTCTTATCCACTGGACCACAAGGCAAGTCCAGCGTAGGCCATACCTTTTGATTCTCATTCCCTGGTTCATTTATCCCCATAAGTGTTGCCCCCCGTGGCAGATAAGCATAAACAAAGGAGCTTATGAATCCAAATGCTGAGCAGCTGAGAATCTATCCTGTAGGGATTCCTCCAGAGCAGCAGAGTGAAATTCGCCCGAGCCTTCTTTTTTGATTATTATTGTCCCAGGTAGCCACATCACCATCAGGCAAGGATGAAAAATTGAGACTATAATTATGAGAATAATTGTGAAATCAACTGCTTTGTTGTTATTTAAGTTGACCTTTTCTCCTTAACTCTCTCATCCAGTTGAATCATTCAAAATGTTTTTCAGTGTGGGTGTGTTTTCGCTGAAATAGTTCCAGTGGTACATGATCATTTCCTGCAGACAGCAGAGAATAAGAAATAAAATCTAACATATTTCTAGATGTTTAATCTTCCTAGAAAATGGCAGGAACCTTGAAAACTCCAGTGTTGAGATAGATGTCATTTTTCAAACTTAGAGGCTTAAACACTTTTCTCTATACTTAAAAACGCAGTTCAACACTCTACTATCAGTTTTGCAGCAGGCCCAGAAGTACACGAGATCGTCATTGAATAATATATTTATATAAGAAGGTGCCCTTTAAGCCAATGAGTCCTGCGTAAAAGTTAGTTGTTATCACTGTGACATTGATGGTGATAGTAGTGGTGGTGATGGCCGTGGTGCTGGTGACGGAGGAGGTGGGGTTATTGGGAATAAGGGTGTTGGCAATCATGTTGGTGGTGGTGAGACTGAGACTGGAGGGTGTGTTTGCCCTCTTTTATGGGCTTCCCTGGCAGCTCAGCTGGTAAAGAATCCACCTCCAATGCAGGAGACCCCGGATCGATTCCTGGGTTGGGAAAATACCCTGGAGAAGGAATAGGCTACCCACTCCAGTATTCTTGGGCTCCCCTTGTGGCTCAGATGATAAAGAATGCTCCTGCAATGTGGGAGGACCTGGGTTCAATCCCTGGGTTGGGAAGATCCCCTGGAGAAGGGAAAGGCTACCCACTCCAATATCCTTTCCTGGAGACAGAGGAGCCTGAAAGGCTACAGTCCCTGGGGTCAGCACAATTGAGTGACTTTCACTTTCACATGTTGGTATGATCAAGTCCCCGGCCAAGCTGGGCAGGCATCAGCATTCCATGTAGGAATGCAAATGATGAATTGCCAACTTCTGCTCGTCTTCCCTTTAGCAAATCCCCATCATTTCAGTATTTACTTGCAGATCAGACTTCTTAGAACTTGCATATCCAACGCAGTACTTTTTCTTCTTCCTCAGTAAATCTAGGGGGCATTCAGAGTTCAGTGCATTGAAAAAATATCTGAAAAGCTGCCATCTTCCTTATTTCTCAGGCATCAGAAAACACCCTAGACCATTCCCCCACTTGCTGTGGGAAAACCATGGGAAGCTTCACCCTCAAAATGCAGCATGTAAAAGCTTTAAAGTGAAAAGCAGTTTCTTGCCTGGGTTATCATCCCCTCTCCTGAGCTCTCAGAAATGCAGACCCATCTGGATTTTTATTCCAGGCTCCCCCCTTCAACCTTCTCTGTATTCATTTTCTGGGTTAGGGGGCGTCTCATTTCTCTCCTGTTTATCTGCCACTGAAGGGCCCTTGGAAAGCCAGAGTCAGCTGTTCACTCAGGCATGCAGAACTGTTATAGCTATTTCTCACGGTCATGATTCCCTGGGAGAATTACGTGTTCAAAAGCATGCATCGGAGGAGGGCTGTGTGATCCCAGCAGCTGCACAGCCTGACTTCAGAATTCACCTGCGGATTTTGCCCTCCCACCTGTGCTCCCCAAATACCTTAGCATCCAATGGTCGATCCCGTTTTGTCAATGTCTCTGTCTCTGTCATGCCTTTAAAGCCATTCTATACTGGAGAAGGAAATGGCAACCCACTCCAGTGTTCTTGCCTGAAGAATCCCAGGGATGGCCGAGCCTGGTGGGCTGCCATCTATGGGGTCGCACAGAGTTGGACACAACTAAAGCGACTTAACAGTAGCAGCAGCAGCAATCTTCAGTATATTGATTCAGTTGGAAATTGGTGGTGGTGGTGGTTTAGTTGCTAAGTCACTCTTGTGACCCCATGGACTGTAGCCTGTCAGGCTCCTCTGTCCATGGGGATAAAGAATACTGAAGTGGGTTGCCATTTCCTTCTCTAAGGGATCTTCCCAACCCAGGAATCGAACCCAGGTCTTCTGCATTGCAGGAAGCTTCTGATCTGATCTTTACCAACTGAACAAAATTGGGGCCTCTACAAAAAAAGAAAGGCATTTTCCTACCAGTCTACTCTTTGCTCAGATGCATGAAGGGCAGAGCACCCGGGAGGGACATGTGCTTCACGTGTCCAGAGAGGCCACAAGTTGAATCTCAGCTACACGGTCTCCTTTAAACAGGTGAAGTGGGCCAAAGAGCAGGAGAGAGGAACTGCCAGAAGAAACTGGCAGAGATAGCTGCCTAAAGATAGCTCAGAAGCCATGACAAGGAGGGAGACCGAGGCTATAAAAATGCACGTTCTGCCCCCTCCCCCCTACCCCCTGCCACCAAAAATGCATTTTATTCTGAGTAACAGGAAAAAAAATTTCACCTTGTCCTTGAAGATACATTTTCCGTCAGCAGATGATAACTCCAAAGGCAGATTTCTCTAAGGTTTACTCATTTGTTCATTCATTCATTCAGCAAATAAAGCACTCACTCTGTGAGCATGCCCTGAGCCCAGGCACTGTCCCAGAGGCTGGGGAAACCTAAAAAAGTGGCAGGACAGACGGAGCTCTGTCCTCAAGGAACTTCTTGTCTCCTAGGTAAAGGGAAGTAATATACAAGGTAAACAGTGGGACAAGCTTGTTAACAAGGTAATAGCAAACAGTGTTGGGTGTAATGGAGAAAATAAATGGGGTCATGAGACAGAGGGTGTCAAGTGGGCAGGGTTCCTTTAACTAACAAGGTCAAGGAGGAGTCCTTTGAGCTGAAACCTGAATACCAATAAAGAGAGGTAGTCCAGAGACTGGGGGATGTGAGTTCCAGGAGAAGGCTCAGGAAGACTAACATCTTGGATGCACAATAAACTTGGATGCTCAGGCCAGGAAGGAGGGCCAGGGTAGCCCCCTGAATCAGGGAAGAAGAGTGGGAAATGCTACAGAAAGTCAGGTGGGGTCCAGATCACACAGAGCTTCAGAAATGGTAATGGGAGCTCAGCTTTTACCATAATCGCAGAGAGCAGGGCATTGCAGTGACATAGTCCAATCTGTGTAACAAGATGACGGCTTAGCTGCTGTGACCAGAGTGGATGGAAGAGCAGATTAGGCAGAGTGGAAGCCGGGCTGTTGAGGAGGATGCTAGAGCAGTGGTCCAGGCAAGGGATGGTGGTTTCCATGGTAATGCAAAGACAGGAGCAATGGGCATTCAACCAGAGTCTCTCGGAGTGGCTTTAAAGTAGGAAATGGGCTGTCAGCTCCCACATTCTAAGCAGAATTTCCCAAGAATAATTTTATTGCACAGCTATTATGTGCTTTTAGTAATAATCATAGGCGGAGTGATAGATTATGCTGACTTACTGTCTAGAGTGACTGGTGTCCATGAGAGAAGAGATGATGAGACATCCTATTTCATGATCCCATAGATAGTAGAAGCAAAAGGTAAGTTTTTCTTGATATCTGAAGTGTTTTATGGGCTTCCCTGGTGCCTCAAAGATAAAGAAGCCACCTGCCAATGCAGGAGAGGTGTTTGATGTCTGGGTCTGGAAGATCCCCTGGAGGAGGAAATGGCAGGGTTCCCCTGGAGGAGGAAATGTCCATGAAATTTTGTTCATGGACAGGAATACAGGTATTCAGGTTTCAGCTCAAAGGTCTCTTCCTTGACCCTGTGTCTAGTACTGCCTGGAAATTTACATGGACAGAGCAGCCCATAGAGTCCATAGGGTCACAAAATAATTGGGCACAACTTAGTGACAAAACACAACAAGAGTGTTTTACAGCCTGCTGACACTCGACAGGCAGTGTTTTCCAGAGCTTTCTTAAACTGGGAGCTTTTAGCAGCTATAATAGGTCATCTGGCCCTGGACCCTTCCTCAGGGCCTGCGGCAGGTGTCTCGAGGGCCCCAGGTGAGGAAGCAGCCAGGTGGGCACCTTGCCCATGTCTTTGGAAGCTGCTGGCAGCTGGAAGAGACCTTTCCTGCCTTTTGTCTAGACCACAGGCTGGTCACAAGCCAGGATGCAGGGCTTCCGTCTCTGTGTGGAACAGGACTCCAGCGCCGCAGATGTGCGGGGGGGGCCGAGGTGGGCGGGACTTCCTGCCTGTCCATCAGACCGCTGAGAAATGAACTGTCTCAGCGATGATCAGGCCCTTCTGTGAGCTCAAATTAGAAATTTCATTCTTGTCATTCTCCAGCTAAAAGCTAAGCGGCCGATCCAGATTCCTGCACGCTTCAGTGCAGGTGACAGGCTTTTATTATCTGCCGGTGTTCACCAGGAAAAAAAAAAAAAAAAAAAAAGACCGCAGCACTGGCAAGGTGACCATCTGTTTGCTGCGCCTGCCCTGACCCCGTCTCTAAGCTGAATGTTATTACAAGAGGCTGACAGGCTGTGGGGATTTTATATTAGTGCATAACTTCTTCTTTCTTAATATCGGTATGTAAAATGAAGTGTTCAGGGCAAAAGAATTTCTTCCATTAATGGTCCATGTGACACCAAGCGTGGTCAGGGCAAAACCTAGCCTGGATAACCATCATCCCTCCTTTGAAGTCTTGCATTCTTTGCTAATACTTTTGTTTCCCTTTCAGCTCAAACTACTGGAATTTCAACTTTGTATAGGAATTCATATGGTGCGCCCGCTGAAGACATCAAACATAACCAGGTAAAGGAGAGGCAGCACGTTGGTATTCATTTCTCCCTTCATCTCCTGTGAAATAGCTTGGAATCATAAAACAGAAGTTAGCTTCTATTTAACATGCATAAAAGGGCTTACCAGGTGGCATAGTTGATAAAGTTGCCTGCCAGTGCAGGAGATGCAAGAGACATGGGTTCGATCCCTGGATCAGGAAGATCCCCTGGAGGAGGAAATCACAACCCACTCCAATATTCTTGCCTAGAAAATTCCATGGACAGAACAGCCTGGCAGGCTATAGTCCATGGGATCACAAAGAATCGGACATGACTGAAAAAAAAAACAGAAAAAGAAAATAACATCCCCCACTGCTCTCCACTGGTGTGTGACTCCATATCCACGTGGGTGGTTACAGTCAACAGAACAGCCTCGAATTTGAAAGCAGTCTTTATTTCACTACAACCCCATGCATTAACTGGTGGTAGAAAGCAGATTTTCCTACTGTGATGCAAAACCCAAAGAAAGCCCCAAATGTACAAGTGTAAGATGCTGGTTACTAGACAGATTGTCTAATTACTAGGTGTGGATTAAGGCACTCCTGTAACCCAGCCAGTTCTCCTTGGGAAGAAAGCTTTCCTTGCACATGACAGTTACCAGTGAAATAGATATGTCAAGTTGAATGTGAGCAACTGAATGAAAGGCATTGTGTCATGCCTCGATGCTCAGGCTCGTGGGAGAACCAGCAGCATGAGCGTCACCTGGGAGCTTGTTGGGAACACAGAAGACACCTCTCTGGCCCCATAACCCTCACGCATTCAGGATCTTCTGCAGCAGTGTTGCATTTTAGCTAGGTGTCTAGGTGTTTTGCGTGGCTGTTCAAGTTTGAGGAGACTTGGCTGGTAGACACTTAAGAATCCATCTGTGTTTGTGTGTGTGTGTGTGTGTGTGTGTTTTATTTAGCAAATATTCCTTGATGGCTCATTTTCTCTGTGGTTCTGTGGGAATTGTAAAAGCAGGAGGGCACCTCCTCTGCTCCTTTATTGAATGATAACTTCTCACTTGTCCTGCCCCATGGTGGTCGTCACAGAAGGACTGACAGTCTTTATAGCTCTTGGCTACTGGCCATCATTGTCAGAGCTGGCTTCTGCTGAAGCTCCACACTCTTGCTCTGTGTCAGGAAGGTTGTACCAGAAAGATACACCTGGAAGCTGCTTGCTTGATCACCGTAACCAGATGAAAGGAGACATGGAAGGGAAATGTGCTGTTTTTGAACAGCTGGCACCACCCAAATGATCAAATACAACCAACATACCTCCACAGTGAATGCATCTCATCAACTGATGGCCGTACCACTGGGCCAGTGAGCAGTTTTGATCCCTTCAGCTGCAGCTGCCATCAGCCATCCTAGGTGATTCGTTCACACAAGCTCTCAGAACTGCAGAACTCAACCCGAGCAGGGGTTGACATGGGCCATTATGACCAATACAGATGAACTGAAGAAGGTTAACACCCCAAGATAAGAGACTAAAATGAGCTTCTGCTCCAGCCAAAAAGGTCCACCGTCCAGAGAGAACAGAGCAACAAAAAGAAATTTGAAACACATTGTGAAAAGGAAAACTGAAAGAAGCAGCCACAATGGAGGAGGGCTACAAGCCTTGTACGGAACTTTCCTAGAAGACCCCCCAGACGCTGGCTGTGCCTCCCCGGCCACTGAGACCAGCACAGATAAGGCAGATTGCTTCTTGGTCTCCTTTGTCTACCGGCCTCCCTTCTTATGACAGGGTCTGGAGTCAATTCAGTGAGGCAGCAACCTGAGGGGGGGCCACCTCAACTCAAGCAAGACTGTACCCCTCTCTTGGAGAGGATGTGGACTGTGGAGCCAGCCCGGCGTGCATTCAAATCCCAGCTCTACCCCACCCTGAGCTGTGGCATCCTGCACACGTTTCTTTGCTTCTCTCACCTTCAGTTTCTTCACCTATAAAGTGGGGATTGGATGAAAGGATGGATGGGAAGAAAGGAGAGGAAGGAAAAGGGAAAAAAAAAGGAAGTGGAGGAAGGAAGGAAAGGAGAAAGTGAAGGAGGGAGGAAGAGAAGGAGAGACTGGGGGAGAGAAGGGTTGAGGGCAAGAAGGAGGGAGATTAGACAGATGAAGAGGTGGATGATAGTTGGGCACATGGGCTTCCCAGGTGGTGCTGGCGGTGAAGAGCCACTTGCCAGCGCAGGAGACCCAGAAGACTTGAGTTCAATCCCTGGGTTGGGAAGATCCCCTGGAGGAGGGCATGGCAACCCACTCCAGTATTCTTGCTTGGAGAATCCCATGGACACAGGAGCCTGGCGGGCTACAGTCCACAGGGTCACAAAGAGTCAGACACAACTGAAGCGACTTCACACACACACACACACGGATAAATAGAAGGATGGATAGATATAGACAGACATAAACATGCAATATCTATCTGTAATGGTACATACATATATGTGTGTATGTGTATATATATACAAGATCAAATAAAGAAAAATTTGTTTAATGTTGAATCTAGTGCCCACTGAAGTAGAAACAGTAAGTCTTAGTTCTCTCCCCATGTAATTTTTCCAAACCTCCCAAATCTAACCTTGTGCATGCTCCACACTTGGATAGCAACACTGCGTCAGAGCGGAGAAGTTCCACATGGCACCAGCTTTTCAAAGACCAGCGAAGGGCACCTTAGCCTAGCCCATGATCGGGAGCAGCTGGCCTCAGCAACGTTTAATTGCAGATCCTGAAGTCCCCTTTCATGCCCAGGCTCTTAGGCTGACACACGTCTGAGCTCTGTGGACTGACTGTCACAGATGGACAGGAAGCTCATTCTTTCAGCTACCATGAACTGGAAGTGTGAGCCCTTCTGCATGGCAGCTGTGGTGAAGTTCACTTCTCTGAAGAGCAGTTCTGCGACTCACTCATGTAAATCAATTACATATGAAAGAGGGAGTTTTGCTTACTTAAGAGAAGAATTATGGACAGGTCATTACAAGCATTCATTCACACACAATGTACTAATTACAAATCATTATCTATTAATGAAGACCAATGTCTAGAGGATGTTTGCGTGCTGAGCCTTAGTTAAATTAGCTGGGAATTACCAGGGCCACTCCAAAGTGTTCAAAGTGTTCTTCTTCAGGCAGGTTCCATCATTCCCACCAGACCTTTACACACACACACACACACACACACACACATGCACACACACACACACACATGCACACACACACACACACACAATGCCCTTTGCTGGTCATTCCCTGTGGGTTTTGTGGATGCTTGTATGCAGCAACCCCGAGTATGGTCCTTGCCCCATGCCTTGAGGGTATCCTCACTGCTGGAGCTTAGGAAAGGACCCCAGAGCCATAGGAAGCCAGGGCCCCACAGGAAAGTGCTAATTACTAGCCTATGAATACTCTTTGTTTTACTGTCCTTAAAGCCAGGGGGAAGGGAGAGAACTAATTCTCGACTTCTCTGCTCTCAAAAGCTCCTGTGATCCCTTTAGCCCCTCAAGGCCCCCTTGATCAGACAACAACCTGCAGAGGACAAGAGTGGAAATAGGGAGCACTGAGAGGGGCTGGAGGACATTGGTCCATTCTGAAGACCCCTGCCCACCAACCAAAGGCTTCATAATCCCATGTTATTCTCAAGCCCCATCAATTTTTAAAATTTATGTTTAATTGAAGGATAATTGCTTTACACTATTGTGTGGATTCCCATCACATCAATTCTTAAATGAAGCAAGTTAGGAAACATTTTGATCCTTCAGAGTGTAGACCAAGGATCTCATGCCCGATGATCTGAGGTGGAGCTGATATAATAATAATAGAAAAAAGTACACAATAAATGTAAAGCATTTGAATCATCCTGAAACCATCCTCCCTGCCACATCTGTCTGTGGAAAAATTATCTTCCATGAAATGGGTCCCTGGTGCCACAAAGTTGGGGACTGCTGATGTAGACTATTTTGAATGGATTCCTTCTAAGGCTGTGGTACATCACTTGGGCAGGTGTGATGGGATGGCCCTATTAGCAAGAAGCTTCCATCCTCCAGAGAGGTATTGACCACAGCCCTCTGAGCTGGCAGGAAGATGCCCAAGTGACCCTGAGACCTTGTACATCTTCACTTTCTCTTCATCTGGGATTACAGCACTGAGGTGTGATGGAGAAAAATGCAGGGAAGATGAACAGAAACTATTTGTGTTCTGTGGAATCTAGGGTATACATCTTTAATTTAGATAAGGTTAGGACAGTCCTGGGGGCAGCAAAGAGATCAAAACAGTCAGCCCTAAAGGAAATCAACCCTGAATATTCTTTGGAAGGACCAATGCTGAAGCTGAAGCTCCAATACTTTGGCCACCTGATGCGAAGAGCCAACTCACTGGGGAAGACCCTGATGCTGGGAAACATTGAGGGCAGGAGAAGGAGGCGACAGAGGATGAGATGGTTGGATGGCATCACTGACTCAATGGACATGAGTTTGAGCACACTCTGGGAGTTGGTGTTGGACAGGGAAGCCTGCTTTGCTGCAGTCCACAGAGTCGCAGAGTCAGACACAACTGACTTAGTGACTGGACAACAACAGCAGCTGGTAAAATGATTCAACTGTCTTGGAAGTTTGGGCTGCGTCTCAAAAACTTAAACACAGAATTGTCATCAGATCCAATAATTCTACTTCTTGGTACATTTTTTGCTATTGATATTATGTCGTCATCAAGTTGTGTCCAACTCTTTTACATTACCCCGCCAGAAATTGAAAGCAGGGAGCCCAACAAATCCTAGTGCTTCCATGTTCATAGCAACATTATTCAAAAAGTAGAAATCATGATTGTCGTCTATGGATGAATACGTAAACAAACACAGAATCTCCATACAATATTATTGAGTCTTAAAGAGCAAGGAAGTTCTGTCACTTGCAGCAACATGGATTAACCTTGAGGACATTATAATAACGTGTAACTTTGAGGAGGTTAAGTGAAAGAAGCCAAACACGAAAGGACAACGACTGTATTATTCCAATTATATGAGGTATGTAGACTAGTCAGATTCACAGAGGTGGAAAATATCAATAAAATGGTGATTGCCATGAGCTAAGAAAAGGGGAGATGGGGATTTATGCTGAATGGATGTAAGTTTTTGTTTGCAGTGATGAAAAAGTTCTGAAAACGTTTGGTATTGACGGTGGCCCAGGCAACTTAAGCACTTAATGCCACCGAGTTATACACAACATGATGAACATGGTGATTTTTATGTTATGTGTACTTTGCAGAATAGTAATTTTATAAAAAGGTTATTTGGAATGACAGCACGTGGACTCAGGAGCCAGCTCTGAAACAGAAAGTCAGTCACTTTCCGACCGCATGGAGGACACTCAGAGCCTTGACTTTGAGGGAGGGTCAAGGGCGTCGGCCGTGGGGGTCAAGGGCGGGTCAGGGCAAACGTGCTAACCCAGGTGGTTCTCCTTTCCTGGGCAGGTTTCAGCACAGCCAGCCCCACAGGAGCCCAGCAGAAAAGATTACGAGACCTACCAGCCGTTTCCGAATTCCACGAGAAACTACGACGAGTCCTTCTTCGAGGACCAGGTCCACCACCGCCCTCCCGCCAGCGAGTACACCATGCACCTGGGGCTCAAGTCCACCGGCAACTACGTCGACTTCTACTCGGCCGCCCGACCCTACAGCGAACTGAACTATGAAACGAGCCACTACCCGGCCTCCCCCGACTCCTGGGTGTGAGGCAGGCACCCCGGGAACCGTGCATGTGCATGCAGACCACAGACATTGCTATTTTTTTTTCCCCCCTGCAAATTTAGTTTGTTAAAGCCTGTTCCATAGGAAGGCTGGGATACCCAGGAAGGAAACATTTAAGAGCTATTTTAGAAAGCTCCATGAATGTTCACTTGAAAGTCAATAGAAAGTGATCCTTAATCTGACATCGGGCTACACCTTTCTAGTTCGGGCTGTAGAGTCTTAAAAAGTGCTTTCCACGGGATGTGGCCGAAGGCAGCACGGGAGGCGGTCGGGGTGATGGGGCATGAAGGTTATAAGCACAGAGGCGGTGACATAGTTCACACACTTTAGAGGGACGGCTTGTCACGCTTTGTTTACTCTCTTCATCCGTTGTGATTCTAGGCTTCAAGTTGCATTGGGGTTCCTCTGTACAGCAAGACGTTCCTTGCCTTTTGTTAATGCATTGTTGTAAAGTATTCGATGTACATTACAGATTAAAGAAGACAAGAGCATTGTGTATATTACACCAATGCCTCGGCAACTCCTCATCAATGGTTCTAAATATTGCTTCAATTTCAAACTTTTGAAAGATGTATGGATTTCCAGTTTTTCTTTTTTCTTCCTCCCAGTAAAGTTTTAACAGGGAAAAAAAATGGGGAAAAAAAAGGAATATTTAGCAGTATTGTTCGTTCTGATATGTGAATTTGTTTGTGGCAACTAAACAAGGCATTCAGCAGTTTCTGACAATTAACATCCATCATTCCACACTCCTTGTCAACAAAGTGCTTTTTCACTGCCTAAAATTTTAGATGTAGATATTTGAAATAGATTTTTTTCATTTATACCAGTTTTCTTTATGATGATACAGTGTTAAAAGAAAATAAATTACAATTGATCTGTCATCCATATTTGCTAAGAATGTCTATTTCCAAGGACCTATCTGACAAAAATACGCATTCTTGCTTGTGTGTCTGTGTGTGTGTGGGTGTGTGTCCACGTATGTACAAAAATGACCCGTGTGAGATTTTGTTTTGATAGAAGCAATTTCATTTGCTGTTCATCTTGTACAAACTTTGTTTTTGCTTCTTAGTATAAATGTACATCAGTTTGTTCCTTTTGTACTCTCTCTCTCTGACCATCCAGTGACTCAGGATATTAAGCCAGTGGAAGTAAAGTTATAGGATTTTCACATATTCACACGTTCTTGGATACCAAGCCTTTCTACGTGCCCATTTCCTTTCATGTTTAATGCCCTCAGAACATGATAAAACCATGGCCAACTCAATAATTTCACTTTGGGGCCAATTACTTGAAATGTCCACGGAAAATGTAAACTGCTCGCCTTATTCCCCCCTGAAACTTTTTTGTTCGTGTGGCAGGGAGCAGTAGACAATTACGGATTTAGATGATTAAACGCGAACTTGAAGCTAATGGTAGAATAGTGGTTAACAGAGCTAAGAAGTTAAGGCTAACCATTCAAAAGGACACGGGCTGGGGGTAACTTAGCTTTGCTCTTTAGATGCAAGTGACTGAGGCCAATAGGTGCCTAGTAAATGTTAACTGTTCTTGAAAAAATAAAACATTAAATAACAAAAGAAATTGGCTGCCATCTTCCTTTAAAACTTTCTCCCCTTCGCTTCTACAGAGTTCAATTCAGCTCAGAGTCTAAAATTCACAATTCTTTCTCCAAATTTAATAGCAACCAAAAGATTTCTTGTTCATGCATAGTTGTGCAAATGCAAAACTCATTTCCAGGACAGAATATTTTCATATCAATTGTCCTACAGTTACTCACAAGTTGGACCTTCTTGCACTATTTACTATAGGAAGACACCTTTCTGAGTCCCCTCCCAGGAAGGCTCCAGCCCCTGTAAAAGTGAAAGTTTAGTTGCTCAGTCGTGTCCAACTCTTTGCGATCCCATGGACTGTAGCCTACCAGGCCCTTCTGTCCACAGGATTTTCCAGGCAAGAGTGCTGGAGCAGGTTGCCATTTCCTTCTCTAGAGGAGCTTCCTGACCCACAGGTTGAACCCGGGTCTCCCACATTGCAGGCAGACACTTTACCGTCTGAGCCACCAGGGAAGTCCCCAGCCCCTGTAGAGAGAGATAAATATGTAGTTCAAGGACAGTGTTTCCATTCCATTCCTGTCATAGAATGAAATAGTAAAGCTCATCAAGGCAGAGATGAGGTATAGACGTGATTTGTGCATAACTGAATAGCTGGTTTAGCTTCTCCAAAAGGAATCAGAAGGATGCATTCCCGGTCTTATGTTGTGCAGGGAGAAGTGAATGTGTGTCCCAGAGCCTCTATCCTACCAGGAGCTGTGTATTTCCTGTGACTCTGAGTCTGTGGTCCAGCATTGGCAACCTTTGAAGACACATGTCTCTGCTGCCTGTGGTTCTATGACAGCACATTGCACCAGGCTGACGTGAAAGGATTCAGCTAGAAGCCTCCAGAGCCAGAGTTAGAGCTAGGAGAAAGTCAATTCAAAATGTCCATAGTTACTCAGGTTGCATTCTTTTCATCATGTTCTCACACTCAAACACAGGGAGAGAGAGAAAGGACAGATGATAGATTATAAGTAGAGAGAGGAATAGATGGATAGATGATAGACAGATTAGATTTTATCTGAAGTGTGACGTGTCCAGAGCCCATCCTTCTCCTTGGCAATAAAGGAGAAGGTTGATCAGCATATGATTTATTATTTATAATATGGGTGTATTGGACAAAAGTCCAAAGTGGCAAGAAACATTGCCTTTGCTTTCATTGTGCTGAAGTGACCAAGTGTGACCCTGCCCCCATAAGTGGCTGCCTCTTGGGCCAACAAGAGCCTCCAGACCTTGGATTGTCTACTGAAATGGGACTGGTGTCTTTCAGAGGAAAAGAGATGAAAAAAGGAAATAAAAATTTCCTCTCAGTCCTTATGGTGGACCATAGATAGACCCAGTGTATTCAATAGGATGTGAAATCCAAACATTATATATGAAGAAAAAAATTCATTTGAGAGCTTTGATCACCAAGGCCTAATAGAACACTTCATGTGTGTGTGTGTGTGCTAAGTCGCTTCAGTTATGTCTGCCTCTTTGCAACCCCATGGACTGTAGCTCGCCAGGCTCTTCTGTCCATGGGATTCTCCAGGCAAGAATACTGGAGCGGGTTGCCATTCCCTCCTGCAGGGGATCTTCCCAACCCAGGGATTGAACCCATGTCTCTTATGTCTCCTGCATTGGTAGGTGGGTTCTTTACCACTAGCACCAAGTATAAAAAATCTTAATATTTTCATAGGAGTAGGATCACTTTAAGGAAGACTTAAACTCTACCCCATGAAAATGTTAAAATTTTTATATTGATTCTATTTTAATACCGCAAGTAACTATTTCAGTCCTCATTGTCAATCATGAGTTAGACAACAAAATGTCAGACAGGTTTAGGAGAATGAGGATGACCCAAGATATGACGTCATACTTGATGATAAGGTTAACCAGTGACGATCCAATTTTTGTTAATAAGACTCAGACATGGAAAACTGCTATGAAAAAATGAAAATGCTTAAATTCATATATATGTAATGTTCTTGTTTAGTGGTTAAGTCATGTCCGACTCTTTGCGACCCCATGGACTGTAGCCCACCAGGCTCCTCTGTCCATGGAATTTCCCAGGCAAGAATACTGGAGTGAGTAACCACTTCCTTCCCCAGGGGATCTTCCCGACCCAGGGACCAAACCCACATCTCCTGCATTGGCAGGTGGATTCTTTACCACTGAGCCATCAGGGAAACCCTCATCTCATATATATATATGGATGTATAAATTTATTTGGTCTGTTTTATTTCTCTTACTTAAGCTCTTCTTCAGTGACTGATGTTTTCTACCTGTATCTGAGAGCTGTGTCCCTGAGAAACGAGGTTTGACTGTAAGAAGACATGGTGTTTTCACTCAGCAGATTCTCAGCCAGGGCTGGACTTCCTGAGGACAAGTCAGCTCTGCTCCACTCAGGATCAGCCACTGAAGCTCAGAGGCTGGAGGCTGGACTTACTTAACAACTCAGTCATGTAAATGCCCAGCGCTTGGGCCTGAGTAGCTGAGAGCAGGAAAAGCTGCGGCCCTCCAGACACCCCTGGGCTTCCCAGGTGGCTCAGTGGTAAAGAATCCATCTGCCAATGCAAGAGATGCAGGAGACATGAGTCCAATCCCTGGGTCGGAAAGATCCCCTGGGGGAGGATATGGCAACCCACTCCAGTATTCTTGCCTGGAAAATTCCATGGACAGAGAAGCCTGGAGGGCTACAGTCCATGGGGTTGCAATTGCAAAGAGTCAGACATGACTGAGCAATGAAGCACGCACGTACACAGTCATCCTATGAAGTCTCTCCATGTGCTCTGTCCAGCAGAGATGCTTTAGAAACGTCTTACAGGTCATCTCAAGGTTCCCAAAGTCTATGTCCCAAGATAAAGAATCAGGCACAAGCCAAGAGGGATTCCACTAGTCAATGCAATTGCAAAATATTGCTCAATTCCACAGGGACAAGGGTGGAAATAAGCTCCATATCTTGGGGCAGAAGGGGAGCAGTGGTGGCAAGATTGTGGAAGAGGTTGTAGCACTGGAAATACTATACCGCTGTTGTCTTTCTGATACAATCTACCAGCCTGCTATAAAACTGATAACATTTTGCTTTAATAAATTCACCTTCTTTAATGTGTAGCCAATATTTCTTAATAATGGCAAAAGCAATGTCTTCTTATAAGAAGTAAAAACCAAATAACATAGCTTACAAAAATGGGAGAAAAAATTCTTATTCTTAACATCAGAAGGAAAGGTCTTGAGTTTGTGTTTCTCTTCAGCTGAATACAATCATGGAAGCGTGGTTCCTGGCAGCCATAAGACAACCACGAGGGGACCAGAATAAATTGAAGTCAAAGCTGAGGACAGCAGATTAGAGAGATCGAAAGAACCGGGCTCTTCTCTGAAATCACTTGAAGGGCATCACTTTTCCCAAATATTCCCAAATGGCCATCATTAAGCCCTTACACCCACATTCTAGAAACTCTCTCTTGCTGCCTCCTATGAAGTAACAGAAGGCTGAATAGATGAAAGAAATCTCAAGACCAAGACTTAGATTCACATCATCATGTCCTCAGAATGCCTGCATGCTAAGTTGCTTTAGTCATGTCTGGTTCTATGTGACCCCAGAGACAGACGTTGGCCAGGCTCCTCTATCTGTGGGATTTCCCAGGCAAGAATACTGGAGTGGGTTGCCATTTCCTTCTTCAAAGGATCTTCCCAACCCAGGGATAGAAACTGAGTCTCTTATGAGTCCTGCATCAGCAGGCAGGTTTATTTTTTTTTACTACTAGAGCCACCTGGAAAGTCCATCCTCCAAATAGGAATATGCTTTTATGAAGACAGGAAAATAGATGATTTTTTTAAGTGTTAATTTTAGTAAACAGAAAGGCATTCTGTAGACATTTTCTCTAGTCATCATTCTGTCCTATTCTTTTTAATGATCAGATATGCTATAGATTCGTAACTGAATGGGTCTGGAATTGTGTTACTGCCTCAATACATTATCAATATTAGAGGAATGTCCGGTTCTTAAGCAGCTATATTCTCCATGGGCTCATGGAGAATGAAAGCGGATTAGAGGGTTGAAAAAACTAAGGAGTAACACAGGTCTGACGTATTGAATATTGACTGATACAGCTTTCTTCTGAGTCATGTCATCTTTGGGAATGCGACATTTCTAAATGGGAATGTCTGCTTACGTCTCCCTTTGTCACTTCCTCTACTGCTAACACATTCCACCTAAATTATCAACACAATGTAATTACTGCCTTCTCTGTTTCCACGATTCCCAGTCTCAAGGCAGACTCTTTAACATTGGTACCTGAGCCCCTCTAAAGAAGATCCAAAGCTAACTCTAAAGAAGTTCGTAGCAATGAAACGTTGCTATGATGAATGACTCTGGATGTCCAAGCACAGGCTCTGCCAACAGCTGCCCAGACCATTCACAAGCTCAATTACAGAAGCATCTCATCCAGGCGTTCCGTTCACTCAAGATTCTGAAGGGCAGAATCTTTACTTCCCAAGAGTTTACCGTGCGTGCATGCGTGCTCAGTTGGGTCTGTCGCTTTGCAACCCCATGGACTGTAGCCCACCAGCCTCCTCTGCCCATGGAATTTTCCAGGCAAGAATACTGGAGTGGGTCTCCATTTCCTCCTCCAGGCGACCTTCCCGACTCATCGATTGAACCTGCGTCTCCTTCGTGGGCAGGTAGATTCTTTAGCACTGAGCCAGCTAGGAAGCCCAAGAGTTTACCATAAACCTTTTTTGAAAAGAAGCTATTGGTCACAGAACTGGTAGCAGACGTGCTCATGGCATTGGAAGGGCGCTATTAGGACCCAGGAGGTAATTGTAGTAAAGCACCTGTGAAATAGACATGAAAGGACAAGGAAAGCTAGGTTTTTTAACAGTCCTCTTTTGCTTTAGACTATTCCAGAGATGTCCAAAAAGCCAGAGAGGAGACTGGCAGTCCCTTTTGGGTGCACGTTCACTGGGAGGGCAGTCACTAGCCCAGTTATAAGGACATCATAAACTTTTCTCTGTGATTAATTTTGACCCTACTACAGTTTGAAAGATAGAGCTATATTTTTAATAATTTAATAGGACTGTAGCAAGAAATCTTCCTGTATTTTTAAAATGTTAACCAATATTTAATTAAGGTTACCAGAATTAGCAAATTAAAATATAGAACACCCAGTGAAAATTAAATTTCAATGAAATAGCCAAATATCTTTTAAACCTAAGTATGTTTCATGCACTACTTGGGACATATTTACAGTAAATTTTTTTTAATTGTTATTTGAAATTCAAATATAATTGAACATCTTCATTTTATCTGGCAACCTAATTTGACCTATATTTCTGCCATTATTTTTCTAAGGAGTAATGCTTTATAGAAAAGTAAAAATGAATTCCAGAATTTATTACTTGATTAATCTTAATTATTTTACACCTGTATATATACATAATTATACATACTATATATATATACACACACACATATGTATGTAATACATATAATGGTGAAAACACAGAGTTAGGGCTCAGAAATCTGGTTTCTTCTTCCTTGTTAGTAAACAAGGGGTGATAATATATGTTATGCTTCCCCTTTGCAATTATTGTGAAGATCAGATTAGGCTTATGACCAGCATGCTGGTGAATATTTGACAACTGACTCTCCAAAGGACGAAAAGAAAAATTCCTTGATTTACAGTATTTGCCCGTTTCTATGATGCAAATGCACACACCCAATTTCAAGTTGGTAGTATGATGTCACAAATGTAGAATCAAAAATGGTGCTCTATTGGCAATAAGCCAATATATTATCTCCAGGATATAGATAAAACAGACATAAATGAATAATCTCAAGAGCACAAGTAATAGTAAAATGTAGTAAAATACTTAGGTTGTGTTGGATTCCAAGTAATAATTACCATTATTTGCTACATAATTAATTTAATTCTAAACCTAGGTAACACGATACTTAATAATTGCTGCATTTAACCATCATTTTGCAAATTCCTGCTGACACAGGCCAGCTCTAGGACCTATGTATGACTGCTTATGACACTGTGAACTGTGACCCAAACATAAGTTGTAAACATTCACTCAATGACCAACCTTGACGGAAGTTACCATGTAAGAAGCATGCTAAAAAATTCAGGGAAAACACGCCACAAGGAAAGCAGTGCAGTGAAGAAGCACGGACACCCTTCTAAGGGTGCAGATCCGGGTGAAGGAGACGGTTAACCGAGGGGCGGAGGGCAGTGCTGGCCGTCACCCATGGGAGTGGGGGTAGGAGCGCGTGCCCTGCCCTGGAGAGAGAGATGGACTAGAGGGGTGAGGGGGAGGGCAACTCCCCAAGTTGGGAAAGCTCTGTGGAGGGCAGAGCAAGGGAAGGCTGCCAAGGCAAGTGGAGAAGAATTGGGGAACAGAGTTGTGGAGAACAAGGATTCATGAATTGGAGGGCATCTCCCTGCCCATACCCAGTACTGGACCTGGAGCAGCTGGAGCAGGGATAGATTTAGAACCTGGGCTCCCCATTTTCCTGGAGTCTTTAAACCCGATTCTGCAAAGAATAAGCCCAGAAGAGAGGAAGTGTTAGTTGCTCCATTGTGTCAGACTTGGCGACCCGATGGACTGTGTAGCCCGCCAGGCTCCTCTGTCCATGGAATTCTCCAAGCAAAAATACTGGAGTGGGTTGCCATGCCCTCCTCCAGGGGAGGGGAGAAAAAGCCGTTATAAAGATGACAGTTGTGGCACGTCTTGTTTTAGAAAAATAAAGTAGAACTCTGTTTCCAACCTTAGCTGTGTTGAGGCAAATAAGTGTTCCTGCTACCTGGTGACAACGTTACACAGCTAGTTCTGGCTGTTGCTGCTGCTGCTAAGTCACTTCAGTCGTGTCTGACTCTGTGCGACCCCGTAGACGGCAGTCCACCAGGCTCCCCCGTCCCTGGGATTCTCCAGGCAAGAACACAGGAGTGGGTTGCCATTTCCTTCTCCAATGCAGGAAAGTGAAAAGTAAAAGAGAAGTCGCTCAGTTGTGTCCAACTCTTAGCGACCCCATGGACTGCAGCCCACCAGGCTCCACCATCCATGGGATTTTCCAGGCAAGAGTACTGGAGTGGGGTGCCATTGCCTTCTCCAGTTCTGGCTGTTATAGTAAGTGAATTACTGTGGCTCAATATGATCTTCGCAAAACTTGCAAGATGGGAGCGTAACGTATATTACCACCCCCATTTACTAACAAGGAAAGAGAGACCCAAACATTACCTAGCATATTCAAACAGGGTTTTTGAATTCTAACTCTGTGTTTTCACCATTATATAAACTATATATATAATTATTTGTATATTGTTGTTGTTGTTCAGGCCAAACAACTAACAGGGAGCCCCACCTATCAGCAGACAATTGGATTAAAGATTTGCTGAGCATAGCCCTGTCTACCAGAACAAGACCCAGTTTTCCCACAACCAGTTCCTCCCATCAAGAAGCTGGCACAAGCCTCTTATCCTCATCCATCAGAGGGCAGACAGAAGAAGTTTGAACTATAACCCCACAGCCTCCAGAACAAAAACCACAATCACAGAAAGTTAACCAAAATGATCACATGGACCACAGCCTTGTCAAATCAATGAAACTAAGCCATGCCATGTAGGGCCACCCAAGTTGGACAGGTCAAGGTGAAGAGTTCAGACAAAATGTGGTCCACTGGAGAAGGGACTGGCAAACCACTTCAGTATTATTGCCTCGAGAATGCCATGAACAGTGTGTGTGTGTGTGTGTGTGTGTGTGTGTGTGTGTGTGTGTGTGTAAAACAATGAAGATTAATCAAGTAGTGGATTTCGGAATTTATATTTACTTTGCTATAAAGCAGTACTCCCTAGAAAAATAATGGCAGAAATATAGGTTAAATTAGGGTTGCCAGGTAAAATGCAAGATACCCAATTATATTTGACTTTCAGATAACAGCGGAAAAGATTTTCATGGCAAAATTTTTCTACAGCTGCCATAGCAAATCGCCACATATTCAATGGCTTAAAAACAGAAATGTGTTACCTGCAGAGGTCAGAAGTTCAAGATGAGTGGGCAGAGTTGTGTTCCTTTGGGGACTTTGGGGGAGAATCGGTTTCTTTACTCTTTGCAGCTTCTGCAGATAACCTGCTTTCCTCAGCACCATCTTTAAGGTCAGCAGCACAGTATCTTCAGACAAACCTTTGTCTGACGGGCTCTCCTGCTTTCTGTCTCTCTTAACCTTAGTCTCATGTCTCCCTCTCTCCCTTATAAGAACCTTTGTAATTACTCTGACAATCTCCCCATCTCGCTTTCTTTAACTCAATTACGTCTGCAAAGTCTGTTTTGCCAGGTAAGCCAACATGCTCACTAGCCTGTGGATGAGGATGCACACAGCTCTGGGAGGACTTTATCCTTCTACCTCTGGCTTTGCTGTAGAGTCATACAGAGACCATGCCAAAAAAAAAAAAATCTTCAAATAGTTCCTTGCTGTGTTGACATCTAAATTCCTAGAAAAAGACCCTAAAATAATCTAGCTCATGGTATGTGCTTTGTGGGGTGAGGAGGTGGGGTGGAGAATAAAATTCATTTATTTTTACACTTGTACAGTTCCAAAATCACTGAACAGGTGGCATTCTCATACATATTTCTACTTTTGTTTTTTTTTTAAGATTTCTTTTGCTAAATGTATTTATGTTATTTAACCATATTCATTGGAGCTTCCCTAGTGGCTTGGCAATAAAGAATCTGCCTTCAAATGCAGGAGACGCAGGTTCCGTCCCTGGGTCGGGAAGGTCGCCTGCAGAAGGGAATGGCCACGCACCCCAGTCTTCTTGCCTGGAGAATCCCACGGACAGAGGAGCCTCGTGACTGAGAGACTGAGCACAGCCCACAGCACAGCCTCCAGGCTGTGAGAGAATACAGTCCCATTGTTTTGAGGCATCCAAGTTGCGTTAACTTTTGACAGGAGCCCTGGGAAACCAACACACTTTGTTCAACCAAGAGTCCATCTAACTGATAAAATCTGACCTTGCTCTTGATCTCTCAGTTCAATTCAGTCACTCAATCATGTCCAACTCTTTGCAACCCCATGGACTGCAGCATACAAGACTTCCCTGTCCATCACCAACTCTTGGAGCCTGCTCAAACTCATGTCCATAGAGTCGTGATGCCATCCAACCATTTCATCCTCTGTCGTCCCCTTCTCCTCCTGCCTTCAGTCTTCCCAGCATCAGGGTCTTTTCCAATGATCAGTTCTTCATATCGAGTGGCCAAAGTACTGGAGTTTCAGCTTCAGCATCAATCATTCCAATGAATATTCATATCTCAGTTGGATCTCAGTTCCAAATCAGTTGGAAATCAGACTGGTTGGATCTCCTTGCAGTCCAAGGGACTCTCAAGAGTCTTCTCCAATACCACAGTTCAAAAGCATCAATTCTTCAGCACTCAGCTTTCTTCATAGTCCAACTCTCATATCCATACATGACTACTGGAAAAACCATAGCTTTGACTAGATGGACCTTTGTTGGCAAAGTAATGTCTCTGCTTTTTAATATGCTGTGCAAGTTGATAATCAATGAGAGACTTGATTTCTCACTGATGACATTGTTTAAGTCTCATTCTGCCTTCCCCTTCAGCCCTGTATCTGGACAGACTCCTAGGAAGACCCTAAGTTCACTTCCACCTCTGGAGTTAGTAGGAAATTCAACCTTCCCATGCTTGAGAACTTTCCACAGTCCCAGCCCTTAGTCACTTCAGAAAGACCTAAATCCACTCCCTCTGCCTTGCTCAAGTCACCCTGGACAAGCTCATGATCACCTAACTCTTCTCAGAAGTAATAATACCTTCTCTTAAGTTCTCTGGCATTTGGAGAGCCATCAATCCCAATATCCAAACCAAGTTTTAGGTGGGATGTTTGCTCCTTTTTTTAATAGTGATTATACTTTTAATATCCTGCTAAAGCAGGAGACATCAATCCCGGGTTGGGAAGATCCCTTGGAGGAGGAAATGTCAACCCACTCCAATATTCTTGCCTGAAGAATCCCCATGGACAGAGGAGCCTGGCAGGCTCTCAAAGAGTTGGACACAACTGAACAGACTTAGCAGCAGCATACTTTCAATATCCAGTGATTAAAGAAATGCATAATAGCAAAGTTGCTCTGAATTTATTAATGCTTTGAAATAAATTAGTACTTTTTATTTCAACATAATATACGCACTTGAATATAATAGTAAGTATACGTGAAGGATGTTGTATATTCACTCTAAAGACAATGCCCATTTGGCATTCCAAATCCATTTTATTAATTAACTTTTATCAGTTTTCAACTGAGGTATAGCTGATTTACAATGTGGTGTTAATTCATTTTAATTCATTTTTTAATAGTGAATGGCCAGGTCAGATGTCAGGGCACTAAACGAGCTCAGTCCCAAAGACTTATGGGACATTTATGAGTCCTTTGCAAAAAGTATAAAGTTCAAAGAAACTTTTACAAAATGTTATTTTTTATTAATTTATTTTTGGTTGTGCTGGGTCTCTGGTGCTACACTCGGGTTTTCTCTAGTTGCAGCGAGCGAGGGCTACTCTCCAGTGTGGTACGTGGACTTCTCACTGCAGTGGTTTCTCTTGTTGCGGAGCATGCGCTCTGGGCACCCAGGTTTCAGTAGTTGTGGCTTTCAGGCTCTAGAGCTCAGGCTCAGTAGCTGTGTTGCATGGACTGAGCTGCCTCAAGACACGTGAAATCTTCCCAGAGCAGGGATAGAACCTGTGTCTCCTGCATCGGTAAGCAAATTCTTAACCACTGGACCACCAGGGAAGTCCGAAAGTTAAAAAAATAATAATTTTTTCTGAGCTTGCATGGTGAAAACATGTAGAAAATACTGAACATTAATCTTCTGCCTCTTGGAGTCACAAAGCAAAATAAGTTGCAAAATTTCTGAGAAGTCCTGAAATAATGGTAGCTCTGTACTTTTGTTTACCTTAGACTCTCAGTCCTAGAGTTTCTGAGTCACATTTGACTATAAAACCCTTTCTCCCTATCAGACCTGTTGGGTGCTTGGTGCGTTTGCAGAGAAACTAGGCAACACTGAAGAGGGAAGACACTGGCATTGAATGACTGACATCCACAGAAACCAACAGGACCTGCAACTTTTCTTCAACACCTGAGACACCAGCCTTCATGTTCATCACCCGACCTGTTTCCTCAATTCATGAGAAGAATTCTAGAGGTCATTAAGACAAGCTGATATCAGAAAGAATCAGTCAGCATCTCTGAGAACCTTGTCCGTGATGGCACCACAGATTCGGTGTCATCTGATTTCAGCTTTAACCCAATTTTTAGCAAGTTTTGACAAGGTTAACTTAATTAGCAAGCAGACGATGGCAGCAATGCAACAATAAAAAAGAAAGAAGGCTCCTTTGGATCTCCAAGTGATGACGCATTTCTGCTTTTGTTCCAACTTCTGCTTGCCATGAGTCTGGGACTTGGCATTCACCTCCTCGGGCCAGATGCTAAATTAAGTTTGAAGACATTCAAGGTATTCATTATTGATTGGGTTTTTGGCAGCAACAGAGAGAACTAAAGAAGTAGCAGCTGTGGTTTCAAAGGTACCATCTCTAAGTTAAGACTTGCCAAAAATAACAAGGCAACTTTCCAGGTCATCTCCTCTTGGAGGGATCAAAGTCAGCTGCCCTGGGCTCTTGGCAGAAACAATCAAGGCAAATAGTGCTCCCAGTGGCTCCATCGCTCCCTGCATGGAAGAAAAGAGGAGCTGCCAGGTTGAGAGTTCACATTAAGTAGCAATAATAAGCCTCTTAAGAAGTGGATGGCAACCCACTCCAGTGGTCTTGCCTAGATAATCCCATAGACAGAGAAGCCTGGCGGTCTACAGTCCGTGGGGTCACAAAGAGTCGGACACGACTCAGTGACTAAACAACAAAAAAAAGAGAAGAAAAATGGCTCTCTCTCACTTGAGAACCACATCTGTCACAATATTTTGGTTGCACGTGACTGAAACCTTGACCCAGACTGCAACAAGCAAAATAGAATTAATTTACTCATATCAACAGAAATTCCAGAAGTCAGCAGGCTTCAGGCATGGCTGGATTCAGAAGCCAGATAAAATCACCATGGACCTGCTTCTCTCTATCTCTTAACTCTGTCTCCAGGGCTCCTGGCTGTAGTAACCAGGTGCAGATGTCATAAACTCTCTAAGAATCTTGTCCTCTCAACTGTAAATCCATTAAGCTGGAATAACTCCAAGAAGCCTCAGCGAAAGTCTCAGGGCATCTCATTAGTCATTATAGAGTCCCAGGCTTATCCTTGAATGAGTTACTATAGATGGAAGAATGGAAAGCTCTAAAGATACAAACTGTTTAAAAATTATTACAAATCAAGCACCACACTAAGAGCTTTCCTGTGTATTTCTTAAAGCCTTTTTAAAATTCCAACATTAAAATATACTTTGAAATATTTTTTAAAATATTTGATCTTATAGTCAAGAGAGACTCAGAGAGGTTAAATACCTTCTTCAAGGTCATACAGTAAGTGGTGGGATTTAGGGCTTCCCTGATGGCTCAGCTGGTAAAGAATCCACCTATAATTCAGGAGACCTGGGCTCAGTTCCTGGGTTGGGAAGATCCCCTGGAGAAGGGAATGGCTACCCACTGCAGTATTCTGATCTGGAGAGTTCCATGGAGTGTATAGTCCATGGGATTGCAAAGAGTCGGACATGACTGAACGACTTTCACTTTAGAGAGTTATATGAGTGTTTGGATTTATATATTTGAGTTATGAGCTTCCCAGGTGGCACCAGTAGTAAAAAATCCACCTGCCAATGCAGGAGACTTAAGAGACTTGGGTTCAATCCCTGGGATGGGAAGATCCCCTGGAGGAGGGCATGGCAACCCACTCCAGTATTCTTGCCTCAAGAGTCCCATGGACAGAGGAGCCTGGAGGGCTACAGTCCATAGGGCCACAAAGAATTGGACATGACTGAAGCGACTTAGCATGCACACGGCACACAGTTGAGTTAAGTGGGGCTTGGGAGCCGTTTAGCCCAAAGCAGAATCATACTTACAGCGTCCTTCACATATGTTCTCCCAGATGTTCACAACCTTCCAGGGAAGGATACAGAATAAAATCAGCCCAATCTAACCCAGTGAGTAGCAGAAAGGCCCCTCTTACACTGATCTTGCATCCATTCCCCATGTAAGTTCCTTCCCCTAGGTCTTTTTGACACCGAACCTTCATTTTTCCTTTGAAAGTGAAAGTGTTAGTCACTCAGTTGTGTCCGACTCTTTGCAACCCCACGGACTATTGCCCCCCAGGCTTTCTCTGTCCGTGGAATTCATTAAAACTCTCAGTCTCCTTTATCTGAGAGTGGGGGGGGGGGCATGGTTGCTATATTTGTTTTTGCAACTATGAATTAATATTATTAGAACCTTCTCTTTAAAATTTTGACCTTTTTAATCGCACTTGGATTTCACCTGGCTTGTTTCACCTGTCTTTCTGCATCCTGAATCAGCGTTCAAGGAATCAGGCCCCTCTCAGCGCCATAAACCTGATGCTGCAGGGCTTCATTCTGGTCCCATATCCAGTAGGAGCAAACCCCACAGGTGACTTTTTAGAGTCAAAAATTTTATCAGTGAGGAATATGCCTCACCTTGCCATTTGTGGCTCAGATTTGTGCTCCTTAGCTTGTAAATATCTCCCAGATTTTTACTCATCAAAACGGATGCATTATGGAGGTAATTAATACCAGCAACTTAGTCTTAACCATCTCGTCTCTGGGAGATGGTGAAGGACCAGGAAGCCTGGCATGCAGCAGTCCACAGGGTGGCAAAGAGTTGGACTGAGTGACTGAACACTAGACTTAACCTTGCCCCACGCTCTGTCCTCATGATGTGGCCTTTGAAACTTGTGCTGTCTCACAACCTAGTAAGTGACCTTGGGCAGGCCCTTTTCTTGCCAGGACCTCAGTTGCCTCCACTGGCAAAATAAGAGTATTGCACTACAGGGCCATGGAGGGTCCCCCTCCTGCAAATTTATTCTTTGAAATCTCTGGCTGAGCTTCTCACACAACCAAATGCTCAATAAAGCTTTCACTTTTTGTTCTCATGATTTGGTTTTGAATTTTGACACTATTTTTAAAACACCCTCAATTTCCTGCAAGTTTAGACAACAGCTAGTTCAGTGTCTCACCTAGTACATTTACAGTCCATCCATTTACTTGCTTGTAGATTTTTTTCATTCCCTCTCATTTCGTTTCAAAGGTTTGCATGTCAAAGTAGCTTCTTGCCTGTCCAGAGAAATTTCTCTGGGTAATTCTTGGAGATAAGTGAAGTGTACCTTTCAGACATTTGAATATATACCTCGGCTCGAAGCAATTCCCACCAGAAACTCCAAGTGATATGCTTTCAATTACAGGCCAGGAATAGGTTATTTTCTCTTATAAAGACAAAGAGTCAATGGGACTTTATTAAAATAGCATTTCCTATCTTCCATGACCACATCTTGTCTAGTTGACTCCTGGGAGCTGCGTTCTCCGCTAGCAACCTGGTTCAGCTGACACATTTTACAGTCTATCAGAATTTCCACTACCAGCCACCACTACTGCTGCTGCTTTAAAAACATGAGCATTTATCCATTTATCTCTGCACCATGTCAAGTTTAGCTCTTCTTTCAAAAGAATGAACAGCAAGTGAAGTAAATACATGTTTAGCTTATGAATGTAAAAGAAAGAGAAGTTATAAAATTAATGAATCCAGCTGTTTTAAAATCTTCTATTAGACAAAGCCATTTGTCAACTGAATACCTCTTACACCTTGATTGCAAATGTTCCAGCTATGGAAATGTTGATGAATCCTGGAAACTTGTTCCAGAAAATCCCTGACTTGGATAGGGCTGTCACAGGTCATTAAAATATCCAATAACCATCACTGAACTAACAGGAGATTTTATTTCAAACAGGAAAATTAATATAGTTGACGAGAGCAAGAAATAAGACCTGGAATAAGTAATGCCTTCACTTTTTTTCTGGCCTTAAGCATCTGTCCATGACAGACACATGTATATGTATTCAGTCATGTCCAACTCTTTGTGACCTCATGGATTGTAGGCTGCCAGGCTCCTCCGTGACCTCGTGGACTATAGCCTGCTTGGCTCCTCTGTCCATGGAATTTTCCAGGCAAGAATACTGGAGAAGTTTGCCATTTCCTTCACCAGAGGATCTTCCTGACCCAGGAATTAAACCCACGTCTCCTGCATCTTCTTCCTTGGCAGGCAGATTCTTTACCACTGCACCACTTGGGAAGCAGACACAAACACAGAGAGCTTTTAAGTAAGGGCTCCGATCTACTTGGAAGAAGTTATTTGAATTTAGCCTTTCCTTTTATGGATAAAGTGATATCCAGTTTTTTTGTGCACCTTAGGTTATAGCCCTCTATTCAATCAAACAATAATACCACCCAGACAAAGAGCTGTCAAAATAAGAGTAATTGATTTGCAGGACTTCCCTGGCAGTCCAGAGGTTAAGACTCTGCACTCTAACTGCTGGCTCCTGGGTTCGATCCCTGGTTGTGGAACTAAGATCTCATAAGCCCCGTATAAGGCTAGAAAAAAAGTAATTGATTCTGGCTGATAGAGTAGAAAAAGAATGCTTTTACAGGACTGTTTGGAGGGCTAATGAAACAGAATTGAGGTTAAGACTCCAGACACCTAAAAACCAGCATTGGAGGTGCCTATTGAGGAGCTCATGCTTCTGCTGCTGCCTCTGGGCACAGAGAAAGCCACGCTGATGTCACCTGCCTCTGCTGCTTCTGTGTCAGGGAGAGATCCTGCCAGACATCTGTGCACCCACCTGTGCTGGGAGAATGGATCCGGCCCAGAGCCACCCCTCCTTCCATGGTGGAGGCTGGGGGGTTGAACTCAGGTCACATGTTTGCACCGATGCTTCAAAGATGGCTCAGGATTTGAACATTCCAGTCTGTGCCTCAGGAAAGCTGGACTCAGTCCAAGCAAGATGTCCTAAGAGAGTCCCACCTCCCGGCAAAATGACAAACGCCACTAGGACATCTTTGAGGATTAAAATTACCTCTAACTTGAAAAAACTAACCGTATGATCCAGAAATCCCACTCTTGGGTATATAGCTGGACAAAACTTAATTAAAAATGACACATGTACCCCAATGTTCATAGCAGCACTATGCAACCTAAATGTCCATCATCAGAGGAATGGATAAAGAAGATGTGCTATTTAAATACAATGGAATATTAGTCATAATAAAGACTGAAACAATGCCACTCACAGCAACATGGCTGGACCTAGAGATTATCACACTAAGTAAAGTAAGTCCGAGAAAGACAAGTACATATGATATCACTTTTATGTGGAATCTTAAAAAATAATCCAAAGGAACTTATTTACAAAATGGAAACAGACTCACAGACACAGAAAACAAACTTATGATTACCATAGGGAGAAGGAGAGGGAGAGGGATAAATTACAAGGTTGGGATTAACAGATACACCCTATTATATATAAAATACATAAACAACAATGAACTAATGTATAAAGCAGAGACTACGTCGCCAACAAAGGTCCATCTAGTCAAAGCTATGGTTTTTCCAGTGGTCATCTATGGATGTGAGAGTTGGACTGTAAAGAAAGCTGAGCGCCGAAGAATTGATGCTTTTGAACTGTGGTGTTGGAGAGGACTCTTGAGAGTCCCTTGGATTGCAAGGAGATCCAACCAGTCCATCCTAAAGGAAATCAATCCTGAATATTCATTGAAAGGACTGATGCTGAAGCTGAAACTCCAATACTTCGTCCTCCTGATGCAAAGAACTGAGTCATTTGAAAAGACCCTGATACTGGGAAAGATTGAGGGCGGGAAAAGAAGGGGATGACAGAGAATGAGATGGTTGGATGGTATCACGGACTCAACGGACATGAGTTTGAGTAAACTCCGGGAGCTGGTGATGGACAAGGAGGCCTGGCGTGCTGCAGTCCATGGGGTCACAGAGTCGGACATGACTGAGTGACTGAACTGAACTGAAATGTATAACACAGGAAACTATATTCAGCTACCCAGGTGACTTAGTGGTAAAGACTCCGCCTGCCAGTGCAAGAGACATGGGAGACACAGGTTCAATTCCTGGGTGGGGAAGAACCCCTGGAGTAAGAAGTGGCAACCCACTCCAGTATTCTTGCCTGGAAAATTCTTATGGACAGAGGAGCCTGGTGGGCTACAGTCCATGGGGTTGCAAAGAGTGGGACACAACTGAGTGGCTGAGCACCATAATGGAAAAGAGTCTGAAGCTGTACACTTGAAACTATCACAGTATAATAAATCAACTATAGTTGAATTTTTTAAAATGACATCTACCCATTGTCATTCACCAGCTGACTAGGAGAAGCTGTGAGTAGGACATCCACTGTCAGAACCCTGTAGCCTATCAAATCTCCCTGCTTCTTCCATCCATTCCATTTGCCTTCCTTAGGCTGGGCCTCCCTCCCTCCCAGCCAGACACAAAGTGTTCCAATGCTAAAGGCTGAGGTGGAGTGACAGGAGCCCAGTTTATCCTCCCATCGTCAACACCTGGGAGACTGGACAAGATACGTGCAGTAAAGGTTTGGACCAAGAGCTGCCTGGGATTATCATCCACAAGAGAAAGGAGACAGAATGGCCCCAGGATGGCACCAGGCCAAGGAGGGGAGCAGAAATTGGCTGAGTTGAGGAGAGCTCAAGTTTGGGGAGGCGAAGGGGACCTGAGTTTGTGGGCAGAGAGGAGAGAGGGAAGCTGCACAAGATAAGTTGAACAGCGGCCCTCTCCCCTGACCTGAAAAGTCCTTGCCTTGTCCTCCCTTGCTGGACTTCTCCTAGACCAACACACTGATTTTCATACAGTTTTCAGACATGTTAAGGAGCAGCTGACTTCCCTGGCGGCTCAGACGGTTAACCGTCTGTCTACAATGCGGGAGACCCGGGTTCGATACCTGGGTAGGGAAGATCCCCTGGAGGAGGGCATGGCAACCCACTCCAGTATTCTTGTCTGGAAAATCCCATGGACAGAAGAGCCTGGTAGGCTAAAGTCCATGGGGTTGCAAAGAGTCAGACATGACTGAGCAACTTCATTTCACTTCACAAGGAGCAGCTACTAGGCTACAGAATTCCCCAATTAGCACAAGAGTGTTTCCTGCGTGTCCCAGGTCATACTTTTTAGAAAGATTATCCTTTAGTTTCTTCTGCAAATGTCTTAATTAATTTAGTCTAAAATGGTCTTCTAAGCAGCCCTTCTGCTCCAAGCATGTCACTAAGTGTGGAGAGACTGAGATAATGTCTGGTTAAGGAAGTCAGCTCAGTAAGGAATACACCTGTGACTCACTCCACAAGGTACATTTTGGATGGTCATGTTTTCAGCAGGTAACCTTTGCTCTGTATCCTGGGAACATCTTCTTTCTTTTGAATTCCAACATGTCTGCAGGCATCTTGATTACCTGTAGCACTCAGAGAATCTTCAGGGAGTTTTTGTGCTCATCTATGAAACTGAATTACTTTAAATACATAAAGACCAGGCTGCTGCTGCTGCTGAGTCGCTCAGTCGTGTCCGACTCTGTGCGACCCCACAGACGGCAGCCCACCAGGCTCCCCCATCCCTGGGATTCTCTAGGCAAGAACACTGGAGTGGGTTGCCATTTCCTTCTCCAATGCGTGAAAGTGAAGTCGCTCAGTCATGTCTGACTCTTAGCGACCGCATGGACTGCAGCCTACCAGGCTCCTCCATCCATGGGATTTTCCAGGCAAGAGTACTGGACTGGAGTGCCTTTGCCTTCTCCGAAAGACCAAGCTACAACCCAGCTAATGTTTTCCTCTTCTTTCCAGTGGATATATGTTAGGTTCTGGCCACCAAACACCCACTCATTCTGCTTTGGGTAATAATGATACCGTTTTCTTCTGGGGCTTGACTACCTTCCCCACCCTCTGATCTGTACATTTGAATGACAGTTGGCTCTTCTCCTAGCCCAGGACTCTGATCTGACCAATCAGACTATGGTATCTCCCTAGTCACTCTGATTGGTTCAGAGATGATCATGTCATCCAATCAGAGCCAGTAAATGTAAGAAGACTTTCCCCGATGGCTTCTTAGCAGTAAAGACGATGAGAACCAGCTGCTGGCTGAGAATGAAGCTATGTGTGTGTGCGCACGCGCGTGCTCAGTCTGTGTGTGTATCTGACTCTTTGCAGCCCCATGGAATGTAGTCCGCCAGGTTCCTCTGTTCATGAGATTTCCCAGGCAAGTATACTAGAGTGTGTTGCCATTTCCTGCTCCAGGGGGATCTTCCTGACCCAGGGATAAAATCCTTGTACGCTTGTGTCTCCGGCATTGGCAGGTGGATTCTTTAACACTAGCGCCACCTGGAAAGAATGAAGCTAAAAAAGCAGAATTCAGAACCGGAAGATAGACGCGTCTCAGATGACCATCTTCCAATGCCTTGGCCAAGTCTCACCTTGAGGATTTTAGTAAATGGACCAATAACGCCCCGTTTTCTGCTTACGTTTGACTTGACTTTCCTATCGCTTGCTATTGAAGGGCCAAACCCCACCCGAAGCAGATCTAACCTGAAGCTTTTAAATAAATGAACCTATAATTTCCCTTCTGCTAAGGTCTGAGTTGCGTTTTCCAGTACTTGTTATTAAAGCCCTCCTGATACACTAATTTAGTCACTCCACTGCCCCATTTTGTGCTGATTTTCCAAACTGCTTTAACGCCTGCTCATCACATAGGAAAACAGGGGCGTTTTTACAGATCCTTTATTTTAAATGTGGTCTCTGGACATTCCTGGTTCTGTGGATAATAGGATGAGAAATGCTGAACAACATTAGGCAAGTTATTTGGGGCATTTTGTTTCACACATGCCAAAGGGCATTATGAATTTCCAGTGTTTATTTGGAAACTGCCAACTAAAAATCAACACTTACCATCTGCCTCTACAAGGAGTAAGTCACTAGCCACTGCAACCACTGATCTTTAACACCCACCAGAAAGAAATGAGGCACTCTGTGCTCTGGGAAAAATTGGCAGGATGGGCTTTCAGATAGTTTGATACTTTAAGGAGAAGATTTTTTTGAGCCTCAATTCTTGCATTATCTCAGAGGTAGGAAAGCACTACAATCATTAATGGTGACATCTACTCCTCATGATTGGAAACAAGCCTTTCCCAAAATGTGTGCCTGACCTCCTTCACTAACATCATATACTCTGATAATGACCTTCCGCTCTAACTCTTTGGAGCAGTTCCTCAAAGCTATCTGGGAGGCTGTTTCCCAGGCTAACCATAGCTGACTTTTTTATTTGTTCATATTTTCTCTATTTAGTGCACCATTCTTTAAAAAAACATTTATCAATTGTCAGTAATTGGTATGCTCACTTTGTTCCCATAGAAGGTTATTTTAATTATATCCTAAGACAAAGAAGCCCTTTTTAAGGACATAGAACCAAAAGAACTACAGACACATGGAGCTACATAATTCCATAGGTCACTGAGAGACAGGGCACATCGGTATAAGCATCTTAGCCAAGTGTGGGGGCTTGTACAGTGAAAGGCAGTATTGCCATTCTTTTTGAGGAAGTCACAAGAGGGAAGGAAAGGAAACTGGTGAGCAGAGAAGAAAGTCACATCAGTTTCATAGCAATCCACCTGGGAGGTGGAAATCTGGAACAATCCTTGTCCTTCCTCCATCTCACTGACAGTTCCTTTCCTGGTGTTGTCTTGGATTCTTCTTCCTCCTTCACTCCCCAAACATTGATCATCCTCAAACCTCGCCTCTTCTTGCTCTCTGCCTTCTGTTTATATAAATCAATGATTTGAGCCATCAGTTGTTTAGTGGACACCTTCAAGTTCATATCTCTTGCCAAGACTGTACCCCAAGCTCCAGACTTAAATGTGAGTGTCTTCATCACTTCTCCCATGAACATCTCACAGGTGTGCAAATGATTCATTGTCCTCCAATTCCCTGTATACCTCCCCTTCTCTGCATCTCCCAGATCAGAAGATGTCCCCACTGCCTGTGCAGCAGTGACAGTCATTCTAAACCCTCCTCACTTCTCTGCCCATATCAATAATCAATTCCATTGCCTTAAAATTTCTCAGTCCCACATGTCCCTTTCCTTCCCACTGTCTCTGCTGTATCAAGCCTTTATCCTTTTCACTTGGACTCTTGAAAACAGCATCTTCATTGACTTCCCTTTCTCTAGAAGCTCCCCCTCCAACCTATTTTCTATACTTTGTCCACTATTCTTGAGCAGCATAAATCAACCCATATTGCTGCCCTGATTTTCAATTCCTTTCTGAGAGCTTCCAGCATAACATCGGAATTTCAAAAACTTTGGTCAGAACTTGCCTCCACAGCAGCTCCTGAAACTTTCTACCAGGACTTCCCTGGTGGTCCAGTGGCTAAGACTCTGTGCTCCCAATGCAGAGGGTCCCAGTTCAGTCCTGGCTCAGGGAACTAGATCTTGCATACTGCAACTAAAAAAAAAAAAAAAACCCACATGCTGCAATTAAGACCCAACACAAACAAATAAACAAATAAGTAATTTTTTAAAAAATTTCTACCATACCTATCCTTACAACTGTCTCAAGCAATTGGCCATGACACAATGGTCCCCATGACTGCAGTCCTGTACATCTGGAATGCCCATGGCCACTCTCCAAGTCCATCAGGGCTCAGACTAAACACCATCACCTTTAAGAATGGTTCTCTGGTGCTGTGATCTGATTTGGACCTCTCTCTCTCACAATGCCTCCTGCATACACTGTCATGTCCTTCCCACTCTGTGCTGCAATCACTGGTTTGATTTGCTGTTTCCAGAACAGAAGGCAACTTGAAGTCCACTCTGGGCATCTTGATGACCTGAGCTTCTGCCACAAAGCCTGGCATGTGATGGTGCTCAATGTGGTGAGTACTCTGTGTAATTGTTGAGGGGGAGGGGCGGGTCACTTGAGATAGGTCTCTGCTCAGAAATTATCTCACACTCAGAAGACTTGGACATAGCACAGGAAACAACCAGCAAGGAACTAACTGTACTATTGCAATTAAAGTGACGAATATAGGATTTAGGGATTCCCTGGTAGCTCAGATGGTAAAGTGTCTGCCTGCAATGTGGAAGACCCAGGTTTGATCCATAGGTCTGGAAGATCCCCTGGAGAAGGAAATGGCAACCCACTCCAGTACTCTTGCCTGGAAAATGCTATGGAGGGAGGAGCCTGGTAGGCTACCGTCCTTGGGGTCACAAAGAATCAGACATGACTGAGCGACTTCACTCACTTTATATAGGATTTGGGGCATAAGACCACAGCCTTGTCTAACTCAATGAAACTAAGCCATGCCCATGGGGCAACCCAGGATGGGAGGGTCATGGTGGAGAGATCTGACAGGATGTGGTCCGCTGGAGAAGGGAATGGCAAACCACTTTAGTATTCTTGCCTTGAGAACCCCATGAACAGTATGAAAAGGCAAAATGGTAGGATACTGAAAGAGAAACTCCCCAGGTCAGTAGGTGTCCAATATGCTACTGGAGATCAGTGAAGAAATAACTCCAAAAAGAATGAAGGAATGGAGCCAAAGCAAAAAGAATACCCAGCTGTGGATGTGACTGGTGATAGAAGCAAAGTCTGATGCTGTAAAGAGCAATATTGCATAGGAACCTGGAATGTCAAGTCCATGAATCAAGGCAAATTGGAAGTGGTCAAACAAGAGATGGCCAGAGTGAATATCGACATTCTAGGAGTCAGCGAACTGAAATGGACTGGAATGGGTGAATTTAACTCAGAGGACCATTATATCTACTACTGCAGGCAAGAATCCCTCAGAAGAAATGGAGTGGCCATCATGGTCAACAAAAGAGTCTGAAATGCAGTACTTGGATGCAATCTCAAAAACGACAGAATGATCTCTGTTTGTTTCCAAGGCAAACCATTCAGTGTCACAGTAATCCAAGTCTATGCCCCAACCAGTAACACTGAAGAAGCTGAAGTTGAATGGTTCTATGAAGACCTACAAGACCTTTTAGAACTAACACCCAAAAAAGATGTTCTTTTCACTATAGGGGACTGGAATGCAAAAGTAGGAAGTCAAGAAACACCTGGAGTAACAGGCAAATTTAGCCTTGGAATACGGAATGAAGCAGGGCAAATACTAATAGAGTTTTGCCAAGAAAATGCACTGGTCATAACAAAGAGCCTCTTCCAACAACACAAGAGAAGACTCTATACATGGACATCACCAGATGGTCAACACCAAAATCAGATCGATTATATTCTTTGCAGCCAAAGACGGAGAAGTTCTATACAGTCAGCAAAAACAAGACCAGGAGCTGACTGTGGCTCAGACCATGAACTCCTTATTGCCAAATTCAGACTGAAATTGAAGAAAGTAGGGAAAACCACTAGACCATTCAGGTATGACCTAAATCAAATCCCTTATGATTATACAGTAGAAGTGAGAAATAGATTTAAGGGCCTAGATCTAATAGATAGAGTGCCTGATGAGCTATGCAATGAGGTTCGTGACATTGTACAGGAGACAGGGATCAAGACCATCCCCATGGAAAAGAAATGCAAAAAAGCAAAATGGCTGTCTCGGGAGGCCTTACAAATAGCTGTGAAAAGAAGAGAAGCAAAAGCAAAGGAGAAAAGGAAAGATATAAACATCTAAATGCAGAGTTCCAAAGAATAGCAAGAAGAGATAAGGAAGCCTTCTTCAGCGATCAATGCAAAGAAATAGAGGAAAACAACAGAATGGGAAAGACTAGGGATCTCTGCAAGAAAATCAGAGATACCAAAGGAACATTTAATGCAAAGATGAACTCGATAAAGGACAGAAATGGTATGGACCTAACAGAAGCAGAAGATATTAAGAAGAGGTGGCAAGAATACACAGAAGAACTGTACAAAAAAGATCTTCAGGACCCAGATAATCATGATGGTGTGATCACTGACCTAGAGCCAGACATCCTGGAATGTGAAGTCAAGTGGGCCTTAGAAAGCATCACAATGAACAAAGCTAGTGGAGGTGATGGAATTCCAGTTGAGCTATTCCAAATCCTGAAAGATGATGCTGTGAAAGTGCTGCACTCAATATGCCAGCAAATTTGGAAAACTCAGCAGTGGCCACAAGATTGGAAAAGGTCAGTTTTCATTCCAATCCCAAAGAAAGGCAATGCCAAAGAATGCTCAAACTACCGCACAATTGCACTCATCTCACATGCTAGTAAAGTAATGCTCAAAATTCTCCAAGCTAGGTTTCAGCAATACATGAACAGTGAACTTCCTGATGTTTAAGTTGGTTTTAGAAAAGGCAGAGGAACCAGAGATCAAATTGCCAACATCCGCTGGATCATGGAAAAAGCAACAGAGTTCCAGAAAAACATCTATTTATGCTTTATTGACTATGCCAAACCCTTTGACTGTATGGATCACAAGAAACTGTGGAAAATTCTGAAAGAGATGGGAATACCAGACCACCTGATCTGCCTCTTAAGAAATTTATATACAGGTCAGGAAGCAACAGTTAGAACTGGACATGGAACAACAGACTGGTTCCAAATAGGAAAGGAGTACATCAAGGCTGTATATTGTCACCCTGTTTATTTAACTTCTGTGCAGAGTACATCATGAGAAATGCTGGACTGGAAGAAACACAAGTTGGAATCAAGATTGCTGGGAAAAATATCAATAACCTCAGATATGCAGATGACACCACCCTTATGGCAGAAAGTAAAGAGGAACTCAAAAGCCTCTTGATGAAAGTGAAAGTGGAGAGTGCAAAAGTTGGCTTAAAGCTCAACATTCAGAAAACGAAGATCATGGCATCTGGTCCCATCACTTCATGGGAAATAGATGGGGAAACAGTGGAAACAGTGTCAGACTTTATTTTTCTGGGCTCCAAAATCACTACAGACGGTGACTGCAGCCATGAAATTAAAAGACGCTTGCTCCTTGGAAGGAAGGTTATGACCAACCTAGATAGCATATTCAAAAGCAGAGACACTACTTTGCCAACAAAGGTTCGTCTAGTTAAGGCTATGGTTTTTCCTGTGGTCGTGTATGGATGTGAGACCTGGACTGTGAAGAAGGCTGAGCACCAAAGAATTGATGCTTTTGAATTGTGGTGTTGGGGAAGACTCTTGAGAGTCCCTTGGACTGCAAGGAGATCCAACCAGTCCATTCTGAAGGAGATCAGCCCTGGGATTTCTTTGGAAGGAATGATGCTAAAGCTGAAACTCCAGTACTTTGGCCACCTCATGCGAAGGGTTGACTCATTGGAAAAGACTCTGATGCTGGGAAGGATTGGGGGCAGGAGGAGAAGGGGACGACAGAGGATGAGATGTCTGGATGGCATCACTGACTCAATGGATGTGAGTCTAAGTGACCTCTGGGAGTTGGTGATGGACAGGGAGGCCTGGTGTGCTGCGATTCATGGGGTCACAAAGAGTCGGACACGACTGAGCGACTGATCTGATCTGATCTGATCTGGGGCATAGGAGCAGCATTTGACATAGAAATTGGCCAGATGACAGTTCCGGGATCCCTAAGATAGGAGGAGAGATTTTATTCAAGGTTACAGACTGAAAAACATGATGATTTAATACTTTTGTTAGCTTCTTTGGGCTCATTCTCCATTTTCCTCAGACCACTGATATGAAATCTTTGTAGGGAGTGTGTGTGTGTGTTTTAGTTGCTCAGTCATGTCCAACCCTTTGCAACCCCACGAACTGTGGCCCACCAGGCTTCTCTGTCCATGAGATTCTCAGGCAAGAACACTGGAGTGGGCAGCCATTTCCTCCTCCAGGGGATCTTCCTGACCCAAGGATCGAACCCAGGTCTTCTGCATTGCAGGGAGTTTCCTCACCACCTGAGCCACCAGGGAAGGCCAATCATATGTGGATATAACACCAATAAAACTGACCTCTATTCTTTGAACAGGGTGTTTTTTAAATACTCTATAAAATAAAAATAAATTTTATGTGATCAGATCAGTCGCTCAGTCGTGTCCGACTCTTTGCGACCCCATGAACCGCAGCACGCCAGGCCTCCCTGTCCATCACCAGCTCCCGGAGGTCACTCAGACTCGCATCCATCGAGTCAGTGATGCCATCCAGCCATCTCATCCTCTGTCGTCCCCTTCTCCTCCTGCCCTCAATCCCTCCCAGCATCAGAGTCTTCTCCAATGAGTCAACTCTTCACATGAGGTGGCCAAAATACTGGAGTTTCAGCTTTAGCATCATTCCTTCTAAAGAAATTCCAGGATTGATCTCCTTCAGAATGGACTGGTTGGATCTTCTTGCAGTCCAAGGGACTCTCAAGAGTCTTCTCCAACACCACAGTTCAAAAGCATCAATTCTTCGCGTTCAGCCTTCCTCACAGTCCAGCTCTCACATCCATACATGACCACAGGAAAGACCATAGCCTTGACTAGGCGAACCTTTGTTGGTAAAGTAATGTCTCTGCTTTTGAATATGCTATCTAGGTTGCTCATAACTTTCCTTCCAAGGAGTAAGCGTCTTTTAATTTCATGGCTGCAGTCACCATCTGCAGTGATTTTGGAGCCCAGAAAAACAAAGTCTGACACTGTTTCCACTGTTTCCCCATCTATTTCCCATGCAGTGATGGGACCAGATGCCATGATCTTCGTTTTCTGAATGTTGAGCTTTAAGCCAACCCTTTCACTCTCCACTTTCACTTTCATCAAGAGGCTTTTTAGCCCCTCTTCACTTTCTGCCATAAGAGTGGTGTCATCTGCATATCTGAGGTTATTGATATTTCTCCCGGCAATCTTGATTCCAACTTGTGTTTCTTCCAGTCCAGCATTTCTCATGATGTACTCTGCACAGAAGTTAAATAAACAGGGTGACAATATACAGCCTTGACGTACTCCTTTTCCTATTTGGAACCAGTCTGTTGTTCCATGACCAGTTCTAACTGTTGCTTCCTGACCTGCATACAGATTTCTTAAGAGGCAGATCAGGTGGTCTGGTATTCCCATCTCTTTCAGAATTTTCCATAGTTTATTGTGATCCACACAGTCAAAGGCTTTGGTATAGTCAATAAAGCATAAATAGATGTTTTTCTGGAACTCTCTTGCTTTTTCCATGATCCAGCGGATGTTGGCAATTTGATCTCTGGTTCCTCTGCCTTTTCTAAAACCAGCTTGAACATCAGGAAGTTCACGGTTCACATATTGCTGAAGCCTGGCTTGGAGAATTTTGAGCATTACTTTACTAGCGTGTGAGATGAGTGCAATTGTTCGGTAGTTTGAGCACTCCTTGGCATTGCCTTTCTTTGGGATTGGAATGAAAACTGACCTTTTCCAGTCCTGTGGCCACTGCTGAGTTTTCCAAATTTGCTGACATATTGAGTGCAGCACTTTCACAGCATCATCTTTCAGGACTTGGAATAGTTCCCCTGGAATTCCATCACCTCCACTAGCTTTGTTCGTAGTGATGCTTTCTAAGGCCCATTTGACTTCACATTCCAAGATGTCTGGCTCTAGGTCAGTGATCACATCATCATGATTGTCTAGGTCTTGAAGCTCTTTTTTGTACAGTTCTTCTGTGTATTCTTGCCACCTCTTCTTAATATCTTCTGCTTCTGTTAGGTCCACACCATCTCTGTCCTTTATCGTGCCCATCTTTGCATGAAATGTTCCTTTGGTATCTCTGATTTTCTTGAAGAGATCCCTAGTCTTTCCCATTCTGTTATTTTCCTCTATTTCTTTGCATTGATCACTGAAGAAGGCTTTCTTATCTCTTCTTGCTATTCTTTGGAACTCTGCATTTAGATGTTTATATCTTTCCTTTTCTCCTTTGCTTTTTGCTTCTCTTCTTTTCACAGCTATTTGTAAGGCCTCCCCAGACAGCCATTTTGCTTTTTTGCATTTCTTTTCCATGGGGATGGTCTTGATACCTGTCTCCTGTACAATGTCACGAACCTCATTCCATAGCTCATCAGGCACTCTATCTATCAGATCTAGGCCCTTAAATCTATTTCTCACTTCCACTGTATACTCATAAGGGATTTGATTTAGGTCATACCTGAATGGTCTAGTAGTTTTCCCTACTTTCTTCAATTTCAGTCTGAATTTGGCAATAAGGAGTTCATGGTCTGAGCCACAGTCAGCTCCTGGTCTTGTTTTTGCTGATTGTATAGAGCTTCTCCATCTTTGGCTGCAAAGAATATAATCGATCTGATTTCGGTGTTGACCATCTGGTGATGTCCATGTATAGAGTCTTCTCTTGTGTTGTTGGAAGAGGGTATTTGCTATGACCAGTGCATTTTCTTGGCAAAACCCTATTAGTCTTTGCCCTGCTTCATTCCGTATTCCAAGGCCAAATTTGCCTGTTATTCCAGGTGTTTCTTGACTTCCTACTTTTGCATTCCAGTCCCCTATAATGAAAAGGACATCTTTTTTGGGTGTTAGTTCTAAAAGGTCTTGTAGGTCTTCATAGAACCTTTCAACTTCAGCTTCTTCGAGCGTTACTGGTTGGGGCATAGACTTGGATTACTGTGACATTGAATGGTTTGCCTTGGATACGAACAGAGATCATTCTGTCATTTTTGAGATTGCATCCAAGTACCGCATTTCGGACCCTTTTGTTGACCATGATGGCTACTCCATTTCTTCTGAGGGATTCCTGCCCACAGTAGTAGATATAATGGTCATCTGAGTTAAATTCACCCATTCCAGTCCATTTTAGTTCGCTAATTCCTAGAATGTCGACATTCACTCTTGCCATCTCTTGTTTGACAACTTCCAATTTGCCTTGATTCATGGACCTGACATTCCAGGTTCCTATGCAATATTGCTCTTTACAGCATCGGACTTTGCTTCTTTCACCAGACATATCCACAGCTGGGTATTCTTTTTGTTTTGGCTCCATCCTTTCATTCTTTCTGGAGTTATTTCTCCACTGATCTCCAGTAGCATATTGGGCCCTTACTGACCTGGGGAGTTTCTCTTTCAGTATCCTATCATTTTGTCTTTTCATACTGTTCATGGGGTTCTCAAGGCAAGAATACTGAAGTGGTTTGCCATTCCCTTCTCCAGCGGACCACACCCTGTCATATCTCTCCACCATGACCCATCCATCCCAGGTTGCCCCTCGGGCATGGCTTAATTTCATTGAGTTAGACAAGGGTGTGGTCCTTGTGTGATTAGATTGACTAGTTTTCTGTGAGAATGGTTTTAGTGTATTTGCCCTCTGATGCCCTCTTTCAAGACCTACTGTCTTACTTGGGTTTCTCTTACCTCGGGCGTGGGGTATCTCATCCCGGCTGCTCCTGGCTGCTCCCGGCCAGCGAAGCACAGCCATCGCACCTTACCTTGGACGAGGGTCTCTCCTCGCCGTCGTCCTTCCTGACCTCGGTCGTGGGGTAGCTCTTCTCCACCCTGCTTAGTGCGCTGGCCCTCATTGCCGTCCTTCCTCGATCGTGGGGTAGCTCCTCTCGGCTGCGCTCTTAGTGAAATTTTATGTGAAGTCTTTTCAAATAATCCAAAACTCCACTACACCTCTCAGTTCAGTTCAGTCGCTCAGTCATGTCTGACTCTTTGTGACCCCATGAATTGCAGCACACCAGGCCTCCCTGTCCATCACCAACTCCAGGAATTCACTCAAACTCACGTCCATCGAGTCGGTGATGCCATCCAGCCATCTCATCCTCTGTCGTCCCCTTCTCTTCCTGCCCCCAATCCCTCCCAGCATCATAGTCTTTTCCAATGAGTCAACTCTTTACATGAGGTGGCCAAAGTACTGGAGCTTCAGCTTCAGCATCATTCCTTCCAAAGAACACCCAGGACCAATGTCCTTCAGAACGGACTGGTTGGATCTCCTTGCAGTCCAAGGGACTCTCAAGAGTCTTCTCCAACACCACAGTTCAAAAGCATCAATTCTTCGGTGCTCAGCTTTCTTCACAGTCCAACTCTCACATCCATATGTGACCACTGGAAAAACCATAGCCTTGACTGCTGCTGCTGCTAAGTCACTTCAGTCGTGTCCAACTCTGTGTGACCCCATAGATGGCAGCCCACCAGGCTCCCCCATCCCTGGGATTCTCCAGGCAAGAATACTGGAGTGGGTTGCCATTTCCTTCTCCAATGCATAAAAGTGAAAAGTCAAAGTGAAGTCATTCAGTCGTATCCGACTCCTAGCGACCCCATGGACTGCAGCCTACCAGGCCCCTCCATCCATGGGACTTTCCAGGCAAGAGTACTGGAGTGGGGTGCCATTGCCTTCTCCTAGCCTTGATTAGATAGACCTTTGTTGGCAAAGTAATGTCTCTGCTTTTCAATATGCTATCTAGGTTGGTCATAACTTTCCTTCCAAGGAGTAAGCATCTTTTAATTTCATGGCTGCAACCACCATCTGCAGTGATTTTGGAGCCCAGAAAAATAAAGTCTGACACTATTTCCACTGTTTCCCCATCTATTTCCTATGACGTGATAGGACCAGATACCATGATCTTCGTTTTCTGAATGTTGAGCTTTGAGCCAACTTTTTCACTCTCCTCTTTCACTTTCATCAAGAGGCTTTTGAGTTCCTCTTCACTTTCTGCCATAAGGATGGTGTCATCTGCATATCTGAGGCTATTGATATTTCTCCCAGCAATCTTGATTCTAGCTTGTGCTTCCTCCAGCCCAGCGTTTCTCATGATGTACTCTGCATATAAGTTAAATAAGCAGGGTGACAATATACAGCCTTGATGAACTCCTTTTCCTATTTGGAACCAGTCTGTTGTTCCATGTCCAGTTCTAACTGTTGCTTCCTGACCTGCATATAGGTTTCTCAAGAGGCAGGTCAAGTGGTCTCGTATTCCCATCTCTTTTAGATTTTTCCAGTTAGTGGTGATCCACACAGTCAAAGGTGTTGGTATAGTCAATAAAGCATAAATAGATGTTTTTCTGGAACTCTCTTGCTTTTTCCATGATCCAGCGGATGTTGGCAACTTGATCTCTGGTTCCTCTGCCTTTTCTAAAACCAGCTTGAACATCAGGAAGTTCACGGTTCATGTATTGCTGAAGCCTGGCTTGGAGAATTTTGAGCATTACTTCACTAGCGTGTGAGATGAGTGCAATTGTGCAGTAGTCTATTAGGATACAAACCTTTCCTTTGAAGCCACAGTATCTCTCCTATTTTTAAAACACTGAAACTTTACTTTTTTTTAGCAGCATCTTGATTTATGAGGTATTGCTATCCATAAGATCTTTATTCCCTATAACATAAGCATTTCCCCAACAATATCTCAAAGTACCTACAATACGAAGAGACCAAAAAAAAAAAAAAAACAAAACCTTTAAAACATGGTGGATACCAATACAGGTTCGGTGGTTTAACTGTTTCTCATTTAGTAAAGAGAAATTTACCAACCTTCCACCCTTCATGGGCATTTTCCAAACTCCAGTAACCACCAGAATGTCAAAGCCATTTCTTTTATCCGGTTGGTAACCTCACACATAAGAACAGAGGAGTTCAGACATTAAAATGCCATTAAGATCACTTTGGTTGTAAGATTCCCACAGGCTCAGCAAATCTGGGCCTAATTACTGCCACCCTAAATGTGAAAAGAGGATATTCTGAAGTTGCTTACAGGAAGGTCTGGCACGATTTAAAAAAGATGAAAACCAGCAGTGAGACAGTGGACAACTTTAACTTAATTAAAAAAATAGCTCTTGGTGAGAAAAGCAACTTGTATTCAGAATTGCTGATACAGAAACTCTGAAATACCTAAAGTACTCTGATAATTAAACAATCTAAGTTCTTCTGCATCCTGTCTTCTTTTTCTCCCATTGTAGGAGAGTTATGTGCTTCCCTTTGAAGAAAGAAGGAAAGATTATGATCCCATTAAAATAAGTTTTAGATAGGAGGGGTGGTAAGGGAAAGACCTATGAAGAAAGCATGTGACCCCTTTCAAGACCAACCAGAAGAGACTACTGTTTAGATCCTCTTAAATCTTTTATCTTCTTGGACTCCAAAATCACTGCAGATGATGACTGCAGCCATGAAATTAAAAGACGCTTGCTCCTGGGAAAGAAAGCCATGACAAACCTAGACAGCATATTAAAAAGCAGAGACAAAGGACCTTTGCTGACAAAGGTCCATATAGTCAAAGCTGTGGTTTTTTCGGTAATCATATACAGGTGTGAGAACTGGTTCATAAAGACAGCTGAATGCTGAAGAATTGATGCTTTTGAATTGTGGTGCTGGAGAAGACTCTTGAGAGTTCCTTGGACTGCAAGGAGATTAAACCAGTCAATCCTAAAGGAAATAATGCTGAATGTCCATTGGAAGGACTGATACTGAAGCTGAAGCTCAGATACTTTGGCCACCTGATGCAAAGAACTGACTCATTGGAAAAGACCCTGATGCTGGGAAAGATTGAGGACAGGAGGAGAAGTGGGTGACAGAGAATGAGATGGTTGGATGGCATCACTGACTCCATGGACACGAGTTTGAGCAAACTCATGGAGAGAGTAAAGGACAGGAAAGCCTGGCACACCCGCAGTCCATGGGGTCACATAGTCAGGCATGAGTTGGCAACTAAACAACAGTTAGTAGCAAGTGAATGCAATTCCCAACAATATGTCAAGTACGGAAAGGCTCAGCTATGGAGAGGCTCTTCTCAGTTTAAATAGAAATTATCTTCTTTCTCATGGCTTCATTTTTTTTTTAATAGTGAAACTGAGAAGAAAGCTGACAGCTATGAAAAGCAGAGACCAGACATGAATCTGAGCAAACTCCAGGAGATAATGAAGGACAGGAGAGCCGGGTGTGCTGCTGTCCATGGGGTCACAGAGTTGGACATGACTTAGTGGCTGAACAGCAACAAAACCAGCAGCCTTTATTTTTTGCTCTCTTTCAATCCCAGAAAGACTCATCTTCTCTTCCATTCTAACCTCTTTCCAGTCTTCACTTTCATGCTCACTTCTCTCTTGATCTATCTTCCATTCTCTTCCTACTTCTTCCATCACTGTTGATGATACACGTTGGAAAACTGGGAGACAGGATACAGAGGTAAATGACTGTGGATTTTCCAATATTAATGTTAGCTTGAGGCAGACAATGAGAGTTTGAGTCCACATTCTCACATCAGCAGTTCTATCTCAGTGTACCTGAAGTACAGTGAACTCTGAATTGGAATTAAGTCCTTGGTGGCTCAGTCAGTAAAGAGTCCAGCAATGCAAGAGACCTGGGTTCGATCCCCAGGTCAGGAAGATCCCCTGGAGAAGGAAATGGCAACCAACTCCAATATTCTTGCCTGGAGAATTCCATGAGCAGAGGAGTCTGGAGGGTTACAGTCCATGGGTCTCAAAGAGTCAGACATGACTAAGTGACTGACTTTCTTTATTTCTTAATGTAAAAAAAACAGTTCAAAAGTCACTTGAATATTGTGTCAGGTCCTCCTGGATCCCCATTTACAAGACATTTTTGTGTGTCTTACACATAGTTAGGCACTAGGGTGAGCTTGCAGGTTTGGGAAGAATACACAATCCCTGTGCAACCTAGAGGATGCTAAAGAAGTTTTGATCATCTCTATCTAGACCCTGAGCCTCCTCCAGACCTCCATTGTCTCCTCTGTGTGGGCTCAGAGCTACCAGAAATAGACACCAAAGAGGCTGTCTTGCAACCCACCCAAGAGACCAGGTCCCTCCTGTCCCACTTTCTCTTTCCCTTAGGGACTGAACAACAACAACAGAATCTCCAGGGCAGAATTGCAGGAAAGCTCCCCCAAACCAAATGAGAAACAACCCATTCCTGTACTTAACACTCATCTCTTGATCCAGAGATGCTTCTAAAGCCCATTGCTGGTCATGAGTTTGTATTAAAGATGACACGTTTCATTGTGGAGGCAAAGAAACTAAGCCTTGATCTCATCTGCCTTTAAGATGCACCTTCTTCTTTAAACCATGAAATACTGATGATGCCAAAAAGGGATGAACAGTATGTGCCAGGAGAAAAATGAAAATGACAAGTCTCCATGTCTACCTCCTAATTAGTGAAGAATTACAACTGCCTTCAAGTTACTGTAAGAGGCAAAATTGCAGAGCTGTGACTTCTCCTGAAAGGAATGTGTTGCTGAGTTTCTTACTCCTGGCTCTTGATATTAAAAATCTCATTATTTAAAGAGCTTCTAGCAGTATCTCAGCATATTAGTTTCCAACACTCATTCTCAAAAACCTATTCTACATGAAGCTGTGTTAGGTGAAAAGGCCCACGCAAAAATGGAATAATTGAGCTGGAAGATATCTAAGTCATGAAGTCCACCCTTTTTTCAAGTAAGACCCATTTTAGCCTCTGTGCAGGGAGAAACGGGCCCCATGTCATTCTTAAAGAACTTTGGAGAACATGTGACCACCCACTCAGCTGTTAGACCTGAGATGGTAGTTACATCAAAGTGAAGCCAACTACCTCTTCTTGTACAGCCCTCTTTGGTCTGGGCACCATGACTGGCAGTGAACACTCCAAATGCAACCAAACCAAGGACATTCGCTCTTGTGTATTTGAGAGATTCACTCAGACTCAGCATGATTCAGGATGATTCAGAACCAGATACACTGATCCAAGCCTTACCTTCCAAAACATAGAAGTTCCAGAACAGTCTTCATGAAATTCACCAGTGGCTCAGCAGTAAAGAAACCACCTGCCAATGGCAGAAACACAGGTTCAATCTCTGGGTCGGGAAAATTCACTCCAGCCTTCTTGCATGGGAAATCTCATGGACAGAGGAGCCTGGCGGGCTCCAGTCCCTGGGGTCTCAAAGAGCTGGACACAACTTAGCAACTAAAGAACAATGGCACCGTTACATCTGCTCATCAGCAGTGTCCAGAGTCTCAGTGGAGATGCATAAACTTTAGTCTGCCTCATTAGAACCATTGGTTACCAAAGAGTGATGGGAAATGGCATGGAGGCTGGTGGCTGGCGCACAAATCCCCAAATATAAGGTTAACCATCACACCTTAAGAATTAAGGCCCCCAGTAAGCACATGAAAAGATCCTCAACACCGCTAATTATTAGAGAACTGCACATCAAAACTACAATGAGCTATCACTTCACACCTGTCAAAGTGGTCATCATCAAAAAGTCTGCAAATCACAAATGCTGGAGAGGATGTGGAGCAAAGGGAACTTTCCTACACTACTGGTGAGAATGGAAATTGGTGCAGCCACTATGGAGAACAGTATGGATGATCCTCAAAAAATTAAAAATAGGGTCTCCATATGATCCAACAATCCCACTCCTGGGCATATATCTGGACAAAGCTACAACTCAAAAAATACATGCACCCCAGTATTCATAGCAGCACTATTCACAATGGCCCAGACATGGAAGCAACCTAAATTCCATCTACAGATGAATGGAAAAAAGATGTGGTAGATAAATACACTGGAATACTACTCAGCCAGAAAAAGGAGTGAAAATAATATCATTTGTAGCAACATGGATGGACCTAGAAATGATCACACTAACCAAACGGAGTCAGAAAGAGAACGACAAACAGCATATGATATCACTTATGTGTGGAATCTAAAATATGACACAAATTAACTTGTCTAAGAAACAGAAATAGGCTCACAGATACAGAGAGCTGACTTGTGGTTGCCAAGGAGGGGAGGGACAACTGAATTAGAGTTTGAGACTATAACATGCAAACTATTATATATAGCATGTTGTATTCTATTATATACAGAATGGGAGAAGAGATGTATAAACAAAGTCCTGCTGTATAGCATAGGGAACTGTATTCAATAGCCTATTATAAACCATAATGGAGAAGAACATGAAAAAAATAAAAAAAGAATTAAGGCCCTAAAGACAGAAACAATGGGAAGGTCACCTCTTGCCTTCTCTTTCGGTCAACAGTTTTATTGTCCTAATCACCTCTGATGATATTTGTCAATTCTAGCTTCTCTGGCTTCCTTGGACTCCAGCCTCAGTCTTCTCAACTCAGGGAGACAGCTTACTTGGGGGCAGACTCAACTTCCTTGAATTTGAAGACTCCTAAGCAAGTTGCTGGAGAAGGCAATGGCACCCCACTCAAGTACTCTTGCCTGGAAAATCTCATGGACGGAGGAGCCTGGTAGGCTGCAGTCCATGGGGTCGCTAAGAGTCAGATACGACTGAGTGACTTCACTTTGACTTTCCACTTTCATGCATTGGAGGAGGAAATGGCAATCCACTCCAGTGTTCTTGCCTGGAGAATCCCATGGACAGAGGAGCCTGGTGGACTGCCGTCTATGGTGTCGCACAGAATCAGACACGACTGAAGCGACTTAGCAGCAGCAGCAGCGGCAAGCAAGTTGCGTCATGAGAAACGCTGGGCTGGAAGAAGCACAAGCTGGAATCAAGATTGCTGGGAGAAATATCAATAACCTCAGATATACAGATGACACCACCCTTATGGCAGAAAATGAAGAGGAACTAAAAAGCCTCTTGATGAAGGTGAAAGAGGAGAGTGAAAAAGTTGGCTTAAAACTCAACATTCAGCAAACGAAGATCATGGCATCTGGTCCCATCACTTCATGGGAAATAGATGGGGAAACAGTGGAAACAGTGTCAGACTTTATTTTGGGGGGCTCCAAAATCACTGCAGATGGTGATTGCAGCCATGAAATTAAAAGATGCTTACTCCTTGGAAGCAAAGTTATGACCAACCTAGATAGCATATTCAAAAGCAGAGACATTACTTTGCCTACAAAGGTCTGTCTGGTCAAGGCTGTGGTTTTTCCAGTGGTCATGTATGGATGTGAGAGTTGGACTGTGAAGAAAGCTGAGCGCTGAAGAATTGATGCTTTTGAATTGTGGTGTTGGGGAAGACTCTTGAGAGTCCCTTGGACTGTGAGGAGATCCAACCAGTCCATTCTGAAGGAGATCAGCCCTGGGATTTCTTTGGAAGGAATGATGCTAAAGCTGAAGCTCCAGTACTTTGGCCACCTCGTGTAAAGAGTTGACTCATTGGAAAAGACTCTGATGCTGGGAGGGATTGGGGGCAGGAGGAGAAGGGGACAACAGAGGATGAGATGGCTGGATGGCATCACTGACTCGATGGAGGTGAGTCTGAGTGAACTCCGGGAGTTGGTGATGGACAGGGAGGCCTGGTGTGCTGCAATTCATGGGGTCGCAAAGAGTCAGACACCACTGAGCGACTGAACTGAACTGAACTGAACTGAACTGAACTGAAGCAAGTTGCCAGATCCGGTTGTGATGAAGAATTTTCTTAGACCACCAGGCAGCCAAGCCCTTCCTAACCCCTCCCTGAAATGTCTGCTCCCACTGGGTTCTTGTCTGAGAGCCCACAACCAGCATCGTGTGCCAATTTTAAAATGCTAACACAGCATTTTCATAATTATCTAGAAATAACATCCTAATACATTGCCATGGGTTGATCTGTCTCATTTGTTCTGCCAAAATATTCTTTGCATCCTAAGTACTACTGAATAGACACCCTCACGGCACTGCCCTCATCTCATCACGAATTTACTCTTCCCCATGCTCAATTAGTTGTTCACTGTATCAGACTCTTTGCAAGCCCATGGACTGTATCCTGCCAGGCTCCACTGTCCGTGAAATTTTCCAGGCAAAATTACTGGAGTGGGTTGCGATTTCCTCCTCCAGGGGATCTTCCCGACCCAGAGATCAAACCTGAGTCTCCTGCATCTCAAGCATTGGCAGGAAGATTCTTTACCAGGGAGCCATTTTGGAAGACCCCAGTTTTCCCAGAGAGGTTTAATTTAAGAGTTAATATCAAGGACCTTTACATAGCTCTATGCCACCCTGGCATATCCAAATGATACAACAGAGAAGCATTTGTCAAAAGCAGAGTGTATTCTGAAGAGACAGATGCTTACATTTTTTTCCCTTACCTTGAACTAAACACTATTTCCAGAGCAAAAATTACAGACTTGCTTTGCTGCAGGCCACAGCAGAAAATCCAAACAATAGCTTTCCTGGCAGCCCTAAAGCAGACCTGTGACCCCCAACACCCATCACTTCTGTGGGTTGTCATCACTGCTCTTCCCTCCACAGAGAAGTACATTTTCCAAAGGCCAAAAATAAGCAAGCAAGGCTGTCTGTCATTTTAATTCTTCATTTTTCTGAATAGGATGTTTGTCTTGGTCTATTAAAAACTACAGGGCCACTCATTCGGAATCCCTTCATTAACGGGCGGCATTAAGCTTAATCCCTTTTGCTATTTTGAAGAACTGTCTTCTGTGCGTTTAAAAGCATGCTCTTCTGGTGAGGTTAAACCCTCCACCTCTCAGCACTGTTTCATTTTGCTCAAGCTCCTGACTTCAGGTACACAGGGCATTTTTATTATGTCACTGTAATTAATTGGAGAACAGAACTCATATTGTACCTGGAGAAAGTATTCTTGTATTCACTCCAGTATTCTTGCCTTCGAAATCCCATAGACTGAGGACCCTGGCAGGCTACAGTCCATGGGGTCGCAAAGAGATGGACGCGACTGAGCAACTGAGCACTCAGGCACCCATATTGTATCCAAGAGAGGAACATATGCAACAGTATTTTTAAGCTCTAAAGAAAAGTACAAACACTGGCTGCCTTTATTATCCTTCAGTACCTAACACATAGCTAAGGCTCAATAAATGTCTACTGGACAAACTTAAATGTGGACAAATAATAAAGAAACAAAGAGAAATAGTTCATTAAAATAATAATACATTAAAAATACACAATCTCCCAAGGTGCCAGCATTGCTGACCCTACAGTGTTGGTTGGGGACTGAAGTGGGCTCTCATCCTGGACATGGACCCCTGGAACTAAGTGTCTCTGGGAACCATCTGGTGCCAGCCTAGTGTTGTACTGTTATTATTTAGCAGTTTTATTTTATCTGTGAATATTTTATTTATTGCATGTTATTTATTTTTTTATTTATCTATATATTATTTAATTGTTACATATGCTTTGCAATATCTTTATGAAGCATTAGGTTATGGAAGTAGGAGAAGAATGTTGTTCATCCATTTCATCATCTCCTCTCACTAAAGAAAAGACAGAGATGATAATACATTCCAAAGACACTTAAAATGGTGGAAATGCAATAGTGAGAGACAATGGACATAGCATCAGCTCAAGGAAAGTTTCACCGCGATTCTTGGTTTTCCTGACCCTCAATTTCAGGAGGCTTTTTGCTGATCATTGCTGCCCATGGCCCAAACAGATATTAGAAATAGGATCAATAATTGTTGAAGGCGATGCAGACACATCAAGTCCTGAAATTTAGATGCAGATAAATAACTCCTTGAACAACCTTTGCAGCCTTTTATTTTATGTGAAAGAACTTGTCAGATGAAGAGCTGGACACTTGTAACTCTGCCGCTGTTGCAGCGTGTCACAAATAGAGCTCTACTTTCCCGTCTCCTTCTTTAGAATCTTCATGCCAGCTCTTTCACAACTATAGTCTTTAACCTCCAGGGAAAATACAAAGTGCATTTGCTTTGTCCTGTATTCTGGTAGCATCTATAAACCACTGAATCCGATTTTCAATAACTAACCTCTCAAGATTCGATTGTTTCCATTTTTGTCCTCTCTACTGGCGAACCTATTGTTGACAGTAAGAGATAGCTTTGTGATGCTTTTAGAAATTTAATTTATGACACAAGCTGTGCAAAATCCCCTCCTTTCAAACCTGGTGCAGTTTGTTAACCTCCAGAATCACAAATGCACCATGAGCCACTTCCTTCCTTGCTGGGGAGATACCAGCTGTTTGGGTGACAGCTGGTAGAACAGCCCCTGGCAAGTCCCCAGCCCCATGTCAACAATGATTACATGCTGCTGTATGGGAAAAATAAACATGAGTGGCTAAACGATGTACAGAGGGGAAGCATATATCACTGCCTATACATTTCTGAACATTAATTATTTTGCCCTATTATTCTGAGGGAAAAAAAAGCTCCCTACTATTGATTCTTTTGAACTGTGGTGTTGGAGAAGACTCTTGAGAGTCCCTTGGACTGCAAGGAGATCCAACCAGCCCATCCTAAAGGAGATTGGTCCTGGGTGTTCATTGGAAGGACTGATGTTGAAGCTGAAACTCCAATACTTTGGCCACTTGATGCAAAGAGCTGACTCATTTGTAAAGACCCTTATGCTGGGAAAGATTGAAGGCAGGAGGAGAAGGGGAAAACAGAGGCTGAGATGGGTGGATGGCATCACCAACATGATGGACATGAGTTTGAGTAAACTCTGAAAGCTGGTGATGGTCAGGAAGGCCTGGCATGCTGCAGTTCATGGGGTCACAAAGAGTCAAACACAACTGAGTAACTGAACTGAACTGAATTCTTAGATTAGAAAAAGATAAATGTAGGTATGATGCCATAATGATGGACAGCTGACCCTTGGATAATACGAGTTTGAACTGCCATGAGTCCACATATACCTAAATTTTTGTCAATAAATACAGACTATAGGAAATGGTATGGACCTAACAGAAGCAGAAGATATTAAGAAGAGGTGGCAAGAATACACAGAAGAACTGTACAAAAAAGAGCTTCACGACCCAGATAATCATGATGGTGTGATCACTGACCTAGAGCCAGACATCCTGGAATGTGAAGTCAAGTGGGCCTTAGAAAGCATCACTACGAACAAAGCTAGTGGAGGTGATGGAATTCCAGTGGAGCTATTCCAAATCTTGAAAGATGATGCTGTGAAAGTGCTACACTCAATATGCCAGCAAATCTGGAAAACTCAGCAGTGGCCACAAGATTGGAAAAGGTCAGTTTTCATCCCAATCCCAAAGAAAGGCAATGCCAAAGAATGCTCAAACTACCGCACAATTGCACTCATCTCACACGCTAGTAAAGTAATGCTCAAAATTCTCCAAGCCAGGCTTCAGCAATATGTGAACCATGAACTTCCTGATGTTCAAGCTGGTTTTAGAAAAGGCAGAGGAACCAGAGGTCAAATTGCCAACATCCGCTGGATCATGGAAAAAGCAAGACAGTTCCAGAAAAACATCTATTTCTGCTTTCTTGACTATGCCAAAGCCTTTGATTGTGTAGATCACAATAAACTGTGGAAAATTCTGAGAGAGATGGGAATACCAGACCACCTGATCTGCCTCTTGAGAAATCTGTATGCAGGTCAGGAAGCAACAGTTAGAACTGGTCATGGAACAACAGACTGGTTCCAAATAGGAAAAGGAGTACGTCAAGGCTGTATATTATCATCATGTTTATTTAACTTATATGCAGAGTACATCATGAGAAATACTGGACTGGAAGAAACACAAGTTGGAATCAAGATTGCTGGGAGAAATATCAATAACCTCAGATATGCAGATGACACCATCCTTATGGCAGAAAGTGAAGAGGAACTCAAAAGCCTCTTGATGAAAGTGAAAGTGGAGAGTGAAAAGGTTGGCTTAAAGCTCAACCTTCAGAAAACGAAGATCATGGTATCTGGTCCCATCACTACATGGGAAATAGATGGAGAAACAGTGGAAACAGTGTCAGACTTTATTTTTCTGGGCTCCAAAATCACTGCAGATGGTGACTGCAGCCATGAAATTAAAAGACGCTTACTCCTTGGAAGGAAAGTTATGACCAACCTAGATAGCATATTCAAAAGCAGAGACATCACTTTGCCAACAAAGGTTCGCCTAGTCAAGGCTATGGTCTTTCCTGTGGTCATGTATGGATGTGAGAGCTGGACTGTGAAGAAGGCTGAGCACCGAAGAATTGATGCTTTTGAACTGTGGTGTTGGAGAAGACTCTTGAGAGTCCCTTGGACTGCAAGGAGATCCAACCGGTCCATTCTGAAGGAGATCAGCCCTGGGATTTCTTTGGAAGGAATGATGCTAAAGCTGAAACTCCAGTATTTTGGCCACCTCATGCGAAGAGTTGACTCATTGGAGAAGACTCTGATGTTGGGAGGGATTGGGGGCAGGAGGAGAAGGGGACAACAGAGGATGAGATGGCTGGATGGCATCACTAACTCGATGGATGTGAGTCTGAGTGACCTCCGGGAGTTGGTGATGGATAGGGAGGCCTGGCGTGCTGCGGTTCATGGGGTCGCAAAGAGTCGGACAGGACTGAGCGACTGATCTGATCTGATCTGATAGGACTACACAATTTGCAGCAGGTTGAATCTGCAGGTGCAGAACTACGGATATGAAAGGCAACTGTAAAAGCATAAAAGTCAGCATCTCTAATCCCTACATTGTTCAAGGGCCAGTCGGCCAGTTGGTTTAGACAACCAAAGTTCACAGTCTCACAGTTCTAGAAGCCACAAGTTCAAGATCAAGGTGTCATCAGAGTTGGTTTCTTATGAGAGCTCTGTAGCTGTCAGCAGTTCCCATAATTTTCATGTTCTTACCCTCCCTTTCATTATTTCCTATGGGACCTGATGAAAAGGCCTATAGTACGTATACTGGAGTCTCAGAAATGGAAGAGAGAGAGAACAGAGCAATATTTGGCGTGAGAGCAGAGAATGTTCTAAAACTGACACAAGAGGACCTACCTGGCAGTCCAATGGTTATAGTCTCACCTTCCAAAGCGGGAGTTGTGGGTTCAGTCCTTGATCAGGGAGCGTATATCCCACTGGCCTTACCGTCAAAAACCCAAACACAAAACAGAAGCAATATTGTTACAAATTCAATAAAGACTTTTAAAATATAAGAAAAAAACTTGAAAAAGAATTTTTTAAATTGACAAAAGAAATCAGACTATAGATTTTTAAAATAATATAAACTCAGCAATTGGAATTAGAAAATTGCACTTAAGAACATCACAGCTGAAAACCAAAGACAATGAGAAAATCTCAAGAAGAGCCAGAGAATTGAAAAAACATATTATCTCTCCAAAAACAAAAAGATGGACAACAGATTTCTTAACACAATTGAGACTGAAGCCAAAAACAATGTAGTGGTATATTTAAAAGTATACAAGAAAGTTATTGCCACCATAGAATTAAAATTAAGGATAAAATAAATATTTTTCAGTATAAAACCTGTACTAACCTAAAGAGAAATCTTTTTCAGATAGAATAAATATGATATGAGCCAAAAGCATGGAACTGTAGGAAGAATTAAAAGGAAAATAAAGTATAAAATGTGAATAAATCTGAATGATACTAACAGTGTAAAACAATAACAATAGTGTTTTCATAAAATTTAGAAATATATGAAATTAAATATAGAATGACAATAATAAAGATCAATTTAGTTCAGTTTAGTCACTCAGTCATGTCCGACTCTTTGCAACCCCATGAACCGCAGCATGCCAGGCCTCCCTGTCCATCACCAACTCCTGGAGTCCACCCAACCCCATGTCCATTGAGTCAGTGATGTCATCCAACCATCTTATCCTCTGTATCATCTGTCACGCCCTTCTCCTTCTGCTCTCAATCTTTCCCAGCATCAAGATCTTTTCCAATGAGTCAGCTCTTCGCATCAGGTGGCCAAAGTATTGGAGTTTCAGCTTCAACATCAGCCTTTCCAATGAACACCCAGGACTGATCTCCTTTAGGATGGACTGGTTGGATCTCTTTGCAGCCTAAGGGACTCTCAAGAGTCTTCTCCAACACCACAGTTCAAAAGCATCAATTCTTCGGTGCTCAGCTTTCTTCATAGTCCAACTCTCACATCCATACACAACCACTGGAAAAACCATAGCCTTGACCAGATGGACCTTGTTGACAAAGTAATGTCTCTGCTTTTTAATACGCTGTCTAGGTTGGTCATAAATTTCCTTCCAAGGAGTAAGCGTTTTTTAATTTCATGGCTGCAATCACCATCTGCAGTGATTTGGGAGCCCAGAAAATTAAAGTCAGCCACTGTTTCTACTGTTTCCCCATCTATTTGCCATGAAGTGATGGGACTGGATGCCATGATCTTAGTTTTCTGAATGTTGAGCTTTAAGCCAACTTTTTCACTCTCAGATAACATGTTATAAATGTTAAAAGATAAAGTTTTCTACTGTGCTTCCTTGTCCAGGAAGTAGGCTAATATAGTGTAATGATTTATTACTACTAAGTTATTTTAGATTTTAGTAAATTAAGGATATACCTAGTATTCTAGAGTAAGAATAGCAGAAAATATACAACTAGAAAATTAATAGAAGATAAATGAAACAGTTAAAAAGTACATGAAAATTGCAAAATAATGCAGGACAAGGAAAGAAAAAAGAAACATAAACAACTAGGACAAATGGAAAATAAATAGAAGGTGGCATCTGTAAAAATATATCAATAACTATATAAACGTAAAATGATCAAATACTTTCATGAAAAATAGAAAAGACTATATTAAGAAAATAATACTAACACTGCTTGCAGGCTTCCCTGGTCACTAAGTGGTAAAGAATCCATGTGCCAATGCAGGAGATGCAGGTTAGATCCCTGGGTTGGGAAGACCCCCTAGAGAAGAAAATGGCAACCCACTCCAGTGTTCTTGCCTGGGAAATCCCATGGACAGAGAAGCCTGGCAGGTTCCAGTCCATGGGGGCACAAAAAAGTCAGACACGACTTCTGGACTACACAATAACAACAACAATAGTGCTTACAAGAGATTAACTTGAAATATAGGAACTGCAACAGTTGAAAGAAAAGGGTGGAAACATAGACCACATTAATATCGACCACCCCCCAAAGAACTATTGTTGGTATATGAGCATCGTTTAAGTTAAGATGCTACTAGAGATAAGTAAACACTTGTAATACTTTTAATATAGCTTCAAAATATATAAAGCAAAAGCTAGAAAGTAAAAATATATTTGTGCCATGATAGAGATTTTAACAAATTCCCTCAGTAATGATGGCACAGATAGGGGAGGCAAAGACATAAGACAGCAACAACATGAGTAATGAGCATGAAGTAGTTGTCACACAAACAACACTACCCTACAAAGATACTACATTGCTCATCACTTTATGGTAAATGTATGAGAAATAGTTACCCCAAATGTCCATATTCTGTGCTATAAAAAGCATCTCAACAAAATTCAAAGGATAAAAATTATATAACATATGGCCTTTGGCCTCCATAAAATTTTGCTAAAAATCATAAACAAAAAGTAAACAGAAAATCCTAAAGCTTGAAAAATTAAGCACATGTGTAAATAATCCCTGGGCATTACTTTGTATTGTGTATTTACCTAAGCTCTGGAGCTGTGGGCTACTTCCCCAAATAAAATCCTTGCATGTAATGCTTGCCTTGACATTTGTTTCTTAAAGGATCTGAGTGCATCATTTCTTTATTGAGCTTCCCCAAATCCTGTGTTAATCACTTTCACTTTATGAAAGTGAAAGTCGCTCAGTCATGTCCAGTTCTTCACGACCACATGGACCGTAGTCCGCCAGGCTCCTCTGTCCATGGGATTCTCCATGCAAGACTATTAGACTGGGTTGGCATGCCTTTCTCCAGGGGATCTTCTTGATCCAGAGACTGAACCTGGGTCTCCTGCATGGCAGGCAGATTCTTTACCATCTGAGCCACCAGGGAAGCTCATTAACCAGAATGAGCTGGTCCAATTCCTCCTGCAGTCCCTCATATTTATTCCTCACGTATCAACCATTCAACAAATATTTACCATCACCAACAAGCCAGGCCTGACGAGCTTGGTTCATTCCCTGAATGCCTCCTGCCTTGACTGCATTGCTTCTAAAAGGTACAGCGAAAAGCAAACCCAGCCCTCACGCACAGTTTAGCAGGTCCTGTTGGGAAGAAATGCTCACCTTCTGTGTTCAGGACACATGACTTCCATTCAGGCAGCCTAATGGTGGACACAGGACATTGCCTTTTACTGCACTCTCACTGTTGACTTGAAATCCTGGAAATTTTCCCCACTTACTCCTGTGGATTCATGTCTTATTCTGTATTCAATCAATTGCTCTTTCAAAGCTTATATTTATAAGCTCTAACTTCACCGGTCAGCTCATCCTGTTAGCTCAGTCTGCAGTTTTGTCCTGTTGTGGTCCCTTTGGGTCTTGACTTGGAGAGGAAGCCTATTTGCTCACACCTGTGTGTTGATGGGCAAGCTTCAGACTTCTGCATCTCTGGGCAGGCCTGGTGAAAAGTGGCTGGTTAGCTGAACAGAGGGGCTTCCCGAAACTCGGGTTCAATCAGGAAGATTGAACTTGGGTTCAGTCAGGAAGATTCCCCTAGAGGAGGAAATGGCAACCACTCCAATATTCTGGCATGGACAATTCCATGGACTGTATGGTCCCTGGGGGTCCCAAAGAAGTGGACACTGAGCAACTTCGGCTTTCACTTCCAGTATTCTTGCCTGGAGAATCTCATGTTCAGAGGAGCCTGGTAGGCTACAGTCCATGAGGTCTCAAAGATTCAGACTTGACTGAAGTGACTGAGATGCACGCATGTAAGCTGAGCAGAAGCATAGTACACATTATCTCTTTTCCCTAACTTTAATTTTCTATAGGAAACTTTGCTTTTGGGAGAACTTAGAGCCCATTTAATAGAAGCAGATTCTGTGCATCCTACCAGTAACAGTGGGAAAGGCTAGAGGTCCTGCTGGCAAGCAATGTGGAGTGAGTTCACTGTGAATTTTTATGAGGACAATGACTTCAGAAGGCTATAGCTGAAACACTGATGAGATGTGTTCCTTCACAGATGACTGAGTCTAACCATGTTTGCGTGTGATTTTAAAATTCAATATAGGGGCTTCCCAGGTGGCTCAGTGGTAAAGAATTCATCATCAGTCAAGCTCAGTCATGTCCAGCTCTTTGCAACCCCGTGGACTATACAGTCCATGAAATTCTCCAGGCCAGAATACTGGAGTGGATAACCTTTCGCTTCTCCAGGGCATCTTCCCAACCCAGGGATTGAACCCAGGTCTCCCACATTGCAGGTGAATTCTTTACCAGCTGAGCCACAAGGGAAGCCCAAGAACACAGGAGTGGGTAGCCTATGCCTTCTTCAGGGGATCTTCCTGACCCAGGAATCAAACCGGGGTATCCTGCATTGCAGGTGGATTCTTTACCAACTGAGCTATGAGGGAGTAGTAAAGAATCTACCTGCCAATATACAAGAGTCACAGGTTTGATCCCTGATCCAGGAAGATCCCACAAGCTGAGGAACAACTAAGCAGGTGCACCACAACTATTGAGCCTGTGCTCTGGAGCCCGGGAGCCACATCTACTGAAGCCCGCATGCCCAGAACCTGTGTGCTGCCACAAGAGAAGCCACAGAAGGGAGACGCCTGCACACTACAGCCAGAGAGTAGCCCCCAATTTCCACAAGAGAAAAGCCCAGGCAGCCATGAAGACCCAGCAGAGTCAAAAAACAAAAATAATACAGTGTGGGGAGCTGGCGTGAGGACCTCCGCCCATGGCAAAGGTCATGAGGAAGGAGGCTCGACATACGCAAATGCGAGGTCAAGCCTCAGGAGTCCCCCTGGAAATTCTCGAGCATCTACCCCGATAACCAGAGCCTGCCTACTTTACTACTTTGTGCTCTCACCTACACCTCTGACTTTACGGGGGGCTGTCCCCCACTACCTCTATCTGATAAAAAGAGTTAACTTACAGCTCCAGTTAATATAATTCCTGGGTGTGATAGTGTTTTAACCTACAAACTCCTCTGAAGGTTCTCTAGCCTGCCTGACAGGCTTGTCCGGCCACATGTGATTACTCACAGCCTCCCAACCGTGAGAGACATGAGATGCTTAACCTTTTAAAAACAGGTTCTTTAGAGAAGTTAGAAAACTATTAGTATAAGTATAGTGGGCTGATTAGAAATTGTATTGGTGAAGGGTTTTTTGTTTGTTGAGCCAATGTTTACTGCTAAGTCTCCACATCCCCTGCCCTTACACATATTAATGAATATATAGAAGAAATAAGTATTAACCTTTGATATTAATCACGTTAGACCTTAGGCTAAGTAACTTCTTTCCTTAATTAAAACCCACTGCACCCTCACCCTATAGGAATGTAACTTTATCGGGTACCTTTGGAAGGTGGAGTCTGTTTTAAGAATAATCACCCCTGGAGAAATAAGTGTTGACCTACCGCTGTCACAAGGAGAGGGTCATAAATTGTCAGCAGGCTCCCTGGCCAGAAGATGATGTAACACCCCTAAGACCTCTGTATACATTTGTATGAAGCACCTAACTTTAATGAAAGTCAGGACTGCTGACCCCGCATGACTTTTGTATAACATCTCAGTGTATAAAAGTAGACCATGGAAAATAAAGAATTGGGATCAGTTCTTCGAAAGACTGGTCTCCCCATGTCGCTCTCTCTCTCAAACTCTGACTGAGTCTCCATCTGGAACGTGGAACCCACCAAGCTTGCTAATTATGCCTGGGCTTCTAAGATCCGACTGGGGAGGACTCAGTGTCTCCTTTCCTTCAGGAGAATGGAAGGACACCCGTGGCCTACGTAAGTGGTGCAAACTTCTTGTCTTGAAGTTTTATTGGTCTCCCACGTAAACCAAGCTACTCAGCCTCTTTTCGCCACTGAATTTTCCTGCTGAGCTATCCTCATTCTATTACTCTTTATATCTTTAATTAATACTTAATTAAGCAATTGTTTCCTGACCCTCGCGGACGCTGTCCCCGCTTCGAGTACCCTGGATCAGCCGGGGCTGGACCTCGGCAATACAGAAAATTATTTAAAAAGTCTGTTAAATTCAGTCACTTAGTCATGTCCAACTCTTTGCGACCCCATGGACTGCAGCACACCAGGCCTCCTTGTCCATCACCAACTCCTGGAGCTTGCTCAAACTCATGTCCACTGAGTCAGTGATGTCATTCAACCATCTCATCCTCTGTCGTCCCCTTCTCCTCCTGCCTTCAATCTTTCCCAGCATCAGGGTCTTTTCCAAGGAGTCAGTTGTTCGCCTCAGGTGGCCGAAGTATTGGAGCTTCCGCTTCAGCATCTGTCTTTCCAATGGATATTCAGGACTGATTTTCTTCAGGATTGACTGGTTTGATCTCCTTGCAGTCCAAGGGACTCTCAAGAGTCTTCTCCAACACCACAGTTCAAATGCATCAATTCTTCAGCACTCAGCTTTCTTTATGATCCAGTTCTCACATCCATCCATAACTACTGGAAAAACAATAACTTGGACTAGATGGACTTTTGTTGGAAAATAATGTCTCCACTTTTTAATATACTGTTTAGGTTGGTCATAGCTTTTTTTCCAAGGGGTAAGTGTCTTTTAATTTCATGGCTACAGTCATCATCTGCAGTGATTTTTCATCCCAAGAAAATAAAGTATCTCACTGTTTCCATTGTTTCCCCATCTATTTGCCATGACGTGATGGGACAAGTGGTGGAACCAGATGCCATGATCCTCATTTTTCGAATGTTGAGTTTTAAGCCAGCTTTTTCAGTCCCCTCTTTCACTTTCATCAAGAGGCTTTTTAGATCCTCTTCATTTTCTGCCATAAGGGTGGTATCATATTTTAAAAAGTACATTTCAAAAAGTTTCTTTTTCTGAATTAAAAATTCTTATCCAATGCCAAAGAGGAGAAAGTTCTGTTCAGATCAGATCAGATCAGTCGCTCAGTCCTGTCCGACTCTTTGCGACCCCATGAACCGCAGCACGCCAGGCCTCCCTATCCATCACCAGCTCTTGGAGGTCACTCAGACTCACATCCATCGAGTCAGTGATGCCATCCAGCCATCTCATCCTCTGTCGTCCCCTTCTCCTCCTGCCCCCAATCCCTCCCAGCATCAGAGTCTTCTCCAATGAGTCAACTCTTCACATGAGGTGGCCAAAATACTGGAGTTTCAGCTTTAGCATCATTCCTTCCAAAGAAATCCCAGGGCTGATCTCCTTCAGAATGGACCAGTTGGATCTCCTTGCAGTCCAAGGGACTCTCAAGAGTCTTCTCCAACACCACAGTTCAAAAGCATCAATTCTTCGGTGCTCAGCCTTCTTCACAGTCCATCAGGGAAAGTGAAATAAAGGTCTTTGATGTAGTAACTTACGGGTCTACTCTGTCTGCTATTCTGAGCCTTCATCAGGGTGTTAATAAACAGCAACCAACAAACTGTCAGACAATTCTGCCTTCCTAAGTCAGAAGACTGGCAGAACAGAAAGGACATCCAGAACAGGTAATATCGGACATCACATGATGCTGGACAACCTCCCTGGGTCTCAGTTTCTTCAGTGGCCCCCTTGTCTATTTCATAGGGTCGTGGTAAGAATCAGTATCTTTACTATGAAGGTGGTTTGTAAACTGCAATCCACTGTTCAAATGTCAAGCATGATTATTTATAAATTCCAGAAACTCCTAACTTATTCAGTCCCCTAACCTCCCATGCATGATTGACACTTAGGGTTATGAAATAGTTTTTAAATGGATGGCATGCATGTCCAACTCAGGTAATATAGGAGAAAAATATTCTCATTGAAGACAAAGAAGAAATGGTAATTAGAAAGAAGAAAATGACAAAAATGAGAAATCAGAAGCTCTGGGATTAATCAGCTTATAGTGTCAGGAATCTGAATGTGGGAAAGTCTGTTTTATGATATTTCACTGAGATACAAAGGAAGGTTGTTGGTAATGGGAACCATGGACAGCTTTGATGATTCTCTTCCTGATGTTCAAATAGACTCCACTCTTTTCCCTTCCCTTTGAACTTGGTTGGTTTATCCTCCCCAAAGCTCACTCATTTAGCTTGCTCACTCATTACTTGTCCCTGAAACACGTACACAGACCTTTAATAACCAAAGTGTTTGAGAACACAAGGACCCGGATAACAGGAAACAATGCAGAAGGTCGACATAAGCTATGACAAACCTAGACAGCATATTAAAAAGCGAGAACATCACTTTTCCAACAAAGGTCCATAGAATCAAAGCTATGGTTTTTCCAGTAGTCATGTATGAATGTGAGAGTTGGACCATAAAAAAGGCTGAGTGTCGAAGAATTGATGCTTTGGAACTGTGGTACTAGAGATGACTCTTGAGAGCCCCTTGGACAGCAAGGAGATCACATCAGTCAATCCTAAAGGCAATCAACCCTGAATATTCATTGGAAGGACAGATGCTGAAGCTGAAGCTCCAATCCTTTGGCCACCAGATGTGAGGAGCTGACTCGTTGGAAAAGACTCTGATGCTGGGAAAGACTGAAGGCAGGAGGAGAAGGGGAAGACAGAGGATGAGATGGTTGGATGGCATCACCGACTCAATGGACATGGGTTTGAGCAAACTCCAGGTGATAGTGAAGGACAGGGAAGCCTGGCGTGCTGCAGTCCATGAGCTTGCAAAGAATCAGACAGGACTTAGTGACTGAACAACAACAACAGCAAAGTAAGCAAAGAGCTGAAGCCAACAAATGGACAATGATCAGAACATTGACTTATTTGTTCATAGGCTTTTGGCACCCATTTTTCTGCATGAAATGATGGAGTATCTGTCACCACACCTATTCTCTACAGCTAGAAAGACCCCTAGAATCTTGGAGAAGAGTGCAGGAAATGCATCTATTCAATTCAGACTGTGAAAGCAGTAAAGTACTTGCATTTCACCTCTTTCTTGAACTTCAGGGAGGATGGAAGAGGGTGGAACAGGTTGAGCAATAAATATGCTCACAAAGCAAATGCCTTCATCACAACACATATCATATCTTGACAAGTTCTGTAGGCCCCGAGCTATGAGATGGTGTAAAATCTCATTTTTTCATTCCACTGACTTTAATTAGACTCACAAGTTTGACAATTTATAAGTATTATCAGTAAGACTTTTTAAAGCTGGTATTCTTAACAGTTAAGTTCTTCCAAACTCACCCAGCTCAACTGCACAAATTTTAACAGAAGATACAAGCATATATTTTTGTGACACTTTCTAGTACCCAGTCTACACAGTGGCCATAGGAAGATATAGTAGAGCAATAACATAGAAAATGTTCTTTAAAAGTGACTCTTTCAGATATTCATAAAACATCTGAAAATGAGTCAAAAGGTTTCAGACTATGGAGAAAGGATTCTTTTTTCAATCCTTTGAAAGCTCCTTCTATATGTTTTCATTTATGTTTTTCTGGGAGCTCTTTCTGTTCCCCTTAATGTTTACGCAGGGATGCTTTTTTAATACATGAATCTAACATGCAATCACTTAACACCTGTTGTGTTTTCCTGACAGGGGACATTAAGCATGTTCACCTTCCAGGAAACATTCCCAGACTGCAACACTATGTCACCAGCAATGTCAGTTCAAGCTGATCCAGGATGGTGTGTAATTCTAACTGAAAAACAGCATCAGTGTATGGGACACAAATACTATCCTTAGGAGGGAAATCCAGAGCATGACATTTCTTCAGATCACGTGAAAAAAGAACTCAACTTTACCATGTTTTACTGTTCTGTGCTGTTGATAGTAAGGCTGACAGAGACAATTTAATAGGCATCTCCTACTGAAGAAATAATATGATTATTAACAAAGATGACTGGTCACTGAAAGGAACTTGAATCTACTTCTATAAGTTTGTAGATGTCTGATGGAATCAGAGAAGCTGGAAAAGTTAAGCTTTCTTTTCCTTTGCTGTACTTCTTGTCTCCTGGTCTCTCTTACTCTGAACAGTGTCTTCTTTTGTGCCCAGTTCTGGAATAAGAAGGATAAACAAACAAAAACTTATTTGTAACTTGCTTCTTTGGGGAGCTTAGAAGACAGAGAGATCTGTGCTCCTCTGAAATAAGAGATGGGATGACCCGAGTCTTAGAAGAGACAGAACTCTTAAAAGGTACCATGCCATGCTGCTGCTGCTAAGTCGCTTCAGTCGTGTCCGACTCTGTGCGACCCCATAGAAGGAAGCCCACCAGGCTCCCCCGTCCCTGGGATTCTCCAGGCAAGAACACTGGAGTGGGTTGCCATTTCCTTCCCCAGTGCATGAAAGTGAAAAGTAAAAGTGAAGTCGCTCAGTCGTGTCCGACTCTTAGCGACCCCATGGACTGGAGCCTACCAGGATCCTCCGTCCATGGGATTTTCCAGGCAAAAGTACTGGGGTGGGGTGCCACCATGCCATGGGAGTGGTTATATTTTTGCCAACTCAAAGATCTTTGATGGAGACATTGATCAGAGAATTTCTATAAACTGTTTGATTTTTCATCATTAGAAGAGACCTATGAGAAATTACTTCTATCCTAACAAGGATATGAATGGGTCTTTGACTGAAGTAGCCAGTTGCCAACCTGGTGAGTCTGGAGGCCTCCTCCTGATCCCAGGTCTCCAGTCTAACTCACCACGGGCCCTGCAGTCATCCTAGGTCTCCCTCTCTTGGGGTGAGTAGTGATTTCTAATTTCTGCTTTTGCATTTGAGTCATGTGGGGAAGATTTATTGTGGCTCAGACAGTAGAGAATCCGCCTGCAATGCAGGGGACCCAGGTTCGATCTCTGAGTCAGGAAGATCCCCTGGAGAAGGGAATGGCTACCCCATTCTAGTATTCTTGCCCGGAGAATCCCACAACAGAGGAACCTGATGGGCTAGAGTTCATGGGCTCACAAAGAGTCGGACATGACTGAGGGACTAACACTTTCACCTTTTTTTCACCTGGGTCCCATCCTGGACATATTAAATCAGACCATGAATGGGAGGGTAGATGTTTGATCATTTTTAAAGTGCTTCAGGTGATTCTAACATGCAGACCGGGCTGAGAACTACTAGGTCATTCCATCAATCTCTTCTGTAACACAGATTCATGTTCTGGCAGAGGAAGAGTGAAGTCACTGAGTCACTGCCATCATTTACACCTTTGCTGGAAGAATGCAGCAGAAGAGCCAAGGGCGAGGACAGGAGGTGGAAGTTGATGAGAACGTGAACAGGAAAGCGAGCGGAGGAAAATGCCAACCACTCTGGGATGGCGGAGAGTCTAGAAAGTCAACGTGAAAATCAGGACCAATGATAAAGAAGATCTGAAAAGAGAGGGGGAGCGGATCCATGGAGACACAGTTCACGTATTTCAAAATCGTGCTCGGTTCAGTTCAGTCACTCAGTCGTGTCCGACTCTTTGCGACCCCAAGAATTGCAGCACGCCAGGCCTCCCTGTCCATCACCAACTCCCGGAGTTCACTCATGTCCATTGAGTCAGTGATGCCATCCAGCCATCTCATCCTCTGTCATCCCCTTCTCCTCCTGCCTCCAATCCCTCCCAGCATCAGAGTCTTTTCCAGTGAGTCAACTCTTCGCATGAGGTGGCCAAAGTACTGGAGTTTCAGCTTTAGAATAGTGCTAAAACCAGCTAATTACTGGAACAGGAAGAGGGGTTGGGGCATGTGGAAAGGGAGATTGATTCAGTACTTTCTGGTTTGGAGGGCAGGTGATTCAATTCATTGTGGAAGCTGAAAAAGACATGGGCAAATAGTGACCCTCAAAATTTGTTTCCCTAAGGGCACCACATGGGGAAAACCACCCAGGGTCTTTTCTGTTTTCAAGAGCATGAGCAGTCATCATTAGGCTACTATAGTCCAGTAGCAAAAAAAAAATTTCTTTTTTACCTAAAATGAAGCCCTGATTTAAAAAAATAATAATTTTTTTGAGTACAGTCCTCAATTTTATGGTTCTGGGTAATGGTAATTCAGTGCAGGTTGGCAATTTCACAAAATGTAACAATGCTCCATTGTAATGCCAGGTTGAAATGAGGCGCTCTGTGGAACCTGTTAGTAGCTAAAAATTGTGTAGAGCAATCATAAGCAGCACAAAGCAAAAAGCTAACATATAAAGAGTTCTGCTCTCCTGATGAGAATTTTTAGAAAATCAGAGCTGTGTATTTCAATAATGTGCTTATTTGCAGATATATTGTATTTTCATCATGTCAACTCAGCTAGTTCTTGGTCCTGTCCATTTATTCTCTTCTTCCCAGTATAGGGTAAGTCATTGAAAGTACTGATTTAAAGACATGTGTTTTTAACATTACCACCTCTGAAATCAGGATGTGCTATAAAATAAACAGGATCTTACGCTGGAAGAAATAGGGTTGCCCTTCCAGGCCTGACCAATCACCTCTTTACTCCATGTTCAAGACGTGCTACTTCTTAAGAGTGGCACACTCTTTTCACGGACTTCTTTCTGGTGGTAGCGTTTCTGGGACACTTGGATGCTGGGCCCTGACTCTTCTGCCGGGGGCCTGTGCTCTTGCCCTTTACCTTGATATACCTGCCATCACTCAGTCTCCGCAGCAAGTGCATGAGGAGCAACTCTGCACTGAGAGGTCCCAAGTCCTGGGCGAGAGAGACCATACGGCTCTCATGAACATTCTCCTCCAAGCGTGCAGTTGACCTCCTTTTCATAAGAGAAAGTTCCAGTTCCTTCATGTCCCTATAAGGCCACTAACCCGATCCCTGGGGCCCCCCTCTCATGACCTCATCTAAACCTAATTCAGTCCCATGGGCCTCATCTCCCAATCCCATCACCAAGGAGATAAAGTCTTTAACCTACGATGTTGGGAGAGACACAAACATTCATTTTATAGGAGATGCAAGAAAATTAATAAATGCCTCATTTAGTATGATGCAGTAAAAGTGAAATGAATACTCAAATAAATGTTTGTGTAGGCAAAGAGAAGAGTGTGGAAGAAAAATGTACTTAATTGCTTACATTGTGCACCTAAGTTACATCATGGGTAGTTAGAAGGAGGGATGGGAACATTTTATTTATTTATGGCTGCGCTGGGTCTTCATTACTGTATACGGGCTTTCTCTAGTTGCAGCGAGAGGGGCCTATTCTTCGTTTTGGGGCTCAGACTTTCTCATTGTGGAGCACTGGCTCTAGGATCCATGGGCTTCAGTAGTTGTCGCTCACGGGCTTAGTTACCCAGTGGCATGAGTATTCTTCCCGGACCAGGGATCGAACCCATGGCCTCTGTATTACCAGGTGGATTCTTAACCACTGTGCCGCCAGGGAAGTAACCAACAAGAACATTTTAAATTTGACTTTAGACTTTTCTGCAGTGTTTGAATTTTTCTGGGGAGGATGTATTGCTTTTGAAGTTTCAATAGCTTAAAACACACACACACACACACACAAGCATGAACCCGTAATCTACAAAAACTGTGCTGCTCTTGCCTAGTCTGAAGCTCCAATATTAATACATAACAGGCTGGAGTGTGGCCCCTTATAGGATGCATTTCTTAAAGAGCAGCCTCTGAGTAATAATGTCTGTATTCCAGGTACCACAAGAGGAAGCCAGTGGGAGCCTCACCCTCATGCCTTGGTGAGAAGACCCATCATGTTTCTGGTCCTGAGGTGGTCACTCGTGATGGAGTTAGCAAGTGGAGTGTGGACCTGCAGCATAGCTGCACATCTCAGAGAGAAGCTTCCTCAGAAACTTGAAAGAGAGCCAGTGATGAGGACTGTCAGAGTAATTACAGTCTTCCCAATAAGAGGGACTTCTATCATTGCAGCGGGCGAACGCTTCTATTTAGACTCACAGCTGACTCATGATTGGACGTGGTTGGCCACATAATTATGAAGTCTGGGTTCCTAAATGATAAATTAGATGCAGTGCCTTCGTTTTGTGTAAGTCCTACTTAGAGCCACATGGCCTGAAATAGAGCCCCTTTGAAATGAATCACACTGTACACTAGAGACTGGAAAAATAGATTACATTGAAAATGAATCCAAAAAAATCCATTTTCCCCCCTCTCACTGAGCTCACCAAAGTCTTAAATCTTGTATTCATATGAGGCTGTTGAAGTACTTTGGGTCTAAACTCAAAATATAGGTTACAAATCATGGGATGAAAATCCTGTTAATGAGTTGAATTCTTTTTGAGCGTGAGGAAAGATTTCTAGCATTTTACAGATTCCCAAAACTAAAAGCGCCCTTCGGAGGACATCTGGAGCGCCCAGGTCCCAGCGCCCATCAGACCTACAGGCGCAGTCACGCCCCAGAAACGCAGCTAGCTAACATGCTCCTTCTTCTGTCTTCTTTTTAGATTTTTTTAAATTGTGATAGAATACACATAACAGTGAAATTTACCACCTAAATAATTTTTAAGTGTACAGTACCAAAGCATTAGGTCTATTCATATTATTGGACAACCAGGTCTATTCATATTATTGGACAACCAATCTCCAGGACTTTTTGTTTTGCTGAACTGAAATTCTGTACCCGTTAAACAACAGCTCCCCACTCCCTTCTCCCCCACCCCCAGCCCCAGGCACCCATCACTGTACTTTCTGTTTCTATGAGTTTGATTGCTCCAGAACCCTTAGGGAAGTGGACTCGTACGATATTTCGTCCTCGCTTATTTCCCTGAGCCGAGAGTCCCCAGAGATGTTGTAGCATGTGTCAGAATTTTTTTTTTCTTAAGCTGAATAATAATCCATTGTATCTATTGGCCACATTTTATGTATTCATTGTCTGTTGATGAACACTTTGCTTGCTTCTTCCTTTTGATCATAAGGAATAATACTGCTATGAACATGATATACAAATATCTGAGACTCTTTTTTCAATTCTTTTGAATATATAACCAGAGCTGGAATTGCTGGATTATATGATAATTCTGTTTTTAATTTTTTGAGGAGCAGTCATACTGTTTTCCATATCTTCTTTCTTTTTAATGAAAACAGGTTCATTTGGGTTTTATTCTAGTGATGAAAATTACATATGCTCATGGCAAAGGCTGACAAAGTGGAAAGAAAACAAAACCAGTAATTCCCCTACCCAGCAAAAACTAATGTTAATGTATGATAACACTATATAATGTATGCATTATATAGTATGTATATTATATGATGAATATAAAGAATATGTTGTTGTTATTACTCTTATCCTGATAAGAATAAACTAGGGATACATGTGTGCGTGCTAAGTTGCTTCAGTCATGTCCAACTCTTTACAACCCCATGGACTGTAGCCCACCAGGCTCCTCTCTCCATGAGATTCTCCAGGCAAGAATACTGGAGTGGGGTGCCATGCCCTCCTCCAGGGGGATCTTCCTCACCCAGGGATCGAGCCAGCAGCTTTTATGTCTCCTGCATCGGCAGGCAGGTTCTTTACCACTAGCAACACCTGGGAAGTCCAAGGAATACATGTATTCCCTAGTTTATTACCTGATTCCTTGTAGTCAAAATATGTTAAAAGAAAGTAAATGTCATAACTAACAATAACCAGAAAAATCAACTAACTGAATGACCGCTAATGAAACTGATGCTCCCCGAGCCTCCCTCCCCAATAACACTGCCTGTCAACTGGGAATCTGCGTTAGACAGTCTCTCTCACTGACTCTGGGATGTTCAAATAAAATATAAATTGATTCTAAAGTGAAACTTTAGACCCTTGGGATCTCAAAGAGTCGGGCACGACTGAGCCATTGAACTGAACTGAAAGTCCAACTGGAAACATGGCAAACGATGACTGATTTCATTAAATCGATGCACTGATATAAATGATCTGAGATGTGGCTGGGCACTGGTGGTTTCTCAGAGTCCCCAGGGTGATTCTTAGGTGCAGCCAAACCTGAGAAAAAATGCAGTCAGTGAAAGGCACTGTCACCTAAGGCAAGCCAGCTCTGGCCCTGGATCCAGTCCTACTAGCTGCTCCCAGATGAAGTTCCAGCTGTGTTCTCTCCCCACGACAGTACCTGCCCTCTCTACTGGGGCATTCACTGGAAGGACTGATGCTGAAGCTGAAGCTCCAATACTTTGGCCACCTGATGTGAGCAGCCAACTCATTGGAAAAGACCCTGATGCTGGGAAAGACTGAAGGCAAAAGGAGAAGAGGGTAGAGAAAATGAGATGGTTGGATAGCATCATCAACTCAGTGGACATGAGTTGAGCAAATTCTGGGAGGTGGTGAAGGACAGGGAGGGCTGATGTGCTGCAGTCCACAGGGTTGCAAAGAGTTGGACACGACTGATCGACTGGGCAACAACAACTGGAACCTTCCCACCAGTATGACTCAAACATGTTGCTATTTCTCCCGTTTCCCACCACCCCCACAAAAAAAAAAAAAAAAATTATCCTTGACTCACTCTTATCTCTACGTTCTGTCCATTCTTCTGCTCCTCTTTATAGGAAAATCCTGGTAAAAGAATTGTCTGCTCTCATCTCCACTTCCACTCTCACGGCAACAAGACTTTCTTCACCATCTCTCCAGAGAAGCTGCCCTGGGCCACTGATTTCCTGGCTCCAGTCCCGCGGGGTGACCATGGGAAGACCTGAAATTACCTGATATTTTCCCCTTTGCCATTCTAATAATGAATTTCTACCAAATCAACTAGAAGAGGAGTACTATTTATGTACTTATTTCGGTTAATGATATAACAGAAAAACATTGTGCTGTCTGTGAAAATCCTATGTATTGGGGGGATATAGATGAAAGACAAAGCATATGATGGTAATTACTAAACCTAAAGATGAAACTCCAGTACTTTGACCACCTCACGCAAAGAGTTGACTCATTGGAAAAGACCCTGATGCTGGGAGGAATTGGAGGCAGGAGGAGAAGGGGACGACAGAGGATGAGATGGCTGGATGGCATCACCGACTCAATGGACGTGAGTTTGAGTGAACTCCGGGAGATGGTAATGGACAGGGAGGCCTGGCGTGCTGCGATTCATGGGGTTGCAAAGAGTCAGACAAGACTGAGCGACTGATCTGACCTGATGAATTCAGCCCAGTTCCTGGTACACACTCTAGATCCCTGGGGTCTGCAGCAACACTCACATTTCTGAAAAGAAACATGTACATGAGAGTTCATGACAGCAAATGATGGGATAAGTAAACCCATACACATATATGCACTGGAATAGTACATAGCAATGCGATGCATGTACTCGAGTCCCAGGCATCCACTTCAGGGAGCCCTGCAAACATGATGCTGACCCAAATAGGCAAGCTTGATAAAGAACCCTTCCGGTAGAATGCCATTTCAGTGGACATCAAACCAACAGTAATAGAATTTAGAAGTTCGTATAATTTAATGAAAAGGCAGGTATACCTCAGAGATATTATGGGTTTGGTTCCAAACCACCACAATAAAATGAGTCACATGAATTTTATGGCTTCCTGGTGCACATAAAAAATATGTTTATACTATACTGTGGTCTACTAAGTATGTAAGTATGTAATGTCTGTAAAACAATGTACATATTTTAATTTAAAAATACCTTATTGCTAAAAAATGCTAACCATCATCTGACAACACAAGGCTATCACAAATCTTTTGCAAAAATCCAGTATCTGCAGAGCACAATGACTTTTTGCTTTCATACAACAAAAAATTATGTTTGTATTCAAGCTGTACAAAAATGACACACATCAAATCCATGCTGAGGATTACCTGTGAGGCAAGGAGGTGATCAGGAGGGAAATACAAAGAACTCAAACCGTATCAGCAGCTTTTCAAAATTTCTTAAGCCAGATGGTGGGTACGCAGAGGTTTATTTCATTTTTCTGGTATTGATCTGCATCTACAATATTTTATACTGATTTTTTAGTAAAAATGCTATAGTTTTTTGTAGCTCATCTTGTAACCAGACAGTTTACTCACTTATCTCATTGTTTGTAAGAGTTACTCCACGGGGTTTTGTTGGATTTTCCAGGTAGATAATCATATCATCTGAAAGTGATTACTGCTTTTGTTTTACTGGGATATAGAACTCTAGTTTAAATTTCTCTCTAATTTTATTAAGTAGCACTTCCGGAACAAGGTTAAATGGTAATGATTAAAGTAGTCTGTTCTAGGGGCTTCCTGGTGGCTCAGTCGTAAAGAATCCACCTGCCAATGCAGGAGACAGGAGTTCGATCCCTGGTCCGGGGGGACCCCACTTGCCTCGGAGCAACTAAGCCCCTGCACCACTGCTACTGAGCCCACATTCTAGACCCGGGGAACTGCAAGGACAGAGGCCCGCGCATCTGAGAACCCGTGTTCCACAGCAGAGAAGCCACTGCAATGAGGGGTCTGAGCACCGCAACCAGCGAGCAGCTTCCCACTCACCACAACCAGAGAAAAGCCTGTGCAGCCACGAAGACCCAGCACAGCCAAGAATAAATAAAATTGTTAAAAAAGTGATCTATTCTAATGTTTCACCATCAAATATGATGCTGGCTATTGTTCTGATTCAATGATAGGCTTCCGTGACTTACAGGTGTGAAATAGAGCGATGTGTGTGTATATTGCAACGTGCATATACATGTGACTGACAGGTGTGTGATATTACATGATATGCATACACAGTAACTGATTGTGTGATATGTACACACACATGTGATTAGCCTGCATAAAATACATGCCTGGTATTTTATCTCATATCTTGTAACAAAGTGTCTTGCCATGTACTTTATGAACAATTTGGGGCCTGGTAAATATTTTTCAACCTATGAAGAAAATCATAATTTTTCTCATTTCGTATTTGAAAAGGACACACTTATATTAATAGGTTTTCTCACATTAAGCCACACTTATATTCCTGGAGGCTGATCCTCAGCATTATTTTTTTACATCCGCTGCTGTATTCTATCTGACAACCCTGCAGGGAAGATGCTTGCGTCCACATTTCAGAATGAGTCAGGTTCTCCAGATTTTTCCCATTTGTGCTCGCCCCAATGGTTAACAGGGTTGAACAAACATCAGGAAAGAAGAGAGAAGCTGCAGTCTAGAATAATTTATAGACCCTATGAAGGATCAGTTCCCTGATGACATTAAAGAACTCTCCCAGAAAAGCATGGGTTTGAGGTGGGGTATGGGGTCTTCAACAGTTTTCTTAATTTTCCCCTCTCAATGATTTTATTTTCATTTTGAGGAATGAAATCTAAAGATGACATTGTCTTACAACCATTGCAGTGACAACACCACATGGTCAGATATCTCTCCGGCTGCAGATAAAATCATTCTTGGGTAAACTGAAGACATACTCAGCCATCACCTATACAATGTGTGTTTTATTTGTGGAAGCTAGAATTTTTTTCAGACCCTTTCCAAATGAAATAAAACCACCTCCTTCAGTGGTCCTGCTATGGTTATTCAAGTTAAAGATAGCAGAATGAGGAGAAATTGCCAATCTTCTATCTGAATTATAACAGCCTCAATAAGCCTAATAGTACATTTTCAGCTGGTCAGAGACTGAGAGTAACAAGCTATATTCTTGCTAAGAAAGAAAAAACTAACAAAGAAATTTCAAGGGGAAAAGAATAAAGTAAAAATAGCTTTCTGTACAGCAGGGTTTTAAGAGGAGAACCATAAAAAAACCTCATATTTCTTTCCTAATGTTGATGAGCTCCTGCCCTGAGGTAGACAATACAGGTCAATTGAGATGACTGGCTGGAAAAGTTTTAGGCAGGGAAGTAAAAAATCCAATATCTCAGTTGTAGCAGCAGGGTCAAAGTCAACCTGTAGAAAATTCTGAACCATGGCTTTTGATGCCATAGCAGAACTACACTGCTGTAAGTCATTCTTAACTTTTTAAAGCAGGCCCATATTGTTTTAAGTGTAGTTTTTATTAGCAGTGAAGTAATGTTTGGGCTTCCCAGGTAGTTCTAGTGGTAAAGAACCCACCTGCTATTGCAGGAGACACTAGAAACCCAGGGTTTGATCCCTGGGTCAGGAAGATCACTTAGAGGAAGGCATGGCACTCCGCTCCAGTATTTTTGCCTGGAGAATCCATGGACAGAGGAGCCTGGTAGGCTACAGTCCATAGGATCGCTAAGAGTCTGACACAACCGAAGCAACTTAGCACACACACATGTAGAATGATGCTTGTTATCATTTTGTAATAGTTCCCAGTCAATAGTTACCAAAAAATCTCCATCTTCGTGCTTTAGGAATTACAATAAATGATGCAGAACCTCAGCTCCATACAACTAAAGGTTAATGATGACTCTTCAACATGGATTTCTGGAACACTGACTATGACCAGCTTTAAGCTGAATTAATATCAGATGAGCTCATAACTGCGTTAAGATCATTGTCCTCTCCTTCTCCCTTTGAATTTGGTGGTGACAGATGGTAACTAGACTTATCACGGTGATCCTTTAGTAATATTAATATATAGAAATATCTCATCACCTTGTCATGTAGCAGGAGCTAACGTAGTGTTGTAGGTCAACAGACTTCAAAAACAGACAAATTCGTGGAATGAGATCTGATTTGTGGTTATCGGAAGTGGGGGCTGGGAGGAGGGATGGTTAGATGGTTAAAAAAATAACTGAGGAAATTGCTTTCTCCTGCTCAGTGCTGTGGTCTAACACAAAGACTTCCCTGCTGGTGGGCAAAGGGCAGACACAACAGGTTTGCTTTAGTCTTTAAAACCAAGATCATATCAGTTTCCACTTACGTGTTACTCTTCCACATCCTTTCCAGGAAAGTCATAGGAATAAAAGGTAAGAACCATGGCTTTACAGGCCAGTAACCCAGATAATCTGGGTTCTTTCATTTCCTTCAATGACACTTAACAAATTCATTTCTAAACCTCAGTTTCCCACCCTAAAGATGTCCCACCGTAGGTGGGCGCTGAGGATATAAAAATACCATTCTTAAAGGGCTCAGCTTGGTCTTCAGCATCTTGAAGTTTCTTAGACAAAACTTCAAAGGCCTTGGCTATTCACACAAACAACATTATCTGCTTTTTGTCCCTGAATTCCTGTAACAAGTTACTTCAAACAGGACCTAAATCCCATAGAATTTTATGTGCTTGATATATTTATCATCTTTTTTAAAAGTCCTGTTATCATTATCTGGATGATGATACAGGCCCACACGCGTTCAGGCTGTGTGTCTGTTCTTGTGTTTATGTCTGTGCAAGATAAAGAGCAGAGTCCTGGCATAGACCACATGGAGATTTTACAGTGGCCTGAACAGAAAAACATGGGGCAAGAATAGAGCCAGCTCCACCACTTAGGACAAATCAAGGGCCACGAGCATAGTGGCAAATATGCAATGATGACGTTTTTTAATGAAAAGGTATTTTTAGATTTCACAATTTGGGGGGCCGGTTACTTGTTAATTGGCTTCTGGCGATAACACATCATTGATTTAAAGTGAGGTCATATGTATACCCAGAGAAAATCATAATTTAAAAAGACACTTGTGCCCCAACGTTCATAGCAGCCATATTTACAATAGCCAGGACACAGACACAAACTAAATCTCTATAAATAGAGGAATGGATAAAGAAGATATGGTACATATATACAATGGAATATTACACCGCCATAGAAATGAAATTGGATCGTTTGTAGAGACATGGATGGACCAAGAGACCATCATGCAGAGCAAAGCAAATCAAAAAAAGAAAAGCAAAGATTGTATATTGATGCATAGGTGTGGAATCTAGAAAAATGGTGTAGAAGATCTTATTTGCAAAGCAGAAATAGAGACAAAGATGTAGAGAACAAATATATGGATACTAAGGGGCACAAGGAGGTCGGAGGAATTGGGAGGCTGGAATTGACATATATACACTATTGATACTATGCAAAAACAGATAACTCATGAGAATATGCTGTGTAGCACAGGTAAGTCTACTCGGTGCTCTGTGGTAACCTGAATGGGAAGGAAGTTCAAAGGGGAGGAAATCCATGTATATGGATGACTGATTCACTTTGCTGTACAGTGGAAACTAACACAACAGAGCCGAACAACTATACTCCAATAAAAACTAATTAAAGTAAATAAATAAAATGAGTTAAGGACTCTTTAAAATAATTCATCCACACTGAGAAACTGTCACAGGCAAGAGGAGACTAAGTGGAAGAAATATGGAATCTCGGAAATAAAAGGGACATCAGTGTAAAAACAGGTACTATGTGGACAGAGTCTGGAGTGTAGTAAAGGACCAGTGTTGTGCTTTGGTAGAAATACACTATGGCCCGGTCAGAAGCTGACGCTAAGGGTAACTAGGTATATGGAAACTCTTTATTGTCTTTCCAACTTTTGTAAAGTCACTCCAATGTAAAAATTTGACTTTAAAAATTAAAACATCAAATAAGAATTAAAGAACATTTAAAAGTCATAATTGGCACTAATTGTGACCTTACTTACTTAATATTCTACACCAGAGACTCTTCTACGTGTTTTATGTAGCTCATTTATGCACACACAGGCTCCCCAGGTGGTGCTAGTGATCAAGAATCTGCCTGCCAATGCAGGAGATGCAAGAGACATGGGTTCAATTCCTGGGTCAGGAAGATCCCTTGAAGGAAGACATGGCAACCCACCCACCTATTCCTGCCTGGAGAATCCCATGGACAGAGGAGCCTGGAGGGCTGCAGACCATGGGATCTCAAAGAGCTGGGCATGACTGAGTGTGCACAATCATCCTTCATGTGTTTCATCCTTACTAAAGTCCTAAGAGGCAAGCACTACCTTTCATCCCTCATTTTCCAGATGAAGACAGCAAGGGACAGAGAAGTTAAGCAACCTGACTGAGGCCACTAAGTCCTGAGCAGGAACCTCAGACTTTTGACATCTGTAGTTTTAACCACCACACAACAGACTGTTCACAGCCATAGTCACTCAAACGGTGGCCCATCCTGGGGAAAATCTTAAGACAAGTTGACAAGAAGAAACCGTAAATCTCTCCTTCCGTTCATTGTAAGTAATTTAGTTTCAAGAAAACAGTACCCATCCAAAAAAAAAAAAAAAATCACATTAGATGTGAATGTTATTGGTTTCTGGGTTTCATTCATGTATCAGCCATAAATCTGCTAGGCTATAATCCTAAATATTTATGCTCAGTTTTAGGCTTATATTTAAATGGTTTTACAATAAAAAGAGTTTCAGTCAACCCTACAGGGTCAAAATATTTTTGTAGAGTCCATATATATCTCAAGTTTGAGAACACAGTGTTACAACTTTTCTTGTCCAGCTCACTCACTTCAGGCCTTGCAATGTTCCTCCTGCTCCAAGGTCCAGTGGAATTCTTTATCTATAAAGTATTTAGCTTCAGCCCTAAACTAACATGGGAGAACGCAGCTGCCATGCTGCAGGGCGGAAGCCCGGGATTCAGGGCTCCTGGGGTCCTCACTCACCTCCTCAGTACTTTACTCTCTGAGTCCCTCGCCCCATGGGTGTGTCCATCTCCTCAACAAAGCAATCAGCTCAGTGAGGACGGAGCGAGGCTCTTCCCACCCGCTCACTCTCTTTGGGAAAAACACACAGGGATTTGCCAATAGCAGGTGCCCAGTGATGTCTGTTCATTCCAGAGAAATCCCAGCCAAAGATCAAGACCATCCTGCCTGGGAATTTGCCTGTTGGTGCTTTTCACAGCATCTTGGGGGGTCAGGATGAGTCCTGGGACCTCACTGCACCAGCCCCTCCCAAGACCCACCTTGTTAAGCTGTGCCCACAGGGATATGTGCTCATGGCAAGTTGAGGCACCATGTGGGATGGTGCCTTCTGAGACTGTTCTGGAAAACCTGCCATTTTCACACAAATTTTATTTTATTATTATTTTTAGAGTAAACACTTTATTTTCTTTGTTGCTGTATGAATCACAGTGATGGAATTGTCCTTCTCTCTCTGTCTTTTTTTTTTCCTCCCTTTGGCTTATGGGATCTTAGTTCCCTAAACAGGGATGGAAGCCTTGCCCCCTGCAGTAGAATTGTGGAGTCTTCGCCACCAGACCTCCAGGGAAGTCTGCCACATTTTTAAAATTTCCATTTCACTGAGGAAACAGAGGCCCAGAGGCTTTCAAAGAGTCCCCTGGGGTCACACAGCTAGTGAGGATGGAGGCAAAGGTGGTTCCACATAGTTCCGTGTGAACCTGGCTGTCTGGATCAGAAGCTTCCAGAACATAGGAAACTTGTCTCAAATTTTGCTGCATCCTGCTTGTCACTTAACCTAGATCTCAGTAGATTTACAATGAGTGCTCCTTCAATGGATGAATAAATACATACATTAATTACTCTGGGACAATTAATAAAGGCTAAATACCCCAGATGCTATACCCTACACTTAGCATCGATGCAGCAATTAGCCTGCATGGCTCTGTGGACCAAAGCCACAAGGTGATTCATGAGGCTCTTTGGAGATGATATAGGATTCTGGTAAGAACCTTGCTGAAAACAGGAGATTTCAATATGCTTTGAGAGAGGCGGCCGTTGATATGTTGGCTGCTGAGGCATCTATAGTACAGGAACAGACGGAACCACTGCTTGGCTCTGTGCGGGCATTTTCCCTAATTCTCCAAAGAAATATATCAAGGGCTCCAAAAGGACAGGCTGGGATCTGTCCCACGCAGGCTCAGAGCAGACACGACCATTCTCTCCCACCCCAGTTCCTCAGGGGTCAACTGGGCAGACACTAATGATGGGGAAGATGACCTTCTGTAACTTCCTCTGCTGGAGGGCAGGGAGAGATCAGAAGAGCAGAGATATTTTGGAACTGTCGAGGGGCAGCTGTGCCTAGTCTGGCACAGGTGGACACATTGGCAAGAGGGAGAGAGCAGCTGGTGGCAGCAAAAGCAAAGGCCAAGTGCCCAGGCAATGTCAGTGCTTGGCCAAGGGTGCTGACAAGGGGCAGGCAACCAAGGCTTGGCCATGCCCACAAGGGCTGTTAGTCTGATGGCTTTCCAGAGCAGGAAGAGGCTCGAGAAGAAATTGGCAACATTTGCCACAGGGGTGGAGGCTCATGCTCCGGGGGGCATCGCTGTGTGGCCCACTCCCCATGGACCCCATCCCCTTGGCCAATAACCCCCGAGGGCAATAACTGTGACCGAGTCACCCAGATCAGGGTGCATACCAGATTCAAGGGTAAGCGAAGTGGGCTGGGAGTCATGAGACACATGATACCTGCTGGATTCCAGGCCTGGGCTGGCCATTTGCAACTTCTGATGGAGTCTTCATTGTTGGGACTCTTGAGAGACTGACATGAGAAGCCTGAGAAGCTCTCTGTTTAGAAAGAGATCTCAACTGGAATCTAGCCTACCTCAAGAAACCAGAGACCAACAAATCAACAACCTGACCTCACACCTAAAGCAGCTAGCAAAATCTTCTTTTGAGGCCATGCAGCCCTTTTTTCCAGGGTTGCCACCCCCAAAGCATCTCTTGGTCATGCAAACACAAAGCATGTCTTGCCATCAATGTGAAGTCCTTGATCACAGACGCTTTACTAAGAGATGTCCAAGTGCTCTCTTTGGGGATGGCTATGTCAATGATTTTTCATACTGTTCATGGGGTGCTCAAGACAAGAATACTAAAGTGGTTTGCCATTCTCTTCTCCAGTGGACCACATTTTGTCAGAACTCTCCACCATGACCCATGGATATCTTGGGTGGCTCTACACAGTGTGGCTCTCATAGTTTCATTGAGTTAGACTAGGCTGTGGTCCATGTGATCAGTTTGGTTAGTTTTCTGTGATTGTGGTTTTCATTCTATCTGCCCTCTATGAATAAGGATAAGAAGCTTATGGAAGCTCCCTGATGGGAGAAACTGATGGCGGGGGGGGTGGCGGGGAGGGACTGGATCTTGTTCTGATGTGCAGGGGACATGCTCAGTAAATCTTAAAGGAAATCCTAAAAGAAAACTAGTCAATCCTAAGAAAATCAGTCCTGAATATTCACTGGAAGGACTGATGCTAAAGTTAAAGCTCCAATATTTTGGCCAGCTGATGCAAAGAACTGACTCACTGGAAAAGACCCCGATGCTGGGAAAGACTGAAGGCGGGAGGGAAAAGGGATGACAGAGGATGAGATGGTTGGATGGCATCACCGACCCGATGGACATGAGTTTGAGCACCTCCAGGAGTTGGTGATGGACAGGGAAGCCTAGCATGCTGCAGTTCATGGGGTTGCAGAGTCAGACACGACTAAGCGGCTGAACTGAACTGAACTGGTGTCGAGGATTTTAGTTGAACTTCATCTCAGTTAGAGGTTAGGACTCTTCTGTTCCTTTAGAAGAGTCCCTCTTCTGTGGATTCAGACTTCTTTGAGCTGACCATCACTGGTCCTGCAGGGGGGCACATGAGTATGCATGTCAGTGTTCCAGCTCAGGTAGGCTCCCCCTGAAACCATCGGGAGCTACAAGCCTGGAGATACCTGAATAGATTGGCAGGACTCAGCTTCACTTGCAAATGAGAGTCTATAACAGGAACCACACTAGACTTGGCTAAAAACAATCTAGGCTGATATCCTACTCATAGGTTAAATAACTCAGGTCTGGGGAAAGACGAATGATGGACTACAACATTTCACTGGAATTTCTTTTAGGGTACCATCAGGCAAACCTCCTCAAAGAGGGAGGGATTGGGAGTTTAAGCGGGGGTTCCTTTGAAGGCAGTAGATGTAGCCACTATCAACCAACCTGGGAAGACAGAGATCTTAGGTCAGGGGCTGAAACTTCAGTGATGCACCTCATGTTAGAGTGTGAGTATGTGCTGGTATCGTAGCTCAAGAAAAGCTGATGGGGCTTGCCTTCTGGCTCAGTGGTAAAGAATCCGCCTGCCAGTGCAGGAAACACAAGTTCAATCCCTGGTCTGGGAAGAGCTCACACGCCATAGAGCAACGAAGCCCCTGCACTGCAACTATTGAGCCTGTGCTCTAGAGCTGGGGAGTTGTAACTGCTGAGCTCACATACTGCAACTCCTGAAGCCCAAGTGTCCTAGAACTCATGCCTCGAGCACCACAACTAGAGAAAAGCGCATGCGCCATGAAGACCCAGCACAACCAAAAATAAATAAATAAATTTACGTTTAGATCTTTAATCCATTTTGAGTTTATTTTTGTGTATGGTGTTAGAAAGTGTTCTAGTTTCATTCTTTTACAAGTGTTTGACCAGTTTTCCCAGCACCACTTGTTAAAGAGATTGTCTTTAATCCATTGTATATTCTTGCCTCCTTTGTCAAAGATAAGGTGTCCATATGTGCGTGGATTTATCTTTGGCTTTCTATTTTGTTCCATTGATCTATATTTCTGTCTTTGTGCCAGTACTGTCTTGATGACTGTGGCTTTGTAGTAGAGCCTGAAGTCAGGCAGGTTGATTCCTCCAGTTCCATTCTTCTTTCCCAAGATAGCTTTGGCTATTCGAGGTTTTTTTGTATTTCCATACAAATTGAGAAATTATTTGTTCTAGTTCTGTGAAGGATACCGTTGGTAGCTTGATGGGGATTGCATTGAATCTATAAATTGCTTTGAGTAGTATACTCATTTTCACTATATTGATTCTACCGAATGTAAGACCAGAAACCATAAAACTCCTAGAGGAAAACATAGGCAAAACACTCTCTGACTTACATCACAGCAGGATCCTCTATGACCCACCTCCCAGAATATTGGAAATAAAATCAAAAATAAATAAATGGGATCTAATTAAACTTAAAAGCTTCTGCACAACAAAGGAAACTATAAGCAAGGTAAAAAGACAGCCTTCAGAATGAGAGAAAATAATAACAAATGAAGCAACAGACAAACAACTAATCTCAAAAATATACAAGCAACTCCTACAGCTCAGTTCCAGAAAAATAAATGACCCAATCAAAAAATGGGCCAAAGAACTAAATAGACATTTCTCCAAAGAAGACATACAGATGGCTAACAAACACATGAAAAGATGCTCAACATCACTCATTATCAGAGAAATGCAAATCAAAACCACTATGAGGTACCATTTCACGCCAGTCAGAATGGCTGCTATCCAAAAGTCCACAAGTAATAAATGCTGGAGAGGGTGTGGAGAAAAGGGAACCCTCTTACACTGTTTGTGGGAATGCAAACTAGTGCAGCCACTTTGGAGAACAGTATGGAGATTCCTCAAAAAACTGGGAATAGAACTGCCTTATGATCCAGCAATCCCACTGCTGGGCATACACACTGAGAAAACCAGAATTGAAAGAGACACGTGTACCCCAGTGTTCATAGCAGCACTGTTTACAATAGCCAGGACTTGTAAGCAACCTAGATGTCCATCCTCAGATGAATGGATAAGAAAGCAGTGGTACATATACATCATGGAGTATTACTCAGCCATTAAAAAGAATGCATTTGAATCAGTTCTAATGAGGTGGATGGAACTGGAGCCTATTATACAGAGTGAAGTAAGCCAGAAAGAAAAACACAAATACAGTATACTAACGCATATATATGGAATTTAGAAAGATGGTAACAATAACCCTGTTTACGAGACAGCAAAAGAGACACTGATGTATAGAACAGACTTTTGGACTCTGGGACCGGGAGAGGGTGGGGTGATTGGGGAGAATAGCATTGAAATATGTATAATATCACATCTGAAACGAGTCGCCAGTCCAGGTACGATGCCTGATAACGGATGCCTGGGACTGGTGCACTGGGACGACCCAGGGGGATGGTATGGGGAGGGAGGAGGAGGGTTCAGGATGGGGAACACATGTATACTTGTGGCGGATCCATCTTGATGTATGGCAAAAGCAATACAGTATTGTAAAGCTAAGCAAAATAAAATTTAATTTAAAAAAAAACAAAAACAAAAATAAATAAATAAATTTTAAAAAAAGAAAGAAAGAAAAGCTGCTGGAAAGATAGGAAGAGGGGAGATGGTAGCAGCCGAAGGGAAGCTCTTGGGATGGCAGGTGGCCACTCACAGAAGAGCCAGCGCAGACCGCAGACAAAGCAAATTGCATGACCGTCCTGAGCTAGTGGTAGCTAACTTGGCAATTAAGAGAGAGTAGGAAAAGGCTAAGGAATTCCTGAGTCTTCCCAACTGTTCCTGGGAAGAAGGATGGATTTTATTCGGAGCAGAATGAGGGTTCAAGTGAGTACATTCGGAAATATATGTGATTTCAAAATTTTGAAAATGTGTATGAGATGTGTTCATGGAGGAAAATCTGAATTTGAAACATCCCATAGATTGCCTGCCAGACAGAAGAGCTCCTGGAGCTGTTTCCAGTGCTGAATGGCTCTGCACTCCGCCCCCAGGCTGGTGACCTGGGAATCAACCATTGCAGAGGCCCTGACCTTGTGGTTTCCCGAACTGACTCGATGCTGAGCAAGATGTTGTGGGTTCAGGATCAGGTAAGATAGCACTAACTCAGGATGATCAGAAAAAAGGAATTAATGCCTTACACATGGGGTTGACCTTCTTGAGGCAACCTACCCATCTCTTGAGAATGACGGGGCAACTCTTGACTCTTATGTGCAGTCATGATATGCAAAACATCTCAATTTGCTCCCTGTCTGCTTTTCTGAAGGTATCTCCTTCAATTCCTAAGCAGCTCACTTCATTTGAAATAGTTGCTGAGGTGTCTAGAAGTTATTCTGAGTGAATCTGTCTCTCTGTTAGATGAAGGAAAGGATATGTCCTTTGATTTACTTTTATTTCTCTGTTGTTCGGTGCAGCATCACACAGACCGTAGAGATTTATAATTTACAAATGTACACCTAGGTGTGACAAGTCGAATGGCCAAGGCACTGGGGCGCGTACTGCAGGCTAAGTCACTTCAGTCCTGTCTGACTCTACGACCCCGTGGACTGTAGCCCACCAGGCTTCTCTGTCCGTGGGATTCTCCAGGCAAGAAAACTGGAGTAGGTTGCCATGCCCTCCTCCAGGGGATCTTCCCGACCCAGGGATCGCACCCGCATTGCAGGCTGCGATCCCTTCTTTATGAGGGAAGCCTACAAGTGCACACACAGACACACACACACACACACACGCACACAATCAGCCAGTTGCCTGCATTCCTTCTGCCTCACTTGACTGATCCCAGCTCCTCCCAGTCCTTGCACTCCAAGCGTGCAGGCCAGTGGCTGAGCGCTGTACAGTGAGATGGCGCAGAGCGAGCACCTGTACAGTGAGACGGCGCAGAGCGAGCACCTGTACAGTGAGACGGCGCAGAGCGAGCACCTGTACAGTGAGACGGCGCAGAGCAAGCAGACTCTTTAAGATGAAGTCAGCTTTCATTGGATTCAAGAGCTTCCTCTTAACTCGATCTTCTTTTAAAGTGGCTTCTTTTGTGTTGCCTTTGTTTAAGAATAAAGTGTGCAAAGACTGAGCTAAAGCAGAGCATTCGTCACCAGTCACATCTGAGAACCCTGGACTCTACTTGAAGGCAGGCTGGTGACCACCTACCTCCCTTCTCCCTTTTTACTCAATGATAAACGCAAGGCTTCAGTTCCTTTCTACCAAAAACCCTTTAATCTTGCTTTTTGAAAGAATCTCATTAGCACATTTTGTCTTTCCCTGAGAATGTTACTGAGTGTTAAACCATAGCAAAAGGAACTCTGTCATCAGCCACAGTTTTCTAATACCCTCCCTTAGTTTGCAGAAAGAATGAAATAATCAAAACAATCCTTGACCCCAGGAGGGAAACAAGTCAACTGAGCAGAGCTGGAGAGATGAGTCTGATGGGTATGTTTCCCTGAGTCACAAGCAAATCAGTGATCCTCTGCTAAAGGAGAAAAGATAAAACTGTTCTCCAGGTTTTGTTAGGGAAGAAATCATTCCATTGATGGCCTGGGCTCTTTTCTCAACTGTTTTGAAAACATTTATTTATTTATTCAGTTGTGTCAAGTCTTAATTGTGGCACGTGAGATCTTTCGTTGCGGCCCATGCTCTCCTTAGCTGTGGTGTGTGGACTTAGTTGCCCTGTAGCATGTGAAATCTTAGTTCCCTGACCAGGGATCGAACCCAAGTCCCCTGCACTGCAAGGCAGATTCTCAACCACTGGACCACCAGGGAAGTCCTCCTTTTCTTAACTTTTAATGGCCCACTTAAACACACAGAGACAACACAGAAACATTCTTTGGGCTTGTTTAGGTTTTTCCATAAGATGCTGTGGAAAAGCCCAATGAACTTTTTGGCAAACCCAATATGATCCTGTCACTCTGCTGCTTAAAAATGTTAGCAAAGGAATTATGAAAAATCAATTCAAACCCTTGTATGCTACGAGCCATTTCCCCAGGCCCAGCTCGGTCTGCCCCAGTGCCCCCGTGCAGATCCACACTGAAGAGGGCCATTTCCCAAACAGACCATGGTTTCCCATGGTTTGGGGGCTCCTTCTTTTGTTTTCTCAAGTTCCCACTACCCTGTCCTGTTTTAGAAAGGCTCCTCCAGTCTTTCAAACCATGCATCCTGGCATGTCTTCTAATTATTTCAAATTTGGTGTCTTTTTATTTTTCTTTAAGCAGCTCTGTCCTCCCCTAATTTGTATTTTCCTTGAAGACAAGCATGAGACCATTCATTTTGATATTTCCAGGGCTTTCCCTTATGCTTAGAGAGTAGTGAGTACTCGACAAAATTTGATTCTTGAGGTGAAACTCACAGTAGTTAACATCTGGCATAGCCAAGGCAACAGATGCTGGGACAGACCCAGCAGACAGAGGTTGGCTGGAAAAACCAGTCACCCACACGATCACGGGCTAGCCCAGCTTCACCATGGATCTGATGATTTAGTGAATGAATGAATGAAAACTGAAGACCCTCCCTCCTGGCCTTAATCCTTTCACTTTCCCCAGGGACAAAAAGAAGAGTGAGGACCAGACTCCCCCTGACTCCCCAGCATCCTCACAGTGGCTGTTCTGGAAAGCTCCCACCAGCGGGGCAGTTAGCACTGTGCTCAAAGCAGCCCTCCTTGCCCATCTGTCTCAGGCGTCATCGCTGACTTGGGGCCATTTGTCTTGAGAAGGTCTCCCCTCCAACACATTCACGCCGCTCCTGGAGGGAACACAGCTCTGTGGCAAGATGATTTATGTTCAGGGAGTAATGGTCAGAATTTCTTGTCCACTCCATCCATGCTGCTGAAGGAGCTCAGAGATGTATTTTGAACAAAGCAAGACCAGGACGGAGCGCCTGTAGGGAATGAGCTGATAAATGGGAGGTAGAAAGCAATGCCGTTCCTAGTGGGTAACGTGATATTCACCAGATAGGCTCAAACCAGCCTGCCTCTGAATAAACACAGCTGACTCCACAGTGGGCCCAGGGCCCTCCTGGTGACATCAACAGGTTTGGACGCTTTCCTGCTCCTTGTGGGGACATAACATAAACTGGGGTCTGAGTCGCCTTCTCCTTTTTTCTCTGTCTTCATTTTGCTTGGCTCAGCCAATGGTCCTGCTGTAACTATGGTACCCACCTCCATCTCCAGGAAAGGGACATTTCTAATCTCTACCCTTGACTCTCTCTCCTACACTCCAGCCTCCCAAATCCATAAAATATAAAGTTTCTGTTCCAGAGCAAAGAGAAACATATTATGATACATCAACAGCTACATTGTGTCAGATGGTGATGAGGGATATATTTGATGTTTGACACATGCCACATCAAAGATGCCAGATCGAACCACATCGATTTAAAATGGGATTTTGTAATAAACTCACAAGATTTCTAATAATGCAGAACATCCTGGGCCCAGTGAGCTGAATGGAGGTGCAGTCCGATAAGCTAACATCTCAGAGTCTCACCTTTGCAGTCCAATTTGAGGCCTGAATTGGATTTGAGCCACCTAGCAGGAAGGAAAGAAAGATGAATCAGATATTGAGAGCAGAAAATCATAACTTGTTGGATCTGCTATGAACCACGGGCGTGTTCATCTACTGTTACCTTCACGGCAACCCAGGGAAATCCACACACAAGCCAGGCATCACTACTCCCAGTTGACGGATCTGGGTGAGTTTCAGAAGGTTGGAGAAGGTACCCACATTCAAATAGAATATCTGGGTGAAGTGGACTCTGGGCTGCAGATCCCCAGTGGCCTGCCTCAAAATTTTCTCCACTGAATCATGATGCTTCTTAATAAAAAGGGGTGCAGGATGGCTTAGACAGTAAAGAATCTGCTGCAATGCAGGAGACAAGGGTTCAATCCCTGAGTCAGGAAGATTCCCTGGAGAAGGAAATGGCAACCCATTCCAGTATTCTTGCCTGGCGAATTCCACGGACAGAGAAGCCTACAGTCCATGGGGTCACAAATAGTCAGACACAACTAAACGACTAACACGTTCACTTTCACTAATGTTACTATTAGTTATAACATCTGTGGTTAGCACTGTCCTAAGACTTTCCCTACTTTAACTCGCTTAAGCCTTCCAATAAATCCACAGAGTGGATTCTGCCCTACCCCCATTCCACAGATGAACAAACTGAGGTACCAAGAGGTTGGGCAATCTATTAGTGCTAGATAGGAGCAGGGCTGACTTTGACACTAGGCAGATTGGCTCCAGGACCAGGTTTTGCCTCTGACAGCATAAAACCATAAGCGCACGTTGTTGCTTACCATCCCTGCTGGACGTTGAATTAATCCTACTGATTCCAGAATTCCCCAGCACCAGTCCCCACCATGAGCCCTGAAAACGTATCCTCATCACTGACCCATGACAGTTGGAAGACAAAAGCCCAGGTTCGTGTACTTGTCAATCTCGGGCCCTCTAGATCCTTTTTCTGGACGCAGAGATGGGTGACCTTTGGAGAGGACACTGTAATCAGATGTGAGGGAGAGACCATTCTTTGGACACAAAGTTTAGAGATAACATTTTTAATTTCTTTTGTTTCTGCCTAGCTAAGGAATCATAGAACATCAATTCCGGTTTTATTTTTGATGTCTTACATGATGGGCGAGCTGAGCTGTCCCTCCCCGATCCTTCCCAGCCTGGCTTATTTCTTTGCAGGCTTCTATTTCCCCGAGGAAGCCTTGGGCTGAGCTGTGTGCTTGTTACTCAGAATGTATTAACAGCCGCCTCTGTCCAGCGTCTCGCTGTTGTTCCTTCAATGTGAATGTGAGGCAAGCAGGGAACATGGCATTCTCTGGGGTTAAAAATAAATAAATAAAAAGACAGTGTGTGGAAGTGTGGAGAATCGGTTAAGGAAGGGAGAGTGTTGGGTATGTGATATGGAATAAAACCTGCTGCCCCCTGCAAAAATAAATAAGACACCTGCAGAGCACGAATCCCGCTCCTGCCCTGTGGGAGAGATGAAGCTTCAGAAACTTTTTCAGCTACTCGTTTTGTGAAAAGAGGTGAAGTCTAGAAATATGCATTCTGTTTTGTATCATTTTGTGGAGATCACGGATTCCAAAATAGAATCTAGACATGGAGTTTCGGGCTATTTCCAGGTGCCAGGAGTGGTTGGAGTGATGGAGTTAGATATTCCACATCCTACGATCCCCTAGGCTTTCTGTGGTTTATGAAGTTGATGAGATAGATCTACAGGAGTCAGTAATTTAGGGCTCATCACATGCTGCCCTGAATCATTTAAATGTTTAAGTGAATAAATATACGATGTTAATACAGTATGTAGAGTTCAGTAATAATGGCATTTCTGGGATGATATTAGGCTAGATGGAGAGATATTTGTGGGGGATGCTGTGGGGGATTTTGTTTTTAAACCAACAAAATCCTGCTTCCCTGACTCTTTGTTGCCTTTTGAGGATCTTCTGGACCCAGGAAGCCCCAGGTGGGACTAGTGGTAAAGGACCCATCTCCCAGTGCAGGAAACATAAGAAGCACAGGTTTAAGCCCTGGGTCAGGAAGGTCCCCGCAAGAGGAAGTGGCCTCCCACTCCAGTATGCCTGGAGAATTCCATGGACAGAGGAGCTTGGCAGACTACAGTCCATAGGGTCAAAAAGAGTCGGACACAACCGAGCAGGCATGCCCAGAAAGTAGAGCCAGTTATACAGAGCAAGGTAAGTTTGAAAGACAAATATATTAAATTATATATACAGAAAATGGTAGGAAAATGGTACTGATGAACCTAGTTGCAGAGAAGACTGGAAATGGAGATAGAGCACAGATTTATGGACACAGCAGGGGAAGGAGAGGGCGGGACGAATTGAGAAAGTAGCACTGACATGTGTACACGATCATGTGTAAAACAGCCAGCCAGTGGGAAACTACTGTCTAACACAGGGAGCTCAGCCCGACACTCTGCAACGACCTAGAGCCGGCAGGATGGGAGGGGCTCGGAGAGAGGTCCAAGAAGAAGGGGATAGATAGATAGAGAGATAATTAGGACAGATTTGCAGTGTCGGATGACTTCACTTTCACTTTTCACTTTCATGCATTGGAGAAGGAAAGGGCAACCCACCCCAGTGTTCTTGTCCGGAGAATCCCAGGGACGGTGGAGCCTGGTGGGCTGCCGTCTATGGGATTGCACAGAGTTGGACACAACTGAAGCGACTTAGCAGCAGCAGCATGGCAGAAACCAACACAAGATTGTAAAGCGATTATCCTCCAGTTAAGAAAATTTTAAAAAGAAAACACTGTCCAGTGTTATTATTATAAATGAGCATCCCCCACGTTACCTGGGAAATAATTCTCGACTCCCATTTCCATTCAAAATGAATGGATGGAATGTTACCAATCCTTCACCTCACCTGAGCATTTCCTGAGTTTTCATGTGCTACTGCCCTAGGACACTGGGAGCAGGGGTGCAGGGGTAAGTACACACAGAATTGCATCTAGAAATGATCTCAATGTCCCCTGGGAAATCTACACCCCACAGACCAACCCCACAAGAGGCATAGCTTGAGAAAGAGTTAAGTTTTTCTGGTCTGTGAATTGCTCCCATGCCGCCCAGAACACATTGACTGAGATCAGCAACTCATCCCACTCCTGATCCTCAGAGTTTTTTAATCGGCACATGAAGTTTTGTGTGTGTGTTATTGTTTATTTGTTTGTTTGTTTTTCTGGGAAAGTTGCTGATCACCCAGCAGGCCTACAGAAACAAGTCCTCTCGGGGTGGAGCTCAGATGGTGGCTTTTGAAATGAGCGCTCCGGACAGCTCCCTGTGTCATCAGCACTGGGGACCATTGACAAGAGGAGGATCATTGAACCCAGAGAGTGAGACACCTCCCAGGTCATTTTAATGAAAGAATGAGAGTAAGACAAGGCCACCAGCAAGGATGTGTATAAAGGACCACGTGGAGGGTCCAAAAAATTACAGGACAAGAGTCCAAGCAGTCCAGGGACACCAAGGAGGACATTGAAGTGCATGGGCACCAAAGTAAAGAGTAACTGCTGCTGCTGGGGCTGCTACTACTAAGTCACTTCAGTCGTGTCCAACTCTGTGTGACCCCATAGACGCCAGCCCACCAGGCTCCCCCATCCCTGGGATTCTCCAGGCAAGAACACTGGAGTGGGTTGCCATTTCCTTCTCCAATGCATGAAAGTGAAAAGTGAAAGCGAAGTCGCTCAGTCATGTCCGACTCTCCACGACCCCATGGACTGCAGCCTACCAGGCTCCATGCTGCTGCTGCTGCTGCGTGGCTTCAGTAGTGTCCGACTCTGTGCGACCCCATAGACGGCAACCCACCAGGCTCCCCCGTCCCTGGGATTCTCCAGGCAAGAACACTGGAGTGGGTTGCCATTAAGTGAAAGTGAGGTCTCTCAGTCGTGTCCGACTCTTAGCGACCCCATGGACTGCAGCCCACCAGGCTCCTCCATCCATGGGATTTTCCAGGCAAGAGTACTGGAGTGGGGTGCCATTACCTTCTCTGAAGTAAGGAGTAAAGGAGGTTCCAAACCAGAAAATACAATTTTTTGAAATTGAATTCCAGTTGATTTACAATGTTGCGTTAGTTTCAGGTGTCCAGTAAAAAGTATATATATATATATATACATATGTATATATGTATATATATATGTATATATATGTATATATATATGTGTGTATATACACACATATATATACATAAAATTACAAGATATTGAGTAGAGCTCCCCCATGCTCTCTAGCAGGTCCTTGTGCTTTATCTATTTTATTATTTTATTTACAGTCATGCATTCAGAGTCTTGCCTGTGCTATCTGGCCACAACAGGCAGCCTTGCTCTGCCTGTGGACAGGCATATTTTCCTCCAGCACTCATGTCCCTGCTGGGGGGGCCATCATAACCCCAAGCCAGTCCACAAGCAAGGCATCCTGACTCCCCCTTCCCTGGGCCCACTTTAGAACAGCTGTGTGTCCCGACCATCCTGCCTTCATTTCTTGAGTGGATGGAGTCTGAGCAGAGCCCCAAAGGGAAAGTGTTAGTTGCTCAGTCCTGTCCAACTCTTTTGTGACGCCCCTGATCTGCAGCCCGCCAGGCTCTTCTGTCCACAGAATTCTCCAGGCACAAATACTGGAATGAGTAGCCATTCCCTTCTCCAGGGAATCTTCCTTGCCCAAGGATCAAACCCAGGTGGCCGGCATTGCAGGCAGATTCCTTACCTTCTGAGCCACCCGGGGAAGCCCCTGGTGAGCAGAGTCTAGCCCTTCCGCACTGACGCTTCACTAAGGCGGCGCTGCCGCAGAACACAGTGGTGTGAGCCGTCTCCTCCGTGTCAACCTTTCTTCTCACTTTCAGGTGGGTGAACGGCTGGGTTTCTGGCCTCCGATTCCTCGACAAACCAAATTATAGAGCAAGTCATAGCCCTGACCATGGAGGCAAAAGCCCGGGATTGCCAGAGGCGGATCCAAGCCAACCTCAATTCTGCTTCCCCAGTTCCATGAAAAAAACTCCAGGGAAGTCCAGCCAGTTCTGCTACTGTCCAGCCCCCGTGGCTCCCAGGCCTTCCAGGGTCCTGAAAACTCTCCTTCTCATCCCGTCTCAAGATGAAAGCAGTAGCCATTTATTCAAAACCTCCCATGAGCTCTTTGTCCAACAGTTTACATCTGTTGTTGTTCATCTTGATCATTTTACAGCTCAGAAAAGTGGGTTTCAGAGAAATGCAGAATGCCTTATCCCAAACCAGGAGGTCAATAAATATGTTTTTGGTGTTCCAGTGTTCCAAAAAGTCATAGTATTTTTAAGAACCGAGATGTGAATGCTTTTGTTGTTACAAAAGTCATTTTGATATTTTAAAAAATACGAGCTCCAAGGCATTTATGAGTTTTGCTCCAGATCAAGGACTCAATTGTTCAATTTTTAAAAATTATATCCAAAATCCAAACAGGCGCCTGCCTGAGAGAGCCAGAATGAGAATCCACATTGTGGTATTGCAAATTTCTATTTTGAGAATAAACCTTACTCTATTTAAAAAATTTTTTAACAAGTGGAATATGAAAATGATAGGATAAAAACTGATGCAGTAACTGCACATTGAATTCATCGTCTGAACCCAATGAAAGCAAAGGAAACAAAGACTAAATCACATACTGTCTTAGAAACGTCAGCAAAACTACTAATACACAGGCTATTAAAAGCTATTATCATCAGCAGGTTCAGACCACCATGACAGACAGGAGGCTTAAACAACAGAATTATATTCCTCAGAATGCTGGAGGCTGAAAGTCCACTACCCAAGTGTGATCAGGTTTGGTTTCCCCCGAGGCCTCCCTCCTTGGCTTGCAGATGGCCACCTTCTCATTGCATCCTGTGTGGCCTTTCCTCTGTGCACGTGCATCCTGGTGTCTCCTCCTCTCCTGATAAGGACTCCAGTCCTATTGGATTAGGGCCCCATGCATATGGCCTCATTTAACCTTAATTACCTGGTGGCTCAGTGGTAAAAGAATCTGCCTGCCAATGCAGAAGCCTTGGGTTCAATCCCTGGGTTGGGAAGATCCTTTGGAGAAGGAAATGCAACCCTCTCCAGTATTCTGACCCGGGAAATCTCATGGACAGAGGAGCCTCTGCTACAGAGAGGGTGTGCTACAGTCTATGGGGTCGCAAAAGAGTTAGAGAACACAACTCAGCGACTAAGCAACAACAGCCTCTATAAAAGTCTTATTCCAAATACAGTCACGCCGAGGGTTAGGGTTTCAACATGTGGATGTTAAGAGAGACACAATTCAGCCCACAATTCAGTTTGCTCTTTATGAGTTAGAGTGCAGCTCATGAGGGGAAAAATTTCCAGTTTAACTCTCATGGCACTTTCCTGTTTAACCCAAGGATTCATCTTGATGTCAAGGCCTTCTCCCCTAATCTTTTGGGTGTTGCTCAATCACCCCACCCGGAAGACTCTGACTCCCCTAGGCTCCAGGCCCTTGCCAGCTTTGTAACTGTCCTTGAACTATTTCTCTCTGGTTGGTTCAACACCTCTGCACCACGTTCTCAAGCCCCTTCTCCCTATGTTGAAGGTCCACCAGTGTTTGTTCTCTGCCAGCTCTGGGTTGGGACTCCAGAAGGCCCTGGGATTTCAGTGGCTGCAGTATTTCTAGACGTTCTGCAGCATCTCTTCACATCTCCTGACAGATGCCAGCTCATCTCTTCCTGTCTCCATTTATGTGGGTAACCAAGCTCCTGGTCCTGAACTGAATGGCACATCCTTACCACAGCCATTTCTGGGGTAAAGATGAGGATGAATGTGGAGCCCTAACGATGCTCATCACTTACCGGCTAAGGAGACCAGCCCACCTCTTCCTCAGGCTTCTGAGGTTCCCAAGGTCTCCTTAGTGTAGTCTTATGCACAGCCCATTATGTGCTCCGAGAATGGGTTTTCCTAATTTTACATTAAACATAGAGTGAGATGGGAACAGGGCATGAGTGGGACTTCTGGGGTCCTGACAGTGATCTCTTTCTCTGTCTGGGAGTTCACTGCACAAGCGTGTTCAGTTTGTGAAAACTCTCCGTACACTTACAGGTTGCACAGTTTTAGTGTATGACACTTCCATAGCAAATTCCTTCCATTCCCCCACCAAAAACACACAGCAACACTAAAAGACAATTTTGAAAATGAAAAAAAAAATCATCCATAATGCCGCTATCCTTACACTGTCTTCATTTTGTGAGCTTTCCTCCAATTTCTGTGCATCCGCTTTTCTATTTTTATGCAGACCTTTTGGTATCCTGCTTTTCCCACTGAATAATATGGAGTAAACATCTCCCACAGCTTAGTTGCATTTTAATTTCAATGGTTTCATATTTTCCCCACTGTGTGGCACATTAAACATAGGAACTCAACAACACAGTTCTCAGTGAGAGAAGGGGCTATTTTAGAGGCTGCCTGTAGTGGGGTATCTAAGAACAAAGACACCTGGGTGCCCCCCCAGTCCAGCCCCGGGGAACAAAATGGGGACCTGAGGGTAACTCTGGGGAAGCACGGCTTATGTTGAAACTCCAATACTTTGGCCACCTGATGCGAAGAACTGACTCCTTGGAAAAGACCCAATGCTGGGAAAGATTGAGGGCAGGAAGAGAAGGGGACGACATAGGATGAGATGGTTGAACAGTATCACCAATGCAATGGACATGGGTTTGAGCAAGCTCTGGGAGCTGGTGATGGACAGAGAGGCCTGGCATGCTACAGCCCATGGGGTCACAAAGAGTCAGACATGACTGAGCAACTGAACTGAACTGAACTCCCATGAAATAAACAATATTCCTGCAAAGCAGTATTGAGCATCTGATGCATCTGGATCTCAGTTTTCTCATCAGTCAGTTACTAGCAGACAATCTTAGAGAATAACGTCTCCACTCTGAGACTTGGATTCCCACTTGTGAAAGGAGAACTCCACCCCCACAGAGCTTGGGATTAAATGTGACAGCACCCAATGAGTCTAGCACATATTAGGTGCTCAAGAATCCTCAGGGGAATTGCTGAGGAGGTGTGGATCATCAGAAACTCATCAAACACACTTGACACTTGAGTTCTGAGTCAGATAGACAAAGTTCAATGTCTCCTCTCCCCACTTACTGAGGGTTCAAGCCAGCTCCCTCAATTACTAATTAAGAGACGTTAGGCAAGTCACACCTGAAGAGACTTAGCAGCAGCAGTAGGCAAGTCATTTCACTTCCTGGCATAACACCTCATAAGAGCATTGCTGTGAGAACTAATGTGATTTATTGGAAGTGCTAAGACACAGTACCTCTTGATAACTGAAAGATATTAAATGGTGTTTTGTATATTTAACATGCCCAGCCAGGATATCACAAATCAGTTCTCAGCTTTGTTCTGGCTGTTAAGAAAGTTACTTAACATTTCTGTGCCTCAGTTTTCTTACAAGTGAAGTGAAAATAATAATAATTATAATAATCAGATATATTATAGGGCATATAATAACTTCCCTGGTGGCTCAGATAGCAAAGAATCTGCCTGCAATGCAGGAGACCTGGGTTCAATCCCTGGATGGGGAAGATCCCCTGGAGAAGGGAATGGCAACCCACCCCGGTATTCTTGCCTGGAGAATCCCATGGATGGAGGATCCTGGTGGGCTACTGTCCATGGGGTCACAAAAGAGTCAGACACGACTGAGTGACTAACTTTTACTTTCATATAATAATAATAATCTTAGGTAATGGTGGTTTTAAAAAATTAACTAAATAGAATATACAAAATCGTGATACAGTGCTTGGCACATAGTAAGTTTCAATAAAACTTTATGAATAAAAAAGGGAAAGACAAGAGACTTGAGAAAATAACTGGAATCCCAACCCCCTGGTGAACAGCAAGGAAGCAACAGTATACAGGTTCTAAGTTATTTTAGGAATTAAAAATTTAAGGATCCATTCACTGAACCAGAGCATTTGGGCTCTTTTCTGAGTGTTTATCATCGGCTCTCGAGAGCTCTCAACCCAGGAAGGGCTCTTTGTGTCTGACATGTTGACTTTTCAAGTTGCTTTTCCTCCTTCAGACTGGAAGTCCTCTCCTTGAGAAAACAGGTGAGAAAGAAAAGTGATTGCCTCACTCCAACCAGAAAGCCTTTCATGGAGACAAAAGAGGAGCCAGCTCAGATAGAAAACCTCAGCTCTGCTTCCAGCCCCCCAGTTTCTAATCTCTTCTACACAAACTGGTGCCAGTTTCAACTGCCTACAGCTCTGCCCCAAGCAACACTCTTTCCAGCTTAAAAATAGTCAGTACTTCCTTATTGTGGAGCAAATCGTATAAAAATAGGTCAGATTCAGTATTCAGAATCCTCCAGAATCTGGCCTCCATCCATCTCTCTGGCCTTACTTCCTGAAGAAAAGAGAAAGTTGCTCAGTTGGGTCCGACTCTTTGAGAGCCCGTGGCCTATAGCCTTCTAGGCTCCTCTGTCCACGGATTTCCGAGGCAAGACTGCTGGAGTGTGTTGCCATCCCTTCTCCAGGGGATCCTCCTGACCCAGGGATGGAACCTGGATCCCCCGCATCCTAGGCAGATTCTTTACCGTCTGAACCACCAGAGAAGCCCCATCCACTGCTCTGGCCTTACCCCTTAGGAATCTCCGAAGTTACTGTCATGCACTAACCCAGCTCCGTTGGTTACTGAGGCGCAATCACTCACCCACGAGTGCTCCTGTCTTGATGTCTTGATGACATCTGCTTCATCCAACTCCTTCTCTTAAAATTCTACCCATTCTTCAAGCTCAGTCTACTCTTGGGTGACATCACCTACCCCTGTCACTTTTTCTCACTCTTAATTTTTCCTTTTGATACCGACCAGGATTTTTGGCCTTCCCCAATTAATAGAAATTGACTAGAGGCCATACATGAAATTCAGGCAAGGCTTCACTGGGTCTCTGTGCCGGCTGCAGGAGAGGGTGAAAACAGGTAACAGTTTCCTTTGCTTGCTCTGCAAGGAGGGATCGAGCTGGTTTCTTATATGGGGTGAGGGTAGGGATGTGTCCAGGGGTTGAGCTGGAGGAGGGGGTGTAGGTGGTCTTCCCACCCTTTTGAGGGGTTGAGTGCAGAGGGCACACTCTGGGTGCTGCACTCTATGAAGCCAAGACAGCAGTGTAGGACTGAGCCTGCCTGGCCGTGGGTGAGACTGCACTCTCCACCTGTGGTCCTCGACCCTGGCTTCACACTTGCCACCCAAGGAACTTGAGAAGAACAAAATACTGATGCCTGGGCCAGGTCCTCAAGCCAGCTCATTCAGGATCGTAGGGCTGGGTTCAGACAGTGGGTATTTGGTAAAGCTCTCCAGGTGATTCCAGCATATGGCCAGGGTCGGCGACCAGCAAAGTCACTAGTTTGGGCTCTCAGCTGTGGCTGTGGTACCCCTGGGCCCATCTTGTTCATATTTCCTCCCCACCCATTCATCCCAACTCTCCCTGGGGATTTCCTCTCAAAGGGTACAAAGTAGGGTGTCTACAGCAATAGCTCCCACCTGGGGATAGTCCCCCTTGCCACAGGGGATATCCAGCAATGCCTGGAGGCATTTGGGGTTGTCACTCCCCGGGGAGGCAATGGATGAAAGGCAGGTATGCTACTGCTCCTGCTGCTGCTGCTAAGTCGCTTCAGTCATGTCCGACTCTGCGACTCCAAAGATGGCAGCCCACCAGGCTCCCCTGTCCCTGGGATTCTCCAGGCAAGAACACTGGAGTGGGTTGCCATTTCCTTCTCCAATGCATTCAAGTGAAAAGTGAAAGTGAAGTCCCTCAGTCGTGTCCGACTGGTAGTGACCCCATGGATTGCAGCCTACCAGGCCCCTCCATCCATGGGATTTTCTAGGCAAGAGTACTGGAGTGGGGTGCCATTGCCTTCTCCAGGGATGCTGCTAGACATCCCCAATGAACAGGACACCACACACATCCCCCACACACATACACACACAACAGAGAACTACTCAGGCCAGAGTGTCAGTAGTGCTAAGGCTGAAAGACCTTCACCGACAGGAGGGGACAAAGGGCTGCAGTGGCCTCAGCCAAGAGGCTTCCTACGTAGACACAGCATGGGAGCCTCAGGTCTTCTGCCCCAGCCTTGGTCTCTAGTCCAATGCACTGGCCGTTTACTACAGCCCCTGGACCTCATCTGCAAAGAGCTTTCTCAAATTCCAGATTGCTTAGTCGATCTGTTCTTATCAAAAGAAACCAGATATGAAAACCTAAAATTCCAGAGAGACCAGAAAAGGCAAAGTAAAAAAAGGGAGGAAATGTTACTTGCAAAGGCCATAAATGCAGCAGGTACACCGTGACTGTGCAAGACCGGTAGCCCATAAAAAATTAATTCTGGTTTCATTCAATAGTAACTGACCAAAAAAGAAGGAGAGACTCAAGTAATTTTGAACAGCGCCATCCCGGCCAGTGCCAGCCGGTTGACTATCTGGAGGGAGGTACTGTCAATCACTGAGCCTGCGAAGCAGAAAAACAGTAATTTCAGAGAGCTTGCAAATCACCCAAACAGCAGCCTGTTTTCAGTTCTCTTTTCCATTTAAAAGTGTTCAAGCAGCAGCTAGATGGAAAGCAGTCCTCTGAAAATGTGAAGATAGAAGGTTTATTGGTTCCCTCCAGACCAAAAGAGGGAAAATAAGGTAGTGGACACAAAGAAAACGAAGTATGCATTTCTCTCATTCCACCTCTAATGAATGGAATCGTCAGCCGAGTCAGCCTCCATGGAGAACGGAAAATGGGCTGTCCATCACTCTGTCTTTAGACTGTAAGTATTGGGTACCAGAGCCAGAGAAAAGCATCCGGATTCCTCGACAAACAGAAACGCCTGCCTCTCAGAGAAAACGCTAATGTCTGTTAATACAGGCTGAAGTTGTTGCCATGAAGATGGAGCCTTTAATTCACAATAACCACCAACATCCAGTTGCCACTGGGAGTTTGAAAATGCATACAGAATAAACAAAATGTCCCCTCTCTTGTGAGGTGGGACATTCCTGGTTTGACCAGTGTTAACAGGAGCCAGCAAATGTTTTACAAGCAGCACGGTCGTCAAGGTGTCACCTTCTGAGTTAGAGTAGGGGCTCCTTCCATAAAGAACAATTTAAAGCCAAGCGGAAAGCTATGTCATGCTCTTTTTGTCTCCACGATGGAATGCATCTGAAACCACTACAAGTTAGGAATGTCCTCGGCACCTTGTCTTTTTCTGCATCTGATTCCTTGATGTCACTTCCAAAATTTTTCAGCTCTTATCCCATCGTGCATGCATACTGAGGTTACCCAGACATGTCCAACTCTTTTGTGACCCCACAGACTGTAGCCCTCCAGGCTCCTCTGTCCATGGGATTTTCCTAGTAAGAATACTGGAGTGGTTTCCCATTTCCTCCTCCAGGGGATCCAACCAACCCAGAGACTGAACCCGCATATCTTGTGTCTCCTGCATTGCAGGCAGATTCTTTACCACTGAGCATTCTGGAGGTGTTTTCTGGAATTGGTTCTCTTTGCTGCGGCCTTGGAATAGAATAAAATCAGTCTTCTCCATACCAGGATCAAATCAGGGTTAAGCATACATAGGGTTTTAAAGAAATGTGTCTTCCTTCCATAGATAATGGAAGGAGTGTCAGATGAACAGATGTCTGCATGAATGAAAAGTGAGTGGATGGGCCAATAGATCCATGAAAGAATGAAGAGATGGCTAAATGGATGGATGCCCATGGGTAAGGACACAAAGATGGGATGAGTATACAGTTTTATTGTTAAGGGCACAGTCAAGAGTGCCTAGTTCTCTCTGGCATAAAGCACTACAGATACAGAAGACTTCAAGAAAAAGCTTTTAAATGTTATCAGAAGGAGATCTCTTAGCAGAGAGGAAGGTTTGCAGCTTTTGAAGGAAAGATACTAGCAGGAGAAAGAGCAGAGTTTAAGGTGGAGTCGATGAGTGGTCCATGGTGGCAAAGAAAAAGCGTGACAGAAGATGAAGCTTTATACAGAAAAAGAAAATTTACAAGTGACCCCCATCACTCTGTGAATGAATTTTGTGTGTGTTTTTTTTTTTCACCCCTCAGCATTTCCTTCTGTTGGAAGGAAAACTTTTCTTACGTCCAGTAATGTTTGAGTGGTTAGGGGTCTGCAAATTAAATGACAGCTGACAGATCAATAGGAGAAGTTTTATTCCACCCACATGCAGGAGCACACGGTAAAGAATGGCTTCCTGAATAGCCAGGGATAAGGGTGTATGTGGGTTTCCCTGGTGGCTCAGATGGTAAAGAATCTTGCTGAAATGCAGGTAAAGCGGGGGAGGGGTAGAGCTTCAGTGAGAAAGCATGCAAGGTCCTGAGAAGGCTCATTCACACAGTTTTCTCAGAATATCTCAGTATTGAAGGTATTGAAGCAGCCAAATTCTTAGGAAGCTCTGATATAATCAAAGAAGGGACGCTCAGGTAAGATTTCCTTCTGGATTTGCTATAACCTGAATGAGCTTCCTTGATGGCTAAGAGGTGAAGAATTCGTCCGCCAGTGCAGGAAAGCAGGATTGATCCCTGGGTCTGGAAGATCGCCTGGAAAAGGAAATGGCAACCCACTCCAGTGTTCTTGCCTGGGAAATCTCATGGACAGAGGAGCCTGGCGGGCTGCAGTCCACGGGCTCACAAAGAGCTGGACACAGCTTAGCAACTAAACAACCACAGTACAACGTGAATGTTTTCAGGTTTGAGTAACTGTGCTGCTCTCTCATTCTCTTCACTTCCATGGCCTTCTTCGGGCTCACTGACCATTTCAACATCCTACTAGAGACTTTGGACTTTGTCCAGAGGGGAGAGGCGCTCTGAAGGGCTTTAAAGCAGTGCAACTTGTTGAAAGCTGAGTTTTGGAGAGAACTCCAGCCACAGGGAAGACCAATGCAAGGCATAACAAGATGAATGGGTCCAAAGAACAAGGCACTCATGCAGGCTTGACACTCAATGCCCCCCAGGAATGGCCAAGGGGAGGCGGCATAGTGGATGGTATGGGGGACACAGGCAGAAGGGTGGCCCGTGGGGGGGCTGTATTATACCTCCCTAGGGACACAGTGGCTGACTTTATTTGGGGGGCTCCAAAATCACTGCAGATGGTAACTGCAGCCATGAAATTAAAAGACGCTTACTCCTTGGAAGGAAAGTTATGACCCACCTAGACAGCATATTAAAAAGCACAGACATTACTTTGTCAACAAAGGTCTGTCTAGTCAAGGCTATGGTTTTTCCTGTGGTTGTGTATGGATGTGAGAGTTGGACTATAAAGAAAGCTGAGTGCCTAAGAATTGATGCTTTTGAACTGTGGTGTTGGAGAAGACTCTTGAGAGTCCCTTGGTCAGCAAAGAGATCCAATCAGTCCATCCAAAGGAAATCAGTCCTGAGTGTTCATTGGAAGGACTGATGTTGAAGCTGAAACTCCAATATTTTGGCCACCTGATGCAAAGAGCTGACTCATTTGAAAAGACCCTGATGCTGGGAAAGATTGAGGGTAGGAGGAGAAGGGGACGACAGAGGAGGAGATGTTTCGACGGCATCACTGACTCGATGGACACGAGTTTGAGCAAGCTCTGGGAGTTGGTGATGGACAGGGAGGCCTGGCGTGCTGCAGTCAAAGAGTCGGACATGACTGAGCAACTAAACTGAACTGAACTGAACTGAAGGGGCAGCGTGGTGCCCAGCATGGAATCTGACCCCTACAGACTTGGGTCCTGTCCCAGCCCCATTACTTCCTGTCTACAGGTGATTTATCGTCTTTGAGCCTTTCCAGCCATTTAATGGGGATAACGACTATGTCAGGAGGTTACTGTGAACATTAAAATGAGAAAATGACTGTAGAGCATGGGGCAGAGTCCCATCCACGGTGGAGATCCATGAGAAAGTCTTTTCCTGTCCCACCTTCCCGCATCCCTGCACGAGGGGAAACCGCTTCATCAGCACACAACTGTCTGCCTCCATGTTTCCACCTGAGAAACACTCTTGCTCCCTCCCTCCATATTTCTTAAGTAACTAATAATCGGATAAACATCCCCTCCTGTTAACACAGGGCTTTCCAGGTGGCTCAGGGGTAAACAATTCACTTGCCAGCGCAGGAGACACGGGTTCAATCCCTGGGTCGGAAAGATTCCCTGGAGGAGGAAATGGCAACCCATTCCAGTATCCTTGCCTGGAAAATCCCATGGACAGAGGAGCTTGGTGGGTTACAGTCCATGGGGTCACAAAGAGTCGGACACGATTTAGCAACTGAACCACAACCACCTGTTGTATTCTTGCCACCTCTTCTTAATTTATCTTCTGCTTCTGTTTAGGTCCATACCATTTCTGTCCTTTGTTGAGCCCATCTTTGCATGAAATGTTCCCTTAGGATCTCTAATTTTCTTAAAGAGATCTCTAATTTTCTTGAAGAGATCTCTAGTCTTTCCCATTCTGTTGTTTTCCTCTATTTCTCTGCATTGTTCACTGAGAATGGCTTTCTCATGTCTCTGTGCTAATCTCTGGAAATCTGCATTTCAGAATCGTAAGAAAACAGTATGAGAACTGGAGCCAGATGGAGCCCAGAGCTTCCCACTGATTTGACACGACTGTTCGTCTAGTCAAGGCTATGGTTTTTCCTGTGGTCATGTATGGATGTGAGAGCTGGACTGTGAAGAAGGCTGAGCGCCAAAGAATTGATGCTTTTGAACTGTGGTGTTGGAGAAGACTCTTGAGAGTCCCTTGGACTACAAGGAGATCTAACCAGTCCATTCTGAAGGAGATCAGCCCTGGGATTTCTTTGGAAGGAATGATGCTAAAGCTGAAACTCCAGTACTTTGGCCACCTCATGCGAAGAGTTGACTCATTGGAAAAGATTCTGATGCTGGAAGGGATTGGGGGCAGGAGGAGAAGGGGACGACAGAGGATGAGATGGCTGGATGGCATCACTGACTCCATGGATGTGAGTCTGAGTGACCTCCGGGAGTTGGTGATGGACAGGGAGGCCTGGCATGCTGCGATTCATGGGGTCACAAAGAGTCGGACATGACTGAGCAACTGATCTGATCTCACTCTTCCACACACTACATCAACAGGACTTCACTTGCCCAGGAAAATCAATTTGTGAATTACGTCATTATTTTTTCAGAAACTTCCAGAAAATCCATAAATCCCGACAATAGATGACTCGGCTAGCTCTCGCCAGGATAGGAACGCTTTTCTCAAAGAAACAGATCATCTGTTGGGCTTAAAGAACATCCCTTTAAATCTCCAAGCTGGCTTGACGACTCTTGCCTGACTGCACTCACCAGGCCTGAACCGTGATATTGCAAGTTTTGCCCAAGCCCAAACAGCCTCTTCCTTCCCTGAAAGACCCCCTTTGGGGCTTTTAAAGCCAGGCGGCATCCTCTGAGGGCCCACTTTTCCTGTTCATATATCCATACCACCTCTTGCAGACTCAGCCTCGGCAAGCCCTCAGAGAGAAGCATTCTGTCTAACAGATCGTGAAGTCATGCCTAGCCTGGGATCCCCATGGGGTGAAATCCCTCTCCACCCAGAGAACGCGGGAGAGAATTTAAGGCTCGGACCGTTAAGTGCTGAGGTTTGTGTGATCAGAAATGCATGCTGCCACAGAACTATACTTCTATTTTTCTACTTAGGACCTAAGGGACATCCAGGAGGGAATGATGAATGGAATGTTCCTACAGCAAACCACAAACCCATCATTAGCAGACGGATGACTACAAATGATTCCAATGGCTCCCGAGAACCAGAGCCGAAGTTTTATTTTTACACAGCACACTTGTCAGAAATCACCAAACGAGAGGAGAACAGCGTGGCAATATTTATTTTCTCAACTGCTCAGGTCCGAGAAAATGGTTTTAAAAGAGGGAAAACAGGCTACAGATCAGTCCTTCCATTCTGCCAGGAACCTCAGGGAAGTTAAGTGGAGAACATCTGGCAAGACCCAGGGATGAAATCCCCAAAACATCTGTCACTAGCAAATGACAAAAAATCCCCGAACACCCAGAATGTCTCTCCATATTTGTCTCATTTTACCTGCAACTCAACAGCTTTTTTTAATCTGTCAGCCAGCACACGCCATTGATCATGACAGTACACTGAAGGCACGTCCCAGCGATGCTGTTTAACATCTATTTAAAGGAGGTACCATCCAGCAGGTGCGCGGGCTTGTCTGTGCGGACGACAGGGCTGTGAGCAGCTTGGTGACGGTGGTGTCCACCCGTCCCTCATATTCTGACAGCTTCCTTGGTTACAGGCTTGCTGACTCTCTGTTGCACAGAGAGTATCAGCAATGCTTCCATTTTCAGCTAAAGAACAAAAAGTTCTGACTCAGGTAAACGGTGTAGTCCTCTCCCAACCTGGATCACGCACTGCTCTGCCCCACATGAGAGTTGGCATCTTTTCCGATTCAAGTATTTGGCAAGATGAAGAGAGGGTTTAGGACGGTTCTCAGGAGGCTGACACTAGTGTTAGGGGCATCGGGCCACCAGGCATCTAACAGGGGCAGAGCACCCTGGATCTCATACAGGCAGCAGACCCTCTGCTGCGTGGCACTCCAAAGCAGGCCACTCCACTAGGCTGCCTCCAGGCCTCCTCACCCCTCCATCCAGGATACAATATTTATTTAACAACTGCTTTGACTAAGAGAGAGGGGTTTTGCCTTCCTGCAGAGCTGGGTTTCTAGCTTGAGAGACAAGATGAGCATCTTTGATACAAAAGCCAAAACAAGTGATTCAGACATAATAGCAGCTGCTGAGTTTGGAGGAGAGAAAGATCCATAAGGGCTGACAGGATTGGGAGAGGTTTTCTAGATGACATCAGAGTGTGTGTGTGTGTGTGTGTGTGTCTGTGTGTCTGTGTATCTGTGTGTCTGTGCTAAGTTGCTTCAGTTGTGTCCGACTCTTTGTGACCCCATGGACTGTAGCCCACCAGGCTCCTCTGTCCATGGGATCCTCCAGGCAAGAATACTGGAGTGGGTTGCCATACCCCCATCCAGGAGAATCTTCCTGGGGGTGAACTTTATAGAGACCAAAAGCAGGAGAGAGGCCATCCTCGGAGAAGCATCCAGGATAAGTCAAGCTGGAAATGAGCAGATGGGGTTTGAGGATGGCTTGGAGAAGCATCAGGGTTATCTGGGGCCCAGGAGAGAGGGATGAGACCCAACAGGAAGAGGAACGCTATGGAAGCAAGTCATCATGCACTGCAGGAACCTCGTTCTGAAGCAGTCCTCTGCCCCATTTCTCTGCAGCAGACTCTCTGCCCAGGATCACAGGACATTTACCCGAAAACTGTTACTGGCTTATTTCCTCCTGAGACCTGGGGAAAAGATGGGGGATCTAATGAAGATAAATTTAAACACTCTATCTTACTGAAGGCACCAAGTTAAACACACACAAAATACTCTTTGAGTACACGTTGACCGAAACAGAATTAGCCCAATGGTACAAGCTCTAAGGCACTCAGGTGCAAAAAAGAGTCACAATTCTTCATTTTTCCTAAATCAAATGACAGACAGTGAAACAAACTAGAGGGGACAGAAGCAGACCCACAGATTGACCCTCATTTGATTTATGACTGAGGAGAACTACAGAGTCAAAAGGAAAAGATGATCCTTCCCATAACTGGTGCTAGGTCATTTGAATAGTCACAGTTTTAAGAAATAATCTTAGGCCCTCACATTACATACAGAAAACAATTTCAGGTGGTTATGGGAGGTGGACTTCCCTGGTGGCTCAGATGGTAAAGCATCTGCCTACAATATGGGAGACCTGGGTTCTATCCCTGTGTCAGGAAGATGCCTGGAGAAGGAAATGGCAACCCACTGCAGTACTCTTGCCTGGAAAATCCCATGGATGGAGGAGCCTGGTAGGCTGCAGTCCATGGGGTCGCAAAGAGTCGGACACGACTGAGCGACTTCACTTTCACTTTCATGGTAGGTGGGTGCGCAGTTGTGTCTGACTCTTTGTCACCCTGTGGACTGTAATCCACCAGGCTCCTCTGTCCATGGGATTCTCCAGGCAAAAGTAGTGGAGTGGGTTGCCATTTACAACTCCAGGGGGTCTTCCTGATGTAGGGATCAAACATGCATCTCCTGCACAGACAGGCAGATTCTTTACCACTAGCACCCCCTGGGTGGTTATATGCCTGGAAAATCACATAAGAGAATATCCTTCTGCACTTGGAATAGCAAAGATTTCATAAAGTATTAAAAACACAAAAGCACACTGACCCTCAAGGAAAAGTTTGAGAAACTGCAACAGTTTAGAATTAAGAAGTTTTGTTCACAAAAAGCCAACATTAAAAGAGTGAATGAGATTTCACAGAGAGGGAGGTAGTATTTTCAATGCTTATATCTGATTAAGAAGTTGTACCCAGAATGTGAATAAGTCCTTCAAACCAGTAAGGACCAGATGGGCAAACCAACAAAAAGTAAGAAAAAGATGTGACTAAGCAACTCATATATTAAGAGGATAACCACATGGTCAATGAACATATCAAAGGTCACTCAAACCCATTAGTGATTAGGGAAATGCAAACTGAAAGTGTCGTTGCTATTGTTCAGCTACTAACTTGTGTCTGACTTTTTGCAACTCCATGGACTGCAGCATGCTAGGCTTCCCTGTCCTTCACCATCTCCCAGAGCTCCCTCAAACTTATGTCTATTGAGTCAATGATGCCATCCAGCCGTCTCATCCTCTGTTGTCCCCTAATCCTCCTGCTTTCAATCTTTCCCATCATCTGGGTCTTTTCCAGTGAGTCAGCTCTTTGTATCAGGTGTCCAAAGGATTGGAGCTTCGGCTTCAGCATCAGTCCTTCCGATGGATATTTAGGGTTTATTTCCTTTAGGATGGACTGGTTGGATCTCCTTGCTGCCAAGGTATTCTCAAAAGCCTTATCCAGCACCACAGTTCAAAAGTGTCAGTTCTTCGGAGCTCAGTTTTCTTTATGGTCCAACTCTCACATCCACACATGACTCCTGGAAAAACTGAAAATGTAGTGAAATACTGTTATGCCTTCACCAGATGGTTAGTATGGAAAAGATGCAATGCCATGTGTTGGCAAGAATGTAGAACACCTGAGACGCTCACACAAGGCTGTTAGGTGAGTAAACTTTGAAACCACCTTTGGGAATGATTTGACAGTGTTGATGGAAATAAGCCATAAACAATCTATGATAGGAATAGAAAAGAGCTTTATCTGAGCCAAGCTGAGGGTGATAGCCCAGGAAATAGATTCAAGGAAGCACTTAAATTGTGTTCTGCCAGACTGAAAAATGGGGGAGATTTATAGAGGCCAGAAAAAAAAACCCACAAAGTTACATAAGCTGTTTGTCAAGAGTTAGGTTTGCAGCTAGCAAGAAGTAGGGTGCTTGTGAAGCATGGGTTACTTAGGGTCAAAAACAGTTACATAATCACAAGGAGAGACTTGAGAGCATGTTGTTGCTGCTGACAGGCCTAGCAGGTATTGTTTCGAGAGGGCTGATGGCGTCTCTGAGAGGGATGAAGTTCAGAAAACACAGGTTGTTGGTCCTGCAGGAATGTCCGCAGTGGACACGCAGCGGCCACGCAGCTCCATTCTGAATGCCAGAACCATAGTTGCTCCATTTTGGTTCGTACACGAGTTCCTTGGTTTAATGGTTAAAGCAGATGTATGATGCAGGTTTAATGGGCCACAATCAGGCTGTTTGGTTAGCTTGAAGTCCAAGTTAAATTAGATGTAAGTCAGCATGACTTCCCCATACCTTAATAAGTGAAAATTTCTTCCATCGGTAGGATTTCTAAAGTTGGCCATACACAAACCCCAGGACCCACCAATTCCAATACTAGCATTTACCAAAGAGAAGTAGAAATATGTTCACACAAAGATTCACATTCCAGTTTTTATCACAACTTTATTCATAATAGCCAAATACTGGAAACAGTCATATGTCTATCCCCAAGAGAAAAAAAAAAAAAGCTAATTGTGATCTGTTTATACTGTGGAATGCTACTCAGCAATAAACAAATTACTGATTATGTAGAGAGGGAAAGGAATACACATACAATAGTGTAGGTGACCCTGTGATGGCAGATAGAATCTTGGATATAATCTAAAAGTTTATATTTTTTTTTAAAAAAAGAAATTCTTAAATAAATTGTGATATCGCCACTCAACAGAATATTACATAACAGTTAAAAAAATAGAATAAAATTGGATGTGTTGATAAGGAAAGAGTGCCAAGGTAAAGGAACTAAAAAGTTCAAATTTGGAGCAACATGTATAGCATTTCACATTTATATTAAACAGAATATAATACACATATGAAAACTTTCTGGAAAGGCACCAGGAAACAGGTAACTATGATTAGCTCTGGGGAAGGGTCTGGAATAAAGTAACCACCTGGCAACCAAAACCAACCTAGCTCACATTTCATTGTAGATACTTTGTACTGCTTGGTTTTTTTCTTTTTTTAGTCACAAGCATATTATTTTCTTAGCTTAGAAGACTTAATTAATAAACTGTAAAATGCTCTACAAGCATACATGTTCAGTCACTTAGTCCTGTCTGACTCTTTGTGACCCCATGGACTATAGACCACCAGGCTCTTCTGTCCATGGGATTTCCCGGGCAAGAACACTGGAGTGGTTTGCCATTTCCTCGTTCAAGGGATCTTCCCGACCCAGGGATTGAACCTACATCTCCTGTGGCTCCTGCATTAGCAGGCAGATTCTTTACCACTGCCGTTGCTGTTCAGTCACCAAGTCTTGTCTGACTCTTTGGGACCCCAGGGAGTGCGGCACACCAGACTTTTCTGTCCTTCACCATCTCCCGGAGTTTGCCCAAGTTCATGTCCATTGAATCCGTGATGCCATTCAACCATCTAATCCTCTGTCACCCTCTTCTCCACTGAGCCATACCTATAAAAAGGACACAGTGGTGATGCTGGTCAAATGTAATAATTTGCATCCTAAAATGTGGCAGGCTGAGAGATGGTCCCCAAAGGTGAACAACTTCTAATCCTGGATCCTGGGGATGCTACTCTCTATGGCTAAGAGGATTAAGTTAAGGATCTTGTGATGGGATGTTATCGGATTAGCTGAGTGTGCTCCTTGTAAGAGAAAGGCATAGGGAAATTGACAGTAGCAGGGACTGAAGTGATGCATTTTTAAGATAAAGGAAGGTGTCAGGAGGCCGCAAGCAGAGGGACTCTCAGCGGCCACCGGAAGCTGAAAAGGCAAAGCAGCAGATCATGTCACCGCATCCAGATGGCTTGCAGTCTTGCCAACACGTGGATTTCAGTCTTCTGAAGCTCTTTTTAGTCTTCTGGCCTTTAGACCCACCCGAGAAAAAAAAATCTGCATTATTTTAAGTCACCAAGTTTGTGGCACAAAAAACACATATAGGAAATTAACATAAGATTCTCAAATGGTGGAAAGAAAAAGTCCACTCTTGTTGGATGCATCTAGTTAGCAGAGTCCTGCCACATGGAGAATCTGAGCATCTAATACAAAATAAACTTATAATGCCAGGTTTGTAGGTGTGTTCCTTTTGGCTCAATCGGTAAAGAATTTGCCTGCAATGCAGGAAACCTGGGTTCCATCCCTGGGTCAGGAAGATCCCCTGGAGAAGGAAATGGCCACCTACTCCAGTATTCTTGCCTGGGACACAACACGACTTAGTGACTAAACCATCAACCACCACAGTAAGGATTTTATATGTATGGTCCATTACCTTCACCACTGACATTTCCTGGATGTTGGGTAGAAAGTTTCAGAATTCAAAGACTGAATTCTTCAGCTGAATACCAATTCTCTGCCCAGGAAACAATCCAGTACAGGTTCATAAATCAATACACACATGTTACAACTCCAGAGTATACTTTTACCAACATCTACGACAGAGAAGAAAGTTAAATAAGTGCGGGTTTTTTAAGGCTGGTTTTTTCATATCAGCTAAAATCAGTTCTCGGGGAAGGCAATGGCACCCCACCCCAGTACACTTGCCTGGAAAATCCCATGGACGGAGGATCCTGGTAGGCTCCAGTCCATGTGGTCGCTAAGAGTCGGACACTACTGAGCGACTTCACTTTGACTTTTCACTTTCATGCATTGGAGAAGAAAATGGCAACCCACTCCAGTATTCTTGCCTGGAGAATCCCAGGGACGGGGGAGCCTGGTGAGCTTCTGTCTATGGGGTCGCACAGAGTCGGACACGACTGAAGCGACTTAGCAGCAGCAGCAGCAGCAAAATCAGTTCTGGGTTGAGATCTCCTGGGTTTATTACCTTTTCACTCTAAGTTAATGAGAAGTTAAGTGGCAAAATTTTCAAACCTTTGTGAAGTAAGCACTTATACCTTCCTAAAATTACTTTTGAAATTTCATGAAATAGATCAGTATGAGGAATGCTAAGAATTGTCTGGTGGTGATAGTAATCAATCTTTTCCCCTAACACACAGTTATCCAGAGCTGCAATTCCTACATTTATTCAAAACATTTTCTTACTTGTGGTGAGGCGATGTGTTAAGGCTCTAGGATTTCCTTCTCAATTTAGTTTGTAGATTCAAAGTACCATGTTTTCACCTCTCATTTTTAAAGGTGAATCTAGGAAAGAGACAGGCTTCAAAAGTCAGACTCTCTAGCTTTCTAATGGTGAATTTTTACCATTTTCTTGGTGACTAATTTTCAAGTCATGCCTCTCTCTCTCTCTCTCTCTCCTAGGTATTTCAGGATTTGAAAATTTCTCCCAAAGGAATGAGGACATATGAGTTTCCAGGGCACCCCCTTCTGGAAAGGCTCTGATTTTTATAAAAGACGAACAAGGCAGGGTGCGCGTTAGGCAGGGTTGAAGAGAGAGAAATTTGCTAAGAAATTTACGCTGCCAATAACTCAGGTCTGACAATCACTATGAGAATCAGAACATGCGTGCGTTAACGAAGTTTGTGCTTGAGTTTTCATTTCAATGCAGCTTCTGTACACAGAACAGAGCTCCTTCTGTTGTATCCTTTCATCTTCCCAGGTCTTTACTCTTGCCTCCAGCTCAAGACATCAAAACTCACCCTAAATCCCCAGACAGGACCACATAACATCATCTGCATGTTCAGGTACCAATCTCTGGCCACAGACAGGGTGGAACTAGATCACTGAAAAAAAAAAAAAAAAGAAAGAAAGAAACAGCAACACAACAGCAGCAACAAAGTATCCTTAACTTCCAGAAGACTGCTTAACCTGCTCCAATGAGGCAGGAGACAGAAGGGCTGCAGGCTAGGCATTTACAACCAGCCTCCTGTTTGCACTTTGAGACAGAAATAACAGCAGGAACAGGATAAAGAGCCGGACTTTGCCTCCTGAGGACACTTGATGATAATGGTTTTGGCAGGGACAGAGAGAGGGTAAACCCTATTTGAGTAAAGGATCAAGAGGTCACATATTTCCCATCCTTGGGGCAAGGGAGACACATGTGGAGAAAAGCTCCTTAGGGGTCAAAAAGGAGAGGGTGACATCTCATAATATGTGATGCCAAGACTCCCCCATCATCCTCTGGGCTGGAATCTATCTTGAAATAAAAGTTTGTGCATGCATGTTGGGGAAGGTCCTAGGGTAAGTCAGATGTTGTGGGGGGACCCAAAAAAGAGATAGTTGGCCCAAGTTAAACAAAGACCCAGAAGAATTGCTGTATGCAACTGATTTACCTGCCTCTGTGCTGTACCCCTCCTCACGAGGGGGGCCGCCCACAGCATTTCTCTCCCGGCGTGCATCTCTGCCTTGCTTCTACCTTAAATAAGCAAACCCTTTCTCTGTGTGCTCTCCCACTTGTGCTGTGTCTCTAATAATAAACTTTGCACTGTTTGTTTCTTTTTTTTTTTTTTACAGATTTTGCCTCCTTGAGAAATGCATTTTTTAAGGGAGGCAAGAGCCTGGAAAAATTTGCTTCTAGCCTCTAGCCCCCTGGTGGACTAGCGGCTAGGATTCCTGACTTTCATCCAGGCTGCCCAGATTCAACTCCCGGGATGAGAACTGAAATCCCACCACAAGCCATCACTCACTACTGTCTCTCTGAGATCACAATGAGCACTGGTTGACTCTGTTTTTTACTGGGACAATAGCTCCCTGAACAAGAGGGTTATACAAAGAAGGATGAGGCAAAGGAACTGAACTGGTGAGAAAGTTGTGTTTGAGATGAAATACTTGCTGCTCATATTAACTCCCACCTTCTGGTCCAATTCAGCTGGGCATTGCCAAAGGGAAGATCATGTTCACAAGAGGGGATTTCTCCAACACCCCCAGAACTATTGACCCATGACAGCTTCCAGGTAGAGGCTACTAGAGTAATCATGACCTTCTGATCTGGCTCTAGCTGTCACCCCCACCTCTCCCACCCACCCTCATCCACACAGATAGTTCTCTCCTACTACAGACTCAGACTCAATCCGAAAGGAAATCAACCCTAGATATTCATTGGAAGGACTGATGCTAAAGCTAAAGCTCTAATACTTTGGCCACCTAATGCAAAGAGCCAACTCATTGGAAGAGATCTTGATGTTGAGAAAGATTAAGCACAGGAGGAAAAGAGGGTAACAGAGGATGAGATAGTTGGATGGCATCACTGACTCGATGGACATGAGTTTGAACAAACTTCAGGAAAACCTGCCTTACTGCAGTCCATGGGGTCACGAAGAGTTGGACACAACTGAGCGACTGAAAAACAGCTCAAAGAAATCACTTCAGTGCCTATTCCAAGATTGTATTTAAAAGAAAAGGACAAAGCCTTCCCCCTTCCCAATTTCCTTTTTCTTTCCCTTTCACAGTCTTATCTTCTTTGTTCATGCAAGTTGGCCCAATCATGATGGTAACCATGCCCATCACTTATTAAATGCCTGTTAAGTAGTTTCCTGGCTAAAATGGCATCTCTTTCCACCACAGACAAGCTAGGCTCCTATTTGCATCTGAAAAAACTGCGACTCAGAGGATTCAATTTGCTTGAAGTCAGATTGTTGGCAATTGAAAAGCCAGCACTGGTCCTCTCCTGAAAATCTGAGCTTTTAGCATCTCGCCTCCCAGGAGATAGGCAGTGACACAGAACAGTTTTTATGAAAAATTTATAGAGTTGTGCTGCCAAATTGATTTTTTAAATTTCTGTAAATTCACTCTTGAAATCACACTAAACTTCCTACAAATTACGAAGCTATAGTCTAAGTCAAAATAGAGAGGGGGGTAGGAAGGGAAGGAAGGAGAGAGGAGGAAAGATTAGAAAGACTGTGAAACTCAGGGAAATTCTGTTAATATAAATGGCCCGAGTTTCTACTGACCTTCGTCTAAAACAGATCGCTAATTCTGAGATTATTTTTCCAAATAAACCAAATAAAAAGAGAAGCATCTTGTAGATTTTCCCACTGACTTTGCATCTCCGGAGCAGAGGCTGTCAAATTGGCAGAGGATCTATTTTTTATGGCTTATTGAGCCTGGGGCAAATGGACCACGCCGAAGGAGAGCAGTAAATCGAGCCTGTAGCTGGCTTCCGACCACATCTGATAACAACCCCCATGTTAACAGACGTGGTGGAAGATGCCAGAAAGAGCAAAGAGGCTCTATCTGATTCTGGCCCCTGCTCTCCCAGGGCCAGTGCCAAAAAGATAAAGTAACTCTCTGATATGAGATGTTTGTGATTTATCACCTTTATTTTTTTTCATATTCACAGAATGAAAACAACTCCTTTGAAGATATGGTGTTTTATTGGGTTTAAGAGGTGGGTTTAGGAAATAAATAACTCTGCAATCGTACGTGAAATACTAAAATACAAGCCCTAGAAAAGCTCCAATGGGCCAACCGAAAACTGTGAATCAAAGAGAAAAGAGGGTGGGTTTCTCACATAGATTTAACCCATCTCTGCGCCCTCACGCCGTGAGCCAACAGGGTGAGGATAAAGCAATGCTAACCATGTTTTCTCCAGGCCTGCTTTGGAAGATAATTGTAAATTGAGAATATAATATAATCACCAACCCAGTAAAGCACTTCATGGTTCTTGAATTATTTTCACATACAGTACAAGTTCATTTGATCTGATATTCTTGATTTCTGAAACATGCAGCTGCTGAGGCCCTGTTCTCATAGACACTCTCGAAGGCTGGTCCTCCCAGGACACACTGAGCAAGGATTCAGGCACAGGCTGTTCGCTGCGGCCAGATGCCCCTCGTGGTGGGCGGAGCCAATCAGGAACCTCAGAAGCCAGTTGCTGCTCAGTCACTCAGTTGTGTCCAACTCTCTGCAACCCCATGGACTGCAGATCAACAGGCTTCCCTGTCCTTCACCCGTTTCCTGGACTATGCTCAAATTCATGTCCATTGAGTCAGTGATGCCATCCAACCATCTCATCCTCTGCCGCCCTCTTCTCCTTTAGCCTTCGGTCTTTCCCAGCATCATGGTCTCTTCCAATGAGTTGGCTCTTCGCATCAAATGGCCCAAAGACTGGAGCTTCAGCTCAGCATCAGTCCTTCCAATGACAATTCAGGGTTGATTTCCTTTAGGATTGACTAGTTTGATCTCCTTGCTGTCCAAAGTACTCTCGAGAATTTTTTTCAGCAGACAGGCAAAGGTACAATGTTGGGTGAAGTCCCAGATGCTGCCTGATTCCAAGCGGGCTCTGAAGTGTACATTGTGCCTCAGCGTTTGTCCCACCAGTCAGCAAAGGAGGCTGGCTTTTGTACTAGGAACCATCCTTTTGGGGGGTGGGGGCACCTAAACTTCCAGGACTTCCATCCCTGTTTAAAGACAAGAGAGGATGGTGGCCCTGAGCAAGTCATCTGAAGGTCACAGAGAAACCTTGGCTGTGAAATGCCAGGTTGCTATTGATAGACTCACAGAGTTCAGGAAGAGGATCCTTCCTTCTAAAGGACTCCAGCTCATCCTTCAAAATTCTGCCCAGGGGATAGTGACAGCTTTTCTGATAACTGGTCACCCAAGTAGAAAACCTCTTCTTTTATGATCTTTCTTCACCCAGAAAGAGCATCCTTCTACAACAACACTCCGCATCACAATTCTAGTGAGTCTTTCCCCACCAGCCCATAGGGCTCCTTGTTAGTACTTTTGATTCTGTGTGTGTTCAGTCGCTCAGTCATATCCGACTCTTTGCAGCCCCATGGACTGCAGCTCGCCAGTTTCCTTCTGTCTATGGAATTTCCCAAGCAAGAATACTGGAGTGGGTAGCCATTTCCTACTCTAGGGGATCTTCCGACCCAAGGATCGAATCCTCATCTCTTATGTATCCCGCATTGGCAAGTGGATTCTTTACCACTGTGCCATTTTAGGGAACGGATATTAATGAATCTTTCCAGGACGCTAATTATGTTCAGGAAGACAATGGGGAAAAGCTAGCCCACTGGCTGTGAGTTACTAATATAGCCCTAAATGGCTTCTAGCTATAGGAAAGTTTGTCAAGTCAATTTTCTGAAAATGGAGAAGGGAACACGGGAGTGAGTTCCTAAGAAGTTCAGGTTCTTAGTCTTACATGTCCATTGTGGGTCTGCAATGCAGAAGGGGACATGGGAGTGAGTTCCTAAGAAGTTCAGCTTCTTAGTCCTACATGTCCATTGTGGGTCTGCAACGAGGTTCCACCTGATGTAGTCATTCAGGGACCTCACACCTGGTGGGACTTCCCAGGTGGTCCAGTGGTTAAGACTTTGCACTCCCAATGCAGGGGGCCCAAGTTCAATCCCTGGTCAAGGAGCTAGATTCCCCATGCTGAAGCTAAGAGCCCTTCTACCACAACTAAGATGAACTGCAGCCAAAGAAATTTTAAAAAAAGAAAACCTGATTTCAGATAACAAAGACCGTTCTTCAGAGAATGACATATTGTTCATCAAGAATCTCATAGAGAAAGTTTCTCAAAAACCTGGGCTTTTCTCGTTTTCATAGACAATTATGGAGTGATCCTATCCATTGTGGATAGCTCTAGGGATAAAGGGGTTTTTCTGCAGAATATAAAATACAGAAGATTAAAGCAATGTCATGGCCAGGAAGATTCTCTCGCTTTCACCTCACATTTAGGTGTTCCTTCTAGTGATGTTCAAAGTAGAAACACGTTCAGCAAATAGTTTGGGTCTTTGAAGAAGTCCTCCTTTAAATTTCTTCAGAAAGTTCACAAATGTATTTTACAAGGCACGTAGGGGAAAAGGAGATCAATTCTACTGCTGAGAGAGAATCTGGGTCAATTTTATAGATTCACACCCACATGAAATCCACGTAGGGACAAAACTGGGAAGACACTGGTTAAAAGAAAAATCACACCAAATGTCAATATAAGTAAAATTGCTATATGATTATAGTTCCATAGATGGAAAATATCCTGGGTCTTTATCAAGATCAGTGTCTTTGGTGCCTTACAGAAGCTTCCATGGGATTGTAGTAGTATTTTTAAAACCTTACATGATAGTATTTCTCAGGAAAGGAAGACCAGCAGCCAAATTTCCATTTTTGCTCATCAAGATTTCAATTGATTTTACTTGAACAAGCTGTTTCATTCAATTCACACTGATTAACCTTAGCCCAATCACTGGAAACGTTGTGGTTCTGGGATGAAGGTTTTAATTGTCTTCTTAATGTACTTGGAAGGTCTCTGGCATGTTGAATGTAAGAGGTTTTCCAGACTATGTGGACAAAGGCGGGAATCTGAGTAGCCTGGACCTCAACTGAGGAGAATCTCAATTTCCACCTGACCTTCGTGTCTCTTTCTAAGACTGTGTTTCTCACTATTTTCTTTTTCCACCAGTATTTAAGTAGATGAGTATAGATGTCAGCTATATTCTTACCTCTAAATACTGCTAGATTAAAATTTTAGCATAGATATTGCTTTTCCCTGGGCTTCCCAAGTGGTACTAGTGATAAAAAAAAAAGAAAAAAAGTCCCACCTGCCAATGCAGGAGACATAAGAGACTCAGGTCCAATCCCTGGGTTGGAAAGAACACCTGGAGGAGGAAATGGCAACCCACTCCAGTATTCTTGCCAGGAGAATCCCATGGACAGAGGAGACTGGAGGGCTACTGGAGGGCTACAGTCCATACAGTTGTAAAGAATCAGACATGAGCAAGGCAACTTAGCTCTCACACACGCATTGCTTTTCCCTCGGTCTGTAATGTACAAATAAAATTTCAGTCTAAATTCTTATATTCTTGTATCCTCTCTTTGTATCAAAGATGGGACTTCCTATAAAACTTAAAGGGGTAGAAAAAAGTCATTAAAATAAATAATGTCAATGCAACCTTTTAGAAAATAAAAATGAATGAGAAAAAAAATTCATGATGAATAAAATATTAAAGTTGTAATGATTCAGCTTCATTGCCTCATCCTAGTCCCTACCTGAATAGGGGCATCTGGGGTGGTCATAACTGGTCAGTAGAGTTTCTGGAAACAAGGAAGATGTGCTTCCTGGCTCCTGCATGGACATAGGTGGGCTGGGTGACTGGCTCTGATCAGAGGTTCTGAATAGAAGTGACACGTATCCCCTTAAGACCTTCCCGGGTGCTTTGTTCTCACAGCTAATAGCACCTTTCTAGAGCAGCAATGCTGTGGGGCCAGCTTGCAGAATGACTACATTAAATAGAACTTCCTTGCAGACCCACAACAGACATGTAGCACCAGTGAGGACTAAGCTTTGTGATTTCAGTACTCTGGGGGATGTTTGTCACAGCAGCTAACCACACTCCTCCAGAAAGATACAGATTATCAGCAAGGTTCTCAGGACAGGAATCCTCAGTTTTTCATTTGAGAGAAACAAAGCAGTCCTTAATATCCAGTTTTCCACCTGAAATTCCTTATTGCCTTCAAAGAGCCAAATGCTCCTTCTCTCCTTCAGGCTGACGGCATTGCACATGGACAGACACAGACTTGAAAAGCTTATTTCACCTCTTATATGCACCTAGGAATTTAGACGGTTCGTGATCATGAACGTTCATTGTCAAACCTGTAAAATATGGTTAGAAATACTTTCCACACAGGGCAGCTGTGGAATTAAGTGAGATAACGCATGATACATGAATGAACCTGGAACACAGCAGAGCATCTATTTTAATCTAATTGTACTCAGATCATCCTGAAATGCTTGTTAAAGTGCAGGAGATCCCCATCAGGAGATCCAGGATCCAGGAGTCTCACTTTAGCCAAACTTCTGGGTTTCAACGGCAAACCACACCAGTATTCTTGCCTGAAGAATCCCATGGACAGAGGAGCCTGGAGGGCTACAGTCCACGGGGTCGCAAAGAGTCAGACAGGACGGAAGTGACTGAGCAGGCGCGCGCACACCTGGGTTTTGCAGAGGACTCTTTCCTTGAGAAGCCCTGGGTTCTCACATCTGTGACTTATGTTGCTAAGAATAACCCTGGGAGGAGAATCTCTATCAAGTCAGTCTGCAACAAGCTAACAAATAGAAGGAAAAAACAGCATGGCTTTGGAAAAAAAAAAAAAAAAAAGTTCTGTCAGGATACTATCCTTTACTAGTCTTAGTGTATTTAAAGTAAAGGTAGATTCAAAGATTTTGTTTTTTCTATGTCACTCATGTTTATTGGGCTTCCCCTGCAGCTCAGTCGGTAAAGAATCTGCCTGCAATGCAGGAGACCCAGGTTGGATTCCTGGATCAGGAAGATCCCCTGGAGAAGGAAATGACAACCTACTCCAGTATTCTTGCCTGGAGAGTCCCCTGGACGGAGGAGCCTGGCGGGGTACAGTTCACGGGGTTGCAAAAGTCGGACACGACTTAGTGACTGAAACACCACCACCACATGCTTATTGTTCATTTTAAAAGTTTTAACCTTAGAGAAAACCAGAAGTCGAAGAAGTCTCAAGTTTGGTTCTTTCTTTAGGTACAAAATATACTGGAGAGAAGAGTCTGGATAACACGCCATCTAGAGCAATGTTTCCTAATAGAAATATAACATCACCATACATGTAATTTTAGTTTATTTTGTAAGCACACCATAAAGGTGAAATGAAACAAGCGGGACTAACACTAATAACACATTTTAATCCATTATATACAAAATATGATTTCAACACAAAATCAGTACAAATTAAGATATCTTTGTCAAATCTTTCAAATCCAGTGTGTATTATACACTTACAATACATCTCAATTTGTACGCTAAATCTTCACTGGGAATACTTGATTTGTGTCCAAATTTCATACAATTTACAATTGAAAAAGTAGATTCACATGCTCAAGTTGTTCCCAGTATACTTAAAAGTTTTCCAACAACTTTTAAAAAAAAAATTGTTCCAAGACTGAGTCAGGAAAAAAATTTGAGATTAGCAAAGTATGATCTGCAGGCATGCGTTCACGCTCAGTCACGTCTGACTCTTCGCAACCCTCTAGACTGTAGCCTACCAGGCTCCTCTGTCTATGGGATTTCCCAGGCAAGAACACTGGAGTGGGTAGCCTTTCCCTCTTCCAGGAGATCTTCCCAACCCAGGGATCGAACCTGTGTTTCTTGCATCTCGGCAAGCAAATTCTTTGCCACTGAGTCACTAGGGAGCCTCAGAGATTTAGGGCTTAGAACTTAGAACTCTGTTCCATGCTCAGAGTTTAAAAGGAGGCCGCAGCTCCTGGGCTCACTCCCCTGAGAGCCCACTCTATTTGCCCTTGGTCATCATTTACATGAGAGACCATGGTCAGTCCTTCATTTTTCCTTTCTCAGAGCATCAGTCCACCAGTGTGCACAATCATCATCTGAGATCATACCAGGAGCCCCCAAAGGCCCCTACTAACTATAACAGCTTCCTTCTCAGCCCACAGTGCAGCATTTCGTATCCACCTGGGCATTTGCTTGCTTGCTGTAAGAGCAACAATGTGTGACTGGGGACCAACTGAGATGCACAAAGATGAACAATTCCTCTCAGGAGGGTCTGCAAAGGAATCAAACTCTCATTATTTACGTTGCAGTGTGGGGACAAGGTTGGCATACTAACATGTTTTCTATGCAGCTCAAGGGCTTTGTGGCACTTCTAGGGTCCAGGGAGTGGTCCACCAGGGGAACCAAAAAGCTCCAGAAAAATAACTCAAGCTCAGGGAAGAGAGGGCGAAGGTAGAAAGGCTGGATTTATGGGTCAGAATGGAAAGTGAGTATAATTCTGTGTGAAAATGGTCTCTGTAACTCGAAGTGTCCTTTAACCCAGGTCCCTGTAGACTCATGTCTCCATCTTGGTCGGGGAACTGCAATAAAGGGCAAGTGAAATATAAATGAGTCATTTTCATCAAAATCTCCATGTGACAATGAGAGCATAAGGCAGTGGCATTTAAGGATTTCTGCTCAGTGAAGGCTGTCATAAACAAGGACAAGAGAGAGATGGCCCACTTAGAGAAGGTAGTTTAACTGTATACAACAACAAAGTCCTTTAAATTAAAAAATAAAGGTAGTAAGGGTTGAAAAGAGCTGAAGGGGTGCATGAGGTGTTGGGCAGACACCAGGGCGCACCAGTACCCAAAAAGCAGGTGGAGAGGTGCTGAAAGCTGCTAGCAATGGAGAGGGAAACAAACTTAGTGATGGGAAACCAACATCAGAATGGCAAAACGGAAGGGAAGACCCCGCCCATCATTGGAGATACATGGAGACAGGAAGACGTGTGTGTTGCTGCTGGGCACGGGCAGCTCCTACGGAACTAGGGAAACCCCAGGGCAGTTGTATGTAGGACTCCATGAAGCTAAGTCTGCATGTGCCCAGGGCTCAGAATTCACTCCCATCTGTCCATCCAGAGAAATGGTCACTCTGGTCCCAGGGACCATGTACAAGGAGGTCTACTGAGGTCTCGCCTGTGGTCACAAGGAGGAACAGGCAACCAAGGCCTTCTCAGCAGGAAGTGGCCAGATAAAACCTGGTGGTCAACCCGGCAGAACATGCACACAGCACAGGGGGGCAGCAGATTAGGTGAGGGACAGATCTCTTTGTGGACAGTGCTGCATGGGGACAGAGGGAAAGGTGTGAGTTCACAGGGGAACACGCTTCAAGTCAGCTACACACAGCCCACACACAACACTACACTTTCCAGGTAGACACCATCTAAATTTGGGCTCCTAGAAGCAGAGCCTGAGACAAGAGCCAGATGGACATGATGCTTTGAGGGAGGGCTCCCCTGGAGAAGGAAATGGCAACCCGGTCCAGTACTCTTGCTTGGAAAATCCGGTGGATGGAGGAGCCTGGTAGGCTGTAGTCCGTGGGGTCGCAGAGAGTCGGACACGACTGAGTGCCGTCATTTCACTTCACTTTCGAGACGGAGGGTAAGAAAGGAGAAGAGTGTAGAGGTTTGCATCAGGATAGTGGGGTGAGAGGTTGTAGCATTCACTTCCTCCCGTGAATGCATCAAAAATACACGCACATGTGGAGAAACTCTCACTGAAAACTAGCTGGAGACTGACAGAAGGACTCCTGTACAACCAGCACTGCAAGAAAGACACACACGTAACCAGGCATGAAGGGAAGATAAGCGATTAGGTTGGGACCTATTTCCCTGGGAGGAAGTGGAGAAGAAAAGGACTCTTATAAGCCTTCCCTGGTGGTTCAGATGGTAAAGAATCCACCTGCAATGCAGGAGACCTGGGTTCTACCTCTGGGTCAAGGGGATCCCCTGGAGAAGGAAATGGCAACCCACTCCAGTATTCTTGCCTGGAAAATCCTATGGACAGAGGAGCCTGGTGAGCTACAGTCCATGGGAGTCACAAGAGTCAGATATAACTTAGCAACTAAACCACGTTTCAGTGGAGATTCAACCTGAGGAATAAGCCGTTTGAGCCACTCATTGGACTCCCCAGTCCTGGTGTCCTGTGTGGAGAGAGAGGCCCCTCGGCTGATGGGAGGACTGCTGGGCCTATTATAAGGGCTGTAGGGAGTCTGGACACCACTCAGAGAAAGACATGCACACAGGTTGCCCCCCAGTTAGGCAGAGAGGGGTCTGGTCTAGCAGCTGCCCAGCTTCCTGCAACCCCCTCGCCATGCTCCCCAGCCCTAGCTGGGAGAATGCTCCAGCCTCATCACTCCATGTCACAGTGCAGCATTGAATCTGGGGTAGCCACGGCCAGGGGAAAGATCCGACCATGGCATGCAGAGGTGACCCAGACCTAGCATAGGTCTTGCATGGGGCAGTGGAGGCCATTGTTGGTGCTTACTTAAGCACCTGAAACCACCCAGATCTCTGATGGCATCTGCTCTGCGCAGTTCACCCTCTGATACATGCTGAGAAGCCACAAGGGGCCCATCTGTCCTGCAGAGTGATTCCACAAGAGGGTGGGGGTGGCAGAGGCTGGGGGCTGACCGTCTGTGAGCAACAAAGGGGACTGGCACCCAAAGCTGTGTCTGAGCAGAGCTGTGGATGCCTGCAACCGACGAGCCCACATGGGCCCCACTTGCTTCATCACTTCCCACTTTAGGGCAAGAGACCCAGTGTAGGGAAAACACACACTTAGAAGGAACAGAGCCAACTTGGGCCTAACCTTGTCACTTCTATTGAACATAATATTGGAAGTCTTACCCACAGCAATCAGACAAGAAAAAGAAAGGAAAGGCATCTAAACTGGAAGAGAAGAAGGAAAATTGTCATTGTTTTCAGATGATACTTTACATGTGGAAAACCCTAAAGCCTCCAACCAAAAACTATTAAAATAAATAAATGAATTCAGCAAAGTTGCAGGATACAAGATTAATATGCAGAAATCAGTTGCTTTTCTATACATTAATAATAAAATATTAGAAAGAAAACATTTTAAAAATCCTGTTTAAGATCACATCAAAAAGAACAAAATACCTAGGAACAATCTTACCTAAGAAGGTAAAAGACCTATACTCTGAAAATTATAAAAATCAAAGAAGGAAACTGAAGATGATACAAAGAAATGTAAAGATATCCCATGCCCTTGCATTGAAAGAATTAATATTGTTAAAATGGCCATATTACCCAAATCTACAGATTTAATGCAATGTCTATCAAAATACCCACAATGTTTGTCATAGAACAGAACAAGTCTAAAATTCATAAGGCAACAAAAGAGCTGAATTTCCAAACCAACACGTAGATCAGTGGAACAGAATACAGAGCCTGTAAGTAGACCCAGCACCTATGGTGAACTAATCTTTGCCCAAGAAGGCAAAATGTATGACAGAGAGAAGACAGTCTCTTCCATGGGGGAGCTTGACAACCAGGCAGCTACATGTAAAACAATGAGAACAGAGCCTTTCCTCATACCGTATACAAAAATAAACTCAAAATGGATTAAAAACCTGAGTATAAGACCCAAAGCCATAAAACTCGTAGCAGAGAACATGGCAAGAACACTCTCTGACAAAAATCGGAACAGCAATTTTCTCTTGAATCTGTCTCCTCAGGCAAAAGAAATAAAAATAAAGACAAGTGGGGCCTAATTAAATTTATAAGCTTGTGCACAGCAAAGGAAACCATCAACAAAACGACCTATAGAAGGGAAGAAAATATTTGCAAATGCTATATCTGACAAGGGGTTAATATCCAAAATATAGAAACAGCTCAAATAACACAAAATCAAAAAAAAGAATGAAACAACAACAGACAACCCTATCAAAAAGTGAGCAGAAGACCTAAATAGATATTTTCAAAAGAAAATATATGGGTTGTTAACAGGCACATGACAAGATGCTTAACAATGCTAATTATTAGAGAAACGCAAATCAAACCACAATGAGGTATCACCTTCGCACCTGTCGGAAGGGCCGTCATCAAAAAGTCTACATATTTTGGAGAGGATTTGGGAAAAGGGAAATTTTTGTACACTCTTGGTGGTGATGGAAATCAGTGCAGCCACTATAGAAAACAGTATGTAGATTATTCAAAAGACTAAAATCAGAACTACCATAGGATCAGCGATTCCAGTCCTGGCTATATATCTGAAGAAAATGAAAACATCAATTCAAAAAGACACATGCACCCCAATTTTTCTAGTAGCAATATTTACAATATCCAAGATACGGAAGCAACCCATGTCCATCATGTTGATGTATGGCAAAACCAATACAACATTGTAAAGTAATTAGCCTCCAATTAAAATCAATAAATTTGTATTTTAAAAAAGAGATGAATGGATAAAGATGTGGTGTATATATATAATAATAAAAAAAACATAATGGAATATTACTCAGCCATGTAAAAGAATGAAATGCTGCCATTTGCAGCAATGTGGATGGACCTAGGGAATATCTTGTTTAGTAAAATAAATCAGAGAAAGATAAATATTATATGTTATCACTTATATGTGAAATATATATTGCAAAACAGAACCAGATGTACAGATATAGAGAATAAACTAGTGGTTGTCAGTGGGGAGAGGGAGGAGGGGAGGAGCATGCTAGGAGTGTGGGATTGAGAGATACAACTACTATGTATAAAACAGATAAGCAACAGGACATATTGCACAACACAAAGAACTATACTCAATGTCTTAGAATAGCTTTCAATGGAGTACAAACTATAAAAATACTGAATCACTATGCTGTGCACCTGAAGCATACAATACAATAAATCAACTATGCTTCAGTTAAAAAATAACAATAATACAAGTGTCATGATCCAAAAGGAAGGCTAATAAGCACCCTTATCAGCACGGGCACCCTCACAGATACTGTAGGCTTGGTTCCAGATCTCTGCAATAACGCTAACATTGCAACAAAGCAAGTCACAGGGGCGGGGGCGTTGGCAGGAGCAGGCTAGGGCAGGCGAAGAAGCTCAGAGAGGATGTGGGCTAAGAGAACAGCTGGAAGGATCCCCTGGGGCTGTGGAGCATACAGCACATCCTAGGACTGACGCCCTCTGGAGGCAAGGAGCTGGCCTTTAGTACCCGTTAGCAGACAGTCTTTGACTATGTTCCCCTATCCTGGAGGTGGGTGAACTCTGAGCCAGAAGTCTTCCTGCAGCAAAAGCCAAGTATCATCATCCAGAGATGGGGCAGCTGGAGCTGTGAGCAGTCCGCACTCATGGCAGTTGGGGGGTCAGGAACACCACCCGGGAAGGGGTCCAGGTGGGGCGACATTAGCATCCAGTGCAGGTGTGAACGCCTGCACAGTAGGTACCTGTGGAGGCAAGAAATTGCAGAGGGGGCTGGTGAGGACAGAGCAGCATCTCAGACAGTGATGAGAAGTCGCCAGAAACAGGAACAGGATGAGCTCAGCCCTTGAACCTGAAGCATCTCCCTGTGAATGTGAGAGGGAAGAAGACACACGGGAGGGGTCTGCGCTTGCTGCTTTCCCGGAATCCAGTATAAAACGAGAAGGATGGACACCCTGCCACCTGCTGGCCTGGCCAACAAGCACAGCACAAAGTGTGTGCAGGCTGCAGAGAGGTAGTGGCTCCCGGCCCAGGTTTGTCTGTGAACAAAGAATCCCAGTCCCCCGCCTGAGAGGTATATAGAGTATCTGCAGCCACTAAACAAGTGTTCAGAGAGGTAAAAGCAGAAGACACACAAAGCAAAAGCAGAGAAGATGCACAACCTCCCTCTGTGAAACTGACACACAAAAGGCAGAAAGAGACCAAACACTGGACTCAGAGCAAGGCTGGAAACAGCAAATCCCACACTGCCAGGGACCTCAAACGAGGAGGCGAGGACTAGCACCAAAAAACAGGTTACTGCACAGAGGGAGGAGTTTCTATTCAACTAGAAACTATAATCACGCGCACTGCATGAGTGCGTGTCAGGCAGGGCCCCCCAATTTTTGTGTTGGGAGCTGCTGCTGCTGCTGGCTCTGTCTTGATCAGGAAAAGTGGAAAGCATACAAGCAGCCATGATTCCACGTGTATCACACACACACACACACACACAAGAGAATGCCCCCTTCCTCTTCTCTGAGTCAAGCTCTGTCTCTTCTGCCCGAGAGAATGGCTTTGGTCCCTCGGTCCCATAGAAAACCTGCAGATAAACAGCTCTGGGGGCTTCTGCCCACACCTCACTCCTCTGAGCTGAGACACAGGCCAGGAGGCTAGGCGGGGAAACCAACCTTCAGAAACATTCTAGGGGACATCCTTGGCAGTTCAGTGATTAAGAATCTGTATTTCCAATGGAGGGGATGTGGGTTTGATCCCTGGTCAGGGAATTAAGATCCCACATGTCTCACAGTACGGCCAAAAAATAGAATTAAAAAAAACATGCTAGATTATTTTTTTTCAATGCTTCAGCTCATCACACAGCCTCTTCTTCTTTGCCCAACCTCAAAAATCCCATGTGAAGATTAATTTCTGCCCACCTCTCCTGGCTTGCTTGTCCTCTCAGCCATCAGCCTTGCCCAAGTACATGGAGATCTTAGGTGAGTCTCAATCTAGTGGTACTTGACTGGCCATAGCAGCACTCAGGAGCTTGTTAAAAGAGCCAGGTCTCAGGCATCACCTGAGAGATGTCAGAATCTCCACAGTCAAGACCAGGAAGCTGTGTTGAAAGGAACTCTCCAGGTGGCCCCTATGCCAAGCGTGAGGATCCCTGTTTCTGTCTCAGCCAACAGAAAATATCATGGTCTTCCAAGAGCTGTGATCTTGGGTCTCTGGTCAGCTCCTAGGGAAGCCAAGTCTGAGACTAGGAGCCAGTCCTAGAGGATGGAGCACTAACCCCTAGAGAAGGGATGAGGGAGGTAAACAAGGGTATGGTCTCCACTGGGAAGCCCTTCAGCCTGACCCCATGAAGAGCTCCAGGGCACAAATAGCATCCCAGAGCCAGTCCCATTCTGGGCAAAGAGAGCGGCTTTTGTCCCCCTGTCGCCAGGCAGCTCTGCACTTCCCTCTCCACCAGGGCTGGTCCCAAGACTCCTGGGTGCGGCCACTTTCAGTCCCTGGGAGGTAATTCCCAGAGGAGAGCATCTCTGAGCCACCCACAGCCCAGACTCAGAGCAGCAGGGGAACTGGTGCAATAAAGGGACCTGGGTGGGGTCCCTTCCATTTAGCCCCCCATGATTCCTGTAAATTCCAAGCCTTCAGGATATCTGACCTGAGGACTGAGGCTCAGGAGGGGAGGCTCCTGGGTGAATTCCCCTCCCGGGGCTGCTGTAGCAACGTAGCACACACTGGGTGGTTTCGACAACAGAAACTTTCTGTCTCACAACTCTGGAGGTTAAAAGCTGGAGATCAAGGTATTGGCAGGGCCGGGTTCCCACCCAGGGTTCTCCCGGTCAGTCCATCCTAGCTTCTTCCTAGGTTCTGGTCCTGGCAGCCCTTGGCGTTCCCTGGCTTGTAGACACAGCATTCCAGGCTCTGCTGCCATCCTCTAGTGGCCTTGTCCCTGTAGGCCGGTGCCCCTGAACTCCCTCTCTGTTTCCTGTAAGGACATCAGTCCCTGGATTGACAGCAGTCACTGAGTTTAGGGGCCACCCTAACCCAGCTTCATCTCCCCCAGACCCTTAACTGCTTACATCTGCCAGGACTCCGTGTCCAACAAGGTCACATCAGTAGGGACCAGGGGCCTCAACTTCAACATGGCTATGGCAGGGAGAGGACACAATTCAATCTACAGCCCTGAGGATGACTCAACGAGCCACAGAGGTGACCCCACCTAACCCAACATCCAAGGAAGCTCTAGGTCAGTCCCTTGAGCAGGAAGCTGCTAATAGATGATACTAAAGCCAACTTTGGAAGGCTGAATGCTGTGGTCCCCTGAGCAGGAAGCTGCTAATAAGTAATATTAGAGCCAACTTCGAGAGGCTGAAAATGCAGTCATCACACGCAGGCCGACTGTCTAAAGAAAAAGCACATTCACACGGCCGGGCAAGTTCCTTCTACTGGTTCTGCTTCTCCGTACAGTGGGTGGAGTTTGGCCCTTGAAGGGGTGTCAGAGTGCCAACGAGGGTGGGGCCCAGTGACTGTCCCCACACGGAGCCAGTCTGGGCACCTGATGCTCGCTGAGCCAGATCCTGTTGTGAAGTAGCCCTTGGGTGCTTTTCCTACCCAGTAATGCTGCTTCGTAGCTTTCTCTTGGCCCTTCCTCTACTAGCACAAGACTGTGAGGTCGCAGGGAAGAGCTGGCCCCAAAGACCCAACAGATCAAATCACCAAACTCCACTTTGGGGAGCCCTGGGGTGAACTTCTGGGAACCCAGAGCAGAAGTATGGTCTCAGAAATCACAGTTTTCCAGTGTAATATCCAGACAGGTGAGGGAAGGAAGGGTTTTCATCATTGCTGATGTGGGAGCCCTACCTGAGGGCACCGAGAAGAAAGCTGGCCCCTAGCACAGGGTGCGGACAGCAAGACAGGGAGGGGAGGGCGAGATTCAGCCCCTCTTGAGACCAGTTGCCCCCCTCCCCAGGAGGGTCACAACTCAAGAGCAGCATAGGCTTGTCTGAGCATCTAGAGGGGAGCTGACCCCTCGAATGTCTCAAGCTGCAAGAGGTGGTTCTTGGGATGCGAAAAAGGGAGCCCCGGAAGTTGGAGTGGGGGTGCAAAAGAGCTGACTGCTGAGAGTGAGTGTGCAATGTTGGTGGGCAACTGTGCTCTGAGATCAGGAACCTGGTGGGCAACCTGAGCTGGGGGCTGGATGAAGAGAGGCTGCGTTATCAGAAGCCGAGCTAAGACCTGAGTGTGAACAGAGGCGGCAGTGATGACAACCCGGCTCTGCTGGATCAATCACCGAGGGCCCTTCTGTGTACAGAGAGAGCCCCCTGTGGTCACAGGTTGGCTCCCAGACCAGACCTTTGCCTCCTGGCCATTCTCGCTAGGACACAGATCATCCCCAAAGGAGAAGGGTGGGGTGAAGGGACTAGAAAGCCTAAATCAATATGTATTTCTCTCCAAAGACACTGAATTTTCAACCAAGGCTGATAGAGTTGCCAGGAATCGGCAAGATTAAGTTCTCGGCCATTAGCAGAAATGAGGGCTTGTGAGCTAAATTAAGCTCAATTATAAAACAATAAAGAAAGTTTGGTGTCTGTACACCAGAGCTTTTATGATTGTGAAATTTGTACCCACCATACAAGAGCTGTAATTGCAATGCAAGGCAGTGTGTGATATATGCCATATCAGTTGTAGAAACAAAGTGTTTTGTGATTTCAGAGAAAAGAGAAAGCATATCTACTGGAGTTTTAGAGGCTGTCTATGTTTGTAACTTAGCCTATTCATCTTATAGATTGCCTGACATCTTTCCTCAAACCCAGCTTTCCAAAGCTATATTAGTTATGATTCTTTCTGCTGCAAGTGACAAAACCTGTAACTCAAGTCAGCTTATGAAAAGGAAAAGGACTTTGGTTCTCAAAACTGAAGAAATCCAGAGGGAGCTCTTGTTTCAGGTATGGTTTGATCCAGGCTGAAATCAAAGAATTTCACTGGGCTAGAGCTCGGTCTCTGGATCTCTCAGCTCTTCTTTGATGTTCAGTTCATGCACAGGCCCTGGGTGCTCACAGGATATCTACTACTGTTCCAGCCCCACCAGCCTTTCTCATTTCACACCAACAGGAAAAGGAAGTATACCTCCCGAGAACAGCAAAAGCCTGGGAACAGAATACCCTTAGCTGGGATGGGTGGCATTTGTGCCCTGTGACCATCAGAAAGCCAGTCACCCTTGTCAGAAGAATGGGATATGCTGACCCTATGCTGACTGACTCATACATGATGTCAGCATGCCTCAAAAGTGCGTCATCAGAGAATGGGGCAAAGGTTCCTACAAGACAAGGAAAGAAGGCTGGAGGCCAAAGCAATAAATGTCCAGTCTTCTGTCTCAGACTGTGGCTCATACTTTGGCTGCTTTCCCAGCCAACACAGGCAGACTGCTCCTTCAACTTGGAAACATTGTGCTTGGTTTCCCATCACAGAGTGGTTTGCTTGGTGAGCTCTTTGGATTAGTTGATGTCTTTGGCTTCTAATAAGGTATACCAATGTTTGTCCATTTGGGCTGCTGTAACAAAATACCATAGACTAGGTGACTAGTAAACAACAGACATTTTCCTCTCACAGTTCTGGAAGCTGGAAGTCCAAGATCAAGTTACCAGCAGATGCAGTGTCTGGTGTGGACCTGCTTCCCTCTGTGCTCTCAGATGGTGAGAGGGCAAGGAATGGCTCTCAGGAGTCTCTGTTATCAGGGCACTAATCTCACTCATAGGGGCTCCACCCTTATGGCCTAATCACTTCCCCAAAGCCCCCACCTCCTGATACCATCAGCTTTGGGGTTAGGATTTCAATACATGAATTTCAGTTCAGTTTGGCTCAGTTACTCAGTCGTGTCCAACTCTTTGCAACCCCATGAACCGCAGCACGCCAGGCCTCCCTGTCCATTACCAGTTTACCCAAACTCATGTCCACTGAGTGGGTGATGCCATCCAACCATCTCATCCTCTGTCGTCCCCTTCTCCTCCTGCCCTCAATCTTTCCCAGCATCAGGGTCTTTCCAAAATAATCTGGGGGTATACAAGTATTCAGACACAGGTATTAAATGCAAGTTACCCTTAGAGGAAAGAAAGGGAATATATTATCAAGCCACAAAAGGGTCTCATAGACCTAAGAAAGAATGAATTTGCCTCAGAAAGAGATGAAAGCAAGCCCTAGAAAACCAGGAACCCAGGAGCTGCCCCTCTGTTTTCTGACCCTCTCTCTTTCTACATGTGTCTGTCATTCTCTTTTCTCATTTTGATCAGAGTTTTCTATGCTTCTGTCTGCATTGTGAACACAGCCATGGCCCCAGGTAGAGAGCATTTGGTAGCCTAGAGCTGTCTTTTGCTTGTTTCCCCTCTTATTCAAAATCCTTGACTCCACACTTGGCTTCAGGTGAATCACAGTCAGAGCATCACATTTTCCCAGCTGAGAATTGGCTCAGCTACACGCATGCAATTCAAGCTAAGTGAATGAAATGCAAAGCCGCTTGCTGAGACTGAAGGGAGAGAATATTGCACTCTTCCTCATGGACTTGAACTTGGGAGCTGTAAACTGGAGTTGCTTAGCTTTCTTGATACAATAATATGAGATTGCACCACCCAGAGGAGAGAGTCAAGTAACGTTGACAGAATCTGGGTACTATTAAAATGTTCAGGCTCCTGGACAAAACTAACCTTGATTGAGTTTTACCCTTACACTTTTCAGTTGTAAAGTCAATAAATTTCCTTCTGCTTAAGTCAGTTGGGCTAGATTCCAGCCACTTGCATCCCAAATAATTCTGATATACGATACCCATATGTTACTGTTTGTATTAGTCTGCTCAGGCTGCCATAATGAAATACCACAGACTAGATGGTTTAAGCAGTAGATATTTATCTTCTCATAGCCATGGAGACTCGAAGCTGAAGATCAAGATGTTGGTTTCTGGTGTGACCTTCCTCTCTTTGGCTTGCAGATGGCATTTCTCACTCACATGGCCTTTTCTCTGTGTCTGTGTGCAGAAGGAGAGAAACATCTGGTGTCTCTCCCTTTTCTTATAAGGACACCAGTTCTGGTGGATTAGGGTCCCACCCTCATGACCTCATTTAACCTTAATTACTGTCATAAATGCTCCATTTCCAATTACTATCGTATTAGGGATTAGGGCTTAAACATGTGCATTTTTTTTTATTGTTCACTAAGTCATGTCCAACTCTTTGTGACTCCACGGACTGTAGCACAGAGATTCATCCTCCCTCCACTATCTCCTGGAGTTTGCTCAAATTCATGTCCATTGAGTTAATAATGCTATCTAACCATCTTATCCTCTGTTGCCCCCTTTTCCTTTTGCCTTCAATCCTTCCTAGCATCAGGGTCTTAAGCATTTTGAAAGTGAAAATGTTAGTTGCAAAGTCATGACTCTTTGCAACCCCATGGACCGTAGCCCACCAGGCTCCTCTGTCCATGAGATTCTCCAGGCAAGAATACTGGAGTGGGTTGCCATTTCCTTCTCCATTATGCATTTTCACTTCAGTTCAGTCACTCAGTCATGTCTGACTCTTTGCAATCCCATGAACCGCAGCACACCAGGCCTCCCTGTCCATCACCAACTCCCGGAGTTTATCCAGACTCATGTCCATCGAGTCAGTGATGCCATCCAACCATCTCATCCTCTGTCATCCCCTTCTCTTCCTGCCCCCAATCCCTCCCAGCATCAGGGTCTTTTCCAATGAGTCAACTCATCTCATGAGGTGGCCAAAGTTTTGGAGTTTCAGCTTCAGCATCAGTCCTTCCAACGAACACCCAGGACCATCCTTTAGGATGGACTGGTTGGGTCTCCTTGTAGTCCAAGGGACTCTCAAGAGTCTTCTCCAACACCATAGTTCAAAAGCATCAATCCTTTGGTGCTCAGCTTTCTTCACAGTGCAACTCTCACATCCATACATGACCACAGCAAAGACCATAGCCTTGACTAGACAGACCTTTGTTGGCAAAGTAATGTCTCTGCTTTTGAATATGCTATCTAGGTTGGTCATAACTTTCCTTCCAAGAAGTAAGTGTCTTTTAATTTCATGGCTGCAATCACCATCTGCAGTGATTTTGGAGCCCAGAAAAATAAAGTCTGACGTTGTTTCCGCATCCATTTGCCATGAAGTGATGGGACCAGATGCCATGATCTTAGTTTTCTGAATGTTGAGTTTTAAGCCAACTTTTTCACTCTCCTCTTTCACTTTCATCAAGAGGCTTTTTAGTTCCTCTTCACTTTCTTCCATAAGGGTGGTATAATCTGCATGCCTGAGGTTATTGTTATTTCTCCCATTTTAAGGGGACACAATTAGGTCCATAACACCATTCTAGTAAAATCCAAACTCTAAGGAAAAAGAATCTTATTAGCCCAGCTTGGGTCATGTGTCCATACGTGTTGCTGGAGAGTTTTGGAATGCCATCATGGATGTGGGCAGTTCCAGCAAAAGAGGGCATCACTGGAATCCAGGCAGATGTGTGCCAGAAGCAATTCATCCCAGTGTGTCAAAGCTTAAATGCTTTTCCTGCACCTGGAGTAAAGAGCCATTCTACCGACTTGGTCTGTGTTCTCAGTGTATTGCTGAACCTTGATCTAGGACTAAGAATATAATATATTAGAATGTGTAAGGACATCACCCTTTAAAGGCACCTGCAGTAGCAGGGGGCTTCCCAGTGGCAATAGTGGTAAAGCATTCTCCTGCCAATGCAGGAGACGTAAGAGACTCAGGTTTGATCCCTGGGTTGGGAAGATTCCCTGGAGTAGGGTATGGCAACCCACTCCAGTATCCTTGCTTGGAGAATCCCATGGAAGAGGAGCCTGGTAGGCTATTGTCAGTAGGGTGGCAAAGAATCTGGCATGACTGTGGTGACTTAGCACACACACTCCTGCAAGCAGAGAATATGGTTGTTGTTCTCTGAAGCGTTGCCGTATTTTTACTTTGAATCATTAGCATGTTGTCTCCAAGTGTCCCTGGCCTCTTTGACTGCCTCCTTGCTGAGGAAGCTTTCAATTATTACACGTTGGGATCCCCATTATGTGCAACACTTACATTGGTCTCAGGGCTTGTGGAAGAACTACAGAGTTACTCCTGAGTTTGTCCCTCCCAGTACAGGTCTACTGTGCAGAGAGGACCTCTCAATGGTCAGACACACTCCACCATGGGGATACACGTAGGTCCTTCAGCAGAAGTCCTCATAGGTTAATTGGATGCTTCTTACTTTGTGTTATGGACTTAAAGAGGGTAGCTGTCTACAAGCCAGAAAGCAGGTTTTCAGCAGGAACCGACCATGCCGGAACCTTGATCTTAGTCGTCCCAGCCTCCAGAACCATGAGAAATACACAGTTTGTTGCTTAAGACACCCAGTCTATAGGATTTTGTTGTACCAGCTTTAGGATAAGATATCTCATCTAAAAAAAAAAAAAAAAAAATTGGATTAAGAGACATCCAAGGAATGAAGAGAGAAAGCAAGCCTTCTTAATGCAAATATTTGCCAGGTCCAATGTGGTTATAAATCTATTCTTATACACAGAGCCACGGCTGCTGTGCCCTGTTCAATTCCTGACCCATTGCATACAGGAGGATAACAAATGGTTGTTTTACAGCACTGAGTTTTAGGGTAATTTATTATGCAGCCATGGTAAGGTGAGTTGGCAATATGTCAGAATCTCTTCGCTATCTGGTTCTAGTCGGGATGGCCATAAGACGGATTCTCCTGGGAGATCTGGAGGGTAGAAATGAAGCCATTTGTAGCTCATATGCACTGTCACTGATGTGTTGGCATGTTGGTAAGTGGCAGCCAAGGGACCCGTGTCTACTACTCTGGGCTCATGTGTGGCTTAGTCTTGGGACAAAGGGGCAGACTTCTTCAGCACACCTGTTCATTTATAGGCAACAAGACCTGACACAAGATGGGAACCAACTCGTCCTTGAACTCTTCCAGCTTGTAACACTCTTTTCTTCCTGACTGCCCACCCTGTAGACATCGAACTCCAGCATCAGACTCTGAAACAACAGGGTCCACAATTGCAAAAGGTAAATCCTTGTCTCTAGTTGCTCACTCATGTCCAGCTCTTTGTGACCTGATGGACTGTAGCCCACCAGTCTCCTCTGTCCACAGGATTCTCTGGACAAGAATACTGAACTGGGTAGCCATTCCTTTCTCCAGGGCATCTTCCTGACCCAGGGATCGAAGAGTCACCTGCATTGCAGGCGGATTCTCTACCAGCTGAGCCACCAGTAGGGCAGTGGGTAAGAATCCTCCTGCAATGTAGGAGACTCAGTTTCAATCCCTGGGTCAGGAAGATCCCCTGGAGATGGGAATAGCTACCCACTCCAGTATTCTTGTCTGGAGAATTCCATGGACAGAGGAGCTTGGTGGGCTATGGGTCATGGGGTCACAAAGAGCAAAGGACATGACTGAGCAACTGACACGCACATGCAAATCTTTGTCTATAATACAAAACGCATGGAAGTCTTGATGCATTATACGTGACATAATATTTAATGATACAACATAATACACAATGTAAAATGTATAATACATAATATATGATATAATATGTGATATGTATACAGTTGTTCAGTCACTAAGTTGTGTCTGACTCTTTGCGACCCCATGGACTGCAGCATGCCAGGCTTCCCTGTCCTTCACTCTCTCCCAGAGTTCGCTCAAACTTGTGTCCATTGAGCTAGTGATGCCGTCCAATCATCTCATCCTCTGTCACCCCCTTCTCCTCCTGCCTTCAATCTTTCCTAGCATCAAGGCCTTTTCTAATGAGTTGGTTCTTCACATCAGTTGGTCAAAGTATTGGAGCTGCAGCTTCGGCGTCAGACCTTCCAATGTATATTGTGGGTTGATTTCTTTTAGGATTGACTGGTTTGATTTCCTTGCAGTCCAAAGGACTTTCAAGAATCTTCTCCAACACCACAATTCAAAAACATCAATTCTTTAGCACTCAGCCTTTTTATGATCCAACTTTCACATCTGTACATGATGCCTGGAAAAACTGTAGCTTCATACAGACCTTTGTCAGCAAAGAGATATATCTGCTTTTTAATATGTTGTCTAGGTTTGTCATAGATTTTCTTCCAAGGAGCAAGCGTCTTTTAATTTCGTGGCTGCAGTCACTGTCTTCAATGTGTAATATATAATATACATACTCACACACATCTACAGATACATATGTATGTATGTACGTGCCCTAGGTTCTGCTTCTTCGACTGAACTGTGACAGATGTCCATAGTATTTGGATACCCATAGTATTTGATAGCCAGACTTTCTTCTATTTCTTTTGATCCCTTTCCCATTAGTTACTCAATGTCATGCAGACACTTGCCTCTGGTTGTCACCCACAGCGTCCTGCACCTGTTCCCTGTTTACATTAGTACTGCTGCAGTCCCCACTGATTTGCAAACCTGAGTACATTTTAAGGATGTAAATAACCTTTGAATGCAAGCTGTGTCTGGGGTCTCAAGGGCTGTGGCCTGCAATGATCTGAAGCCTATTTATTCATATTGTCTGCTGAGTGATGCTGGCTGAGGCTGGGGGCCCAGCTCCTGTCCTTGTAGGACTCTCCATGTTTGACCTTCCTTGCAGAATGGTCACTGGGTTCCCAGGGCAGACATCTGAGGGAGTGTCAGGTGGAAGCCACATCATTTTTATGACCTAGCCTGGGCAGTCACATGGTATCAGCTTCCCCATTTTGTCCTAGTTGGAGCAGCCCCAAGCCTCATCCTGGTTCACAGGGATGAAACCCAGACCCCCACCTCTCAGTGGGAAGATAGACATTTGCATTGTAATAAGAGACCATGGGGAGAAGGCAATGGCACCCCACTCCAGTGCTCTTGCCTGGAAAATCCCATGGATGGAGGAGTCTGGTTGGCTGCAGTCCATGGGGTCGCTGAGAGTCAGACACGACTGAGCGACTTCACTTTCACTTTTCACTTTCACGCATTGGAGAAGGAAATGGCAACCCACTCCACTGTTCTTGCCTGGAGAATCCCAGGGACGGGGAAGCCTGGTGGGCTGCCGTCCATGGGGTCGCACAGAGTCGGACACGACTGAAGCAACTTAGCAGCAGCAGCAACAGAAGAGACCATGGAGTGATATATAAGTATAGGGACAATTGTCTTTGAAAACAAGCTGCCACAGTGACATGGATGAGTAATGACTGTGGTCACCCCTCATTATAGGGAAAACCATCCAAGTGTCATTTTGTTTGTTGCAAGGAGTAAGAATTCTGAATGACCCTGTTATCTCCTGTCCCAGCTTGGCTCCGTAGTTTTCAATGAGACTTCCGTCCCAAAACAGAAATCTTCACTGACCTTAGGACTCAGAATGCTTGGTTAAGAAGAGCGTGTTTCCTGATCATGCTGGCAAGTTACTCAGGAATGTTCTGATTGGTCTAGCTTGGGTCATGTGCTCATGCCTGAACCAATCACAATGACCAGAGAAATGGAGACCTCTTATTGGTGTTCCTGTAGGCAGGCTGGTATCATAAAAAGATTCATTCCCACCATGGACAGAGCAGAGATTTTACTGAGATTCAGGAATGTCTCCAAAATGAGGAGATGTGAAGCAGATAAAAAGTATTTCACTTCACCATGCAGAGGTGAAAGATTTAATCACGCTAATATTGGATTATCAATAACTAATCACTTATATTCTCTGATTAAATCTTTGTGGGTATCCACATAAGACTTGCCACATGGCTCAGTGGTAAAGAATCCACCTGCCAGTACAGAAGACACAGGAGATGTGGGCTCCATCCCTGGCTTGAGAAGATCCCCTGGAGAAGGGAAAGGCAACCCTCTCCAGTATTCTTGCCTGGAAAATCCCATGGACAGAAGAGCCTGGAAGGCTAGAGTCCATGGGGTCGCAAAGAGTTGGACACGACAGGATGACCGAGCACAGTTACTGCTTCACAAGTTATAAGTTATTAATACAATCCACATGATTCACTACAAAGTAAAATAGTCAATATAACTCCAAAGAAACTCAAGGGAAAAGTCTCAAGTAAATGTATGGAATACACTAACTTAATACTGCCAAGTTCCATAAGAGAAATTTTACACTAACATTGGTTATAATCTAGTCAGTGCAGAAACTCCAAGTCTCAAAACCCCAAAAGTGAGAGTGAAAGTGAAGTCATGTCACTCTTTGCAACCCCATGGACTGTACTTGTACTTGTCTGTACAACCCCAGGCAAGAGTACTGGAGTGGGTTGCCATTTCTTTCTCCAGAGGATCTTTCTGACCCACGGATCAAACCCAGGTCTCCCTCATTGTAGGCAGACACCTTACCGTCTGAGCCACAGAGAAGTCCAAAGCCCCAAACATCTGCTCAAAATCTCGTCCTGAGTATTAGTCTCCTGGGGCTGCTATCAAAGTGCCATAGACAAGGCGGCTTAAACAACAGATTTAACAGATTAATTGTTTCAGAGCCCTGGAGGCTAGAAGTCCAAGGTCAAGGTGTCAGCCAGGCTGGTTCCTCCTGAGGTTGTGAGGGAGAATCTAGTCCGAGCCTTCACCTGGCTCCTGGCTTCAGGTGCTTTGCTGGCCATCCTCGGTGTTTCTTGGCTTGTAGAAGCATCACCCCATTCTGCCTTTATCTGCACATGATATTTTCCCTGTGCGTGTCTCTGTTTCTCTTATTATAAAGACACCAGTTATAATTTATTAGAGTCCAACCTAATGACCTCATCTTTTTTTCTGTGGGGTATACTCACATTACAGTGTTGTGTTAGTTTCTGCTGTACAACGAAATGCAACCAGCTACATACACGCATCTATCTCTTGGATCTCACTCCCACCCTCTCCCCGCTCCTCTAGGTCACCACAGAGCACTGAGCTGAGCCTTTTGTGCTATACAACAGAATCCCACTATCTATTTCAGACATGGTGGTACATATATGCTAAAGACCTCATTTTCATCTGATTACCTTTGTAAAGTCCCAATTTTCAAAAAAGACCATATTCTAAGATACTGGGGCTTAGGGCTTCAACATATCATTGAAGGGTAGGGGTATAATTCAACCCATATAAGTCTGGTTTCATATCAGATATTTTAAGTACACTTAAAATACAGTAGCTACTCCCTAACATTCACGCCTTATAGAAGCACCTTGGCATAAACCACTATTTCCTTTTGGAACACTTCTGCTGTCATTAATAGTAGCTGCTCCAAGAAAGCAAACAATAATACTTCCTCCAATATTAACACAATATGATTATTGACTATTTCTTGCTTATTAGGATATTCTCATATAAGATATTGCATAACATTTTACTCAGTCCACAAGAACTAGGAAAGAAACACAGTTCCATACCTGAAACCAAACAAGCACATATTACCTCTGTCAGAGACAAGCTAATATTAATCATTATTGCCAAAGTAATAAAAAATGCCCTGTCATTCAAAGCAAAATTGTCAGGCAACTTAATCAAGTACTTGAATAAAGTTCTAGGCTATTAGAAAACTGTATCAACATGAGAAGTCTTGGCGGAAATAAATATGAAGGCAAATTTACATGCTGTATTTATAAGATTCTTAAAGTTACATGTTTCTGTGGTCAGCGAAAACAGTCATTTATTTTTTGGATGAAAAAATAAAGCTATAATCTGTCACTAGCTTGCCTTTGTAATTGGATCCTTAGCTGGTGTATAGTTTTAGAAATGGGGTTGAAGTTCCATCTGTTAACTGGTGTGGGATTTTGTATTCATTAAACTGGTAAATGGGCTTCACAGGTGGCACTAGTGGTAAAGACCCCTTCTCCAATGCAGTAGACATAAGCCACGCAGGTTAGACCCCTGGGTCAGGAAGATCCCAGGAGGAGGGCATGGCAACCCACTCCAGTATTCTCACCTGGAGAATCCCATGGACAGAGGGAACTGGCAGGCACCAGTCCACAGGATCACAGAGTCGGACATGCCTGAAGTGCCTTAGTATGCACACGCACAAACTGGTAAATCCCTCAATTAGAGGCTGTGCCTGTAAATTATTGATTAGCCTTAAGTTTACTTGGACTTTTGGAGTAGGGGGAACCAGAGTTCTTATCCACAGAAGCCAAAACTGTGATATTCAGTCTAAATTTCCCAGTCATAACCATGGGCATGCCCATATTTACCTTATTCAGTTCAGTCTCTCAGTCGTGTCCAACTCTTTGTGACCCCATGTACTACAGCATGCCAGGTTTCCCTGTACATCACCAACTCCTGGAGTTTACTAAAACTCATGTCATTGAGTCGGTGATGCCATCCAACCATCCCATTCTCCACTGTCCCCTTCTCCTCCTGCTTTCAATCTTTCCCAGCATCAGGGTCTTTTCCAATGAGTCAGTTCTTCACATCAGGTGGCCAAAGTATTGGAGCTTCAGCTTCAGTATCAGTCCTTACAGTGAAAACTCAGGACTGATTTCCTTTAGGATGGGCTGATTTGATCTCCTTGCAGTCCAAGGGACTCTCAAGAATCTACTCCAAAGCCACAGCTCAAAAGCATCAATTCTTCAGCACTCAGCTTTCTTTATGGTTCAATTCTCACATCCATACATGACTACTGGAAAAACCATAGCTTTGACTAGATGGACCTTTGTCAGTAAAGTAATGTCTCTGCTTTTTAGTATGTTGTCTAGGTTTGTTATAGCTTTTCTTCCAAGGAGCAAGCATCTTTTAATTTTATGGCTGGAGTCACCATCTGCAGTGATTTTGGAGCCCAAGAAAATTTACATTATTAAGAGAGTAAGTTCCATTTTTTGTATATGTATTGGTCATGCAATATATTTTTTAATTAATTTTTATTGGAGTATTGGAGTATAGATGGTATACAATGTTGTGTTAATTTCTACTGTATAACAAAATGAATCAGCTATATAAGCCCCTCTTCTCTGGATTTCCTTCCCATTTAGGTCACCACAGAGCACTGAGTAGAGTTCCCTGAGCTATGCAATAGGTTCTCAGGCACTGGCACCCACTCCAGTACTCTTGCCTGGAAAATCCCATGGATGGAGGAGCCTGGAAGGCTGAAGTCCATGAGGTCACTGAGGATCAGAGATGACTGAGCAACTTCACTTTCACTTTTCACTTTAATGCATTGGAGAAGGAAATGGCAACCCACTCCAGTGTTCTTGCCTGGAGAATCCCAGGGATGAGGCATCCTGGTGAGCTGCTGTCTATGGGGTCGCACAGAGTCGGACATGACTGAAGTGACTTGGCAGCAGCAGTTATCTATTTATAATTTTCAACATATTAACAACTAGTCTTTCTCCTCATCCAAGTATCAGATGCTTTCCAAGTGAGAAGAAAGGCTGTAACATTTACAGACAACACAGAACACTAGATTGTTGGAATGCAAATTGAAAACGTTTTCCTCTATTGTCTTTGTATTGGTCAAATAGGGATGGAGAGAAAAGATAAGCCGCATTCAAAGTGATGGCCAGTTTTCTTGGGTGTGATAACAGTATTCTGGTTATGTAAGAGATTGCTGTCATTTTAAGGAGATGCATGCTGTAGTATTCAATAATTAGGGATGAAATGCCAAGATATTGGCAACTAGCTTTCAAATGATTCAGTAATAACCATATGTACGAATGTATTGCTGTTGTTTAGTCACTAAGTCGTGGCTGACTGTGATCCCATAGACGGTAGCCCACCAGGTTTCTCTGTCCATGTGATTTCCCAGGCAAAAATACCGGAGTGGGTTGCCATTTCCTTCTCCAGGGGATTTTTCCAACCCAAGGATTGAACCTGCATCTCCTGCTTTGCAGGCAGATTCTTTACCACCGAGCCACCTGAGAACCCCATATGTATACGTGTATACATACAAATATATATATATATATATGCAATTTTTGAGCTTAGGGTTTAGCTCCTCTTGTGCTATCTCCCCCACTTTCTGTATATTTGGCAATTTTTATAATAAAATGTTGTGTTGGAAAAGGGATGGTGAGAATGGGAAATGTTTACTTCTTCTGGTAAATGTGTTAATGAACACTTATCCTGCATCCACACATTTAAGACTCAACTAATCACATCCCTGCAGCACCCTAAAAGAACATAGTAAGGCTTAAAGACCTAGGAAATATTGTTGGGAAGTGAAAACATCTCCATTTATATTTTCAAATTATTGCCTACTTCACAGAGTGTTTTGAGAATTAAATGAACTATTTCTAATAAGGTGCTTAGGACAATACTCGGCACAGAGTAAGTGCTCGGTACACGTTGGCTGTTGTGACTGTTATTATGTACAAAAGCAGTGCATGCTGATGGCCTGGTGTTAGCAGGTAGGTGCCACAAGTGCTATTCTACCAGGAAATTATAGGCATTTGTAGGAAGAAAAGATTTCCACTGACTCTGGTGAATAGAGGGGGCGAGACAGGGCTGGCAGGACCGTGGCTTCTGTGAGCAGGGAGGTTAGAATGCAGAGATGCGGAAGCAACACGCATGCTCTCTACTTCTCACCTCTCTTTCAATAATTCGAGAAAGAAAATTAACCTTCTATTAAAATGTGAGTCTTTAACCAACCCTACCCTGTTCCAACCAACCAGGATGGACTGGTTGGATCTCCTTGCAGTCCAAGGGACTCTCAAGAGTCTTCTCCAACACCACAGCTCAAAAGCATCAATTCTTCAGCACTCAGCTTTCTTTATAGTCCAACTGTCATATCCATACATGACCACTGGAAAAACCATAGCCTTGACTAGATGGACTTTTGTTGACAAAGTAATGTCTCTGTTTTTTAATATTCCATTTTAGGTTGAAGTCAGGGTAGGGTCCATCCTAAAGGAGCTCAGTCCTGGGTGTTCTTTGGAAGGACTGCTATTGAAGCTGAAACTCCAATACTTTGGCCACCTCATGCGAAGAGCTGACTCATTGGAAAAGACCCTGAGGCTGGGAGAGATTGAATGCGAGAAGAGAAGGGGACGACAGAGGGTGAGATGGCTGGATGGCATCACTGACTCAGTGGACACTGGTTTGGGTGGACTCTGGGAGTTGGTGATGGACAGGGAGGCCTGACGTGCTACGGTTCATGGGGTTGCAAAGAGTCGGACATGACTGAGCAACTGAACTGAACTGAAAATGAAATAAAGTGTAATTACTGTGGTAAACACTTGTCATAGTTAAGCAAGGACACTTGAGCCAGAAAAACTACTCCTTTCCAAACATTCATTGACCTATGTCATTAAAAATTTCTAATTTTCTTTGCATAGGAAACTTCAAATTTTCTTGGCAAAATTTTAAGATGTTGAAAGTTACAATGTAAGCCATATCCCAGGTGGCTCAGTGGTAAAGAATCTGCCTGCAGTGAAGGAGACATGGGTTTGATTCCTGGGTCAGGAAGATCCCCTGGCAATGGAAATGGCAACCCACTCCGGTATTCTTGCCTGAAAAATCCCATGGACAGGAGAGCCTGGAGGACTATAGGTCATGGGGTTGCAAAGAGTGGGACACGACTGAGCAGCTAACACACACAAGTCATGTCATGCTGGTCGGCTAAGAGTCCACTTAACAAAATAGTACCTCATTTTTACAAAGAATGTATGTGCAACATTACAGTACAGAAAGTGACTTTCCATGTACTGTGCCCTTTGAGCTGCTGACATTCTCGGGGTGCAGATGGGGGTTGATCCCACCTTGTCTCATCCTACACCCCACACTGTCCTTTGGCGAATTTTGAAGCAGAAGTCAGCACGTGCATTTCTGGAACCTCACTCTCGAAGCCTCTGATGTGAGCATCTGGAGCATGGTTGTAATCCAGCCAGGAGATGGATTCCATCTGGGAACTAAATTAGCTGAATAACCTTGTGCGTAACTTTTAACATTTCTGAACCTCAATTTTCTCATCCTTATTTACCACCCAGATTATTATGTTGATCAAAGAAGGTGTATGAAGCTGCTTTATGAATTTTAATGCACAATGTTAATATTATTGGTGTTGTTCTAAATGACCATTTCTCTAAAGAACTTACAGAGAAAAACTTAATAAAATCAATGAGTAGTTTCACTCTCCAATCCGCATATACTGCAGACCATGACTTAGTGAGCGCTAACTATGGGCCAGGCCCTGGGCCCAGCTTTTTCACGCATTATCTCAATCCAACCTTCAGAACAATTCTACAAAGTGAGCCTAATGGTGATTCCCATGTTGCAGATGAAGTGTTCAGGAATGCTGCCCAGGAGATGGCATCTAAAATGTGGGAACCAGGGTTTGCACTCGAGTGTGTCAGTCCAGAGCCGGCCCTCCCCTCTACTGTGTTTCCTGCAGGTTTGCACGCCCTGGTTGTACACATGGGCTTGTAAGAAGACTGTGTGTGTGCATGTTGAGTCACTTCAGTCATATCTGACTGTTTGCAACCCTGTGGACTGTAGCCCACCAGGCTCCTCTGCCCATGAGATGCTCCAGGCAAGAATGCTGGAGTGGACTTCCCTGACCTCCTCCAGGGGATCTTCCCCACCCAGGGATTGAACCTGCGTCTCCTGCAGCTACTGTATTGCCGCCAGATTCTTTACGGCCGAGCCACCTGTGAAACCCAAGAAGATGATTAGTTTTACTAAATCACATCTCACAGACTTGCTTCTCCTACTGCTTCAGATGAGAGGCAACAAACGAATTGCCGAGCACCACTGTGGTTGCGTGGTTACCTGGAGCACAGCCTCGCTGCTACACCGCGGCATTCCAATACGTGACCAATGGGGAGATTCTCTGCCTGCTTCATCTCAAGGGCCCTAAATACAGCTCTCTGCCGCCAACTGGCTACACTGGCTAATTCATACCTCTCCACAACCCCCCAAGCACCCACCCTTATGATTCTTGGTCTAAAGATCATGTTGCCTGGAAACATCTTCCCTGATGCCCTCTCTCCCCACAAGCCCGCTCGAGTCACACCCCTGCGCCCTACCCAGAGCCGCTTTAATGCTCCTCTCCTGTGCTCTCTGATGGGAAGAGCCTGATGCTGGGAAAGATTGAAGGCAAAAGAAGAGGGTGGCAGAGGAGGAGATGGTGGGATGGCATCACCGACTCAAGGGACATAAGTTTGAGCAAACTCCAGAAGCCAGTGAAGGACAGGAAAGCCTGGTGTGCTGCAGACCATGGGATCACAAAGAGTCGGACACGACTGAGTGACGGAACCACGACAGCGTCTCTCAGGTCACCAGATACTTTCCCAATAGCACTTCTCCCTTCCATGTGTAGCTGATGGAGAGCAACTTTACTCTTAGTACGTGGTGGGGGTATTGAGAGTGTGACTTAATCAAAAAAGAATTCTGCAAGTCAAGAGGCTGGATAATAAAGGAAGGGAAAAAACAGACAGAGGGGTAGTGAGAATGGTTAGAAATGACAACTCATTTGTTACTCTGCAGAAGAAGCATTCAGGAAAGGAGGTGGACTGAGAGGAGAGGACATAATCACTAATAGCTGTCCCTGAACACTAACAGCTTCGAGTCAATAACCATATTACAACTCCATACCTTCCTTCTGGGCTCTCGCTGACTGGCTACGCTTATGCAAGAATGTGAGAGATGGTCTCTTAAGAATTGTCTGCTAAGCCGCAGAGGTACTTGACTGCTTACACCTGACACAATTTCAAATTGACATACTTCAGCAAAATACAAGAAACAACGGAGCACTGCAGGTAACAGAGACTTTCCTTGCTTGCCGGCATCTTCATTTTCAGTCGCTCAGTCTATCTGACTCTTGCGACTCCTGCTCAGCACCCCTCCCTGTCCATCACCAACTCCCAGAGTTCACCTGACTTCCTTGGTCGGTGTGCCATCCAGGCTCTCCTCTGCTCCCCTTCTCCTCCTCCCCCTCCCTCCCACTCAGAGTCTTTTCCTGAGTCACTCTCGCTGAGTTGGCCAAAGTACTGGAGTTTCAGCTTTAGCATCAGTCCTTCCAAAGAACACCCAGGACTGATCTCCTGGTGAACTGGTTGGATCTCCTTGCAGTCCAAGGGACTCTCAGAGTCTTCTCCAACACCTACTATATATCAAACATTCTGCCAGCATATTTTTGTTTTGTTGTGTTTTTCCTTCTCTACTCCATCCCCTGTCAATTAATTCAAAAGTCCTAAAAATGCAGAGACATCTGAAGGAGCTGAGTGTGGATGGGAATAGAATCACTGTGAACATAGTGATGGACTTGAGATCCAGGAAGAAAGTCTGCATTTGCAAATTGCATGACCCTGGGAAAATCATAATTTCTCAGTTTCCTCATCTGTTGCATGAAGCTAAGAATGCCTACCATACAAGCTTGCTTAATGGATCAAATAAGAGAAAGTGTGGGAAATATTTGTCTACTGCAAGATACTAAGCACATGGAAGTTTTCAGCTTTGAGTGGCTTCTTTCAGCATCTTGTACAAACCAGGCATTAAAAATAATGTCTCTCTTGGCCATAGTGAGGCTGCAGTCTGAACATAGGGGTGTGCTTTCATAATTCAAGTCGAAATGCTTCATCCAGAGCAACCTGGTATCAGAAATTGGAATGTTGTTTCACTATATGTCTATTAAACTTCTATCTAAAGCAGAAGACCTAAGAATTGAAAACAGTATCCTTTTAATTTTTTTATTTAAAAAAAAATTCTTTTGTCTGTGTCCCGTGGCTAGAAGGAATTTAGCTCCCCAATCAGTGATTTCTTTTTTGTTGTTCAATCGCTAAGTTGTGTCTGACTCTTTGTGACCCCATGGAACGCAGCACACCAAGCTTCCCTGTCCTTCACTATCTTCTGGAGTTTGCTCAAACTGATGTCCACTGAGTCCGTGATTTCTTCTTAATGTTTACTTATTTTCACTGCAACTAGTCTTTCTTACCACATGCAGAATCTAGGTTCCTGACCTGGGATTGAACTCCAGGTCACTGCAGTGAAAGAGCCAAGTTCTAACCACTAGACCACCACGGAATTCTCAAAACAATGCCATTTTAATTCAGAATTATCTGTCATAATCCTTCAAGGAAATAAAAGATTGCTTCATTTTCATTAGTGGTAAAGAGTCCACCTGCCAATGCAGGAGATGCAAGAGACATGAGTTCAGTCTCAGGTCAGGAAGATCCCCTGAGGAGGGCATGGCAACCCACTCCAGTATTCTTGCCTGGAGAATCCCACAGACAGAGGAGCCTGGTGGGCTACAGTCCATGGGGTAGCAGAGAGTCAGACACAACTGAAGTGACTTAGCATGCAGCACAAGAGCAGTTTCATCATTTTGTGATCAGCTATTGCCTGCACTTTTCATTTTTATGAGCTCTTCCTTCCAGTGTACATGGCATTTAAGTCTAATTTGTTCTAATTTGGGATCCCCAAATACAAACTTCACACAGGATTTCACTTATCTCTGAAATAAAGTTATCGTTCTAGTTCTCAATTCCTTCCTCCAAAACATTATTGTTTGTTGCATTATTGATCTTACTCAGAAAATTAGAATATTAGCTTTCAAGGCCTTTACATTAAAATGCCATTTGTTAGTTTGCATTAAATAGCTGGCATTATGGGCCCACTGAGAATTAAGTTTGCTTCTAGCTGTTACTAATTATTAACATTTTTTATCCTTGGCCTTCAAGTATTTGTTTTGTTACCCTACTTTCCTAGCTGTTCCAAGTCATAAGTCATCAGGGAGGAAGCAATTAAGCTACCAGATTACCCTAATGGTATTCATCCTGGGAGAGCATTCATATTATGAACTAAAGTTTGTGTTTTAACAACTGGTAAAGATCAATCTGTTTAAATATTGAGAATTAAAACTCAGAGACTTCCCGATTTTATGTACAAATATCCAGAGTCTTCTGCTTGACCTTGAGCTTCTGACATTGCAGAGAACTACAGGCTCAGTTGCTCAGTCGTGTCCAACTCTTTGCGACCCCGTGGACTATAGGCTGCCAGGCTCCTCTATCCATGGGATTTCCCCAGCAAGAATACTAGGGCGGATAGCCATAGCCATTTTCTTCTGCAAAGGATCTTCCCAACTCAGGGATCAAACCCATCTCGGCTGCACCTCCAGCATTAGCAGGAGGATCCTTTACTACTGAGCCACCTGGGAAGACCAAGAACTGGGGATGTCCATTTCTTATTACAACACAGAGAAATCCTTGGTAAATATTACAAGATGTTGTAAAAGTCCATGCTGCTGCTGCTGCTAAGTCGCTTCAGTTGTGTCCGACTCTGTGCGACCCCATAGACGGCAGCCCACCAGGCTCCCCCATCCCTGGGATTCTCCAGGCAAGAACACTGGAGTGGGCTGCCATTTTCTTCTCCAATGCATGAAAGGAAAAGTGAAAGTGAGGTCTCTCAGTCATGTCCGACCCCATGGACTGCAGCCCACCAGGCTCCTCCATCCATGGGATTTTCCAGGCAAGAGTACTGGAGTGGGGTGCCACCGCCTTCTCCATAGTGAAGTTCAAATGTAAGGGAAATTTTCTGGTGCTGCTAGAAGCTAATAGGAAGCTCACCCAGAGAGATAATACAGATCTAGACAAAGACCCTACTAGCTGGGGTTTTAATGCCTATGGAGGGAAATGGTAGGGTCTTAGACCCTCAAGAGCTAGAAGTAGCTGGAATTGTTAGCCCTACATCAACCCAGCACCTTTGGAGACCTTCCACCTCCAACAAGGAGTCATTCCGTTATTGGAAGTAGACTAATTGTCTATGGTTGTGTAACAAATTACTTCAAAGCCTCCAGTTTAAAACAGCAAATATTTATTATCTAACAGTTTCTATAGGTTAGGCAGCTGGATGAGGCTTAGCTGAGCCCTCTGACTCAGGGTCCCTCAATAGGCTGAAATGCGGGTATCAGCAGGGAGTGGGCTTGCTTCCAAGCTCACTCATGTGGCTATTTGCAATAGTCCCTTCCTCACGAGCTGTTGCAGCTTTCCTTCCAAAAAGAAAGTATGTTTTAAGCTATGAAAAAACTAATGTATTAAAAAGCAGAGATATCACTTTGGTGACAAAGGTCCATATAGTAAAGCTATGATTTTTCCAGTAGTCATGTACGGACGTGAGAGTTGAACCATAAAGAAGGCTGAGCTGAAGAATGGATGCTTTCGAATTGTGGTGTTGAAGGACTCTTGAGAGTCCCTTGGACTGCAAGGAGATCCAACCAGTCCATCCTAAAGGAAATCAGTCCTGGGTGTTCATTGGAAGGACTGATGCTGAAACTGAAGCACCAATATTTTGGCCACCTGATGCAAAGAGCTGACTTGTTAGTAAAGACCTTGATTCTGGGAAAGATTGAAGGCAGGAGGAGAAGGGGATGACAGAGGATGAGACAATTGGATGACATCACCAAATCAATAGACACGAGTTTGAGCAAACTCCAGGTGATGGTGAAGGACAAGGAAGCTGGCATGCTGCAGTCCACGGGGTGGCACAGAGTCAAATACGACTTAGCAGCTAAATAACACAAAATGTTGGCCTAAAGGCCTCAGTTCACTGTTGGATATTGGCTGGAGGCCTCTCTCAGATCCTAACCACTGGGTATCCCTATGGCAACAAGCTTCCATCACAAATAGCAAGCAAAACAATGAGAGAGGTTAGGAAAGATGAAAACCAGCATCTTTCCATAACCAATACAGAAGCGACATCCCACCATTTTTGCTACATTCTGTTTGACCTACATTAGGTTGAGCTTGTGCTCAAGGTGTGGGAATTATAAAAGGGTATGAAGACTAGGAGACAGAGATACTTAGGTGCCATCTTAGATGCTGTTGAACACATGGTTATTGATCTGGACCCATGTGTTCTTGCCCAGGAGTGGGATTATTAGGACGTAGAACTTTGGAGGTGGGACTTTGCAGACCTAAGAGTCAGAGCTTTAAGAAGTGCAATCCAGCTGGTATTGGTGTCTCTAGGGGTGAGGCTGACACTGGTGATGTGATAAGAAGTTAGAAACTAGAACCACTGTCATCTCTGGGATGATGAACCATCGCCAAGGTGACGCTTCAAGAGTAGTGAGCCAACAATAAGTCTCTTCCCTCTCCCTCAGTCTCCCGCTCCCATTCTGAGCCCCTCGTGGGCAAAAGCTGAAAGAGAGGAAGATGGCAAAAGGGAAATGCGATTTGCAGAATCCCAGCCCATCCAAAAATGGAGTCTAGAAGGAGAAGGGGTCAAAGCTTACAGCTTATAGCTGAATAACCAGGACATACAGCAAGAAGGATTACCTTCCCACTGGCCCCAGAAAGTGGCAAGAGGGCTTCTCTCTGCCTGGGGATCTTGGTGAAAAACAATTTTAACATCTCCAGTGAGAAATCAAAGCACTAATTTTGTACACAGCGTAGATGTGGAGTCTGAATTTATACCATCCAAATAATTTAAATGGAAATCTCAACAAATAACAATAACAAAAATCCCTGGCAATCACTTGTGAAACCCCTGTGGTTCCCAGCAGAAGCAGATGCAAAAACCCTCTGTAGGGACGCTGCTGTAACTCAGGGCACATGGGCTTCCCACAGAAAGAAAGAAATCTACACTAAAAATGAGCTCATTACCCAAAATTAAAAAACAGAAGAGGAAACAGTTCACCATACGGTTCATGGGATTCAACAATCAAAAAACAGAAGGAAAAAAGAAAGAAAACAGAAGCAGCTGGTCATGGGCTTGAGAGGTTAGAAAAATGTTGAAAAAACTACAAGCACATCTGTTTAAAAAAATAACAGAAAGATCAAAGAAAATAATCACAATGAAAGAACAAGAAAACATTGGGGGCAGGGAGAGGCACATTTCTCCAACAGTTAAAATAGGACATCTAGAGGAGAAAAATATATCCATTGAAATAAAACACTCAGTGGTCAAATAGGTTAAATACCAGATTAGAAAGGGAAATGAGAATTAGCCAACTGAAAGCTCAAGAGCTAAACAAAGTATCCAGAACATGGAACAGAGAGAGAAAAAAATGTATTTTTTTCCTTTAATTTTATTATTTTTAAGCATTTTTACTGGAGAAGTGTTAGTTTACAATGATGTATTGGTTTCAGGTGTACAGCAAAGTGAATCAGTTGACAAAGAGATATTTCTTAAAGAGAGTTTCTAGTTAAACACAACATTTTTGACATAAGCATTTATCATCCTCCTTCCTGAAGATTCCCCTAAAGTAATAGTGGTAAAAAAGGAAGGCAGAAATCCAGAGGACAGATGGGATGGGAGAGGGGTGCAGTAATAAAATGTTAGCAGTGAACATTTAGTCCAGAGAAAGCTAGAATCTAAGGTAACAATGGCAAAATCCTAAGCAGGCAAATTCATGCTGCAAAGATCTGGTGTCTCTGAGAGCAGGTGGGCGTGTAGAACCTAAAAGAGCTGGCGGAAAGACTGAATGAGAAAAGGTTGGGAGCCGTTCCTTCCTCATTCCCTAGCAGAAAACTCTGTGGAGAAGTTGAACTAAACAGACTGTGAACTCAGCGAAACCCAGCTCAACCTTGGACAAGGACCATGCTCAAAACTGAGAAAGTCAGCCAAGTTCTGGAAACTACAAGATGAACCCTGGCCCCTTCCAGCATCTGAGTTTGAAAATATTGTGAGCAAATGTCTACCCTTCTGACAGGCAAGTGCCAGATGTCCCCTTTAGGAGACCAAGCAGCTCTAAAGAAAACATCTACTATTTTTTATATAAAATGCTTTACTTCAAAGCCTGCTAATTTTTGGCTAGGTTCATATTATGAGTGAGGATTAAAAAGTTCATTAGAAGCTCTGCATACCAAAAAGAAAAGGGAAAAAAAGGAAGTAAAAAAGAACAGAAAAGAAAAAAGAAAAAGAGGCTCTGAGGAGACAGAAACAATACTTATAATCAGAAGAAACAGAAGCAAGAAAAAAAGAAATTATATCTTCAGAGTTATAAGACAGCACATACATTAAACAAGAATAGGAGATAATTAAAAAGGGAACAACTGAAGCACAAAAATTATCTCTTGGAAAATAAAAATATGATAGTAGAAAGAAAAATTTGCATGATGAGGTTGAAAGATAACAGAAGGAAGGTGAGTGATAGCCAAGAAGGCATAAATAAGAGCTAATTCCTTTTCTGTAGTAAAAAATCAGATGATATCCAAATCTGAAAAATCAGTAATAGCATCAGCATATTGTGGTAATGAGTAAGTAAGTGTAGTTGCTCAGTTGTGTCCATCTCTTCGAGGTCCCCACTGACTGTAGACTCCTTGGCCCATAGAATTCTCCAGGCAAGAATACTGAAATGGGTCGCCATTTCCTACTCCAGGGGATCCTCCCTACCCAGGGATGGAACCTGTGTCTCTTGCATCTCCTTCATTGGCAGGCAGATTCTTTACCTTTAGCACCACCTGGGAAGCCCCAAAGTGAAAGTGCTAGTTGTTCAGTCATGTCTGAGTCTTTGTGACCCCATGGAGTGTAGCCTGCCAGGTTCTTCTGTCCATGGAATTCTCCAGGCAAGAATACCAGAGTGGGTAGCCCTTCCCTTCTGCAGGGGATCTTCCCAACTCAGGGATCGAACCCGGGTCTCATACATTGCAGACAGATTCTTTACCATCTGAACCATGCAGGGGCCCAGAGGGCAATATCAGAAGAAACTAGTAAAAGAGTTGAAAACAGTTGTGTCTGGGAGTTGGAATCTAGTGTGAGGCAGGGGCTACTCTATCTGGTCATTGGTCATCATCAAGCCACCACACCACACCTCTCCAATGGGGAGCCCAGAGTGAACTCAGGATGAAAACAGGATGCCCACCATCTAGAAGCCAACACCTGCAGCCGCCCCAAAAGGTGCACCCTGAGAAGACTCAGGATGAGAAAACAGGATACTGACCCCAGGTAACTGAGATGTAGATCAAAGGAATGATTTCAGTGAGCCCATACTCTTGCATCTTCCCATACATAGCAAAGCACTAAATTCCTAAACTAGAGATGCCTGATTTTCTTTAGCAGTAATCCTTTGACATTCCAACTTCCTGACCTTTGCTGCAAAAACTCCTGTATATCCTGCCCCCGCCCCTTGCCTCTTTCAGAGCGGTCCCTCAGAGCTGTCTGAGATGCTGTGTCTAAGTCTTAGGTCCTCAGCTGTGTCTGCCAAATAAAGCACAATTCTCAACTTTCAGGTTGTGTTCCTTTTCAGCTCGACAAGCTGTGTTACTCTGGGGGCTTTTCATTTTGCTGACCCCTGGTTTCTCCTGGTGATAGTCTGCCTGCTCTCTTGTACTATTGAATTCTAATACCTAGCTCACATGCACTCTGACACCCCAAACACACTCAGGGAATTTAACTCAGTGCAACAAGAATTTCCTTCTCTTGGATATCTGCGTCCCCAGCACCATGGGATTTCCTGGGTTCTGTCCCAGCCCCCCAGTCTCCCCTTTCACATGCCCAGATTCCCAGAGTTCTGCCTTCGCGTCCTTCCTGTTCATCCTCTTATCCTTACCATCCCTAATCACCACTTCGGTTAAGATACCCCCGACCAGCACAATGAATGGGGTTTTGACTAGTAGATGAATGAAAAGGAATAATAAAGCTCAAAAAAGAGAGAGAAGCAAAGTCTTCAAATGTTCAGAGATGCAGAGAAAGCTCTCTGATCTTCTCAAGCCACTCCACTGTACTTATCTCTCTTTTTTTTCCTTCTGAATATAGTGGCTAGAAGTCAACCCAGAAAATATGTAAAATAAAAACACATGAATAAGCACCAAGAACACCAAACTGAGATTCCAAGTCTAGAATCCGATAATTCCTTGGAAAATGTTCCTAACAGATATTCCTTTGAGATTCAGAAGCTCAAACCCATTGTGATATTTAAAGCGCCTCTCACTTAAAGCACTGTGTATGTTGTTTGTCTCCATAGGGAGGGAAGAAGAGGATTCAAGAGACAGCCCAGATCAAGGTAGACTGGTCTGCAGGAAAACCAGGAAGTTAGGAAAAAAAAAAGGAAGGGAGCTGAAATTTCAGGAAGGAGTATTCTTCACTAAAATGTCCAGAAATCAAATCCAGTTTCCCTTGCTATGTATCATTCTGAGACAAGCAACAACACATATGTCCACAGATGCTGTGGGCTGTGATCAGAAATTTTCAAATAACCAGCAAAAAAAGATTTCCTTCAAACATGGGTTTCAAAACTTCCCTGGTGGTCCAGTGGACTTCCCAGGTGGCTCAGTTGTAAAGAATCTGCCTGCCAATGCAGGAGACGCAGGAGATGAGGTTTCAATCCCTGAGTCAAGAAGATCCCCTGGTAGAGGAAGTGGCAACTCACTCCAGTATTCTTGCCTGGGGAAATCCCATGGACAGAGGAGCCTGGCAGGCTACAGTCCATCAGGCTTCAAGGAGTCAGACAGGACTGAGCCACAACTAGGAACTGATGGTGGTTAAGAATTCGCCTTGTAATGCAAAGTTTGTGGGTTCGATCCCTGTAAGATCCACATGCCATGGTCCGTGTGCCACAATGAAAGATCCCACATGATAAAAACAAAATCCCATGTGCCGCAATTAGGAGCCGATGCAACCAAATAAATAAATATTTAAACAAAACCCCCATGAGGTTTCTTCCTGCTAGAAATAGAATAGTCAGTGTACCTATGCTTACAGCAGGAGAGGACGGGGGAAATAAAGAAAGAAAAAAAGTGAATATCCAAGAAAACAACCACATGCTGTGATGCTTTAAAATAAAGCAAAAATATTGACTCTGTGTATTAATCAAGGAGGAATAGCCGCATGCAATTTCCCAAATAAGAAGTAGTTATGGTTACTGCACTTTGAGAAGCAGGAGTGGAGGGAGGTGTCACTTTAAATAACTGCGATTTAAGCAAAACAGCAGCTTAATAAAGTGTCAGCAGCTCCCTCACAGTTTAAAAACAGATGGGCTTTGCTACTCAGGAAGAAAGAATTTTCCGATGTGCTGAGACTTGGAGAATCTGTCATTGCCCTTTACTGAATCATTAAAACTCTGAAAAGCAGAAATAATGATACGACTTCCATTTCACTTCAGAAACTTTAGGGCTTCCCTAGTAGCTCAGTTGGTAAAGAATCTGCCTGCAATGCAGAAGACTGAGGTTCGATCCCTGAGTCAAGAAGATCCCCTGGAAAAGGAAATGGCAACCCTCTCCAGTACTCTTGCCTGGAGAATTCCACGGACAATGGAGTCTGGTGGGCCACAGTCTACGGGATCTCAAAGAGTCGGACATGACTGTGCGACTCGCTTTCACTTTCAGAAACTTTGTGGCTGTGTGTTACATGCGGTCAAAAGCCATCATCTTTTCCACATGATGATACAGAGAACAGACAGTTATATATTTGCAAACTTTGAATATGACTTCAGCCAAAATATCTTTACCATCCTTTTATCTTTTTTACGAAAAGCATAATCTCAAGATTTTGTTGTTTTGGGGAAGAAACAAGATGCGAAGCTGAGAACTGGACCACTTGACCCTGTCGTTCTCATCTCTTCCCAGTTCGAAACGCTTGCCTCTCTCAATAGCCAGCATTCTCTGAGATCTGCAGCTGGGCTCAAAGCATTCAAGTCTCAGCACAATCTTCCTGGTAATTGTAGCCCTTGTTTGGAAAATTGCCTTAGTCTGTCAGCCCTAGACACTCCGCTTCTTGTCATACACTGCTTTCCCTGGGCACACCGAGCAGCCCTGCCCTGCCTGCTCTGTGGCACCTGTGCTTGCCACACTTCTTACAGAAAGTCTGAGAGGTTTTAGGAACATTCACTGTGTTTGAGTAAGCACTACTGGCATGGCTTTTTATCTTTTTTCTGATCAAGTATCCAGGATGTTAATAAAATGGCTAATATTGCAAGTTCAGATCTATGAAGTCTGTGTGTGTGTGCATGTGTGTGTATCAGTGAGGAAGGGTATACATTTCCTTTCTGTCACAGATACGCTGGGCATCTCCTTCCAGGCTGGCCAGAATTTTCCCAGCTTTAGCACTGAGAAGTGCCATTTTCCTGATAAATTCCTCAATCTTAGGCAAACTAAGAGTTAGTTATCCCAGACACAGGAGCCTCTGTCTTAATACTTTCAGATGCTACTATGAATTGTTACAGAGCCTTTTTTCCTTCTATTTTCCCAACTTTATTGAAATGTAATTGATGTAAAACATTGTGTAAGTTTTTGGTGTGAAATGTGTTGATTTGATACAATGTGATACAGTATCACATTGATACTGCAATGTGATCACTACCATGGCATCACCTAATACCTCCATCCTGTCACATAATTGCCATTTCTTTTTTCCGGTGATGAGAACTTTTAAGATCTACTGTCTCAGTTAACTTTCAAGTCTGTGGCAGGGTATTGCCATCCATAAACACAAGGCAGTACATGAGATCCTCAAAACGTATTCATCTTCTAAGCAGAAATGTGCACGTTTTGACCAACATCTCTTCATTTCTCTCAGCCTCTAGCCTCTAGTAGCCACCATTCAATTCTGTTTTCATGAGTTCAGCATTTTTATATTCCACACATAAGTGAAATCATACAGTAGTTGTCTTTCTCTGTCTGATTTATTTCACCTAGCATAATATCCTCTAAGACCATCCATATTGCTCTCAAAATTAAAACTAGAACTGCCATATGATCCAGCAATCCCACTTCTGGGTATATGTCCAAAGGAATTGAAAACATCATATTGAAGTCTCTGCATTCCCATGTTTATCGTTTGATGTGATCATAGAAAAGATTTTTTTTCTTGATGGAAGGCCCTGGCACCATAAGGAAGCTGTGAGAACCCATTTATCCCCAATCCTAACATAAGAATCTTGGCATCTGCCTTGGTTTCCATTTGGAGCCGGAAACCAAATCACTGGAGATGGAATGTGTAATTCCTAAAAGCTGTCCTGCAAATAAACCTAGGTGTTTCATAAGACGTCCAAGGGTTCCTTCATCACTAGCTTTGCAGGATATTTAAGAGGAGTGACTATAATGTTCCTCCAAAAAGGTGGAAGCAGACTTGGCCAGTTTGGGAGACCTAGCTTTTTAATCTGGTACATTCTGACTAACTGTGTAAACTTGAGTAAGTTGCTTCACCTACATGGTTGACTAACCAACAGGTTGACCAGCCAGCTGGTGGGTTGGGCTGGGGGTTCTCTTCCCAGATGTCTGATTCTCATTGTTATATCTTCCCAGCTACATGCTAAGAACCCTGTCCGACTCTAATGGGCTCCACATGCTTGTGTGTTCCAGAGACTGGGCAACTTCAGATAATAATATAGATGTTCTATTGGACATGCTTTTTCAGGCTACCCATAATTTTCCATACGGATGATAAAGTTAGGAAACAACAGCTTTCCAGAAGATTTTACTCCCCTAATAATCACGATTAACATTTCTCCCCAAATCCTGAGACCAATTAGAATTTCTACCACATGGAAGGGCTTCCCTGGTAGCTCAGTGGTAAAGAATCCACCTGCCAATGCAGGAGACTCGGGTTCAGTCCCTGGCGCGGGAAGGTCCCCTGGTGAAGGAGAAGGCTACCCACTTCAGCATCTTGCCTGGAAAATCCCATGTACAGAGGAGTCTTGCAGGCTGGGGTCACAAAAGAGTTGGACACGACTCAGTGACTTTAAACAACAATAACAATAGCCACATGAAAGCCAGGTACTAAACGACACTACACTTTGTGTTTAATTACTAGTTAAAAGAGAACAATAAGCATATTTAATCAAACCAATAGAAAGAACAGCTTTAAGTGATAAAAGAACTGCGTGGGAGTGTTAACTTGTCATCTTTAAATAGATCAGACACAGTTTTGTCATAAGGCTGTATACTTCTTTCCATTTATTACAATCTGATTCCAATTTTGGGGTTAAGAGCCCAACCATGGCATTTTATTTTAAAAGTAAGTTCACACCAACATAGAAATAAGAAGATAATAAAACAAGATTATTTCCATGGCAGTTCATCATCAAAGTTGCAGATCCCAAAGCAGCAAAACTTTGTTCCGGACTTGCAAAAGACAGAACAAAGCTTCCAGAGCTTTGTGACTCTGGAAGGTGCTGTCAGCAAGCCCTCAAGTTTCTATGTTCACACCTTTTGCATTAAAGGAGGAATAGGTCAGTAAAAATTAATTAAAAGAATTACTTAAGCAGAAAAGAGAAATTTACTGAGCAATTTCCCACTTCTTGGTGAAAACCTTATATCCCAGGCCACAGTCTCTCTTGAGCTTGTGGCTTTATTTCTGATTTAACAGTGGGGTATCTCAGCTTCCACATCCCATCTGCATCCATTTTCACAATGACTGAACAAATGCAATTAGCTTGCAGTGAGCCAAGTAATGGTTTTCTTAAAGGATTGGGAACACTTTCTTAGACTCTAATACTCACAGGCGTCTGCACGGCTCCTTCCAGCCATGCTCCCGTTCTTAGCAACCACATGTTTTTCCTAGTGCACCGAGGCAAAAGTTTTGCTGCAAGAAGACAATGCCAGGGGATTGAAGAGCCAGCTGAGGGTGTGGATGGGAAGCTTCGGGCCTTACTGCTATGTCTAGCTGATGAACTAGACCCGGAAGGAAAGGAAACTGACACGGCACACCTACTGAATCCTGGGCATTGCACTTGGGCTTTTACGTGCAGTACGCCTTTTACAGGCATACTGTCTAGAATGTCTGTTCCATCAGAGCAGATATTTCACCTGCCTTGCCTGCCACTGTGTCCCCCGTACCTGTGGAAGGCACTCAAAGACCATTTGTCGGGGGCAGCAACCTGAAGACCCCTGGGATTCATCTCCATCCTTGGATTTGGGAGAATCCAAAGCGTGTTCTCACTGTCCGTGGTCCAGGGAACCAGTGAGCTTCTCAGGAGTCATCACCCCTGGGAATCCTCTGAAAGCTCAACAGTAGTAGCTCTAAGATGTTCAGAGTTAAAAGAGCTTGGAAACATTTTCATGGATACCTTTGACTCACTGTTCAATGCAGAGGCCATCGTGGATAAAAAATATTTAAATGAGACAATAATCTTGAAAGGGGCCCTTCATTTTCCCTGATTAAATTAGCTGACACTATTTCATAAAGTTACTGGTCATTCAGTATTCTTCAGCTGTATTTCTTCAATATGTGTCTTCAGTAACAAATATTTGATAGTCTGCTATGTATGTGTCACACATTCACACAGTGGATTTTGCAAACTGAAACAGGTGTGTCCATAGTAGACCAACAGACCAGCATACAGACTCCTGGATGCATGTACACGTATGGCTGAGTCCCTTTGGTGTTCACCCAAAACTATCACAACATTGTTAATCGGCTGTACCCAATACAAAATGATTTTGGTGTTAAAAAATAAAAGCAAAATAAAAGACTCCTACATCCCAGCTCTTGGTAACTGCATTTCATCAAACTAAGACATGTCAAATGTCAGAAACATCTTGATTTCAGAGATGGTATGATGTGAAATATGATATTTTTACCTCTCCCTACACTTAGTTCTTTCTTCTGTCACACACATAGGAACAAAGAAATCTGAAAGTGCCTGACAGTTTGGGGTAGAACCAGGGCTCTTCTCATTGGAACAGATGTTGTAGTAAATAGACTAACCACTGACCTCTATTCCCAGCCTCAGTGTCCTTCTAGGACCACAATCTAGTAATACGATATCACTTTCATTTGATTACACATTTTGCACACACACAAAATTTAACCAAAATGGGAATTGACAGTAAAAATACATTTTAAAAATTTATTTATTTGCTTAGTTAGGCTGCAGTGGGTCTTTGCTGGACACACAGGCTTCCTCCAGCTATGGGGAGCGGGAGCTGCTCTCTAGTTGCGGTGTGCGGGCTTCTCACTACGGTGACTTCTCTTATTGCGGAGCACAGACTCTAGGGAACTCGGGCTTCAGTAGTTGTGCCACATGGGCTTAGCTGCCCCATAGCATGCAGGATCTCCCTAGGCCAGGGATACAAGCCATGTCCCCTGCATTTACAGGCAGATTCTTAACCGCTGGACCACCAGGGAAGTCCAGTAAAAATACATTTTTAGTGCCAAAGTGATAAATTGGGGAAAAAACTAGATTGTTATGCTTGTGTACTCTTTGATAGATCCTTATTTAAATTTGATTACTGCTGAATTTAAAAAGATTTTATTTTTTTTTCATAATTAGTGCAAAACTATTAGGCAGGTTAAATTCTGCCTGTTTCAAATACTTTATTCTCAGAAGAAATTTTCAGCTAGCTTATACAAGAGGCATATTCTGAGTCTTCTTTCAGAAGACTGACACCAATATTGTGTATTTTTGTAGCCCAAAAGAACTTGTCCAAACAGCTTATTTTTAAAGAAAGAAATGAATAGTAATTTTCCATCAAATCATTTCTACCTTTTCAATTCTTTGTGTGGGAGGTGGGGGGGGGGGGGGCACGTTCCGTTACGTTATTTTTACTAAATAAATCAAGACTTCCTCATCATAATGATTTCTAATACTGAATCTAAGAACATTTAGTATATGAAAACTTGCTCAGCAAAGTAACGATGGTGGTGGTGGTGTAGTTGCTAAGTTGTATCCAACTTTTTTCGACCCCATGGACTGCAGCCATCCAGGCTTCTCTGTCTATGGGTTTTCCCTGGCAAGATTACTAGAGCTGGTTGCCTTTCCTTCTCCAGAGGATCTTTCCAACCCAGAGACTGAACCCAAAGTAATCATAGTTTTCTGGAAGTGTTCCCTTTTGTAAATTTATCACAGCAAAAGCACTCAGAAAAACAAAAGGCATAAATATGAAGCCCGTGAACCATCAGCATCCCAAAGTGGAAGGACTGATGCTGGGTTTCATAGCACCTGGCATATAACAGGCTTTTAATAAATAAACACTTATTTTTTGAATGAATGGGTGGATAGAAGGATGGGTGAATGGATAGATGGCATCATCAGGTAAGATGAAACTATAATAAGTAAAGGATGACAGTTCCAGGGCTATAGAGCATTAAAGAATAGCTATAAGAACCCAGTGAGGGAATCCACTGGCTTAACAGAATGTCAAGTTAGCATTATCTGAGATCAAGTTAGCTAAGATGGAGGTTGTTCTTTATTTCCAGAATGAATCATGGATTTATTCTAATCTGTAGAGCTAGAAAGATTGTTCATATTCACACAGAGCAGGAAGGCAATTCCAACACAAAGTGGGTGTTGTTGAGTTGCTAAGTCGTGTCCAACTCTTTGCGACTCCATGGACTGCAGCACACCAGGCCTCCCTGCAGAACATGGACAGGCTTTCTAAACTGGGATATTTTTAAAGCTTCACTACCCAGCTGTAGTTACTACAGCTCTGTTGGTTTCCCATTGTGGACTCTGCATTTAGTCTCTCAGGGATGTCCGACTCTTTGCAACTCCATGGACCATACCCCATGAGGCTCCTCTGTCTGTGGGGATTCTCCAGGCAAGGATAGTGGAGGGTTGTGGAGTGGGTTGCCATGCCTTTCTCCAGGCGATCTTCCCAATCCAGAAATCGAACAAGGGTCTCCTGGATTTCAGGCGGATTCTTTCCCAGCTGAGCTACCAGGGAAGGACTCTGCAGGACCCAAATAAAGTTCATACAGATAGTTTAGAAAAGTAGATGAGTTTATGAATCCTTTCTTCTCCAGTCCATAGGCAGACTGCAAGAGAGGTAGCTGCCAAATCCTTGAGTTCTCAATCTATGTCCAGAGCTGGTTTTCCTAAAACGTAATGCTTTCCTGAGTCTCTAGCAAGAAGCCCAAGGATTTGACTGATAGACTCTAGTCCTGAAAATAACTGAGGAAAGGAAAGGAAAGTGAAGTCGCTCAGTCGTGTCCGACTCTTTGTGACCTCATGGACTGTAGCCTACCAGGCTCCTCTGTCCATGGGATTTTCCAGGCAAGGGTACTGGAGTGGGGTGCCATCGCCTTCTCCAGGGGATCTTCCCAACCCAGGAATCGAACCTAGGTCTCTCACATTGCCGGCAGACGCTTTACAGTCTGAGCCACCAGGGAAGCAAATAACTGAAAATAACAGATATCAGAAAATAACGCTATCAGAAAATAGCTGATACAGTGGGAAACAGAACAGTCCTTTGACTCAGCACTTGTCACGTAGCCTTGTCCCATGCCCGAATCAAAGCGAGAGGGCAGAGTCTGATGCTGAACATTCCGCCAACCACCACAGACCCCACCCGACCCCAGTGAGGGTGGAGGGTGGAGGGTAGAGGGTAGAGGATGGAGGGTGGGAGGCAGAGGCAGCCCAGGAACCACCTCTGCCGGGGTCCAGCCCCGGTGGATCGAGGGATTTCGAAGGGGAGATGGCATAGGCGATCAGGAAATAATTGCTTATTAAAATATTAATTAAAGATATAAAGGGTGATGAAAATTAAGATAGCTCAGTGAGGAGGAAATTCAGTGAGAACATTTTGTGGAGAGAGGAGGCTGAATAATTCAGCCAGAAGGTAAGAGAAAGAACGACTTGGGGAGACCAAGCTTTGGTGAACAAGGCCCCGCACTTTACTTTTCAAAGTAGTTTTTATCTCTTAAGTTATGCATAGAGGATAATGAGGGAAGGGGTGGAGTCATGCAGGGACAGCAGTCCCTGAGCCAGGCTTTCAAACCTATCACACGCAAAAGTTTAGGTGAGTTACATCATCTTCTGGCCCAGAGGCCTATTAACATTTTAAGGAACTTATTTTCTCTAAAGGTGATTATTTTAAAGTCAGGCGCCACCCTCCAAAAGCATTGGCGTTGCATATCTATAGGGCAAAGTTGTGGTGGGTTGTAACAAAGATTAACTCAAGGGTCCAAGGTTACAAACATTAAGGCTACTACTTACATTTCAATACACTGCCAAGGACACAGTAGGTAAGGGATATGGAGACTTAGCAGCAAACATTGACCCAACAAGTGAAAAACCCTTCACCAATACAATTTCTAATCAATCTTTTAACTGCTCAAAGGAATCTGTGTTTAGAAAGTTTAGAACATCTCATGCCTCTCACAGTTGGGAGGCTCTAAACAATCACATGTGGCCAGAAAAACCTATTCAGGCAGGCTAGAGGATTTCCAAAAGGAGTTTGTAGGCTGAAACACTGTCACACTCAAGAATTATTAACTGGAGCTGTAAGTTAGCTCTTTTTTCAGAGGAAGGTAGTGGGGGACAGCCCCCTGTAAAGTCAGAGGTGAGAACACAAAGCAGAAAGTAGGCAGACTCCGGCTTTTTGGGGATAGATGCTCAAGAACCTCCAAGGGGCTCCTGAGGCTTGATCTTGCGCCCTTGCGTTATTGCCAAGCCTCCTTCCTCATGACCTTTGTCACGGGCGGAGCGCTAATCCAAAAACCAGCTCCCAACACACCTCAGATCAGATAAGTCGCTCAGTCAAGTCCGACTCTTTGCGACCCCATGAATCGCAGCACGCCAGGCCGCCCTGTCCATCACCAACTTCCAGAGGTCACTCAGACTCACATCCATCGAGTCAGTGATGCCATCCAGCCATCTCATCCTCTGTCGTCCCCTTCTCCTCTTGCCCTCAATCCCTCCCAGCATGAGTCTTCTCCAATGAGTCAACTCTTCTCATGAGGTGGCCAAAGAACTGGAGTTTCAGCTTTAGCATCATTCCTTCCAAAGAAATCCCAGGGCTGATCTCCTTCAGAATGGACTGGTTGGATCTCCTTGCAGTCCAAGGGACTCTCAAGAGTCTTCTCCAACACCACAGTTCAAAAGCATCAATTCTTCGGTGCTCAGCCTTCTTCACAGTCCAGCTCTCACATCCATACGTGACCACAGGAAAAACCATAGCCTTGACTAGATGAACCTTTGTTGGCAAAGTAATGTCTCTGCTTTTGAATATGCTATCTAGGTTGGTCATAACTTTCCTTCCAAGGAGTGAGCGTCTTTTAATTTCATGGCTTCAGTCACCATCTGCAGTGATTTTGGAGCACACGCACACAGACGCGTGTGACAGTGGTGACAGGCGCGCACTGCCAGGGAACCACCTGGCTTTGACTAATTCTAAGCCACAAGGCTCAGCGGCAGCGGAACTGCTGAGCTGGGTTTTACTTTGCCTCAGGTGTCACTGGCAGGGTTGTCAGCTGAGCAGGAATTGCTGCTGAATCTTTATTCCTGGCAATGAGGCGAGAAATAGCAAAGGCACAGCGGAATCTTTGGATCACAGGTTGGGTTTGCCAGGCTTAGGGTTGGGGAAAGAGACAGTCGTCTTTTAATGCACTAACTGAACAGTCAGGCTGGAAGTCAAGATCTCTAAAATCGAAGAGGGAATCCCATATTTTGTCTGTTTCCAGTTCTTAGATGAGGCTGTTCTTTCAAGGGAAGTAGCAATGTTCTTTTAGGTGAGCAAATAAAATAAGTAAGTCCTCCTCTCCCTGAAAAAAAGTAAAAATCATTCAATTTAAATAATTTAAATACAAATTCTCTCTTCTTTTTATAGCCTGTCTATAAACTTGAGACCTTGTCTTCCCCATCTTTTATTTCCCATAGTATAATTTACAGTGCCACAAACATGGCAAGGAGTGAATAAATATTTTTGGAATGAGTGACAGAAGACAAAGCCGGCATAGTTTAACTCTCCATCAAACAGAAATGTAGGCCTAAAAAGAGGCATAAAAAAGACACATAGAAGAAAAATTTTGCAACTAGTATATTCGGCAAGAAATACCCCTAGTAGATAAAATGAAGACTTTAAGGAAAGACACCTAAGCAAATCCTGCCCCATCATCTTCTCTCTCTGTGATCATTGGGAAATAACCCCATTTCTTTAAAACAATTTTTTTTCTATTTTTTGCTTTTTTTTAAAAAAAAAAGTAAAATATAGTTGATTTGCAATGACTCTGGTGTGCAGCAAAGTGATTCAGTTTTACATGCAGAAATTATCCCATTTCTTGAACCTGAATGGTGGGCTTTGCAGGGCACTCATGATCTGGTGAGGACATGAGTCAGATTACATCATTCCTCTGCCCCAAAACCTCCCTCCAATGACTTCCCATTTCATGCCAGGTAAAAGTCAAAGTCCGGACAGGAGCAGTCTTCCCACTCTGCCCTCAACCTGGACTTTCTTGGGGAGAAGGGCTAAAAAAGATCCTATATGTCTTGTTGATTTCTTTCAGTTATTTTCTGTTTTCAACCTAGCAGGTAAGCTTGGTGAGGGCTGAGAGGTCATAGACTTAATCCGCAACATTTTGAATGGTGCTCAAAACTCAGTAACTATTTGCTGAATGAATGAGTGAGTGTCCAGCACTTAGGAGCAGTCCACTAACTGGACATGTTCACCATGAGTCAGCCCTTAACAGATCGTTGAATTTGTAGATGTGAAACCCAAGTGCATGGAGAGCCAACTGTCTTCTTTGTGCTGGACCATTTTACACAAGGCACTGGAGCATCCAGGAATGCCCATGTCCTCGGGGCTCCTGAAACCACCTCCCCTACCCCCTCCTACCTGCCATGGACACTAAGGAAGTACTGTGTTCTTATCATCTAGGCTCTCAGGAGGAACTAGGCTAAGTACTGTGTGCTTCACATTAGACACAAAACTCAGTCTTCGAAGAACAAAATCATAAACATTTACAGTGAGTTTTTTTTTAAATTAACATCTTCTTTCTTTACTTTTGATTGCCCTGGGTCTTCGTTGCTGTGCTTGGGTTTTCTCTGGTTGCGGCGAGGGGGAGCTACTCTCTAGTTGTGGTGGGCAGGCTTCTCACTGCGGTGGCATCTCTTGTTGCAGAGCACAGGCTCTAGGCATTCAGATTCCAGGAGTTGCAATCTGTGGGCTCAACAGTTGTGACACATGGACTAGTGGCTCCGCAGCGTGTGGAATCTCCCCAGACCGGGGATCGAACCTGTGTCCCCTGCATTGGCAGGTGGATCCCTATCCACTGGACCACCACACAAGTCTGTGAAATGTTTTTATATAATATTATTAAGACCACACTGGGCTTCCCTGGTGGCTCAGAGGTTAAAGCGTGTGCCTCCAATGTGGGAGACCCAGGTTCGATCCCTGGGTCGGGAAGATCCCCTGGAGAAGGAAATGGTAACCCACTCCAGTATTCTTGCCTGGAGAATCCCATGGACAGAGAAGCCTGGTAGGCTATAGTCCACGGGGTCGCAAAGAGTCGGACACGACTGAGCGACTTCACCTCACCTCAAGACCACAGAAACTGATAAAATGAGAAGGAGACACAAACCACAGAGTAAAGAGTAGCTACAAGAAGAACCTTAAAAGGTAGAAAGATGTCAGGATATGCACTGGAAAGAGCTAATATACAAGAAAATGGAGTCAGGAGGCAGAGAAGGAAGAGCTTCAGAGAAAGGAGAGGAAGACAGGGACCATTAATTACACGTTTTTGCAATGCCATCTGCAACTTCAAAGCTTTGAGATACAAATTTGAGCACATAAAAAGCTCTGTTTTCTTCCCTTGCAGATATTTTCCTCAGAACATTGCCAGCATGGCAAGTGCATTGATGTCATTCAGTGGTTCCTAAGAGGCATACTTTCTCAGACATTCAGATATCAAACATTTTTTCGAGTTGCTAATATAAAACATAACTTCACAATTGCACATCTGGAAAACCCAAATGAATCAAAAGGAAAGCTACCATGATAATAAAAGATTTAGTAAGGTGGTGATTTTTTTAACAAAAATAAATAAATACCCCGTGAAGCTCTATACAATCAGCAAAAACAAGACCAGGAGCTGACTGTGGCTCAGACCATGAACTCCTTATTGCCAAATTCAGACTGAAATTGAAGAAAGTAGGGAAAACTACTAGACCATTCAGGTATGACCTAAATCAAATCCCTTATGATTATACAGTGGAAGTGAGAAATAGATTTAAGGGCCTAGATCTGATAGATAGAGTGCCTGATGAACTATGGAATGAGGTTCGTGACATTGTATAGGAGACAGGGATCAAGACCATCCCCAGGGAAAAGAAATGCAAAAAAACAAAATGGCTGTCTGGGGAGGCCTTACAAATAGCTGTGAAAAGAAGAGAAGCGAAAAGCAAAGGAGAAAAGGAAAGATATAAACATCTAAATGCAGAGTTCCAAAGAATAGCAAGAAGTGATAAGAAAGCCTTCTTCAGGGATCAATGCAAAGAAATAGAGGAAAACAACAGAATGGGAAAGACTAGGGATCTCTTCAAGAAAATCAGAGATACCAAAGGAACATTTCATGCAAAGATGGGCACGATAAAGGACAGAGATGGTGTGGACCTAACAGAAGCAGAAGATATTAAGAAGACGTGGCAAGAATACACAGAAGAACTGTACAAAAAAGAACTTCACGACCCAGATAATCATGATGATGTGATCACTGACCTAGAGCCAGACATCTTGGAATGTGAAGTCAAATGGGCCTTAGAAAGCATCACTACGAACAAAGCTAGTGGAGGTGATGGAATTCCAGTGGAGCTATTCCAAGTCCTGAAAGATGATGCTGTGAAAGTGCTGCACTCAATATGCCAGCAAATTTGGCATGACTGAGCGACTGATCTGATCTGATCTGATCTGATGTAAAATAATCAAAAAACTAGGAAGATATAAAAGATCACACTTAACGATAGTGAAAAAGAGAATACACACATCTTTCAGGCATAAATCTTACAAAGAAGTATCTCAAACACATAAGAGGAAAACAGTAAAACACTCCTGAAAAGACACAAAGATAGAAAAACAAACGTGAAGACACTCTACATTCTTGGGCTGGAAGATTTACCATCAAAAAAGTATGAGTTCTCAACAAGCCCATGTATGAATTTAACATGATCTGAATTGTAAAATGTATTATGTTTTTCCTCTCTGGATCAGAGAGGTTGATTATAGAGATCATTTGTGATAACAAATAAGCAAGCATAACACCCTCAAAAACTCACAGGGATGAGTGAGAAAGGAGGGTGGACAGACACATGAACTGGGGTACACCCATGTTGTTGTTCAGTCGCTCAGCCACGTCCCACCCTTTGCCACCCCATGGACTGCCGCACCTAGGCTTCCCTGTCCTTCACCATCTCCCAGATTTTGCTCAAACTCATATCCATTGAGTCGGTGATGCCATCCAGTCATCTCATCCTCTGTTGTTCCCTTCTCCTGACTTCAATCTCTACCAGCATCAAGGTTTTTTCCAATGAGTCAGCTCTTCACACCAGGTGGCCAAAGTACTAGAGCTTCAGCTTCAGCAGTAGTCCCTTCAATGAATATTCAGGATTGATTTCCTTTAGGATTGACTGGTTTAATCTCCTTGCAGTCCAGGGGAGCCTCAAGAGTCTTCTCCAACAGCACAGTTCAAAAGCATCAATTCTTCGGTGCTCAGCTTTCTTTATGTTCCAGCTCTCACATCCATACATGACTACTGGAAAAACCATAACTTTGAGTAGATGAATCTTTGTTGACAAAGTAATAGCTCTGCTTTTTAATATACTGTTTAGGTTTGTCATAGCTTTTCTTCCAAGGACCAAGCGTCTTTTCATTTCATGGCTACAGTCACCATCTGCAGTGATTTTGGAGCCCAGAAAAATAAAGTGTGTCCATTGTTTCCCCATCTATTTGCCATGAAGTGATGGGATCAGATGCCATGATCTTAATTGTTTGAATGTTGAGTTGTGAGCTAGATTTTCCAGTCTCCTCTTTCACCTTCATCAAGAACCTTTCTGCCATAAGGGTGGTGTCATCTGCATATCTGAGGTACCCCCGTAGAATGGCCAAGTCCTTAAATTCATAATAATACTAAAAAGAAAAAAATCTTGGTTATCTTTGGGAAGCAACTAATTATTATTAATATTAAAATCAGTAGGTAAAAAGAAAAAAAATACAAGGCTTTATCCTGCCTTTCCTAAATGAACTGTCTCTGAAGATAATTAAATAGGTAATGAGGGAAATTTTCTTTATAGAAATAATTCAACAAATAAAAGAAGGCTAAAGAGAGACCATCACCATTTTGCAATCTGTAATGAATTAATGTATTTGACCAGTCAGGGATTGTTCTACAGCCCGCCAGTGATTTTTATCAAGAGTTCTAAAGCGAAACAAAACAAAGGAGGACATGCTCATCCACACTGCTCAGCACCACGGAGAGAGCCAAGCGATCATTGTGTACCTCTCTTGGAAGGAAGGGGGCTTCCCTCGTAGCTCAGCTGGTAAAGAATCCGCCTGCAATGCAGGAGACCTGGGTTCCATCCCTGGGTTGGGAAGATCCCCTGGAGGAGTGCATAGCAGCCCACTCCAGTATTCTTGCCTGGAGAATCCCTATGGACAGAAGAGCCTGGCGGGCTACAGTCCATGGCGTCGCACAGAGTCCGACATGACTGAGCGACTTAAGCACAATTGGAAGGAAGCTCACCCCAGCACCCAAGGAGCAGCCTTGCCAAATAAACCAAATTCGAATCTGATCATTCATCCACCTACCATTTCATAGGAAGAACAGCAGACAGAGGGACAGGATGAATTTCACAAGGGAGAAAAATCAGCTAAATCCAGGCTGCTGGAGACTCTACAAAATAAAGACCCAGACATATCTGCCAGCAAGTGCAAGAAAAACCTGTGAATGAAGGCAGATGTAAGAGAGATGTCACCCAATGCCCTGCCAGGACTGTGTTTGCATCCTGATTCAAACAAACAGATGGAGGAAAACCACAGAAATGAACAAGCCAATCAGGAAAAAGCAGCCCTGCTGGGTGTTTAATGATATGAAGACATTCCTGTTACTTTTGTTGGGATGTTACGATACATAATGCATAACACACATATACTTGATCTGTTCTAAATAAAGTTGCCTTAAAACCGGGGTCTAGAGCAATCCACCCTGTATACCACCTAAAAGTCATCTCTAACTTGCCTTCCAGCACCAGAGCCCATGTCCCTCCAATCCACCACAGTCTCCTTTTCACAAAACAGGAAGAGCAAAGGTGCTCCCACGAGTGTCTCTACTCTTTGAGAACTGACCAGCCCCTGCCCCCTTAAGGCTAAAGTGCCTTCACTCAGAAAGAAACACTGCTTCTTTTTATTCTCCAAAGAGGAAAGCGGTTTCTCCCTCATCAACATCACACAACAGGAAAGTGAAGTCGCTCAGGCATGTCCGCCTCTGTGGGACCCCATGGACTGTAGCCTACCAGGTCCCTTTGTCTGTGGGATTTTCCAGGCAAGAATACGGAAGCGGGGTGCCATCTACTTCTCCAACATCACACAAGGAGGCTGGGAGAACCTACTTGCCTCCCAAGAACCTCCCTCAGAACCTCAGAGGGAGGTTGCAGTCTAGTGGGCTACAGTCGAGGGGTTCCTATTCTTACAAACTGTCCCCTGTGCAGACCCTTCCAGAAAGTGTGTTGGTCTTTAAGCATGGGTGGAAAGGAGTTCTGTAAACACTTTCAGTCCCGCCCTTGGGGTCTGAGATTACTGGATACAGGATGTGTGGCCTTGAGGGAAGTGGGGAGGCCACAGCGGTGGGGAGAATTCAGGGGGTACCTCAATCCTGTCCCCTCCCCCCATGACATGGAGAAGTAGGGACTTTGTGATCCAGACACCTCTGCAGTCATATTGGGTTGGCCAAAAAATTCATTCCTTTTCTGTAACAGATTACAGATGACTTGAAAGAACATTTTGGCCAACCCAATACTTCCTGTTTTCACTTCTAATGCTGATCCTACATTTCCCACCATTCTGTTTCCACAATGACACCACTTCTTCCAATCAGAGACTATGCTGTCCCCTTTCAAACGGGGGAGGAGCATGCTTGCACCTCTGGCCAGGCCCCCTGTCCTGACCACAATCCGTCCCACCCACTCAGCCTGCCTGAGGCCCCAAAGACTCAGAAAAACTTTCCCCTTTTCCCTGTCTTTCACCTTCTCCTTAGTTTTCCCACTCATCTCCTCAGTAGCATGGCTTCCTTGTGGAGAAAAGTGCTTTTCCAACAGGAATCTGTGCTAAGATACAACTGTTTAGCAGCCTTTAGTGCTCTCTGAAAATTATCTCCTCCAGAGGCTGCTGCATTTGAGAAAAAGGTGCCAGAAGAAACCAGTGGTGACAACTAAAATGACCTCACAAGGGTGCTTGCTTTTCAGTTCTACGCAGCATGGAGGCCAGCGGTGCTCTACCCAGGTTCTTCTGACCAGCCTGTAGCTGCATCCATCCCAAGCTGCTGAAAAATGTTGGCTGGTGTTATGGACTGAGTTGTGCCACCCCAAACATTCTTGTGTTGATGTTCTGGCCCCCAGCACCTCATACTGTGACTTTGTTGGAAATAGGGTCTGAATTCAGTTCAGTAGCTCAGTCGTGACCGACTCTTTGCGACCCCATGAATCGCAGCACGCCAGGCCTCCCTGTCCATTACCAACTCCCAGAGTTTACCCAAACTCATGTCCATCGAGTCAGTGATGCCATCCAGCCATCTCATCCTCTGTCGTCCCCTTCTCCTCTTGCCCTCAATCCCTCCCAGCATAGAGTCTTCTCCAATGAGTCAACTCTTCTCATGAGGTGGCCAAAGAACTGGAGTTTCAGCTTTAGCATCATTCCTTCCAAAGAAATCCCAGGGCTGATCTCCTTCAGAATGGACTGGTTGGATCTCCTTGCAGTCCAAGGGACTCTCAAGAGTCTTCTCCAACACCACAGTTCAAAGCATCAATTCTTCAGCGCTCAGCTGTCTTCACAGTCAACTCTCACATCCATACATGACCACAGGAAAAACCATAGCCTTGACTAGATGAACCTTTGTTGGCAAAGTAATGTCTCTGCTTTTCAATATGCTGTCTAGGTTGGTCATAACTTTCCTTCCAAGGAGTAAGCATCTTTTAACTTCATGGCTGCAATCAAGTTCAAATGAAGTCATGGGAAAGGTGGTTCACCCACTATGACTGGGGTCTTTATAGAAAGGTCCTCTTTCATTTGGACACTTAGGGGAACATGACATAAGGAGATACAGCAAGAATATTCTTTTTTAGATTCATTCTTTTTTTGATAGTAGGTTGTTATAAGATATTGAATATAGTTCTCTGTGCTATACAGTAGGACCTCGTTTATCTGTTTTATATACAGTTGTGTGTATCCATTAATTCCAAACTCCTAATCTATCCGTTCCCCATCACCTTTCCCCTTTGGTAACCCTCAGTCCGTTTTCTATGGCTGTGAGTCTGTCTCTGATTTGTGAATGAGTTCATTTATATCATTTCTTTAGATTCCACTGTAAGTGATATCCTATGGTATTTGTCCTCAGTTTGAATTACTGCACTTAGTATAACCATCTCTAGGTCCATTCATGTTGCTGCAAATGACATTATTCTATTCTTTTCATGGGTACTTGGTATTCCACTGTATATACGCACCACATCTTCTTTTTCCATTCGTCTGTCAATAGACATTTACGTTGCTTCCATGTCTTGGCCATTGTGAATAGTGTTGTAATGATGAACACTGGGGATCTTGACTTTGGACTTCTGGCCTCCAGACTATGAGTCAATAAATTTCTGTTGTTTAAGCACACTCCTCGCCCCACCCCTGGTCTATGGTCCTTTGTCCAGCAGCCTGCATGGACTAATGCACCAATGCATTTTGTCCCAGCTGCCTGCATGGACTAACACAGCTGGCAATGCACCACTGGCCTCATCTCCTGAGCATTCCCCTTGCCCCATTAGAAGCTGCTCCACTCCTACCCCATGACCAAACATGATAAACGGTGACCTTTATCATGACCAAACATGATAAAAGGTCCAACCATGAGGTACAAGCCCTGCTTTGGAGCTCCCCGTGGGATCAGGCTGAAGCTGGTCTCCAGTGGAGCCCACATTCTCACCTGGCTCCTCCCCCGACTTGCTCTCTCCTGACCCCTCCCACCCTTGTCCTGAGAGCACTACGTCAACAAACACCTTGAACTGCAGCCTGTCTCAGGCCCTGCCTATAGGCTGTCTGATATAAGACACTCAGCATCTGAGTCAGGGTGTCTGCGTGGCCTGAGGTCCTTCCAGCCTCCCCCAGCCCTTCTCAGCACAGAGGCACGTCCTTGTCTCCAGCTCGCCATCCCTTCTCCCTGAAACCTCATGGCTCTGACAGCTGGGACTCTAGGGCACCCCGGAAACCCAGCTCCATCAGGGAGTCTCAGGGCCAGGAAGTCCCCCTCCCCTCCACTGAGCCACATCTCAGGGTCCCAGGGACAGCAGCACATGTTACTCCCCAGTGAGGGAGAAAACTACTGCACGGCTCCTTCCCCTCGAGCACAGCTGCTCAAGGCATGTGTATGTCACTGTTCTGGGGAGGCCTGGGGATCATCACAGATCCTATTCAGGGTCTGCCAGCAGGCCTCACTAATGGGACAGACAAGGGGGGAAGGAAGAAAAATGAAGGTGGAGGGTGGAAATGGTACTCTTTTGAGATTCACTGCTGCTGCTGCTGCTGCAAGTTGCTTCAGGGGTAAAAAAAAATCCATCCATTTTCCCATTAGATTTCACGTCGTTAAGAGTTTCATCTCTAGGTTTTCTCCTGCAGTAGAGAAAAGAAAACATTTTTCCTCTCATTTTGCAGACGTTTTGGAGGAGAGGTAATATTTTTGTTTTTCCTTTTCCTTTTTCTTTTTTTTTTTTTTTTACCTCTAATTGGGTTCTTCACTCTCATGACAGCCCAGAAAGCAAATAGGAAGGGAGAGCTGGTGTAAATCACTCTCCCTTTGATCACGTTTCAGCGAGTCCAGGCCAACCCACATGTGCAATTTATTAATGGTTCCTATGTGTGTGCACAGCAGATGGTTTTAAGGGTGGAGCTTTGCACTCAGCAGCCTGCTCCCTGCTGAATACTGTTGCTCTTGCATGCTGCGAAGCATCTCAAAGGCAAGCTAATTCCAGAGGAAAAAGACAGAATCCCCCTGCCCCGCCCTTCGTCCAGCCACCTTTCCGAGGCAAAGCCTCTGTAGAATTGTCTCCAGAGATCAAATGTTTTTCTCACAGAAAACATTCCAGGATACTCAGGCAAAATGCTGTGCTAAGTAGCCTCTATTTTACAACATAGCTACAATAGCAGGTGAAGTAAATTGTGTATTCAGGGTTTCTCCACCCAGAGTTTCACATCTTCCTCTGGGTCATTCCAGAAGGGACATAGTTCAAATTCATCTTTCCTGTTTCTTCCTTTTCTGATGGGATTATTTTAAAATTTTGGCTCCTAATTACAAAATAGAATCAAGGGACTTCCTTGATGGTCCAGGGGCTAAGACTCTGCACTCTCAGTGCAGAGAGCCAGAGTTTGATCCCCAGTCAGAGAACTAGCTTCCACAAGCTGCATCTAAGAGTTCTCATACCACAGCTAAAGATCCCGGGGGTCGCAACTCAAACAAACAAACAAACACTAAGACTTGGGGCAGTCAAATAAATAAATATTTTTTAAAAAATAGAGAATAGCATTGAAACATGTATATTACCATATATGAAACAGCTCACCAGTCCAAGTTCGATGCATGAGACAGGGTGCTCGGGGCTGGTGCCCTGGGATGACCCTGAGGGATGGGATGGGGAGGGAGGTGGGAGGGGGTTCAGGATGGGGGACACATGTACACCCGTGGCTGATTCATGTCAATGTATGGCAAAACCACTACAATATTGTAAAGTAATTAGCCTCCAATTAAAATACATAAATTTTTTGAAAATAGTAATAAACAGCATTTCAAAAGGGAGCAAAATCGGACTTCCCTGGTAACGCAGTGGTTGAGAACCTGCCTTGCGAGGCCGGGTACACAGATTCAATCCCTGGTTGGGGAACTAAGATCCCACACGCTGCAGAGCCACTGAACCTACGCACTGCAACAGATCATCCTGTGTGCCACAGCGAATCCTGGATGCCCTAAATAAATGAATAATTTTAAAAAAAAAACCAAAAAATAGAGCAAAAAAATTATAAACAACGTTATTTTACTCCACTTATCTTTAGGAAAATATGCTATTCATTTACCTATCCTTGAGCAAAGAGGGAAGGCTAAGCAACATGGGGAAGCTGTGCTTAAGAATTTCACAGTCACATATTAAGGTGATCCAAAAAGTACCTAAGTAGAACACGGGGCAGAATGCGATGGCTGTCATGAGGATTTTACAAAGCAGTACAGGCAAGGGAAAGAGTGGCCCCACCGAATCGTGGGTTTGGGAGAGCAAATGGCTTTATAAAGAAGGCGATATTCAGGTCAGACTTGAGTAATAGACATGGTTTCGGCAGTTAGAGATGGAAGGGGCATGGCGTGGGAATGCAAACATGTTTTCCATAAAGGGAGCAACCTGTGTGCGTGCCAGGCCACAGAGGCAGGAGATCTCAGGACATGTTCACTGCATGAAAATCAGTCCAGAGTTCTGGGCTGATTCTGAGCTGAAGCACAGAAGGTGGATGCATAAGCAGTGAAGACAGTAAAGGCAGGTCAATTTCAGATCCTAAGGTCCCAGAAAGGCCTCCAGGAGGAAGTCTGTTTAATGCTAAGAAACTAGAAACTGTCAAAAAGTTTTGAACAAATGACTGACTTGATCAGAGCTATCTGTATTTGTTTCCTAGAGCTTCTGCAGCAAAGTACCATAAGACAGAATGTGTGGTTTCACTTCAGTTCAGTTGCTCAATCGTGTCCAACTCTTTGCAATCCCATGGACCACAGCACTCCAGGCTTCCCTGTCCATCATCAACTCTAAGAGCTTGCTCAAACTCATGTCCATTGAGTCGGTGATGCCATCCATCCATCTCATCCTTTGCCATCCCCTTCTCCTCCTGTCTTCCATCTTTCCCAGCATCAGGGTCTTTTCCAATGAGTCAGTTCGCATCAGGTGGCCAAAGGATTGGAGTTTCAGTGTCAGCATCAGTCCTTCCAATGAATATTCAGGACTGATTTCCTTTAGGATATACTGGTTTGATCTCCTTGCATTCCAAGGGACTTTCAAGAGTCTTCTCCAAAAGCACAGCTCAAGAACATTAATTCTTCAGCACTCAGCTTTCTTTATAGTCCAGCTCTCACATCCATACATGACTACTAGAAAAACCATAGCTTTGACTAGATGGATCTTTGTTAGTGAAGTAATATCTCTGCTTTTTAATATGCAGTCTAGGTTGGTCATAGCTTTTCTTCCAAGGAGCAAATGTCTTTTAACTTCATGGCTGCAGTCACCATCTGCAGTGGTGATTTTGGAGCTCAAGAAAATAGTCTCTCACTGTTTTCATTGTTTCCCCCATCTGTTTGCCATGAACAACTGAAATTTATCTGGAGTTCTGGAGGCTAGAAGTCCAAGCTCAATATGGCAGCCGGGTTGGTTTCTTCTGTGGCTTCTCCCCTGGGTCTTTCTCTGACCCCAGATAGCCATCTTCTCTCAGGTTTCTTCGCATGGTCTCCCCTGTGTGCACACCTCCATGCCTGAATCTCCTTTTCCTGTAAGGACACCAGTCATACTGGATTAGGGTCTGCCTCAAAGACCTCATTTTAACTTAATCATTTCTTTAAAAGCCTTGTCTCCAAATATAGTCATGTGTTGTAGTCTGTGCAAAATATACTGTTAAAGAGGATGGAGACAAAGAACAAGAAGGCAGTGGAGTCTTGGAGGCCACTGGAGGCTGGCAACATGGGTCCAGGGAGAAGCAATGACTGGACAAGAATGAGGAGGCACTGTGAAAATGGATGCTTAGGGCTTGGCACTGATGGACGCTGGAAACGCTGAGAGGGAAGAAACCAAGGAAAACTTCATGCATCTCCATGGGCCGGCCTGCAATGGGCATCTCCAAAATCACTGCAGATGGTGACTAAGTGCTAGTCACTTAGTCAAGTCTGACTTTTAAGCCCCATGGACTGTAGACTTCCAGGCATGGAATTCTCCAGGCAAGAATACTGAGTGGGTTGCCATTCCCTATTACAGGGAATCTTCCTGACCCAGGGATCAAACCTGGGTCTCCTGTATTACAGAAGGATTCTTTACCATCTGAGCCACCAGAAAGTATAATTCACCGGTAAATTTGAAAGAATAAATGGAATAATGGGGGAGAAGACCGGGGCAGGGACTAGAGTGGGAGGCAAATTTGCTTTTTTTTAAATTTCTGTAATTTATTTTTTTGCATTTATTTTACTGAAATATAGTTGATTTACAATGCTGTGTTAATTTCTACCATACAGCAAAGTGATTCAGTTATACATATATATATACATTCTTTTTCATATTCTTTTGCATTAGGGTTTATCACAGGATATCGAATACAGTTCCCTGTGTTGTAAAGTAGGACATTGTTGTTTACCAAACTTACTTTTAACAGTACTTTTGTGTTGTGGCTTTTAAAAAATTTTGTGTCAATTCAAAAAATCAAAAACAAAAGTAAAAAAAAAAATAGTTATGGAACTTCAAAGGGTTTTCCCTTCTGGTCTGACTTTTTATATCATTGGACTCTTCCCTAGATCCCTGGTCATGTATGCTGAGGACATCATCCAAGATAACAATCCAGGGAAGACATCACCGAGGTCAGAGGTGAGGCCAGCTGCTAGAAGAGCAGAAGAAACTCACCAGAACCACAACAAAACTGTTATTTAGAGAGAGTAATTTGATATAAGAAGAGTTAACCTTGGACTCTTCCTAGGAGTTTCAGTTACTCAAGGTCCACCCTTCTTCCTCCAAAAATTTCATTAGAGGGGGACTTCTGGCTGTTGAGATGGTGAATGAGATGGATGACACCTATAAAGTGCTAAGCACCCCACGTGGTACCGAGTAACTGCCCAATATGTCATCATGTCACCGTCACCATGGCACCGACAACATCCTATCTCTGATGTATGACATTTTGAAGAGCATCTCCTGTGAAGCACATGGACCGGAGGGAAGCAGTGGTCCCTGGTTGATGCCCAATCAGCTCTTTTCTTGCAGCTTCCCTCGTTGCCTGCCATCGGAATCCCAACTGTGTTCAGGGATTAGAAGGCCTTGTGCTTCTGTGGACGAGGCTCACTCTGCTCCTGGGACGATCTTGATTGGTCCAAGCCAGTCAAGCCATGTTACTCCCCATGTGGATGATGGATGTAGGTTTGGCAAAGGGATGCAGTTATGGTCGAGGGCAACGGGGTAGGAATCTGCCAGGAAATATCAGAGAAATTATTTCCTGCTCATACAAAGGGATAGAGATGTTGTCATCTGTGTGATATGATGGGAATCATAGCAACCACTGTTGGACTATGCAGGAAGCTGGTTTAAAATGACAAACCAAGCCACCTGGTAGCTTAGACCGTAAAGAGTCTGCCTGCACTGCAGGAGACATGGGTTTGATCCCTGGGTGGGGAAGATCCCCTGGAGAAGGGAATAGCAACGTACTCCAGTATCCTTGCCTGGAAAATTCCATGGACAGAGGATCCTGACAGGCTACAGTCCATGGGGGCCACAAAGAGTCAGAGACGACTGAGCGACTCACACGCTTTCAAGCCACCAGGGGCAACAGAGACAGAAGGGGGAGTAAATTGAGTCCTAGATGATTCTGCTGAGCTGCTGAAGTCATCAGTCCTGGCACTGGCCCATCTCGGGGCTTCTTTTTAAAGGGTAATGAATGACCTTAGCCTTGCTACTGCTACTGCTACTGCTAAGTCGCTTCAGTCGTGCTTGCTAGTTGTCTGTTATTTGTGGCCCAAAGCACCCTAATTAGTATAACTCTGTATGGTCCACACGGAAAAGTTCGTTCAACTCCTCTTCCTCTGGAGCATCTCTGTCTTCTCCGCCCAGACTAGGGGTGGAGTTTGGACATCCCTTTGCGGGACTATGTACACCAGCCTCCTGAACTTCAGAGCAAGGCACACATCCCAGAACCAGCCACCTCTTGGAGGAGCCTGGGAAAACGAGTGCTGTTTTCTGGGAGCCAAAGTTCACACACCCACTCCCTCCCAATTTGGATCTCCCATTCCGGAGTGATTCGCATGGCTTTTCCCTGGACTCCTTCCAATGTTTTCAACATCCTAGTGCTGGTGTTTCTAAACCCCAATGCAGAATTCCAACTGTGGGCTCGTCAGCTTTCCCCAGACTATTTTCTTTGTGTTTATTGCCAGGCTTCTTTTCTGATCTGAGTCACAATGCTTGCCTATGTTTATCTGCTGATAAAGAAACAAGTCCTCCTCCCCGCCCGGCCACCCTGGGCTGTCTGCCATTTTTCCCAGATCCAGTCTCCCCTGCTGGACCTGAAATAGTAACAACCACAACGAAGCCTCACATTATGCTACGGAGTTCTCAATAGTTTACAAGGCATTTCCAACATGCCATCTAATGTCATTCTTGCAATGACGTATGAGATAACTAGAGCAGACAGAATTATTCCTATTTTTCGGAAGAAGAAACACATTTACAGAGGATGACTTGTTGGGCCACGGTCAAATGGCAGATACCTGGCACTAGCAGAAATCAAACCCAGAATTAGACAGTTTCTCTCCATCTAATTCAATTCCGTTCCCCATGTATTTACTCTGTCTTCCCTCTGTGCTCAGCATTCGGGGGCTCACCTGAGACAATTGTGAGAATGAGGACTGATGTTCCTGCTTTAAAGAGATAGAGGGAGGTCAAATTGATGCCAAATTGCAGTGCCTGGAATCGAGTTGCCACTCATCTTGTACTTTTGTGTCAACGTAATGTGGTTCCAGGAATTTAATATACTCTCCTCTTTCTCCCACTAGGAAGGAGCACTTTGATTTGTTTTTCTTTTTCTTTTTCTTGGATTCTATACAGGAAAATGAAATGTGAAGAGTGGAGGATGTCTAGTATTTATGAAGCTGAAAGATGCATGTACTTAGCACAGAGAGCAGAAGTAAATGGGGACTAGAGTAGGGAGACCCACGGGATGCGGACTCACAGTGGCGGATCCAGGGCTTATTTGATGAGCTGAATAAAAATCTAAAAACATTATCTATTTTTACAAACACTTATTGTGCTCCAGGTATATCCGTTAGTTACTGATGAGTAACAAAAAGCCCCCCAAAGTGTGTGCCTTAAAACCACAGCCATGTATTAATACCATTTCTGAATCAGCTAAATGGGCTTGGGTGTCGTTGGCTGCCACACTCACGTGTCTGCAATAGGTGGGGAGTGTGGCTGGGGATGGGCAGGTCTGTGATGGTCTTGGGCTGGGACTTCTTGGGTCTACTTCACATGATTTTTCATCCTCAAATGGGCTAGCCTGGCCATGTTCTCATAGAGACGCATGAGAGAGAACAGAAGTGCACGGGGTCTCTGGAAGCCCAGAGTCAGGCCTATACCCATGGCTTCATCGGCTGCATTTATTGAGTCACTGCAAGACATAAGGCCAGGTCATGTGCAGAGGCGGGGAAATACATGTTACCTCTTGATAAGCAGAGATGCAAAGTCACCTGATAAGAGGCTGGGAAAGAGGGAGGAGTAAAGAATGGAGGCCCATCTCATGGGCTGAATTTGGAGGGCTGAGAGAAACCAACGCATAAGATTGTCTTAGCCCTTCAATGTGCAGACAATTTCAGGTCAATCTTAAGATCGATTCATGCAGGCCATGTAGAATTCCTTAGAAAAATATCAGCTGAGGCGTCTTTGATGATCACAAGGTCAAGGGGATATTTTGGCATGAGAGAGGGTAGCAGTTCCTACACCTAAAAGATGAAAGAACAGACCAAGAGGTGGCTTTAATCAAGGTCAGGGCTGCGATCTTGACCTTGACCTTGTCACTTCCTCCTGGGAAGTGCCCCTTGGGTACTTTGGAATGCTCACACATCCAGATGTGGCTCGTGCTCACGTGTGAAGAGGACATCACACACACTGTTGTGGGTCATGCCCACAACACCTAATAGTAAGGACCATTCTGAGATTTGTTGTTGAGTTTTATTCAGCACACCTTTGAGAACTGGGAGGCAGAGAGCAGATGTCAGGTTCAGCTGAGCTCTACTGTACAAGAAAACCTCTTCTTCGGAAGTGAAGGGGAAAAAAATAGTCTTCTACACTTTGTGTAACACAAAAGGAACCTCCGTGTTTCCACCGAGGCCACCTAGGCTACAGAATATTTTAAAGCTTGACAGTCTTCTATCCAAAACAAAAGTGAACTGTTAGGAAAATACAGCATATGAAATGGATGTTTTTGTAATTATCTAGATACCAAAAGAAGTTTCCCTGGTGGCTCAGTGATAAAGAATTCGCCTGCAATGCAGGAGACCCCAGTTTGATTCCTGTGTCGGGAAAAATCCCCAGAGAAGGAAATAGCAACCCACTCCAGTATTCTTGCCTGGAGAATCCCATGGACAGAGGAGCCTGATGGGCTACAGTCCCCGGGGTCATAAAAGAGTCTTAGCAAACTAAGCAACGACTAAAAATACCAACAGTCAAACGTTTCATGGCCTGCTGAAAATCAGATTTGATCTACATCTACTAACAGTAAACAGGTTGGGACAAAAACACACCTCTCCACGAACCCTGACATGTCAGTGCCCTTGTTCTATTACAAAGAGTTTCAAAAAAATAATAATAATGAAGAACTGCTGTCTTTGGAACAACTGTCGCCAGGAGGGAGATGTGGAATCAGCCTGGAGACCGTGCTGAAAATTGAAAATATATGAAATTCATGAACCTGTAAAATTTGAGCATATTCCCTTTCACAGGCAGGCAGCAAAATGACAGACATGTTCAAACAAAACAAGTGATTCCAGTTAAGGAAAGGAGTACAACCAAGGCCTTATTTGATCCCGGCTGAGGTTAGACTCGTTAGAAGAGGCAAGATTGGAAAAGAAACTGTAGAAGACAGTCAAGCAGGTGCTCCCCCCCACCCCCGCCCCCACCACCATCGGGGCTATTCACCCCTCCTTGCTCTGTTCATCAGTCAATGGAGGTTTTAAGCACCTGGATTCCTGGGTTGGGAAGATCTGCTGGGGAAGGGATAGGCTACCCACTCCAGTATTCTTGGGCTTCCCTGGTGGCTCAGCTGATAAAGAATCCACCTGCAATGTGGGAGACCTGGGTTCAATTCCTTGGTTGGGAAGATTCCCTTGGAGAAGGGAAAGGTTACCACTCTAGTATTCTGGCCTGGAGAATTCCATGGACTGTATAGTCCATGAGGTTGCATGCAAAGAGTAGGACACCAATGAACGAATTTAACTGGAGGGCATCACCTCGGAGGTAAATGTCTCCCCCTAGCCCTGCGATGGTTCTGAGAGGTCTAGGGGGTGAGGGTGGGCGCGGAGGGCCCAAACACCCAGCCTCCGGCAGCCATGGGCTTTCAGTTCATTTCACTGATGCCCACACGGTGCCCATGGATGACACACATCTGGGGTCTCATGTAGCCCCGCCCACCAGGCACCTGGGACATTTCTGCATCTCTTCTCAGATGGGCCCTGTCCTCCTGCAGCAACTCCTGGGGGATGACGGTGGTGATCTCCCGCTGCCTTTCAAGCTTCTCATGCACCCACCCCCACCCCCACCCCAGCAGAGCCCAGAGGTACCCTCTTGTACAGGGAGGGTACCCTCACAAAGGTCCACAGCTGGCCTCATGGAACATGAAGTCCACAAGCTGTCCACAATCTCTACTCACTAGGCTGTAGTTTCCCCCAGAGCAGAGCAAGGGGCGGATTCGGGGATGGACTCCCACCTCCTTGGGCCCTGCCTGCAGAGTCTAAAAGCAGTGACCTCCCCGGTGCAGCACAGTTGCATGCGTAATGCAGGAAGAGTTAAAGGCTCCTGAAGTCATGGATTCCTCTCCTGGCCCGGGGAAGCCAGCGTTCCTAGGTCACATGTGAGATTCTACATCGGTGGGAGACAGAGTCATGGGAACGCACAACCAAACTTAACTCTTGCCTCTGGCCCCTGAGAGACTGAATGGTGATGAAGGGCTGGAACTTTGGCCTCCAGTTCTGCTTCTCCCACTTGCTGGCCGTGAGATTTTGGACAAGTTACTTCAAGTCCTGGAATCTGTTTACCCACCAGGGAAATGGGAATACGAGTTACCTACCCAGGTGGAGCTGGCCTGATAGATGCGAAGAACTAACTCACTGCAAAAGACCCTGATGATGGGAAAGATTGAAGGCAGGAGGAGAAGGGGACAACAGAGGATGAGATGGTTGGATGGCGACTCAATGGACATGAGTTTGAGTCAACTCTGAGAGTTGGTGATGAACAGGGAGGCCTGGCATGCTGCAGTCCATGGGGTCGCAAAGAATCTGACTGACTGACCCCAGTGGATCCTTGTGAGGTGTAAGGCTTCTATGGTACATAAAGATTGTAGAGAAATGCTGGCAAACCGTAAGCCCACAAAAGGACCGAGCAGCCTCGCCTCAGGGTACAAAGTGGAGGCCGGGGCTTCTGCTCACATCTCTCACTCTGGGTGATGACTCAGGCTTTTACCCCAAAGAGCCTAAGCAGTATCTGCAGAGGTCAGGCAAGAGCCAAGAGCTCACAGAGGTTCAGTATCCTCAAGTCGGTCTGAATTTTCAGTGATGAGGAGGAAGAGGCCCAGCTGGAAGATTCTGGAGAAGCCAGGAGGCTCTGACACCATGGCCAGTCCAGACTCTCGCCCCACACCCACCCCAACTGCCTGGCAAACAGGCCACATCAGCTTTCCCTCCCGCATCACTCCCCACCAATGCCCCAGCCAAGGCATCTTCTCTTGTTTAAAGGGCCCAGGATGTTAAGTTTAATGGGCAGGCAGGAGCGGTGGAGAGAAGGGGAAAGATGTGATTGGCATGGCCCCAGCCTCACGTTGCCCTGGGGGTCACTCTTCACTCCCCCAAAGTGTGTTCAGCTCTGAGCAGCCATTTGCCTGTTTGCCCAGGTAGTGAAAGCCCCGCCGGGTCTGGCAGGCTCAGTCAGGGAGGGAAGGGTGAGGAGGAAAGAGAAACCACGCAGAAGGGAGGAGCTGCCAGGGCCTCAGCCACACACGCAGGCTCACTTCAGTGTTCACATGCACAGGTGCATGCATGAGTGCATACAGAGGTGCACACTTGTGCACACATGCACATATACACCTTCTGGCTCGCTGATGGCAGAGGCAGCGGCTGTAGGCCCATCCAGCATTCTCCTCTGTTGGGGAAGCCCCAGACCACGTTTCTGGGTGGTCACTCTTTGTCCAATGCTTGTAACATGTCTTCTAGGGCTTGAGTCACTGAGATGTGACAGCCGCAGGCACTGGGCAGCTGGAAATAGTTAACAGACTCTCAGGGACCGGTGGGTGGGCCATGATTTGTTACTGATGTTGTGGTTTAGTCGCTAAGTCATATCTGACTCTTTGCAACCCCAGGGACTGTAACCCGCCAGGCTCCTCTGTCCATGGGATTTTCCAGGCAAGAATACTGGAGTGGGTTGCCATTCCCTTCTCCAGGGAATCTTCCTGGCCCAGGGATTAAACCCAGGTCTCCTGCTTGGCAAGTGAATTCTTTACCACTGAGCCACCAGGGAAGCCCGCCATGATTTGTAGGGCGTGCCAATTTCTGGGGTGCAAATGCTCCCTTGAGGCTAGTTTCAGGCCCTGACATGTCACTGAAAGTTGGTCAGGAAGAGACTCCTCGGATCAACTGTGGTGAGCATCCCTTGTGCTCGGGTACCAGGGAATCACAGGTGATGTAAATGCAAGTTAGAAGACCACAGTACTCAACCCTCGCAAGAAACAGAACGAAAACACCAGCCTGGCTGCTGGCCAAAGTTTATTTATTCAACTGACAATAGTTATTGAAGTAAACAAAAACCATGGATAAACCTTAGGGGGAAAAACAGTCCTTTTGACTTTTGCCAAAATATATAATTAACACTGACTCAATGGCCATGAGTTTGAGAAAACGCCAGGAGATAGTGAAGGACAAGGAAGCCTGACGTGCTGCCATCCGTGGAGTTACAGAGTCAGACCTGACTTAGTGACTGAACAACAATAGTGAACATACGTGGGATGCTTTTCAGTCTAGAAATTGGCAGGATAAACATCACCAGGTAAGCGTAAGCTCAGGGAGACATCATCTCTTGGAATTTTTGTTTGTTTTGGTTTAAAATAACTTCAAAAGGCTTTATAATGCACAAAGTCAGAAAAGAACTTATTAGAAAGACACCTCAATCTAACAGGTCACGTGGAAGGAGTCTCTGCCTCAGATGTGCGGAATCGCTTTGTATGAAGGGTGAAGGGTCATGTGAACCTTCTGGAGTGACTAGCTGGGGTGGGCAGATGTAAACTTCCCCCTCCTGAGAGAAAAACTAAGTCCTTCTGTGAGCAACAGCCTTGTCCCATTGTTCTGCAAAATCCTCATCAAACAATTTCTTTTCATTCCTCTGCTTTGGCCTAGTTGTTTGAACCTCACATTTTTATTAGGTTTTTTTAAATAAACCTGAGATGACTCTCAATGCAAACAGAGAAAGCCTCGGTTACAGTCCATTTGAAAAACCGCTCACTAGAATAGGGGAAGTGAAAACACACTTTTGTATTTATCTAAAAGCAATGGAGCCTCAAACAGTAGTTAAGATTATAATATTCTTGAGGGAGGCAAAACTCCTTCAATTCCAATATAAACTATACAATTGGTTATCTCTATACTGTTAAGAAGAAGTGTCCCTGTCAAATGAGCTAAATAGCTGCTGGTAGTAGGTAATACTATGGACAGCCAAGATCCTTTACAGAACAGCAATCTAAATGAAGGCAAAGAAGAGATAGAAACAGAACACCACCCCCAGACAGTAACCCCAAGCAGAAGACTGTAAACCTATTAGAAATGTAGGTTTAATGTCTCATCCTCCAGGAGCTTATTAGTGACACTGTTAGACTATCAGAGCCTAGATTTATGAGGCTCAAACTTTAGGACTGACACTCAGACACAAAAAGGTGAATGTCCAGCCACAATCCCACTGTAGGAGGTAGGAGTCAGGGCCACCCCCAAGTTCAAGCTAAATTAGGTCAGGAGGGCATGCAGATGCCACCTTATCAAAGCATTCTTTTCAAAACCTTTCTTTATAAAATAACTTCCACCTCTTGAATTTGAAAGTTACAAGCATTATTTCTTGTACATTTTCCCAGAAACTTGAACATTGAATGAATGGAGGTGAATCTGCTTTTCCAGGTAATGGGGAATAGAACAGGAAAAGATGCAGCCTTGTGTTCCTCAAAGGTCAAGGCATGAGGGTCCTGGAGTCCTCTAGTTGACTCCTTCTTCCACCATTTTGAAATTGTACAATCCTTGGCAAGTTACTTAACCTCTCTGAATCTCAGTTATCCTTATCTGAAAAATAGAGGTAGTAATAAGTATCATCATATGTAATCGGCATTACTGTTGAAATTATTCAGTGAGATACACCAGGCAGGTGGTGAAGGTTCACTGGTTGTCAGCTATTGGTTCTACATTTCATTGATCCAGTTCTCCCACATTTTACCATTTCTTCCATGCATATGACAGTCTGCAGCATCCTGGCATTGTGTCAAACTTTAACTGCACATCCTATAATCAACTGAGTCTTGGTTTGATGAAACACAGTGTTGTAATTATCAGTACTATTATTACCAAAGAGATCTGACCATAAAACAATAATGAGACTGCTTTCACGGGCTGTGGACAATAAGCAGCCTTATTATTTTGAAACAGCATGGCACAGACTTCCCGACTGGAAGACTCTCCTGGGGGCCTTCATGCTGTGGTAAAGAGGGATGGATGTTGCCTTCTAGCAGTAAGTGACTTGCTATAGATCTGTCTTGTCTTAAGCAGCTCAAGATCTGAAAATCTGGATCTCTAATTTAAAAATTAACTAGGAGATAATACTTTAAAATAGAGACCTTCACAAAAGTATCATCCACTTAAAGTAATGTTTCTCAACTCATTTTTTTTATCATCATCTCTACCCCTCAAAGATTCTTTTTAGATATTTTTGTCCTAATCACTCCCCAGTGAAATATTAATACTAAAGACATACTGTATATCTACTTATATATTATTTATCTGTGCTTTGTTCATAAAAAGCTATATAAGTGATGCACTAAAAATGATTTTTCACCCCCTTTCAGTGCAGAATTACTCCCCTTGAGATTGTATGCTTTAGAAACAGATTTTACAGAGCATTTGAAATACTACATGACGGGACAGTTTTATTGAGCAAAACTCAATTTTTACATGACATGTCAACTCTGAAAAGAAGGAAATCCAAGTACTCCTTGGAAGGAAAGTTATGACCAACCTAGATAGCATATTGAAAAGCAGAGAACATTACTTTGCCAACAAAGGTCCCTCTAGTCAAGGCTATGGTTTTTCCACTAGTCATGTATGGATGTGAGAGCTGGACTGTGAAGAAAGCTGAGCACTGAAGAATTGATGCTTTTAAACTGGGGTGTTGGAGAAGACTCTTGACAGTCTCTTGGACTGCAAGGACGTCCAATCAGTCCATTTTATAGGAGATCAGCCCTGGGTTGATGTTTGGGTTGATCCTTCCATTCTTTGGAAGGAATGATGCTAAAGCTGAAACTCCAGTACTTTGGCCACCTCATGAGAAGAGTTGACTCATTGGAAAAGACTCTGATGCTGGGAGGGATTGGGAGCAGGAGGAGAAGGGGATGACAGAGGATGAAATGGCTGAATGGCATCACCGACTTGATGGACGTGAGTTTGAGTGAACTCTGAGAGTTGGTGATGGACAGGGAGGCCTGGTGTGCTGCGATTTATGGGGTAGCAAAGAGTCAGACACGACTGAGTGACTGAACTGAACTGAAGTAGCATATTTGATAAAATGTTCACAGTGAGGTGTCCACACCGTGTTCATTACAGGCCAGTGTCTCTAGCTGTTTTTTAGACCATGCTACCTGAGCAATTCACCAGGAAAGTGGGACATATAGCAGCTGGATTTGCCTCTATAATTAATGAAAACTTGCCTCAAAGTTAGGTTGACATTTTTTTATATGCATAAGTGTTTATCCACCCTGTGACAAGTAGCCGTGGATCATGTCACTCATTCATATGATAGTTATTGAAATCATTTCTGCAGTAGCTCTCTGATAATTTTTCTTATCTCACCTTCCTTTGTAACTGAAATCAGCATCCTGGTTAACCATCTTCCTGAATGTTTTCTACAGTTTAGCCCCAAGGGCAGGATTCTCTGCATCCCTAATCCCACTGGTCTTGACCAGGATGAAGTTTCTTGGGCCCCAAAGGAAGGAATCTGGAAGCAGCAGAAATAACTGCCCACTTCTGGCTTCTCACTTCCCACTTCCAGCTTCCAGTTTTGGCCCAAGCTTCCGGTGCCTTTTCCTAGAGGCAGAGACTTAAGGCGAAGATGGACAGGTGATACTCAGGAAATGAGCTCCGTGGAGCTGAAAATCTTTGCACAGGAGGAGGAAAGAACAGAGGCTAAAGGAAGGGGAGGAATGAGGGGAGAGGGAGACCCAGCCTCTGTGAAGCAGCAAAGGGAGGGAGCCAGTGGGGAGAGCCAGGCAGAGGGGCGGTCACCCCACAGGGCAGAACTCCAAGGAATTTGGAGTGGACTGGGGCCTGGGGCTGCAGCCGGGGGAGCCTGGATGCCCCGGCCCCTGCTTGGATTACCCCATCAGTAGCCCGGAAGTAACCAAGATGACCTGACCCCATCCAGAGACTGCTCATAAGCAGCCTGGGAGGTCACCCTGGGAACTGCTCCAACCCAGAGCGGGGTCTCCCAGAGGCCCAGAGGCTGGGCTCAGGGCAGCACCCAGACTCCCACCCCACCCCCAGTGCCCAGCAGACAGGCAGCTTAGGTGGCTCGTGTCTGAGTTGTGGTTTAAAGAGGGTAGGCCCTCCCACTCCACAAGAGGAGAGTGGTTCCTAAAATGTTAATTTAGAAAAACAGCCTGAGATCATTTCCCCTGAGTTATAGCCCAAGTAGGGGCTCTAGGACACTCAATATGACCCTCAGCTCTGTCCTGTAGAACCTCAGGAAAAAGGCCTGAAAGAGCCTTCTCTCTGTCCCCAGACTTGAGGGCCTTTGCCCTCCATAGAAGGTAGTGTTTGTTCTGATATGGATCCCATCCCTGGCTGCCTTGTCTGGGCCTTACTGTTGTAGGCGGGGCCAGCACTGGCCTCATAGCTCCTCTTTCCTTGTGTGATGACCTGCCAGGGTCCCTGACCTAGAACTTGCTTGGCGAAGCTGGAGGTCCTCAAGAATGAGAACTGTGGAGGTTACTGAAAAAGGCACCGTTATTCCTGAAGAGAGGGTCCCAGGCCCGGTAACCGTGACCCTGATTTTCCTCCTAATCATAAATAAATGATAGCCTCTTTTTTCTTGTTTTGATTAGTGGAGAGGATCCAGGATGAAGAGGGCTGAGAGGTGGATGGGGGCATTGCCAAGGAGTTGAAAGGGCAGAGGAGCAGGAAACAAAGACCATCTTGCTGGACTCTGCAATTTCTCCAGGGCTCTGCTTCCACCGACTCTCACAAAATAGAGGTGGTGTTGAAGAGTTCATATCATATCTAAAGTCCAGAATCGTGCCAAGCTGACTGAAAACATTGGCAGGAACCACTTGTAGTTTTAAGTTGGTTGATTGCATATATAATTTAACTCCACTATTGGGGTAAATTCAAAAATCACTTTGCAGAACTTCACCTGACAAATGAAGGGGGCTGAGACAGGTGAGCTGGTACTGACCCAGGATGTATCAAGAGACTGCAGGTCTGCTAAGAAAGCAAAAACTAGAAGCTGGAAAGTTGAGCACTGGAGAAACTTGGTAGAAGAAGGCTCATACACACACACACACACACACACACACACACCTCTTTGTTATCCTGCTTTATTTCCATCATTGCAGTTAACACAACTTGAGCACACTTCATGGGTTTACTTGTTTGTCACCTGTCAATCCACCATTAGAACGCCCCTGAGAGCAGGAACCTTATGTGCCTTGTTCAACTGCAGGGACCCCAGAATCTAGAACACCTGGAGCCAGAGCGCATCACTGTTTGGGAGGGAGGGGAAGGAAAGCTAGCAGCTGGGCTCTTGTCCCATAATAGACGCTGAAATCAACCACGCTGAACCACCCTGCACAAGTTGGTGATGTCAATCTCCTCCATACGCCGCAGGCCAAGTACAAAACCATGGATGTGGGACAATGACCATCTCTAGAATTCTAAGGTTACCTAAAGGGCAACTGTATAAACCAAAGAGAGTAAGATGGAGAGAAGGAGAGTCCTTCCCAGTCCCAGAGGCTGGAATAAGCCCTGGATAATTCCAAATAATTCCAACCATGATAAACCCGCTTAAGAGGGGAGTTTGTGGTCAGCACTGTACAGAGAGCCGGAAACCCCAGAAACGGTCCCAACAGTAGGGTCTTGTCCCCGGAATACTGAGGCTCACTTTCCTTGGTTTCTAACTTTGCCCTGGTCAACACAGTGGGAATGCATTGCTTAGGGTGATGCATACATAGAGTCCTGGCCCACAATGTGTGCTTGGCCCATATTCTGATGTACTTATGTGGAAGGAACAGAAGCTGTGTGGTCTGTCTTCATGGGACAACAAGCACACTTGACTGGGAGATGTTTCTTTACTCTGAGCATAATAAGCCAGCTCATTTATAGCAAGACTGTGTGTGAACCCAGCTCCAGTCTACACCAGGACAACACGTTAAGATGCATATCAGCAAACTGGAGAGTCCAAGAGGTGGACTGTGGTCAGAGGATGCTGGGCACGCACCAAAGGAAAGAACAGGGGTGTGGACCCTGGAAAACTAAGGGCTCAAAAGGGCCTAGAAACCTTATGGAAGCATCTGACAACGAGGAAAGAATGTAGTCACTCAGGCTACAGAAGGGGGACAAAAAAGTTAGACCAATGAGATAGGGAAGAAAGACCAGCTAAATGCAAAGAGGCTTTGGTAACAATTAGAACATAAAGAAAGCTGAGCACTGAAGAATTGATGCTTTTGAACTGTGGTGTTGGAGAAAACTCTTGAGAGTCCCTTGGACTGCAAGGAAGATCCAACCAGTCCATCCTAAAGGAGATCAGTCCTAAATATTCATTGAAAGGACTGATGCTGATGCTGGAACTCCAATACTTTGGGTACCTGATGCAAAGAACTGACTCATTAGAAAAGACCCTGATGCTGGAAAAGATTGAAGGCAGGAGGAGAAGGGGACAACAGAGGATGAGATGGTTGTATGGCATTACCAACTCAATGGACATGAGTTTGAGCAAGCTCCAGGTGTTGGTGAAAGACAGGGAAGCCTGGTGTGCTGTGGTCCATGGGTCGCAAAGAGTCGGACATGACTGAGTGACTAAACTGAACTGAAAACTTTATAACAATTAATGTACAATAGAGAAAAGCATGGCTTCTAGAATGTTCTGACCTGGACTGGGGCCCTAACCTTCATCTACTAGTTCTGAAAGTAAAAGTCGCTCAGTCATGTCCAACTCTTTGCAACCCCATGGACTATACAGTCCATTGAATTCTCCAGGCCCGAATACTGGAGTGGGTAGCCTTTCCCTTTTCCAGGGGATCTTCCCAGCCCAGGGTTCAACCCAAGTCTCCCACACTGTAGGCAGATTCTTACCAGCTAAGCCACAAGGGAAGCCCAAGTTCTGAGGTCTTGGCCAAATTACCCAATTTCCTTATGCCTCAGTCTTATTATCTCTAAATTAGGAGACATGACAGCAATTTCTTCAAAGTTTGCTGTGAAAGTTAAAATTGAATAATGCATGTAAGACACTTTGCACAGATAGTAAGTGCCCATAAACATAGCCATGATCATGTTATTGTTGTGGAAAATTCAGGACATACTATTATGGGCTATGGCCATCCAGCAACCCATGGTTTCTCAGCACCTCATTATTGACTGTTGAGGCAGGGAGCTTCTGGAGGAAGTGAAGGGTAAAACTCCAAAGTCTGGAAAAAAGTAGAGGTTTGATCTGTTACCATTCAAAGTATTCAGTGGGTTGAATTGTATCCCCCAAAAAGACATGTTAGAGTCCTGACCCCAGTAGTTCAGACCATGACTGTATGTGGAGAGAGGGTCTTAAAGGCTATAACCAAATTAAAATGAGGTCATTAGTGTGGGTCCCAATCCAATAAGATGGGTGTCCCTATAAAAAGGGGACATTTGGACACACACAGGGCAAAACCCTGTGAGAGACACGGAGAAGACGGCTGTCTACAAGCTGAGGAGAGACTCCTGAACTCAGGTTCTCCCTCCCAGCCTCAGAAGGAATCAGCCTGCAGGCATCTTGAGTTTGGACCACTGGCCTTGCGAGCTACAAGACAGTAAACATCTCTGGTTTAAGCCCATGAGTCTATACGGTTCATTGTTACAGCGTGTTTGCTCAGTGCTCAGTTGTGTCTGATTCTTTGCAACCCCGTGGACTGTGGCCTGCCTGACTCTTCTGTGCATGGGATTTCCCAGGAAAGAATAGTGAAATGGGTTGCTGTTTCCTCCCCCAGGGGAATCTTCCTAACCCAGCGATCAAACCCACGTCTCCTGTTTCTCCTGCATTGGCAGGTGGACTCTTTACCACTCCACCACCTGGGAAGACTGTTCACAGCAGCACAAACAAACTAAAACAGGTCACCACTCACCAAACATATAGGGCCGCTTGGTGGGTGGAGATGGCTATGGGCAAACTACCATCTGTCATAAATACAGACTCCTGGGTGCCAACACCAGCAACTGATCCAACTAGGTCAGGACAGGACTCCAAATCGGCATTTAAAAATCACCCCCCAGATACAGCAAGGGATGGTAAGTTTAAAGGCACTGGACGGACAAGCTCTAGAGGACTCTTCAGCTCTGTTAACCATCCACATGGAGCAAACACGAGAATGAAGGTGTCTGCACACACGTGTGTGTCTGCGTGTGTGTCCATGTGTCCAGGGCTGTGTGCTTTCTAAGCATATACCCATGTTCAGAAAACAGCTTCAAGATTCTGCAGATGAGAATGACCGAAGAAAAGTAGAGCACATGAGTTGAGTTGATTTGTCTTTTCCAGAAGCAGCTTATCTTGGGCCAAGCAGCCCTGGCAGCTGAGTCCTGCTCCCGCTACCTGCACAGCTCTGGCTGACAGCCACCCAGGCAGCTGCCAGGGGTCTGAGGGGCAGTGGGGTGAGTGCATCCAGCTGGGGTGATGCTGGGGCAGCTGCAGCTGCCCAGTGCCCACGGCACGCAGCTCCTCTGCAGAGCGCAGGTGCTAGAAGCTGCTGAGCATGACAGCTGTTCCACCAAGTGAATGTGGGTCAGAGCGGGAATGTTTGCAAAGTCCAAACCTGTATCTGTGATGTGCCATAGTTTCATTTTCAAAGAAAGAAATAGTAACAGCTCAATACAAAGTAGGCATTTTTCTGGCATTTTCTTTTGTATAAATATTAGCCAGTTCATATGTATAAGGCCATTTTCCACAGAAGCTAAGATATTAGGGCTGTGCATAATTGATAGCTGAAGACCCAGCACACTATGCAAACCTATGAGAGGACAGAGATCCCCAGCATGTGTTTGAAAATAGGTGGGGATGTCTGAACTCATGTCAAATTAACAGTCTGCTTCTAAAGGGGGATAATTTATTAATAGCTGCAAATATTCTCCAATTGCTTTTAACTTGAGTAAAGCAGACTGAACAAGTTCTGTCAAGCTGAAAGCTATACGATTCCCTCATTCAGCTGTGGTGTTTTTTGTTTTTTGTTTTTTCCCCTTTGTAATGGTTATCTATAGCTGCATAACAAATTGCCCCCAAAATGTAGCTACTTATCAACAGATGACTGGATAAAGAAAATGTGGTACATATATATAATAGAATATTAGCCATAAAAAAGCACAAAATAATGCTATTTGCAGCAACATGGATGGACTTAGAGATGATCATACTAAGTGAAGTAAGTCCGACAGAGAAAGAAAAGTGAAAGTGAAGTTACTCAGTCATGTCCGACTCTTTGCGATCCCATTTCTGTAGCCTACCAAGCTCCTCCCTCCATGGGATTCTCCAGGCAAGAGTACTGGAGTGGGCTGGGTTGCCATTTCCTTCTCCAGGGGATCTTCCCGACCCAGGGATCGAACCCAGGTCTCCCGCATTTCAGGCAGACACTTCAACCTCTGAGTCACCAGGGAAGCCCTACCCCTTGTAGCTTTTTACATTTAAGGAAAAAGATGTAAAAAAAAAAAAAAAAAAGATAATATCATATGACATCCCCCTATGTGGAATCTAATTTTTTAATGATACAAATGAATTTATTTACAAAACAGAAATAGGCTCACAGATTTTTAAAACAAACTTATAGTTATCAAAGAGGAAACACGGGAGGGAGGGATAAATTAGAAGCTGGGGATTAACATACACACACTATTATTTATAAAATAGATAACTAACAAGAACCTACTGTACAACACTTGGGAAATTTCCTCAATATTCTGTAATGACCTATATAGGAAGAGAATCTGTGCTCGCTTGTAACAGACCACCCCATGTAGCTTTTTACATTTAAGAAAAAGGTCACAGGCTGATAAACCAGAGACAAACAGACCTGATTACTGGGTTACCTGACAGCAGCTCTAACTGTTTTGATAAAAGGCAAGAAAAAGAAGAAAGCAAGACTCTCACTACTTTGTTCCTTACCATATACCCCGGACTGTGAGCTCCACCTTTGTGATCCCCTCGACTGCCCATGTTGGGGGTGGGGCACAATTCTTGAGATGATACCTGCCATGTCTTCCCCCTGCGACTGGCAGAGGAATAAAGCCATCTTTCATTCCCTCCAAACTCTGTCTCTGTATTTCTATTCAGCATTGGTTACAGGGAGCCAAGACTTTGGTGACACCACCAGAGCTGAAACAGGAAGGGAGCAGCCTTTACCTGATTCTGCATCATAAAGAAGCCAGTCTGTGCCTAACCCTGTAAGGCTGTCTCTCTTAGTGTCGGTAAGTGATGCAGTTGACAGGGGTGGGCAAACTTCCTGCAAAGAGTCAGACAGTAAATTTTTTTGGCTTTAAAGGCTATACAACCTCTGTCCCAGCTATTCCACCTTACCATGGGAGCACAAAAGCAGCATTAAGTAATATGTAAAAGAGTGGGCATAGCTGTGTTCCAATAAAACTTTACTTACCCAACAGGCATCAGGCAAAATTTTGTTCACAGGTGTAGTCAGCCAAACCTTCAGTTGAGAATAACATATATTCTATTTGGGAATAAAATAAAAATTAGCAGTAAATGTACAGTAGTGCTAGTACGTTCCTATTTCTAACAAAAGTATTTTGGTCACATGTATAAAATGCTTCATCACAAACAGATGCAAATCATATTGAGTCAGTAAGGATAATCACCATCCAAGTAGAGGACATACAACTGGTGGATTCTCTTGTTGTTTTTCAAGTTGTGTGACAGTTGACTCAATGGGGTGACCATGGGAAGACTTGAAATTACCTGGTATTTTCCCCTTTGCCATTCTAATAATGAATTTCTACCAAATCAACTAGAAGAGGAGTACTATTTGTGTATTTATTTCAGGTAATGATATAACAGAAAAACATTGTGCTGTCTGTGAAAATCCTATGTATTGGGGGGATACAGATGAAAGACAAAGCACATGATGGTAATTACTAAACCTAAAGCTGAAACTCCAGTACTTTGGCCATCTCATGTGAAGAATTGACTCATTGGAAAAGACCCTGATGCTGGGAGGGATTAGGGGCAGGAGGAGAAGGGGACGACAGAGGATGTGATGGCTGGATGGCATCACCAACTCGATGGATGTGAGTTTGAGTGAACTCCGGGAGATGGTAATGGACAGGGAGGCCTGGTGTGCTGCAATTCATGGGGTTGCAAAGAGTCAGACATGACTGAGCGACTGAAATGAACTGAACTGAAAGTGAAGACAGAGGAAGAAGGTTGGTGATGGAGCCCCTTCAAGTCTGAGCACCTGGAAACAGGAGTCAGGCCATTATCACAAGATCAAGGAAGTTTGATGGACTCTTTCTGTTACGGGGACCTCTCACCCAAACTGCCCACCGTGGCCAGGCACAGTAGTAACCACTTACATTAGTTATCTTATGACAGGATGTCCTGGTAAGGAACATGGAGCTAACAAGCTACCACCAACTGGAAGAATTTGGGAAAGATTAAGATTAGAGAGATTTCAGTCTGTATGTCCTACCAACCTCCAGAATCCTTCTTGCTGGAATCCATTTGACTGAGTGATGCACGTGCCACCAGGAAGGACCCTGAGTCAGAGTGATTGGTCAGAGACAACCCAGACACTAAACAATTACCGTAAAGCCTGAGACTGTGAACCGTGTGGCAGACCAGTCCTCCTGGGTTCTCCGACCCTACTACTCTCCACTCGGTGTTCCTTCTCAGTGATATCTCTTGCTTTGTCAGCATGTGTTATCTCCTTGGAAAATTCATTTTTGAGCATTAGATAAGAGCTGGCTTCCACAGTGGCTCCAACAGTAAAGAATTTGCCTGCAAGGTCTTGCTCCTTGGAAGGAAAGCTATGACAAACCTAGACAGCATACTAAATACCAGAAACATCATTTTGCTAGCAAAGGTCCATATCAGTTCAGTTCAGTTTCTCAGTTGTATTTGGTTTTTTGCCACCCCATGGACTGCAGCATGCTGGGATTCCCTATCCATCACCAACTCCTGGAGCCTGCTCAAACTCATGTCCATCAAGTCGGTGATGCCACCCAACCATCTCATGCTCTATTATCCCCTTCTCCTGCCCTCAATCTTTCCCAGGATCAGGATCTTTTCCAAAGAGTCAGTTCTTCGCATCAGATGGTCAAACTATGGAGCTTCAACTTCAGCATCAGTCCTTTCAATGAATATTCAGGACTGATTTTTTTTTTAGGATAGACTAGTTGGATCTCCTTGCTGTCCAAGGGACTCTCAAGAGTCTTCTCCAACACCACAGTTCAAAAGCATCAATTCTTCAGCACTCAGCTTTATGGTCCAACTCTCACATCCATACATGACTAGTGGAAAAACCATTGTTGTCACTAGACGAAACTTTATAGGCAAAGTAATGTCTCTGCTTTTTAATATACTGTCTAGGTTGGTCATAGCTTTTCTTCCAAGGAGCAAGTCTTTTAATTTCATGACTGTAGTCACCACCTGCAGTGATTTTGGAGCCCAAGAAAATAAAGCCTGTCACTATTTCCATTGTTTCCCCATCTATTTGCCATGAAGTGATGGGACCAGATGCTATGAGCTTTGTTTTTTGAATGTTGAGTTTTAAGCCAACTTTTTCACTCTCCTCTTTCACTTTCATCAAGAGGCTTTTTAGTTCTTCACATTCTGCCATAAGGGTTGTGTTATCTGAATATCTGAGGTTATTGGTATTTCTCCCAGAAATCTTGATTCCAACTTGTGCTTCATCCAGCCTGGCATTTCACGTGATATACTCTACATATAAGTTAAATAAGAAGGGTGACAATATACGGACTTGATGTACTCCTTTCCCAATTTGGAACCAGTCTGTTGTTCCATGTCCAGTTCTAACTGTTGCTTCTTGACCTGCATACAAATTTCTCAGGAGGCAGGTAAGGTGGCCTGATATTCCCATCCGTTGAAGAATTTTCCACAGTTCATTGTGATCCATACTGTCAAAGGCTTTGGCATAGTCAATAAAGCAGAAGTAGGTGTTTGTCTGGAACTCTCTTGCTTTTTTGATGATCCAATGGTTGTTGCCAATTTGATCTCTGGTTCCTCCGTCTTTTCTAAATCCAGCTTAAACATCTGGAAGTTCATGGTTCATGTACTATTGAAGCCTGGCTTGGAGAATTTTCAGCATTACTTTGCTGGTGTGTGAGATGAGTGCAATTGTATGGTAGTCTGAACATTCTTTGGCATTGTCTTTCTTTGGGATTGAAATGAAAACTGACCTTTTCCAGCCACTTCTGAGTTTTTCAAATTGCTGGTATATTGAGTACAGCACTTTCACAGCATCATATTTTAGGATTTAAATAGCTCTACTGGAATTCCATCACCTCCTCTAGTTTTGTTGGTAGTGATGCTTCCTAGGCCCTTGACTTCCATGTATTCAAAGCTATGGTATTTTCAGTAGTCACATACAGATGTGAGAGTTGGTCCATAAGGAAGACTGAGCACAGAAGAATTGATACTTTTGAATCACAGTGCTGGAGAAGATTCTTGAGAGTCCCTTGGACTGCAAGGAGATCAGACCAGTCAATGCTGGTCTGGAAAGAAAAATCAACCCTGAATACTCATGGGAAGAACTGCTGCTGAAGCTGAAGTTCCAATACTTTTCACCTGATACAAAGAGCCAACTCAGTGGAAAAGATCCTGGTTCTTGAAAAGACTTAAGGCAGAAGGAGAAGGGGGAAACAGAGAATGAGATGGTTGGAAGGCATTACCAACTCAATGGGCATGAGTCTGAGCAAACTCAGGGAGATGATGGTGAAGGACAGGGAAGCCTGACATTCTGCAGTCCAAGGGTTTGCAAAGAGTTAGACACAACTTAGCAACTAAACAACAACAGATGAGAGCCACTCTCGGACCCTGGAAGGGGTCCTCCTTCTTGCAAAATTTTCACTCATCATTCATCTACATAACCTGGGAAATAGTCCAAACAATGAGCTAAAGGCTTCCAGTGCTCACTCTTCCATTTCCTCATTTAGACTACACTTTGGAAATCCCAAACACTCAAACTCAGCATGCAAAGAGGCAGGGGGATTTTTCCTTTAAAAGAGGGTAATAGTGGGCAAGAGTCAGCAACCTCAGGGGCAGCATCAACCTTACCCAGGGCAAGAAGGGTGCAGGCATTGCCTTCCCTTTCTTGTGCCTTTACATTGGTCCTTCTATTCAGTTGCTCAGTCCTGTCTAATTCTTTGCCTTTTTACATGGGAACCTGTAATGAGACTCATTCACAGCCTCCTGGGACAATATGGGGAGTTGTTTGTAGTCATGGAGCACTAATACACATAATCAATCAATGTCTTCTCCTCAACTGTGATCAAAAACTAAAGAGATTTAACTTTTAAAAGGGACACTGATGTGATGTTCATAAATCAATGAGCTAAACATTAGCCCTCGTAAGTGTCATAAAATCAGTTAATGATCCTTTCTGTGGTGAATACAGTTCTTAATCAGTAATGCCATTACTGTATATGGTGCCTCCCTTAAAATGTCTCAGCCAATGCATCTCAACATGCAGCATTCACTTTCTTAACAATCACGTGAAAAAATAAGGGTATATCAGGAATTCAAAGACTGCTTTGGGATTTCGACTTCCTATTAGGTCCGAAAAATTATAGGAAAAAAAAAAAAAGTCAAGTGTTTGTTGGTTCTCAAACTTTAGCATGAATGGGAGTCAACTGGAAGGCTTGCTAAAATACGGGTTGCTGGGCCCCACCCCAGAGTTTCTGACTGAGTAGCTCTAGGGTTGAGAACTTCCATTTTTGCAAGGTCTCCGGTGATGCAGGTACTGCTGGTCCGGGGACCACACTTTGAGAACTGTCGACTGAAAAGAACTGCACAAGCTAAAAATTAGAAGATGAGCATTCTGCAACTCTGAATGTTTGGAGACCTCCCTTCTCTTCCTTTTCTTAAGCTTCCTTATTTCCTTTCCATTTATCTACTAGTCAAAACCCCATTCACCATGCTGATGGTGGAGACATTAACTGAAGTGGTGATTAGGGACAATACAGATAAGAGGATGAACAGGAAGGATGTGAAGGCAGAGCTCTGGGAACCTGGGCACATGAAGGGTGAGACTGCAGGCTGGGAAAGAACCCAAGAAACTTCACGGAGCTGGGGACATGGATTTCCAAGGGAAAGAAACTCCTGTTGCACAGAGTTAAATTCCCTGAGTTGGGGGTGTCCGAGTGCTTGTGAGCGAGGTACTAGAATTCAATAGTACAAAAGAGCAGGTAAGACTGTCACCTGGAGAAACCAGGGGTGAGCGAAGTGAAAAGCCCCCAAACTGACACAACCTGTTGACTTGAAAAGATCCACGACCTAAAAGTTGAGAACTGTGTTTTATTTGGCAGACACAACTGAGGACGTAGGCCTGGGAAGCAACCTCTCAGACAGCTCTGAGTGATTGCTCTCGAAGATAAGGGAGGAGCTAGGATATATAGGGAGATTTGCAACAGAGACCAGGTAGTTGGAACATCAAAACATTACTATTAAACAAAGAAAACCAAACATCTCAAGTTAATGAATTTAACTTGAATTTATGAATTTCTCTGTCAGAAAACTAATATCATGGCATCCAGTCCCATCACTTCGTGGCAAATAAATGGGGAAACAATGGAAACAGTGGCTGACTTTATTTTGGGGAGCTCCAAAATCACTGCAGATGGTGATGGCAGCCATGAAATTAAAAGACGCTTACTCCTTGGAAGGAAAGTTATGATCAACCTAGAAAGCATATTAAAAAGCAGAGACATTACTTTGTCAACAAAGGTCCATCTAGTCAAGGCTATGGTTTTTCCAGTGGTCATGTATGGATGTGAGAGTTGGACTATAAAGAAAGCTGAGTATAGTAAAAGCAATACAATATTATAAAATTAAACTCAAAACAACTTCACACACAAAAAAAAAAAAGAAAGCTGAGTGCCGAAGAATTGATGCTTTTGAACTATGGTGTTGGAGAAGACTCTTGAGAGTCCCTTGGACTGCAAGGAGATCCAACCAGTCCATCCTAAAGGAGATCAGTCCTGGGTGTTCATTGGAAGAACTGATGTTGAAGCTGAAACTCCAATACTTTGGCCACCTGATGCAAAGGGCTGACTCATTTGAAAAGGCCCTGATGCTGGAAAAGATTGAAGGCAGGAGAAGGGGACAACACAGGATGAGGTGGTTGGATGGCATCACCAACTCAACGGACATGAGTTTGGGTAAATTCTGGGAGTTGGTGATGGACAGGGAGGCCTGGCGTGCTGCAGTTCATGGGATTGCAAAGAGTTGGAAACGACTGAGACTGAACTGAACTGAGCTGAACTGTGTATGGAAAGATGCAAGAGTCTGGGCTCACTGAAATCATTCCTTTGATCTGCCCTCAACTATCTGGGGCCAGAATCCTCTTCTTTCCCGCCCAGATGCCCTCAGGGTGCACAGTTGGGGGTGGCTGCAATGACAGAGGCAGCCTGCTTGGCTCCATCCTGAGTGCCCTCAGGGCTTGCCACTGGGGGCAGCTGCAGTGGCTTGAAGGCTGCAACTTCCTTTGTTTACTGATGGCAGGCACCATTTTTCATGCACAGACCCATTATTCTGAAGGAGTCTGTAAACTTTCTGCTGCTGCTGCTGCTAAGTCGCTTCAGTCGTGTCGGACTCTGTGCGACCCCATAGACGGAAGCTCACCAGGCTCCCCTGTCCCTGGGATTCTCCAGGCAAGAACACTGGAGTGGGTTGCCATTTCCTTCTCCAATGCATGAAAGTGAAAAGTGAAAGTGAAGTCGCTCAGTCGTGTCCGACTCTTAGCGACCCCACGGACTGGAGCCTACCAGGATCCTCCGTCCATGGGATTTTTCAGGCAAAAGTACTGGGGTGGGGTGCCATTGCCTTCCCCGTGTAAACTTTCTATGAAGGCTCAAATAATAAAATTTAGGCTCTGCAGCCTGCTCCATATCTGCCATATCTCCTCAACTCCACCACTGCAGCATATGGTTAGTAACCATAGACAATACACAGATGAATGCACATGGCTGAGTGTCTATAAAACTTTAATTAAAACCAGAGGCAGGCTGGACTTGGTTCATGGGCTGCAGTGTGGCCATTCCTGCCCCAGAGGAGGAAGGACTGTCACCACCAGACCTACCCTGGCTCTCAGGGTCTGAGTCACATCTGAAAGGCATAAATCCTCCACACCCACAGTTTCTTCCGGAAGGGTCTCGCTTGACCTGAACAGAGAACCACAAACACCATCACACCTGGATTTTATCTTTTAAAATGTGTCCCGGAGGAACACCTGCACAAACAACACAGCCTGTTAACATCTCAAAGCTTCAGGATCTGGGGAGTTGGCTGGGGTTTCAGCTGGTTTAGAGGAGAATATCAGAAGCTGACCTCTGTCACTTGTCACCTTGTACCCTTTCAGCCTCCAGTCATCCAGAATATAAGCTCTAGAAAAGCTGAGAAAAGTAAAAGGGAAAGTCACTCAGTCGTGTCTGACTATTTGCGATTTACGACCCCATGGATTATACAGTCCGTGGAATTCTTCAGGCCAGAATACTGGAGTGGGTAGCCTTTCCCTTCTCCAGGGATCTTCCCAACTCAGGGATCAAACCCAGGTCTCCCTCACTGCAGGTGGATTCTTTACCAGCTGAGCCACAAGTAGCCCCCCAAAAGCTGAGAATTTATCTTCAATTTCTAGAAAAGTGCTTGGCATGGAGTAGGTCCTCAAAGGTGTCTGCTGAATTAAATAAAGTCTATAAAATCAGGAAACCCCTTTTTAGTCTTGAAATTTCTAGGTTTGTGCTCAGAGTCTGGTAAGGGACTGTGGTTCCCTCCTCCTGCCCTTATAACCCTGGGATGGTAGCGAAACCACACAACTCGGATAGGACTCAAACCCAGCCAAAACCCAGATTGGGACCTGAACCAAGGGGCTGGGATTCAAATCCACCATCTTTTAATTAAAATCACACACCTGGTCTCAGGACTTAATGAAGTTCAGTTTTTGTTTTTGTTTTTTTGGTTGTTGTTGTTGTTGTTGCTATTTTTGTTGTTTTTGTCTCACCACAGAAGGAATTTGGTGAGAGGCAAAGTGATAGGTCCATGAGTTCACTTAGTGAGAAAACACATTCCACAGACAGAATGTGGTCCTTCTCAAAAGAGCAAGAGTGATCCTGGGAGAAACACAATTCACAGAGTGTGGGCCATTTCAGAAGGCAGGAGGCTCTGAAATACTACGTGGCTAGTTTTTATGGGCTGGGTAATTTCATAAGCTAATGAATTATTCCAACTATTTCAAGGAGGGGCAGGGATTTCCAGGAATTGGACCACCACCCACTCTTGGGCCTTTTATGGTTGGCTTTGGAACTGTCAACTGGCAGGCATGTCATTAGATGCTAATATATTATAACAGGCGTTTGTTGTTATTTTTCAGTTGCTAAGTCATGTCCAACTCTGTGACCCCATGGGATGTAGCACGCCAGCCTCCTCTGTCCTCCGCTATCTCCCAGAGTTTGCTCAGATTCTTGTCCACTGAGTCAGTAATGCTATCTAACCATCTGATCTCTGCTGCCTGCTTCTCCTCCTTCCCTCAGGCTTTCCCAGCGTCAGGGTCTTTTCCAATGAGTCAGTTCTTCACATCAGGTGGCCAAAGGATTTAAACTTCAGTTTCAGCATCAGTCCCTCCAATGAATATTCAGGGTAATTTCCTTTAGGATCTACCGGTTTGATCTCCTTGTCCAAGGGATATAGGCTATTGGAAGTCAAATCTTTCACCATCTTGGACCTAGTTGATTCTAACCAGTTTATGTCACATCCCTAACAGCAATGTCATTCTTTTAAAGGTTATGCCTTGTCCTCTTCCCTTCTGGTTCAGTAGGAAGGACAGGGCTACCAGGAGGGGGACTTGGGGCCAGCATATGTGTATCAGGACCATCCCCTGTGAGTGGGTGATAAGGATAAGTTTCCTTCCTCTTTCTCAGCTACAGTAGCTGAGGATCCTGCTGGAATCTCAAGGACCATTCAGTTCTCCAGCCATGTAAGTGAACATTGGAAAAGCTTGTGAAGAACACCAGGGAGGAGCCCAGGATAAAAGCAGAGAGCTGTGGGCAGCTGACGGAGAGCCTGGAACCAACACTCTGTCTCGTGGGATGGGGCAGATTTTAGCACCAGAAACTCCAGCAAGGTAGTATCAAAAAGAGAGTGGCTGAGGGGAGAATGGGGTGTAGAGCAAACCTTCTATTTATGTCACAGATCCACTAGAGACAATACTTTTTATTTATCTGCAACCTGCAAGCATGAAAGGAGAAAAAACTAGACCCCAAAGTCTGAGAATCTTCCAACAAGCAAGAGATTTGACATGAGATATATAATCCATGGTGGTGAGCTAAATTGATACAAAGCCAGGGAGCTTTTGCAGCTTGAGTTCCTAACAGTAGGCATGATTTATGCACTAACACTATTCCTCACTAGGTGTGGGTTTAGGACTTGATGCAATTCTCTTAAACATATTTCATGACTTGGTGTTATACAAGGAACGGGGTTAAAGGATTACATTCCCCAATGAGTAAGCAGCAGATAACAGGAGAACCCTGACTAGTACACTACCTATGGGAGGTTTTGTTTTTTTTTTTTCCCCTATTAAGACCTTCAACTGGTTGGAGGCCCACTCACATTATGGAGGGTAAGCTGCTTTACTCAAAGTCTACTGATTTAAATGGTAATCTCATTCTTTACATGTCTTCAGAGAAACATCTACAATGCTATTTGACCAAATGCCTGGGTGCTGTGGCCTAGCCAAGTAGACACAAAGAATGAACCTTTGCCTGGAGTCCTCTGATGGTGTTGTAGAGAGAGAGGCTCGGGTATTGGTCCACTTTTCTTCCTGAAGCTACAGGAGCCCTCCCCTTAATTCCATGAATTCTTCCAGTATTCTACAAGACTCCAGTAAATATTCAGAGTTGGTTTCTCTTTCTGAGAAGAAAAAGGAAGAGGAGATGGGGAGGGGAGAGAAGGTAGAAAGGGGAGGAGAGGAAAGAACAATAACATCCTTAAGAGAAAAGGGAGCACTGAATAAGCCAAATCCAGCCCAGGTATGGCCCAGCAGTTACTCTCCCATCTTGCGTTTTAGCTCTTCTGTGGACCCCGCAAGGATGAGCGTAAGTCTAACTTTTCTTTACCCAAACGTTCCACGGTTCTTTGTTTTTCTTTTTTTTTTTTTGTGAAGTTGCTCAATCCTGTCTGAGTCTTTGCAATCCCATGAACTGTAACCTACCAGGCTCCTCCATCCATGGAATTTTCCAGGCAAGAGTACTGGAGTGGGTTGCCATTTCCTTCTCCAGGGGAATCTTCCTGACCCAGGCATCGAACCCAGGTCTCCCGCATTGCAGGCAGATGCTTTACCGTCTGAGCCACCAGGTAGGGAGATGAACAGTTATGTTGTAAATTTCCAGCATGCTACTGAAAGTTGTATATTTTCTTTTATCTTTTCTACAGTCAGTGGCAGCTTATTAATTTATGTCAGTGAAAAGCTCTGAATGGTGCCCCGAGGGCCCCTCCAAACCTGAAGAATGGGCTCGGGGTATGTTCTTATCTAAATTAATAGCAATCATATTTCCCAAGCTCAGACCTTTTTTTAAACATTGAGCAACAGTTGAGCTGACTTTTCTTGCAAACATGGTAAGAGCTAGGATACTGGCTAAAATCATCACTTACAGACTTCTCTGGTCTACAAAAATCACACACAGATACTTTAGCCTGCATGGAATAATTAATCAATTGTTTGGCTGAGATAAAAAGATGGCTTAAAAAGAAACCAAGGTAACTTCAGCAGGGAAAATAGGCTTTAAATTTGTAGAAGAAAATACTTGCAATTTCTAACCCCAGAACTATGAGATAGAGGAAAACTGCAATTGAAAGAGCTCAAAAGTTATCTTCCAGATTCAAGGCCAGGTATACACTTATTAATAGATTAGTATCAGTGTTTTTGGAGAAGGTGATGGCACCCCACTCCAGTACTCTTGCCTGGAAAATCCCATGGATGGAGGAGCCTGTTAGGCTGCAGTCCATGGTGTCTCGAAGAGTCGGACATGACTGAGCGACTTCACTTTCACTTTTCACTTTCATGCATTGGAGAAGGAAATGCCAACCCACTCCAGTATTCTTGCCTGGAGAATCCCATGGATGGAGGAGCCTGGTGGGCTGCAGTCCATGGGGTCGCTAAGAGTCGGACACGACTGAGCGACTTCACTTTCACTTTTTTGCTTTCATGCATTTGAGAAGGAAATGGCAACCCACTCCAGTGTTCTTGCCTGGAGAATCCCAGGGAAAGGGGAGCCTGGTGGGCTGCCGTCTATGGGGTCACACAGAGTCGGACACGACTGAAGCGACTTAGAGACATTATCAGTTATTAGGCAAATTCAAGATTAGGGTATAAAAAATTTAGTGTATGTTCACACTGATTCCTAATAAAGAGCTGAATTCATGAATAAATTAACCTAAATCTATAAAATATTTATGCATACTCTGTTGTGTCCAACTCTTTGTGATTCCATGGATTATAATCCACCAGGATCCTCTTCCCATAGAGTTTTCCAGGCAATAATATTGAAGAAGGTTGCCATTTTCTACTCCAAGGGATCTTCCTGACCCAGGGAATGAACCCACATCTCTTGGGTCTCCTGCATTGACAAGTGAATTCTTTACCACTGGGCCACCTGGGAATCCTTATAAATCTATAAAATAACCATATTTAAAACCCTTTCTGAGACACATGTACCCCAGTGTTCATCACAGCACTGTTTACAATAGCCAGGACATGGAAGCAACCTAGATGTCCATTGGCAGACAAATGGATAGGAAAGCTGTAGTACATATACACAATGGAATATTACTCTGCTATCAAAAAGAATGCATTTAAATCAGTTCTAATGAGGTGGGTGAAACTGGAGCCCTTATACAGAGTGAAGTAAGTCAGAAAGAAAAACACCAATACACATATATATGGAATTTAGAAGATGGTAACAATGACCCTATATGTGAGACAGCAAAAGAGACATAAATGAACAGACTTTTAGACTCTGTGGGAGAAGACATGGGTGGGATGATCTGAGAGAATAGCATTGAAACATGTATGTTATCATATGTGAAATAGATCACCAGTCCAGGTTCCATGTATGACGGGTGCTCAGGGCTGGTGCACTGGGATGACCTTGAGGGATGGGATGGGGAGGGAGGTGGGAGGGGGGTTCAGGATGGGGAGCACATGTACACCCATGGCTGATTCCTATCAATGTATGGCAAAAACCACTACAATATTGTAAAGTAATTAGCCTCCAATTAAAGTAAATAAATTTTTTTTTAAGCCAGTAACAAAAAAATACAAAATAAATAAATAAATAAATAAAACCCTTTGTATCGGGGAGGTGATCTAGGTGAACATCATCAACATAAAAATGAAACTTCACTTATATGGCCTTCCATCCCAAAACTCATAACCTCTGTTTAACAATGAGACGACAAGCAAACATAAATTGAAGTATAATTTACAAGATAACATAGTTAGCAAGAATCCTTATCTATTTTATTCCTGGAAGCCTGAGGGAACATACAAAGAATAAGTGATATACTCTAATGCCTCCAGGCATTGGTTCACTTTCTCCTTTGGACATAGAGAATACTGCTATTTAGGTTTTCCAAAGTATATTGTTTTCATAATTTTTCAAAACGTACTCATAGAAAGTATGTCTTGGAAGCAGTCAAGACATTCAGATTGCCTAATGAGAAAAGGCACACTATGCAGTTTGGAAGAGAAAAATGTGGCCAAGAGTATCCTGTTTGATATCCTGTTTGCCATTCCTTACTTAAAAGCCTGTGAAAAATGGGTTTTTCTAGCTCTGTGGAAAATGCCATTAGAATTCTGATAGGATTTGCACTGAATCCAAAGATGACTTTGGGTATTATGGACATTTTTAACAATATTGATCCTTCCAATCTATGAACAAGGGATATCTTTTCATTTGTTTGTGTTTTCTTCAATTTCTTCCATCAAAGTCTTGTGGTTTTCATATTCATTTCCTTGGTTACACGTATTCCTAACTATTTTATTGTTTTTGTTGGTATTGTGAATGAGAAAGACCTTAAGGGCATTATACTAAGTAAGATAAGTCAAACAGAGTAAGATAAATATTGTATGACATCACTTACATGTGGAATCTAAAGGAGCTAGACTCATAAAAACAGTAGAATGGTGAGGGGAGTGGGCAGTGGGAGAAATCTTGTTCAATGTACAAATTTGAAAAGTGAAAGTGTTAGTCACTCAGTCATGTCTGAATCGTTGTGACCCCAGGGACTGTAACCCGTCAGGCTCCTCCATCCACAGAATTCTCCTGGCTAGAATACTGAAGTGGGTAGCCATTCCATCCTCCAGGGGATCTTCCCAGGGATCGAACCTGGGTCTCCTGTAATGCAGGTGGATTCTTTACCATCTGAGCCCCCAGAACTAGCAGATAAAATGTCTTGGAGATCTAACACACAGGATAGTGATTATAGTATCTGTATTCTAAACATCACAGTTCCTAGAAGACTACATTTTAATTGCTCTTACCACAAAAAAATAATAGAGAGAAATGATAATTATATGACATTATAGAGGTGTTAGCTTATGCTAAGGTGGTAATCATCCTTTGATATATAAATGTATGAAATCAACACATCATAAGTGTTAAACTTACACAATGCTGTATGTCAATTACATCTCAATTTTTCAAGCCTGTGCAAGGCAGCCCTTTTGAAAAATCATGTCAGCGACACTATTAAAACTCCAAGACTGCTCAGACTGCCTTTTCAAAGGCAAACAGCCCAGCGGGTGAGTTGTGTGAATCCAGAAACAGCTGTCATGAGTGGGGAAGCCCAGTCAGTGGGGGCTGCTTCTGTCTCTGGAGGCCATCCTCACACTTCCCTCCAAGCTGACGTGGCTGGCCCAAGGCCAGTGAGTCAGTCTAAAACAGGGGAGCCCCTGAGAGTCCCCCTGCTGCCCTGGGCCAAGCCGGGGCACACCCCCAGCCATTGTAATCCTGGCTGGTTGTAAGGTTGACATTACCACTGACTACAGTGTGGTGATTGTATCTTAATCCAAACATAAATATTTTTCTTATTGTTAAATCAACAAGTGTCTGAAGAATGATCTAGGACAGCAGTTCTCCAAGTGTGCTCCCTGGAGGTTTTCTCTCTATCCACGGCATCTGTGAGGTCAAAACCAATGTTTTTAAATACTACTGAAATGTTTCGGGGAAGGCAATGGCACCCCACCCCAGTACTTTTGTCTGGAAAATCCCATGGACGGAGGATCCTGGTAGGCTCCAGTCCATGGGGTCGCTAAGAGTCGGAGACGACTGAGCAACTTCACTTTCACTTTTCACTTTCATGCATTGGAGAAGGAAATGGCAACCCACTCCAGTGTTCTTGCCTGGAGAATCCCAGGGACGGGGGAGCCTGGTGGGCTGCCGTCCATGGGGTCACACAAAGTCGGACACGACTGAAGTGACTTAGCAGTAGCAGCAGAAATGTCATTTGCTTTTCCTTACCCCCTCTTATTCTCTCTCAAGTGTACAAGGAAGTTTTCCAGAGGGTGTGTGTGTGTGTTAGTTGCTCAGTCACGTCCGACTCTTTTGAAACCCCATGGACTGCAGCCCGCCAGGCTCCTCTGCCCATGGAATTCTCGCAAGAATACTGGAGTGGGTTGCCATTCCCGTCTCCTTTCCAGAGGTTACGTGACGTGATATTGCAAGAGACTGAATGCAGAGGCAGAGATAACCCAGCGGTCTCTTCAGAGGGACTTAAACCAGGACCTTTTGGTCCGTCATTACTCCCACCTCAAGTCAGGCCAGACCATCCAGGCCTCTGGCACGTGAGCTGCTGTTCCCTCCACGTTTCTCTTCTGGGGTAACGTCCTCCGGAAGGTTCCATTCCACACACACCCTCCCTTGAAACCTGTTCCTTAGCACTATTCCTACCCATTCACAAACCTGCGGGAATCTTTCTGTCCTAGAACCTTCATTGTCTGTTTTGTATTTTAAAATAAATGTCTAGTTGGATGTTGATCTAAAATCTCTAACAAGTAATGTGCTTTGGCTAAACTCATGCTTAGCCCTTTAAAGTGTAGCCAGCACTTTCAATGTGGTGTCACGTGTATAGTACTTTCTGTGAACATTCTAGAGGGGCATGTTACAATCCCCACCTTTAGGTGAGGGCGCTGAGGTGCACAGCATATGGTTTCTCTGATGTTGCACATTTTGTGTGTGAGAAGGCTGAGTCTCAACCCTCAGCCATTCACAGGTTCTCCTCCTCAGACTGATTTCACATGAAAAGCTGAGTCAAGGCATCTGGGCCTGAAGGGAGAGGAGGGAAGTCTGAGTGTCCTTTGGCTGGTCATCTGTCACTTAAGCTCTCTAAATGTGACATACTCACAGCCTTTCACACACATGCACACACACACACACACACTAAGAAGAAAAGGGTAAAATAATGTCTTAGTACCACTAAACCTGGTTGAAAGTGAAAGTCGCTGGGTTGTGTCCGACAATTTGCAACCCCATGGACTATACAGTCCATGGAATTCTCCAGGCCAGAATACTAGAGTGGGTAGCCTTTCCTTTCTCCAGGGGATCTTCCTAACCCAGGGATCAAACTCAGGTCTCTAGCATTGCAGGCAGAGTCTTTGCTAGCTGAGCCACCAGAGAAGTCCAAGAATACTGGAGTGGGTAGCATATCCCTTCTTCAATGGAGCTTCCGGACCCAGGAATTGAACCGGGGTCTCCTGCACTGCAAGTGGATTCTTTACCAACTGAGCTATCTGGGAACCTGGCTAGATTCTTTAAAAAGAAAAAAAAAAGCTAACAAAAGTACGTTGTTCTTCTATTTCAGATTTTATACTCCCTTGAGATGATTTTATCCTGCTGAAAGCCTCTTTATTCTTGATGTCTTTGTCATGTTTGTTTTTTGTACTTATAGCAATTCATATACCCTTGTAGGACATTTTATACAGGGGATAAATGCTAAGACATAATATTGAGTAACTATTCGAATCCCCGCCTGAGAGGTGTATTATTGCCTCCACTATAATCACAGAATGTGGAAGTAGCTTGCGCAAGGTCAAATAATGACTCAGTGAAACAGCCAGAAACAAAATTATCCCTACCCTCCACCCCCATTTCTTGCTAAAACGCATTTTTCATAAAGAAGTTATGAAGCATTTGCAATTCTGTGCCAAATCAGTATTCATGGTTGTCGTATTCCCATCTTTTTTGCAGTTTCTATTTTCCAACTTCCAAATAAAGATAAGAGGAATATTTTGCCGAGATTCAGGCTTTTTTTTTTTTCCTTCAAATATCTTTAGCAAAAGGATGACTTCAGATGTGATGAAAAGTGAACTTCAGGTCCTCTACCAGCTGTTGAATCACTTTTGCAAAATGCCTCAAAATGCTTTTCAATTACCCTGTGACTAACTGACAAGTTGGGGTCCAATGAAACCCTGAAAGACTCCGTGTGTGTGTGTGTGTGTGTGTGTGTGTGTGTGAGAGAGAGAGAGAGAGAGAGAGAGGCCGGAGGGAGGGAACGAGATAGTCCACCATTCTTATTTGGCTTTGGGACATGCTTATCTATCTTCTTCAAGTATTGTATGTGACTTGTGGGTGTCAAACAAATTATATTTAAATAAATATTATTTCAACCCTCACAACATAATATAGTGAGAAACATCCTGGATGTTACAAAGCAAAATTCAGAGTGGCTGCTGCGCTCACCTTCCAAGCAAAATCAACAATGGACAAGAAATCCTGTGAGGTGAGTAAGAATATAAAAATTCTCATCCATCAGACAACAGCACAAGAAGACAGAGGTCAGCACGAAATGAAAAAGCAATGTTCATCAAACTGATTGATAGGTGTGGTTATTTTAAAACACTGTGGGATAATTCTTGTATTTAATGAATACAACTTAGACAGCATATTAAAAAGCAGAGACAAGACTTTGCCAACAAAGGTCCATCTAGTCAAGGCTACGGTTTTTCCAGTGGTCATGTATGGATGTGAGAGTTGGACTATAAAGAAAGCTGAGCACCAAAGAATTGATGCTTTTGAACTATGATGTTGGAGAAGACTCTTGAGAGTCCCTTGGACTGCAAGGAGATCCAACCAGTCCATCCTAAAGGAGATCAGTCCTGGGTGTTCATTGGAAGAACTGATGTTGAAGCTGAAACTCCAATACTTTGACCACCTGATGTGAAGAGCTGACTCATTTGAAAAGACCCTGATGCTGGGAAAGACTGAGGGCAGGAGGAGAAGGGGACAACAGAGGATGAGATGGTTGGATGGCATCACCGACTCAATAGAGAGGAGTTTGAGCAAGCTCCAGGAGTTGAGGATGGACAGGGAGGCCTGGCGTGTTGCAGTCCATGGGGTTGCAAAGAGTCAGACACGACTGAGAGACTGAACAGAGCTGAACTGAATAAGAACTGCATATAGATTGCATCACCAACTCAATGAATGTGAATCTGAGCAAACTCCAGGAGATGATCAAGGACAGGGAAGCTTGGCATGCTGCAGTCCATGGGGTTGCAAAGAGTTGGTCTATGACTTAGTGACTGAACAACAACAACAAGAACTCCTTCCGCAGTAATAGCAGTACATCCCGTAGTATATTCGATTTCAAAGCACTTTCAAAGGTGCATCCAAGACTGTGGCAAGAGCTGGGCTCTCCTGGGTCTCCCCAGTTAGCTACCAGTTCCTGTGCTTGCCTTTCACATCCCTGAGGACCAGCCTGACTTTGGCCCTTCATAGGCTTGGCTCCTTCATCCCTGAGGGCAGAGAAACTCTGGTATCTCAGGATCTTATGGAGAGCAGATGATGGAGATGGGTGTGCAGGGGGCATTGGGAAGGCCCCGGATTCTCCAGGCCTGAGGGAGGGCAGTGTTCACATCTCCAACTTGCAGATAAGGAAACTGAGGTTCGGAATGTTTAAGGGACGTAACTGGGGGCAGAAAACACACACACACAGAGGAGAGAATCTGCGTTTTCTGTTTCCTCTTTGAATACTTTTCCAATGTTTACAGCATTCATATTAAGTAGTGTCTTAGATTCAGTGCCATTTTCCCCAATATCATTTGGGATGACAAGAGAGCATTCTTAAGAGAGGAAGGGAAAATTAGCTCCCCAAACTTACTTTAAAAGGCAGCCAGTGGTGGGAGGCAATGGGTTTGGGGCTTAATGCTCTGGTTTCTGGTACCAGGATGCACTCAACAGGGTTGTGTCCCACATAAGTCCAACAATCCTTTCTTTTCCCTTGTTTGCCTTTTTTCTTGGTAAAAATGGGTCAGTCTATCTTACTCCCAGAGGTATGGTGCACTTGTAAGATTATTCACTCAGGAATTCTAACATTTATTGTGTGCACGTCCACATAAAGAGTTTTCAAAGGGTTGTGTCTGACATTTATCCTCAGGATCCAGGACTTGTGTGCCTGGACACACACACACACACACACACACACACACAAATACACACAGGAACACATACGCACACACAGGGAGACAAATGTACTTATGAGTCAAAGTAAAGTATCAGAAAAGATTCATGGCCACCTGAATTCATGCCATCTACATTTGTTGTTGCTGTTCAATCACTAAGTTGCATCCAATTCTGCGACCCCATGGACTGCAGCACGCCAGGCTCCTCTATCCTCCATGACTGTGTTTAGTTTTCATTCTGTGTGTAGACCTTATTTGCTGCTCTTCATTTATGTAACAGTTGTGAGAAAGTAAATGCATCTACACTCCAGAATGATGGGGGAGAATGTCTATCTGTGTCCAGTCCGGTTTTGGGTGCTGAGAATGCAGCGGACAAGCTGGACAGGACCTCTCTCCTTGTGGGGCTGAAACAGATGTGCATCAGAGGAGAAAGACAGCAATGCCCAGGGAGAGAGATGATGGATGAGGATGAAGACAAAGTGGTGAGAGTCGAGGGCCTTGGCTGCCTTCTCTAGATCAGGACCTTCTCTAGGTCAGGTTAGGCTCTTTCAAGCTCTCATTCAAGAATGGGGAGGTGTTAGCCATGCAAGAATCTGGTGGAGATGATCCTAGGTGGAGGGAACAGCTAATGTTAAGGCCCAGAGGGAGGGACCAGCTCGTCACATGGGAGGAACATCAGAGAGGCCAGTGTCCAGAGTCGCTGTTACAGAGGAGCTTCTGGGGACAGGGAGGGCCCCATCACTGGGTAAGGGTTGCATTTGGCTGCATGTAAAGATACCATCCACAGGGGCTGGATCTAACAGGGGTTTGTTTTCCACAACAGTCTGGAGGCAGAGTCAGCTGCTCTGTAAAGCCTCCTCAGAATCTCAAAGCCCCACCTCCATCCGTCTTCCTGCTCTGCCACCTCTTGCATATGGCTTATATGCCTTTGGTTGCCTCATGGGTGCAGTACAATCACTCTGGCGTCTACCTTCTGTATGAATTCAAGGCCATCTGAACAATGAAGTCAACAGGAAGAAGAGTGGTCCTCATATCAAAAATGTAGAAACTTCCCCAGAAAATCCCAGTCAACTTCCACTTGTATTTCAATGGGCGGAACTGTCTCTTGGCCATTCCTAGCTGCAAGGGAAATAGGGCTATTTTTTTTCAAGCTCGATTCCTTAAATAACAGTATTTTCTGCAGTAAAATGCAAGGGATTAGGCAGATACTCTCATCATAATGAATAGTCTGGATTCTCCTTTGGATGGGAAGGTCTCTGTGGGTAGGTGGGCGACTCAGGAGTTCAGGTTCTACGTGTAAAACCAGGCACAGCTGCTACACCAGAAGGTCTTGATCAGTGTAGTCCCAAAACAGGCCTCAGGCAAGTATATGGATACTCTCAGTCCTCATTGCAGCCCAGTGGGGACCAGAGCCTCCAGGGCCCCTGGGTAGTTAATTCCTTCCTCAGAAGGTTCCTTACCTCCAGAGTTCCTTGCAATACCATGGGTCATTGAATCTAAACTGCCATCACTCTTAACATATGACTTTATGCGCCACTAAGGGGAAAAAAGCCATACCAAAATCAGATTGATTATATTCTTTGCAGCCAAAGATGGAGAAGCTCTATACAATCAGCAAAAACAAGACCAAGAATCAACTGTGGCTCAGATGATGAACTCCTTATCACAAAATCCACACTTAAATTGAAGAAAGTAGGGAAAACCACTAGACCATTCAGGTATGACCTCAATCAAATCCCTTACAATTACATAGTGGAAGTTACAAATAGATCCAAGGGATTAGATCTGATAGACAGTGCCTAAAAACTATGGACATAGGTCCGTGACGTTGTACAGGAGGCAGGGATCAATACCTCCCCAAGAAAAAGAAATGCAAGGCAAAATGGTTGTCTGAGGAGGCCTTACAAATAACTGAGAAAAGAAGAGAAGCAAAAGGAAAAGGAAAGATATATCCATCTGAATGCAGAGTTCCATAGAATAGCAAAGAGAGATAAGAAAGCCTTCCTCAGGGATCAATGCAAAGAAATAGAGGAAAACAATAAAATGAGAAAGACTAGAGATCGCTTCAAGAAAATTAAACATACCAAGGGAACATTTCATGTAAAAATGGACATAATAAAGGACAGAAATAGTATGGACCTAACAGAAGCAGAAGATATTAAGAAGTGGCAAGAATACACAGAAAAACTATACAAAAAAGGGCTTAATGACCCAGACAACCACGATGGTGCGATCACTCACCTAGAGCCAGACATCCTGGAATGTGAAGACAAGTGAGGCTTAAGAAATATCACTAGGAACAAAGCTAATGGACGTGATGGAATTCCAGCTGAGCTAGTTCAAATCCTAAAAGATGATGCTGTGAAAGTTCTGCACTCAATATGCCAGCAAATTTAGAAAACTCAGCAGCAGCCACAGGACTGGAAAAGGTCAGTTTTCATTCCAATCCCAAAGAAAAGCAATGCCAAAGAATGTTCAAACTACTGCACAGTTGCATTCATCTCACATTCCAGCAAAGTAACGTTCAAAATTCTCCAAGCGAGGCTTGAACAGTACATGAACCAAGACCTTCCAGATGTTCAATCTGGATTTAGAAATGGCAGAGGAACCAGAGATCAAATTGCAATATCCACTGGATCATCGAAAAAGCAAGAGAGTCCCAGAAAACATCTACTTCTGCTTTATAGACTATGCCAAAGCCTTCAACCATGTGGATCACAGCAAACTGTGGAACATTCTTAAAGAGATGGGAATACCTGACCACCTTACCTGCCTCCTGAAAAATCTGTATGCAGGTCCAGAAGCAACAGCTAGAACTGGACATGGGACAACAGACTGGTTCCAAATTGGGAAAGGAGTATGTCGAGGCTGTATATTGTCACCCTGCTTATTTAACTTCTATGCAGAGTACATCATGTGAAATACTGGGATCGATGAAGTACAGCTGGAATCAAGATTGCTGGGAGAAATATCAATAACCTTAAATATGATACCACCCTTACAGCAGAAAGGGAACAGAAACTAAAGAGCCTCTTGATTAAAGTGGAAAAGGAGAGTGGAAAAGTTGGCTTAAAATTCAGCATTCAAAGAACTGATCATGGCATCCTGTCCCATCACATCAAGGCAAATAGATGGGGAAACAATGGAAACAGTGATAGGTTTTATTTTCTTGGGCTCCAAAATCACTCCAGATGGTGACTGCAGCCACAAAATTAAAAAATAAAAGATGCTTACTCCTTGGAAGAAAAGCTATGACCAACCTAGACAGCATATTCAAAAGCAGAGACATTACTTTGCCAACAAAGGTCTATCTAGTAAAAACTATGGTTTTCCCAGTAGTCATGTATGGATGTGAGAGTTGGACCATAAAGAAAGCTGCATGCCAAAGAACTGATGGTTTTGAACTGAGGTGTTGGAAAAAACTCTTGAGAGTTCCTGGTTGCAAGGAGATCCAACCAGTCCATCCTAAAGGATATCAGTCCTGAATACTCATTGGAATGACTGATGCTGAAGCTCCAATACTTTGGCCACTTGATACAAAGAACTGACTCACTGGAAAAGACCCTGATGCTGGGAAAGATTGAAAGCAAAAGGAAAAAGAGGTGGCAGAGGATGATGCTTAAATAGCATCACTGACTCAATGGACATGAGTTTGAGCAGGTTCCGGGAGTTGGTGATAGACAGGCAAGCTTGGCATGCTGCAGTCCATAGGGTTGCAAAGAGTCAGACATGACTGAGTGACTGAATTGACTGACTGAAGGGGAAAAAATGAGTCCAGTTAAACTATAACATAGTGTTTTCTAACCCAGAATTTTTTTCCTGTACTTAGAAATGGTTCTTTTAGATTTAAGTTTTTAACCATATAGCACTCATGAAAATTATTCATACAATTAATTTGGTTACATGTCCTTCAAGTGTCTATTTAGAATCCAGATCGTCAGTGTCTGTGTATTCCTATGTTCTATCAATAGTGTTAGTGATGGAGCATCTCTTAAAAGTGTCCCACTATTGATTTCAGATTTTCTTCTAAGCTGCTGACACCTGTCTGCAAGTTTGGATATGGATGCAAGACAATGACAACTTTATCATCACTGCTGCCTGGCCAACAGCTCTCTTACTGAAATGGGGGGATAGTTCCAGATCTACCTGTAGTGTGAGCATTTCTACACGTGCCCTGAAGCAAAGAGCTGGGCAGCACTGGGTGAGACCTCCGGTTAGGGAGGCTGAGGGAGCAGTGGAATGTGAGTCTGGTGCTTAGTGGAGGGACAGGTGTAGAAACATGGGTTTGCAGATTTGTGACCCACAAGCACACAGATGATAATGGGCCTCATGGACCAGGGAACCCAAGGCAAGGCGGAGAAAAGGGTTGGTGTTGAGCCTTGGGATTCTCAAGTGTTTAGAAACCTACAAGAGGAGCCAACCAACACCACTGAGAGTTAGCAGCAGGTATCCAGTCCAAACCCTGGATATCAAGGCAGAGATAGTGAAGCCTGATGTCAGTTAATGAAGAGGGGCACAGTCAGCGAGGTCAAGTGCTGCCCAGAAGTCAATGAGGATGGGAGCTGAAGAGTAACCACTGGACTGGGCAGCAGAGAGGACATGAGTGACGTTGATAAACAGACCTTCCTGGTGGGTGGCAGCCTCTGTGGAGCTGGATGACAAACAGATGGATTGCACTGGGTTGCGGAGAGTGGGTGAGGTGGTCTTCAAGCAGCTGTGCTGTCAAAGCTAGATGTATGGCCAAGAGAGGCTGTGGTGTTTCCATTTCAAAACGACACTGGACATGTGTGGACACTAATTTAGTACAGTGGGATTGACTTGCAGGGGAGGATACGAGTCGTGGCAAAGTGCTTGAGAAGGTGAGGACGCGAGCCAGGGTACAAGACCAACTCAGCTTTGGCAGAATCAAGACCCATTGCAAAGCCATCATCTGGGCACAAACGCACAACCTTCCAAAACCTTTATCCAAGTTTCCAGGCTTCACAGCACAGCCTCGTCTTCTCTCAGGGGTGGGGGACACCCCCGAATGTCCTGTTTCTAGCAGCTTTTCAATAAATCCTGCAGCCATGAAATTAAAAGAAGCTTACTCCTTGGAAGAAAAGTTATGACCAACCTAGACAGCATATTAAAAAGCAGAGACATTACTTTGCCAACAAAAGTCCCTCTAGTCAAGGCTATGGTTTTTCCAGTAGTCATGTATGGATGTGAGAGTTAGACTATAGAGAAAGCTGAGCACCTAAAAATTGATGCTTTTGAACTGCGGTGTTGGAGAAGACTCTTCAGAGTTCCTTGAACTGCAAAGAGATCCAACCAGTCCATCCTTAAAGGAAATCAGCCCTGAATATTCACTGGAAGGACTGCTGCTGATGCTGGAACTCCAATACTTTGGCCCCCTGATGGGAAGAACTGACTCATTTGAAAAGACCCTGATACTGAGAAAGACTGAAGGCAGGAGAAGGGGACGACAGAGGATGAGGCGGTTGGACGGCATCACCGACTCAACGGACATGAATTTGAGAAACTCTGGGAGTTGGTGATGGACAGGGAAGCCTGGAGTGCTGCAGTCCATGGGGTCGCAACGAGTTGGACACGGCTGAGTGACTGAACTGAACTTCAATAAATTCGGGCTATTCTCGGGCCCCTGGTCGGTCCCCGCTGGTGTCTCATTTCCTAACTGCGGCTCCAGATGTGAGCTGGACGACGTGGCAGACGGGCCGGTTCCCCGACGACGACACGCACCACCAGCCTGGGCGCCCAGCTCTGGAGGCTCAGCTTCCCCACCACGGTCACAGTCCTTCTGGCGGGTTGGCGGACCACCGCCCACGTGGGTGACACCCTCCCGCTGGACTACGCTCACCCAGTTTCCCGCTCCTGCCTCGCCAGCACCGCCAGCGTCTGCCGACACCCAGCCCTCCCCGCGCCCCCTTCTGCCTCCTCAGCTTCAAGCCTTGGCGTCCTACGTGGCGCTGCGGACTGCGCATACTCAGTCTACGGGGCGCGCGCGCGGCGGCAGGAGGGGGCGGGGCTGGGCTAGGCGAGCGCGGTGACCCCACTGCGCAGCCGCGGGTGGGCGGGACTGTGCCACGTCGGCGCGCGCCGGCCGCGCCCCCTCCCGGCGGCCGCGGTCAGCTAGCCTGTGCGCGATCCCGGAGCGCAACGCGCGCGCCTCTCGCTGTCGGCGCGCTTCGCTGTCGGCGCGCTTCCCTCCCGGCCGCTCGAGCCCGCCGCTGCCTAGGTCCGTCCGAAACCGGCTTCGCACCATGTCTTCGCCTCCCGAGGGGAAGCTGGAGACGAAAGCTGGACATCCGCCCGCCGGTACGGACGCATTCCCACTTTCTCTCCTCTCGCGGGTCCGGAGGGCGGGCTCGAACCCGCGGGCATGGGGCGCGGGGCACGCGGGGCGCCGGGCGGGGAGGTAGCGGCCCGCCGGTCCGCTCGTGCGGTCTGAGGTAGACTCAGCCCCGCGCGGGCGACACCTGTTTTCTTTACGCGAAAACATCGCAAGTCCGTGGGAGTTGCGTGCAGATTAGACTGACTTGAAGGAAGCCCAGCCGAACAATGTGTCCCCAAAAGTTTGTGCGGCGAATGCTTCCTTAGAATGCACAGATGCTTTAGGAAGGAAAACGAGGAGCCGAAACAATGACAAATCACAGAGTTCTCAGCGTCTTGGCGATGATTAATTGTAAGCTGACAGCATTACAAAAAAGAACCAAAGGAGTGGAAATCTTTTTTTTTTTTTTTTTTTTCGTTAACCACTCAATATGACTTTTTTTCCGTCCTCCAGTTTCTTTCTCATTCTGCTTTTCCTCAAAAGTGGTTTTGTTTTGGTTTTTTGTTTTGTTTTGCTTTTTGCTTCTGTACATCCTAAACTTCTGAGACAAGGAAGTTGAATGCTGGAGTCTTTTTCTTCGAAAATGAGACTCTGAGCAGCCTTTATTTTCATATCGTCTCCTCCCTCTTTTGAGCACAGTTCCTGTTTGCTCTTTCGAATCTGCCCAAACTGGTCGATTGCTTTTTTTTTCACCTCTCTTTTGAAATGACCATCAATCCATATGGAAGGGCACTGAGGGAATCAGAGGTGACTGACTCCCAGTGGCTTCGGCGTGTGGGCTTTTTAGGGTCTTCATTCCACACGTCAGTGAAGAGAGTATCAATTCTGTCTGCTAGTAACAGAGGCCTGAGCCAAACATGGCTGCTTTCTGTGGAACATTTATGCCATCTTCTTGTTGAAGGAAAGATTTCCCCAATTTCTGCCTGCCACCCCCACCATAGGGCACTAATTCTTTGTCTCCACGGTGAATATAGCAGTTCCTTAACATATGTTGCATTCCAGTGTAGGTCATACTTTTCATTCGTGAAACAAGCTCTCAACAGCAAGACAGGCACCAGGAAAGAAAAATGGCTAACCGATGCATGGCGGGGAGGGAGTGAGAGGCATGGGATTTTAGAAAACATTTCCACTGTAATGGAAAATAGACTTTGGGGGCCTCTGTGTGGAATTAGTTTTAAGTTAAAAAAGAACTTCAAAGTGTTTCATGATAACTCTGGCCTATAAGTCCTACCAACTGCGGGTTCATGCCCAGCTGCCTGATGACCTGGGCAGCCAGGCAGGAGGGAACACCTTCGTTTACACTGGTGACCCTCAGCCACGCAGCCACAGTCTGCCTGGGGCTCCCCTGTCCCCAGGGGGTGAGTAGCAGTAGAATGTCCGTGTTGGGATGATACCAAAGCAAAGTGGCAGTAATTGCATACAGAGACAGCCATATGGAGATCTTTAAGATTGGAGGAATAAACTGTCACTATTAACTCCCTGGGAGAAATTTTATGAAGGACTCAGTTTTCTCTGAATTGTAAACAGCTAGGCTGTGTGAATCACGAATTAAGTATCTTGTTTGTGTCCAAGGAGAAGGGAGCCAGTGTATTTGTGCTGGCATAGCGGTGAACTTGAGTTCTGAGTTTGAGGCTGGTCACTTCTCTAGGGCTCGGTTTTCGTAATCCGTGAAATGGGAGGTTTGTGCCAGATGGTCCCTGAGGAAGTAGCAGGGCAGAGCTGCCTTTCTGTGCTTAATGTCACCATCTATAGGATTGGAGCCCAGGGACAGTCAGTGCCTCAGGTAAACTCCTCCAGTGACTTCAGGGCAGGGACTTCTTAAGGCTTTGAGACCCCAGTCCAGCAGGAGCCACTAAGGAAGCCATCACTGTCATCCTGGCTTTCGCAAGGGTGGTCACACTTGGCCAGAGCTGGAGGAAGGGCCTGGCATCCTGGCCCAGGGGTGCAGGTTAGAAAGAGACCTTTCGGCAGTTGCAGTGTCTAGCCTCTCAGTTAGTACTGCACAGAGACCTCTGCATGGAAGCCTTTCCTGGCAGAAAGGTCTGGGTAGTCTTGTTTACTCCAGCATGACCAGAACAGACAGTTCTGCAGAGTAGATGTTAAAAGAAAAAAAAGCATCTACTATAATAAAGGGTAATCATCACGGATAGCCCAGAACCCAGTTCCTAAGTCAAAATAACAGCCTTGCAAGTTGGCAACACTTTGATTAAGTGCTTAAGTTGCATGATAAAATCTTGTGCATAAGTCTGCAGTCGAAAACAATAAAATTCTCCTCTGTGACTCTCTTCATGTTTTGTGTTTTCTCATTATTGTTCTCTGAACCAGGTACATTTCTCTGCACCCCAAAACCTCTACCTGTGTGCCTGTGCCCCTTGGTTCTGGGCCTGGGTCCCATTGATGAGCAGGGACTGGCCCTGTGATACCTAATAAATAGCTTGTGAGTTTCTCCAGATCTTCTTACTGCCTCTCACTTCCTCCCTGGCACGCAAGGCCCACAACTTCCCTCCACTGCTGAGCTGTCTCCAGTGTGTCCTGGTGGTGCAGGCGGGACTCTCAGCCAGCTTAGGCAGCAGCAGCATCATGGAAATCGTAACTCATATTTGTCGAGTGTTACAGAGCGTGGGGGTGCTTCCCGGGTGGCACTAATGGTAAAGAACCCGCCTACTAGTGAAGGAGATGTAAGAGATGCAGGTTCCATCCCTGGGTCGGGAAGATCCCCTGGAGGAGGGTATGACAACCCACTCCTGTACTCTTGCCTGGAGAATCCCATGGATGGAGGAGCCTGGCAAGCTGTGGTCCAGAGGGGTGCAAAGAGTCGGACAGGACTAAGTAACTTAGTATGTGTGCATGCTTAGGATGTGGGGTATAGGGGAGAAAAATCACTTTCCCTTTATTCTTCTAGGTTTCTGGCTGAGATCTCCCTTATGATAAAGAACAGGCTAATAAAGAAAAAGAAGCAGTTCAATAACATATATCTCTCCTGTATGCATAGGAGATGCTCAAGAAAAATGAGTGACTCCCAAGCCCCACCTTAAATACTAATGATAAAACATGCCCTAAAACATGCCCTGGAGAGGAGGTTCCCCTTGTGGGAGGGAGCCAGGAAATGCCTGCTAAGCCAGGCGAAGTTCGTTATGCAGAGTAGGATTCTCCTGTGACTTAGTCATCTTTCTCTTCCTGTTACAGAGAAAAAGAGATACTTACACGTGGCGATCTCCCTTATGAGTGTAAAAGTTCCCAGCAAGGGTGACTTCTCTGTATCCAGCTTTTCCTTGTGTGCTGTTTCTTAATCAACTCAAAATCATACTTGCCCAAGAGGCAGGTTTTGGGGGTGGCAGCCTGCTCCCCTTCACCAGTCAGTTCTAAGTGCTTGGCACTAATGAACAGTCACCTTGCAGTTGGGATCAAGGGGACAATGCCGTTTTTAAACCTGGCCAATCCCTCTGGAGTGTTGATGACACCCCCAAGTCAGTGACTTCAGGGGGCTCCCCTGGGTGGAGGCGGGGGGGGGGGCTTTGCCTCCTGGAACCTCAGCTGCTGCTGCTGAACCTCAGCAGCCCTTCTCAGAGGGGCTCCATTTTTCACCAGGTCCTCCTCCTGGGACGTGAGGTTAATGAGGCTCCTAAAGAGCCTCGGAGGAAGGGGACTGTGTGCGTAAACACAGAGTCCACCCACTGAGTGCTGGTGGGCACTGCCTGGCATCCTGTGATGTGCTGGTGGCTGGGTCCTCTGTAAAAGTAGCCAAGTCTTCATGATTTGAGAGCTCGCCGCTGCTCTCGGCGACCAAGTATTTGTGGAGAAATGAGATGAGACTGCCACTTTTCTGGGAATTCTTGTAAATAACAGATGAACCGAGTGAGTGAAGTTTTGTTTCATCTAATAGCAGAACTTTGATCCCCAGCAGAAGGGGGGACTCGGTGACAAGCCACACTGTGACTCACTCCTGCCGGTTTCCGTGAGTTTCTGGCAGTGGTGGGAATAACATCTCTTCATAACATACGTTTTGCCAGCCCTGGTCCCCTCCCATTTCCCCAGGGGACGCAAACCGTATGTCAGGAAAGTTCTCATAAATCTAATACGTGATGGCTTGAAGTGTTACTAATCTTATGTGTGGTTTCCTTTCAAGAGTAGACTTTATGTCCCTTCTAGAACTGAGTCAAATGGAAATACAAACATGATTCTATTCATTATAGTGGAAAAAAGACCATTTTGTATTTCTTTAGTAACTTCAAAATAATTCCATTCTCTGGTCTACTGATCATTCAGGATGCATTTAAAAGTTTGTGGGTGACACTTCCCCCTGAATTACCTCTCTTTGGAGGTTTCGTATTATCCAGGCCACTCTGTTGCTAGAAAGGCAAGACTGATTCGGTTTTTATTGTATCAGCCATGAAATCAAAGGTGTGCTAATCATGACCCCCAGTGTGCTCAACCCAGTCACACTGATCAGCGCTTGAAGATACAGGACAGAGGTGTCTGCCTTTGCTCCTGTGTGAGTGTGCTCAGTCGCTAAGTCATGTCCCATGTCCGACTGTTTCGACCCCATGGACTGTAACCGCCAGGCTCCTCTGTCTATGGAGTTTCCTAGGCAAGAATACTAGAGTGGGTTGCCATTTCTTCCTTCAGGAGATCTTCCCAACCCAGGGATAGAACCCGCATCTCTTATGTCTCCTGCAATGGCAGGCAGGTTTTTTTGTTTGTTTTTTTTTTTTTTCACCACTAGCGCCAGCTGGGAAGCCCACCTTTGCTCCTGAGATGCCAAGAAAAAAGAGAGACCCTTTTAGTTACAGCATTTTTTTTTTTTTGGTTTCAAGGGCTTCCAGTTAGGGTGGACCAGGCACTTCTACATTTTTAAGATTTCCCCTCTGTGCTCTGAGACTTTGGCTGACACATGCCTCCTCCCCTTCACAGTTCTGTGAGTGTCCTATTCATTTCAGAAGATGCCTGTGCACTCTTACTTGGTCTTGTGAATGGCCTCCCCTTCCCAGCTTCATAGAGTCTTTTGTTTGTATAGGGACTATCCACTTTTGTATTAGGTCCTGTATTAGTTACAGTTATATCAGCTGTATTACATTGTATTCACTGTTGTAACAGACAGCCCCAAATCGCAGTGGCTGAACAAGTCAAAGTTTGCTTCTCTCCCAGGAGGCCCTCCAACCCGGGGAAAAGGCAGAGGGCGCGGCCTCTCCTGTCCAGCGTGTGGACTCCTTGGAGGGGACTGAGTGCAGGCCGAGGTGTGGGGGCCTGGAGGTGCCACCTGTAAGTGCCAGGTGTCACTGTGTTAGTTTCCCATGGCTGCTGTAGCAAAGGACGATAAACTTTGTTGTTTAAAACAACACCGCTCTATCGTGTTACAGTTCTAGAGGTGAGAAGTCCAAAATGAGTCTCACTGGGCAGACGTCAAAGCATTCGCAGGGCTGGTTCATCTGGCGGTTCCAAGGGAGAATCCCGTTTCTGCCGCTTCCACTTTCCAGACGCCCCCACGCTCCTGGGTGCACGACCCCTTCCTCCACCCGCAAGAGTTGGTCCAGCCTTCCTCACAGTAGGCATGCTGATGCTCCTGTGTCCCTGTCTCACATTTCAGGTTCCCCTTGTGAACACAGTTGCCCAGCCATGTAATCTAGAATAGCTTTCTTATTTTGAGGTCAGCTGATTAACAACCTCAGTACCATCTGAAACTTTTAATTCCTCCTTGCCAAGCGTATTCACAGGTAGGGGACTAGAGTGTGACCAGCTTGGTGGGAGGGGGGCACTACCCTGCTTACCGTAGTCTATTTTCCCTGGAATCAGCCGTGACCCAGGTAAATGGCCCCACTCTCACTGCAGGGGAGACTGGGGTTGTGGTCAGTGAACACCGTCAGGCTGCCTGTCCCTGAGAACCTCCAGGCAGGGATCTTGCTCTTCCCTGGGCTTTCTGAAACCAACCTCCCTGAACTCAAGAGTTTCCCCTGCATCTGCCTCTCCCACTCCTCAGCTTTGGACCAGCCACTGTCTGGCAGGTCTTGGCCCCATCACCACACAAGCTGAGCACCAAAGAATTGATGCTTTTGAACTGTGGCCCTGGAGAAGACTCTTGAGAGTCCCTTGGACTGCAAGAAGATCCAACCAGTCCATCCTAAAGGAAATCAACCCTGAATATTCATCGGAAGGACTGAAGCCGAAGCTCTAATACTTTGGCCACCTGATGGGAAGAGCTGACTTCCTGGAAAAGACCCTGATGGAGGCCACGAGTTGAAGTAGCCAACAGAGGATGAGATGGTTGGATGGCATCACCGACTCAGTGGACATGAGTTTGAGCCAACTCCAGGAGATAGTGAAGGATGGGAGCCTGGTGTGTCGCAATCCATGGCGCCATAGAGTCGGATAGGATTGAGCAACTGAACAACGAGCAGGCACTCTGACCTCTGGGTCACAGCCGCAGGGGGATGGGGCCCACACTGCGTGGAAGACCGCCGGCCTCTCTAGTCCCAGCCTTCACCCTGCCTCCTGAGAGCGATCGAGGTTCCTCCATGTCAGTTAAGGGCCTTCCCACCCTAACACCTTTCGCCTCTGAGTGGAGAATAGCAGTTTCCCTTCTTTCATCCTCTGTTTTCTCAGAGAGGAAGCCATCAGGGGTGCAAGTTCAGCAATTTATCGGGGACTCATTTTTTCAGGCAAGCATCACCCGTTGTGGAAAGCCCCTGTGGGGACTGACTGAACGTGGCCGCGGGGCTAGGGAGCTCCGGGGGTCCCCTTAACTCAGAGCCGCTGCCCCTCTTTCCCCCACTCCTTGCGGCGCCCCCCTCGCTCAGGACCCCAGCCTCCCCGATGGCCGTGGCTTCTTAGCTGGCTGAGGGCCCCTCTCCCGGCGCGGCCCCTCCTCTTCGCGGAGGATGACTGCCTCCCTGTGCCTTGGCCCCACCCACTGTCCCCATCCCAGGGCCGACCGGTCTCGTGCCCACTTCGCTTTCCGGCCACAGCACTGCTCTTCCTGGGAGGATTTCATTCACCCCTGATCTGCACCTTGGGCGTCTCCGTTTTGCTTGCCTTTTGTTCTCACTGGAACAGTTCTCAGAGCCTTTCCTGGCTTCTTTTAGGTGGGTTTGCTTTCCTTTGAATCACATTTCAGTAGCACTTACCAGCAAGAGCAAAGGGAAGCCTCTGCTCGGGGGTCCTGCCCTGCTGTTACCGGGGCTGGCCCCTCCCTGGCTCCAGGTTCTCCTATATCAAGCCCGCTGTGGACACCCTCCTCTTCACCCTGCCTGGCCTGCAGCTGTGGGTCTTCCTGGCCTGCTGAGGGGATGGAGCTGTCTGTTGGGGACCCTTTCACATTCGGGCACCCCTGCACCTCGGGGGCTGCCCCACCCCAGGGCGGCACCGTCATCAGTTGCTTCCTCTTGCTTCCTCCTCTGACAAAGGCCGAGTTGGAGGCTGTTTTCCCCGCCCACTTTGCTCTGTGGGCAGGAAAAGCTGCTTCACAGAGAGCTTTCCACATCAAATGCACTTTCTTCCTGGGCAGGTTGGGCCTAGAACCTTCCGGCAGGCATCTCTCTGAGGAGCAATGATGCTCTGTTTCCTGGAATGTTCAAGGAGGAAAAGGCCTGTGGGGTGAGATTAAGGGCACCAGCTGCCGGGGGCAAAAGCTTCCTTGCTGTGGCTTCCCCTCCTCCTGGGGTTGGGGATGGGGTCTGCACCATAGGGTTAGGGTGAGGTGGGTGGGGGTGGTAACTGGCCAGTAGTTAGAACAAGGCCTGGCATGTGGCCATCCAGTAGGAAGGGTTATCCAGGGTCCTCGGCTCTGCAAAAGCTTCCTTAGGTGGTGATGGGCTGAGGACAGTCCTGGAGGTGGTCAGCTGCTGGGGTGGGGAGTCTCTCACCATGGAGGGCTCATGGCTCACTCAACAATCCGCTGTGCAGATCCTGCCACCCTCACTTCACACAGAGGAAACTGGGGAGGAGGTGAAAAGCCACCAAGGCGCTCTGAGTGGCGGATGCTCAGTGTTAGAACCCACTTAATAACAAACCTAGACAGTATATTAAAAAGCAGAGATGTTACTTTGCCAGCAAAGTCAAAACTATAGTTTTTCCAGTAGTCATGTATGGATGTCAGAGTTGGACCATAAAGAAAGCTAAGTGCTGAAGAATTGATGCTTTTGAACTGTTGTGTTGGAGAAGACTCTTGAGAGTCCCTTGGACTACAAAGAAATCCAACCAGTCCATCTTAAAGGCTGGGTGTTCACTGGAAGGACTGATGTTGAAACAAACACCAATCCTTTGGCCACCTGATAAGAGGAACTGACTCCTTAGAAAAAACCTTGATGCTGGGAAAGATTGAAGGCAGGAAGAGAAGGGGATGACAGAGGATGAGATGGTTGGATGGCATCACCAGCTGGATTGACATGAGTTTAAGCAAGCTCCAGGAGTTGGTAACGGACAGGAAAGCCTGGTGTGCTGTAGTCCATGGGGTTGCAAAGAGTCAAACACGACTGAGCAGCTGAACTGAATGAGAGTAGCCAGGAGTTGAGCATTTGTGGGAGTCAGGCCCTGATGGAGGGGTTCCATGTGGGCTCCCTCTTCAGTCCTCAGAAAACCCCTTGGGGGTAGAGCATTGCCACCCTTTCTTCACAGATCGGACCCTGAGGCAGAGTGCCGGCAGCTTGCCCGGACACACACAGACACACAAACACATACACATGTAGAGCTGGCACTTGAACCTGGGGATCTGGCTCCCATAATTCATAACTAAACCTTAACTTCTGCTCAGGACTCCTACCAAGAGGAAGCTTGTTACTCTTTACATTTGAAGCTCACATTTGAATAACAACCATCACAACAAAAGTCTGTTTTGTTTTTTACTACTGTCTCAGAAAAATACTTGCATTTGCAAATAATTCTGCAAAGATTTCTGCAGAAGTAACTCTGCCTTTGTATTTCTGACCAATGAAGAGTCCTAGTGACAGTGATAAAACAATCGATAAATATATGCTGTCATATTTGTTGGCAGTCGTGCAAGTTAAAATGAATCTGTCTCAGCCTGGAGTTATTATTATTGCCACTTTATTGCAGCATTAATCACCACCCATACTGTGAGAGATTGATGAAGTTAATTGTTTTTATAAACTGGATTAAATGAAGTGCTGAAATAGAGGTGTGGGTCTGGGAGTGTGTGCCTACTTCAAGAGTGGAGTGGACAGGCTCCCTGCGAGCTTCTCAAGACTTGATTATTTTGAACATCACCTTGACATTCATCATCTGTTCCTTTTGTAGTGAGTTGCATACCCTTTTTACTTTTAGCCAGTTGATAGAATATAGCCGGGACTTACAGTGTCAAGGTGTTTTGTCTGCCAAGTTGAAATGATTCAGAGATTATTTTTAAATGGGCATCTGTATTACTTTGTGCAGGCTGCTATAACAAAATAGCACAGACTGGGTGGTTCCATCAACGGAAATTTATTTTCTCACGGCCGTGGAGGCCAGGAGCCCAAGATCGAGGTGCCAACAGGTGTAGTTTCCCCTGAGGCCTCTCTCCTTGGTTTGCCGGTGGCCGCCTTCCCTCTGTGTCCTCATGCAGCCTTTCCTCTGTGCACGTGCGTCCTGGGTGTCTCCTCCTCTTCTGATAAGAAGACCAGTCCTATCAGATTAGGGCCACCCTGTGTTTGTGTGAGTGTGTGACTCTGTGTGTGTGTGAATGTAAAGTCTTTCAGTCGTGTCCGACTCTACGACGCCATGGGCTGTAGCCTGCCAGGGCTCCCCTGTCCATGGGATTCTCCAGGCAAGAATATTGGAGTGGGTTGCCATTCCCCTCTCCAGGGGATCTTCCCAACCCAGGGATCAAATCCACGTCTCTTACGTCTCCTGTATTGGCAGGTGGATTCTTTGCCACTGCACCAGCTGGGAAGCCCTGGGGCCACCCTGACAGCCTCTTTTTCACTTAATTCGTCCTCTGGTTTTTTAGCTGCACTGGGTCTTTGTTGCAGCATGAGGGCTTTCTCTAGTTGAGGTGCCTAGGCTTAGTTTTCCCGCAGCATGTGGGATCTTAGTTCCTGAACCAGGATCAAACCCAGATCCCTAGCCTTGGAAGGCAGATTCTTAACCGCTGGCCCACCAGGAAAGTCCCCTCAATCACCTCTTTAGAGGCCTGTGTCCACACCCAGTCAGGTCTAAAGTTCCAGAGATCAGGGCTTCAACATACAAACTTGGGGAGGTCATAGTTCAACTCATAACAGCACCTTTGATCCATTTCTTTTGGACATGGGATAGGAGTGGGATAAATGGAGCAGAAAAATGCTATTTTTTTTAATGTTTAATGGGACTATTCTAACCTCATTGTTCAAACAAAAGCATTCATAATCTTCCATTTCAAGAGAGTGGGTAAAGAATAATGTAAACATAATTGTAGAATTTTCTTTTCAGTCTCCATTTCTTAAGGTTTGGCAGACTTCATAACCCTGGAAATCTTGAGAAGCCACCTGAAAATGGTATTTTTGTTTTCTTTTTCTTCTTTAAATCTTAGCCCAAAGTGAGGGTGATCTCTAGGAGCAACACCCAAAGAAAAAACTAAATTGAGAATGGTTAGCCGGAGCCTTGGGCCCCTGAGAGGCAGGAAGTGACTTGGTGTCTCTTCTTCTTCTGATAAGAACACTAGCACGTTGGGCTTCCCTGGAGGCTCAGATGGTAAAGAATCTGCCTGCAATGCAGGAGACCTGGGTTCGATCCCTGGGTAGGGAAGATCCCCTGGAAAAGGAACGGCTACTCACTCCAGTATTCTGGCCTGGAGAATGCCATGGACAGAGGAGCCTGACAGGCTATAGTCCATGGGGTCGAAAAGAGTTGGACATGACTGAAGCGACTTTCACTCATGTTCAATTAGGCAGTCCCCCTCCCCACCCCCGCTACAACACACACACAGCCTCATTTAACTCAAGACCCCAGCTACAAGCTGGGTGCTCAGAGGCCAAACCCGTGGAGAAAGGGTGCAGAAAAAAGTGTCCAGCAGCACAGTGGGTTGGTTAGGAAGCTGGTGTGTTTCAGCCTGGCCTCCAGATGGAGAAGTGAGTCTCCTTGAGAATTTGTAACTGCAGATCTGCCTTTACATGGGCAGTCTGTTCAGATTTACACTTTGGTCTTTCCTGACCTGAGAAATCAGATGTAAAAAGGGTTTCCTGCCGCCCTTATCCTTGGTTTGACAGAAGCATGCAGAGCATCTTTCCAAGGGGTGCTGCCTATACCACCCCTGGAGGATCCCCACAGACAGAGGCTCACTGAAGACATTCCCCCCAAACGAGCCAGATTCAGAAAAACAAACAGTGGGGGTGAGACTCCTGATAGTAAAATAATTATATAGGACTTCCCTGGTGGTTCAGTGAACAGGAACCCACCTGCCAATGCAGGGGTCACGGGTTTGATCCCTGATCCAGTAAGATTCCGCGTTCTGTGGAGTGACTGAGCCTGTGCCCCACAACTTCTGAGCCGAGCTCTGGAGCGAAGAGCAAATCCTGAGCCCGTACTACACATGAGAGGTCACCTCCGTGAGAAGCTCGTGAACCACAACTAGAGAGGTGCACAGCCCCAACTAGAGAAGCTTGTGGGCAGCAACTAAGACCCAGCACAACCAAAAATTAAAACTAAAAAAATTAGATATACAACCATAAGACAAGTATGCCTAAAATGATAAAATGTATAAAAGAATCAAAAACATGGGAAACAAGTAAAATGCTCTCAAATAAAGACCAGATGAATTTGAGGGGGGAAATGGTCTAGAAATGAAAAGTTGAAATGATTGGAATCAAAAACAGTCAGGATAATTATTCCTACTTCAAAAATTTCAGGATAAAATCAGATTTTTGAAGAATTACTGGACAGGATTATACTTCTTTCTTAACAAATGGAATATCCACACTGAAAAGAAGTGGTGGCGGCAGGGAGAATCTTGTCCCAAACCCAGACCAGCAGACGTGCCATTAAATACAGTCTTATTTCTCGTGCCTCTGCTTTACCTTCCTCTGAGCGGGTGCCTCTGGGTACCACTGGCCATGCTGCAGCCATCAGCAGCTTTCTGAATTCTCCCAGGGAAATTGAAAACTAATAAACCTGAAGTGTATAAGCCTCGAGGTGTCTCACATTCTCTTTCCTGTTTGCAGCATCACAAAGAAAGCAGTCCTGAGCTTTCATAATTCAGCAGGTTCCAACTTAAATTTGGCTTTACCAACTCAATGGACATGAGTTTGAGCAAACTTCAGGAGATGGTGAAGGACAGGGAAGCCTGGCATGCTGTAGTCCATGGGGTCACAAAGAGTCGGTTGTGACTTAGCAACTGAACAGCAAGAACAACTTAATTTGAAACACTGGAGGAAGTGGCCTGACCAGCTGGCTGTACTTTGTGATCAGAGCAGGGCTGTGGCAGAACATGTAGTGGCTGTCCTGGGGCAGAGAGGGAGGGGGTGTGGGGAGGTTGGGGGCTGGATTGTGCTGTGAGCCCCACATACGAACCCTGGACAGTGAGCTCAGTTAGCAAAGTCTGCTTTCCATTAAGTGCTGGGAAGCTGCCATGCACTGCTGTCTTAGTCTGTTTGGGCTGCTACAACTGAATACCATTGACTCGTGGCTACAAACAATGGACCTTTTCACCATTCTGGAGGCTGGAAGTCCAGGGTCAAGCCAACAGCAGATTCAATTTCTGGTGATGTTCTGGTTCACAGACAACTATATTCTCTGTCCTCCCTGGCAGAAAGGGTAAGGGAGCTCTCAGGGGTCTCTTTAGGAGCACGCTAATCCTGTTCATGAGGCCTCCTTATGACCTAAGTGAAAAGGAAGGAAGAAAGTGAAAGCCACTCACTCATGTATGACTCTTTGTGACCCCATGGACTGCATGTAGCCTGCCAGGCTCCTTTGTCCATGGAATTCTCCAGGCAAGAATGCTGGAGTGGGTAGCTGTTCTCTTCTCCAGGGGATCTTCCCAACTCAGGGATTGAATGGTCTCCTCCAATGAAGGTGGATTCTTTACCATCTGAACCACCAGGGAAGCCTGATGACCTAAGCACTTTCCAAAGCCCTGCCTCCAAACAGGACTCACAGCTTCTCTTTTCATCTAAACTCCTCCAGCTTAGGACATGGCTCTTAACCCCTTTCTGGAGATGAAGCATTGAGACTTTGAACAGCTAACTACTCTGAGACCATGTAGCTGAGGACATGGAGGGACTTGCTGACCCTAAAACACAACACTGGCAACTGCCATGTGACACTGGCTTTTGATATAAGGCCAGCATTTCCAAACTTTATCCTGTTGAATACAGGAATCCTAAAGGATGATGAGATGCTTACTCCTTGGAAGGAAAGTTATGACCAACCTAGATAGCATATTCAAAAGCAGAGACATTACTTTGCCAACAAAGCTTCATCTAGTCAAGGCTATGGTCTTTCCTGTGGTCATGTAAAGACTCTGATGCTGGGAGGGATTGGGGGCAAGAGGAGAAGGGGATGACAGAGGATGAGATGACTGGATGGTATCACTGACTCGATGGACGTGAGTCTGAGTGACCTCCGGGAGTTGGTGATGGACAGGGAGGCCTGGCGTGCTGTGATTCATGGGGTCACAAAGAGTCAGACACGACTGAGCGACAGATCTGATCTGATCTGAAAGGATGATAACCAGCGTTACTGGGGTAGGAGGGACATTCTGTGGTCAAATACACTTGGGAAAGACTGCACACTCTGTGTGCCCACATAAAGCTTACAGTGCATGCTAAAGGCAGAATATCTGTCTTGAGGAAACGCACTTAGTTTGTTCAATCTAGCTCTTTCCACACTTGGCTGGATCCTAGAATCTCCGTTTCTGTTGCTTTTTCTCTTGCAAAACAGCATTAACATATTAATTATTAAGGAGATACAAATCAAACTATAATAAGACACCACACCTACTAGAACAACTCTATTTAAAAAGAAACACAATAGCAAGTGTTGGTAAGCATGTGGAGAAATTGGAACCTCCACTGTTTGGAGTGTGAAACAGTGCCATGGCTTTGGAAAGCACGTAAAGATCTTTCAAGAGGGTGAATATGGGATTGCTATGTCACTCAGCTACATATGTACCAAGGAAATCAGGGTATAAGTCTGTGTGGCCACACAAAACTTGTGCATACACAGTCGTTCATAATGGTATTATTCCCAGTAGCCAAAATGGAAAAAGCACAAGTGGCCATGCACAGATGAATGGATCTTAAAATGTGGTCTATCTGTGCCGTGGAGTATTATTCAGCCGTGAAAAAGAACGAAGGGACTTCCCTGGCAGTCCAGCAGTTGGGACTTTACCTTCCAAATTCAGGATGTGTGGGTGCCATCCCTGGTTGGGGAACTGGGATCCCACATTTCTCGAGGTCAAAAGGCCAAGACAGAACAAAGGCAGTATTGTAACAAATTCAATAAAAACTTTGAAAATGGTCCACATCCAAAAAAAAAAAAAAAAAAATCTTTAAAACAAAAAAGGAATGAAGTACTGACACATGCTACAACATGGATAAACCTTGGAAACGTTATGTTAAGAGAAAAATCTTGTCACCAAAGGCTGCCTATCTTACAACTCCATTTATGTCAGATGTCCGGAATAGACCAGTGCAGGTGACTGGTTGCTAGGAGCTGGGGGAGAGGAGGGGTTGGAGAGGGACCCTTGATGGGTTTCCGTTGAGGGTGATGATCCTGTTTGACAATGATTGTGGCCACAGTCGTGCGACTCTGAATATACACAAAACCGCTGAACACTCTAACTAGGGGGACTACATTGTATGTGAATTATATGTCAATAAGACTTTTTTAAAAACGAACTTCTGCCAACCTCAGCGTTTCACAGCACAGTCTGGGAAAGGCCGTCACCAGAGCGGGCTCTGTGCTGTGACATGGCCAACGTCCTGTGTCACCTGTGGCTGTATCCCCATCACAGCACCATCGACATTTGAGAAAATGTCACAGGCAGGGATGGAGTAGCTGCTGCTGCATCACAAAACTGTACAAAACCTAAAAGCCAGCGGCCGCTTTCTCCACATGCTTTGTACTCTGGTACCACCGCTGCTCTTACCAACTTGAAAGGAGACCAGACACACAGATGAGCCTTGGAAAGTTTCTAAGTGGCTCCAGAGCATGAGACAATGTTGAACATCCTGTCATACTGAATCTCCCCCAACAGTACTGGGGCTTCAACACAGGTTCAGTCCCTGGGTCGGGAGGATCTCCTGGAGAAGGAAATGGCAACCCACTCCAGTATTCTTGCCTGGACAATCCCATGAACAGAAGAGCCGGGCGAGCTACAGTCCATGGAGCTGCAGAGTCAGCTGTGACTTAGTGACTCAAGAAATGCAATAATAGCACTATTCTCCATGATTAATAACTATCATTGCCAGCTGGCCTGGACCTGGGGCCACGGGTCAGCCACACACCTTTGAGTGGCTCCCCTGCCATCTGGTGGTTGCATGTCCACACTGACCACACACCTTCGTCTTCATTTCAGTGAAAGCTGGTGGGATGCGAATTGTGCAGAAACACCCGCATTCTGGAGACACCAAAGAAGAGAAGGACAAGGACGACCAGGAGTGGGAAAGCCCCAGGTAAGAAAGTTCTGGATTCACAAGTCACCCTTATTCGGTTAAACATTAATGTTTGTTCTCTGCTGCTTGTTTCCGATAAACCCTGGGCTCCCGGGGCCCTGTGCTGTGAGCTTTTCCTCTCCTGATCAGTGAGGAGGGAGTTCTGTCCCCCAGACAGAGGAGAAACAGGACAGCTACAGCATGCCTTCTTCCCTTGCCCTGAATAAATCTAAGTGGATTCACCCGTCTTTGGGCAGAAGCCCTCCACCACCACATTGAAATCACCAACAGACCTTTGAAAATGCCATTCTAGTTGAGTCTCTGGGCTGTCAGGGCAGAGAACCACTGATTTAAATAGTGTTCACAAGCGTTAGGGCTTTGCCAGTTTCAGCCAAACCTTGAATCATCAAGGCCACACCCTGATGAGTGACTGAGTGCCCTTAAATGACGTCTTTGCCCCCAGATCCCTGGGTCCCCAACAGCTCACCTTCCTGCAACACCACCATCTCTGTTTACACCTGCTTTCCTTGCAGGTTCTGATGTCAAGTTTGGTCCAAAGACCTTGTTAAAAGCCCATCTCCTTCCACCTGTAACAAACAGCCACACGCCACCAGTCCCCACCTGTCTGAGCATGTCCCCAGAAAGGGAAGTGAACGCTAAGCTTTGCACCATGTAACCCATCTCCAGCCAAGTCTCAGCCATAGGAAAAGGAAGTGTGGAGAGCAGCCAGCCCATATTTGTGCATTTCATTCCAAAAGTCCTAAATAGCAGGTGGAATGCTCCCCAGGTTATACATGGGAGACTGAAGTCCACAGAGGCCAGTGCTTGCCACACTGAGTAGGAATGAACCCCAAGCCTGGGGTTCCGAGCAGGCCAGGCTTCCAGAACAATAGCTCCTGACAGCACGCACCCTCTGGGAAGGACCTGCATGGGTCCTCCGGGAAGGACCCACATATCTGCTTATGTATATGCTGTGCCATTGGGTATTTTCTGGAAAACATTGGGTGTCACTTAGGGCGGTCCCTAGAGGGGAGGACAAAATTTGGGGAGAAGTTTCTGAGTGATTATTGCCTATTTTATATCATGAGATATCAGCACCAGGAAAGTCAGCTCAAGTTCTGGTTTTTAAAAGAAGAAAGTGGTTTAAAGAAAAGTCTCGAATTTTCTTTCCACTGACTATTTTCACAGATTTGTGTTTGGAACATAACCGCATCAGGAATTCTCCTACAAGTCCACGGTCCTGTATCTGAAAACCGTGGGGCCTAATTTATATCAGAATTCAGAAATTCTAATGTTTTGGGAGAGGAAGCAGGTTTTAGCAGAATAAGACCATATGCATTTCATACAGTACCCATTGTGGGGTCTCAAGCAACCGGTTGGAATCTGTGTATGATGTTCATACCAGCTGAGGTGCATTTTAAAGATTTACAGACTTGGACCAGTTTAGGGTAAGTTTTGCCTGCATCAAAGAGTTAGAACGTTAGGTGTTGAGAACATTCTTGGACTTGGAACTGAGGATAAAAGCATATGTGACCTGTAGCATTCTTCCACTAGAAACCTGGAATGTCATTTCCCTTCAAATTCACTGGTTCCTTAAGGAAGAGAGAGGATGAGACAGAGAGCTGTATCTGAGGGGGGAAAAAATACCTGGGAAATTAATGAAATATGTTTTTCTGCATGAGTTTAAGTGGAATAAGGGACAAATAGCTACTTCCGTGCATAACGCAGTGTCAGTACAGTGACAGCTGATCATTTCTTAGCCTGTTTAGAAATAACGACAGAAAAGCCCATTCATTTTCTATTGATTTTTTTTTTCTCATGAGGTGAAATTACAGCGCTCACGGAAGATGCACAATGTGAATAAACGTTCCAGAGGGTGAATGATTGCGAGAGAAAGGAGGGGGATGCCCAGCAGCCTGGGTTTTAGTCTCTTACCTACCATGAAGGCTGGTTTGCTCTGGAACCAGGTATTTTTGAATCAGGCTGACTGCAGGGCGGGGTTTGCACATGAGGCAGGGTATGTTTGTTCCCTGCAGTCACACTGTGGCGCCGTGTTCCTTGTCCGGGGGATGGCTCTTGTCCTCTGGGCAACGGCTCCTCTCCTAACTGCTGTGGGTTAAACCCCCCACACACCGTTGACAGAGGCGAGGAAGCCTCTATAGACGCTGCAGGTATCGGCATATGTTGCCGATACAACTTCCAAACTCCCCGCAGCAGCCCTGGTACCTGTGTAGTAGTCCGCTTCCACCACCACGCAGCCTCCGTCTTTCTAGTGGGCTGATTGAATGATTATACTTAATAGCGATCACTGATGGTCTTACAGAGTGCAGGGAACCTAGCCCCGTTCTAACGGGGCTCTGCCCATGTGGATTCATTTGATCCTTGCAACTACTCTATTCTCATCCCCCTTTGGGAGTTGGCTTTTCATTAGTATCCCCATTCTGGATTACTCCTCCCACTTACAATCGCTCAGAGAGGTTAAGTGAATTTTGCAAAGTCACACAGCGAGTGAGGGGCAGAGCCAGCATCCTAGACTGGAGCTGGGTCCAGAGCCCCCTACTCTTAGCCCCCGGACTGTGTGTACCAACTGAGTGTCTGTTTTGTGCTGAGCACTTAGTAAGTGCTTCCCATTGGGCTTAATGTTCACACCACCTGAAAGCTGCCCATTACACAGATGAAGAAACCGAGGCTCAGTGAGCTTATCTGACCCAGTCAGTGGTCTGGCCAGGATTCAGCCCTAACTCTGTCCTGACTTGGAATCCCGTGTCCCTAATAGGGTACAGAAACCCTCTGAACTGACAGAATATTTTAGGGATCAATATAGACTGTAAATCCAGAAAAATGAAGAAAGTATTAGTAGTTTAGTCATGTCTGACTCTTTGCGACCCCATGGACTATAGCCTGCCAGTCTCCTCTATCCATAGAGTTCTCCAGGCAAGAATGATGGAGTGGGTTGCCATTCCCTTCTCCAGGGGATTTTCCCAACCCAGGGATCAAACCCAGGTCTCCTGTATTGCAGGTGGATTCTTTACCATCTGAGCCGCCAGGGAAGTCCTGCTGCTGCTGCTAAGTTGCTTCAGTCGTGTCCAACTCTGTGTGACCCCATAGACGGCAGCCCACCAGGCTCCGCCGTCCCTGGGATTCTCCAGGCAAGAACACTGGAGTGGGTTGCCATTTTCTTCCTAGATCCCTCTATAAAATAAACACTGATTCTGGGGTTGCCCATAACCTTTCCCATATTCCTCAAGCCCACAATCCCACCCATGCAACCTCACCAAAGTAGATGGCCTAATTACAGCTTATAACAAGCTTTTGGGACACTGGGCTGGTTTTCCTTTATATATGGAAAGACCATAGTTATTTCCAGAATTAGTCAGACATGTAATGTTTTACATTAATTTCTTTGGAAATGTCATGGCATGTGACTTCAAAATTCACATTACCCTCATCCTAAAGTTTTCTATTTTATCATGTTTTGAGCCGCGCGTTCTCCAGATAGAAAAATAAATGCATGATCTCAGATGCCAATTTCCTCCTTGGATCTGCGTTTGCAAAACTCTCTGCTTTCCTTCCTAGATATTTAAAACTGGCTTTGTGTTTACTGACTCATCTCTGGTGGCTTCCTTTCCCAATCAGAAAATCAAATACTGATTGCAGAGAAAATGAACAACTGGAGCATTAAAGAGGTTGTTGTATGACCCAAAAAAACCTCAAAGCACTCTTACTTGTACTTTTCTTTTGCAAATCTTTATGTTACCCTTTGTCCCCTTAATCCTGTCATTTTTCAGATACTAAAAAGATAATTCCTTATACCACCAAATTCTTTAAAAATGCTATTTTAAATAATAATAATGTGGCAGAAATTTGAAAGTGCTTTCCAAAAATTCCCATCAGGCTGAGACTAGTTACCTGCAGCCCTTTGTATCCAAGACGAGTAAGAGGCTTCGTTGTTGTGAGCTAATACTTTCCTGAGTGGGTGCAAGATTCAATCTCAGAACTGACCCAATCAAGGAAAGCTGTGATTTTTTTTCTCAAAGCTGTCTGCTGAGCATATTAAGCCAAAATGTCCAGTTTCATTATGTAACAGAGAAACTGCAGACATAGAATGGACTTCAGGGGTCATTAGAATCCACTAACATACAGAGTAGTGGCGAACATGCACTGAGGCCCCAGCATGAATCGAGCTGGGTAGAAAGTATTTTAAAAGGTAGGTGGCAGGAGCAGTAAAGTAGAAGTGGAAGGGTTTGGTGTGGACTGGGCGTGGATTGGAAAGGGGTAGAAGGAGTGAGGTAGGGGAAAGCGGGTGTTAAGGGTCAGGAGGGAACAGCCCTTCCTGAGCTTCACAGTTTGTACAGGACTGACTTAGGGCTGTGATGCTGTTTCATGTTCGCATACCTCCCCCCTCAAAATTAGCAAACAATTCCAATCTTCTAGGATGTGGGAAATACCCAAGATGGAATACACACAGTAACAGATGGCCCTAAGTGTAACACAAATGCTTACTGTTATCGACTGCAAGTAGTACAGCAGAAAAAATGACCTAACCTAAGTAACTTCAGGAAACATTATTTTGTCTGCATACTATAAGGCTAAAGAAAAAAAAAAGGCAAAAAAACCCAAAACCTGTGTGTAAATGCTACACTCCAGTTAGTCAGTGTTTCACACAGGAGTTTGGGTTCATGATTCTGAAATTGCTTTATGTGTGCACGAAGAGTGAACAAAGTAAATATGTTGTGGCTGATGAAGAGTCAAGTTTCTCACAGTCAGAGAAAGGGGAAGACTAAGATAACTGTGATATTTAATTAGAATTAGAGGTATTAGTATGAACTCAGGCTTCCCTGGTGGTCCAGTTGGTAAAGAATCTGCCTGCAATGCAAGAGACACAGGTTCCATCCCTGGGTCAGGAAGATCCTGTGGAGAGGGTAATGGCTAACCACTCCAGTATTCTTGCTTGGAGAATCCCATGGACAGACCAGTATTCTTGCCTAGAGAATCCCATGGACAGAGGAACCTGGAGGGCTACAGGCCATAGGGTCACAAAGAGTTGGACAGGATTGAGACTAACACTTTACTTCAGTACAAACTCATAGCTTAACTGGATGAATAAATGGATGGATGGATGGACAGTAGGTATAGATGGGAACATGCATACATAAATAAACAGGCATGGCAGAGGTACATACATCCGAGCTGTGTTCACTGACAGGGCATTAAAGAACTGTCACCATGTAGCCATGAGCACCCCCTAGGGCCAGGATCTTGGTTTCTGAATACCATTCCCCAGTCAAGGGTATTTTGGCTGCTGCTGCTGCAAAGTCACTTCAGTCGTGTCCCACTCTGTGTGACCCCATAGGCGGCAGCCCACCAGGCTCCCCCGTCTCTGGGATTCTCCAGGCAAGAACATGGGAGTGGGTTGCCATTTCCTTCTCCAATGCATGGAAGTGAAAAGTGAAGGAGAAGTCACTCAGTTAAGTCCAACTCTTCGCAACCCCATGGATTGCAGCCCACCAGGCTTCCCCATCCATGGGATTTTCCAGACAAGAGTACCAGAGTGGGGTGCCATCGCCCTCTCCGAGGGTATTTTGGAGAAGTGGTTCATTCCAGAACCAGGGCTGGAAAAGTACCAGATGAGCCTGGCACAAATGAGCCTGGCACAGCTTGTAGTGCCCAAACACAAGGAAGTGTTCCCAAAAGAGTGGGGACATGTCAGAGCAACACAGAAACCAACCAGAAGGCGCACCTAATGCCAAAGCGGGAATAATTTGTGGTAATGTAAATAATGATAGTATTGGATTATAACCCCTAGAGTAAAATGGATATCCATGAGTCCATACTGATATAAACAATTGAATACATAGATAAGAAGGGGCAGATCTTCTTTATAGAAGAATTCCGATGAATAAATGTGTGAACTAGAATATCACTGATAGGCAAGATCAGATCAGATCAGTCGCTCAGTCGTGTCCGACTCTTTGCGACCCCATGAATCGCAGCACACCAGGCCTCCCTGTCCATCACCAACTCCCAGAGTTCACTCAGACTCACATCCATCGAGTCAGTGATGCCATCCAGCCATCTCATCCTCTGTCGTCCCCTTCTCCTCTTGTCCCCAATCCCTCCCAGCATCAGAGTCTTCTCCAATGAGTCAACTCTTCGCATGAGGTGGCCAAAGAACTGGAGTTTCAGCTTTAGCATCATTCCTTCCAAAGAAATCCCAGGGTTGATCTCCTTCAGAATGGATACGCACTGTTAAATAGAAAAATAGATAAATAACATTATTCACTCAGTCATGTCCAATTCTTTGTGACCCCATGGACTACAGCACACTAGGCTTCCCTGTCCATCACCAACTCCTGGAGCTTGCTCAAACTCAAGTCCATCAAGTGGGTGATGCCATCCAACCATCTCATCCTCAGTTGTCCCCTTCGCCTCCTGCCTTCAATCTTTCCCAGCATCAAGGTCTTTTCCAAGGAGTTAGCGCTTCGCATCAAATGGCCAAAGTATTAAAGTTTCAGCTTCAGCATCAGCCCTTCCAATGAATATACAGGACTGATTGCCTTTAGGATTTGATGTCCTTGCAGTCCAAGGAACTCTCAAGGGTCTTCTCCAACACGACAGTTCAAAAGCATCAATTCTTCGGCTGAACCCCAGTACAAAATAAAGTTTTTTTTTTTAAGAGATAAAATTTTTTAAAAGGTAGGGGGAGCAGAGAGTCATCCTGTTGGACCTCAGATGGAACCTGCATATCCATGACGTTCCTTGTGGCCGCTCCGTGCACTTCTGTGAATGACCGTGAAAGTGCTGTATTTGTTTCACAAGCTTTCACCTGTTCTTCGCGGTCACTGATAACTCCAGCCTGAAACAGTTGTTACTAGATGTAGGCTGAGTTACCATGGGGCTGCCGTAACAAATGCCACAAACCGGGTGGCTTAAAATAACTGAGCTGTATTGTCTCACAGCTGGAGGCTCTGGAGGCTGGAACTCCAAGATCCAGGTTTCCCCAGGGTTGGTTCCTTTGCTGGCCATCTTTGGCTTATAGATGCATCACTTTTTTTGTCTATACTGTGCAATACTCAGGCTCTTAGTTCCCCAAACAGAGAATGAAGGGAGCTCAGAGTCTTAACCACGGGACCACCAGGGGAGTCTTCACGTGGCCCTCTCCCTGCACCGTCTCACCTTCCCTCTGCGTGTGTCTCTTTTCCCTTTTTGTAAGGACATCATGCATGCATATGCTAAGTTGCTTCAGTTGTTTCCGACTCTTTGCCACCCTATGAACTGTAGCCGCCAGGCTCCTCTGTCCATGGGATTCTCCAGGCAAGAATACTGGAGTGGGTTGCCATTTCCTCCTCAAGAAGATCTTCCCGACCCAGGGACTGAACCCGCGTCTCTTCTGTCTCCTGCGTTGGCAGGGGGGTTCTTTACCACTGGCGCCTCCTGGGAAGCCCCACTCATGTTGGATTAGGACCCACCCTAAAAGCTTCATTGAACTCATTTACTTCTGTGAGACCCTGTTTCCATAAAAGGTTAAATTCTGAGGTCCTGGGGGTAAGGGCTTCCCATAGTTGGGGTTGGGGAACAAGTCGATTCCTAATAGATGCCAAATGATAATCTATGGCCATTATTAATGGTTCTTTCAGTTAAAGTTAATTCTTAAGTACAAAATGGAAAATTGAAAACATTGAGGTTAAGAGTTGGTTCACCCTATACACCTGAGAATTTTTATCTTTAAGCCATTATCTTCATGTTTGAACTTGAATGAGGCTTGTGAGCCAATTTCAGCATCACCTTACTTTGCACTAGGATCATCTTTTATATCCAGGCTAGTCGTCAGCTATCTTTTAAAAACTTTGTAACCCTTTCCGATGATGTGTGGAGTTGCCAGTGGACTAGGGGTGCTAAGTGCCAGCCAGCCATCTACTCCTGTGCTGTTTGAGTGCCCTGGTTAGCAGGCAGGACCCATGATGTGGCAGCCAACCCCTGCCCTCAGCCACAGGAAGAGTCTTGATGAGGTGGGGTGTTGAATAACGGGATGTCCTTGTGATGGGATAACAGGTTATCAACTGCTTGTGGACTGAGATGCCACCTCCAGGGAAGACCCTTCTTGAAGGTATAGCAAGATCCTCTGAATAGAAGGTACCTGAGACACGTTGTCATGGCAACAGGAAGTAGTGATGGACGGTCCTGTCTGCCTGCCTTGGTGGGGGACACGGGGAGAGTCTCGTTGCTGTTGGACAGCTCTGTCAGGTTTGCCTGGGAGTCTCAGTGGTCAGTGGTTCTGTGTCTGTAGGCCACCTGGGCGTGGATGAAGTGGTACAGTTTGTGTGCTGGCCAGCAAGCTGTGAAAGTCATTGTTTTGCCCGGAGCTGCTCAGGCTGCAGAAGGTTGACAGAGCTCATGCAGGTGCCGAGGTCCCCACATGGCAGCCCGGTCAGCGGGTAGCGCGGGAGAGCCTGCCAAGGGGTGGGGAGCGTCTGTCTGCATCACGGAGTCTGCAGCCCTCCTCTGCCCATCACTCTGCAAGGCCCAGGTGCACCTGCTGGCGTTTCCACCTGGTTATAGTAGGACCTTCTCGCCAGGCAGCCTGTCTCCCCTCAAAGAAGCAGTGAATTCATTTCTTTAGGGCTTCCAGAATAAGGTGCCACAGACCCAGGATTGTCTCACAGTCCTGGGGGCCGAGAAATTTGAGATCAGGGTGTTAGCAGGCCCGTGCCCTCTCGGAAAGTAGTAGGGGAGGATCTGTTTCAGGCCCCCTCCTGGTTCCTGGGCTGAGGCAGGAGAACTCTAGTGTGCACACAGCTGTCTCACTGTGTGTGTCTGGGGCCTGTTTCCCCTGTTCATAAGGATGCCAGTCATATTGCATCAGGGCCCACCCTAATGACCTCATCTTAACTAATTCTTGTTGTTTAATTGCTAAGTCGTGTCCAGCTCTTTGTGACCCCATGGACTGCAGCACACTGGGCTCCTCTGTCCTCCACCATCTCCCAGAGTCTGCTCAAATTCATGTCCATTGAGTCAGTGATATCATCTAACTGTCATCCTCTGCCACCCCATCTCCTTTTGCCTTCAATCTTTCCTAGCATCAGGGTCTTTTCCAATGAGTCAGTTCTTCGAATCAGGTAGCCAAAGTATTGGAGCTTCAGCTTCAACATCAGTCCTTCCAATGACTATTCAGGACTGATTTCCTTTAGGATGAACTGGTTAGATCTCCTTGTAGTCCCAGGAACTCTCAAGAGTCTTCTCCAATACCACAGTTCAAAAACATCAGTCCTTCAGCACTCAGACTTCTTTATGGTCCAACTCACATCTGTGCATGACTCCTGGAAAACCATAGCTTTGACTAGTCGGACCTTTGTCTGCAGAGTTATGTCTCTGCTTTTTAATATGCTGTCTGGGTGTTTGTCATAGCTTTTCTTCCAAGGAGCAAGTGTCTTTTAGTTTCATGGCTGCAGTCACCATCTGCAGTGATTTTTGGAGTTCAAGAAAATAAAATCTGTCACTGCTTCCACTAACTATGCAACAAGTTTATTTTCAAATAAGGCCACATGCTTAGGTTAGGACTTTAACATAAGAAACAGGGGGAGCAGAGGGGCACACAATTCAACTGTTAGCAAGCTTCAGCACCTCATGGCATGAGGCACCGGTTGGCAGTGCCCAGCTTCAGTGACATCCCGGCAGCAACAGCAGCACAATAGCTGTGAGGCCCACACGGCAAATGGCTCCTGCTTCTGTGCGAGCATGTATGGGTGCCCAGGCTGAGCACTGCAGCAGTCTGCCCCTCCCATCCCGGTGGGTGCCCTGTATCAGGGGAGTGGCTCCAAATCTTGACTGTGCACCCCCCAAATTTATTTTTTTAATTTTTTTAAAAAGTATTTATTTTACTCATTTCCTTGGTTGCACCGGTCTTAGTTGCCACACGCAGGATCTTTGATTTTCACTGAGGTACGCAAAGTCTTTTAGTTGTAATGTGGAATCTTTAGTTGTGGCCTGTGGGATCTAATTCCCTGACCAGTGATCGAACCCGGGCCCCCTGCATTAAGAGCTTGGAGTCTTAGCCCTGGGTCACCAGGGAGGTCCCCCCATCAATTTAAAAGTTGCTATTTGCCTGCACCCCCCATATTTGTATCTTCATTTTTAAATTATACTGTGCATATTTTGCTACTGTTATATACACTGTAAAATGTATACAAAATGAATATTAATGTATGAGATCAAGGTGAAATAAGCAATGTTTTAACTGTCCTGCCGACCATTATGACTTTTTATTGTCATTAGCTCATATCTCAAGGTCCAAATACCCTTGAGGTAGTGTTTTCTCATTAATGATTCAGGATGTAAATCTACATTTCTAATGTCCTTCCTGGTGACTTCAGGTTTTGTGGGAAAGGGTGGCTTCCTGTCAAGTCTAATTAGATCTTCAGTGTTTGTAATGTGGTTCATGAAATACTTGTACCAGGACAAGAAGCTTGAGCTCGTCTTTTTTTATTGTGCTTATCTTGGTGGTAACCTCAGCCTCTGGAGGGTTCTTTTTGTAGTAATTTTTAAAGCCACATGTTCATTTTGTCATGTATGTGCTAAGTCGCTCAGTCGTGTCTGACTTTTTGCAACCCGATGTACTGTAGCCCACCAGGCAGGCTTCTCTGTCCATGGTTTTCTCCAGGCAAGAATACTGGAGTGGGTTGCCGTGCTCTCCTCTAGGGGATCTTCCTGACCCAGGGATCGAACCGGAGGCTCTTACATCTCCTGCATTGGCGGGCGGGTTCTTTACCACTAGCGCCACCTGGGAAACCCCCTCATCTTGTCACTGCTGCTGCTGCTGTGAAGTCACTTCAGTCGTGTCCGACTCTGTGTGACCCCATAGACGGAAGCTCACCAGGCTCCCCTGTCCCTGGGATTCTCCAGGCAAGAACACTGGAGTGGGTTGCCATTGCCTTCTCCATTGCGTGAAAGTGAAAAGTGAAAGTGAAGTCGCTCAGTCGTGTCCGACTCTTAGCGACCCCATGGACTGGAGCCTACCAGGCTCCTCCGTCCATGGGATTTTCCAAGCAAAAGTACTGGGGTGGGGTGCCATTGCCTTCCCCGCATCTTGTCACAGTTAGTTTAAATTCATTCATTGTATATTTGAGCACAGTTCTAGGTTCTTGAAATGTATCAAAGGTAGAACTAGAGAATTTCCTTAGCCCACTGACCAGACAGTGTCGTGCACATGTTGTCTGACACAGGAAGCCAAGGAAGGGGCACCGGGCCCTGCGGGTGGTGACCCTGCTGCTCCGTCCGGAGCCCCCAGGACCAGGAGGCCGGGTGGGGGACAGTCACAGGGCAAAATGGTCCCTGTGAGTAAACAGCGCTGACGCTTAGTTCATTGTGTTTGAGGTTTTTTAGATAGAGGATAAATGTAAATAAAATAATTTGCATGTTTATCCTTTTCCCCGACTGTGCTGTGGCCTTCTGGAAACAAGGACTGCCTTTGTCACTGACTGATGCATGGTGGCTCCAGTAGGAGTTCTCTGGTTGTGCATGTGTCCTCAGTTGCAAAGTCACATCCAACTCCGCAACCCTGTGGACTATGGCCCAGTAGGCTCTGTCCATGGCATTCTCCAGGCAAGAATAGTGGAGTGGGTTGCCATGCCCTTCTCCAGGGGATCTTCCTCCCCAGGCTTCCCATGTCTCCTGCTGAGCAGGAAGATTCTTTACCCCTGTGACTCCAGGGAAGCCCCTCTCTGGCTGTATGTAGTTCCATGTCTTCCAAAACCCATGGCTACATGTATTTTAGGATGATCGGGAGGAGCACAACGAGGTACATTAAGAAGTTTTGCCCAGAATTACACAATGAACACAGAGCCGCTGACGTGGGATGCAGAATACTTTGTGTCCCAGGAGTCGTGGGCAGTGGTATCGTCAGGAACTCAGAGTCTGAGCTCCCCTTAGATGGGCCCTGAGGCAGGCTGGGGTCTGGTAGGTGGTGAATCAGAACCTCACCGTGCAGTGGAGGGAGGAAGCATGTGGGCATCCCTGCGTCAGGGGAGCCTGGCTGAACCCTGCCAGGGTGAGGCTAAGAAGGGACGTGCGACAGGCTCCACTGTCCTCCAGCGCCTGGCACTACTGCTCATGGGCTTGGAGGCAGTATGTACCCAACATCTTGTTCCAAAAGGGATGCGGAAACGAGGTGTAATCAGTGCACTTCTGAGCGTCCGCTTCCTTCCCTCCACAGTCCCCCAGCCTCCTGACCAGACCGCCACGCTGCCCTCCACCTTTCATCAGATGGAAGAAGGGGAGAAAGGAGATGGAGCTCTCAGCTTCCGTCTCCAGATGCAGCCCTGTGCATCTGCACCAGAGCCAGCCTCTTGGAACGGATAATTCTTTTGTTTTTATGGTGCTCCTCAGAGGGTTGCAATATTTATCAAGAGCGTTTCCTTATTACATAAACATAGGAACCGAATTTAAATCAACTCTCCAGAGGCTGGATTTTACAGAATGCAATATATAATAATAACGACATAGAATAATGCTACTAGAAAAATAACTACATAGAAACAAGAGCCCTTTATTGAGTTTATTACATTACAGTGACTGCCTGAAATTTTAAAGCCCTCTATTTAAATAAACTCTGTTTAAAAAAAAAAAAAAGAATGAATGAGGAAAACAAAAATAAATAAACTCTTTTGACTTCAACTGGGTCAGAATGCATAACACTCAGAAAATGCTTAGTGAATCAGTAATAATGAGCTTAGAATTTGATTCTTTAAAGGTAAATAGTTAATTAACTTAGTAACTTGGTTACCTCTTATTTTCCAGCTAGTGAAAGAGGTGAGCCAGGTAAGGTGGATGTTAAGGAAGAAAATTCTTCCTCCTTCTGGTTATTCCATTGAGCCCTCAGCTCTCTCTAGGGAGAGATTGACTTTGATTTCTGGTTGTGTACATCTTATAGGGGAAGGTATACTCATTAATGTGGGCCAGAGTCATGAAGATGGCATTATACTCAAGAAATTCTCATAGAATTGTTGGATTTAGAGCTGGACACACCTGAGAGGTCACCTAATCCAGATTCTCCAGGTGGAGCTCCTAACAGATAAGAGGCCAGCTTTTATTAAGGACCTAGAAAGGTTGGATACCAGAAGCAAAACATCTATTGGGAAGAGATCCACAGAGATTTTTATGTTAAGAAGAAGCCCTTGCCCACGTATGGGTATATAGGCCAAAGAATTGAAAACAATGTCTCCAAGAGTTATCTGCACACCCATGGCAGCATTATTAACAATAACCAAGAGGTGGAAGCAACCTCAATGTCCATCAGTGGATGACTAGGTAGCCAAAATGTGGTGTATACATTCAACAGAACACTAGGAAGCCTTAGGAAAGAAGGAAATCCCGTCACAATGCCACAGCATGGATTAACCTGTGTCAAGTCAAATAAGCTTCCCAGGTGGCTCGGTGGTAAAGAATCTGCCTGCAAAACAGGAGATGTGGGTTCGATCCCTGAGTCAGGAAGATCCCCTGGAGAAGGAAAAGGCAACCCACTTTCCCAGTATTCTTGCCTGGGAAATCCCACAGACAGAGGAGCCTGGCAGGCTACAGTCCATGTGGTCAAAAAAAGTCAGACATGACTGAGCAACTGAACAACAAAAACAAGTGGAATAAGCCACTCACAAAAGGACAGATATTACACAGTTCTACTTACGAGCTGGTTGGTGTGCTGGTAGGGGTGTTTGGCTTCTTTCCTGGCACTTCAGGTGAGCACAGCCCCACAGGAGAGCATCCCAGAATGTTCGAGAAGAGTATGTCCTTGACACCCACAAGAATTTGTCCAAAAGTTGGATGGCCACCACGAACTTTTTATTCTGGCTAACTCCTGAACTTGTGTAAATCAGGACTAAAGATGAAAAGTGGGGGAGCAAAGATTCCAAATGGCATCTGTTGCTCCTTTTGTAGCTGATTCCCTCAGTGTGATGGTGGTGAAATTTAGAGCGTCTTCAGCCAGGCTGACTAAATTTAGAGAAGTAATTGCTGTTTACCCTTCTGGGGACATCGTGGGAGGCCTGAGAATGAAAGGATGGAAAGCCGAGATGACAGAGTAGAGACAGCCAGGTTCTGGTTTGGGTGCCCGTTTTCTAAGATGGCGGTGGAGTGTAATGTTTAGGTTTGATTATAGGGGGACTAACTGGTTTCCTTTTCTTTAACAACATTCCTTCCTATGGAATAGCTGGACCTTTGCTGCGGAAGTTCACTTTACAACACAGGGATTCAGTAGAAAGCAGACCAGATGCAGTCATTTTTTTGACAGTTTTGAAATCTATACTTTTTGTGGAGGAAGTACTGATGATACTCTGCAATATTGGATAAGTTCTGGGAGTTGAGAGAAAAGCTAAGACGGTTAACACGTGAGTATAGTTACTGAACCTGCTGTTCAGTTAGCAATGAAGAGCTGATACTCTGAGCCTGGGAGCATATATGAAATTTTGACAGGTAGGGAGAGACCGCAGGTGCCAGGGAACACCACTAAGGGGCTTTTTCGGTCAAGTGGGGTGAGCGATGCTCCTGCTGGAGGGTGAGCTGGCCGGGGTCTCCCTGCCGCCTCCTCCTCCCCATGCCCTCCTCTCCTCACTTACACCATGCCTGAGGTCTGCACGTACAGTTGTTTCTCTCCCACAGGCTGCAGCGGGTCATGACCAAAAACACCTACCGTCAGACAGGCTGTGTTCCTCCTGGCCCTCGGTTCATTTGAACCTGGGACTTTGATGGTATCCGTTCACTTGGACTTGCTGGTGGGTCACCTGTCTGAAGAACATTCACAGAGCAGTTAGGTTATAGACCAGTAGCACTGCTTTAACTTCTTGCACCCAGAATCTACCACTCTGTACATCTATTTATATTTCATTTCCCTGAAGCTCTGAAAAATAAGGCCAAAGGAAAGGAGTGCTGGTCCATCAAAGGTTCCCAATGTTGTCTTTCTTGCCTGCCCCTTGGGCTGTCTAAACCTTTTCCCCAGCATTTTAAGTAACTCCGTACTTATGTTTTTTTCTTTTTTAATAGCTGCTGCTGCTGCCAAGTCACTTCGGTCGTGTCTGACTCTGTGACCCGATAGACGGCAGCCCAGTGATCATTAAAAACCTAACATGCGCTGCAAAAATGAATGGGGGCATACTGATAGTAAAACTGTCAGAGTCCCAAGGAATTAAAAAGAACATGAATAAACAACTCATAGAACAGTAGAAATTTGTCAACAAATATTACTAGTAAACAAATAAAATTAAATGTAAACAAATAAAAAAATAAGAGTTCACTTTCTGGTGTCTAAAAAAAAGTGAACTAAAAATATCCTAATGTTACATGTAATTGTTAAACTGTAAATTGTTAAATCTCTATTATATAGAGATTGGATATCTCGATCCTAAAAAATGTTTCAAATTGTCTACAAATTTGAACATATCATTTTCTTCCACCAAACTCTGATTCCCTCCAGGTTGTCCACTCTTATTATCTTTTCCCAGCTTTAATGAGATATTACTGACAGTATAAATTCAAGGTGTGCAGCATGATTTGATAGGTGTATAAATTGTGAATGTGACTTCCCTGGTGACTCAGATGGTAAAACATCTGCCTACAATGAGAGAGACCCAGGTTTGATCCCTGGGTCAGGACAGTCCCCTGGAGAAGGAAATAACCCACTCCAGTACGCTTGCCTGGAAAATCCCATGGATGGAGGAGCCTGGTGGCCTACATACAGTCCATGAGGTCACAAAGAGTCGGACACCACTGAGTGACTTCACTACATTGTGAAGTGACCACCACAGTAAGGTTAGTTAACACCTCCACCCTCTCAAAATAATTAACATTTTTAGTGATGAAAACATTTAAGATCTGCTCTCTTAATACAGTATTGTTATATAATAGTATATGTGTGTGTGTATGTGCTGTTCTCAGTCATGTCCAACTCTTTTGTGACCCCAAGGACTGTAGCCCACCAGGCTCCTCTGTCCATGGGATTCTCCAGGCAAGAATACTGGAGTGGGTGGCCATGCCCTCCTCCGGGGGATCTTCCCAACCCAGGGATCGAACGCAAGTCCCCTGCATGGCAGGCAGATTCTTTACTGCTCAGCCATCAGGAAGCCATAAATACATACATACATATATATACACACACATATATATGCGTACATACATATACATATGACTATACATGTGGAGAAGGCGATGGCACCCACCCCAGGACTCTTGCCTGGAAAATCCCTTGGTCAGAGGAGCCTGGTGGGCTACAGTCCATGGGGTCTTGAAGAGTCGGACATGACCCAGCGACTTTACTTTCACTTCTCACTTTCATGCACTGGACAAGGAAATGGCAACCCACTCCAGTGTTCTTGCCTAGAGAATCCCAGGGACGGGGGAGCCTGGTGGGCTGCCGTCTATGGGGTCACACAGAGTCGGACACAACTGAAGTGACTTAGCAGCAGCAGCATATATATATATGACATCTGTAACTGATGTCTCCCCGTTTCCCCCACACTGGCTGGCTGGCAGGTAAAGTAAAACCCAAATCCTTTACAGGTTGCAGTTTAACAGGTGGGGTGGAGGGAGGAGGCAAGGACAGCATGGGACTTGCCCAGCGGTGCTCGGCCAAGCAGCAGTGCTCCTCAGGAGCGGACAGAGCCTCTCAGATTTCAGAGCACTTGTGAATCACCTGGGAATCTTGCCAAAATGCCATGGGCTGGCAGCGGGGAGGGTACGGCAGGTGGGCCCAAGGTTCCGGGAGGGTGGCATGGTACTGCCTGCTCCCACCACACTTAGAGTAGTCAGACCCCATCCCTGTCTGTCTGATGAAGTCTATGTGCTTGTCAGAAGTGTATCAACACTACGCCAAAGGTTGCATATCCAGTCGTGTCTGACTGTTTGTGACCCCATGGACCGTAACCTGCTAGGCTCCTCTGTCCATAGGATTTCCCAGGCAAGAATACTGGAGTGCGTTGCCATTTCCCCCTCCAGGGGATCCTCCCCACCCAGGAATCCAATCCACAACTCTTGCATTGGCAGGAGGGTTCTTTACTGAGGGTTCTTTACTGAAGGTTCTCACCTGAGAAGCCCATGTATTATAAAAGGTAGAAAATGTTATATGAACAATTTACCTTTTGGCTGTTAATAAGTAGTTATAACTTCCTAATTGGTCACTGTATTTATAAGTACTGCAAAGAGAAGGAGGCAGACACTCTGAGAACTGTCCAGAGAGCAGGACTGAACCCTGTTTCTATGGGACTTGAATCTATTGAGAAAACATCTGTCACTCAGCTGGGTGCGTTTATGACTATGTCTCATCTTAATCAGGCCTCAGGGAATAAGTTTAGAAGATGGTCCCTGCTATCAAACAAGCAATTCAACATCATTCAGAAAGTGTGATAGTCAAATAATGATAAATACCAGCCACTCTTAAACCAGTGCTTTATATACTTAGTCTTATTTTGTCCTCCCAACCTACAGGAAAGGTGAACCCTTATTTTATGAATGAGGAAATTTGCTCAGAAAGGCTAATTATGTGCCCAAAGTCATTCTGATAGAAACTGACAGAAGTAGGATTTGAACACAAACCTGTGATTCCATAGACTCACGCTGCTGTATTTATAATGGACCAACAAGGACCAGCTGTACAGCGCAGGGGACTCCGCTCAATATTATATAACAACCTAAATGGGAAAAGAACTTGAACAAGAAGAGATACATGTATATGTATGACTGAATCACTTTGCTGTACACCTGAAATTAACACAACATTGTAAGTCAACTATACACACAAATAAAATAAAAAGGTGGTTTTTTTTTTAACATCCTTTACTGTTACATTAAAAAAAAATCAAAACCAGCAACAAAGACTTGATATTTTTCTGCCCAGCTCTTGTCTTCTGGCAACAGGCCCTCTTTTCACAAGGAGTTGGAGAGAAATTATTGAAAAGAGAGCCTGGGACTTCCCAGGCAGTCCAGTGGTTAAGATCTTGTGTTTTCATCACAGGGTGGGGGGCATGGGTTCAATCCCTGGTTGGACGAGACTGGTTCCAACGCTATCTGAGAAGCCATAGATTCAAGGTTTCCAAAGTCAACTGCAAAGAGAGGAAACCAGACCGAAGTACAAATGAGAGGAAGTTGGCGTCAAGGTAAAACCAGTGACTCACGGTTCCTAAATTCATTATGACTTTAAGTGGAAGAAAGAAATAATGGCCTAAATGGGAAGGGTGGTGCCACATGGACCCAGAACAAATACTGTTAAAAAATGGGAGAGACTGTTTTCATTTTACTAGAGCTTCTAAATATGATTATAGGTAGAAACAGATGCAAACGAGTGCCACCTTCTGCAAGGCTGAGCCTGTGGGGTGGATTTTGATGAGACATCTCTTTTTTTGCATTTGTGGAGTCAGAGGGGAGCCTGAAGCAGAGTGAGGCTCAGGCCAGCATCAGTTGACCCGCACCTCTCCTCCTGGGAAGGGGAGGGAATCCCACCCTGAGTATCTCTGGACACTCAGAGCCTGTGGCTTTGTGTCCAGATGGCTGTCATCCTGAATGAGAAGCTCTGAACACCCAGGTGTGGGGCTGAGCACGAGGGCTTCTTAGGGAGACCCAGAACCAGAGCAGAGAAATAGTCCCCTTGAAACCCACTGAGGCCTTGCATCTGTTGGTTTATCTGTTGGTCTTCTCAGTTTCCTTTTTAAATCTCGACCACCCTTATGACCATGCAGTCAAGTCACTTGGGTACCCATCATCCGTCATCCTCAAGGATCAGGTTTCCATGTTTTCCTGAAATGTGCCTACAGCGTCTTGGCTGGGGAGGCGGAAATGGGGGCAGGTGGTGGACGTTGGCGGCTCCCTGTGTTCTGGCCCATGGCCCCTGGGTGGTCCCAGGTAGAATGCTGGCCTTTGGGGCCTATCTCCTTATCTGTAGCACAAGGTTTGTAGACCAATCTATTTCTCTTTCTGGACTTTTGTAGTGAAACGGAAGCAGGCAGTTGAATCTGCGAGCTTTGAGGAGAGAGAACTAACAACACAGCATGAATTAATGTCAGTCTCTGGTTGTTATGGAGACACTTCCACGTTCTAGAATTCCAATAGATGTGGGAGGAGATGAGAAAACAGAATTCTGTCCTTCAGAATCTTGGGGAGATGGCTCAGTCCTCACTGAGGTCCTCTGCATTCCCCTGGGGGTAGAGTAGTTCCTGGGTGCTCCTGCATGCTCAGTTGTGTCTGACTCTATGAGACCCTGTGGACTGTAGCCCATCAGGCTCCTCTGTCCATGAAATTGTCCAAGCAAGAGTGCTGGAGTGGGTTGCCATTTCCTCCTCCAAGGAATCTTCCCAACCCAGTTCCTGGGTAGGTGTTTATAAACCATTTCAGGCTTAAACAGGATGAGAGGTGCTGTGCTCTTAAATCTTTTTAAGGTTTTACTAAAAATTATTGTAAGACAGTTTTAGGGTAGCACAGGGAAATGGGCTGCCTGTGCTCAGTGGCTCATTAAACAAATCTCTCAGGTTTACTTTTGTGCTATATGTGTCTTTCTGCCCCTGAATGCTGTCGCATCTGTGTTTCAGCATTTCTTCAATGATCTTCCAAATGGATGGCTTGCAGATGCACTCATATGGCAGCCAGGCCCCTTCAGATACAGGTCAAAATGGATAAGCATCCTTTTAACACATCCTTAGGAGCCCCATCAACACTGCACTGTGATGACTCGGCATTATAATGAGGAGGAAAATGTTAGTGTTCCGCTGCTCAGTAGTGTCTGACTCTTTGCCATCCCATGGACTGCAGCACACCAGGCTTCCTTGTCCTCTACTATCTCCCAGAGTTTACTCAAACTCATTTCCATTGAGTCAGTGATGCCATCCAGCCATCTCATCCTCTGTCACTCCCTTCTCCTCCTGCCTTCAATCTTTCCCAGCATCAGGATCTTTTCCAGTGAGTTGGCTCTTTGCATCAGGTGGCCCAAGTTTGGAGCTTCAGCTTCAGCATCAGTCCTTCCAGTGAATATTCAGGATGGAGTTGCTTTAGGACTGACTGGTAGAAGATGATGACATATAGTAAAACGTAGAGTCAACTCAGACCAAGACTTCTAATGAGGCAGGAGCTTGCTTTCACACATTGCTTCTTTTACTTCTGACCCAGAGCCTGCAATATAGTCTCTCCTTGAAAAGCACTGTATGTTAGTGATTGTACCATGCTGTCTGTTCCTTTACTAAAAATACTCAAAACTGTTCTTTTCTTTCTTGCCTTGTTATTCTTTTTTTTTTTTTTATTGCCTGAGTATTCTTAACAGTTGTTTCTATAAGCACCTCTATTTCTCATCTGTTATTTCTCCCCAAATGTCCTAAGGAAGTGGGCTTACCAATAAACATTATGATGCTCCAGAGGAGCTTAGTATTGTTTCCAGGGTTTGTAGCCACATAATTGTTCTCACGGGGTATCAAGGTGGAACAGAAGGATTCAGCTGGAAGGCCTGAGCTGGGCCAGTTGTACCACTACCTCTTTGAGGGATCTTGCACAACTCAAATGATGTTTATAGGATAGGAGACACATAGGCTTCCAGATGGTGCTAGTGATAAAGAATCCGCCTGTCGATGCAGGAGACACGAGAGATGCGAGTTAGATCCCTGAGTCTTGAAGATCCTCTGGAGGACGAAATGACAACCCACTCCAGTATTCTTGCCTGGAGAATCCCGTAGACAGATGAGCCTGGTGGGCCACAGTCCATGGGGTCACAAAGAGTCAGACACAGCTGAGTGACCGAGCACAGGAGGTGTGTATATAAGGGATTAAATTAATTGCCATTGTTTTACATTCTTATTTGTTATCTAATAAGCTATTAATGTATCTTCTCTTTCCTATCAGCTTAAAAGTTTATTGTCATAAATACTGTTTCAGATGGGAGAAATGGTTCGCTGGTTTTCTTTTGTAAACTGCTTGCTTTTTGGGCTTCTCTGGTGGCTCAAAGAATCTTCCTGCAATGCAGGAGACTTGGGTTCAGTCCCTGGGTTGGGAAGATCCACTGGAGGAAGGGCATGGCAACTCACTCCAGTATTCTTGCCTGGAGAATCCCCATTGACAGAGGAGCCTGGCAGGCTACAGTCCATGGGACCGCAAAGAGTCGGACAGGACTCAGCAACGAAGCACGTGATAGCAGGAAGGAGGTGAGGCAGCAGAGGAATGAGGCGTGTCTGACTCTATTTCTTTGGCTTGGACATTTCATCACGGGGCGTGATTCTGAAGGACGGCTGACCTTCTGACAGCCAGGACTCTGCAGCTGCAGCAGCCAGGGGCTAGAAGACGTGTAAAGAGCGTTTGTCAGTACATTGAACACTGAATGTCTCTCTGTGCAGCTTTGGTGATTGATGTTTGGTTCTGTGGTCTCATTCCTAACTGCATCCCTTAAAGGGAGGTCGGGAATAGTGGTTTCCAGAAAGAGTCAGTGTGAGGGCCTGTTGCTGGGTGGTGGGTGTGAGCTGAGAGGCATCACTGTCAGGGGACAAGTGTCTTCATTTAGACCCTGATATATTTCCCTTGGGCTTCCCAGGTGGCCCTAGTGGTAAAGAACCCGCCTGCCAGTAAGAGACAGTGTGTTTAATCCCTGGGTCCCCTGAGTCGGGAACATCACCGAAGGAGGGCATGGCAACCCACTCAGGTATTCTTGCCTGGAGAATCCCATAGACAGAGGAGCTGGGCAGGCAATAGTCCATGGGGTCACAAAGAATTGGACACGACTGGAGCGACTTAGCACACATATTTCCCCTAAACCGTTCTCCTTAGGGGGACCAGGGCATCTGTGCTGGGGGGCAGGGGACCCACACTGGGTTTAGTCGGCGGCTGCTTGTCAGCGGGGGGAGATGAAATGAGGTGGCTGCCCATGGATGTCTGGTCCAAAGGGCGTTTACCTGGCGCCATTGATGGGTTCCTGCAAAGTTCATTGTTAATCAGGTTCCCCAGCCAAATGCTCTTCCCTCCTGACTTGCTGTCAGAGTTTGTGCAGCCCTGCTTTCCCACTGGTTCTCCAGCGGTGGCCTCAGTCTCTGCCTGTCCTCCTCACATCCTGAAAACTGAATAGTCAGTGAGCAGCCCTGGGACACGGCGCTTCCTAAAATCGCCCACAGCTGTCAGAGGAGGGGCGGCGCCCACAGCTGTCAGAGGAGGGGCGGCACAGCTGCCAGCGGGCGCCCAGTCCAGTGCTCGGGGAATTGGAGTCAAGGCCGCGGCTGATCCTTGCATCTCTGCCGGAGAAATTAGAAATGGTGTTCATCTCTGCCGAATACCAGGCGTGCCGTATCATCAGGAGGCTTCTTGTCAGGTCCAATTTGGGATCATCAAATTAATTGTTACATGTGACAAGCTGACAGGCAAAGAAAGTGATAAATGCTTCGGTGCAGCCTCCCAGTGAAAATTCCACGGTGAGCTTTCGTGGCCCTGGGCACAGATGATGGACAAGGCCGGAGAGCTCCCATCCTGCTCAGCTGCCCAACTCTTTCCACAGCATCGGAGAAACAGCCCCGTTTGCCCGGAAACCTGCACCAACCCCCTCCTTTCCCCATAGTTGTGTGAATCCTTCACTGTCTGTTGCTTCCTCTCCAGATAAACTCTTGTGAATTGCTTTTCAAGTAAAGAATCCACCTACAAGGCAGGAAGCCTGGGTTCAACCAGCTCAGAAAGATCCCCTGGAGAAGGAAATGGCAACCCACTCCACTATTCTTGCCTGGGAAATCCCATGGACAGAGGAGCCTGCTGCTGCTGCTAAGTCACTTCAGTCATGTCCAACTCTGTGCGACCCCATAGATGGCAGCCCACCAGGCTCCCCCGTCCCTGGGATTCTCCAGGCAAGAACATTGGAGTGGGTTGCCATTTCCTTCTCCAATGCATGAAAGTGAGAAGTGAAAGTAAAGTTGCTGGGTCATGTCCGACTCTTCAAGACCCCATGGACTTGTAGCCCACCAGGCTCCTCTGACCAAGGGATTTTCCAGGCAAGAGTCCTGGGGTGGGTGCCATCACCTTCTCCACATGTATAGTCATGTGTATGTACGTATGCATATATATGTGTGTATATATATGTGTATGTATGTATTTATGGCTTCCTGATGGCTGAGCAGTAAAGAATCTGCCTGGCATGCAGAGGAGCCTGGTGGGCTACAATTCACGGGGCTGCAAAGAGTCCTACATGGCTGAACAACTAACACTTTCACTTTCCTCCCCAGATAAACTTGTGAATTACTTTCCAAGGGACACCTTTGCTGGTGGTGCTGCTAAGCTGCATCAGTTGTGTCCGACTCTGTGCGACCCCATATACGGCAGCCCACCAGGCTCCTCTGTCCTTGGGCTTCTCCAGACAAGAACACTGGAATGGGTTGCCATTTCCTTCTCCAATGCATGAAAGTGAAAAGTGAAAGTGAAGTCCCTCAGTTGTGTCCGACTCTTAGTGACCCCATGGACTGCAGCCTACCAGGCTCCTCCATCCATGGGATTTCCCAGGCAAGAGTACTGGAGTGGGGTGCCATTGCCTTCTCCGAGGGGACCCCTTTACCCCCTAGAAATAAACAAGCAACCATTTCATAGGGGCCTTTGCTGGGGTCTCAGGAACTGCCTGTTAAATGGCCTAAGGAATAGGAAGATCACTGTCTGAGTTTTTTTGTTGCTGCAGGAACCGCGTTGTTGGCTGCTGCAGATGTCCTGTGGGGAGAGGGGGGCAGGGCACAGCCGTTAGACTCAGCTTGTCTGAGTGTCACCGGGAGGGGCTGGGAGGTGACCCCCCATGTTCTTTATTTCTTTTTTTAATATTTATTTACTTGGCTGCACTGGGTCTTCATTGTGGCAAGTGGCATTCAGTTCCCTGACCAGGGATCAAAGCCAGGCCCCCTGCTTTGTGGAGCTCAGGGTCCTAGCCACTGGGCCACCAGGGAAGTGCCTCAAAAAAAGTCTCTCTTCTTGGCCGCACCACATGCCCTTGGGGAACTTCCCGGTCCAGGGGTGGAACCCAGGCCCCTGCAATGGAAGCCTGGAGTCTTAAGCGCTGGACCCCCTGGGAAGTCCACTCCCCATGTTCTTTAGAGCCGTCTTTGGAGTCATCCCCATCACGTCATGAACACTCTATAGTATCAGGTGCAGAAGCACCCCTCCACGGAGCAGACCCAGGCCATCAGGCTGTGGCATTCATTTAATTTTTTAATATTTGAACTAGGGTAGGGGGAGAGAAACAAACCAAAACCAAACCCTGTCTTTTCATTTTCATTCTTTCACTATGCTCCGCAGCATTGGCCCTCTGTGATGGTGGGGAGAAGTCCTCCCTTCTCCCTGCTCTAAAAAGAGCAGCTCAGCAACTATTCACTTATTTCTCTCCACAGTGGGTGCCGGGCCGTTTACAGCCACATTTGAGACTCATGCTATCAGAAGGACCCACATAGGGCTTCCTATGGAGAGCCTACCATCTGTCCATCTATGTTTCTTCGTTTTTCAAGTCCTTTTGAATTTTTTTCCTCTATATTTTTCCTCAATTTTTTTGTTTTTGCTTCCTCTTAATACAAATTTTCTTAGGTGTGCTAAGAGGTATGAAATGCAGTTATCAAAATCTTATGTGTGTGTGTGTGTTAGTCACCCAGTCATATCTGACATTTTGCAACTCCGTGGACTGTAGCCCACCAGAGTCCTCTTTCCATGGGATTCTCCAGGCAAGAACACTGGAGTGGGTAGCTATTCCCTTCTCCAGGGAATCTTCCCAACCCGGGGATCGAACTTGGGTCTCCTGCATTGCAGGAAGATTCTTTAATGTCTGAGCCACCAGGGAAGCCCTATTTTAAACGGGGCTGCATTTACTTAAAAAATTTAATCACAAGATTGCATGATCGCTGCTGTCACTTTGAAATTGTGATGACTGTAAACCATTTTTCAAGGTAGCTGCAATGTAAGAGTGACTTAAGAGTTACCGGTTTTGCTCACACTACTGTGGCTTGTTGTCTGAATTCACAGTGAGAGAGGATGAAAATTAGAAGACGGTTTGGTTTTGGTTTGTTTCTTTTCCCTAACCTAGTTCACGGATTGCCTGATTTTTTTATCTCTGGACCCCTTGTTAAGAACCCTTGTTCTCTTAGAGCCATGTTATAGCAGAACATCCCTAGTGGCTCAGATGGTAAAGAATCTGCCTACAGTGCAGGAGACCCAGGTTTGATCCCTGGGTAGGGAAGATCCCCCGGAGAAGGGAATGGCCACCCACTCCAGTATTCTTGCCTGGAGAATCCCATGGACAGAGGAGCCTGGCCGGCTACAGTCCACAGGATTGCAAAGAGTCAGACACGACTAAGCATCTTTCACTCAAGTTCAAATTCACTCTAATTTTCTGGCACATCAGACAACTTTTCAAAGGTCTGGGTGCTGGCATGGTTCTCAAGGTTCTACACCCCATATGCACCTCCGTTCGGTGGGGGAAGGCCCACAGCTCTGCTGGTCCTGAGTACCTTCTCCATTTTCAAACATAACGAGGGTGGACTGATGAGACTTCCTCTAGCGTGATGAGGGCCCTCTCAGCTCAGCCGCCTGCACTGTCCACGGTTGATTACAGAACTTATACGTCTTCTTCCTCGGTCCTCGTCCAGCAGGGCTCCCTGCAGCACCACCTGCTCCAGCTCTGCTGCTCTGCAAGCAGCTGCTTGGGGTGCTTGCTGTCTGCACCCCAAGCCTGCCCGGAACTCGGGAGACTGCACCCTGGAGGGTCCCGTCAACCTCTGCAGTGGGATGGGGTGCAGGGTTAGGGCCAGAATGCTTTTTAAAATATTTTATTTCCCTGTGCCTTGTCTTAGCTGGGGCTTCCCTGGTGGCTCAGACAGTGAAGAATCTGCCTGCAATGCGGAAGACCCGGGTTCTATCCCTGGGTCGGGAAGATCCCCTGGAGGTGGGCATGGCAACCCACTGCAGCATTCCTGTCTGGAGAGTTCCCGTGGGCAGAGGAGCCTGGCGGGCTGTAGTCCACAGGTTCGCAGACAGACACAACGAGCGGCCACCACACACACTCTTGTCCTGTCAGCGCCCCACACGCGGGAGCAAGTGTTCCCCTAGTTGTTTCTAAAGGTGGAGGAGACTGGACCTCCAGGGCTGCCCCTCTCCCCATGAGTACCATGACCTTGGGGACAGCTTGGTTCTCGGCCTGAGTCAAGGCGGCATCTGCTGGGAGTGGGTGAAACACAGATCGCCAGCCCTGCACCCCCTCCCCACCTCACATTTCTGGTTGAGCAGATCTGGGGGTGAGGGGGCTAAGGTTGGGGGGAAGTGTCTGCCTCTCCAGCCCCTTCCCAGTGAATTGCCGCTGCCGTGTGGGGCCCATGCTTAGAGCTACTGCCCTGAAGCACACGAGGGACACATGATAAATTAGGCTGAGCACTGATAGCCATGCTTGCCTTTCGAGGACTCCCCCTGGGACGTGTTACAAGGAGCTAACTGTCAGCTTATTTTACATTAGCCATGTTTTTTGATGATACTGTGAGATGTGGGTGCATTCCTTGGGAAGAACTTTTCAAGCCTGCTCATCTCAACCAGCCAGCCCTGTAAAGGACCCTGATAAAGAGAGTCCTGTGGCCCCAATTTCCCCACCTCTTTGTCTTCCTATGCCCTTGGGGTTCCTGTGCAGTCTCTCCCAAGAGGCCTCTGGCTGAGAACCAGGGGCCTGCTGGGTGGCCTCAGGGCCCACATCCACTGATTACCCACCAGACAGCAGGTCCCACACAGAACAAGATGGGCCCAGGAAATGACCTGCGGTCCACCCAACGAACAGGGCACAATCAGAACAGCATTTTTTAAAGTGTTTTTTAATACAAACATTTTTAAAGTTCCATGTATTCTTTTACTGCTTCAAACAAAGCAAGGGAAAAAATATTTTTTATTTTCAGCAAATTAGGAAAATTGAACACATTATTGATTACATACTACTTTTTAAATGAATGTTAATTGTGTTGGGTGTACTAAAATGGTATTGTCTTGTTCTGTCAAAAATCCTTGTCTGTTAGAGGTACCTGCTCAAATGCTTATGGATAAAATGACGTGACACCAGGAATTTGCTTTAAAAGCCACCACGAGACAAAGTTTAGTGGGGAGGCACAGATGGTAGAGCAGTGTCGGCATGTGAGCTGTAGGAGCTGGGTGCGAGAGTATACAATGCTTTCTACACCTGTGTATGTTTGCAAAGTTTAAAGGAAAAAGCGAAAATTGAAAAGAAAAATTTTAAGAGTCCCGCAGTCAGAGAAGTCTCGTCAGTGCCTTTCGTGGTCACCTCTTGGGAATTCCCTGGGTACCTGAGCCGTGACCTGGCCCAGGAGACCCAGCACACAGAAAACCGCAAACCCTGTGCAGCCTCAACATCTGCCAAGCCCGTCCACAGCCCTCTGCACGGGGCAGCGGGGAGTTCACAGTGGCGTGGGAGAGGAAGCCTTCTCTGAGGGTGGAAAGGCTCTAGCCCTTGGCCTGTTTATCTCGTTCCTCTCTTGGGCACGCTCTGCACCTGGGCACAGCTACACAGCCTCCAGGAGGCTAATGTGGGGTCAAATGGAATTCACTGGACTTTTACTTGTCACCCGCCATCCCAAGTAATTTGCCTTTTTTTAAAAAAATATGTATTTATTGGGTGCAGCAGGTCTTAGTTGCAGCACGTGGAATCTTTAGCTGCGGCATTCCAACTCTTTAGTTACGGCATGGGGGCTCTAGTTTCCCAGCCAAGGACCGAATCCAGGCCCCCTCCATCGGGAGCTTGGAGTCTCAGCCACTGGGCCACGGGGGAAGTCCCTGCCTGACCATGTATAGGAATGCGTGTATGTATTCTGAATAGCAAACCTAACAGCTCTTATAAAGTATAACCTCATGCAGTAGGACTTTACTAGTTCATATTAATTCTATTCAACAAGAACGGGATACGCTTTTCAGAATCCCAAGTTAGAAAATAGAAAGAAATGTGATATTGTTGCTTTTGCAACCATACTGTAACTCAGGCTTGTCTAATTAGAGTGTTACCAGTAAAATTCCTCGTAGAAGAGTCGTGCTTTCATGGCTAAGTAAGAATTCTTTGTAATAAATGTATTCACTATTTGTGTATACAGATGATACACAGATAATATTTTCACTGTTGAGTGTTTGGGGTTTCTTCCCCAAACCTTTCTTCCATAAGGGGTTTTAATATCCTTCCTACCATCTTGTTTATGTTGCCTACTCATCCAGACTGTCTCCTAATGGATATAAACTTCAAATCAGTGAAATCTGACTAAATAAGGTTTTCCTCTAATGGAAAAGTCAGTTGCCTGATAACACACTCAAGCCAGCCTCCAGCGCCTCACCATCTGGTCCAAGGACACTGTGTCCTGGTCAGAGAGCCTTAGCTGTTTCCCAGCCCATTCTTATAACCGCCCTGCAGGGCAGGCATTTCCCTGTGAAACCCTGCCGTGATGTTCAGGCATTATTATTATAATTACAGAGAAAAGTGGAGACACAGGAAGGCCTATCGTTTCATGTGACTCCTCAGAGTAAACTGGACTTTCCAAATGCAGGCTGTAGTCCATTGGTAGGTCCTGAAGTCAGTTCAGTGGGTGGAAACAGACCAGCATTTCTTTTTTTTTTTTAATGGAATAGGATCAAGCAGAAACTATGTGAGTGCCTCCCAGGCTGTAAGAGTCAGAGCTGTTTGTTTTAGATGTGCCGGTGTGCGCACACTGGGTCCTGGTGTTACATGACCCAAGTTTTTATTATGGGTCTTGATCAAAGCTGTCCGATAGAGAGTAGTTTAAGCAATTCCAGACTTGTCGTTCAGTCGCTAAGTCCTGTCTGGCTCTTTGCAACCCTATGAACTGCAGCACACCAGACCTCCCTGTCCTTCACCATCTCCAGGGGTTTGCTCAAACTCATGTCCATTGAATCAGTGATGCCGAACAACCATCTCATCCTCTGTTGCCCCGCTTCTCCTCCTGCCCTCAGTCTTTCCCAGCATCAGACTCTTTTCCAATGAGTCGGCTCTTTGCATCAGGCAGACTGGAGGATTAATAACTGAAGATTCAGCTTTTTCTCCTTAAGTTATAATTTGGCCATCTGTGCCCCCAAGTCATTTCTGTGCCCTGGCACACTCCAGCCTTTCAGAGGCACCTACTACATGGAGCTGCGGTGATGCCTGGCCATCGATTAGTAAAGTGAGTTAGTCTTAGCAACTCATCAGTCACCATCTGATTTTCTTATCAAATAAGCAACATTTGGGTGAATTCACAGGATTGTGTCGCAACCTCAAAAGACCTTAAAGTATGTGGAGTTTTGGACTCTGAAAAGCACTGCCTGCCCCGGAGGGCCCAGATTTGTGAGTGTGGATCCTAGCTTCCCCTCTTGCTCGCTGTGTAGCCTTGGGAAGCTTGCTAAACCTCTCTTTGCCCTCGCATCCTCATCAGTGGACAAGTTGTGGTTGATGATGGAGCTTACCTGATCAGGCCCCTTGTGAAGACTGCATGAGTTAACACCGCCCGCACCTGGATGCGTTCCTGGCACAGACTCAGAGAAACGTTAGCTCTTAGCAGGACGTCTGAAACAGACCCTTCACCTCCTTTACTTTATGGTCAAAATCCTAGAGCTGAAAGCAGTCCTCCCACTGTAAGTAGATCCCTCTGGTTGTTCTAGAACATTTGGGCACAGGGGGCCTCCGGGGTCTGTTCTGGCTGTGGAATGCCGTTCCTGGCACACACTCAGAGAAACGTTAGCTCTTAGCAGGATGTCTGAAACAGACTCTTCACCTCCTTTACTTTACCGTCAAAATCCTAGAGCTGAAAGCAGTCCTCCCACTGTAAGTAGATCCCTCTGGTTGTTCTAGAACATTTGGGCACAGGGGGCCTCCGGGGTCTGTTCTGGCTGTGGAATGCCGTTCCTGGCACACACTCAGAGAAACGTTAGCTCTTAGCAGGATGTCCAAAACAGACCCTTCACCTCCTTTACTTTATGGTCAAAATCCTAGAGCTGAAAGCAGTCTGCCCACTGTAAGTAGATCCCTCTGGTTGTTCTAGAACATTTGGGCACAGGGGGCCTCCGGGGTCTGTTCTGGCTGTGGAATGCCGTCCGCAGGACAGGCTGGCAGGAGGCAGTGGTCCGTGCTACCCCAGGCGCTGCCACCCGCTTCACAGGTTTTAGTGCATCTTTTCAGTGTCCCCGGGGCTTTCCTTGTAGCTCAGTCAGTAAAGAATCTGCCTGCAGTGCAGGAGACCCAGGTTCGATCCCTGGATAGGGAAGGTCCCCTGGAGAAGGAAAGGGCAACCCACTCCAGCATTCTTGCCTGGAAAATCCCATGGACAGAGGAACCTGGAGGGCTACAGTCCATGGGGTCACAAAAAGTCGGGCACAACTGAGCAACTAACCCTTACCTTACCCTTCAGTGTCCCACTGTTTGATACAAGTGCTGACCCTGAGCACAGCTCGAATTCCCCCGTCCTAACTTTGGAAATAATTGTTGCTTTCTTGTCCCACCTAATAACACATGTTTGAAAAATGGTTTGTTTCTAGGGATCTCACACACTTTCAAGGGCAATTTTACTATTACCCAAATGAAAATAAAGTTCCTAGTGAAAACCTGAATGTCGCTTTGTTACAGCTCCGGGAACAAATGTTTACCAGTGATTCTTGGTCTAGTTCTCCCACCTGACCAAAAATTTCATAATTTCTGGAATTTCCCAGCATGTTGATAGATCAAATAAATTCCAAAGGAAAAATCAGAGCCAAAGGTATAACTTCACTTTGCTTTTAAATCTGCTGCTGTGCCCTCGTCACCTTGCTCAGCCAGGAAAAAAGGTATATGCATTCATGTGTGCAAAGTCATCTCAGTCGTGTCCAACTCTTTGCAACCCTATGGACTGTAGCCCACCAGGCTCCTCTGTCCATGCAGTTCTCCAGGCAAGAATACTAGAGTTGGCTGCCATGTTCTCCTCCAGGGGATCTTCCTAACCCAAGGATTGAACCCCCATCTCTTACGTTTCCTGCATTGGCAGGCAGGTTCTTTACCACTAGCACCAATGCGGAAGCCCCAGGAAAGGGTATACTGGCTTGGAAAGGAACGCTGGAGGAGGGCAGGGGCTTAGACCACATATGGATCCCCTTTCATCATGAAAAATGCCCATTGTCCACCAGATTTTGCACAGACAGTGTGTGCCAATGAGGACATTCAGCTCTCGGTGGGGGTGCTGTGTCTCCCCACAAGTGACAAGGTGCTCAAGCATCTGTGAGCAGAATTCCCAGCCTTGCTCACGGTCAGCAGTAGAGGGAGCCCAGCTTGTCCATCCAGGACTCCAACAGCACATGGCTGGGGATTACTGGCCATGAGAAGGAAAAGAAGGAGGATTAGAAAAATGGGTTCCCTAAACTTGGGTCTCCCGATAAATCACTGTGGTTTCTCTTCCAACCCTGGAGATAAAACACTCCAAGTGCATCAGCCGCATTCAGCTCTATGCACAGCCTGGAACGCAACTGGAGCTGCCTTTAATCAGCGTCCCTGAATGTGTCAGAGCTGATGGGAGTTCTGCCCCCAGAGATTTCATATTCAAATGAATTTATGAAATACGTGTGAAATGAAGTTCATCTGCGTTCCCTACGACATCTCGGGGTCCTCATGCGCTCAGGACATTTAAATCTCCAAGAGGAGGAGATGGGCAGCAGGGTTTCCAAGACTTAGTTGACCAAGGTTACTTGAATCACATCACAAGACTAGAGGTAGCTGGCAACACAATGTGTGTGTTACCACTCAGTCGTGTCCGACTCTAGGCAGCCCCATGGACTGTAGCCAGCTAGACTCCTCTGTCCGTGGGATTCTCCAGGCAAGAATATTGGAGTGGGTTGCCATTTCTTTCTCCAGGGGATCTTTCCAACCCAGGGATCAAACCAGGGTCTCCTGCATTGCGGGTGGACTCTTGACCTTCTGAGTTACCAGAGAAGGCAACACAGTACTATAAAGCAATTATCCTTCAATTAAATAATAATTTTTTAAAAAGACTAGAAGTGATTGGAACATTTGAAGGCCACAGTCCTGAGGGTTGTGCATGTGGCCGGTGTTAGGAGGACACTTTGTCTGAGAATTGGAGGACCCAGGTTCCTGTCGGGACCCCACTTCCTCTCAGACAGGGGACCACAGGTAACACAATCTCCTCTGTCACTAGGTAGCTTCCTCATCTGTATAAAAGAGGGCAAGCTCCCCATGTGCCGCCTGCCCTGCCCACCTCGCAAAGAGTGGCTGGAGTGTGGGCTCTGAGATCAGCTGCAAATGTGAGACTAGGTTATTAGTGCAAGTTGTCTGAACCCAGAAAACGCTGGGGCGGGCTGCCAATCTGGGAGGAATTTCCTGGTTGCATCTGCTTTATTCTGCCTTGCCAAAGGTTTGGCTTAAATGATGAATCAGATTTTGCTGTCTATAGATAAATGTACAGAGCTGACTGCAGCTTCTCTGTGTAATCCCAGACTAATGCCTATGATTCTTTTTACCCCTCGACAGCTGTACTGTCTTGTTTATTTCAAATCCATTTCTCTTGCTTGGTGGCAGAGGGAGCCTCCTAGGAGATAGCGAGCGGAAAGTGCCCCAGCGTCCCCAGAGAAGCAAAGTGCACAGCCCAAGGGGGCTCGGAAAACTGCAGAGGTTTTCATATTTTCACAGTAAAACTCATACGGTGGCAGAAACTGAAGTGCCGCTATTTATAGTTCTTGTTTATCCTACTTGGTGGCACCTCCATATGTTTTGCTGTAGAAAATATGAGTGGTTTTGACTAAGGGGTGCTGCCCGGTCCCCTTCAGGAATATTCATTCATCACGATTTATGCAGTGTGGTGCCTTTGTAATGTTTGCAACAAAATCTGAATTCTGAAACTTATCTGGCCCCAAGGATTTTGGTCTGAGGTCAGGGGAGATACTGGAGAGTCTGAGGCACAAAGGCCCGTGTGAAGATGAACATTACCCGCGTGGGCTCGGGGCTTGGAGGCGCAGGCTGCCTTGTTCCTGGGTGCGGCTGGGAGGTCACTGGTCACTGTCACACTCATCATTGTCACGGCACCTGGCGAGAGGCTTCATCTGTGACCCTCTCTCTCCTTCCTCCTTGCCTCCCTTTTAAAGTCACAGCTGGCCAGTGCCCAGCCCCAGGCTGGGTGGCAGGGACCCACCTCACAGCACCGGGCCCTGCTCTCTGCTCCACTGGGGCACCTTGGGAGGCCAGCCACAGAGAAGGCTCCCTGGCACCCCACACCCAGGCTGCTGGGTTAAAGAAGCCGTTGGCATGCACCCCAGGTGCTGCTCGTTGCTTTTGGTTGCTGCCAAGTCGTGTCTGACCCTTTTGCAACCCCATGCACTGCCAGGCTCCTCTGTCCATGGGATTTCCCAGGAATGGAAATACAGGAGTGGGTTGCCATTTCCTTTTCCAGGGAATCTTCCTGACCCAGGGGTCAAACCCATGTCTCCTGAATTAGCAGGCAGATTCTTTACCACCAAGACACCAGGGAAGCCACACACCAGGTGCTAGCTACCGCCAAAAGCCAGCAGTATTTTATGAGCCTTGGAAGTCTTGTAGAACCAGTCCGTTTTGAGTGATCAAATGAACACCGCTTATTTATAGCAATGTCTTAATGATTTAATGTTTTACTCAGCCTTCATAATCCTGTGGTATATTTCTTTTAATTGTTAGAGGAAAGATCCCTTTTAGAGCTAACATCACTGGGCTCCTCCCTTGGTGATCCTTCCAAAATTCTAAACTAGAATTCCCAACAACTACTCCTGACACACATATTTGAGAATCCAGCTGAAGAGGCAAGTGTTAGTCACTCAGTCGTGTCTGCCTCTTTGTGACCCCATGGACTGACTATATAGCTCACCAAGCTCCTCTGTCTATGGAATTCTCCAGGCAAGAATACCAGAGTGGGTTGCCATGCCCTTCTCTAGGGGGTCTTCCCAACCCAGGGATCAAACCTGGCTCTCCTGCATTGCAGGTAGATTCTTTTCTGTCTGACCCACCAGCAAAGCCCCAAAGGGAAGAGGTAAATGGAACTTAAAAACCTGTCCATGATGTGAGTTGGAATAGCAGGTGCCCAAGTTGGAATAGCAGGTGCCCAAGTTCATCTTCGGAAAAGGCAATGGCACCCCACTCCAGTTCTCTTGCCTGGAAAATCCCATGGACGGAGGAGCCTGCTGGGCTGCAGTCCATGGGGTTGCTAAGAGTTGGACACGACTGAGCGACTTCACTTTCACTTTCCATTTTCATGCATTGGAGAAGGAAATAGCAACCCACTCCGGTATTCTTGCCTGGAGAATTCCAGGGACGGGGGAGCCTGGTGGGCTGCTGTCTATGGGGTTGCACAGAGTCGGACTCGACTGAAGCAACTTAGCAGTAGCAAGTTCATCTTCTCCAAGCTCTGGAGACAATGCCTTGGACATTATGGTCCCTCTTGCTGTAAAGTGAAGTCACACTTTGTTAAAAAAAAGACTCCAGTTTCTTTACAAGGTTGGCTGCCTTTGAACCTGTGCCTTAGGTCTGTATTTTTTGATATTTTTAGGGAAATGTGATGAGAGTCCTGCAAAGAAACCCAACCCATCTGTTGACATCTGCCAGGAATGGCCATAGAAAAAGTTGATGGATTCTTTTCCTGTGAAATTGAATTCATAGACTCTAGAAAGTGGTCTCAGTAAGGTGCTCACCCCTTCTCTCTCTTCCATCTGCCCTTGGCTAACTGTTCTTATCCTCTTAAGACTCAACTCATCCTTCCACCAGCACTCTCAGTTTGGCGTGAGATGATTTAAGAGGTACCTCTTAGCCTGAGCCCTGTCTTAATAGGGAGAGACTGTTTATTACTCTTCAAGGTCATTCTGGCAAAAGCTGGGGAAAGAGCCCATTTGATTGAAAACACCAGGTCCACCACCCGCTTCGCCAGTGGATCTGGCCCAGCCAGACTAGTAGGTAACAAAAGCAAAGCTTTGAATTGCTCCTTGCAAGCCTTCGAGGCTCTGGTTCCAGAGGAGCTCTGTGCATTCCTAAGACGTGAGCCACAACTCACCCTCCCACCCCCACTACTATAGACTGTGCCCGCTACACTCAACTGGTGCTGGCGGCATCTGTTGAGGCTCTGTGTGCACCAAACACTATGTCAGGTGCTGGGGACAGTGTAAATTCAACCATTAACCTTGACCTTGAAGGGGCGCTGGGCATGTAAGCACTTCTGCTCTATCATGATACATGGGAAGTCCTCAGGGGAACACAGCTGGGCGAAAGGTCAGTGCAGGGAAAACAATGGAAAAACCCATGAGCCGCCCTCAAAGATGGCTCAGGTTTTCAGGTCATATGGGCAGGAGTTTGAGAATTGCTAACATGCACGATCAAACGCCTACAAGCCCAAGTAACAGTGAGGATCCTTCTAGAATTCTGTCTTGGGTTGGAGCAGCCGTGCAACGTGTTTAGACTGGTGTGTCTTCCAGCGTGAAAGGAGGTGCAAATAGTAGTGACACTGTGGCCGAGGCCTAAAGCTGGACTGTCCCAGGGAGTCAGGGACATGTGACTGTCCCCAAGAGTACGGGGGCCAATTCTGTCTTCTCTCTGCTGCCCAGGGAACAGGCAGGAGGGGGTTGGCTGCTTTGTTTCTTCTTCCAAGAAAGGATAGCAAGACAAATATACAATGCCTTCTGCCCTTGTGATGTTTTGAAAACAGCGATGCAGAAAATGTTTGAATTTATGTCACTAGTAATTGTTTTAGGAACTCATCAGATCAGATCAGATCAGATCAGCCGCTCAGTCGTGTCCGACTCTTTGCGACCCCATGAATCGCAGCATACCAGGCCTCCCTGTCCATCACCAACTCCCGGAGTTCACTCAGACTCACGTCAATCGAGTCAATGATGCCATCCAGCCATCTCACCCTCTGTTGTCCCCTTCTCCTCCTGCCCCCAGTCCCTCCCAGCATCAGAATCTTTTCCAATGAGTCAACTCTTCGCATGAGGTGGCCAAAGTACTGGAGTTTCAGCTTTAGCATCATTTCTTCCAAAGAAATCCTAGGGCTGATCTCCTTCAGAATGGACTGGTTGGATCTCCTTGCAGTCCAAGGGACTCTCAAGAGTCTTCTCCAACACCACAGTTCAAAAGCATCAATTCTTCGGCGCTCAGCCTTCTTCACAGTCCAACTCTCAACATCCATACATGACCACAGGAAAAACCATAGCCTTGACTAGGCGAACCTTTGTTGGCAAAGTAATGTCTCTGCTTTTGAATATGCTATCTAGGTTGGTCATAACTTTCCTTCCAAGGAGTAAGCATCTTTTAATTTCATGGCTGCAGTCACCATCTTCAGTGATTTTGGAGCCCAGAAAAATAAAGTCTGACACTGTTTCCACTGTTTCCCCATCTATTTCCTATGAAGTGATGGGACTGGATGCCATGATCTTCGTTTTCTGAATGTTGAGCTTTAAGCCAACTTTTTCACTCTCCACTTTCACTTTCATCAAGAGGCTTTTGAATTCCTCTTCACTTTCTGCCATAAGGGTGGTGTCATCTGCATATCTGAGGTTATTGATACTTTGTCGGGAGCCGCCGCGGACAGGCACTCCACTCGTGACAAAGGTCGTGAGGAAGGGGGCTCAACAAACCCAATGGCGAGATCAAGACTTCAGGAGTGCCCCCGGATATTCTTGAGCATCTACCCCCAAAAAACCAGAGTCTGCCTGCTTCACTGCTTTGTGCTCTCACCTCTGACTTTACTGGGGGCTGTCCTCCACCACCGTCTCGCTGTCTCTAATAAAGAATTAACTTACAGCTCTAATTAATAAAGTTCCTGGGCATTGCTGCTAAGTCGCTTCAGTCGTGTCCGACTCTGTGCGACCCCATAGATGGCAGCCCACCAGGCTCCGCCATCCCGGGGCTTCTCCAGGCAAGAACACTGGAGTGGGTTGCCATTTCCTTCTCCTGGGCATTAGGAGTGTTTAAATTCAAACCCCTCAGATAGCTCTCTAACTGGCCTGACAAGTTTACCCGGACACCTATAGCTATGCATATGATTGTTTACAGTCTCTCAGCCGTGAGAGGCACGGGAAGCTTAAGATATTCAAATAACTTAGAGCCTCTCAGAGAGTTAAAAACTGTCAGAATAAAAACTAGTTCATTAATGAGCCAATGCTTTTTGCCAAGTTTTCACATCCCCCGTTTTGTATCCTTGAATGTGTATAGTTGGTTTGTAGAAAAAATAAGTAGTGGCCTTGGTGCTAGTAACTTTAGACCCTTAAGGTAATAAATTCTTTTCTTTGTTGTAAACCCATTGCGCCTCCCCCCATAGGAATGCAAGTTTATCTAACACTTCGGATGAAGATGGCACCAAACCTTAAAATAATTACTCTTAGAGAAAATAAGTCTTGCGGTTGACAAACCTTTGTCAGATCAGATCAGATCAGTCGCTCAGTCGTGTCCGACTCTTTGCGACCCCATGAACCGCAGCACGCCAGGCCTCCCTGTCCATCACCAGCTCCCGGAGGTCACTCAGACTCGCATCCATCGAGTCAGTGATGCCATCCAGCCATCTCATCCTCTGTCGTCCCCTTCTCCTCCTGCCCTCAATTCCTCCCAGCATCAGAGTCTTCTCCAATGAGTCAACTCTTCGCATGAGGTGGCCAAAATACTGGAGTTTCAGCTTTAGCATCATTCCTTCTAAAGAAATTCCAGGATTGATCTCCTTCAGAATGGACTGGTTGGATCTCCTTGCAGTCCAAGGGACTCTCAAGAGTCTTCTCCAACACCACAGTTCAAAAGCATCAATTCTTCGGCGCTCAGCCTTCTTCACAGTCCAGCTCTCACATCCATACATGACCACAGGAAAGACCATAGCCTTGACTAGGCGAACCTTTGTTGGTAAAGTAATGTCTCTGCTTTTGAATATGCTATCTAGGTTGGTCATAACTTTCCTTCCAAGGAGCAAGCGTCGTTTAATTTCATGGCTGCAGTCACCATCTGCAGTGATTTTGGAGCCCAGAAAAACAAATAGGAAAAGGAGTACGTCAAGGCTGCATATTGTCACCATGTTTATTTAACTTATATGCAGAGTACATCATGAGAAATGCTGGACTGGAAGAAACACAAGTTGGAATCAAGATTGCCGGGAGAAATATCAATAACCTCAGATATGCAGATGACACCACTCTTATGGCAGAAAGTGAAGAGGGGCTAAAAAGCCTCTTGATGAAAGTGAAAGTGGAGAGTGAAAAGGTTGGCTTAAGGCTCAACATTCAGAAAACGAAGATCATGGCATCTGGTCCCATCACTGCATGGGAAATAGATGGGGAAACAGTGGAAACAGTGTCAAACCTTTGTCAGGAGTCATAAAATGTTAATAGGCCTTCTGGCCAGAAGATGATGTAAATCACCTGAACCATTTGTACGTGATAAATTTGCAGGATAGAAACCCTGGTTTTTGATAAGGATCAAAGACTGCTGACTTTGCATCCCCTATTATCCTCTATGTGTAACTTAGGGTATAAAAGCCCCTGTTAAAAATAAAGCTACGGGCCTTGCTCACCAGAGCTTGGTCTCCCCATGTCATTCTCTCTCTCAATTTCCATTTCCGGCTGAAGTCTCCATCTGGAGCGCGGAACTCACCAAACTTGCTAATCATGCCTGGGCTTCTAAGACCCACTCGAGAAAGTGCCTAAGGTGGGGCACTTTCTGCTATTCGAGCGGGCGCCTGCGGCCTACGCAAGTGGTGCAAACTTCTTGTCTTGAAGTTTTATTGGTCTCCTGCGTAAACCAAGCTACTCAGCCTCTTTCCTCCTCTAAATATTCTGAGCTATACGGAGCTATCCTTTAATTACTCTTAATGTCTCTAATTAATATGTAAATGAGTTGCCGACGCCATCTCCCTTCTGAAGACCCTGGATCAGCCGGGGCTGGACCTCGGTAATATTTCTCCTGGCAATCTTGATTCCAGCTTGTGTTTCTTCCAGTCCAGTGTTTCTCATGATGTACTCTGCATATAAGTTAAATAAGCAGGGTGACAATATACAGCCTTGACTTACTCCTTTTCCTATTTGGAACCAGTCTGTTGTTCCATGTTACTGAACCATAAAGATGTTGGCTTTTTTTCCCTTTATATTCAAATCAGTGCCTTTTTGAGGCAAATTCTGAGGCTTGAGCTTAAGAAGAACTCCTCTTTGACTGGGGTTTCCTGTAGGGGATACAAATTATTTCTTTTAAAACAGTGTTTCAATCCCAATTGGAATTGACATACATACACTGCTGGGCATAAATAGGCTTTCCTCCTAGCTCACTCAGGTAAATAATCTGCCTGCAATGCAAGAGACCCAGGTTCAATTCCCCCGGAGAAGGAAATGGCAACCCACTCCAGTATTCTCGCCTGGAGAATTCCATGGACAGAGGAACCTGGCAGGCTACAGTCCATGGGGTCACAAGAGTCAGACACGACTTAGCAACTAAACCACCACCATGAGTAAAATAGGGCTTCCCAAGTGACTTGGTGGCAAAAGAAGCTGCCTGCCAGTGAAGGAGACATGGGTTCAATCCCTGGACAGGGAACATTCCCTGGAGGAGGAAATGGCAACTCACTCTAGTATCCTTGCTTGGAAAATTCCATGGAGGAGCCTGGCAGGCTACAGTCCATGGGGTCATGAAGAGTTGGACATGACTTAGCACACAGGCACAGCATAATATGCGTAAAATAGGTAACTAAGGAGAACCTACTGTGTAGCACAGGGAGCTCTACTGTCTCTGTGGTGAGCTACATGGGAAGGAAATCCAAAACAGAGTGTCACCAAGTCCCAGCTCGCTCTGCTCACCTCACGACAGGCCAATAAATCGGAGACAAGGTGTCGAGGCGAGGAATATTACTTTATTCAGAGAGCTAGCAGACAGAGAAGATGGCGGACTAATGTCTCAAAATAACCGTCTTATCGGGATCTGGATGCCAGGTTCCTTTATGGATCAGAGATGGGGGGAGGTGAGGAAGCAAAGTAAAAGGGCCATTGATCTTGCACATATCACCCCACTCCAGTACTCTTGCGGGGAGAATCCCATGGATGGAGGAGCCTGTTAGGCTGCAGTCCATGGGGTCACTAAGAGTTGGACACGACTGAGCGACTTCACTTATACTTTTCACTTTCATGCACTGGAGAAGGAAATGGCAACCCACTCCAGTGTTCTTGCCTGGAGAATCCCAGGGACAGGGGAGCCTGGTGGGCTGCCATCTATGGGGTCGCACAGAGTCGGACACGACTGAAGTGACTTTGGAGAAGCCAACGGCACCCCACTCCAGTACTCTTGCCTGGAAAATCCCATGGATGGAGGAGCCTGGTGGGCTGCAGTGCATGGGGTTGCTAAGAGTCAGACACGACTGAGCGACTTCCCTTTCACTTATAGCATATCTCCTAGAAAAGCAAGCCTCAGGCAGGGGAGGTGTTAATTTCCTGCTCTTCTACTTTGAGGACAGGGTGGTAAATGAACAAAAGCACTTTGGTTTAGGTCAGGCAGAGGGGCAGGATTCTCTGAGTCAGTCCATTATGCGTGATTATAATAACAAAAGCAACAGAAAGCAAGTCAAAGAAACAGTTCCAACGTGGAGTCAGCAATGGTTTTTTCCTGTAACAGGGTATATATATACTGATTCACTGTGCTGTACAGCAGAAAATAATACAAGATTGTAAAGCAGCTATACTCCAGAAATATTTAAAAACAAACCACAAACCCCACAAAAAAATAAAAACCAGTGTTTCAAGTTAGTACTCCCATTCCATCCTCGCCTGCTTCCGTGAGAGAAGAAGCACGGACACCAGTGATGTTTATCTGGGTGCTTGGTCGAGTGTCTCAAGTGGAACACAGCCCTCTGATTCCCCTGGGCGAGTGATTCTCAGCCAGGCACCCACTCCCCAGCAGACTGCATGCCCCACACCTTTCCAGGTAGCCCCCTGGGAGTCACGTTTCTTAGTCTAGGGTCATTCCCTCTGGTGTCCATCATAACAGCTCCACCATCAGATGCAGTAACCGAGGCTGCGGACAGTGCTGCTGCTGCTGCTGCTAAGTCACTTCAGTCGTGTCCGACTCTGTGCGACCCCACAGACGGAAGCCCATCAGGCTCCCCTGTCCCTGGGATTCTCCTGGCAAGAACACTGGAATGGGTTGCCATTTGCTTCTCCAATGCATGAAAGTGAAAGTGAAGTTGCTCAATCGTATCCGACTCTAGCGACCCCATGGACTGCAGCCTACCAGGCTCCTCCATCCATGGGATTTTCCAGGCAAGAGTACTGGAGTGGGGTGAGTGCAAACCCAGGCAACTCACCCTCGCTCCAGAGACCACGTGGCCCACATTCCTGGGAAGAGCTCTGGTTTTAAACACTTTCCTTCTGTCACACAGGAGTTTCTACTTGTCGAGCAGTGTATCCTAGTTTTCAACCACAAGGTGAAATCAATGGCAGGGTTCTCTCACCTGTGGCACGTGACCCAGAGAAACCCAGAGGAACCGGGGCCCTGGGTCCACTTCCACATAGGTCAGATGTGTCCTGACCCCCAGACCACCCTCCGGAGTCAGGCTCTGTTGGTGATGCTGGATCTGTAGAACTCAGCCCCCTGGCTGAGTTGTTTAGTGTTATTCAACACACAAGCCCAGGCACAGAGAGTAGTGAACACACCCATGTGCGTGGACCTGCCATACCCTAGACATCTCTGCCACCCTGGATCCTGACGGCACCAAGTCCAGCTCCCCAGCCAGAACCTGCTCTTCAACTGAACTGCCCACCTCTCCCAACCCTAATGAAACTCCTTTTCCTCTGGGTGTTAAAAAGGAAAAGGGCCCCTGCCTCTTTCTCTCTCCCAGCCTTAGTTTACACTCCAAATCCTTTACGTTTGTGATGGTAATTCACAGCTGCCCTTGATTGAGGGAGACCTTTGGCTCCTCTGAAATGTGGCCACACTGTCCTCACACATTCCATCACCCCCTTGGAATAGATGGGCCTTCAGTATGGGTTTATTTGCCCAATGGTGGTGGAAGGCAGGCCCTGGGCAGAGTGTGTTCATGCCTGCCATCTCAAAATATAGGTTCTTCTTTGATGTCTTAAACACTGAGTTTACATTTGGACTTCCCTGGTGGCTCAGACAGTAAAGAATCTGCCTGCAATGCAGGAGACCCAGGTTCACTCCCTGGGTTGGGAAGACCCCCTGGAGAAAGGAATGGCAACCCACTCCGGTCAGTATTCTTGCCTGGGAAATCCCATGGACAGAGGAGCCTGATGGGCTACCGTCCATGGGGTCACAAAGAGTCAGACACGACTGAGAGACTAACACTTTCACTTTCAAGCTTCCATTTAGCCCTAATACCCCCAGGAGCTCAGTCATCACCAGCCTGCTGAGACCTCAGCCCCGAAGTCTCATCCCGGCCGCCCTCTGTGTGACTGTGGCCGTGGGACCATCTCTCCGGGTATAACTAGGCTGGGCAGGAAGCTCCAGGCTGCACCGGTTCAGCTTCAGGTCTTCCCCTAAAGCCCCAGGCACGGTCCACATCATGGTCTCCAAGTATTGCCTCATGATTACAGGCTACACTTCCTCAAGCCACAAGAATGTGCTTCTCTGCTTTAATTTTTGTGAGTACTATGCCCACCATCCAGTCCTCCGTCCACACAGTGACATGGGGATAAATCTGCTTTCGTTCACATGCTAACCTCATGACAGCTCTCTCCTGGAGTCCCACCTCGTATGCAATGTGCCTAACAAGCAGCGCTCCCCTGATCTTCCTGAATCCCTGTGAGATCCAGGGATGACGAGCTCCACATCTCAGATGAGGACGCTGCAGCTCAGGTACTGCCTGGCCGTCAGGGAGGGTGTTTTCTGTCTGCCAGCCTGTCTCTCCCAGCCCCACGCTCCTGCATGGTTATTGTGATTGTCGTTCCGTCTCTCAGTCTCTTTGAGACCCCATGGATTGTAGCCCGGCTCCTCTATCCTTCACTGTCTCCTGGAGTTTGCTCACATTCATGTCCATTGGGTTGGTGATGCTATCTACCAAACTCATCCTCTGCAGCCTCCTTCTCCTGTACCCTCCTCACATGTTAATATCGGGTACCATGAATGCATCATTGGCGGCAAAATTATCTGGGTGCCTCCACGGAAAGCAAAGGGCCTTCAGGAAGGCAATACCCAAAGGGACACTGGAAGGGAGGGTGGCGATGAGAGGTTTGGGGGCTCTGCCCTTCCTTCCCCACTAGGAATCCTTGGTGAAGTTCAGAGAGAGCCTCTGGTCCCCTGCTGGTACTCAGGAGCAGCCCTGGAGGATCGGCCTGTGAACCTCCTTCCTGTCGATGAGGACGAGCTTGATTTCCCTGTGGTTGTCATGGAGACTGGCCACATTGAAATAAGGAAAACCCATTTCTGGAACATGGTGATGACCCGTTTTCCAGTTTGGCATCTGGGGAACCTCACAGGTGTGCCCTGTGGGCCTCCTGATGACGTTCGAGGGGTCTTCGGGCCCAGCTCCCTGAGGACTTTCATCTTCCCCCCTCCCCCTGGCCCCTAACCCAGAGTGCTGCCCAGTGGGTGTTAGTGGAGGACAGGAGGACCATGATGAGAGGAGGAGGGAAATCCTTGCAGCCGCCGCCCAGGCAGCAAGTGGGAGACGCATCTAATGTCACGTGCTGCTGCTAAGTCGCTTCAGTCATGTCCAACTCTGTGTGACCCCATAGAAGCAGCCCACTAGGCTCCTCTGTCCCTGGAATTCTTCAGGCAAGAATACCGGAGTGGGTTACCATTTCCTTCTCCAGTGCATAAAAGTGAAAAGTGAAAGTGAAGTTGCTCAGTCGTGCCCGACTCTTAGCAACCCCATGGACTGCAGCCTACCAGGCTTCTCCATCCATGGGATTTTCCAGGCAGGAGTACTGGAGTGGGGTGCCATCGCCTTCTCCAGATGTACCATGAGGCCTCCCCAATTCTGAGGCATGTTGGGTACTTAGAGGGTGTACGTGTGTACGCACACATATTCTTGTTGAATGAATAAATCAGTGAAGCTGATGAATCAACAAATAACCCAACAAGTGAAACTGATGAGTCAAGAGTAAGCTTTATGGTCCCGAACAGTGATCTCCACCCCCGACAGTGACCTGGACTGTGGAGGGAGCCTTAGCGTCCTGACTTCACCACCAGGGAGAGAGTGAAGGCTCTGACCAGCGCCCAGCGTGCACTCCCCATGATGAGTCAAGAGTAAGCCTTAGGGTCCCGAACAGTGATCTCCACCCCTGACAGTGACCTGGACTGTGGAGGGAGCCTTAGCGTCCTGACTTCACCACCAGGGAGAAAGTCAAGGCTCTGACCAGTGCCCAGTGTGCACTCCCCACGATCACAGTGACCTTGACACAGTCTGTCCTGCTGCGCTGCGTGCTAGCAGGATCTTCCCAAGAGCTTGCTCTCAGTGCATGGGACAGGGTGGGAGCTGCCTGACTGAACGGGAGTTGTCCTAACTCACGCGTTGGCTTGTTTCAAGAAGGCAGAATTTGCAGTGCATTTAGTTTTCTATGTACTTGACTCGGTTAATTCTGGAAACGGCAGGAGGGCGTGGTGCAATATGAAGAGGGTCCACAGAGGCAGGGTTTTAATCAGGCAGCGGGTGAATCTGCAAATCCGCAGACCACTGAGGACCGCAGCTTATCTCTTATCGTGTGCACCGGGCTGCCTGGGGAGAGAGCCACGGCCGCTATCAGCTCATAGAGTCCCTCCGTGCCATGAGTTTGGAGGGTGGATTAAGGATGTAATTACTGGGGAATCCAGCAGCAGAGAAATCCAAAAGCTCTCATCCATCTCTCCATGTACTTGACTTTAACCTGAGCTGTGACTGGTCCTCCCAGGCCATGTCTTGACTTTTGTGAGAGGCAAAGCTCCCATTGCCAAGATAGACCTGCTGACAGTCTCCCGGGAGAGAATTAATCTGGGTCTCCTCTTTCTTGGCTGGGATCTCCCAGAACCAGCCTAGCAAGAGCTGGTTCCACGCAGAGCCAGCCCCCTGCACCTCCAGGATGGGAGTAGACCCAGATCAGAGGAGGGCTTTGGTGTCTGTATTCGACTTAACATAAGTGTGTACCTCTTTCTAACAGGAATTCTATTAACAGTCATCTTGTCAGGTTTTTTCCTACTTACACAGTCATTTTCCTTTTAATAGCCATAATAGCTGTCTTCTAGAAGATACATACTTTGTACTTTGAACCATGAACCCCCAGCTCATTATAAAACATAACCTTGATCCCGAAGACAGCCAATGAGATCTGATTTCAAGCTGTAGGCCACAAATATTCTTTTTTTTTTTTTTTTTTTAAGCACCTGTCTAGTCAGCATTAGCTATTCATTGGTGAAAAGTATTAGTTGCTCAGTCATGTCAAACTCTTTGCAGCTCCGTGGACTGCAGCCCACCAGGTTGCTCTGTCCATGGGATCCTCCAGGCAAGAATACTGGAGTGGGTAGCCATTCCCTTCTCCAAGGGATCTTTCCGACCCAGGGATCGAACCCAGGTCTCCTGCATTGCAGACTCTTCACCATCTGAGCCACCTGTACTTCCCAATATTGGAATTCAAAAGCATGACACTGAAACAAGTGTGTTCAGAATCGAGGATGGGTTCGCTCATTGTAAGCGCTACTTACTGAAATGAGGTGACTTTTAGAATATTTAATACATCGAATGATTGCTACACTGATTGTCGGATAGTTACATCAAGTGTTCTCAGGTTAAGCTCAGCGAAAGTCTCTGTTGTAACCAACTGGTTTTGCCAGTAGGGGCAGTATCCTACTGTAAGCACAATTTATATACATTATTTCACTTGAACAACTGTTCTTTAAAAGAGGAATTGCTCCCATTTTGCAGATGGACACGGAGGCTCAAGGAGGCTACTCCTCTGAACTAAGATTTGAACCCAGAGCCCTTTGTCTCCAAAGCCCAGCCCTCAAATGCTCCTTTACACAGCTTTGCTCTCTGCTGCTGGGTCCTCACTGCGCTTGGTAGAGACAGCGGCAGAAGGTGGTGCTTTCCCAAGCCCTGCAGATGCTTGGCTCACCCCAGCACGCTCAGGCGACCAGGCTAGGTTTCCCTCATCAGACATGGTGACCACTCTGTATCGTGATGAATGCAGACACACACACACACACACTGGCCTGGAACGGCACCTGTGTATGAAATCCTTAGGATGCAAGCTAAGAATTAGAATCAGGACTGTGTTTATCTTATCCTCTTTGCATCTAGCAAGAGAGAGAGAATAAGGTGAGAGCAGAGGGAAGACGGAGGAGGGAACACTGTCAGGTCACATGATGAGATGGCCCTATGTGTAAAGACACTGGTGGGAAGCTTAGAGTAGCTTTCTGGAAATACGTGTCTAGAGGGAAGAAGGGGCTTCCGAGGTCCTGGTAAGGCAGCTGCCACCGTGGCTAGAGTGTCTGTCAGACACTTGTTTATACGTAGTCCATCCTCGCCTTACACAGTCAGTACTAGGGGCGGCAGTCTTCTCGAAATAAGCAGGTGGTGAGGCGCTGGCATCTGGATCAACAACCAGTCTGGTATCTGTGGGCGGAGTGTCATCTGGAGGGCAGACTTTTTGGAATTCCAAAGAGCATCTTCTGGCATGGAGACTCATGTCTAGGACAGACTCAGAGGAACAGGCTGGGCTGGGCTTTGTCCCAAAGTCATGGCCCCCTGGGATCAGCAGGCCTGAATCAGGGAACTAGAGACACCATGGCTGATGCTGAAGCTTGGTCTTCTTGTTGACATGAAGGTGTGAACACAAATTCAGACTTTGTCCCCCAGAGGAGCACCTTTGCTCACGCCCTTAAAAAGACATTACAGGAGACTTCCCTGGTGTCCAACAGTTAAGAATCTGCCTTGCAATGCAGGGGTCGCGGGCTTGATCCCTGGTGGGGGGACCAAGACCTCACATGCCATGGAGCAGCTAAGCCCAAGCACCGCAGCTACTGAGCCCACACGCCGCAACTAGAGAGAAGCCTGTGTACCACAACAAAGGATCCCACGTGAGCCACAGAGATCCTGAGTGCTGCAGCGAAGACCCGATGCAGCCAATTTGTTTGTTTTTTTTTTTAAAAAAAAAAAAGATCTTGCAAACTCTGAATGCCAAATCCTGGAAGGAGTTGCATTCCTGATCATTTTCTTTAGATCTAGAATTTCTCCTAAAGCCCTTGAGTCATACTTGGTTTCCCTGTAGTCAGACCCCTAGAACAATGACCTCGCCCTTAGGGAGAAGGGGGCACACCCTAAGGTGCCAGTGTTCTCTGCCCACAGGGGACCCCCAGTTTCCTGGGGCAAGTTTCCTGGGTTTGGCCGAGCTGGACAAAACCTGGCTGGCCTGAAAGTCGCAAGCTCAGAGGACCAGCAGTGCCATCTTGTGGGAGAGTTCTCGAAGTGCCTGACATCAGGCTGAAGGAGGGAGGCAACCTTGACTGCCAAGCTTCAAACACTGAGAGACAAAGCGGTGCCTGGGTGCAGTCAAGTGCGAGGGCTCCCTCTGGGCACCAGGCATGCTAATTAGGATTTGAGTGTCCAGAAAATTAATAACTTTAATAAGCGAATGCCAAGCCAGAAAGATATTTCCACGAATTAACGGTGGCCAGGAAGGATTTTTGCTTGCCTTCCATTTACTAGGAAATCTATTCAACATCATTGCAGGTGGGATATATTTCTCAGTAAACTCTGAACACAGAGTCACAGGCTACAGCCACAGCTTCAGCTTCTGGACGACCTCAAGGCTCAGTTCTCCCAGCAAGGACATGGCTTTTCTCAGGAGTCTGTCACAGGACCTGAGCCCAAACTGGCCCACCTCCGTCACTAAGAGATGAGAGGCTTGGACCCCAGGCACTCTGCTGACGACAGCAGATGAAGCCAAGCCCCTTCCTTCTCACTGGGCTTGGTGTCGTGTCCTTCCTGTTACACACGTGTGTGCACACGCTCACACTCAGATCTTAGCCTAAACTCCACCTCTCAAGGTCTGCTCTGAGTTCCTTCTACAAAGTACCCCTACCCCAGTCACCCGCACCCCGCACCCAGGGTGTTAGCCGCTTGTCAGAAAATGAAATCGAGGCTCTTCTGGGTCCGAGCGTTCATCAGAACCCTGCTGCCTGATTCCCAGGCAGCTTTGACTTTAGGGAGATTTTAAGAGTACAATCCCTTTCTGAGCACTCACACGCTTTCTCACCAGGAAGGGCGGGAGCATCACGTGATGATGGCTCCCAGGTCCTCACGTAGCCGACGTGACGGTGATCCCACGGCCACTACCGGCGTTCCCACCAGCTTCCTTGCTGGCTTGCTTCCTGTGCCGTGACCACAGCTGTGGGTGGACGAGGAGCTGGTGGGCCGGGTGGAGCTGCCCGCTGCAGGGCAGCCGCCCCACCTTAAGCTCAAGTGGCCTCATCACTGTCCAGGCTTTCTTCCAGTCTTCTGTGGGCTGGGAAACTAACAAGCAGGCCGTTCTGATTGGGTCAAACAGGAATCAGATAGACAGGACCCAGAGGCCTTCTTTTCTTCAAGTCTATGGTTTGGTGACATCTGTGTATGTATCTCAGATCCTCTTTTTGCTTACCTGGAAGCTTCTCTATCCTGGATCAGCAGGGTTATTCTACACGGTCAGGGGATCTGAAGATGAGACAGAACTGAACCAGCTGTGAATCGGGTGGAGACATAGGAGGGCTGGGGATGTCCTTGTCACCCCAACACCTGCCATTTGCGGAGTACTTGCTGTGTGCCAAGCAGCGTGTGTATGTGTAGCACGTGGTGAGAGAAGGTCCACTGCCACCCATTCTACAGATGAGGAAACTGAGCCTCAGAAGGTCAGACACCAGCCCACCCACCAGTCACTGGCAGAGTTGGGATAGTCTGACATCAGAACCCACACTCAGCTGGCATCCACCTGCCACCGTCCTCTGGGCCTCCTTCTTAGACCGAGTAGACTGCATTTTGACTCAGTGGATAGTTTGAAACCAAGCTTTGCTCTTAAAGCTTGGGAGCTGAGACGTGGGCAATGGTGGGGCCTGTGAACCAACACAGAGCATGGAGCTGAGGGGTCCAGGCTTGCGTCCTCCAGGCTCTGCTTCCAAGGACCATGAACAGAGTGCAGCCTCTTCAGCTGCCGTGCCTTCACCTGTAACAGAGGGAAACACCTGCTGAAGAGCATCAGATGCATTAATAACTTATATGGAAGTGCTCCATGCCCTAGTTAAGTGCTAGAGAAATAAATGATGGTTTTCAAGGAAAAAGAATCCGTTACCAAGTCAGAAAGGAAGTGCTGAGGCTGATTTGAATACCTTGTACTATCTGCCTGGATAGTGGATCCTCTGACTACATGTAGATTACTTACTTTAAAAATCTGCAACTCTAAATCGTGTGTAAAATCCAGAATCTAAAAACAGAGGCTGTTCCATGACCCAGTTCTCAGCCCTGAAATGAGGGCAACAGGCTAACGCTCTGGGCTGCCCTTGTTCCAAGTCTGGCTCAGAGTGCTTATCCACTATGCAGGCATCAGGTGACTTACTGGACCTCTCTGATTTACTGTCCCCTCACCTGTACAATGGGCTTCCCAGGTGACTCAGCAGGTAAAGAATCCATCTGCAATGCAAGAGACCCAGGTTCGATCCCTGGATCAGGCAGATCCCTCTGGAAAAGGAAATGGCAACCCACTTCAGGATTGTTGCCTGGGAAATCCCATGGTCAGAGGAGCCTGGTGGGCTACATACAGTCCATGGGGTCATAGAGTGGGACACGACTAAGCACCTAACACATATTGACAGGTGGATACTGGAAACCCACATGCATCAAACGTTTGGCAGCTACACAGGCCAAGTGTGAGAGAGCTGCGGTTTCTGCTGATGTTTGGGAGGGTAGCTGCTGCTAAGTCGCTTCAGTCATGTCCAACTTTGTGTGACCCCATAGAAGCAGCCCACCAGGCTCCTCTGTCCCTGGGATTCTCTAAGCAAGAATACCAGAGTGGGTTGCCATTTCCTTCTCCAATGCATGCATGCATGCTAAGTCACTTCAGTCATGTCTGACTCTGTGCGACCCCATGGACAGCAGCCCACCAGGCTCCTCTGTCCATAGGATTCTCCAGGCAAGCATGCTTGAGCAGATTGCCTTCTCCATGGGACAGTTACAGGGGCTCTAAATTCCTGCTAATTCCATCAGGTTTTCGGTTCCTTTAAATTTAAATAAATATGGTTTTCAAAGACTGAAAAGGCCTAAGGATGTGGGGAGGGCAAGAACGATATTTTTCACTGTCTCTGTTTCGTGAAAGTAATGTTGCTTCTTCAAACCAACATCTGTCAGAATGATTCTCATCAGATTAAATAAATCCTCAAAGCCGCTCTCACAGTTTATAGAATCTTGGAAATGTAGGTTATGCTTCACGTGGGACCCTAATGGAATTTAAACAAGTGTGTTTTTGCAAGCACAGCTTCGAGAGCTCACGCTTTACTGGGGTTTGTGAATTTAAGCTCCCATGTCTCAAGGAGTTTAGAGAGGGCTTTTACTACAGGAAGGTAATAGACAATCCCTGACCAGTTTGAGATGCTGTTAATTGAAGATGGAAAAGACCAAGTCTGAAGAAAACCAGTACTGTACACACACTCTGCCAAACAGACCCTTAGATGAGACACGAGGGGTTAGCCTTTGGTCGGTCACCTTTGCACAGGCAGTTGCCACATGTCCTTATGGTCAGTTGTGGCCTTTTCAGTGTTTCAGAGGAGAGAGGACTTTGTTGGGGGCAGTGGATTTTATGCTATAAAGATCTTGAATGATCAGTACAGATATTTATTATTCCCTGCCATAAGAAGGCAATGGCAACCCACTCCAGTACTCTTGCCTGGAGGATCCCATGGACGGAGGGGCCTGGTGGGCTGCAGTCCATGGGGTCGCTAGGAGTTGGACACGACTGAGCGACTTCACTTTATTTTTTCACTTTCATGCATTGGAGAAGGAAATGGCAACACACTCCGGTGTTCTTGCCTGGAGAATCCCAGGGACAGGGGATCCTGGTGGGCTGCCGTCTCTGGGGTCGCACAGAGTCAGACATGACTGAAGCAACTTAGCAGCAGCAGCAGCCATAAGAAAGCTTATTCTTAAAATTAGTTGCTAAATCTAAGCACAGTGAAATACCACTTCACACCCACTGGGCTGGCTTCTATCAAAAAATAAATAACAGAAAATAATGAGTGGTGAGGGGACCTCCCTGGTGGTCCAGTGGCTGAGGCTCTGAGCTCCCAAAGCAGGGAACCCAGGTTTGATCCCTGGTCAGAGATCCAACCAGTCCATCCTAAAGAAAACCAACCCTGAATATTCACTGGAAGGACTGGTGCTGAAGCTGAAGTGCCAGTGCTTTGGCCACTGATGGGAAGAACTGACTCCTTAGAAAAGACCCTGATGCTGGGAAAGATTGAAGGCGGGAGAGGAAGGGGACAACAGAGGATGAGATGGCTGGATGGCATCACCGACTCTATGGACATGAGTTTGAGCAAGCTCCAGGAGATAGGAAAAAACAGTGAAGCCTGCAGTGCTGCAGTCCAGGGGATTGCACAGCATCAGACACGACTTAGCGACCGACCAACAACAGGGAACTAGATCCCAAGTGCTGGACCTGAAAGCTCCTGCGTGCCGCAGAGAAGGTGGAGGGTCCCAAGTGCTGCAGCTAAGACCCACCCTTGCCAGATGAATAAATAAATAAATAAATGTATGATTTTTTTAAAAGTGGTGAGTGTGTGGAGAAATTGAGCCCGTATGCATTGCTGGTGTGAATCTAAGATGTGGAAACACTATGGAAAGCTATTTGGTGCTTCCTCTAAAATATTAGAATCCGGAGCATGGTTCTCAAGCTTCCAATGGGAAACCCTTGGCCGTAAAATCCCTGGAGGCGGAGCTGGTGGGTGATTTGGAGCAGTCAAGGCATGGTGTGCTTGGATTCCAGACAAATCCAAACGTAACAACATCAGAGACTTATACTTGGGCCAGACTTACTCATCCCTGGCTGGCTGTGGATCCTGTGGCGAAGCTATATTTGTAAAAAAAAAAAAAAAAAAAAAACCAACCCAGTTAACCACACAACAAAAGTAAATAAAACCAGCGTCATATGGGGAACATTTCTGTGCTGCTTAGTAAGACTTGAAGTCCTTAGTCTCATGGAGTAACAGAAATTACTTGGGGGAATTTCAAGTGTTTTTGCTAAACTCTTTGGTATTAAAAGACACTTGCTCCTTGGAAGAAAAGCTATGACCAATCTAGACAGCATATTAAAAAGCAGAGACATTACTTTGCCAACAAAGGTCTGTCTATTCAAAGCTATACAGTAGTCATGTATAGATGTGAGAGTTGGATTATAAAGAAAGCTGAGTGCTGAAGAATTGATGCTTTTGAACTGTGGTGTTGGAGAAGACTCTTGAGAGTCCCTTGGTCAGCAAGGAGATCCAACCAGTCCATCCTAAAGGAAATCAGTCCTGAATATTCATTGGAAGGACTGATGCTGAAGCTCCAATACTTTGGCCACCTGATGCGAAGGGCTGACTCATTTGAAAAGACCCTGATGCTGGGAAAGATTGAAGGTGGGAGGAGAAGGGGACGACAGAGGATGAGATGGCTGGATGGCATCACCAACTTGATGGACATGAGTTTGAGTAAACTCTGGGAGGTGGTGGTGGACAGGGAGGCCTGGTGTGCTGCAGTCCATGGGGTCGCAAAGAGTCAGACACAACTGAGCGACTGAACTGAACTTCCAAGGTAAACAGCGAACTTTCTGAATGCTGGGACTTTTGCCTGCAGCAAAAGAAAGCTAAAACGAGTGATTTCCTTCCAGGGTGGAGCAGCAGAGCTGGTGGGAGGCGGGCTGGGCAGCTCAGGGGTGACGACTCCACTCTGTCTGCCCACAGGACCAGCCTTAAGCCAAGCCACCCACTTCCGAGAGCTGCCCTCACCCCACTGTCCACTCTGACTGGCCGGCCTTGCATTCACCTAACGGCTTCTGGGTCCCCTTATCTTTCACTGAGACATTTCAGAGGCGTGTACACCTGTGTACTACCTAGAACTGTGTTCTGATGCTTCTAAACTATGACACGTACGGTTATTTTTATAAAGGCATGGGTGTGAGTGCTAAGTAACCTCAGTCATGTCCGACTCTTGCGACCCCATGAACAGTAGCCTGCCAGGCTCCTCTGTCCATGGAATTCTCCAGGCGAGAATACTGGAGTAGGTTGCCATGCCCTCCTCCAGGGGATCTTTCTGACCCAGGGATTGAACCCATAGAAGAGTTTATAATATCATAGAAGTATGCTCACCAGATACTAAGTGCAGAATGCAGACTACAAAACAAGGTGACTCTTTAGGTAAGAAGACAATTTAATAAGGAAACAAGTGCATCTCTCTATCCACAAAAAGGAAGGCTAGAAGGACGTCCCGCATGTTAACAGTAGTTCTCTCCAGGTAGTAGAACTACAAGTGATTTTAATGTGCTTGGCTTGTTGCTTTTGAACAATGAACATGTACTGCTTTCATCCTAAATCCTGTTCCCTCAGTATTGGTGACAGAGTGGGTCAACTCAGTATGATGAAAGAGATTAAGAAATAGCAAGAGCTTCACAAGGACCTTACTTTTTCTTTTTTTTTTTTCTTTATTCTTTGGCTACACCATGGGACATGAGGATCTTAGTTCCCTAAGACAGTGAAAAGAAAGTGTTAGTCTCTAAGTCTTGTCTGACACTTTTGTGACCCCCATGGACTGTAGCCTGCCAGGCTCCTCTGTCCATGGGGTTTCTCAGGCAACGATACTGGAGGGGGTTGCCATGCCCTTCTCTGGGGATCTTCCTGACTCAGGGATCGATCCCAGGTCTCCTGCATTGTGGGCAGATTCTTGACTATCTGAGCCACCAGGGAAGCCCCTCAGTTCCCTAACGAGGGATCAAATCCATGCCACCTGCAGCGGAAGCATGGACCTTACTTTTTTAATACTTGGCATCCTAGAAAGGCCAAGAGCTTTGCATCAATCGGCTCTGAGAATCTCACCCATTAGAAGTTTCTGAAAGCCGAAGACTCTGGCAAGGGGAGCGCCTCGCAGCCCAGAGGACCGGAGGCTCCTAGCCTGAAATCTCCTGTTCTCTTGTGACCCTGCCCCTTTCCTGCTCCAGGGATTACCCAGGTCCACAGTCTGCTGAGACCAAAATCACTGGGCTTGCCCAGTTAGCTGAAGAATTGACCAAAAACAAAGAGAGTGCTTTTCAGTGACACGTCCTCTGTCTGCTACAGCGTTCTCCCTCTCCGCCTGAGCTCAGCCTCAGGAGGAGGGGGGACCCCCGGATGTCCGGAGCATGGCGACCATCGTGTCCGTGTGATGAAATAACAGCAAGAGGCGTGCTCCCGCCTCCCTCTGGGGCCTCCTTATTTGTCATGTGGTCACGAAGTCAGTCTCCCCATTCGCATCACCTGCGTCTTCCTCTCTGTGAATCGTGATGGTCCATGTCTTTTCCTTCTTGTCTTCCAGTCCACCCAAGCCGACCGTGTTTATCTCCGGAGTCATCGCCCGGGTAAGATCCCTTTCATCATTTCAGGGTCTCAGCACACTGTCTCCTGATTCCTCCTGTCCTTACTCCACCCAACTCATCCACCCAGGGGCCGGGGGGTGAGGAGGCTCTTAATTGCCCCCTGTCCATGGAGCATGCTTCTGTGGTCAGGGACAGACCGGGTGGTGGCCAGGAAGAGCCCAGAGCGCCTGCCTGCCTCTCCTCCACCCTCTTCTGTCTTCTTCCGCTTTAGACTTGACCAGCGTCAGCAGCCTGTCCACAGGCCAAAGGGTTTCTGGGGGATCTGTGAGCTGACAGTGTTTTTACATTTTTTAATGGTTGAAGAAATTTGAAATAAGAATTACATGGCAATACCTGTGAACTGTTAGTCGCTAAGTCAGGTTCAACTCTTTTGTGACCCCATGGACTATAGCCCACCAGGCTCCTCTGTCCATGGGATTCAAAATGACCACAAGAACTGCTCTAGCAGAAGAAAGCCACCCAACACCCAAGCTTAGTTCTGAGTGAGTCATGTGGTACCTGACCCCTGGTGTGGGGGCAGAGATGGTGAGCTTTCTCACCTTCTGGAAGGTACATGGGTCTTTGTGTCCCTTTAAGCTCCCCAAAAAGCCTCAGGACCTCCCCACAGTCCTAGGAGATGAGTTTCTACCTTCCAACAGGTTCGCCACTCCACCACCCACCTACTCACACAGGGAAGCCAGAAAATGCTGGTTTTGGTTCTTGCTCATGAACTTATTCAGGCTTCCCTGGTGGCTCAGATAGTAAAGAATCCACCTGCAATGCAGGAGACACATGTTCGATCCCTGGGTCAGGAAGATCCCCTGGAGGAAGGCAATGGCTCCCCCACTCCAGTATTCTTGCCTGGGAAATCCCATGGACGGAGGAGCCTGGTAGGCTAGAGTCCCTGGAGTCACAGAGAGTCAGACGTGACTGAGCAGCTGAGCAGACAGGCGTGCATGACCTTAACCAGCTGTCCACGGCTGATGAGGCTGAGCCAGTGCTTTCCGTGTCTTTCCCGCAGGGTGACAAGGACTTCCCCCCAGCGGCCGCCCAGGTGGCCCACCAGAAGCCCCATGCCTCCATAGACAGGCACCCTTCCCCGAGGACCCAGCACATCCAGCAACCTCGCAAGTGACCAGCAAGGACCCAGCGCCCTCACCAGGCACACCTCGGTTCCCCGACACTTGGTATTTCCTCTGGCGAAGAGAACTGGCATCTTCCCCAAAACACTGCCCCATCAGGAAATCTAAGACAAAGCAAAGTGCCCCTTCTTTAGCCTTCAATTTCCAGCTCTAAAACTAGAATCAGACCCCCAAACCTCATTTCCAAGGAGTCCTGGCTGATATCATTCGAGGACCATCACACCTCTCTCTGTGCCCTGAGCAGAACTTACCAAGACCTGAGTGAAGTGACATTGTTCCCAGTTTAGCTTCAGTTCTGGTTCATCAATTGCCCTGCCAGTGGTCTTAAAAATTAGCAGGCACAAACCTGGGAGGATTAGATTAAGGTCAGGGGAAAGCTCAATCATTGCATGCTCTTTAGTAATAGGACAATCAAATCTTAACACCTAGAGGGAAGAGAAAGAGATGAAGGCGTTAATTTCAGAAAACCTGAGTAGGGAGGATACTGCAGTAGACAGCAGCATCACTGAATTTCCCTCCCTTGTGCGAGGAGGGGTCCGAGCACAGGGCAACACCAAGCTCTCCCAGAAAAGCCAGGGAAGAGCCTACCACTTTGAAGAGGCTCTTTTATTCCAGGAGTCATCTGGCCAAAAAATATTGCCCAAATGGAATACTTCCAGAATGAGATTTCTCAATGTGGGTCCCAAGTCCTGCACAGCCCCACCATCCACACAGGCTCGCCAGGAAATGAAGGCGAACCTTCATTTTTTCAGCGATCACCTCGAGAACCGCTTTGGAGTTCTCGGAGTGATCCCTGACCAGGTGGAGGAATAGACACATGGCTAATCCTGGAATGCTAGAGCAAAAGCATTGACCACAGGGAAAGACCGAAGGGATGAAAACCTGCCTTTGCTTCCCAAGGGAAAAGTAGAAGCATCACCTGCCACTGGAGCTGGAAAAGCCTGTGTATCAGTCAGTCGAAGTGTCAGAACAACCTCTGCCCCAGGGCACCGTTCACTTGGGCATCTCAGATTACCCTCCGCTTTCTGCCTGGGTTTCCTGCCCAGAGCTGCCCTGCACTGCTTACTGCCTCACAGCAACCGGGCACCCTGCTTTTCTAAAAAGCAGTTGTTCGAATCTCCCAGAGCAAATGCTTTGGGAGCTGGTGTGGCCTGACTGGCCCACTTGCCAGTGCAGTATTCAGGGGTAGCAGGCACCCCACAGCCTTTCTGACACTTTCCAACTCCACATCCACGATTGGTAAAGGTGACGCAGACCTAGTTTTTGCCCCTCTCTAAGGGAAAAGCCAGCCCTGCTTCACATCCTAAAGGCAACTTGGTTTCCCCTCTCATTGACTTCTGGAGCCGGGGTCTCACCCTCGAGGCTGTGTGTAGTCACATCTCATATTTCCTAATCGCTGAGATGTTCCTATAAACAGAGGCTGGCTTTTGGAGATGGCACCCGGGTGTGTAGCCTCCTGGCCACCTCCCGGAGCCGGCATCTCTGAAGGATCCTGAGAGCAGGCAGCGCTGGGTCAGTCTGTGGACCGCTGCACACGTTCTGCAGAGATGAAGGCTCATCCTTGGTACCTTGTAGTGCTGCAGCCAGGAGCGCCGTGCTGCGCATTCTTCTTGTCCTTTTAGCTACATCTGGTGTGTATCTGTGGGCTCCTGATCGCTGAAAGCAAATTGTTCCCCTGAATGAATTTATCAATGGTTAACTTCAAGAATAATCATTCTAATAAAGCTCCTGCGTGGTTTGTTTTCTCTTATATCTCAGAGGTTGTTCTTTCTCATCTCGCTAGGGTTGCCAGATGGTTTCAAAAGAAATACGAACATGCAAAAATAAGGAGTATGTTCACAAATTGTTTCCCAGATACAAAGCCAAACTATGGGACACCTGGCACCTCGAGTCTAATCGCCTCCTTTGAAATGTCATAAAGTAGAAAAGCTTTAATACGGTGGATTAAAATGCACTCCTTGGGCCGAGCAGCTGGCCCTGTGCTCAGAAGGTCCTTTGGGAACAGACTTGGGAAGAATGATTAGTAGTAAGCCCAGGGGTGGCTGTGAGCAGCGTTTGACAAATAAGACATTCACCTAATTTATCCAAAGATCCCCTGGAACCCTTATGAGCAGGATGAGAAAATAATCCTAATTATTAGCTTCGAGATCCAGAGTCAGACTACACATGTGAGCTGGGAGGGACCCTGACCTGTTTTCACCCTAGAAGGACAGGGCAGCTTGGCGGCCCTGAGCCAGGGGAGGGCACGTATGGCCAGAGTCTGTGTCCCCACCCCTGGCCCCCCGGCCCTGGTGTCACCTCTGGATGCTGCTGTTTGCACTCACGCCTCCACCCCCCTTTCTAAGTTGAAGACAGAATGAGGGTCTTGTGCATTTAGTATCACTGGGTAGAGTTGTTCCAGGTACATGACATTGACATACCAGGCCATGTAGCCTTCTGAAATGTTTGCGTAGACATTTGTCAGGAGGAGGTTACCAAACACTTCCTATGACTCATTAGGTCCCAGATCCTCCACTTAGAGAATGCAGCCGACCTTCTTCCAAAGTCTGTATTATCTTTCAGAATGATCTATGTCTAAGCAGACCTGAGAATGAGAAGAGTCGCAGGTCTTCCACCGTGTATTACACTCATGATTACACTAGTTACTATATGACTGTGAAGGGCTTCCCTGGTGGCTCAGAGGGTAAAGAACCTGCCTGCAATGCAGGAGACCCAGGTTCGATCCCTGGGTTGGGTAGATCCCTTGGAGGAGGGTTAGGCAACCCCCTCCAGTATTTTTGGGCTTCCCTGGTGGCTCAGATGGTAAAGAATCTGCCTGCAGTGTAGGAGCTGCAGGAGACCCGGGTTCGATCCCTGAGTCAGGAAGATCCCCTGGAGGAGGGCATGGCCACCCACTCCAGGATTACCGCCTGGAGAATCCCATGGACAGAGGAGCCTGGCTGGCTACAGTTCATGGGGTCACAGAGAGTCAGACATGGCTGAGTGACTAACACACACAAATAGAAATACCAAGCACACAACAGACGTGGGGCGGAGCTGCCCCCCAGGGCCTTCCACATTGTCACAAACATCACTGTCACCTGCATTTGTTAGTTGCCACCAGGACAAAGTACCCCAGACTGGAAACAGTGGAAATGCGTGAGCTCCTGGTCCTGGAGCCTAGAGGTCTGCAGTCAAGGTGTGAGCAGGGCCACCTCCCCAAAAGCTGCACTTGACTATCATCCTCGGCCTCGTCTACTTCCGGCGGCTGCTGGCAAGCCTAGTGACCACTGACTTGTTGCAACAGAAACCCAGTCTCTGCTTCTGTTGTCACTGGACCAGAGCCACCCCCATCCAGTGTGAAAAGTGGAAGCATTAGTCATTTAGTTGTGTCCTACTCTTTGCTACTCCATGGACTGTAGCCCACCAGGCTCCTCTGTCCATGGGGTTCTCCAGGCAGGAATATTGGGGTGGGTTGCCATGCCCTCCTCCAGGGGATCTTCCTGATCCAGGAGTTGGACCCAGGTCTCATGCATTGCAGGCAGATTCCTTACCATCTGAGCCACCAGGGAAGCCCACCTAGATGACCTCACCTCAACAAATCAGATCTGCAAGAAGCCTAATTCCAAATAAGATCGTGTTCATGGACCCTGGGAATCAGGACCTCAACTATCTATCTTCTTGGGGGGACATTATTCAATTCAGAACCTCAACCGCAAGATGAAAAGCCAGAAATCCTGGTCCCAGCTCACACTGTTGGAATAGCTGTTCATTTGGTCAGTTGGTTTCCTGAGCTTTACTATGAGAACGTTTTGCCCACCACAGACTTTGTTACAGTGTTGCTGGTCACAGAGCAGCCAAAGCCTGTGTGCGGGGGGACAGGGAAGAGAGCAAGGCAGAAGTGCCAAGGGATGAGTGACCCAGGCCATGGGGGGCCGTCCACCCCCAGTTCTAGTAGCTCCTGAGATCGCAGCTCTCTGCTGCATGCATCCTCAGGTCAGAGTCACTATGTCCCAATACCACATACCATATCTTCTGTAAGAGTGCGCTACGGGTGGTAGTCAGCCCATTTCACAGATGGGAAGACTGAGACTGAAGCTTAGTGCCCAGGGTCAAAAGCCACTGTTAGCCAACACTGGTCCAGGGAACATACACAAATGGCCAATAGGCACCCAAGAAATGCTCGAGATCATCAGTCACCATAGAAATGCAAATCGAGACAGTGAGATACCCGTTCACACCCACGGAGATGGCAGGGATCAAAAGTCCAAATAATAAGCCTTGAAGACGTGGGGAAATCAGACCTGTGCGCAGTGACTCATACAGAGAATGAAAAAACGGTGTGGCCACTTAGGAAAACAGGCTGGCAGTTTCTCAATTACACAGAGTTACTGTGTGACCCAGCATGTCTGTTCCTCAGTATATACCCCAAATAAATGAAAACACATGTCTGCGCAAGAATGTGTACACAGATGTTTAGGGTAGCATTATATATAACAGCCAAAAGGTAGAAACAACCCAAATAGGTCCATCAACTGAAAACTGAATACATAAAATGTTATATACACACATACACATACACACAAATGGAATATTCCTCCATTGTAAATATCATTCCATTATTTGGCCATGCAAGCGAATGCAGTACTGATCTATGGGACAACATGAGTGAACCTTGAGAATACTACGCTCAGTGAAAGAAGCCAGTCACAAAAGGCCGTGTATCATAGGATTCCATTTATGTGAAATGTCCAGAATCAGGAGATAGCTAGAGACAGTGGCGGCCCAGGGCTGGGGGTTGGGCGGCAGGCAGGATACAGGGGGTGAGAGCTTAAGCAAACAGGGCTTCTTTCTGAGGTGATGGAAATGTTCTGAAATCAACTGAGGATGGACCTAGAGGCTGTCACACACAGCGAGGTAAGTCAGAAAGAGAAAAACAAATAGTGCACATTAATGCATGTATGTGGAATCTAGAAAAATGGGATGAAAGTGAAGTCGCTCAGTCGTGTCTGACTCTTTGCGACCCTGTGGACGGCAGCCTACCAGGCTCCTCCATCCATGGGATTTTCCAGGCAAGAGTACTGGAGTGGGTTACCATTTCCTTTTCCAGTGGATCTGGGTCTCCCGCATTGTAGGCAGACGCTTTACCATCTGAGCCACCAGGAAAGAAAAATGGTATAGATGATCTTATTTGCAAAACAGAAATATATAGACAGACAAAAATATGGCCACCACGGAGGGGAAAGGAGGTGGGGTGGGAGTAATTGGGAGATTGGCATTGACGTACGCACTGCTGATCCTGTGCAGAAAACAGGCTCCTGATGAGAACTTCACCATAAGGCACAGGGACCTCTCCTCAGTGCTCCGCATGTGTTAGTTGCTCAGTCATGTCCAACTCTTTATGACCCCACGGACTGCAGCCCTTCAGTCTCCTCTGTCCACTCAGTGCTCTTCGGTGACCTAAATGGGAAGAAAATCCAAGAAAGAAGGGAAATGTGTACACATGCGGCTGATTCACTGTGCTATACAGCAGAAACTAACACAGCATTGTAAAGCAACTGTACTCCAGAAAAAATTAATCTAAAAAACAAAATCAACTGAGAGGATGCTTGCATGTGTCTGTGACTATGATAGACCCATGGACTCTTACGCTCCTTTCAGGATCCTCAAGGAAGGTACCAGTCAGAGCAGACATACCAGTAATTGTAAGGTGATGCATAGGGGGCTTCCCTGGTGGCTCAGCTGGTAAGGAATCTGCCTGCAATGCCTGAGACCTGGGTTTGATCCCTGGGTTAGGAAGATCTCCTGGAGAAGGGAAAGGCTACCCACTCCAGTATTTTGGCCTGGAGAGTTCATGGGGTCACATGGAGTTCATGGAGTCCATGGGGTCACAAAGAGTCAGACACGACTGAGCGACTTTCACTTTCAATGGGGGGCTTGAGGAAAGGGTTAGAGTGGTGGGCTTTGCATTGGGGCAGGCTCACACCTGCCTGGTTCCAACCTGGCCCCTGTTGGGGTGAGAAGTTTCTCAATCAGCATCTCTGGATCTTAGCCCTTCACCTGTCTAATTGGGCCACTGTGTACACAGAGTTTGGTAAAAGATGAAAAGAACACTGTGGGCATTAACCCTCTGGTTAATAGGGAAACCAGTTTCGGTAGAACAGGCTTTCCAACATGGACAGCATGCTGGAACTGTGCAATAGTGAGACTGTGGGTTAGCAGGGAGAGAAGATTCCAGAAGGAGATGGTTGGCTCAGTGCCACTGTAGACGCTGTGCAGGAGCAGCAGCAAGGAAACACAGAGAAGACAGGAGGCACAGTGAGTGACCTGTGGGGCAGGGGTGGGCACCCTGGGACCAAAGGACCCCCTGGGGATCCCGTGCGACCCCGAGATCAACCAGGCTGACTTCTGCCCCGGCTCCTGCATGCTGTGCCCCAGTCTTTGTTGGGGCTCATGACACCCCAGTACAAAGCTCAACCCTTGAATGGTTTCAGCAAGAAATGTGATTGTAACTTACAGGTGTTACTGGAGGGAGTCCAGCCCTGGGAGGTTCCAGAGGGGAACATGCCATCTTCCAGTGCCTCCAGCTTGCCCAGATGCTACCACTGAAGCCTAAGACCCACCCAGGGCACCAAGAAACAGACACCCTCAGGCCAAGTCCCTGCTGTCCCTCTGCTGCCTGGCCTGACCTGGGAAGGCCAGTTCACTTTTTGGCATGTGCCCTCCTAAAGGAATGAGAAGCCCTGGGACAGTTCCTGTCTGGGGCCAGAGAAAGGAACTTGGGCTGGTTCTCAGATCCATGTCTGTGGCATCAATGCCTGTCTGCTTCAGAGGACACTCAGCTGCATCCTCAAACCAGAGTCAGGGTCAGCACCCCTAACGCAGTTCCAGGGAGGTGCGCCCTCAGAGTCTATGTCCCTCCTCCCCCAGCTGGGCAGCTGGGTTTTCTTCTCTGGGTTCAGCTTCATCACCAGCAAGAGGAAGCCTTCAGAGCCTCCCCAATGGGGCTGTGTAAGCACGCCATCTATGTTCATTTATCATCATTATTGAGGTGGTTTTTAATTGATGATGCAAGACCAGAGACATCGTGAGACTCTGCCCAATTAAAGCCAATGCCAGGAGGGAGCTGAAGAGCAGGTGCAAAGGCAACCGGGCTCTGAGATGAGCGTTTTGAACCTGCTCGGAGGTTACACTGCCGAATGCTGACTCAAGTGTGCACCAGTGCACACCAGCCTGGAACGATCCTGCTCCCAGACCCAGTCCTGGCTCTCCCACAAGCCGGCAGCCCACCTGTGCTCAGGAACAAGGCTGCAGGTATGACAGCCCATGTGGCGGGGAGCCACCTGACCCCAGTGGGCACCGGGCTCAGGCACCATGAGAAAGGGCAGGACTCAAGGGAGAGCCTGCAGGGTGGGAGATACCACCAGACCCAAAGTGTTTTTAATTAATGAATTCTTCTTTAAACATCTCCCTCCTACCTCAGCAGCCTGTGGGGTTCTTCTGGAACCCTGCAGCTTTTTCTAACTTCACAGCTGCTGTGCTGGTTAAATGCTTCCTTCTACAAACCCCAAAGTAAACTTTTCTTCCCCAAGAGTTGGCATCCTGCTGCCTCTGCAGTGTAAAAATGAAAACAAAACAAACAAAAAAATTTAAAAAACAGGCATTTCATAACCCTTCCAGGAGACATCTATAGCCATATGCTCCTGAAGAACAGAGAGGGAGTTGAGTGGGTGGTGGCGGTTAACCAGGAAGTTTTGTGTACTTGAAATATCCTCAATTGTTGTATTAGCTGAGGTTCTCCAGGGAAACAGAGCCAGCAGATAGGTGACAGATAGGCAGATGATAGATAGATGATAGACAGGAAGAAGAGATATAAACAAACATATAGATGGTGCATGGATGGATAGATATAAAGAAATAGGTACATGATAGATTGATAAATAGAAGAGATACAAATAAATATGTACATGATGGAGGATAGATAGAATAGACATAAAGAAATAGATGATAGATGGATCCGTTCAGTTCAGTTGCTCAGTTGTGTCCGACTCTTTGCAACCCCGTGGACTGCAGCACGATAGATGGATAGAAAAAGAGATTTAAGGAATTGGCTTCTGTGACTATGGAGGCCCACGCTCACTGAGTGCTCAGTCGCTCAGTCATCTCCAACTCTTTGCAACCTGGTGGACTGTAGGCCATCAGGCTCCTCTGTCCCTGGGATTCTCCAGGCAAGAATACTGGAGGGGATTGCCATTTCCTTCTCCAGAGGATCTTCTCCACCCAGGGATTGAATGCATGTCTCCTGAATCGTCAGATCAATTCTTTACCACTGAGCCACCTGGGAAATCCCATGTGGAGGCTCATGAGTCCAAAATCTTCAGGGTGGGCCAGCAGGCTGGAGACCCAGAGATGAGCCAACACAATTCAAGTCCAAAAGCATTCTGCTGGGAGAATTCTCTCTTCTCTGGGAAGGACAATCTTTTGAGTTCTGTTCAAGCCCACACACATTATGAAAGGTAACCTGCTTCACTCAGGAGTCCACTGGTTTAAATATGAATCTCAACCAAAACTACCCTCATAGAAACATCCAGCATAATATCTGACCAAATGTCTAGGCATTGTGGCCCAGTCAAGTTGACACATAAAATAGACCATCACAAGAGTTCATGGTAGTTCATTTTTCTTAGAATTCTTGGAGCATCATGGATCTGTTCTTACTTTGACCATGTGGCATCCTCACGACCTTCTATCTAACACTGAACTTGCTCTTCCGAACAGACATTCTAAAATTCAATTAAGGGCATGCACGGCAAGAGAAAATAATGTTTCCCTCATCTTCCCACTTAATCTTAAATATTAGTACAAATCCAACTGCCATGCTTTAAAAAAAAATCCAATTTGTCAACTGGAAAAGAACCCACATGATCTGATATAATGACCTGTTATAGTCTGGAGAAGATTTAGGACTCTATCCAGAAGCCCTGAGTGAGCTTTTTGATTACATTTCAGCATTGTCATTCTGTGCTGGCAAGGGTCACCTAAAAGAGAGTTCTACATTTTGTAGCACAAGGGCTCAGCTTCTGTGCAAATTAAACAGAAACCTGCTTGGGTCTTTCTTTGAACAGAGATGTATTGAAGGCTTTAGAGGATCTTCATTATCTCAAGGGCAGTGGTTTTCACGGAGGGAGTGGGCAGTGTCAGCCCCAGAGAACACTGGGTGGTGTCTGAGGACATATTTGGTTGTCACAACAGGGGGACTGGAGAGGAAGCAGGGATGCTAGAAGCTGAATCTTGTTGGTAGAGGCCAGGGATGCTCATAAAAGTCCTTCGATAATCAGGACAGCCCCTGAAACAAAGTATCCAGACCAAATATCAGCAGCATGGAGGCTGGGGAACACTGTCGTGTTCTCATTGTTGTTCAGTTGCTAAGTCATGTCCAACTCTGAGCAGCCCCAGGGACCGCAGCACCCAGACTTTCCTGTCCTTCACCATCTCCCAGGGTTTGCTCAAATTCATGTCCATTGAGTCGGTGATCTGTTCTTATGGTAATACAATTAAACAATAAAAGGCAAATTCCCCTCATCCTGGAATCATGAGGGGAAAAAAAAAAAAAAAGTTATATGTGTGTCAGAGACAGAGCACGTTTTGTGGAAGCAGCTGAAGTAACTCAAGCTTGTATGCTTTTCAGTCCCTGGAGCAAAAGATATCAAATTGCTATGATGCAGATTCACTCCTGGGTGCAATGGAAAACTGTAGATAAAGCAAGCTTTTTCCTTGCTCGACAGTGTAATGGCTGTTTTCTCAGTCACCGATACAAAGCAGAGCGGAGATCACGGTCTCTGGTTGGCTTCCCCCGCACTCTCCCTCAGGACAGGTGGGACAAACGCTCAGGCTCTTGGCTCGGCTGAGTTAATAGCCTCAAAAGGAGGTCTAGAAACTTTTCTCCAAACAATGGCAGCCTGTTTTCCAAAATAGATCGTGTGTGTCTCAAGCCGATTCACCGCAGAGTTATCCGAACAAGCCGCAGAGAGGAAGACGGAAGCGGAAGAGGAAACGGAGCGCCTGCGTCAAGCGAGCGGCCAAGCGTGATGTGGGGGCGGGGAGAGCCTCGTGGAGGCAAAGCGAGCCTCCGACTAGGACTGTGTCCTCGTCCTGTGTCCTCGTCTCCTAGCATAGTCCCCGCCTCCAGCCCTCCGCAGCACCTCCCACAAGTTCCTGTTTCTCTCACAGAAGGACTAAGGCTAGCTGTGCCCTCTTGGGAGCGTGGCCATATTTTTTCCCTTAGAGCTTACCACGCCACCTAGATCCTAGACTAGGACTCCGCATCACCTAGACTCTAGACCTGGAATGCTGCCATCCTGTCCATCCTTCGGTTCTGAAAGCGTACAGTGACTTCGTTCTCCTTTTAGCTGCATCAAGTACCTAGAGTGCCAGAGTGCGGCTCAAGGTATGTTTAAAAAAAAAAAAAAGTCGCTGCACGAGATGCAACAAAAGTTTGCAAAAGTCACATGCTTTATCACCAAATTCTCTCCCTTGGTGCTAAGGATGCCGATGCCGTTGTATGTCAGTTGGCTAGAAACTCTCAGGTTCACTCACTTCCAAAAAGCAGTATTTGTCAGGGAGCCATCACTGCCCAGGAAGCCATGTGGAACCACACCAGTCACTCAGTGTAAATGAGCAACACTTTCAGTTAGGGTGAGATTCCTCTCAATGCCCGTTACCAGAATTCACAAGTACCCAATGTATCACACTGGAGCCAGAAAGGCTACCACAGTGTTTGTGGTTCCCAGATCTTCTCTACGTGCAGACTGGAAACCAGTGCACTGTGGGAGAACACCCATCCTCACCCGATGGGATCAGTGTGAGAAACCCACGTCTGGACAAGTGCCACCTGTCAGCCACATACAAAGTGCACATAAGAGGGCAGATTTTAGGAATAGAAAGAATTTCTGAATGAAAACAATAACCAAAAAAGAGGAAAAAACCCATAAACAAAATCTAATAAACATGTTCGGGTAACCATGGTCAGATTTCCATAAAGCATAATAAGAGAATCCCCTCAAATTACATAGAATGTCACATCATGTATATTTAACATCCGTAGGCTGATACTAAGCCCATCATGCCAGTTAAAAAAACTAAAAAAGTTCCTCATGTCCTTTTTGTTTTGGTTTCACAGCTAAAGCTTTTTCTGGCTTAATACTTAATTTTTTTTACCTTCATATGTTAAATTGGACTTCCCTGGTGGCTCAGATGGTAAAGCGTCAGCCTACAATGCGAGAGACATGGGTTCAATCCCTGGGTTGGGAAGATCTCCTGGAGGAGGAAATGGCACCCCATTCCAGTATTCTTGCCTGGAAAATCCCATGGACAGAGGAGCCTGGTAGGCTACAGTCCATGGAGTCCCGAAGAGTCGGATACAACTGAGCGACTTCACTTTCATTTTCATGTTAAATTATTTAATTATCCTCATAGAGGTTCTTAACATATCAAAAAGATCTACAGGAAAAAAAAAAAAACAACTTTCCTAGGAAACAACAGCAAAAGCAAAGATTTTTATTTTGCAGGCACAAAACTGCAATATCTTAAGAATGAAAACTGGTTTTATAAACAAGTATTTTCTTCAAGGACAATTAGATAAACTGAACATAAGAAGACATGATAAATGGGTATTTATTAACACTTTACAAACTATATAAGCTAAATCAAAGTTACTATTTTTCATAAACCAGAAAAGCATCCAAGTAGACAGATTACCCACAGGTAGAGCTTCTGATCCTAAATTAGTTATCACCATCACTACCATCACCATCACCACCATTATTGTCCCTGTCTCCCCCTTAATAAACACTTACTATGTACCAGGTACTCAGAGCAAATCCGTTCAGTAGATGCTTTTATTATTGCTATTATGCAGATGAGGAAATTAAGACATGATGTGGCAAAATTTACTTAATTTACGTAACCAGTAAGTGGCAAAGCCCAGATCGATCTGATGCCAGGTTCTGTGCTCTTCACCACAAGTCTTTAAAGAGCAGAACACTCCACTGTCATTTCTACACAATCCATCCCCCACTATCTCATTCCCATCCCCACACTCTGACCAGCCAGTATGGCCCCCAGAGTTGGAGGAACAGTAAGGTCCTCTGCTTGTCAAACCCTGTTTGGCATCTCAGAGATATTTAGTCATGCTTTCAGGATGGGTAACCCTAGGAGAAGTTTGAAACCCATTCCTCCTGAAGGTCTTCTTTGGACCAGATTGTGAAAGGGACTACATCTTGAAAGACTAAATCTCACTTTCGCTGCATGGAAACCCAGTGCTAAATTCTCCCAGAGGCCTAAGGACGGACCTCCTAGCCTGGCTTCACACAGGCTCTGGGGAGAAAGGCATCACTTATCCTCAGAAACTATCCTTCTTCCTTTTCATCATCATTGGAAAGATGGTGACCCAGCCAGTATGGGACACTGTTCTGGGCACTACAGACATCTCGGCAGTGAAGCCAAGCCCAGATCATAGAGTTCACTGGACCTCTTGAGAAACCTGTATGCAGGTCAATAAGCAACAGTTGGAACTGCACATGGAACAACGAAGTGGTTCAAAACTGGGAAAGGAGTACATCAGGCTATATATTGTCACCCTGCTTTTTTAACTTATAAGCATAGTGCGTGCGTGCGTGCTAAGTGGCCAACTCTGTGTCACCCTATGGACTCCAGCCTGCCAGGCTTCTCTGTCCATGGGGATTCTCCAGACAAGAAAACTGGAGTGGGTTGTCATGCCCTCCTCCAGGGGATCTTCCCAATCCAGGGATCAACTCCGTATCTCTTACATTTCTGCATTGACAGCCCAGTTCTTTACCACTACTGCCACCTGGGAAGCCCAATATAGAAAGTACATCATGCGAAATGCCAGGCTGGATGAAGCATAAGCTGGAATCAAGATTGCCAGGAGAAATATCAATAACCTCATAAATGCAGATGACACCACCCTAAGGGCAAAAAGTGAAGAGGAACTAAAGAGCCTCTTGATGAAGATAAAAGAGGAAAGTGAAAAAGCTGGCTTAAAACTCAGCATTCAGAAAACTAAGATCATGGCATCCGGTCCCATCACTTCATGGCAAATAAATGGGGAAACAATGAAAACAGTGTCAGACTTTATTTTCTTGTGCTCCAGAATCACTGCAGATGGTGACTGCAGCCATGAAATGAAAAGAAACTTTCTCCTTGGAAGAAAAGCTATGACAAACTTAGACACCATATTAAAAAGCAAAGATATTATTTTGCCAACAAAGGTCTGTTTAGTCAAAGCTATGGTTTTTCCAGTTGTCATGTATGGATGTGAGAGTTGGACCATAAAGAAGACTGAGTGCTGAAGAACTGATGCTTTTAAGAAGACTTGAGAGAAGACTCTTGAGAAGACTCTTGAGAGTCCCTTGGACAGCATGATCAAACCAGTCAATCCTAAAGGGAATCAACCCTGAATATTCATTGGAAAGACTGAAGCTTCAAGACTTTGGCCACCTATTTGAAGAGTCAACTCACTGGAAAAGACCCTGATGCTGGGAAAGACTGAGGGCAGGAAGAGAAGGGGATGACAGAGGATGAGATGGTTGGATGGCATCACTGACTCGATGGACATGAGTTTGAGCAAATTCTGGGAGATAGTGAAGGATAGGGAAGTCCAACGTGCTGCAATCCATGGGGTCACAAAGAATCAGATATGACTAAGCAACGGAACCACAAAGGCCATGAGTGCAGTGTGGCCCTGGGGACTAGGAGCTGGGTCACCTTTCCACCTTCTCAGAGGCCATGCTCAATCCAGGCTGAAGGGCTCTGGTCTGATTCTCCCTGGGGAGGATATGAGCACCCAGAAGGCCTTGAAAACCCCTGTCTCACCTTATCCCCACCACAGGCCTTCCTATGTTGATCTCCCTTTCATGGAGAGTCACTGGGGTGCTGAGAGACATTTCTGATCAGCAATGGAGGCAGAGAAGAGACAGAGAATGCCTGAGGACTGTCAGTCAATGTCATCAGCACACAGTGTGTGCTCAGAGTGGCCCCCAGCACCCCTCTGCCGGCAGTACCAGGCAGGGTGTGGAGCATTCACATGGGGACCTGTTGTTCTGTAGGAAAATGACTGTCCTGTAGGATCACAGCGAACATGCAGCGAAGCCAGGACCAGACCCCTGTCTGTCTCCAAAGACCTTTCCCCGTACAGCTTAGGACATGCCTGTCTCTGTTTGGTTTAATTAAGCAAGCCAAGTGTCTTCTTCGTATGCTTTTCTGGGAGGAGAGCCAGGCTGTCTAATGACACAGAGTATCTTCCATGTTGCTGTTTCTGTGGAGCTGATGTAGCTGGTTTTCACATTCATCACATATCTTCCTAGTTAAACACCAGCACCCCCATCAACAGGGTCTTAATCAGCAAGGTCCCAAGAGGCACTGGTTGCCACCCACCCCAGCCCCTCCACTGAAGCCACAGGTGGCAGGTCTGTTCCTCGATGCCTGGGCAGATGACGTGAGGGGTGGGTGGCTGCCCCCAGCTGTGTGTCCAGCTTCCTCCGTGTCCTGCTCATCACTATTCTTGCCTGGAGAATTCCACAGACAGAGAAGCCTGGAGGGCTACACTCCATAGGGGTTGCAAAGAGTCAGACACAACTGAGCAACTAACAGTTTCACTTTTCAGCTGTCACCAGACTTTTAGTCTCTGGATAGAAAGGCTTGTTGGGTCATGGGTGTGGCCTATGTAAAGTCAAGGAGCTTTCAGAGCCAATGAGAAGCGAGTGGATGGGTGTGGAGATAGGGCAGGAGAAGGGTCAGAGTTCAGAGCTCTACTCACTTACCTGGGAGTCTGACCTTTTATGCTAAATGAAGTCAGACAGAGAAAAATATATATTCTCACTTATATGAGGAATCTTAAAAAATGAACAAAAACCTAACTCATAAGATACAGAGAAGGGACTGGGGGTTGCCAGAGGCAGGATGTGGAGGTTGAATGAAATAGAAAGGGGTCCAATGATACAAACTTCCAGCTGTAAACTAGTAAGTCTCATAAGTAATGGGATGTAATGGACAGCGCAGTGACTACAGTTAATAATACTGTATTGCATAGCTGAAAGTTGCTAAGGTAGTAACTCTGAAAAAAATTCTCATCACAAGAAAAAAAATGATAACTGTATGCAGTAATGAATGTGAACTAGGTATGGTAGTGATTATTTTGCAAAAACCCTGATGCAGGGAAAGATTGATGGCAGGAAAACAGGGCGGCAGAGGATGAGATGGTTGGATGGCATCCCTGACTCAATGGACGTGAGTTTGTGCAAACTCTGGGAGATAGCAAAGGACAGGGAAGCCTGGCACACTGAGGTCCATGGTGTCGCAAAGAGCCAGATATGACTGAGCGACTGAACAACGACGACGGTGAAGCATTATGTTGTATGTACACCTGAAAGCAATATAACGTTTTATGTCAATTATGTCTCCATTTTTAAGAAAGAAAAAAAATTTGTCTGGGTACATGAGGTCTTCAGTGCTGACTCCACACCCAGATGGAAACTCTCACCACCTGGAAACACTTATCTCCTGTGCCCAAGCAGGAGTCAACAGGCTTTCAGAGAGTCAAAACTTGAGGCTTTGTGGGCACGTGGCCAGTGTCACAGCTGCCCCACTGTGCCCCTGGAGAATAAAAACTTCCGTAGACGACATGTCACTGAGTGAGTGGGCTGGGCTTCAGTACAACCATGATTGCAGAAACAAGTGGTGGCTTTGAACTGTGGGTTGTGGGCCACTGAGGCTAGAGGTGGTGGTCAAGTTCACAGCTAGAATCAGCAGCCTCTAGCTGGCATTTCAAGTCAGAGGCTGTTGAGATGCCCAGGCAGGGATGCAGAGAGTGGTTCTCAGGATGGAGACCTGCTTCTAGCCTTCAGGGGTAAGTGGGGGCTGAGGGGGGAGAGGATGGCCATGACATGACACCAGTGGTAAGAGAGGTGGGGCGGAGCATGTGTGTGTGTGTTGAGGAAGCACCCATCCGGGGCACCGAGTTAGGGAGGATGAACACCCTGGCTTTCAGCATCTCTGACACATCTGCTGGGTGCTGCAGACTGAACTGTGCCCCCTAAAAGGACTTACCCCAAGCCCCTGTGCTGTTGTTGCTGTTCAGTAGCTAAGTCATGTCTGACTCTTTGTGACCCCAGAGACGGCAGCACACTGGGCTTCCTTGTCCTTCACCATTTCTTGGAGTTAGTTCAAACTCAAGTCCCTCTGAATATGCCCTTAGTCAGAAATAGGGTCTTTGCACATATACTTAGGTTGCAATGAGGCCACGCTTGCTTAGGGTAAGTGGGTGTGAATCCAGTGACTAGTGGCCTTACAAAAAGGGGGAAATGTGGACACAGACACAGAGAAGGAAGCCGCCACGTGGTGATGGAGGCTGCCACAAGCCAAGGAATGCCAAGGATTGCTGGCAACCATGAGGGGCTGGAAGAGGCAAGGAAGCACCCACCCCTGGAGCTTTTGCGGGGGGCGGGCATGGGAGATCTCTGCCCTCCCGAACTCCTAGGGGATGCATTTCAGCTGCTTGAAGCCATCCAAGTAACCTGTTACAGAAATCACAGGAGAATAATCCAGGTGCAGCCTGAGAAGCTGTCTTTCTGACAGTTTTCCCGGTGGTGCTGATGCTGGTGGCCTTGGGAACCCTGGCCTTTGGACCATCATTGCTTTATGTAACTGCAGACGTCCATCTGCCGGCTCCAGGAGAACACAAGAGTTTCCCAGATATCACAAGAACCACCTGGCCTGATACTAGGAGTGTGTGAAAAGGAAAAGTGAGTGAAAGTGTTCGTCGCTCAGTGGTATCCAACTCTTTGTGACCCCATGGACTATGGCCCGCTGGGCTCCTCTGTCCATGAGATTCTCCAGGCAAGAATACTAGAGTGGGTTGCCATGCCCTTCTCCAGGGGATTTCCTGATCCAGGGATCGAACCCAGGTCTCCTGCATTGTAGGCAGATTCTTTACCGCCTGAGCCACCAAGGAAGCAAGAGTGTATAGAGTCAGAGAAACACATCCTGGGGCTCAGGACAGGCCCTGTATGTGCACAACAGTGGGAAGGAGAAGGCAGGAGTGTTTGCTTTTCTGACCCCCAATCTCTGACCTCTCACCTCACAAAGGACATCATACACTTCAAACAAGGGAGACCCATTGCCATAGGGCTTGGGCAGGAAGTATGGCCAGTCTGCAGCCTTCAACCATCACTCAGGTTAGAAGGTAAAAACTGGTCCCCCCAACCCCATGGGCAAGAATTGGGGGGACCGTGGGATAGCTCAGGGACTCCTCTGCCCAGAGAGTGGGGACATTTGGCAACCTTCTTCACAATAGGGTGGCAACCTCCCCACCACACCCTCCTATCTCTGGTGGCCCAGAGCGGAGCCCTCCTGGTTCATCTTCTCCACTCAGTTCTTGGTCCTATTAAAGCTTCTTTTTCCAAACCATGAAAAGCTGACATCGTATCCTTGCAGCTACATGACTTCTTGATTTTGTGTTTTAAATAACGCTTTTGAAATAGCAAGGTGGATTTGAGTTTCATTTATATACTTATAATTTATCCAGAAAAATGCATCAACACCTTGTTGGGTTTTGGGGGCTTTTAAGTGAGAGCAGTGATGAGCTTGGGCAGGACGAACAGGCAGGCGACGAGAGGTGGGCAGGGCGGTCCTGCCACAGGGACGGTGGTCCCTGGGGTGTGGGCGAGCTGACAATTCACCTGAGCCATCTGCACGTCAAAGTATTTTGTCAGCAGACTCGGGGGTTTCCAGGTCAGCGTTCATATCCTTGGCTGGAAACCAGCCTGGTCATCATTACGGGAGACAGCAGGGACGACCTGCTGGGAGCCAGTGACCGAATGAAGGGCTGCATACAGAAGCCCTTGAGGAACTCAAGGAGCATGCCTTCTTGACCGCAGGACTGCCCAGAGCAGAGGCACTGGTCCTGGGGCCTGGCCGGCGGACCGGAAGGACATCCCAGGAACACCGTGCCTTGCAGCCATCTCTCACACCTCCACATTCCCCAGTCACCACCCCCCAACCCCTCTCCCTGGAGCCTCATGATGCTGGAAGAAGTTTCTATCACCAGGGTCAGTGGGGAGAATAAAGACCACCTCTCTCACTTTTCATGTCAGCTCACAGATTTCCTAATAAGGAGGGTCCTTTGTGTATTGAAAATCCTTGAACTGCAAGGAGACCCAACCAGTCAATCCCAAAGGAAATCAACCCTGAATATTCATTGGAAGGACTGATGATGAAGCTGCAACTCCAATACGTTAGCCACCTGATGTGAAGAACTGACTTATTGGAAAAGACCCTGAGGCTGGGAAAGATTGAAGGCGGGAGAAGGGGGTGACAGAGGATGAGATGGTTAGATAGCATCACTGACTCGATGGACATGAGCTTGAGCAAACTCTCAGGGAGAGGAACAAACTCTCAAGGACAGGGAAGCCTGGCAGTCCATGGGGTTGCAGTCAGACATGACTTAGCAACTGAACAATAACAATATATACTTATATATAAATTTTATACACACACACACACACATATATCTGAATCACTTTGCTGTATACCTGAAACTCATGCAACACTGTAAAGCAACTAATAAATAAACACACATATAAGTATATTTCTAGAAAGATGCACAAGCATCTGAGGGACTGCCCTGAGGGAGCATGAGTCATTTTTCATCCTTTATTGTATTTGGTGGATTTCTCATGTTTTTGTGCATTACTTATTTAGCTGTTAAAAGAAAATGAAATTAATTGTTTAATTCTTTAAAAAGCTTTCCAAGGATGTGTTTTGGGTAAAGAAAAGAAACTAAAAGGCATTTATGCTGTACCACTTATGTAAAAGAACACATATAAAAATAAAACTACATTTCTGTTCCTATTTGTTCAGTTGCTAGCTCGTGTTTTACTCTTTGCGACCCCATGGACTGCAGCACACCAGGCTTCCCTGTCCGTCACTATCGCCCGGAGTTTGCTCAAATTCATGTCCTTTCAGTCGGTGATGCTATTTAACCATCTCGTCCTCTGTCTCCCTCTTCTCCTCCTGCCCTCAATCTTTCCCAGCGTCATATAAGACATGCAAATAAATACAGAGGGACGTGGCCAAAGGATGCCTCCCTACCAGCGGGCACTTCTGAGAAGAGGTAGGATGCAAAGAGATTATTTTCACATGTTAAAAAAAAAAAAAAATCTTACCTTTGAGATACAATGTGAAAAATAAGAGTGTGTCAGATGAAGGAAGTGCACACCTACTTTGCTCAAAATGAGTAACATTAAAAATACTGGTATCATAGTATCATTTCCTAATTTATACACACTTAGGTTTACCCCAACAGAACACTGTTGTACCATAAGACTATTTATTTCACAAGTGATTTTTAATTCTGCAGCCACAGTTTTACATGACCACATCTTGTTATACTTTTTAAACTTTAGATACAGAGTTTGTTAGAAGGTCAAAGGGAAAGACACATTCTTTCTGCTGAACAATATATCCCATCTAACTTAAAGATGATTAACCTTTTGGATATCAAGAATTGAAATGGCTGGGGTCACCTTTATTTGTAGGTCCCCAAATAGCCCTGAGGTCTAAATAGGAAAATATCTTTTATAAACCGTAACAAAACTCTCACCTCAAAATAAAACGCTATGAAATTTGCACAATTATATCCTTATTCAACATTTTTACAATATCCAGAAACCTACTGGATTTTTATAAATGACAATGAAAATAGTTTTACATTCAGAAAACAAAGCTTATACCAACGTGACATAACCTGAAACCTGGCCCCTGTGAAGAGTGCACACAATTCTTCGTCACCCTTGTTAAAGACACATATCTTCAGACACCCAGGGTGTGCCAGGCAGAACGAGGGTTTGAATGAAAAGGATTCCAATGAGATTTGCCCTGCCTGTTTGTTTCAGTGGGGTCTATCACTCAAATTCCCTGGGATGTCCCAAAGGTTCACAGGGCTGCTGGTAACACTGCCAGGTTTCTAGCATCCTTGTCTGGTTTTCATCCAGTTTTGAAAGAGCCATGAGGTTCCAAAACAGGTTCCAGAACGTCTGCTCAGAAACTGGTGTTAAAGTGCTTCAATGCGACCTCCCAAAAATCTCATAAAGCATCAGCACAGGCCACTGCTGGGCCTGCCTGGGCTCATTTAGTTTCTCATCCACATTTTCTTCAAAAACAGGAGAAAAATGTTCCGTTATCATGAAGTGATTCTCTCAAAAACCAAACTGCGTGAGCAGTGATCGATTACGGCATCTCAACACTTGGACAGACCCAGGGAATTCTCAGAGCCTCTGCGGGTACCGAAACATCTGTGACCCCAGGCTGAATACCTGGTGGAGCTCCCCCCAAGAATCCCCGCTGGATTCTGCCACTCCACGCCCGGAACACAGCCAACAGCAGAGAGAACCCAGGCCCGGCTACACAACCTCGTCCAGGAGCCGCCCAGGCCAACACCACCTTTCGACAAGGACACCTGGGTGATGACACACTGGTTGTGTTCTGTGACACACTGGACACACTTGAGGGATCCCAGTGGGCATCTTGGGCTGTCTCATCCTCAAATACACCAGCTCATAGCTGACATTCCCTGGGAGCTATAGTGGCAGTCCCCTTCCTGAGCACGAAACCCAAACTCCTTCCTGTGGGTGTGTGCGCGCACGCTCACATCACATCACACGCCTCCCCTTGCAGCTGAGAGCCGTCAGACCACTGCAGGGCTTGCCTTTTACAAGAGCCTTATTTCAGGCTGGGTCAGGGGAAGGAGAGATTGAACAGCGGCCATCTCATTCAACTGCGTTCCTCAAAAACGAGCTAAATCAAACCAGGTTGTGATGGTTTTGGGAGGTGGGGCGATTTTATTTTTCTATTTCTTAAAAAAAAAAAAAGAACTTCCAGTGAACTTTTTTTTAGCTGCTGATTTTAAATGTTAATGAAGACACATGAATTCATCCCTGACACAAGAGTTGCCCAGAGATTTAAACAAATTCTCCATGCTGGAGCTGGCAGGGCAACCAGGGTTTCAGGAAGAGCTGTTTTGTTGCAAGTTCTTTATTGCAACAGCCTCCCCTCGCCCCCACCGTGGTCACGATTATGTATCAATTTATGTATCAATGCCAGTTGTCCAGGTGAATGGGACTTTGTTGTTTAATTGCTCCTGATGGATCATCCCGCTTTCCTTCCCAAGAAGACATGGTCCCTCAGGCCCGTCTGAAAGGGGCTCAGTGTGAGCCTGCTGCCCAGAACAGCAAGGACCAGACACACAGGCCGGAGTCCTGAGGGATCACCATGAGCCGGGCACCCATAGCCAAGGGCAGAATCCAAACAGTTCCTCATGGGGCTCGTGAGCGTGGGTGGAGTGTTAGAATGTCCATAAAGACTTTAAAAGTGCCAGCACTTCATTTGATGTTGCAACCAGAAGCTTACAATTGCTCCTGATCAATCTCAGCACTGCAGGGAATACCTGCATCGTATTGGATATCAGGATGGAAGATGAAACAGTGGGGTCCCAGGTGAGCCTGGGACTGGGGCTCATTTCGCAGAGCAAGCTCGGGCGAAGGATGCAGAGACGGTCTTCTGTCTTAACGTAGTGTGGGTCAGGGGGGAAAACTGTGCCCCTGCCAGAGGCTGTGGGAAACAGATCAGTCCTTCTTATTAGTCTTGGCTCCTTCATCCATCCCTCAGGAGTGCGTCTCTTCATAGTAACTGGGTACCTGTGACTCTTCCCGGAGACTGCAGGCTTTGCATCCAATTCAGGACTGTGGTCTGGCCCTCACCTCGTGGGATTCACTTTCAGAGCCTCATCTCTACTCAGTGGACTTTCCAGAGACCTGGCTGGCCACTGATGGCCCGGAAGGAAGTGGGCAGAGGCAGCTTGGATTGGCCCGCCCCCTCCCCACACCTACAAATCCCACTTTCCAACTGACATCACAAACTCGACCCTCCACCGCAGAAGGATCGAGTCGCAGGAGGGCCGGAAGTTGAGATGATGACCTAGTGCAATTTCCAAGCCTATTTCTGAGGCTTCTGGTGCCTCCAGGAGCCCGTCGGGAGGCGCTGCAGAAAAAAGTCACAAAGGTTCATAATGTTGCGCGTTGCATTACTTGGGTGTAGCCGAAGACATGGAAGGTCTCTGAACATCATGGTCATTCCAGCTTTTCCCTGCCCTCTCCCGGCAGTGAGCCTGGCACGGGGCTGACTGTAGAACATGTGATTCACGGAAGCAGAGAGAAAACATTGTCCTTCTCACATCACACACACAGGTAGCAGCCGGGGAGGAGCCAGTTCTAGAGGTAAAATCAATGGGTGGCCCATCTGTGTCGTCACAGCCACCTCTTCGTACACAGAAGTTGAATTTTTTTCCTAAATACAAGGGTTCACTTCCACGAGAGGCAACTGAGAGGCCCTGAAAAGTGACTTCATGTCCACTCCAAAGCCATTTCAGCCGCCAAAGTCCCAAGTTTCTAAGAATCAACAAGTCTCAATGGGAGGGGTGATTCCCAGGCATCGCCCTGGGGAAAAAGCAGCACTGACATTATCTTAGAAATATTTCTTCTGTCTAGTGTGATGACAACTCACTCAGATGCTAAAAAGTATTAAAATATACTTCACCTTTCCCCCTAACTCTATTTATATATAAATCCCTGAGAAGGTACCTGTCAAGTTGAAATTCACTATTTACAGTTAATAAACATCATGAGTGCAAAGCAGACACTGGATCCTCCTTGTTCTGTGCAGCAGGGCGGTGCTCTCATCTGTCAGGTGAAGCTGAAAGTTGCTCAGTCGTGTCTGACTCTTTGCAACTCCATGGACTATGCAATCCATGGAATTCTCCAGGCCAGAATACTGGAGTGGGTAGCCTTTCCCTTCTCCAGGGGCATTGTCCCAACCCAGGGATGGAACCCAGGCCTCCCTCATTGCGGGCAGATTCTTTACCAGCTGAGCCACCAGGGAAGCCCGATCTGTCAGGAGAGCAAGCTAAATCTCCCTCCCTAAATGAGAAGAAGGTGGTGGGTGGGGCGGAATTCTGCACAGAAGCAGCAGGCGAAATCTGCCGTCCATTCACTCTTGAGTGTTTGGAGGGCATGACGTGGTAAGTCATCAGGGACACTGTTGATCTCTCATGACTCCACAGTTTTCTGCTCTTTTTAGACCTCTGAGTAGTGGCACCAGGGATGATCAAGGCATTTTAGCTAAATTTGGAGCAGAAGATAGGCAGAAGACAAAAAGAAAAAAAGGAGGCAAAAGCGCCAGCAGGGAACTTAGGTGGTGACAGAGCTGGGGGGACACTGCCCGTTGGTGCCCCTATCCCTGACCAACACTGGAGGAGAGGGAGGGGAGAGCCCTTGGGGAGGAAAGTGCAGCCAACCATTCAAAGCAACCAAAACATATCAACACAAAACATAATCTCAATGTAGGGTGTAGACTGGCCCATCAGGGTAACAAAGATGTGTTTCTTTCCACCTCGGGGACCAGTGCTCATCTCATCCAAGGGCACTTGGCCAAGCCCAACTCTTAGGCTCAAGGGTAACCCACAGCCAACCACATCAGTGATGCTCAAAGCGGGTCCAGACCTCTGGGCCGTTCTTCCTGGGCCCTTCTGGAACAAGGGAGGAATTCACTAAAATCTGACTTTAAAAGATGGATTATCATCACATCTGCCTCCCACTAGGCTGGGAGCAGCCTGATGGTCTGTTCATCGAGGTTTTTGGAGAGATGAGTGTAAGATGCTCAGTGTCTGATAGTGGGGGGCAGGGGGAAGAGGAGGGCGAGCCAGTGCCACGCCGCCAACATCATGAGATGGACGGGCACTTGTCGCCACGTGGCCAGAGAGCATGATTTCCTCTGTGAATCCAGAGACAGAATAAGCAGCTTCCCATTGGTCTGTAACGTTTTAAATCTATGGCTTATATGCAGGATAATATTTAAATAAAGTGCTGTTGGTAGTGCATATGTGAGAGATACTCTGCAACCCAGAGAGCCAGAGATTCTTTAGTATTTCTCAGCTTTTTGGAGATAAAAGTATGGACAGAAAACTCCCACAGAGTGCTCAGGGCCTGCGGCAAACCACACCCATGCGCTGCCAAAGTTCCTGAATCTTGGCAAATCTACAAAGCCTGCCTGAGGATGAACTGAACACCAGGGGCTTTCATCAAAGGGAAAATAAAATTCCACACCAGGTATCTGTCAAAATTGAGTTGGGAGGAGGAAGCAACCCAGCTCACTCCAGGAGAATTTGCCAAAAACATGTTTGCTTAACATTCAGCTCTAATCCCTATTTCTCAAAAAATGTATGGCCCACTCGTGTCAGTGGTTTTGCAGAACTCTATACTTTTTGCATTTCTTTTTACATCTTAAGAACATTTTAATTCAATTGTCTAAGAGCACATAACTTAATTTTGTATTTCTAGTAATAATTTATTAGCGTTGCCCCCATCTTCTTAAACACTTTTTTTCTATTTTTGACTATGTTCAAGACTTTATATGCAGATTATCTAAAACCCCTTGCTTAAAATGAGCTTAGTTCTAGCAATAAACACACACTCTTCTACGCAGTCTCATACTTTGACAATTGGGTTTCCTTCATTTTTACCACTGGATGGAAAAGAGAGCTTCAGAAATTCAAGGAAATGTGACTCCTCTGTCTTACTTGATTATTTTGCGGTAAAGCAAATGCCTTTATCCAATAGAAATCTTTAACATCACTTAATCCAATTAAGGACGTGTGGTGCTTTTGAGCACCCCCAAGGAGATGGAAAGGCAAAGCCCGGCAATAAAAAAAGCAAAGGGGGCCGACAGGAGGAGAATGCCACAAATTCTATGTGAAATTATAGAGATAGCACAAATAATTATTGCTAGAAACAGTGTTTTAAACAAAGGGTCTTCAGACAAATGCATTAAGACCGTCATAAATATTTACAAAAAGCCCTATCACTGGTCAAGTGCTCTGATCATAACTGATAAATACAAAACTATACAGAAAATGTCCTTTGGATAAACTGGTCTTAAATTTTTCTGCACTGAGGTTCTAAGGGGGCTTCTCTGGTGGCTCAGTGGTCGAGTTTTAGGTAGAGTACTGATTGCTGGGGGAACTGGTTTCAGGCGATTCAGTTAGGGCTTGGCCCACTTCACTCTTGGGTGCAGCCTGAACAAACAGGAACGATTTCTGGGCCCCGAAGGGAACCTGTGTGCCCTGGGAGTTGCTGTGCGTAAAATGCAAGGGCGGGGCGGGGGCGCACACTTCCAGGGAGGACCGCACCCAGAGTCCCCACCGCCTCCCCAGGGCCTCCGGGCAGCTTCGTATGCCCGGCAGGCGGGCTCTGCGTCCTGCCTCGCCCCCGCGCGCCGGACACACCCCCCTTCACGTCCTTTTCCTCCAGGACGACGTCCGCTTTTCCTTCTGCGCCGCGGCCAGCCGCTGCTTCTCCGCCTCCTCCGCCTTCCGCTTCTCCTCCTTGGCTTCCTTGTACCGCCACTTGGGCAGCTGCAGGTGGCTGCTGTCCTTGGTGCTGCCGCGGGCCGCCCTCTCGGGCTGGAAGGTGGGCGCGGGCGCCTTGCTGACGCGCACCTTGGGGATGGCCATGCCGGGCCGCACGCTGCTCCGCCGCAACAGCTGCAGGGGCAGGAGGCTGGCTCTCCGGGGGGCGACCGGCGGCTGCGAAGACGAGAGGCCGGCTCTGGGGGCCTCCTCTTTGGGGACCCCCGCGGCCTGAGCGGCCTGGGATTGCGGCTCGGGGCCCTCCCCCTTGTCCCTCACCTGAGCTTGCGTGTCCGGGTCCCCGCGCGAGGCCAGGATTTCCTGCACCGCCAGCCGCCTTTTGCCCACACAGGGGGGCTCTCGGGGCACACGGTCTGGCAGACGATGGCCACGGCGGGGTTGTAGAGGCTCGTGGTCATCTTGACCATGTGGTCCAGGGCCCCCCCGTCCTCCAGGCCTTGGCGCGAGCGGGAGGTCAGCGTGGACCGCACAAAATCTGTGAGCTTCTGCAAGCAGCTCTTGGAGCCCGTGGGCTTCTGACCCGCTTCCACAGCCAGTGGCAGCTCTGGCTTGTACTTTTCCCCAAACTGCTCTGGGCAGGGTCGCTCCAGTAGCCTCTGGATGACTCGAACCGCTTCAAACCGTCCAGTGTAGGTAGCCCACTCCTGGGAGGACATACCCCGGCGGAAGTCCCTGGCGTGGACATCCGCCCCTGAAAACGAGAAAGAGAAAATAGGAATGAGTGGGTGCAAGCAGACCTTTTCCCTTCCACAGGCAGAAAACAAAAGACAAGAGAAGACAGAGACAGCTGACTCTACCTTGGAGCTGGGCCCCCTGGATGAACCCACACCTGACTGTCACTTCTGGCATTTACTGTTATAACGCAACCCACCTTTAAGTGCCCGACTTCATGGTCTGTGCTGTGCTTAGTCACTCAGTCGTGTCTGACTCTGTGACTCCATGGACCATAGCCTGCCAGCCTCCTCTGTCCATGGGATCCTCCAGGCAAGAATACTGGAGTGGGGCTGTCATTCCCTTCTCCAGGGGATCTTCCCAAGCCAGGGATCAAACCGGGGTCTTCTGCCTTGGCATGTAGATTCTTTACCACTAGCACCACTTGAAGAGCCCCTCTTTCCTATAAAGAAAACTGCCTCAACTCAGCACCTAAATTGTGGAATTTTTTTTTATATATAGAAATAAGACTTCATGGCTTTCTGGCAATGGAGAGACAGGTGGTTTGTAACACCTGGCGGATGCTACTAGAATGTTCTAAAAATACTGCCAGTAACTATCACTGGCAAAGCATTTGCTGTCCTATTTATCTATCAACTCTTCTTTTCCTCCAAGATCTCACTCCTGGAGGTTATGATTCTTATTTTTGCAGGAAGTGTGTGTTTGTTCACTTTTGGTGCTTCAGATTAGTTGGTCACGGGTCTGTCGTCTTTACCAGACTGTGGGCTTCCAGGACAGAGGCACATTTTAGTTGTTTTCGCTTCCTGAACACATATATCAGTCTGATTGGTGGGAGGCATGCATTTAATAAATGTCTGTTACAATGGATGGCAGTCATAGTTGCTGAGGGCACTGCCTGAGGCCTCAAAGCTGATAAGAGAGAAGTGTCCAGACCTGGGTCCTGACCCTCAACAGTCCGCACTTCCCCCTACCCTGCAGGGGGGCCTCCTCCTCTGTGAACTTTCTGTGTTGACACAGCCCAGGTCTAGTGCTCGGGGATTTAATTCCACAGTAATCTAAGTGCACTGTGAAAGTGTTTTGTACATGCAATCAGCATCCACAGTCACTTGACTTTAGGTCAAAGAGATTAGCACCCGAAATGTGGGTGAACCTCCTCCAACTAGCTGAAGACCTTAGAACAAAAGCTGATGTTTTCAGAAGAAAGAATTCAGCCTCAAGACTGCAACATCCACTCCTGCCCAAGTCTCCAGGATCCTGGCATGTCCTACAGATTCCAGGCTCACCAATGCCAATTTCCCTAAAATTGTTGTTGCTGTTCAGTTGCTCAGTCGTGTCCAACACTTTGCAACTCTATAGACTACAGCACGCCAGGCTTCCCTATACTATCTCCCGAAGTTTGCCCAAATGCATGTCCATTGAGTTGGTGATGCCATCCAACCATCTCATCCTCTGTCGTACACGCCTTCAATCTTTCCCAGCATCAGGGTCTTTTCCAATGAGTTGGCTCTTTGTTCACATCAGGTGGCCAAAGGATTCAAGCTTCAGCTTCAACATCAGTCCTTCCAATGAATATTCAGGGTTGATTTCTTTTAGGATTGATGGGTTTGATCTCCTTGCAGTCCAAGGGGCTCTCAAGAGTCTGCTCTAGAACCAGTAGAACCACAGTTCCAAAGCATCAATTCATCGGTGCTCAGCCTTCTTTATGGTCCAACTCTCACATCCATACATGACTACTGGGAAAAAAAACCTCCCTAAAATAATTCTATTAATATATATCTCCCACCTGTTCTGTCTTTCTGGAGAAATCTGCCTCGTACATCTTCACAGTCTCCCTTACACAAGTCACTCTGTTCACAAATCTCCCCATACCACCCATTACCCCTCCTAACACTGCAAAGTTAATCTTCAATTCAACTTGATGAAATGTTTGTAAGTTTCAGTAAAAGAGAAATTAATAAGGAATTGCTGTTCAGTTAATCTTGGTCCAATCTCAGCTGCATATACAGTTAAAAATCATTCAGGATTTCAAGTCCCCTTAGTCATATTTCCACTGGCAAAACAATATGGGGAAATAGGGCAGTGATCTAGCCTGCAAGCTCTGCAGGGACCAGGCTTGGAAGGGGCTTCTGCATGTACGTCCCACATAGACTGGAGTGTCTGACACTCGAAGGCTGGTGAATAAGCACTGAAAAGAGGAGTAGGGGTCTCAGTGGCTCCCTTGCCCTGCAGCCCCCGTGGCCCATGGCCCGGGCAGACCCAGCTCACCTGAGTTCGCCCAGTAACACTCTTAATTCGTGACACATGAAAGAATCACCATATTAGAAGAGTGATAATTATTTGAAACTGGAAATCAGGATGGAACTCATTAGCTAGAGTACAATTTATAAACTGACTCAAATGAAAAGGGGGCAGTAAAAATGTCATTGCAAAAAATAGATGACACATTAAGCCTTAATTAATTGCATGCCACTTGAAAAGGAGCAAACTGCAAAATTAAAATCTTAATGAACACTGCCTGAAAGAGACATTTTTCAAATGCTAATGGAAAACTAAAGGAACAGCTGTCAAAAGTTGAGTGTGCCTCTTCCTCTCCAAAATCATCTTGGAAAATACAAACACTCGAAAGAACAAAGGCCATTCTGACTGCAGTGCGGCCCAAGAGTCTTGAATCCTGCTACAAATGAGGGATTCACTTCCTTCCTTAAGAAATCACTGTGATTCAGGGTAATATTAAAGGCCTGGACACAGTCATTAAATCATGACAGACAAGTACTGATGATTAGCATTTTATGCATATACCTCTCAGACAGTATGGAGCAGCTCTGAAAGGCGAGTGTACTGGTCTCCTGCCCAGGAGACTTTTGGTATCCTCACACCCACTCCCGTGTTGGTTCACCCAGGGCTTCAGCAATGTAGACAAGAGCTGAGCTCCTGACAGTTAGTTCATTTGCTACCAAGTTGGGTGCTGTGAGTTGTCTATACAGGATCCTCTATTTTGTTTAAGGCAGCAACTACTCAGTTCTAGGCAGTCCATCATCACTGGTCTAACCCTGAGTTTCAAAACCTTGGAACTATTTGAACTGTGGTGTTTGAGAAGACTGAGAGTCCCTTGGACAGCAAGGATATCAAACCAGTCCATCCTAAAGGAAATCAGTCCTGAATATTCATTCGAAGGACTGATGCTGGAGCTGAAACTCCAATCCTTTGGCCACCTGATGCGAAAAGCCAATTCATTGGAAAAGACTCTGATGCTGGGAAAGACTGAAGGCCAGGAGATGAAGGGGATGGCAGGATGAGATGGTTGGATGACATCACTGACTCAACGGACATGAGTCTGAGCAATCTCTGGAAGATGGTGAAGGACAGGGAAGCCTGGCATGCTGCAGTCCATGGGGTCACAAAGCGTCAGACACGACTGAGCAACTGAACGACATTGACATTTGGGCCAGATGACTATATGTGGTGGAGGCTCTCCTGTGCATTGCAGGACTTTAAACAGCAGCCCTGGTCTCTGCCCACTAGATGCCAGTAGCACTCCACCAGTTGTGACAGCCAAAACTGTCCCCCGAGGAACCACACACATCTCCACGGCACTGAGGATCATAGTTCTAACCTCTATGACCTGCGATCTTGTTTTCCATTTTCCCAGCCTCCCTTGTAACTGGTCAGGGAGACCCAAAGAGAAGGCCATTGCATCCCTGATCAAAGGGACCCTCGGGACTTCCCTGGTGGTCCAGTGGTTAAGAATCCGCCTGCCAATGCAGGAGTCACACAGGTTCAATCCCCGGTCGGGGAACTAAGATCCCACACCGAGAGGCAACTACACCCTGGGCACCAAGACTACTGAGCGCTGGCTCTAGAGCTACAACTACTGACGCCCACGTGCTCCAGAGCCCACACTCTGCAACAAGAGAAGCCACAGCGATGAGAAGCCGCGCACCTCAACTAGAGGGTAGCCCCTGCTTGCTACAACTAGAGCAAGCCCACACATAGCAACAAAGACCCAGTACAGCCATAAATGAACAAATTGATTAAGTTTAGAAAAAAAGGGCCATGTTATCAGTGATGCTGTTTCCTGTCCAAGACATGGATGTGAGGCTGGAGCTCCCAGCTCTTCATGAGGTGACCAGTCAACACACTGGAAGGCGGTGGGGTGGAGGGCGTGGGGGCAGTGCTGAGTCCAGAAAAGGATAGAGGAAGAAACCTGGATCTGTGATGTTCTCAGGGAGTCAGGGCCAGCTCTGTTGGGTGACTTCTGATGAGGTGAGACAAATAGATGCTTGCTTTATCTAATCAACAGTCAAGTCGGGATTTCTGTTACTGGAAGAGGCAATCTACCTAAAGGAAGATTAGGTAAAGGGACTAAAGGAAGACAATCTACCTTCTGTTGCTCATTCTTAGGACCCTTGCCCCCAAGAGTCAAGGCCGGGTCCATGGGACCAGCAGGAGGCAGGCAGAACCCAGGACACGTCACTTCCTTTCCTATGTCTCTGTAAGCCCCCAACCCCATGTGATGTGCTAAGACACTTCAGTCATGTCTGACTGTGTAACCCCATGGACTGTAGACTCTGTGCAACCCCATGGACTCTTGACAGATTCCTCTCTCCATAGGATTCTCCAGGCAAGAATACAAGAGAGGGTTGTATGGCCCCCTTCAGAGGATCTTCCCCACCCAGGGTTTGAACCTGGGTCTCCTGTACTGCAGGCATATTCTTTACCATCTGAGCCACCCAAGAAAGCCTATCCTGGAGCAACCTACCCTTCAAATGAAGGCCCCACTCCAGTTCTACTCTCCCCCCAAGAGGCCTTTCTGCTCATGTTAGACATGAGTGAATCCCTGCTCCATCCTGGATTGGGATGGTGGGGGGTGTCATCTTTCCTTCCCCCACCTAGACACAGGTGATTACAACACACCCAGAGAGCTTCCCCTTTTGTGGTCAAGGACCGCTAAGTTTCCAGCCTTATCAGAACAAAACAAGATAAAACCACCTGTACAGGCCAGCGCAGGCGCATCAAGACCTAAAAGGTGACTCATAGTAACCCTGGGTTCATTATGCCCAATTGTAATAAATTAGCATTGCATGTTTGCCCTCCCCCTCCCCCAACCCCTTGGGGTTTCACTTGGGTGCTTGTGACTAAGCGCCTGCGGGCAAGAAGGAAGTTATACAACCTACAGCTGTCAATCAACCGTCATCAAATTACACAGAAAAGGCAGGATTTTCCACCCTGCAAAAGCAATGCTACCTGGTCGTCGTGGGGCGGGGTCTGGTTTCGCTTCTCTCTCTCAGGCGCCTACCTTTGCTTTGCTCAGTAAAACTCTTGCTCCTTAAAACTGCTCTGTGTCTCTCAATTGAATTCTTTCTCATCAAGAGGACAGGAACTGAGGGAATCACTGTTGTCTGGTGGTGACGGTCATACAAGATCACTGTGGACCACCCCTTACAGGCCTCCTCCTGGGCCACCTCCGGCCTGTATCTCGGGCACTTGGGGTGTAATCAGTACAATATATTCAATATGATATGATGTTCTATGTGATATTCAATATGATATGCTATTCAATATGAATATCATATATTCAATATATAATTAATATATCATTTTGGGGTATAATCAATACGATATATTCAATATGAATAGGATATTTTCGATATCTTAATCAATCTGATATCTTGGGGTATAATCAATATGATAAATCAGGAGGTAGGGTCATCAGGAAGAGCCCTTAAAGGCAGGGGTCCTACCCCATCCCCAGGCACTTCAGTCTGAGAGATCTCAGCAGTGCTGATTCCCATGTGCCCACCTGGTAACTCACATGGCTTGGTTTTCCAGTCTTCCCAGTCTGGCTTCCTTATCCCTGACTGGCTTCCTGGGGTGACTTTCTCGAACAAATACTTGCCCCTGGTTTCAGTTTCTAGAACAACAAGTACTTCTGTGTCCTTGTCTCACAGCTGGCTTTCGTGGGTACCCAAGCTGAGACTGTGCCCTTGGTGATATAAAATCCCTGATTTTTTGCCCTTCCTCTGCTTAATAAATTGAAACTATTCCAACTTAATTATGGGAAATCCATGTTTTCCTCTACAAGCAGAAAGAAACCTCTCTGGGGACATCATATCCTTCAGCTTTCCGGAAACACACAGTCAGGGCTTCCCTACAACAAGGATGAGGATGTGATCAGTAGCGGTAGTGCCTCTGCTCTCTGCTCCTTAGATGAGCCTCCTCCACCTTCCCTTCTGTCTGTTTTGTTCCCCACAGTCACAGGGAAACTCAAGGCTTCTGTTTGGCTGTGTTTGCTCCCCAAGCACCACAGCAATGACACGTCAGGTATGAAAGCCACTCTCTTAAGCAAGTTTGGAACCAACCTCCACCGGCTTCTGCTTCTCTTCAGAGATAATCACATTCTCTGTACGGTTTTTGGAGCCACTTATTAAATAGACCTGTCACTATGGGGCATTAATATTCCACTAAATTAACAAGGTTCTGCAGTCAGCACCACCCAGCCCCAACCCCGCTGTGATATCAGCAGAGCTGACAGTTCTCCTTAGGAAGCCCAAAACGAAAGAGCCAACAGATCAGCTTTTTAGAACCTAGTTATATTTTTATTAAAAGCCTAAGTTTTGGTAATTCTGACATTACCTTGTTCTGCCTGACAAGGTAAGATAAGAGCTCATAGGCACTCATAGGTTATGAACTATTGGAAAATCTAAACAGTTTAGGGGTGGCATTCAATTCAATGATTCAGCATTTCTAAAAGGAAATAGTTCTTATTAAATATAATGAAATTCAACCCAGAAAGACACTCAGATTCAGAAGAATACTGCACTCGAAAAAATGAGAATGAGATACACAATTTATCCTAACCATTATTATGTAGTAATACAAAATGCCTTTTGCTTTTAAAATGATCACAGGATAACCTGATTCTGTACTTTGCTCTTAGCTGTACATAAACATCAATCCAAAAGCAATACTCAGATTTTAGGATATTTACAGGCTTTAGTTTCTCTTAATAAATTCACATGGAAATAAGACTTTAAAATATTGATGCCAAATATTTAAATATCTCAACAAGTATCCTTATTGCTATGTATCAAATTCAGAAAAGACATTCAATCACGTATTGTTTTCTCTTCTAAAACAAACACACACACATCTACTGTAAGAGAAAAATGTAATCCACTTTCCTGGGGAAAAGTAGACGCTAACTTAGTGGCAACAGCAAAAAATGAAAATATTCTAAAGTTAAACAACGAAAGCCTTAGAGGGCAGCCAAAAGCTTCCTGAAAAAGGTGTCAGATTCTCTCTTCACTTTCCCCATCGTTTTCCATTTACATCATCTCAGTGGCTTTCAACAACAGTCAGCTTTCCCCATAGGGCACGTTTGGCAACGTCCAGAGATATTTTTGGTTGTCCAAACCAAGAGGTGCTACAGTCACCTAGCAAGCAGAAGCCAGGGGTGCTGCTAAACAGCCTGCAATTCACAGGACAGCCCAACCCTGAAGAATCACCTGGCCCCAGTGTCGACAGGACCAGGACTGAGAAACCCAACTTACACGCTCATTACCCTCCATAAGAAAGTCAAGTATCTCATCAGAAGGATATTTTCAAAGGGAAAAGTATACCAGAGTTTTTCATTTAACAAATCATATTAAACACACAAAGTCACTAATAACCGACTTCCTTGGTGTTACAGTGGAGGGGAATCTGCCTGCCAATGCATGGGACACGAGCTTGATCCCTGGTCGGGGAAGATCCCGCATGCTGGAGCAACCAAGCCCGTGCACCACAACTACTGAGCCTGTGCTCTAGAGCCCGAGAGCTGCAACTCCTGAGGCCTGCGTGCCCTGAAGCCCGTGCTCCACAGGAGAGAAGTGACGGCAATGAGGAGCCCTCGAACTGCAAGGAAAAGTAGCCCGCACTCGCCACAAAGAAAGCCCACACGCAGCATCAAAGACCCAGCACAGCCAAAAATAAATAAACAAATTTAAAAAATAATAAAATCTGTAATAACAATAATGATAACCAAATCTTCCCTGGTGGCTCAGATGGTAAAGAATCCACCTGCAATGCAAGAGACCCTGGTTCAATCCCTGAGTCAGGAAGATGCCCTGGGAGAGGGAATGGCAACCCACTCCAGTATTCTTGCCTGGAGAATCCCATGGACAGAGGAGCCCGGGATGCAGTGCGTGGGATCACAAAGAGTAGGGCACGACTGAGCAACTAACAGTTTCACACTTTTTTACTTTTTCAACCATTACAGACAGCTTCCTCCATTCCAGGCAACCGTGCGTGTCATGTGTGAACTCAGTCAGTCCCCATCACGACGCTCTGCAGTAACTACTGACGTCCGTGAAGAAACAGGCCTAGGGCAGGAGGTGACTGGCCTTGGGTGTAGAGAGGCTGAACAGAGGAGCTGGAATTTGACACCAGGATCCAGCTGGTTTTATGCGTCTTTCTGCTCTGACCACGTTCAGTTCAGGGATGCAGGCCCTAGAGGTTTGTACTCATGAGGGATTATTCTAGACTGATGGGGTTGTGATCACGCAGATGGGAACAGGAAAGGGAAAGTATATGAAACCTAATGCCAAATTTGTTAACCAAATAACAGAGGAAAAGGGGGAAAACACATTAGCATTGAATACACTGTCTTAAGCAGGCCCATCTCTCCTGAGATCTGAAAAATGGTTCTGAGATCCTGTAACTGCCTGAAACCTGCACCAGACCCAGGAAAAAAGAAAGACAGGAAATCCCATGCAAGGTCTAGAGTGATTAGCAGGCAATTGATCTAAAAGCAAGAGGTAGTTTGTAATTCAAATGAATTCACTGGGGAAAATTCCTGGATGAGCACAGTAAGTTTTTGGTGGTAAAAGTAAATGACTACACTCAATTATAAGATCCAGAAGTAGTAAAAGCAGATGAAGGACCCCCCAAACACAAAAGTATCATAATCACCATTTAACCATCCCTCCCCAACGTCCCCGATAAACTTCGTGGAAACTGATTGTTGTTGTTTAATTGTGAAGTCATGTCTGATTCTTTGCAACCCCATGGACAGAGGAGCCCATCAGGTTCCTCTGTCCCTGGGATTTCGTAGGCAAGACTACTAGAGTGGGTTGGCACTTCCTCCTCCAGGGGATCTTCCCGACCCAAAGATTAAATTCAAGTCTCCTGCACTGGCAGGCAGACTCTTTCCTGCTGAATCACCAGCGAAGCCCACTGCTCTTTAAAAAAAAATGAAGCTGTCATTGAGTCAAAAGCAAAGCCAATGAAATTAATTTCAATTAAGATCTTTTTTAGTTACAAAAAAGTTTTTCATCTTTGAAGCCTGTCTTTGCTTATAGAATTTATTTTTTTTACAGCATATCCTAAAACACTCCAGTTAAGTAAAGCAGGAGAAAAAATAAAAAGCAGGTTGGGAATCCTCCAACTCCAATCTAATCACAAGGCAGGGGTCTTCCAGGTGTCACTAGTGATAAAGAATCTGCTTGCCAGCGCAGGAGACTAAGAGACGTGGGTTCGATCCCTGGGTTGGGAAGATCCCCTGGAGGAGGAAATGGCAACCCACTCCAGTATTCTTGCCTGGAGAATCCCATGGACACAGGAGCTTGGAGGGCTACAGTCCATGGGGTCGCAAAGAGTCGGACACAACTGAGCGACTTCACACATGCACAGACAAGGTACCGAGATGGGAGGGCATGCGTTCTCTCCGGCAGCTCGTAGGGTCCAGCGAGATGAGCTGAAGCCAGTGCCGAGAACAAAACCAAAATAAATTAAGATGATGAAATCAAGCAACAGCGACAACAGCGTCTCCCACTGACTGAGATGTTAAGACGCTCTCTCTGTGCCTGACCCTGGGTGTGGGCTTCATGAACATTTCTCACTTAATTGTCAGAATAACTCAAGGAGGCTGTGCTCTATTGATGGGCACTGATTCTCTTTTAGAATGAGGAGGAAAAGATCTTCGATCTTCACTGCAACAGTCGGGATCTTTCTAGTTGTGGTTTGTGAACTCTTAGATGCAGCATGTGGGATCTAGCTCCCTGATCCAGGATCGAACCCTGGCCCCCAGCACTGGGAGTGTGGTGTCGTAGCCAGTGGACCAGCAAGGAAGTCCCAACACATATTTTTTAAGGAGCACACTCAGCACTGCCTGGGGCCCTGAGACCACAGAAGACAGGTGGGGACGTACCTGCTAGCATCAGGGCTCGGATGCACTCCGTCCGGCCCTGCATGGCAGCTTTCATCAGGGCCGTGAACCCAAACGCATTCCTCCTTTCAAGGTCAAGACCAGGGAAATAGTTCAACAAGTAGTTGGTGATGGTGACGTGCCCTGCAAAGAGAAATGCACACGTGGATGGACCACCCTCCACAAAGAGCGGGCATCCCAGAAGGGCTTCCTACGCACAGAGCAAAATGGGGCAGCGTCCACCTGCAGGGCTGGACCATCTTTGGGAGGGTGGACAGCATGTGTGTTTGCCTCTCAAGCCACAGGAAAAAATTCTCAGGAGTCCAGGATACGAGGCAACGGAGGACCCTGCCTGGGCCACAGCGCTGCTGCTTCTGGTTCACTTGAGTTCCCTTTGGCCACCCTGCTTGAAGGCCAGCTGTCCAGGCAACCTGTTAAGGAGGGGACGTGGGGAGCAGGGAGGCTTTGGGGGTGGCAGGGGCACACCTGAGCTGGTCACACGTGAATGCTGTCAGCTCCCAGCAGGAGAGGGCAACGCAAAACAGAAAAGGGAGCTCGGAGCCATTTCCCAGAATTCCAGAGCCTCAGGGAGGAGACAGTCTGCATCTCATCACCGTAGCAACAGGATGTATTAGTGCACACTGCCACCCTGGCATGGCTCAGGTCTCCTCTCTCTCTCTCTCTCTTACACACACACACCCACAGAGAACACAGGGAGTGTTGCTACCCAGACTCACATCCATTAACCCAAGCAGGTAAGAATATTCATATCAGAATATAAATTTATCCACTTCATCGCCCTGTACTTCAAAAGAAAGGGCCGGATTTTCTGCTCATTCTCAAGAGGATTCTCAAAAAGCCCGCACACTCTTAGGTAGCGGTGAATAAGGAGAACATCATGTGAGAAGCCGTGTTCCCAGGATGCTCCTGGTTCACCCCGAGAAAGATCCTCAGACAACACACAAAGAGGCTCTGGGGTCAAATGCTGGTGCTGTCCGAAGCCTGCTGTCTGACACCTGAGCCGGTAACTCTGTTGTGAGGCTGTCCTGTGCCGTGTAGGATGGTCAGCCACCTCCCTGAACTCTGCCCATTAGACATTGTAGCTACCACACCTTCGTCCCTACCAGGCATGACAACCGCAAGTGTCTCTGGACCTCACCAAGTATCGCCGGAGGCGAAATCAGCCCTGTTGAGAACCACTGTCCCAGAGGCTCAGATGTCACTATTTCAGGACCAAGGTGGAAGACAGCCTCCCTTCCTGCTCCCCTTCGCCCTGACCCTGGTACCCCCAGCCCCTCTTGCTTGCCATCTGCATCCTGGCCCTAATGATGGCGAACACACCTCGGGAGTGCGGGCAGTCTGCACGAGGGCCTGGGTACCAGTCTCCATTCTTTTTTGGCGGGGGAACTGCTCTGGGTCTTCGTTCCTGCATGAGGGCTTTGTCTAGTTGCCGTGAGCGGGGACTACTCTCTAGTTGCAGTGCTGGGCTTCTCACTGTGGTGGCTTCCAGGCTCCAGGGCTCAGGAGTTGCAAGGCACAGGCTGAGTTGCCCCTCGGCATGTGGGATCTTCCCGGAGCAGAGAGGAACCCACGGCCCCTGCACTAGCAGGCAGATTCCTCACCACCGGACCACCAGGGAAGTCCCCAGTCTCCATCCCTCTACCCTGAGGATTCAGCTCTGAAACCCCCTCATCCGCACCCCGTCAGGTCCCTCGGAACCCCCCTCACTGTCAGGGCTGCAGGTGTAGGGCCAGGTGGACACTGAACTGTACTTTCTGCTGTTAACTGGGCACCACCGGCTCCTCACAGGGAGGCTTCTGCACCTCGAAGAGGCCAGGAAACCTGAGGCTCCTTCCCTGACTGGTACCAGGAAGGGCACTGTGTGAGACTGGGAATACAGCAGAGGAGGTAAGACCTCCCTGGAAGAGGGCAGGCATGAGCCACAAGGTGCTTCCTAAGACTCACATACACATACGCATGCACGTGCGCACACACACACACACACACACACACACACACCTGCCTTGCAGGCCAGGAGGCCTAGCGAACAGAGGCCCCCAGCACAGCGGCAGGCAGAAGCCCCCTCTCCTGCCACAGTGGCATCGCCTGGGCTCCACCCTGGCCCTGCCAATACGTGCACGCCCCTCAGTAACTAACTCCTCCCACGTGGGAGCCCCGTCCTCCCTGTCGTCACACCCCGATCGAGACAGATGTACAGGTGGCACTGGGTTCCTTCCTCGAACGGCACCAGACCCTGCAGGCTGCTGGCCTAGCGATAGTACCTCCTTCTCATCAGCCTCTGGGTTAAAAACAAACAAGCAGCAAAAACCAGGGTGTGGACTCTTAACAGAAGCAGTGTGGTCTGCTTCCCGTGGCAGACCTCAGCCCGCCTCCTGACCTCATTGCCAACATGAAAAGGTGAAACTTCGCTGACTTTCTGAGATGAGCACTGACTAACAGAGTCCTGTCACAGGGTTAACAAGCCAGAAACAAATAAGCAGGACCTTTCTGCTCTGTGACTCACAGATTCCAACCAGAGGCTGACACTTTTTGACTCTCTGCTGTTTACAGAACCCACGCCGCCCCAGCCCCTCCCCCCGCCCCCCTGCCGACCCAGGAAGGATGCTGGCTGTCAGATCCCCAAAGCAGCTTAACTGGGGCAAACTGTCAGGGCGGGGGGCAGGGGGAGGGGGCCTTTTGATCTCAGTTGCGTTTGTCGTCCAGCTAAGCGCTCTGCAGCACTTGTCAGTTAGATTTAGCCAGGGTCGTAGTGAAACAAATTGCAATTTGTTTAGAGCCATTTTTTCTAAAAACATGAAGGAGTGTGTCGGACGCATTTTCAGCAGGATGTCCTTTGCACTGACATATGCTAAATGCTCTGAACAGGCAGGGAGAAGGAACACCTAGGATCCACAAAGCAAACGGTCCATTATATAGATCTGTCCTGCACGTGGGCTGCAGTCCATGGGGTCGCTAAGAGTCGGACACGACTGAGCGACTTCCCTTTCCCTTTTCACTTTCATGTATTGGAGAAGGAAATGGCAACCCACTCCAGTGTTCTTGCCTGGAGAATCCCAGGGACAGGGGAGCCTGGTGGGCTGCCGTCTATGGGGTCACACAGAGTCGGACACGACTGAAGCGACTTAGCAGCAGCAGCAGTGCACGTTATATAGAGATCGGAAAAACCAACATGCAGCCCATGCGTTCTGACAACTCAGACTCAAGCTGTCATGACCCATGAAATCACTCCCGGGTCCCGCTGGCTTCCCCAGGATGACAGAACAATACCTCTTATCGCACAGACAACCTCACTCAGCTGAAACAGAAGATGGACCCGATGCTGCTAAGAATGAATAGATGTTAACCTTCTTTAAGATGACAATTAACCAAAGGAGCTTTCTCCTTGAGTAAGAAAGATAGACAAATGATAGGTAGGTAGATAGGTGATAGGTAAGTAGATAGATAGAGGGACAGATGATAGATAGGTAAGCAATAGATAGATGACAGATGGATAGACAGGGAAGACAGACAGATGGATAGGTACATTGATGAATGGATCATAGGTAGGTAGATGGATAGATGGTAGATAACTAAATAAAACCCAGCAAGGAGATCCAACCAGTCCATCCTAAAGGAAATCAGTCCTGAATATTCATTGGAAGGACTGATGCTGAAGCTCCAATACTTTGGCCACCTGATGCGAAGAACCAACTCCTTGGGAAAGACTCTGATGCCAGGAAAGAGTGAAGGCAGGAGGAGAAGGAGATGACAGAGGATGAGATGGTGGGATGGCATCACCGACTCGATGGACATGAGTTTGAACAAGCTCTGGGAGTTGGCGATGGACAAGGAGGCCTGGCGTGCTGCAGTCCATGGGGTCACGAAGAGTCAGACATGACTGAGAGACTGAACTGAACTTCCTTATAAAACAGAATGTGTCGCACATTAAAATCTAGTTTGAGCCTAGCCACCATGGACCATATGGAATAGGATTTGGTCCCTGAAGTCCTCAGAGTGGACTTTGACCACACACAGCTCAAGAACACCCTGTCCCATGGACCCCGTGAGACTTACCCTGCCTAAAAGCAGGGCGTAAGTGACCCAGGGAATAAGTTAATTCTTGATGACTCAGCTTCAGTGGGGTGACCAAGTGGCCATGCGGACAGAGAACTGAGTACTTAAGAGAGAGGGCTCTGAGAACACCCAAGTTCAAGCCTGCCACTTAAAATCCGGGTGACCTTGGGAAGCTCAGTCAACTTCACTGAATCTGTTTCTACAACTGGAAAAACAGAGATAATATCAACCTCACGATGGTGAAAATGACAAGAGACAAGGTGTGTATAAAAAGTGCCTCATAGACAAATCTCTGGGCAGAAAAACTCCAGATAACTTATGCACATGCTCCAGTCCCAAGGAGGTGACACAGTAGAACCCACTCCTTCACTTGTGGGCTGTGCACAGACTCCACTCCTTCACTTGTGGGCTGTGCACAGACTCCACTCCAAAGAGCAGACTATGAAGATGGTGGTGGGGGTGGTAATCTTCCAAGAGAGAGGTCTGGCCAACACGACCTCAGCCTGGTGATTGGGGTCAACAGTCCTGTCCAGAGCGTGCGCGGACAAAGATTCTCTGCTGATCAAACTTCAGACTCCTGAACCTTCTCCCAGGTACATCTGTGCCCTTCCTTGCAAAATCTCACTTTAGCAAGAACCCAGCTAGTAAGTCAATTGAACTCTGGTTAACTCACCCCTGCCCCACTCTAGTATCTGATCTGTTCTTCATCCTCCACCACCCCACAGGGGATATCCAATCACCCTGGCCCGCCTTCATCGAGAATCTTGCTAGGTTGGTTTGGCCAGAATCCCTCTGATGTTCCGCCTTAGTAATTTTCCATCCACAGACCCCTCCCCTGCCATTCTGCTCCGTGGCTATAAATTCCCACTTGCCCATTGCAATGGTGCTCACACCTGTCTGATGATCCTGAACAAAGTCGGCCTGACCATCTATAACTGGTGTCATTGAACACTTTAAAAAAAAGACAAAACCCTTCATGGGACATCATGAGAATAGCACTGTGGTGCTCCTTTGAAAACCCCACAACTCCACTCTAATCATGAAAAAAACAACAGACACACACAAATTGAGGGACCCGCCCACTACAGACTACTACCACCCCAGTGTTCTTGCCTCGGAAATCCCATGGACAGAGGAGCCTGGTGGGCTACAGTCTGCAGGGTCGCAGAGTCAGGCATGACTGAAGTGACTTAGCACACACTGCAGACTACTACACAAGCACTCCCCAGACTGTCAAGATCATGAAATCTGAGGAACTGTCACAACCAAGAGGAACCTGAGGGGACACGACAATGAAACGTCACGTGGGACCCTAGCCAGGATCTTGGAACAGGAAAAGTACATTGGCGGAAAAATGAGGAAGTCTGAATTTTAAGAGATGGACTTGAGTTAATAATAAAAATGCATCGATATGGGTTTATTTTGTTCGATAATAAACAAAATTTGTGTCGTAATAGTGTAAGATTCTACCACAGGGGTAACCAGGTGTGGGGTGTACTGAATTCTCTGCACAATCTTTGCAGTTGTTCTGTAACTCTGAACTATTCTAAAATCAAAAGTTTGTCTTATGAAAGGGGAATCTAGGCAAGGGCCACTCAATTGACTGCAAGGTAGGGATAGTGATTCTCATCCGGCTGCTAGGTGCGGATCCTATCCACGCCACACACAAGCCTCACCAGTGGAGGGGGAGGGGGCTCATGGGTGGGCGCGCAATGGACAGAGAAGATGGTGGCTGGACCCCCAGCAGGACAGGAGGGCGGAGAGGAGATGTTGACTCAGAAGGAATGGGCATGAAAGGACACGTCTTGGTGATTGTTGGGCTGAGCCAAACAACAGAAAAGCCAAAGGCGACTCCTGGGAACACCCCAGCCCCAGGGTTCTGACTTTCCTTTGATTATTGCTGTTGTTGTTGATTAGTTGGTCAATGGCGTTTTCCCTGAGAGTACATGAGGGTGGAAAAGTCCATGGTGGCCAAGTCTGACTTCCTATCCGTCTATCTATGTTGAGGAAGAAAAGCAAAGCTCCCTTTGGATCATTGCCATGGTTTTAAAGAGAAAAGGTTAATATCTATACATTCTTAGAAACATCATGTCCACCCTTGATTTCCACTGAGTGACAATCCCCCAAGCCTCAAGGGGGGAATTTTAAACTTTCCCACTCTCTTTTATTTTTTTATTAGTTATTTATTTATTATATTTTTTTTGGCTTTGCTGGCCCTGTTGCCACCTGGGCTTTTCTCTATTGTGGTGAGCTGGGGCTGCTCACTAGTTGCAGTGCGTGGGCTTCTCTTTGAGGTGGCTTTTCTTGTTGTGGAATGCAGGCTCTAGGGCGCAAGGGCTTCAGGAGTTGTGGCAGGGGCTGTGATTCCCTGGCTCCAGAGCACAGGCTCAATAGTTTGTGGTGCACAGGTTTAGTTGCTCCACGGCATTCGGGATTGTCCCCAACCAGGGATCAAACCCGTGTCGCCTGCATTGGCAGGCGGATTCTTTACCTCTGAGCCATCAGGAAAGCCCTAAACTTTCCCACTCTTAAGTCACCTGCCTTACAGGAAACCCCTCTGCACCTCCTACTTCATAGAGGGAATTGAAACCACAGAAGGGAACTCCCTCTACTTTCCCTCCATCACCCCCCAATCTTCCCCACATCCCTCCTAGAAAAGAGGGGAGGATTCTTCTCCTATTGAAATGCCAATCTCTCCTCCCCACCCAGTGCTTTAAAGACATTCCCCATCCACTGCTGCAGAATATATTCATGCTACAAACTACTTCCTCTTTCTCTTCAACCTCTCCCACCTTGCAAATTCATTCCCACCAGACTGTATTATGGCTTAAATTTTTCGCCTTCTGCCTTGTGGCTTCAACATTCTTCAGTAAAGAACACTGGGACTTCCCTTGTGGTCCACTGGTTAAGAATCTGCCTGCCAATGCAGAGGACATGGGTTCCATCCTTGGTCCTGGAAAATCCCACACGCAGTGGGGCAACTATGCCTGTGCGTTACAACTACTGAGGCCAACTACATAGGCTCACACCCTAGAGCCCATGCTTCACAAGAGAAGCCACCACAATGAGAAGCCCTCACACCACCAGTAGATAAAGCCTGAGCATAGAAGTTAACACACAGTGCAGTCAAAGAAAACAACGTTGGCCCATTTGACATCTGTGGAAGCTCGAAACACACACGCTGGCAGGACTATCTACCTAAGGAGAACACGCCCAAGATGACGTGATGGTTCCAGGAAGAGGATGAGAAATCCATGGAGCAGAGCGGCCCAGGCAGACAGGTATGGCTCACTCACAGACACGTGAGCAAAGACAGTCTAGACCAGCTGGCTCCCAGCCCATCCACAGATGCATCAACTATAAACACGTTAAACTAGGGTTAGAGATTGGCATGCCACAGATGCATCAACTATAAACACGTTAAACTAGGGTTAGAGATTGGCACGCAGCAGTAAGCTGGTACACGTGCTCAAGGACCTCCTGGCTTAAAATACACATGACTGTCTTAGTCCATTCGAGCTGCTGTAACAAACTGCCATTGACTGAGTGGCTTAAACAAGAAATATTTATTTTTTCACGGTGCTGGAGGCTGGGAAGTTCAAGGTCAAAGTGCCAGCAGATTCTTTCTGGTGAGAACCCACTTCAGAGCCCACTACCTAGTTCACAGATAGTTGTCTAGTTGTGTTCTCACATGGCAGAAGGGGTAAGGAAGCTCTGAGGTCTCTTTTATGGAGCACTAATTCTATTCATGAAGGATCCCCTCCTTATGACCTAATTATCTCCCTAAAGCCCCGTCTCCTATTACCATCCTGTGGAGATTAGGATTCAACAAATGAATCTGGAGGGGGGACATAAACATCCAGTCATTGCAATGATCAACAATAATCCCTGTGGCCCGGTCTTTGCACTCCAGTCATCTGCCAATCATCTGACATCTTTTTAGTCTGAATTCCAGTCACCTGCTCTCACTATTGCCACTTACAGATCCACCAATTCTCCTGAAACCATCTTCCTTCATTCCCCGATGACTGTCTTATAACAAAAATCCGACAGTTATGAGTCAGTTCCCACCTTACTAGACACTTCCGTAGCATTAACCACTTGTCTGCTCCGTCCAACACTTTCTGCAAATGTCCTGATAGCTCACCCTTTTGATTTTCTTTCTAGCTCTCTGGCCACCCCTCAATTTTCTTTGTGAATTCCTCTGTTTTCTGAAATGCCACTGTTCCTCAGATGCATGACTAAGCCTTCTTCTCATCCAGTACACCCCCTCGGTGATCCTATCCACCCTCATGGATCAAGTCATCATCCTAAAACTTCCAGATCACTTATCTCTAGCTAATCTATTTTCCTGAGTTTCTTACCTAAGTATATATCTACTGGATATTTCATCTTGGGCGTTCCACCAACAAATCAAATTCAACAAATAAAATTCAAAACATGTTTCTTCCAAACCTGCTCCTCCCATCCACATTCTTTGTCAGTGATGGATATCACCAATCACCCACCAAAGTGCCCAAGCCAGAAGTCTGGGCTTTCTCTTCAGCCCTCCCCTATCCCATCAACATCCAAGTATGGAGGAATTCTGCCAAAGCCACCTCTTAAACATCTTACAAGCTCATCCGTATTTCCCCATCCCCACTTCTAACCTGGATGAGAGCCACCACCATATCCTTCCTGGGGTCCATTCCTCTCCTAACTGAACTTGTCCCATTTACACTCCACTTTCTACACTATCAGCAAGAAACTCTTCCAATCAACACAACCACTACTTAAACCCTCTCATGCTTTCTACTCTTTAGATAAATTCTTGACTCTTTAACCAGCTAGCTTCTTTCTATCTAGCCCTGCTCTGTGAAGGGTAGCAGAATATGCCACCCAAAACATGCAACTGTGGCATAAGAATTATTTTGAGCCAAAGACAACAGAGAAGAAGCAGATACAAGAAAAGCTCCCTGTCCTCCCCCATGTGCCTAAAAGCAGGACATACATTTTCTTATTTTATTCTTTTATTTTTCCAGGTTTTATTGATATAATTAACATCTAGCACTGTGCTGAATTAAGGAGTACAGCATAATGATTTGACTTCCATATATTGTGAGATATTACCACAGTAAGTGTAGCTAACATCCATCATTTCATTCACATACCCAAAAAGGGGTATGGTTTTTCTTCTTTGTAATGAGACATGCAAAAACTGCTTTCCTCTGTCCTGTCATTTCTCCATAAATATATGGAGATGGCATATATTTCCATATTCCGTCTTTATGGAAGATGACATATAAGCCAGAGTTCTGAGCCACCCGCTTGAGTTACTCATCTTTAGCTGGGTGTCCCCCACTTACACATGAGGTCCATGTGTTTATAGATGTCTGGTTCTCTCTTGTTAGTCTTTTATTACAGGGGTCTCACTTGGGAATCCTCCAGTAGGGTAGAGAGAAGGTTATTTTTCCTTCCCTATATCCCCTCTTCATCCTCAGCTCTTGCACGCATGGACTCTGTAATCACACAACTCTCTCTCTTTAAAATTGTAATTTATTTACATATTTGGCTGTGCTGGGTCTTCACTGCTGCTCGGGCTCCTCTCCAGTTGCAGCAGGCAGGAGCTACCCTCTAGCCGCAGCGCACGAGTCTCTCACTCCGATGGCTTCTCTCGTTGCGCCTCCTGGGCTCTAAAACACAGGCTCAGTAGTTGCAGTACTGGACTTAGTCACCCTGCAGCATGTGGGATCTTCTCAGACTTGGGATCTAATCCAAGTCCCCTGCATTGGCAGGCGGATTCTTTACCACTGAGCCATCAGGGAAGACCACAACTCTCTTTTCATGCACCTGTGCACCATGCTTTCTCTAATCTACTGGTCTTTGCAGTCTCCGTGCCAGATATGTTCTTCCTTTGCTTTTTACCCAGCTACCTGATGGGCCACCCCTTCCAGTGGAAGCTCTGCCCTCATCCCCTAAGATTGAATCAGGCACCTAAACCATGATGCCTCACAGTTCACATTTCCATGTGGCCATGGATTCCCACAGCCGCCATAACCCTCATGACCCTGATTGCAAGTCCAAAACTTCCAATGGACAGCACCCTTGGTAAATATTTAGTAAGTAAAAAAGCTGAAGGATTCCTACTTCTCCCCTGAAAGATGTTCACGTATCAAAAAAGTTGCTAATTTTCAAGTCCCTGGTGGCTCTGTCGGTAAAGAATCTGCCTGCAGTGTAGGAGTCCTGGGTTCGATCCCTGGGCTGGGAAGATCCCCTGATGGAGGTCATGGCAACCCACTCTAGTATCCTCACCTAGAGAATCCGCATGGACAGAGGAGCCTGGCGGGCTGCAGTCCACGGGGTCTCAGAGAATCGGATATGGCTGAACAACTAAGCACAAGTCATAGAAGCACGTTATCAAGATCACAGGGCCGCCGCAGTTCACAATTGTTGACTCATTCAACATGTAACCAGGACCAATTATGAGCTAAGAGTCTTGTTTATGCTTTCATTCAAGGAAAGGAAACAGACAATAAACCTGTGCTGCTCTAAAAATGGGAAAACGTTACCGAATTAGGGTTGTCTAATGGCAATCCACTCCAGTATTCTTGCCTGAAAAATCTCAGGGACAGAGGAGCCTAGCGGGCTATAGTCCAAGAGGTCACAAAGAGTTGGACGTGACCCAGCACGCACACACCAAGACTTGATTGCTCTGACAGCAGGTACTCAGAATGGAATTTCCCAAATGAGGCCAGTAGAGGGAACTGTTGATTGGAAATATCAGGTTCCAGCAGCACCAATGAAGAGGACAGGTCTTTGTTCCCATCCAGAAGGGGGGGCGGGGGGCTGCATGTGGGAGCAGCAGTGGGGAGCACACACAGGCCATCCTCTCTAACTGGGGAGCACACACAGGCCATCCCCTCTACCTGGGGAGCGGGACTATCCTCTCTAACTGGGGAGCAGGACCATCCTCTTTAATTGGGGAGCAGAGCCAGCAGCTTCAAAGGAGGTGGCATTGCTGTGCGCGGTCAGAAAGGCTCGGAAAATGAGTTTACAGGAAAAGGCAAGGCAGTGCTAGGAAACCTGAGAGACGTGCCAAGCCCTAATTTATTTTAAACAGAAACCGAGTAAAAGCAAAACACTTCAAAAATCCATAAAAATCACAGTGAAGTCAGACTCAAATCATGATCGGGTGCAGTGATAACAAAATAAGATAAATACAATGAAGAGGCGTTTATCCCCAGCTCACGCCAAGTCATACATTCTCCCTGAAAGTGGGGCCCTCCCCAAATCCAGTTCAAAAGTCAGAACACATATGGGCAGCCTGAGCCCCCCAGCCGCTGCCTGAAGCCCCCTGTCTCCAGCTGCAAGTGACATGAAGAATGTCATGAAGGGCTTCTTTGGGGTTACCTGCTCAGTTGTGTCTGACTCTGCAACACCATGGACTGTAGCCTGCAGGCTCCTCTGTCCATGGGAGTTTCCAGGCAAGAACACTGGAGTGGGTTGCCATTGACTTGGTGGTAAAGAATCCACCTGTCAATGCAGGAGATGTAGGTTCGATCCCTGGTCCAAGAAGATCCCACATGTCATGGAGCAACTAAGCCCATGCACCACAACTATTTAGATCACACTCTAAAGCCTGGGAACCACAACTACTGAAGCCCAGGAGCCCCAGAGCCTGTGCTCCACAAGAAATGTGACTGCAATGAGAAGCCTGCTTACCACAACTTAGAAAGTAGTCCCCACTTTCTGCAACTAGAGAAAAGTCAGCACATTGCAATGAAGACCCAGCACAGGCAAAAATACCAAATAAAGAAGTTAAAAAATAATGCCAGACTGGCTCTCAGCGCATTTCCTGCAGAACTTGAGAGATATGTTCAAGGAATAACAGGCTTCAAGGATGCACCAGAGGCTTTGTGTGCTGAACCAACTTGATATTATCACCAATTCAGAAGACCCCTGTGGTTTTCTGATTTCATCTTACTTCTGCCGTTCTGTTAAAGGGGAACAAGAAACAGGAAAAGGAAACACCTAAAGCCATCCAATATTTTGGCCACCTGATGCAAAGAGCCATCTCAGTGGAAAAGACCCTGACGCTTTAGAAAGATTGAAGGCCTGAGGAGAAGGGGATGACAGAGGATGAGATGGTTGCATGACACCATCGACTTAATGGACATGAGTTTGAGCAAACTTCCAGAGATAGTGGAGGACAGGTAAGCCTGGCATGCTGCAGTCCATCGGGTTGCAAAGAGTTGGATGAGATCGAGTGACTGAACAATAAACAAAGCCACCCCCCTGGGATGTAATTCATTCCTTCCATTATCTCATTTTATATTTTTGTTAGGGCAAATCTGGTAGAGGTTAAAATTACTGGCTAAGTGATATTTAGGGATTCTTAGAGGCTTTATTTTCATACATTCTCGCCATAGAAAAAGCTTAATTCAGGTTCAGCTGTATCTTTCTTTTACATTTTATTTTTTATGTGAACCACTTTTTTAAAAGCCTTTATTGAATTTGTTATAATATTGCTTCTGTTTTGTGTTTTGGTTTTTTGACCACGGCCACAATGCATAGCGGATTTAAGCTTCCTGACCAGGGACTGAACCCCCACCTTTGCATTGGAAGGTAAAGTCTTAACCACTAGACCATCAGGGAAATCCCTCAGCTGTATCCTGATTCTGCAGAAGAATTTGAGGAGGTTAGGCTTTGAAGAGAACACCGGACAGGCAGATCAGGCATTTGCATCCTAATTTACACTCCAAGGCAGGGCTCCTGACTGTCAGCCAAGATACACAGCTGTGATATCAAATAATACAAATGTGTGGTCACTTCCCAGTCTTCCTTAACCAGATTCAGCGGGGGCCAACGCTGACCAGACCAAGTCAACTGGGGTCACTGCACCGCCCTGGCCAGTGACTTGTTTGGCCAGGGCTGGGCATGTGAGGCAAGCCTGAGAGCTGTAACCAAAGCTGTGCTGGAGGCTTCTGGAAATGTTCTCCCGTCTCAGAGAACAGAACACGGACCGGGACTTGCTCCTTCCTGAAGCTTCCTATGCTGTAAGGTGAAGCCACGCTGCTTGGAGCTGCCAGGCCATCTTGGGACCAGCGGGAAAAGGTCAAGAATTTCTGAGAAGCCAGGTGCAGGTCCTGACAACACAGTGCCACAAAATGAAGCAACCACCCTTCACCCCCAACTGTTGCCTTCAGACAGGTCATGTTGCAAGAGAAGGTCGTTTTCTCATCGTGGAAGCTTGTTTCGTTGGACATTCAGGAGACTGCACCCAAAAGCCAGAGCAGATCCTGCTGCTGCTGCTGCTAAGTCACTTCAGTCGTGTCCGATCCTGCTGCTGCTGCTAAGTCGCTTCAGTCGTGTCCGACTCTGTGCGACCCCATAGACAGAAGCTCACCAGGCTCCCCGGTCCCTGGGATTCTCCAGGCAAGAATACTGGAGTGGGTTGCCATTTCCTTCTCCAATGAAAGAAAGTGAAAAGTGAAAGTGAAGTCGCTCAGTCGTGTCTGACTCTTAGCGACCCCATGGACTGGAGCCTACCAGGATCCTCCGTCCATGGGATTTTCCAGGCAAAAGTACTGGGGTGGGGTGCCACTGCCTTCCCTGCGTGTCCGATCCTAGGCGCCAGTAAAAATCACAGAAACGCAACTGCACCTGTGTCTCAGACGGTAAAGACTCCGTCTGCAATGCAGGAGACCTGGGTTCAATCCCTGGGTTGGGAATATCCCCTGGAGGAGGGCATGGCAACCCACTTGCCATGGAGATTCTTGCCTGGAGAATCCCCATGGACAGAGGAGCCTGGTAGGCTATAGTTCATGAGGTTGCAAAGAGTCGGACATGACTAAGCGCTAACACACACACAAGTGCAAACAGTAAGCGAAGTCCATTTGAGCTGACGCATTCTCAGCCCTGGGGGACATGCTGGGAAATTGAAACTGGTACAGCTTTTCCTAAAAGCCACTTGGCAGGGCCTTCCCTGATGGTCCAGGGGTTAAGACTCCATACTCCCACTGCCAGGGGCGCCTCTTCAGTCCCTGGTTGGGGAACTAAGATCCTACAGGCCCTGTGGCAAGGCCAAAACAACAACAGAAAGCCACTTGGCAGGGGCTCTGTAAACGGACAGGTTGACAATGTGCTGGTGCTTTGATGAAGCAATTCTAAGAAATCTGTGAGTACATTTCTTCTCTTTCCTTCTCCGCCCTGCTCTGACCTCCACAACCACACCTGCGGGGTCCCTTAGCCCTGAAGTCTCAGGTGTGACTTAGCAGGGGCCCTATGGGAGGTGCCAGAGGGGACGTGCCTCTGGTCCCCGCCTGCCGTCCAGCTAGAGGGTTCAGGCGACCCAGGCCCCAGCTTCTGGGGGCAGCCCTCCCCCTCCCCCGCCCCCAGGACCCTTCCCTGAGCTCGGGCCCCATCTCCACTCGCAGTCCCCTTAACCATTGCTCGGTTTAGCCTCTAAGGGCACCTCCTGCTCAACTGTACCAGCAGGATGTTGGCGGGTACACGCCCCCCTCCAAACTGTCCCCCTCGCATCCCAGCAGCCCTGACCCCGACACGAACGGCTGCACTCCAGGGTTATCTGTAACCGGCTAATTCAGAAACCCTCGAGCATGAGACTTTAAATTCAAGAGATGGGGTTACGTGGGCCCTTGACCGCCCCTGTAGACCCAGCACTTAACACAGCCATTGGACATGAAGTGACTGCTGGATAAATATTTGTTTTAAAAGAAGATCTTGTATAAAAAGATGAGCCACAGTTGACTGACTTTCTCAGTTACTGGACGCCAGGGACACGGCCGTGAACACATCATCACTCAGGTGTGCGCTGTAGGAACCAGGCAACTCTCGTGTCCACTGGTCCATGCAAAAAGATCTCCTAGGTCTACTGAGTGAAAACAATTAAAATCAAGTCTCTACAGAATTGCCCCATCCAAGTAAATAAAAGGTGCTTGCACACGCTTTGTGTTTGAAAAGGAGAGACTGAGTTCTGGTGAAGTAACCAGCCGGAACGCGGCCAGTCAATGAGAGACCCAGGGAGAGAGAGAAGGGACAATTCTTTTATTTTTTTTTTAACAGTTTTAAAAAATATTTAATTTATTTGGCTGGACCAGGTCTTAGTTGCAGCATGTGGGATCTAGTTCCCTGACAGGGGATCAAACCCAGACCCCCTTGTACTGGGAGTGCCGAGTAAGACTCTGTGCTCGGTGCCACGGGACCACCAGGGAGGTCCCGGGAAATTGCTAATGATTTTTTAAAATAATACTTCTGTAGTGATTTTTCACTGTAAGCACTTATTACTATATTTTTTTTGGTAGTAAGAAATCATCAAATAAATAAAGCTAGTTATAGAATTGGGGAGAAGGCAATGGATTAAAATGGGGCATCATTTGATTCTATCCACTAAAATCACAAACAGCCTCGTCGGTTAAAATATCAGTACGTGAAAGTCATAACACAAGTTCAACTGCTGTCCTCTATCCTCGCTGTGATCTAGTGATGGCTGTGTCCCTGTGATAACATCTCACCCGGCTCCATGGACCCTCCAGCCCCAGCTCCGAGGCCCGCTGACAGGCACCTGGGCCACCATTCTGTACGGGAAACTGTAACACTCCAGTTCTCAAAGTGAGGTCCCCAGACCTGAAGCACCAGCCTCACCTGGGAACTCCCTGAAACGCACAGTGGGAGTCTCACCCCAGGCCTTCCTGCTGTTGTTCACTAAGTCGTTTCCGACTCTTTGTGGCCCCACAGACGACAGCTCGCCAGACTCCTCTGTCCATGGGATTTTCTAGGCAAGAATCCTGGAGTGGGTCGTCGTCTTCTGCTCCAGGGGATTTCCCGACCCAGAGATTGAACCTGTGTCTCCTGCACTGGCAGGTGGATTTTTTACCATTGAGCCACCTGGAAAGCCCCAGACCTACACAATCCAAAACTCTGGGGACTGGGTCCAACCATCTGGGTTGAAACACAGACTATCCACCCGTGGGTTACGATGATTCAGCTTGTAACTGAGCAGGATCCTCCGGGGCCTTCCCAGGACAGACACCCCCAACACCACCACATCCTCTGCCAGCCTCTTGTTTGTACAAAAAAAAAAAAAAAAAAACAGTTAGCCTCCTACTGCTGCTGCTGCTGCTGCTAAGTCGCTTCAGTCCGACTCTGTGCAAGCCCATAGACGGCGGCCCACCAGGCTTCCCCATCCATGGGATTCTCCAGGCAAGAACGCTGGAGTGGGTTGCCATTTTCTTCTCCAATGCATGAAAGTGAAGTTCCAAAGAACAAACTTAATCAGAGTAGTGAGAAAATGCAGAAATAAAGGAGAACAGTCAAGCAAAACAAATGAGTAATAGTTTAGCCATTAAACAAAGTCAAGGACCTTCAGTTCCTTCTCAAGGGCCACAGGTGATCTTCTGAGCCACGTCCTCTGAGCTGTTTTGCAGATACTGAAACCCCTGCCAGGTGGAAGGACTTAACTGTATGCTGCCCATAAGCACCCAGACCGCTTGGAACTAGAGGTTGATGAGGTTGACTTCCAGTTATCTCACCACCAGCCAATCAGCAGAATGTTCACGGGCTGATCAGACACCCGAAACCCCTCTTCCTCATCCTGTCTTTAAAAACCCCTCTCTGAAAGCTTCAAGGAGTTGCAGCCTTTGGAGCACTACCTGCCTGGATTCCTTACTTGGCGCCGGCAATAAACGCTGCCCTTTCCTTCACCACAACCCAGGGTCAGGAGGTTGGCTTTACTGTGTGCTGGCAAGTGGACCCAAGTTCGGTTCAGAAACAAGCTCAAGTCTGACAACCAAGCTCTGTGTTCCAAGGTCATGACACTCTCAGGGAGGAGGGCAGCAAGTCATCATCCCAACTGTTATCAATGTATTAGGGAAAAATCATGTCCTCACATGGAGGCAATTAAGATAAAGAAGGAAACACTGTTTTCTTTAAAATATAACACGGCAGAGGATGAGATGATTGGTGGCATCACCGACTCGATGGATGTGAGTTTGAGCAAGCTCCAGGAGTTGGTGATGAACAGGGAGGCCTGGTGTGCTGCAGTCCATGGGGTCGCAAACAGTCAGACATGACTGAGCAATTGAACTGAATTGAATAGCACAAAAACCACAGTCCACCCTTCCCTGCTCCCAAACAATTCAGTGCCAAATCTTGGTGGGCAGAGCCAGGAGGCTCCCTGCAGGCCTGGGTGGGTCAGGGCCCCAGTGGAGGGAGCAGGCACCGTGCCAGGGGGAGGGCAGTCCATACAGAGCATGAACAAATCAGTTAAGTAGGTCAAGGGCTGTGGAAGCCAGGAAAAAGAGGAAATACATTACGTTTTGTTTTTAAAAGAAGATAAACAGAATCCATCGACACGTCCAATCGTTAACAATGGTTTCCTCCAGAAAGTAAAAACGAAAAGACCTGGCAGTGAGGAGCTAAGTGATTTTCACCCTTAACTTTCATTGCTTGTGTGTTTTATTTTCCAAACATTATCTACTATATTTTACAATCAGCTTATCAGAACATCGGCAGGGCTCCGTGGAGAAAGCACCCAGGAGAGCCGCCACGTTGCCAGCTTCCTCCGGCATGACCCAGTCTGGGTCGCAGTCCCAACCCCCCACCACACCCCCACTGCTGGTACCTGCACACTTCAACACACCCCAGCCATCTGCACCCCACCAGCTGCTCTGCAGTCTAACCTTTTTGGAGGGGAGGCTCCACCAGGGACCACCAGCTCTCTTGAGGGCACAGCAGGAAGTCCATGAACACAGGAGTCTGCCCCCTGTCTCCACTTTCCACAAAAGCAATGGGCAAAAGACTTATCTGTACTAGAAACCACAGAAAGACACCATCCACTGGCCAGAATTCCTGGAAGGAATTTCTGTCAAATGCAGTGGAGACAAAAGCAAGTTGCAGGAAAGGACAGGGCATTACAGGTATTTGACCTGTAATGTACAGGTATGAGACCTCGGTGGGGGGGAGGGGCTCCACCAATGTGCCCAGAGAAAGAGCGGCTACAGAGATGCATGGAGATCCACTGATGCTGTTTCCAACCCCCAGGCACACAAGCCAACCCCATGGTGCTCCCACACCCAGCTCCTGCTGGCTGCAGAGATGACACCAGGCAGGCGGCAGGGGACATTCAACCATGATGGCACAGGCTGTTGCCCCACCCCATGCCTGCAGCCCAGGGCAGGGAGCAGCTGGGGTGACCGACCCCAGCCTGCCTGGGTTTCTCCCTCTGGGCCCCCAGAGCCTGGAAAACACACGGAGCCCTTTTCTTCTCTTTTTGCTGGGCCTCTCTCTAACCTTGAAAGGACCTATGCCATCATCTTTTTAATTTATTATTTTTTTATTGGCAGATAATGGCTTTACAATGTAGTGTTAGTTTCTGCTGTACGACAAAGTGAATCAGCTCTGTGTATACATATATCCCCTCCCTCCTAAGCCTCCTTCTCACAAGGCCCCATCCACCCCGCTAGGTCATCACAGAGCACCAAGCTGAGCTCCCTGTGTGTACAGCAGCTTCCCACCAGCCACGTCATCTTTGACTTAAATAAACCAGTCAGAGAAGCATGAGCCCTGTGTAAAGATAATTGAACTTTGTATTCCTCCAAATTCCTATGTTGAAATCCCAGTCCCCACTGTGTCTGTACTTGGAGGTTTTGTGCAGGTAACTTAAGGTTAAATGAGGTCATATGGGTGGGGCCCTGATCCAACAGGACTGGTGTCCTTACACGAGGAGACACGAGACCCCTGGATCTCCTCTCTCTGCCATGTGAGGACATAGCAGGGAGATGCCACGTGCAAGCCAGGAAGAGAGGCCTCCCCAGGAACCAAGTGGCCCAGCACCTTGAACCTGGACTTCCAGCCTCCAAAACTGTGAGAAATAAATTTCTGCTGTTTAAGCTCCTAATGTATGGTAATTCTGTTAATAGCAGCCCAAATGGACTAAGACATTAGTATGCTCATGAAGAAAAAACTACATGAGTTTGAGCAAACTCTGGGAGATACTGAAGGACAGGGAAGCCTGGTGTGCTGCAGTCCATGGATTGCAAAGAACCCGGACACAGCTGAGCGACTGAACAGCAACAACCCAGTGAATAGTGTTAAACAGACTAATGAAGTCATGTGGGGCATTTCCAAAGATGTTAAGAGTAAAGAAGAGAAAAGAAAAAATAATGATGGCAAAGAGTCTTGAGAGAAGGATCTAAGCTACACCTAAGAGGGAATCCCAGGAAGAAAAAACAAGGCTGATGCAGTGTTCAAAGAAGTAACAAGAAAGTGTTCCCGAAAATAAAAATATGCCTAACATGAGTCAAACAAAGAGAGAAGGAATGGAAATACACAGTATGGCCGTTTTGGGTTTTTTTTTTTTGTTGGCAGTGGTTGGTTGGGTTCTGTGCCCTGTCAAGGATGGGGGGCAGGCATCCTCACAGGCTAAGACACGTCAGGGTGTCACAAAGACAAAAATCAGGCTGGACTCAGATTGCTCCTTTGCAACCCATCTTTTTTTTTTTTTTAAATAGGAAAACGGCAAGTTGTTATTTTCTGTGTGACTACAAAATAAAAATATTTTCAAATAGGCAAGAATTCAGAAAGGGCCTCATGGATATTGATAGCACAGGCACCACTAATGCCCCTACACACACACACACACACAGAGCTCTTGCAAATCACTAAGCAAACTCATCTTCCTCTTCGTTCTCACACTCGAGGATGAGACTCGGGCTCCAGTCCATGCCATGGCCCCGCTGCCCAGAGATGCCTGGCAACCTGTGGCAATCCCAGTGGGAACTGGAGTCTGGCACTCCACACTCTCCACCAGCCATAGAGACAGCTCACCTAGATGGCTCAGCATTTCAGAGGCCTGGGACCCAAGTGCAGATGATGTTTCTCCTTTCGTACATCCCCTCATGACCTACCCTTTCATGCACACCTCTTTGAGATGGCATCACCCACCGTCCAGAAGGGCTGAAAGCCAGCCCAGACCCCCCTCTCCCGCCGTGGCCCACCATCTCAACCACTGGGACCTGAGCTTTCTGCCACACGGCCTGTGTTTCTTCTCTGCTCTGGGACAAGGACTCCGTGTCCACCAGGGTCACCTCGCCCCTGTCACCACCCACCCAGCCTCATGCCACTCAAGTGCATCTCCTCACCTTGGATCTAGACCCTTGATCACCTGGTCCTGCTTCCTCACAGGGGCCACTTCTTTCCCCATCCTAGAGGCGTGCAGTCCTTGGCCCTTCCTAAGATGAGCCAGCTCCCTCTGGGTCCCCCGGCTTTATGGCCTCTGACTTCTGCAATGCCCAGCACAGGCCCCCTCCTCCATGACCCCAGTCCCAAAGCACCAGGCTAGATGGGGTGTTCTCACCCCACATCTCCGGACACACCTTCCATCAGAGCCCCATCAGATGGCTATTTAGCTGGACAATTACTCAAGGGCAGAAACGCCCTTCACTTCACTACCCCTGGTCTCTGCCTTGGTCCTCAGTCAGTGGCAGGTTAACGAGTGATAAGGCCTCGGTCACTGAACGCTTCTCACAAAATCCTTTTACTCTTTTGCACCTGGGCTTTCAGAGTCCGGATGCCTCCATATGAGGGAAGGCTTCACACCCTGTCTCACGACAAGGCGGACAGGTGTGAGTGAGCACAGTCCAATCACCTGGCTGACTCTAGGGGTTTTCCACCTTAGGCGTCTTGATTGAAAAGCAGATGTGCACAGACGACTTCCCGTTAAAAGGATGAAACAGCAGGACACTGAGTCTCTGCTTCGCCCGAGCTCCAAGATCAGCCGCTCAGGCAGGCTTAGACGTGGGAGTCGGAGATGCAGGGGTGGGATAGCGAGGTCCCCCTCGGGTGGCCCCCACAGAAGTTCCCTTGCCAGAATCAACGTGCAGTCTGCTCCGGGGCATTTTCTGCAGCTTCCCGGCCCTGACTCCAGTTCTCAGCAGCTCTCAGCAACACTAAATGGTGGCCCACATTCCGTTCATAGACAAACACCCTTTCTTCTGAACTTAGCCTGAAGCAATTTCTCTGCTGGAAGCTGAGAACCCGAGGGATGCAATAGAATTTTGAAAGCCAAGAATTTTGAAAGCGGTCAATTACAAACCCAGTTAATGCTACAGTTACAAATAAAGCGTGGGTCTGAAGGAACAAGCATAGTTTCATGTTTGTCTCACAATGTTAGAGTTAAGTTGCTCAGTCCTGTCAGACACTTTGTGACCCCCATGGACTGTAGCCTACCAGGTTCCTCTGTCCAGGGGGATTCTCCAGGCAAGAACACTAGAGTGGGTTGCCATGCCCTCCTCCAGGGGATCTTCCCCATCCGGGGATCGGACCCAGATCTCCTGCAGTGCAGCCAGATTCTTTACCATCTGAGCCACCAGGAATGTCCGAGTCCAATTCCAAATCGGAGAGCTGTGCACAGTGCGCTTGGCAATGCTGGTGTAAGGATCGCCTCTGGAGATAAAAATCCTGGGCAGGAAGGAAGTTTACCCTTTACAAGGTGCTCTCACTAACAGCCCCGCCTTGTCATGCTGACACCCTCTCAGCAAGAAGCCCCTGGTTTTTCTCTACATCTCCAGGCTAAGTGCAAAGTTACCTCCTAAATGTGTCCACATTTTATACATTCACTGTCACCAGGGTCTCTCCCACTCATGAGTTCACCACCATCTTTCGGACCCTGGGTCTCCGAGCACTGGTGGGGTGTTAGGCTCTAGGAGAGCTGACGTGGAAGCTGGGTGTCCAGTACAGTTTCACAGTCAGAGGCTTCGGCAGTCACAGAGCTAATTCCGCCCCACACTGAGTCCCACACCAGCAGGTAAACTGCACTTGTAACAGAGAACAGACGCGACTCCATACTGGATCTATTCCTTTCACCGCAACCCGTGTGCTCCGAGGCCTGTGCTTAGTCATGCTGGATCTCCACCTTTTGTAAGACAATGCTGCCTAGAGCCTGAACTGTACAGGACAGCCCATTCTCGAGGCTCTGACCTTTAAAACTGTAACATGTTTCCATTCATATAGAGATTAAAGGTGGCAGAGCAGAAAATAACAATTGTCCTGGTGGAGACTTACAGGAACCTTGTGACCAGACCTGCTCAGACAGCCGCAAGAACAAAGGATTCGAGCACCAAGAAGTTCGTAAGCGACCAGCCAGCCACACACACCCAGCTCCCCTTTTAGTAAAAATGAAGCCTGAATTCTAACTCGGGTAAGATGGTTCTTTGGGGGCCCTAGTCCACCATCTCCTTGGTCTTCTGGCTTTTTGAATAAAGTCACTATTTCTTGCCGTAGCCCCTTGTCTCTGGACTGACCTGTCCTGTCCTGCAGACAGCAGTACAGGCGTGGACTCAGCAACACACTGTCCCAAATGCACAAACAGAATGCACCCACCCTCAACCCCTTCCTGTCCTTCTCAGCAGTAAAGCATGACCTCTGATCAGTGACACACTTGTGACACCAATCTCAGGAGCTGAGGTCAAGTGCAGGCCCCCCACAGCCTGGGGGCCCTGGTCCGACCTCGTGGGCTCTGGGGAGGGAAGGGGAAGCTGGGTCTTACCTGCCTGGGCAGCCGTGATGAGGGCCGTGTTCCCCTCGCTGTCCTGCCAGTTGACATCAACATGGGGGCACTCTGCTAAGACCACCACAGTATCCACAAAGCCGTGGTAGCAGGCGACAATAAGGCCGGTCTAGAAATGAAGAGGGAAGTGGGTCAGAAGGGCAGAGCAAGTATCATCACTGCAGACCCTGCCAGCATTCCAGTGGGTGGGACGAGCTGGGGTGAGAGGTCGAGGACCCAGTTCCAGTTCTCAGCATCCAGCCGGAGCAGCCGGCCATGGTCCGTTCTCACATGTGTGTGGAGCGCCGTGCCCGGACACTTTTCCGGCATGCCCTGCCCTCAGGGCACTTGCATTCCATTCTTTATTGCTGTTGTTTGTTTTTACATCTACATTTATTTCTGTCTTTAGTTATACATCTTGAAAACTACGAATTCATATCAACAACTAATTTTAATCCAACCTCACTGGGTTCTTTCTAGTTTTTCTTCCTTGCCATGAATGCAATTCCCTTTGTCAAGAGTGAGAAAACTGGCTCTCATTATGCTTAAATATTTATTTATAAAATGTCTTGCATTTAACTATTTCCTGCCTTTACCATGATCCCACCTCGACACAGGTTTCTTTCTTATCCAGCTCCAGAAGCCGGGGCAGCCTGCCAAACGGAAGTCTCTTACTTCCTTGCAGAGTTGCCAGATATCGATAATTTGCATTCCATTCTAACAGGAGGAAAAGGCATCCACTACAGACCTAAGACGTGAATGTGTTATAAAGTAGATTCCTCGGGTCAGGGAGATTGTGAGCCCAGGGTCCACAGTGTAGGGGAGGGTTCACTGAGACGGAACATTGGTTATGGACAGAGGAGGTGGAAGAGGATGCCAAGGGGACGTGGAGGGGGAAGGTGCAGACAGAGGGCCAGGTCTGGCCAACCAGGAACCAGCCTGTGGGTTGCTGACCACAGGTTGTCTCAGTGGTCAGGGCAAAACTAGAGTTTTCTCTGAGTGAGATGGAGAGTGATTGGGGCAGTCCTCTGCCAATTACCTGCATTAAATTCTGGCTGTTGGGTAGAAATCAACAGAGTTTTCTATCCAAGTAGTAACAGTTTTCTGTTTTATTGACTACGCCAAAGCCTTTGACTTTGTAGATCACAACAAACTGTGGAATATTCTTAAAGAGATGGGAGTACCAGACCACCTGACCTGCCTCCTGAGAAACCTGTATGCAGTCAAGAAGCAACAGTCAGAACTGGAAGTGGAACAACAGACTGGTTCCCAATCGAGAAAGGAATAGAATACATCAAGCCTGTATATTGTCACCCGGCTTATTTAACTTATACGCAGAGTATATCATGCAAAATGCCAGACTGGATGAAGCACAGCTGGAATCAAGATTGCCGGGAGAAATATCAATAACCTCAGATATGATGGTTGAGATATGATGACACCAACCCGTATGACAGAAAGTGAAGAAAAGAACTAAAGAGCCTCTTGATGAAAGTGAAAGAGGAGAGTGAAAAAGTTGGCTTAAAACTCAAACTCAGAGAACTAAGATCATGGCATCCAGTCCTATCAATTCATGGCAAATAGATGGGGAAACAATGCAAACAGTGATAGACTTTATTTTCTTGGGCTCCAAAATCGCTGCAGATTTGATTAAAATCAAATCACTTTCATTTAATCCATGAAATTAAAAGATGATTGCTCCTTGGAAGAAAAGCTATGACCAACCTAGACAGCACATTAAAAAGCAGAGACATTACTTTGCCAACAAAGGTCCGTCTTGTCAAGGCTATGGTTTTTCCAGTGGTCATGTATGGATGTGAGAGTTGGACTGTAAAGAAAGCTGAGCGCTAAAGAATTGATGTTTTAGAACTGTGATGTTTGAGAAGACTCTTGAGTGTCCCTTGGACTGCAAGGAGATCCAACCAGTCCATCCTAAAGGAAATCAGTCCTGAATATTCATTGGAAGGACCGATGCTGAAGCTGAAGCTCCAATCCTTTGGCCACCTGATGCGAAGAGCTGACTCATTGGAAAAGACCCTGATGCTGGGAAAGATTGAGGGCAGGAGAAGGGGACAACAGAGGATGAGATGGTTGGATGGCATCACTGATTCAATGGACATGAGTTTGAGCAAGCTCCAGGAGTTGGTGATGGACAGGGAGGCCTGGCGTGCTGCAGTCCACGGGGTCATGAAGAGTTGGACACGACTGAGCACCTGAACTGACTGACTGAAGAGTGGAGGGTCGGGGGTGTGGCGTTCCCAGTCCCCTCAACTACGCACACAGCTCCTAAGGCCCTTGGAATTCAGTTTTTGTATGCTGATGAAATGACTCACGGTGGGGGCGGGTGCCAGGTGGCTTCAGGTTGGAGCTGGTTTCTAGAAAGCTTAGAAGGGTTGATCGGTTAGTTCCACTGCTCCCCCCACACACCCACTCCTATCTGGGGTGGAGTAGAGAAGGATTGAAAACTGAGACCAATCACTAACGATTCAACAGCTGTACAGACCATGCCTACTTAATGAAACCCACATAACATTTGAAACAGCAGGGTGCAGAGAGCTCTGCATTGGTGAACACATCGCGGTGCTGGGAGGTGGAGCTCCTGGAGAGGGTAGGGAAGTCCCACAACCCTGCCCCCACACCTGGTGCTTTTCTTCCATCTGTGCCTCTGTTCCTGAGTTGCAGCCTTTATAATAAAGCAGTAATAGGACTTAAGGGGCTTCCCTGGTGGCTCAGTGGTAACGAATCCACCTGCCAATACAAGAGAATCAGGTTCAGTCCCTGGGTCAGGAAGATCCCCTGGAGGAGGACATCGCAACCCACTCTAGTATTCTCGCCTGGGAAATCCCATGGACAGAGGAGCCTGGCGGGCTACAGTCCACGGGGTCGCACAGAGTCAGACACAACTGAGCAACTGAGCACACACACAGTGGGATTTAAAGCATTTCTCAAGTTGTGTGAGTCGTTCTCACAAATTACTGAACCCAAAGAAGGGCTGTGGGAACCCCTCAATTTATAGCCGGTCAGTCAGAAGGAGGCCCTTGATTCCTGTGACTCGCATCTGAGGTGGGGGTGGCCTTGTGGGACTGAGCCCTGAATCCACAGGGTCCCCACTGACTCTAGACTGTGTCAGAACTGAACTGTTGGACACCCTGCTGGGGTTGGAGAACTGGTGTAGAAAAACAACATGAATTTGGTGTCAGAGAAAACCCACATGCTTGGCATGAGAAAAACGACCCCGTCAGGGAGGGACTCCTGCAGATGCTGGACAGACGCAGATGAGGTAGTCACTGTGCACCTGGATCAGGACAAAAGCCCCAGGGGCCGGAACCCTGACCACAGATTTCTAGACTCCAGAACCCTGAGAAATAAGTTCCTGTTGTTAAGCTTCCTGTTGTTGGGCTTCCCTTGTGGCTCAGCTGGTAAGGAATCTGCCTGAAATGCCGGAGACCTGGATTCGATCCCTGCGTTGGGAAGATCCCCTGGAGAAGGGAAAGGCTACCCATTCCAGTATTCTGGCCTGGGGAATTTCGTGGATGGTATGGTCCGTGAGGTCACAAAGGCCTATTTTATGATGTTTCCTTACAGCTGCCAAAGGTGATCAAGGCACTTGGCAACAAAGGATTCAGTGAGATCCTAAAACAAACCCCAGAGTTAGAAATCAGGAGTGAATGAGCAGGTGACTGAGCCTTGCCAGCCGCACCCACCAGTGCTTGGGGATGCAAAGCTGAAGTTTAGGACAACCCCACGGTGGCCCAGCTCTTTCTACCAATTTTTTTTTTTTTCCCTACACCGATGCACACAGGCTTTCTCTAGCGGTGAAGGGCGGGGACTCCTCTCTAGGGGGGTGCCCAGGCTGTTCACTGCGGTGGCTTCCCTTGTTGTGGAGCGCCGGCTCTAGGGCCCTCGGGCTTCAGGAATTGCTATTTGTACCAGATTTTTAATAAGAATGTAATTTTTCATGGAATGAGGAGAGCAGGTGAGCAACCCCCCTGCTTATTTCAATAAGGCTCCAAGTTGCTCTCCCAGTACACTATACTAAATGTCAAGCATTAGAATTGTTGAAGTTTTAAAGAACACTATTGATTCTTTAATGCTGACATTCATACTGCAGCCAAATGAGCTATATAATTGTGACTACAGTAAAGGCTATTTCATTCCTTCTTGCTTATGCATTCTTTGAAACAGGTCATTCTATCTATAGGATGAAATGTTTCACAATAATTTAATTTAAAGGAGAAAGGAGCATGGAGTCAGCCCAGCCAGGCTCTAATGTACAAGCTTTCTGTGTCTCTGATAACCAGAATTCACTGCTACCAAAACCTCTGTCCCACCATCTAACCTGTCGACTCACTGCAATGGCCCAGAAGACGTGAGATTCCCCTTGAACTTCTTTGGATGATCAGATCAGATCAGATCAGATCAGTTGCTCAATCGTGTCCGACTCTTTGTGACCCCATGAATCACAGCACACCAGGCCTCCCTGTCCATCATCCGGAGTTCACTCAGACTCACGTCCATCGAGTCAGTGATGCCATCCAGCCATCTCATCCTCTGTCGTCCCCTTCTCCTCTTGCCCCCAATCCCTCCCAGCATCAGGGTCTTTTCCAATGAGTCAACTCTTCGCATGAGGTGGCCAAAGTACTGGAGTTTCAGCTTTAGCATCATTCCTTCCAAAGAAATCCCAGGGCTGATCTCCTTCAGAATGGACTGGTTGGATCTCCTTGCAGTCCAAGGGACTCTCAAGAGTCTTCTCCAACACCACAGTTCAAAAGCATCAATTTTTCGGTGCTCAGCCTTCTTCACAGTCCAACTCTCACATCCATACATGACCACTGGAAAAACCATAGCCTTGACTAGATGGACCTTTGTTGGCAAAGTAATGACCCTGCTTTTGAATATGCTATCTAGGTTGGTTCTAACTTTCCTTCCAAGGAGTAAGCGTCTTTTAATTTCATGGCTGCAGTCACCATCTGCAGTGATTTTGGAGCCCAGAAAAATAAAGTCTGACACTGTTTCCACTGTTTCCCCATCTATTTCCCATGAAGTGATCTTTGGATGATAGTATTTCTCAAATATTCTACAATCTCCTCCTGACTTACAAATGAGGCATGTTGTACAAAATATAGCCACTTCCTTTTTATATAATTCCATAAGGAGCTCAGATTTACCACAGGAAAAAAAATCCAAAAATATAGATTAGAAAAAAAAGTTTTCAGTCCAGACACAGAATCACACACATACTTTAAAAAAAAAAAAAGTAAACCAAAACACAAGACTATTTGCTGTATGTCTGTCAGAAATACACGGTAACAAAAGTACTCATGTGTCAACATTTCCAGTGGCTATGGGGCATTATACATATGGCATAATCTTAGTAATTTAATGGATTTCTACTCTTGGACTCTTGAGATTGTTTCCCATTTTTCTCCATTATGAGTCAAACCTGCCATGAAAATTCCTAGAGCTGAGGCTGTGTGCATATCATTTCTTATTTTCTTTCCTCAAGAGACATTCTTAGAAGTAGTATTTCTGGATTAAAGGAAGGAGTTATTTTAAAAGTTTTTTTTTTAATATATGTTGCAAACCTGTCCTTCAGAAACATCTTAAAGGACATCTGCCTTTGCTAATCCTGCCATCCAACGCTTAGGTAAGATTCAGGGAATTCTCTGGCGGTCCAGTGGTTAAGAAGCCACACTTTCACTGCGGAGGGCTCAGGTTCAATTCCTAGTCTGGGAACTAAGATCCCGGAAGTCACGTGGTGGTGTGGCCAAAAGGAAAAAAAAAAAAAAGAATTCCAGATTAAAAGGAAGAATTCTCTTTGGCAAGTAATGAATAGAGAAATGCTCCCCAGGGTTCCTGAAGTTCTCGATTCTTTCAAATCATCCTCACCTCCACTCCTCTACCCCAACAAGAAGGGTCTTTTCTAGAATCACCACCCTTCTAGGCCCTAAGGTAAGCCTTCCCCAAATGTACATAGGACCCTCCTGAGAATGGCCTTGGAACTCTTAGCATAACCTTAGGTCAGAAGTGAAGATTATCAGAAAAAAACACAGATAACGAAATATAAGGGCTCATGATAAAATGGTGCTGAACACAGAAGTAGTAGCTCTAGTCTCGACAGAAACTTCCACGACTATTAAAAATCATTAGCTGAGGCTTCCCTGGTGGCTCAGAAGTAAAGAATCTGCCTGCCAATGCAGGAGACACGGGTTCGATCCCTGGTCCGGGAAGATCTCACTCACCACGGAGCAACTATCAGGCCCGTGCTCTAGAGCCCAGGTGGGCAACTGCTGAAGCCTGTGGACACCAGAGCCCGTGCTTCACACCAAGAGAGTCACTGCAGTGAGAAGGCTGCGAACCACAACTGGAGAACAGCCCCCGCTCACCACAACCAGGAAAACGCCTGCACAGCAAGAAGACTCCGCACAGTCAAAAATAAATAAAATTATTTTAAAAGAAACCCAAAGCAACAACAACAACAAAAATCATTACCTTTATCTCCTATTTTCTGGGAATCTGTCCCAAATATCTGACATTTGCATTTTTAGAACTAGCGTTTAGCTATAACTTAAACTCTTTTGGGGGCTTCCCTGGTAGCTCAGATGGTAAAGAATCTGCCTGCAATGCAGGAGACCCGGGTTCATTCCCTGTGTTGGGAAGATCCCCTGGAGAAGGGAATCACTACCTACTCCAATATTCTTGCCTGCAGAATTCCATGGACAGAGGAGCCTGGTGAGCTACAGTCCATGGGGTCCCAAACAATCGGACACAGCTGAGCAGCTAACACACACACACACAAACTCTGTTTCGTCTGGAGCATCTCGGTACCCCTTACAGGAAGCTGGAAGGAGAGGTACAGTGGCGACCCCAGACCATGGCCTCCCAACACCATTCAACAAAAGACTTGTTGCAAAGGAAAGTACTGTCCCCCTGCTGAATCCACAGAAGCCCACTTGGCACGTGGTTCTCTGAAGCCACAGATAGTTTATTTTTTAAATTACAAGCAAAGCATTTATGAGAATAAAATGTTGTTATTAGAGTAAAATAAAAGTAAGCTACCTAACAAGTGGAAGCCCCCATACGGAGATCAGCTAGGAATTCTAGGTCCTCAAAGTACAGCCCTAATTTTCAAAGCCCACATTCAGTGAGAAAGACTGAGCAACAATAACCAAAATGTCAAACTGTTTTTGCTTAAAAGCTGTAAGCATTTGTACATTAAAAAACAAAGATAAACAAACCAAAACCCCATTCCTTGCAGAAGAAGTGATGATATAGGTACTTCTCTGGCAGTCTAGTGGTTAAGAGTTCACCTTCCAATGGACACACTGCAGGTTCAACCCCTGGTCAGGGAGCTAAGATCCCCCATGCCTCACAGACAAAAAACCAAAACATAAAACAGAAGAAAAATTTTAACAAATTCAATAAAGATTTTTTTTTAATGGTCCACATCAAAAAAAACCTCTAAAAAAAAAAAAAAAGAAAGGATGTATAACGCTTCCTTGGGCGGCTCAGACAGTAAAGAACCCATCTGCAATGCAGGAGACCTGGGTTTGATCCCTGTGTTGGGAAGATCCCCTGGAAGAGGGCATGGCAACTCACTCCAGTATGCTGGCCTGGAGAGTCTCAGGGACAGAGGAGCTTGGAAGGCTGCAGTCCATGGTGTTGCAAATTTGACACGACTGAGTGTCTAACATTTTCTAACAACATCATTTATTATATTAACAGACTAAGGGGGAGGGAGAGAAAAAAGATCATCCTCTAAATGTGTTAAACCTCTCAACACACACAGGAAAATGGACACAAAACACTTAGAAGGATTACACCAAGATAAAAGGGGAATGGAAGAGAGTTAATTTTATGTGTACTTAGATATTTCATCAAACATTATTCTAAATATTTCTGTGAAAGCATTTTTTGGATGAGATTAACATTTAAATCAGTAAATGCTAAATGGTGAAGACTCTTGAGAGTCCCTTGGACAGCAAGGAGATGCAACCAGTCCACCCTAAAGGAAAGCAGTCTTGAATATTCACTGGAAGGACTCGTGCTGAAGCTGAAACTCCAATAATTTGGCCACTTGATGCGAAGAACTGACTCACTGGAAAAGACCCTGGTGCTGGGAAAGATTGAAGGCAGGAGGAGAAGGGGACAACAGAGAATGAGATGGTTGGATGGCATTACTGACGTGATGGACATGAGTTTGGGTAAACTCCAGGAGTTGGTGATGGACAGGAAGGCCTGGTGTGCTTCAGTTCATAGGGTTGCAAAGAGTCTGACACAACTGAGCGACTGAACTGAACTGAACTGAACCTCAATGATGTGAGTCCTTCACTATCTTCCAGAGTCTGCTGAAATTTGTGTCTAATTGAGTCAGTGATGCTATCTAACAGATGTCCTTCTCTGCCACCCTCTTCTCCTTTTGCCTTCAATTTTTCCCAGCATCAGGGTCCTTTCCAGTGAGTTGGCTCCTCAAGATATATTTCCAAAAGGCGACCATGCATGACCACTATAGTGGGCATAACTTGTTAGGTTAAATGTGTTGGGCATTGTTTCAATAATCTCATTTATGATTAAGCACCATGACAAGAAAGTTAATTCCAGGATGGTCACTGCCAGGTCCCTGGCCCCAAGAACACAGCTAGGCTGATATATCCTTGTTGAATACACGAACTAGTACTGGAACTTTGGTAAACAGTTTCTTTCTAGATGGCAAATGGATTTGAACTTTGCAACATCACATTCATTGGTGAGGGCTTCCAATGGTAGCACCAGTGGTAAAGAATATGCCTGCCAATGCAGGAGATATAGTTTCAATCCCTGAGTCAAAAAGATCTGAAATGGCAACCCACTCCAGTATTTTTGCCTGAAAAATCCCATGGACAGAGGAACCTGGTGGGCTACAGTCCGTGGGGTCACAAAGAGTCGGAGGAGAACTAGTGAACTAAACATCCAAGGAGCCCAGCACCTATTACAGTCACATTGCCTTGAGAACAGGAATATTTCCTGCCACATCAGTAAACAAGGACGGCACAGTCACCAGTGATTGCAGCCACCAAGGGCAGCAAGTTGGTGAACCCAGGGGGAACTCAGCCAGGAAAGAATACCTGCCATGTAGCAGCCATCAGACTGCAGCCACTCCCTATGATGAGCCCCAAGGAAACTCAGGCTGTGAAAACTCAGGACACTGGCCCCAGACACCTGAGGTGCCTATCAAAGGAATGATCTCAGGGGGCCCAGACTCTTGCATCTTCCCATACATAAAAACGCACTAAATTCCATACTTTGGGTTATCTAGTTTTCTTTAATTAACAACAATCTTTTGCTGTTCAGACTCTGTCCTTTGTTGCAAAACTTCTACATAATCTGGCTCCTCCCCCAGGGTTCCTTGAGATGCTCTCTGCCAGGCTTAAAGTCCTATAAATTCCCACCAAATAAAACACAACTCTCAACTTTCAGGTGTGAATTTTTTTTTTTTTTTTAAATCAACAGCCTGAACTTGCAGACTTTAGATAACTCTCATCAAAACTATTACTGTGTCAGTGTGGGTTAGGGGTCATGTATCTCATGAAACATTGGCAGGTATTCCCTGGTGGTCCAGGGGCTAGGACTCGGTGCTTTCACTGCCGGGGCCCAGGTTCGATCCCTCATTGGGGAACTAAAATCCTGTAAGCCACGAGGTGCAGTCAAAACAACAGCAAAACTGCACACAAAACAAAAACAAAACCCACATTTGCTGATATGTGTGACTGGACATTGCACTCTGAGACTTGTTACCAGGTTCCTGGAGCCATGTTTACAGCTGGGATAGCTGATGAGGTCAGGGGGCAGATGGCAGGTAAGCAGTAAAGCCCATAACCTCAGAGAACGTCCGTGAGCCTGAAAATCTGTCAGACAAACATCATAAAATAGCTGCTGGGCTGGCCTTCTAGCACTAAACAACTGCAGCAAAGTTTTCCTCTGTTAACTTGAAAGACAATGCAAATTAATATCAGGGCCTAAGAAAAGAATATATTCCACTGGGGGATGAAGGTGGAGATCCATGGTGAAAATAAATTATATTACTTGGTTACAGCAAATACAGTGTTGTAAGAGAGACCAGGTCCCCATGAGGGACTGGCTTTGTGGTTGAGCCTGGCTCAGCGATGCAGACACACAAATCGTGGAAGAAGGCTGACTTGCATTCTCCATTCTGAAAGTCTTTTGAAAACACCTTCTAACCATCTTGTTAAGCTCTTCTCCCAACAAGATTCCGAAGGAAAGGGGTATCTTATAAAGGGCTTAGTAATTCTAGTTTCCCATGACATTAGCTCATTATTTCAACATATTATAGAAAGAAATCATGGGTATAAAGAGGTTATAAGGTCAGCTCCGCAGGCAGGAATCCCTTACATGGGCCTAACCTGGAATGGGGCTTCCCAGATGGCTCCGTGGTAAAGCCAAGACAAGAGACCCAGGAGACACGGGTTCAATCCTTGGGTCGGGAACACCCCCTGGAGGAGGAAATGGCAAACCAGTGCAGTATTCTTGCCTGGAGAATCCCATGGACAAAGCAGCCTGGCACGCTATAGTTTATGGGGTTGCAGAGCAGGACATGACTTAATGACTGAGCACAATCTGGAATGATTGTGAGAGAGGGTGCCCTCTGTCATGTGGGAAATACACTCACACACACACACACACAAACACACACACAGCTTGCAGAGAAGCCCATCACTGCAGGTCTTAAATTCTTCTTTATGAAATGGTGCTGGGAAGGCAAACCCTTGGCGACTGAGCCAGGGCTGCTGAATGCAGTCAGCCACTAAGCACAGGCACCGAGCTTCCTCTTGACTCCCCGGGCATTCAGATTCGAATGCAATTTAAATGCTATGACATCAGTTTCCCTGTAAACGCACTTGAGCTGGATTAGTCTCTGCGGAGTGCTGTTACAAGTCTGGAGGGAGGGAAAAGGGCATGTCCAGGTCTGGTGCAGGGGTGCGGTGGGGCATGGGGGTGACCACTGGCCGTCAGGCAGATCTCCAGGGGTTTTCCCACTGCAGGATGTGGCCTCAGCATTCTCAGCAGCCAATCACAGTAAGGAACCCTGCGGGCTTTGCACAGCTCCTGTAACAAATGCTTCCTGAGGGCTGACTGTGCCAGGGATCAGCTTGACCCTGGGGAACCAGACAGAACCAGACACAGCACCTGACCACCTGTTCGCACTGGCTACCACCAACCCCATGGCCAAAATTCCAACACCAAGCAAACTAAAACAGAAATACAACAAACATGTACATGGGATCTAGTTCCCCAACCAGGGATCGAACCCAGGCCCCTCGCATTGGGAACCTGGAATCTTAGCCACTGGACCACCATGGAAGTCCCCTAGCATGTTGATTTCTGGCAGAAATTTGAAACAATTATGACAAAATATCAGCTTTTGTTAATGTAGCTGATGAGATGTAAGTGTTTGAAGGCAAAATAAGAGGGCAGCAGAGGATTAGATGGCGGGATGGCATCACCGACTCAATGGACATGAGTTTGAGCAAACTCCAGGAGATAGAGAAGGTCAGGGAAGCCTGGTGTGTTGCAGTCCATGGAGTCGCAAAGAGTAAAACATGACTAAGGACTGAACAGCCACCACATATGCATATCTATAAATGTGTCAACAGTTACTATCTACAACAACACAGTAGTATGTATTTATAAATGTGCCAATAGTTACTATTTTTTCCTTGGGAAGAATTGTCCTTTAAGATTATGTCTTTGCTACTTGATTGGCCATAAAATGTACTTTCCTTTATAAAATAACAGGGATAGGCAATTTATTATTAACTTTTTATTTCTTTCCTGGCATGAAAAATGAAAATTTGGTAACGATGTCATGCCACATATTCCAAAAACATCTTACACAAGGCCAGCACACACCCTGGAAATCACTGTTCCACGAATACCATTTAGCACCAGAGCATGGGCTTCTGAACTGAGGCCCCTGCTTGGGTTCTCCCCAGGGCCATGCCTTGTCACTATGCCTACCTCAGTTTCTTGCCTCAAACCTTTGCAGATTCGCCAGCCCTCATCACTCAGCCCATCTGTCACTCAGATTCTCCTACACATCCTGGGTCAAACCCTTTAACTACCTATTTTCTGATGCTCTCATTGGACTTCCCCGCACACTCCACTCCTTACTGGAAGATGAACTCAAAACAGAGAGCTCATCATGGAGCTTTCTTAACTTTTCCCCCAGTGCCCAGTATCTACAAGACACGGAATGAACACTTTCTGAATGAATGAAACACCCCTGAGATGTGTCAGAATCTCCCACCAGGGCAAGGACTCAGCTTTGAACTGCAGCACTGACACGAGGTGTCATGAGCTCCGGGCTTTTTATCTTACTTCCACCTTAAGTAAGGAAATGACTCAAGGTCCTGGGAAGACCTCAAAGAAGACAATTGCCTTTAGTGTGGTAAGTATCACCCTAGGCTGGTGCAGCCAGATCTGAGGCTGGATAATATAGATATGAAAGCAACATCCAAACGCAAAGAAAACGAAAGCAGTTCCAAGAATTTCACTGCAAGGCTTCATCTTAGGGACATCAAAAGTCCATCAAGAGATCTATACCTGCAAAAACCTGAAAACCACCCAAATATACATGGAAGAGGACTGGCCAGTGAAACACACGCACTGTGGGGTACTTGTTGACCCCAATAGGAATGAGGCAAAAAAACACGTGCTGATGTGGAAAGAGCTTCACAGGGTAGCAGTAAGTAAAAAAAGAAGAACCACAGGTAGGAACAGTGAACAATCGGCCCTACATATCCACGCGTTCCACCTTCCTGGATTCAACAAACTTCAGATGGAAAATACTTGGGGAAAAAAAAAAATTCCAGAAAGCTCCAAAAGCAAAACTTGAATAGCTATGTTCTGTCAACTATTTACATAGCATTTACATTGAATTAGACATTATACATAATCTAGAGATGATTTAAAAGTACATAGGAGAATTGTATTGGTTATAAGCAAGTAATATATCATTTTATTTAGAGGACTTGAGCATCCTTGGATTTTGGTAATGAGGGAGGCAGCGTCCTGGGTCCAATTAACCCTTGGATACCAAGGGACAACGATGTACGACATAACCTCTTTTGGAGTGAACTTCTAAAATGTGTGCATGGTGCCTGCAACGACACTGTTAGTAAAGGATCTTTTACTTTTCTGAAAGAGGATATAAGAAATGTAACTGGTCACCTTCAGTACAAACTGGCAAAGAGGAGCCTTCAAAGCTGTATTTTGTATTTGAAATCTACTTCAATGTCCTTTTGAGGCACGCACATTTTCTCATTATACAAAGAAAATGATATTGGCAGTGAGGTTATAGGTGATACTTAATTTTCACTCATCTGCTTTGAATAAAGAAAGAGATGCTTAATAAATTGTTTTAAATAAAGAAAACAATTACTAAACACAAAACATATAAAATTATAGCAGGAGAATTCTCTCAGCAGCAGGGCTTACCTCTAGATTTATTTTTTTTTTTGTTTAATCGCTAAGTCATGTCCCACTCTTTGGAACTCCCTGGACTGAGCCTGCCAGGCTCCTCTGTCCATGGGATTCTCCAGGCAAGAATACTGGAGTGGGTTGCCATTTCCTACTCCAGGGGACCTTCCTGATTCAGGGATTGAACCCATGTCTCCTGCACTGGCAGGTGGATTTTTACAACTGAGCTACCAAGGAAGCCTCTATCTTCAGATTAGAAACGGATAAATTCAAGATTGTTGTAATTCAAAACAACTTCCCTATAGACTAATTTTGCATAAAATGTGAATTTTATTATCAATGCAAACCGCTTGTTTGGATTTATAATCTTAGATTGTTAGTGATTTTTGGAAACTACTTTGTTCAACTATATATAGTCTCTTGTTCAAATCCAATTAATTATATATAAAATGTATATAGGAAGCCACCCTGGTGGCTCAAATGGTAAAGAATATGCCTGCAATGCGGGAGACCCAAGTTCAATCCCTGGGTCAGAAGATTCCCTGGAGGAGGGAATGACAACCGAGTCCAGTCTTCTTGCCTGGAGAATCCCATGGACAGAGGAGTCTGGTGGGCCACAGTCCATGGGGTTGCAGAGTCAGACACAACAGAAGCAACTCAGCACACACACAATGCATACATATATATACTCCAAATACATACATACAGATACTTTTAATACTCCAAATACTTTTAATTTGTTTATATACTCCTATTAGGGAAATTCGGAGAAGGCAATGGCAAGCCACTCCAGTACTCTTGCCTAGAAAATCCCATGGTTGGAGTAGGCTGGTAGGCTGCAGTCCATGGGATCACTAAGAGTTGGACATGACTGAACGACTTCACTTTCTCTTTTCACTTTCATGCATTGGAGAAGGAAATGGCAACCCACTCCAGTGTTCTTGCCTGAAGAATCCCAGGGATGGCAGAGCCTGATGGGCTGCTGTCTATGGGGTCGCACAGAGTCGGACACGACTGAAACGACTTAGCAGCAGCAGCAGCATTAGGGAAATTAAATGAATAGTCTCGCTTAGTTAGGCTTAGAGACAAAGCAGAGCAGGCCTCTGACCTTGCTTCTAACCTGCCTGGACACTACCCTGTTGGTGGGTGACTGTGAGTGACTGCCTGCTGGGAGTGCAAGATTTGCAGCACTGTAGATAAGATGGGAGAGAAATCTTGAGATTGTTGAGCCCCTGGAGGAGACCTGGTCAACCAAGCCCCAGGCTTAGTAACATTACAAGTTTTACAAGACAAAACAAACAATTACTTGCCTGGAAAACTCCTTGGACAGAGGAGCCTGGTGGGCTGCAGTCCATGGGGTCACTGAGGGTCGGACACGACTGAGCGACTTCACTTTCACTTTTCACTTTCATGCATTGGAGAAGGAAAGGGCAACCCACTCCAGTGTTCTTGCCTGGAGAATCCCAGGGACGGGGGAGCCTGGTGGGCTGCTGTCTATGGGGTCGTACAGAGTCGGACACGACTGAAGTGACTTAGCAGCAGCAGCAGGCTTGCAATTTAGTCACAGATTGATGATGATATCAGTTTGCATTTCCGTTGTGGAATTACAAACGGGAACCTCAAACTGCAGTCTTTGAAGTCTCACCCACGGAGTGGACTTGCTACCTGGGACCCTTTCCCAATTGGAACTCCAGATGTGCAGAGACACGGAACTTCCCAGAGCTGCTGGTCAAAACCCAATCTGGTGATATATTCTCTGTTCTTTCTAGCTCCCTTTTCTTTTAATGTTAGTAGATTGAAAGCATGCTAGATAATTCTCTAATAAATATTCGTAGTATTTATTTGTATACAAGGAGTGGCTTATTTTGTTAACAAATCCTTTCAACCTGAGATGAAACTGAAAACTTTTGACAAAACAACTTCTATTCCAAAGGCTATATACCCCAGAAGCTTGTTTAATTTTCTCAGTAATAACTGGTTTTCAGACAGTCTTCTTACGAGCATCCAGTGTTGAAAAGCCACACCTATAAACAGTTGACCTGAAGGTAGTGACTGTCAATAATAACACGTTCCTCTCACCATTTACTTAGCTAATCCATTTCAACTTAGCTTGGAATTTTTATGATGGATACACAAAGCTCAACAGAGATCTTTAAAGAGAACAGAAAGAACAAACATACAGAAGACAAAAAGGAGCAGAAACCGCCCTCCCCAGTGAGAAAGAGCTCACATCAGGATGGGCTGCCCCAGCACCTGAACACACACCAGGGTCATAGCCCTCCAGCCCCATTCACCCCTTCAGATCTTACAGCCCCAGCCAACATCTGACATCAACCTCATGCGAGATTTTGGGTCAAAACGGCCCAGCCAAGCTGCCCTTGAACTCCTGAGTCTTGGAAAGTGTGAACAAAAATAAATGCTAATTATCTTTTTAAGTGAAAGTCTCTCAGTCATGTCCGACTCTTTGCAACCCCATAGACTATACAGTCCACGGAATTTTCCAGGCCAGAATACTAGAGTGGGTAGACTTTCCCTTCTCCGGGGGATCTTCCCAACCCAGGGATCGAACCCAAGTCACTGGCATTGTAGGTGGATTCTTTACCAGCTGAGTCACAAGGGAAGCCCAAGAATACTGGAGTGGGTAGCCTATCCCTTCTCCAGTGGATATTCCCGACCCAGGAATTGAACTGGGTCTCCGGCATTGCAGGCAGATTCTTTACCAACTGAGCTATCAGGGAAGCCCCTAATGCCTTTTCAAGTCGCTGTATTTGGAGAAGGACCCTGTGGTCCTTGTCTGTCATGCCCTCTGCATTCCTTTTGTCTAAAGAGTAAGTTTAATCAGAGAAGTGAGAACAGGCAGAAACAGAGAAAAACAGGCAAAGGGGACCACATAAAAATAGTTTGATCATCAAGGGTAGTCAAGGCTCTTTCCTCCTCACGGGCTACAGATAAAATTCTGAGCCACCTCCTGGGGGCTGTCTTGTAGATACTGAAACCCCCACCAGGTGGAGAAGTTAACTGCATGGTGACAAGACTAGCCATGACGTAAGCTGCTGCAGTTCTGAGAACTGGCCTCAAAGAAACTGGAAGAAACCGACCCGAAACTGAAGATTAACTGCACCTGAAACAACCAACATGACGCTGGTCAGACCACCGATGCGCAGTTTCAAGATGAGCGTCAGAGCTGACTGTGCTGTTTCTGCATGGAGCCCCCTCCCTCTGCATATACGAGTTCTAGCCCCCTGACTGTTGAAGTGGTGGGGGGAGTCGACCTTTGGACAGACGTCCGTTTCCTTTCCACCGACTTGGCCTCTTTATTGGCTTTTGAGTAGTGAGCAGCTGGACCCTACTTTCAGTTACAATGTCAGGCAGCATTAGATAAGTAATCCAAACACCAGCAAGCCCTAGGATAGACTTCAAAATCCGATCACAGTCTTCTGAAGCCCACGCATATGTTAACAAATTCATCCTAAGAACTGGATCCTTAGATTCAGGTTGAACATATGCTTCTACAAAGAAATACATAATTAAATAAAATGTTCTAGTATTTCATTAATAACTATTGAGAGCTACTAAATATTATGCTGGTTACAGAGAGATACAATTAATGCTACAAACCAGCTAAGAATATTTCCCCTTTGGGGCTTAAAACTCATTACACTCTTAGAACGTAGGAAAACAATGCTATTTTTTCCCCTTTTTTCAAAAACTTTTTCCTTTAGAAATTTAAAAAAGTTGAAGAACATTTTTATTACATGTGTAATAAAAATGTGTATGTGATCAAGTAATAAATGAGGTTATATAAAGATTAATTTCAGTTATGAGGGAAGACAAATCATACTATAAAATGAAAATACATATGCTTTAATAAACTAGTCTGTAAAATTATGTATCAATAATGCAAAAAAAGTGGCAGCAAGAATTCAGTAGATTCTGGATGGTGACATACAGGTGACTTGTTTTTCTTTATATTTTTCTGTAGTAAAAAAAGTCCCATGTTTTCCTATTAGGACTTTACTTCTATTCAATAATCAGAAAATTTTAAATTTTTAAGGAAAAGTTCTGATAAAGCTTCCCAATCTCCTGTTTACAGTCGGTGGCAAATTCATAGACCAGGAAGAGACTGGAGAAGCAAGATAAAACTGCTACTTATTCCTTTTCTGGAAGGAATTGGGGAGAGTTTACATAACTTTACCATGGAGTAAGCAAACAATACAGGAAAAACCAACTGGACCTTTCAGGATCTGTAGATTATGATCAGCTTTCTGCATCTCTTACGAAAACACCCATTGAGGTCTCAGGAAAGAAATCCAAGCTGTCCATTATGTTGACCTCAAAGAATTGAAACCCTTATTGAAGTTTAACTTATTCAGCTGAGTGCCTCTCACTCCAGCTGCTCTGCTGTAAGCTCTGACAACGGCATGTTCTACTTGTGATAATAAAACTCTACGACTTTTTTCAAGGCCATTTTTTCACAAATATTAGGTCTGTGATGCACAAACACGGGTTTGGGTCACATAGAAAGTGATATAAATTGTGCTAAGTACTAAGTCACTTCAGTCTTGTCAGACTTTTGCAACCCCATGGACCGTAGCGCACCAGGCTCCTATGTCCACGGGGTTCTCCAGGCAAGAATACTGGAGTGGGTTGCCGTGCCCTCCTCCAGGGGATTTCCCAACCCAGGAATCGAACCTGCATCTCTTATGTCTCCTGCATTGGCAGGCAGGTTCTTTACCACTAGCACCACCTGGGATTAGGACAATCCAATCCAATTCATGAAGAATAAACAAATCAGATCAGATCAGTCGCTCAGTCGTGTCCAACTCTTTGCAACCCCATGAATCTCAGCACGCCAGGCCTCCCTGTCCATCACCAACTCCCGGAGTTAAGTCAGACTCACGTCCATTGAGTCAGTGATGCCATCCAGCCATCTCATCCTCTGTAGTCCCCTTCTCCTCTTGCCCCCAATCCCTCCCAGCATCAGAGTCTTCTCCAATGAGTCAACTCTTCACATCAGGTGGCCAAAGTACTGGACTTTCAGCTTTAGCATCATTCCTTCCAAAGAAATCCCAGGGCTGATCTCCTTCAGAATGGACTGGTTGGATCTCCTTGCAGTCCAAGGGACTCAAGAGTCTTCTCCAACAACACAGTTCAAAAGCACTAATTCTTCAGTGCTCAGCCTTCTTCACAGTCCAGCTCTCACATCCACACATGACCACAGGAAAAACCATAGCCTTGACTAGATGAAACTTTGTAGGCAAAGTAATGTCTCTGCTTTTGAATATGCTAGCTAGGTTGGTCATAACTTTCCTTCCAAGGAGTAAGCGTCTTTTAATTTCTTGGCTGCAGTCACCATCTGCAGTGACTTTGGAGCCCAGAAAAATAAAGTCTGACACTGTTTCCACTGTTTTCCCATCTATTTCCCATGAAGTGATGGGACTGGATGCCATGATCTTCGTTTTCTGAGTGTTGAGCTTTAAGCCAACTTTTTCACTCTCCACTTTCACTTTCATCAAGAGGCTTTTTAGTTCCTCTTCACTTTCTGCCATAAGGGTGGTGTCATCTGCATATCTAAGGTTATTGATATTTCTCCCGGCAATCTTGATGCCAGCTTGTGTTTCTTCCAGTCCAGTGTTTCTCATGATGTACTCTGCATATAAGTTAAATAAGCAGGGTGACAATATACAGCCTTGACATACTCCTTTTCCTATTTGGAACCAGTCTGTTGTTCCATGTCCAGTTCTAACTGTTGCTTCTGGACCTGCATACAGATTTCTCAAGAGGCAGATCAGGTGGTCTGGTATTCCCATCTCTTTCACAATTTTCCACAGTTTATTGTGATCCACACAGTCAAAGGCTTTGGCATAGTCAATAAAGCAGAAATAGATGTTTTTCTGGAACTCTCTTGCTTTTTCCATGATCCAGCAGATGTTGGCAATTTGATCTCTGGTTCCTCTGCCTTTTCTAAAACCAGCTTGAACATCAGGAAGTTCACGGTTCACATATTGCTGAAGCCTGGCTTGGAGAATTTTGAGCGTTACTTTACTAGTGTGAGATGAGTGCAACTGTGTGGTAGTTGAGCATTCTTTGGCATTGCCTTTCTTTGGGATTGGAATGAAAACTGACCTTTTCCAGTCCTGTGGCCACTGCTGAGTTTTCCAAATTTGCTGGCATATTGAGTGCAGCACTTTCACAGCATCATTGTTCAGGATTTGGAATAGCTCAACTGGAATTCTATCACCTCCACTAGCTTTGTTCGTAGTGATGCTTTCTAAGGCCCACTTGACTTCACATTCCAGTATGTCTGGCTCTAGGTCAGTGATCACACCATCGTGATTATCTGGGTCATGAAGATCTTTTTTGTACAGTTCTTCTGTGTATTCTTGCCATCTCTTCTTAATATCTTCTGCAGTCTACCTATTGTGTTCGGATTGGTTCAGGTTGGACCCTGGCCACTCAAAGCAGGGGTTCTTGTACCAGCAGCAGCAGCAGCATCGCCTGGGAGCTTGTTAAGAATGCAGATCCTTGGGCCCCGGCCCAGACCTAATGGGTCAAAACCTGCATTTCACAAGACCACGGTTGGTCCAAAGGACAAAAAATGAAGCCCCCAGGGCACAGGCTGGGGCTCTGGGAAGAATGATGGCTGCTATCGCTATACCTGGGAGCCTACGGTACAGACTTCTCCCGGATCCCAGAAACAGAGCTCAGCTTGCTTTCCCTGTTAATTTGCATTCCGACTGGTTCTGGGAGGTGCATCCACTTTCTTGTCATGTCCAGTTCCCATCATACGCGTATCAAATTCTCGCCTAGTCCTGGCCCAGGTGCCGACAGCACCTCCTTAAATGACCCCCTATTGGTTGTCTGCCACCTGCTCTCTGATCCTTCACCTGAGTCATCCCTTGGCAAATTGCATCCCTGGGCTAGGACAGAGGGACCACAGAGAGAATGTGAGAGAGCAAGGCTCTGAGGTCTATATCTGCCTGATAGATTGACTGTTAGCCCTACAGTGCATGAAACAGAACAAGCGCCATGGAAGGCAGGCTCCCAGAAGAGGAGGATCACACTGCTTCCAGAACTCTCTCTTCCCCAACCATGAGCACTGGTCACCATACAACAAGCTAGTAACGTCTGCAGGTACCATGGGCGGGGTGGTGTTGAGAAGACAAAGACGAACTTTGGAATCAGCCAGTCTGCCCCCTTAGGAAATTCAGTCTGGAGAAAGAGACAAGAGAGTCTACAATGAAGACCAGCCCGGCCCCAGGGAACAGAAGACTGGAAACACTTCCAGACCGGGGAAAGGACTGGCACCCACCCGGCTGGGCCTGGTCAGCCAAACAAAGGCGGGAGTCCCAGGGTCCTAGGGAGGATAGAGATGGTGGTCCGAGTGTCAGATGAGCAAAGGTTGGGGACTGACAGCTTGTGGGGAATCAGGAAACTCATAAGCAGATTCACCCAGCTGCCTATGGAGGAGGAGACAACTCTCCAAGTCCTGAGGGTTGACAGGAGCTAAAGAATCTGAATTGTGCCCAAAGCACTAGCGGAGAACTACTCACGGTCTGAGGCAGGATGTCTCATGAGCAGATTTTCCTTCTAAAATCCTGCCTCTCAAATGGGAGGCTAGGTTGGGGGAGTGGAGGGCGGTGAAAGGGGAGCTCCTCCTCCTTTTCTTCTTTTTATTTCCAAAATATTCGTTAAATCTGTGCCCTCCCCACTCACCTTTTACTCCTTTGTGATTTAACACATAATGGAAATTGACATCTGTCTGTCTGACTCATAGCTGTCAGGGCGGACAGCTTCAACAGAACATTCTGGGCTTAGGGATGTCTGTTCTCCAGGTGTTCATTAATGTCTTGTAACTTGATTTTTTTTTTAACTCAAAAATTTAAATTGTAACCTTTTCCAAATATGAAGGTTCTTGATATCATTAGTCATCAGGGAAATGCAAATTAAACCCCCACTGAGATACCACCATACACCCACCAAAATGACTAAAATAAAAAAGATTGACAATACCCAAATGCTGGTGAGGGTATGGGGCGCCCAGCAGGTGGGAGTGTTGAATGGGACAACCATATGGGGAAACTGGCAGTTTCTAATAAAACATAACACACGTCTGCCTTGTGATCCAGCAATTCCACTCACAGGCATAGTCCCAAAATAAAGTCCATGTTCACACAAAAAGGTGTACAAGAATGTTTGCACGCTCAGTTGCTAAGTCATGTCTGACTATTTGTGACCCTATGGACTATAGCCTGCCAGGGTCCTCTGTCCATGGGATTTACCAGGCAAGAATACTGGAGTGGGTTGCATTTCCCTCTCCAATATTTCAGATCAGATCAGTCGCTCAGTCGTGTCCAACTCTTTGCAACCCCATGAATCTCAGCACGCCAGGCCTCCCTGTCCATCACCAACTCCTGGAGTTCAGTCAGACTCACATCCATCGAGTCAGTGATGCCATCCAGCCATCTCATCCTCTGTCATCCCCTTTTCCTCCTGCCCTCAATCCCTCCCAGCATCAGAGTCTTCTCCAATGAGTCAACTCTTCGCATCAGGTGGCCAAAGAACTGGACTTTCAGCTTTAGCATCATTCCTTCCAAAGAAATCCCAGGGCTGATCTCCTTCAGAATGGACTGGTTGGATCTCCTTGCAGTCCAAGGGACTCTCAAGAGTCTTCTCCAACACCACAGTTCAAAAGCATCAATTCTTCGGCGCTCAGCCTTCTTCACAGTCCAGCTCTCACATCCATACATGACCACAAGAAAGACCATAGCCTTGACTAGGCGAACCTTTGTTGGCAAAGTAATGTCTTTGCTTTTGAATATGCTATCTAGATTGGTCATAACTTTCCTTCCAAGGAGTAAGCGTCTTTTAATTTCATGGCTGCAGTCACCATCTGCAGTGATTTTGGAGCCCAGAAAAATAAAGTCTGACACTGTTTCCACTATTTCCCCATCTATTTCCCATGTAAGTGATGGGACTAGATGCCATGATCTTTGTTTTCTGAATGTTGAGCTTTAAGCCAACTTTTTCACTCTCCACTTTCAATTTCATCAAGAGGCTTTTGAGTTCCTCTTCACTTTCTCCCATAAGGGTGGTGTCATCTGCATATCTGAGGTTATTGATATTTCTCCCAGCAATCTTGATTCCAGTTTGTGTTTCTTCCAGTCCAGTGTTTCTCATGATGTACTCTGCATAGAAGTTAAATAAACATGGTGACAATATACAGCCTTGATGTACTCCTTTTCCTATTTGGAACCAGTCTGTTGTTCCATGTCCAGTTCTAACTGTTGCTTCCTGACCTGCATGCAAATTTCTCAAGAGGCAGATCAGGTGGTCTGGTATTCCCATCTCTTTCACAATTTTCCACAGTGGATTGTGATCCACACAGTCAAAGGCTTTGGCATAGTCAATAAAGCAGAAATAGATGTTTTTCTGGAACTCTCTTGCTTTTTCCATGATCCAGCAGATGTTGGAAATTTGATCTCTGGTTCCTCTGCCTTTTCTAAAACCAGCTTGAACATCAGGAAGTTCACGGTTCACATATTGCTGAAGCCTGGCTTGGAGAATTTTGAGCATTACTTTACTAGCGTGTGAGATGAGTGCAATTGTGTGGTAGTTTGAGCATTCTTTGGCATTGTCTTTCTTTGGGATTGGGATGAAAACTGACCTTTTCCAATCCTGTGGCCACTGCTGAGTTTTCCAAATTTGCTGGCATATTGAGTGCAGCAGTTTCACAGCATCATCTTTCAGGATTTGGAATAGCTCAACTGGAATTCCATCACCTTCACTAGCTTTGTTCTTAGTGATGCTTTCTAAGGCCCACTTGACTTCACATTTCATGGGGCACCCAAAATAAATAATAAAATAAAGAGCTGTTATAAAAAGAGAGGTAGAAACTGGATAAGCAAACTGTCTTATAGTCAAGCTTAGAAACACCACTCAGCAACCAAAACTAAATTCTGATACAGGCAACATCAATAGAGCTCAAACTCACTGCTGCTGCTGCTGCTGCTGCTGAAGTCACGTCAGTCATGTCCGACTCTGCAACTCCATAGATGGCAGCCACCAGGCTTCCCCGTCCCTGGGATTCTCCAGGCAAGAGTGGGTTGCCATTTCCTTCTCCAATGCATGAAAGTGAAAAGTGAAAATGAAGTCACTCAGTCGTGTCCAATTCTTCATGACCCCACGGACTGTAGCCATGGGATTTTCCAGACAAGAGTACTGGAGCAGGGTGCCATTGCCTTCTCCGCTCAAACTCACTACGTGATATGAAATACTGCTACTGCTAAGTCCGACTCTGTGCAACCCCATAGACGGCAGCCACCAGGCTCCCCCGTCCCTGGGATTCTCCAGGCAAGAACACTGGAGTGGGTAAGCCAAACACAAAAAAGTACATTGCTATTTGTTTCCATTTAATGAAATCCAAGGACAGACAAAATTGATCTATGGTGATAAAAAAAACAGTGAAGGGGGTGATTATATGGGAGAAATTTCTCGGTTAATGGAAACATCATATATATTGATCTGGATGATATTTATATGCTTATATTCATCTGTCAAAACTTACGAACCCATACCCTTAAGAGTTATGCGTTTCTTCGTGTGCAAACTGTATGTCATAAAATACAACTTAGCTAAAGATATACAAATGGCCAGAACCACAATGAGATTCCATACTACCCATACCAGGCTACATCTTAGAAGCCTACCAGAATGGTTACAAATAAAAATAAAACAACAACAAGCAGAAAATACCAAGTGTAATTTCTCCACGGGGAAGGCCATGGAGAAACTGGAATCCTTGGGCACAGCTGATAGGAACATAAATAGTGCAGGCACTATGGAAAACAGCTGGGTCATTACTCAGAAGGCTAAACATAGAATTATCATATGATCTGGCAGTTCCACACCTGGGTATACGCCCAAAGGGATTTCAAGCAGGGACTCAAACAGATATTTGTATACCCATGTTCACAACAGGATTATTCACAGTAGCCAAAAGTCAGGACAAACCTGAATCCATTAACAGATGAATGAATAAGCAAAATGTGCTCCATCCACCGAATAGACTACTATTCCCTTAAATTAAGTGATGAAATTCTAACCCCTGCTACAACATGGCGAACCTTAAAGACACTGTGCTATGTCAAAAAAGCCAGGTATGCAAGGGTAAATGTTGCATGAGTCCGTGTGTGTGCAATATCTATATTAGGCAAATTCACAGAGCAGAAAGTAGATCAGAGGCTACTAGAACCAGGCGGAGGAGGGCAAGGGGAGTTGTTGCCAAGGTTACAGAGTTTCTGCTTGGGGTGATGACCAAATCTTGGAAACAGCCAGGAGTGACAACTGAACAAGATGGAGAACGTAATTCATGCCGTTGAACTGAAAGCTGGTTACAGTCGTTAAAAATGGGGTTTTATGTTATATTCTTTACACATTAAAAATTTTCATAATGGAATATGCAAAAAAAATTAGTTCTATAGCTTAAGTGGACAAATTATATGGACTATGAATGATACTTCAATAGAGCTGTTGAAAATGAAAAAAAGAAAAGAAAGCAGCTTGAGGATACCCATACGTGTGTGTGTGTGTGTGTGCGCGCGCGCGCGGCGTGTGTGTGTGCGTGCATGCTCAGTCGTGTCCAACTCTTTGTGACCTCATGGACTGCGCCTGCCAGGCTCCTCTGTCCATGGGCTTTTCCAGGCAAGAATTCTGGAGTGGGTTGCCATTTCCTTCTCCAGGGTCTTCCCAATCCAGGGATCAAACCCATATCTCCTGTGTGTCCTGCATTGGAAGGCGGGTTCTTTAGAACTGTGCCACCTGGGAAGCCCGCACACAACCTGGGTATCTCTCAAAGCCATTCTGTCTCACCTAAAAGAAGTACACTGACTCCACGGCCATGCCCAGGCTGGTTAGACTAGCCCATGGTGATAGAAATCTGAAGGGCGGGCCTGGGTAGGAGGGAATAAGAGGAAACTTACTTAGAGAAGCAAATGCTCTTTAACCAGAGCTGGGGGCATGACTGCATAAGGGCAAGAACGTGTCAAAAATCACCCAGTTGCCCAAGAAGAATCCATTATGCACTCTACTGTAAGTAAAGTATGTCTCAAGAAACAATTATTCCCATGAAGCCTGGTTAAAAAGCCATAAGGCATTGATAGCGCTGGGAAGGGTGTGATGAAGGAAAAACCGGACCAGGGGTGAGAAACCTCCTGAGTCGCTTTGGAGAAGGGAATGGCAACCCACTCCAGTATTCTTGCCTGGAGAATTCCACAGACAGAGGAGCTTGGCAGGCTGCGGTCCATGGGTCACAGAGTCAGACAGGACGGAGTGACTGACACTTTCCCTTTCATTCTGAGTGACCCAGGTAGACGGATGGGACTCCACCGAGGCCAGCCCCAGAGTGATGAGATCACAGGCATGGGGGGCAAGGAGAATGAGAGGAGAGGGAGCTGGCTTCTCACTCGCGGCCCTAAGAAAATACCAAGAAAAGAAACACATCAAGAGCATCCAGGACTCTCGGTAAACAAATCAAGGCCCAGAAATCTGCTGCCAATTAAAGGAAGCCTCGCAGGGACACACGAGAGACATTCAACTTGAATCAGAGGTTCAGGGTATGCAACACAAAGTCTAGTTGATTTCAAAGGGAACAGGTGCATGTGGAGTCGTTTGTTTTTAAAAATATTTATGTATTATTTGGCTGTGTTGGGTCTTTGCACGTGGAGCTGTTTGTTGTTTTTTAACATTTATTTATTGTTTGGCTGTGTGGGTCTTAGTTGCGACACACAGGATCTTTGTTATGTTACGCAGGATCTTTCATGGCAGGACAGGTTTCCTTGCCCTGAGGAATGTGGGATCTTAGCTTCCTGGCCAGGGATCAAACTCACGTCCCCTACATTGCAAGGCAGACTCTTACCCACTAGACCACCAGGGAACTCCCTGTGGAGTCGTTTCGTTGGCTTCTTTGGGTTTGTTTTTTTCCTTCCCGGAAACAGTTGGCCTGATGCGTGCCAAAACCAGTATGTTCCCCAGTTCAGTTCAGTCACTCAGTCGTGTCCGACTCTTTGCGACCCCATGAATCACAGCACGCCAGGCCTCCCTGTCCATCACCAACTCCTGGAGTTCAGTCAGACTCATGTCCATCGAGTCAGTGAAGCCATCCAGCCATCTCATCCTCTGGCGTCCCCTTCTCCTCCTGCCCCCAATCCCTCCCAGCAAACAGGGTCACCCTGGACTCTCCCGTGAGTTGGTGAGTACAGTGTCCTTTGTACCAAGGATCAGAACTCGGGACCTTCCACAACCCAGCATCCTCCACTGTCTCCACCCTCGGTTCAGACCTCATGCCCTCCCGTCCAGCAAGAACGGAAAAAATGAACAACGGCCAGAGTTCCAGTGTCATAATCATCTGGATGGTGGCAGCAAGAAAGAAATGGGACAAAACATCCAGGTGGGACACAGGGGTGAGCCCAGAAGACAGCATCACATTCATCTCTGGGGGGAGTGTCAAGACGCCCCCACCCTTGGCACACCCTGCCCCCCAGAGCCCTCTTCTGAGACGTCTCCTTCCCCTCAGATATCTGAGCCATGGCCTCTCTTCCTCACCTACCCACTGAGTCCCCCTCAAAAGATATATCCCTCCAAAAAAGATATACCTAAGTCCTAACCCCTGGTGCCTGTGGACATGCTCTCATTAGGAAACAGAGGCTTTGCAGATAGAATTAGGTCAAGAATCTTGCTGCTTCTTTTTTTTTAAATTCTGGTATTTTGGCCTCGAGGTATATGGGGTCTCAGCTCCCCAACCAAGGATCAAACCCACACCCTCTGCATTGTAAGGTGAAGTCCTAACCACTGACCACCAGGTCATCCTGGTGAGGTCATCCTGGAGATTTGAGAGGCAGAGGCATGGTAGGGGAGGCCATGTGAAGATGGGGGCAGAGGTTGGAATGATTGAGCCACCAGCCAAGAACGCCCAGGGCCTCCAGGGGCTGGGAGAGGCAGGAAGGATCCTCTCCTAGGGTCAGCGGAGGACGTGCGAACCCGCTGTCACCTCGAATCCGGATTTCTAGCCTTGGCATCTGTGAGAAGATGGATTCAGTTGTCTCAAGCATCCAATTTGTGGCCTCAGCCCTAGGAAATGAATACATCAGTGATCCAGCACCACATTTGCCCTGCATCCTCCAAGTATCTCCTCCACTGACCCTCCTTCTCTTCTCTGGCTCAGGACAGCACCCAGGGGTCCAGCCTCACCCACCTGCCAAGGTAGCAGAACCCCCAGAAGATTACCTGCCTCCTAGCCTGACTTGACTCCCCTCCACCCTCTAGATTCTTACGTTCCCTCAGCTCAAAGAAAGTCCATTCCTTCAACTTCATGGTTCCCCTCAGGAGGAAAAGTCTAAGGTGGGTCCCTGCCCCCGTCCCCAGCCTGAAAGGGCACCAGAGACACCTTTGTGGTAGAGGCAAGTATTGCTTGGTGCATTTGCAAAAATAAGATCCAACCAGGCCGGGCAGTAAAACACTCAACATGCCTGGTAATTTGCTTAGCTTTTTGATTCCTCTGGCTACCAGTAACCTCAACTTTTAATAAATGGAAAAAACAGCTGGTTATGGAAATGAACAGAAAGAATAATCTGCAAATAGAACACTGTAATACAATTACTGTTCCTTCAGAGTGGCTGAATGTGAAGAAAACCCACCACCTGGGACACTGACACCATCAAAGTGCATCAGTCCACACAAACAGTGAGTTTATGGTTCTCTAGAACATGAGTTCTGAGTGGAGCCCACCAGCTTGCAGCTCACTCACTATTCCAAGTTCCTGGTTCCCTGTTAAGGAGAATTTTACACTCCCAAGAATTATCTACCCACAGGAAGATGCTGCCACGGCCTGTCACACACATGCAATTCACAGACTAACAGACGGCTAAGATGCTCTCTTGCCTTATATAATCCATTCTGGCTTCCGGTCTCCTACTGAAGAGTGACACATGCCTGGGGTCCTTCCAAAATCAGCAGCCTGCAAGTTGATCAAATACTCCAAACACACGCCTGCAACATTTTGTCGCCATTGTTGTTTCAATAGATTTTATTCTTTAGAGCAGTTTTAGGGAATTCCCTAGTGGTCCAATGATTAAGACTCTGCACTCTCACTGACAAGAGCCGGGGTTCAATCCCTGGTCAGGGAACTAAAATCTCATAGGCTATGCGGCACGGCCAAAAAATAATAATGTAAGAATAAAATGAAAAATAAAAATAGAGTAATTGTAGGTTCACGGCCACACTGAATGGAAGGTTCAGAGATTTCCCATGTGCAAAGTTTTAATATCTCAAATGACATCCAGAGAAAAGGAAGTCCTTTGCTATACTCAAATTTCAACAGAGCAGCTATAATAGCTAAGAGCAGCCTTTTCTTTCTTTCTTTTTTTTAAGAACATAATTGGTTAATAGCTAAAGCTCTACAAAAAACAAATGAAAACAAAAAAAATGAAAAAGAAATATAGCATAAAAAATAGAGTAAATATATTCCATTTTAAAATGGGTTATTGCTTAGAAAAGGAAAGGTGGTCTGAGCACAAATCTTCAGTTAATAAGAGCTATATTTATGTTATATAATGTTATATAATGTTATAACAGTAAGATAAATGTTACTTGTCTCCAACCATTAGACTCAGTCAACAGATGAAGTCAAGGTATACATAAGAATAATTACAGTCAGAGGGGGAAAAAAATGTTATTAATCTTGTCAGGACACAGAGAGAGGTGGCGTGGGCAGAGGAGGTACAGAAAGGTCAGGAACGACCTTCCTTAAAGGAGAAGTCCAGAGATACTGACTAGAGCTGATGGAAAAGAGGAAGGTTGAAGTAAAATATATGCGTGGGTTCTGGACAGTTAGCCTGACCAGGGTTTGAGCCTATGCCCGCTGCACTGGAAACATGGAGTCTTAACCAGCGGACCTCCAGGGAAGTCCACAACTAGCTTTCCTGATTTGTATAAGTGCCTGACATTATGCTTTAGATTGCTATGTGTGTGTTAGTCGCGCAGTCGTGTCTGACCCTTTGCGACTCCATGGACTATATAGCTCACCAGGCTCTTCTGTCCATGGGATTCTCCAGGCAAGAATACTGGAGTGGGTTGCCATTCCCTTCTCCAGGGGATCTTCTCAACCCAGGTATCGAACCCAGGTCTCCAGGACTGCTGAGACATGCATTAATATTTCAGAAATATCCATCTCAGATAAACACATGGCCAACAATTCAACTACAAAAAAAGAGGCTGGAAGTCCCCCACATGATGTTCTGTTTAGAAAGCTTCAGGGGACCTTGATAGGAGCCCATCTATCCAGATGGGCGCCTTCCTTTCTACACTTTCATTCCCACTCTTTTGTTTTAAATTCACCAAAAAAGAGTGAATGTGAGAAACCCTGGCCCTTGCCCTCCCAACGAAGCACAGCCCCAGGTGGTCATCTCTCTCTCTCTCCCTACCTGCTCCCTGACCCCCACCATGTGGGCCCAGGCACACCCTGTGCCCAACAGGTCCTGGAAGTAATAAAACTTGCTTTTTCAAAGTTTCCTGACGGTGGTTGCTGAGGTATGTCTTGCAGTCCTGCGGAGAACCACAAGGGCTGGTCCAGGCACAACCTGGGCTCCACTGGGGAAATGTCTGTGGGGGCTGCCACAGGAAAGATGGGCCCCAGGCCTTCCAAGCTTAGAGCATCACTCTCAGTGGGCTGAGAACACAGAAAACAAAGGCATTAGAACCATAAATATAAAAGATGATGGGGGAGTGTGTGACTGTAAAGAGGGGACAGAAAGGGGAGTTGCTGTTTAGTCGCTCAGTCGTGTCTGACTCTTTTGTGACCCCATGGACTGTAGCCCGCCAGGCTTTTCTGTCCATGGGATTTTCCAGGCAAGAATATGGGAGTGGGTTGGCATTTCCTTGTCCAGGGATCTCCCCAATCCAGAGATGGAACTCACGTCTCCTGCACTGGCAGGAGGATTCTCTACCTCTGAGCCACCAGATAAGCCCCTAGAGAAAGAGAGCTGAGGGTCAGCACAAACTCCATCTTTGCTGCAGGCAGTCGGTAGTAGTGTCCCAAATGGGTCCATCAAAACACCTGTTACCAGCAAGCTGTCCATCAACAGGGCGTGGCCGCCGGAAGAAATGGAAGCGGGGATGGTTATCAGGTCCGGGAAGCAGACGGAAGAGGGGCCTGGGGTGAGCAGCTGAAGCTGGGCACACAAGCGTATCTGTAAGATCCTCTTTTCCACTGAGTATGCGTGTGCGATTTTAACAAAAAAAAGGAGGAAGGAAATCAAAAGACACAAACCTCCAGTTAAGAAATAGATGCACCATGAAGATGTAATGTACGGCATGGTGACTATAACGAACGATGTTCTATTTTTTTGTTTGAAAGTTGTTGAGAGATAAGATCTTAAACTTATCATCAGAAGGGAAAAAAAGTATTGTGGTTATGTGTGGTGATGGATGTTAACTAGACATACTGTGGTGGTCATTTCACAATACAGTCGTCCCTCGGTATCCACAGGGAATCAGCTGCCAGACACCCACAGATACTAAAATCAGCAGAGTCTCAATTCCCTTATATGAAGTGACACAGTGTTGCATACAACCCACACACATCATCCTTACACTTCAAATCATCTCTAGATTCCCTCTAATACCTAACACAATGTAAATGCTATGTAAATAGCTATAAACACAACGTAAATGCTATATAAATGGTTGCCACCTAGCAACAAGGTCAAGTTTTGCTTTTTGGAACTTTCTGGAATTTCTTTTTCCAAATATTTTTGATCCATGGATGTAAATCTGAAGATTCAAAACCCATGGATACAGAAAGATGACTGTATATAAAAATATTTAATCTTTATTTTGTACACTTGAAACCAATATAGTGTTATATGTCAATTATAGCTCAGTGTTTTTTTAATAGGAAGAGGAGAGCAAAGTACTAAGAATGAAAAACAAAGGATTTTAAATGGCAAAAACTAAGCAGATGGCCCAAAATAAGATCTTTGTCATCAAAGGTCACGGTGTATTTAAGGAAGAATCTGGAAAATGGATAGGTTATTTAACCAACATTGTTGAAAAAATTGATTATTAAGCAGGAATCACACACATTCCATATATCAAGACACAGATTAAAAGGACTAAAAAATTAAGAGCAAAAGTAAATATATACAGATACATTTATATTCTATAATATTAACTGATGAGACAGGAAAGGTTTCAATAGCACAACAATGAATAAAATAACAAATAAAAGATAAAAGTTTTATTGTACACAAAAACAACTTTCATTTACAGAAAGAATTATAAGCAAGATTAAAAGGAAATTTTAAAATACCAACCAAAGTTAATGCAGGATTATTTAAGTAATCACACAAACATCACTTCTTGGCCTTTTGGCTAAGATCAAGTGTAGTATGGGGGCTTTCCAGATGACACAGTGGTAAAGAATCCACCTGCCAATGCAGAAGATGCAAGAGAGGCAAGTGTGATCCCTGGGTTGGGAAGATCCCTGGAATAAGAATTAGCAACTTGCTCTAGTATCCTTGCCTGAAAAATTCCATGGACAGAGGAGCCTGGTGGGCTACAGTCCATGGGGTCACAATGAGCCAGACATGACTGAGCAACTGCTAAGCACAAATGTATTAAATATCAGTATAAGTATACCAAAAGCACAACATTTTAAGTGGATAAAGAACAGAAAATTTAAAACAAAAATCACTAGTTAGCAAATTAAAATATTAATGAGACACCGCATACTTAACAAAAAAAGATTGCATTTCAGACATTTGTAGAAGATGGATTACTCAATTAAGGTGCTGGACAAATGCCCTGGCCATATGGGAAAAGATAAGGTTGGATCTTTACCTCATGTCTTGTGCCAAAGTGAGTCATTAAATAAAATACAATCATAAAAATGCTGGGAGAAAATTTAGATAACTATTTCTATAAAATTGCTTTAAAAAAGCATTTTGAAGCATGATAGCAAAGCCAGAAACCATAAAGAAAAAGAGAAATCTGACTAAACAGAAATCTATTCCTTCTCAGCAAAACAGTCTAAAGAAAGTAAAAGGCAAATGATAGGAACTTTCTAGTCCAGCCATGAAAACCCTGCTTCGAGAGATCCATTCTCCCACTGAAAACAACAAGGAAGAGGGAATAACTTGTTTTTAAATCTATCTGGAGGCATCAGACTTCCAAGACAACTGCAACCTGTGGGCCTGACATCCCAGAAAGAAGATGAAAGCTCTGAGATAAGCTTCCACTCTCATATCTATTCCCGTCATGGCATTTGCTGATTCATAAAGGCAGAGAGGGGCTTCCCCGGTGGCTCAGTGGTGAAGAATCCACCTGCCAATGGAGGATATTGTGGATTTGATCCCTGGGTCAGAAAGATCGCCTGAGGAAGGAAATGGAAACCCAATCCAGTATTCTTGTCTGGAAACCCCATGGACAGAGGAATCTGGTGGCTACAAGTCCATGGGGTCACGAAGGGTCAGATACAACTTAGCACCTAAACAACAACAAAAGCTGAGAGACTGAGAAGAGAAACCAAGCAGAGAACAGCAGCGATGCCCAAAGGTGTTAAGCAGACGATAAACCACTGTCTCAGGGATTAAGGAGACGCCATTGGAGTCCATGGCCTCTCAAGGGTGACAGGCCTGTTGAATATTTCACGTTCTCTTAGGAAGCCTGATGGGCTAGGCCCACAAGAAAGGCAAGCCAGAGACAGACCAGACCTTACAGAGACCTTACGTAGCCCATTATCACCTGTCCCACTCTAGTTGCCAGAAGCAAATTAAATCTTCTCCGGAGAAAGACGACACCACCTAGATTTTTCATTTACAGTACCTAACGTTAAAAAAAATTACCAGAAGTATCAGGTGAAAGGACCAAGAGAAAAACAGACAACAAAAAACCTCTCTAAGAGCTGTATATTGAAGGTATGAGGCTGTAATTCACATGTGACAGACTGTAGCCCACCAGGCTCCTCCACCCATGGGATTCTCCAGGCAAGAGTACTGGAGTGGGTTGCCATTTCCTTCTCCAGGGGATCTTCCCAACCCAGGGATGGAACCCAGGTCTCCCACACTGCAGGCAGAAGCTTTAACCTCTGAGCCACCAGGAAAGCCCATATATAACAGAACACAACGACAAACAGAATTTTAGCAGAGAATCTGTAAAGAAGAACAAAAAATTTTAGAAATAAAGTATATAGTCATTAAAACTAAGAATTTTTAAAGGAACGAAGAAGTAGATTAACGTAAAGAGGGAGTTAGTGAACTGGAAGATGAGTAAACCAGAAATGCCCAGACAGTGGTGGTGGTGGGGGCGGGGGGCTGGGGGAGGATGGAAAAGATAAGGGGGAAAAAATGGATCGGGGTAGAAAGTTCTAGTATATTGGAATGTGGTGTCACAGAATGGGGGAGAAAAGGAGAATGGGACAAAACAATATTTGACACGACTGTGGCAGAAAATTTTCCAAAACTGACAAAAGATATTGAACCATAAATTCAAAAAATTCTGCAAGCCCCAAATAAGATTTAGAAAATAAACCCAAACTGGAAAAGCAATGTGGAACATATGGTCGACAAAGAATAATACTTTTAGCATATTTTTAAAGTTCTTAGAACTCGGGAAGAAAAGACAGATTAACAACAACAAAAAAGCAAAGGATATAAAGAAGTAAAAGAAAGAGATGTTTAACCTCAGTAGTCATCAAAGACACACATATTAAAGTGAGTTATCATTTTCTGACCATGAGTTAGAAGACATTAAAAAGAGTGAGCATAACTAGCTTTGGTAAATGGAAGAAAAGGCACTCTTGTAACTTGCAAGCAGGTTCACTGTTCTGAAGGCGATCAGTTACCATGTGTTACAGCCAGTCAGTCAGGATACGTAGGTTGTATGGCAGTAACAATCAGCCTCCAAATTTCAAAGGCTGATTACAAAAGTCTACTTTCCCACAGGACATGTCCACTGCAGGCGGGCTCTTTCCCAGTTGTTCTCCTTCTGCTTGCAATACTATGGGTCTCATCACGGAGGGAAACAAAGATATGGCAAGTCATACACTGGGTCTTAAAAATCATGACCAAAGTTACACAAGTCAGATCTCACACTGAATTTGCCAAAGCGAGAGGCACACTCGAGTGAGACGCCACAGGAAGAGAAGTCTACCCCTGCTCCAGGGAGAAGCGGGAGCATTTGTGAAAATAACAGAACCCACCACGGGGCTCCAAACTCAAGACCCAACAATTTCCTTAAAAATAATTAGCTCAATTGGCAAAGATATATGCAGACCACTATACTGCCCATAAATGACAAACTACAAATCACTTCTTAATGTGTTTAAGTAAAATAGTTCTAATCTTTCTGCTTTTGTAAAAGTTGAATGTATGTATCCTCATTCTCACTTTCCCTCCTGTGTATTTGCCTGAGCCAGAACTCACAGAAACTGACTGTGAATCCTGCACCAAAGACTAATTATGACTCACTTCTTATGCCAAACTCAAAAAAAAAAAAGTCACGCATTTTCTAAAAATGAAAACTATCCAAAAAACAAGATATCTTGCAGTAATGAAAAATAATGATGTGTATATGCAGACATGAAAACATAGCCTCAATAAGTTGCTAAGGAAAAAAGCAGATGACAAGTATTATAAGAAATGACTCAAGGTATATCAAAAATTTAATTTTTCTAGATCAATGATTTTCATATTTGACTACCTACCTATGTTATCTGACTATAAGCGTGTACGACTTTTACTGTTGCAAAGACCAATAAGCCATTTCAACATTTTTGATAATCAATGTGCTGTATGATGAGGACTCGGCAAAAGAGGCAGGCAATTTTATAGTGTGCAGGTGGAAGGAGAAATTATCACAATCTTCCTAGAAAGCAAGATGGCCTTTAAAAGGTACATACTCATAAAACTAATAATATACCTTCTAAGACTGATCTGAAAAGGAATGTTCCAAGTGCCAATAGAAAATATACGAAGACATCCATAGGACATTATTCATACAGTAAAATCTCAGAAACAACCAAAATACCCAAAAATGACTAACAAAATGATGACGTATACAGAAACGGGTTTTGAAAACTCATGATTCTAAAGTATGTTTAATATAGAAATGAGCTCAGGGTATGCTCATAAGTAAAAAAAAAAAAAAAAAAAAGCAGGGTCCAGAACTGTATTTATAAATCAACTTTAGAGATACACAGACTGACAGATCACACCAAATGTTAACAGAGGTTGGTGTGATCATTCATAGGGAAAAATCAAGCTCTATCCCGAAAAGCCTTCACAAATTACTCGTATCAGAAGCATCAGTCACAGTGAAAACTTCTGGGACCCCCAACTTCAGTGCCCCTGGAAATCCAGCAAGCAGAAGATTTTCCCAGCCTCTGAGCCAAGCACATACTGCTGCTGAAAGCCAGAAGCAAAGAATAAATGTCCAGAGAGATGTAAATTTATTGGAAAAGGCCCGCATTTGCACTGAAAAAAAGCCTTCCCTATTTGAATCTGCTGACTACAGGAGACCAATAGCAATTTCCTCAATGATGCATTAAGAGCGCACAGCAAAAAACTTAGCGTGAAAAAACGAGAACCATTCGGTTGGTCTAATGTTGTAATGAAGTGGATGGAAAATAGAGACAAGAAAGCATTTGACACATACATACACACACTGAGTTACAGGGTCCCATACACATGGTGTTTTCACAGTGTATCAGGTTCAGACAATGATTTCCAACCAGCTAAAGACCGGACATGACTGAGCAACTTCACTTTCGCTTTTCACTTTCATGCATTCAGATCAGATCAGTCGCTCAGTCATGTCCGACTCTTCGTGACCCCATGAACTGCAGCACGCCAGGCCTCCCTGTCCATCACCAGCTCCCGGAGGTCACCCAGACTCACACCCATCAAGTCAGTGATGCCATCCAGCCATCTCATCCTCTGTCGTCCCCTTCTCCTCCTGCCCTCAATCCCTCCCAGCATCAGAGTCTTCTCCAATGAGTCAACTCTTCGCATGAGGTGGCCAAAATACTGGAGTTTCAGCTTTAGCATCATTCCTTCTAAAGAAATTCCAGGATTGATCTCCTTCAGAATGGACTGGTTGGATCTCCTTGCAGTCCAAGGGACTCTCAAGAGTCTTCTCCAACACCACAGTTCAAAAGCATCAATTCTTCAGCGCTCAGCCTTCTTCACAGTCCAGCTCTCACATCCATATATGACCACAGGAAAGACCATAGCCTTGACGAGGCAAACCTTTGTTGGTAAAGTAATGTCTCTGCTTTTGAATATGCTATCTAGGTTGGTCATAACTTTCCTTCCAAGGAGTAAGCGTCTTTTAATTTCATGGCTGCAGTCACCATCTGCAGTGATTTTGGAGCCCAGAAAAACAAAGTCTGACACTGTTTCCACTTTCATGCATTAGAGAAGGAAATGGCAACCCACTCCAGTGTTCTTGCCTGGAGAATCCCAGGGACGGGGGAGCCTGGTGGGCTGCCGTCTATAGGGTCGCACAGAGTCAGACACGACTGACGTGACTTAGCAAAGACCTCCTGGTTCTTTTTCCTTCCTGCAGAGCTGCACGATTCCCACTGTCACAAGATGGAAAAAAGAAATACAGCTGACCTGCCAACACCACGGGTCTGAACCGCACAGGTCCACTTTTCTGGAGCTGTGTTGTTGTTTAGTCCCGAAGTCATATCCAGCTCTTTGTGACCCCATGGACTGTAGCCTCCCAGGCTCCTCTGTCCATGGGATTTCCCTCTGAGTCATCTGGGAAGCCCCAGGTCCACTTACACACGTACTAAATACAGTTCATAAAGTGTGTATTTTCATTTTACAGATCTTGAAATCAAGTAAGGGTGAGGGGAAAGTTTCTGTCCCATGAGACTTCACAATATATGGAAGCAAAACAGCTAGGGTGTGAGTGCAGACTGTCCAGACCGTTACATCTTCCTGCCCTTGGGTGGGTCACTTATCTGTTCCTTTGTTTTTGCCGCAGAGATGGCAGGTGCTTGCGGATTTTTGACGGCACAGTGGGTGGAGCTGCTAACCCAGCATTGTTCAAGTGTCAACCGTACTACTCAGCATGGCGCTGAGCCAAAGGACAAACGTTTCAAACCACTTTCTCACTGATCCTGTTCCTTGAAGACAGAGCCCGAGGACATGTAGCTCTCCAGACCTCAGGACTCCTGCCCAGGCCCTGACCCTGAGAAGGCATCAGGAAGCATCCATGCAGGTGAGCAAGGAGGTAGGAGGGGTTCGCTGTGGTCAGAGGTGCCTTCCTGTTAACTCTGAACCCAGAACTATCTCTGTGCTTGATGCACACACCTGAGCCCTCAACCCCTGGTGGAAACCCATCAAACACAAGGCCCAGCAACTCCCCTTCCGAGGGGGCGGAAGAAGAAGAAGCCACAAGCTCCCAGGAACTGCTTTCTAATTTAAGGGGGTTTTCTTGGGGTTTCCTTTCACAAGAGCGAAGCCTTGTGCTCCACAGACTCACATAATCACATTCTCAGATTTGCTGTGTGGAGTGGAAATGATGACCTGAAGTGAGATCTGAGAAGCCAGAGCTTGCAGCCTGGAGAACGGGGGAGTTTGGAGGAGAATGGAATGTGTATGTACAGCTGAGTCAGTTCAGTTCAGTCCCTCAGTCGTGTCTGACTCTTTGCGACCCCATAGACTGCAGCAATCCCTGGTCGAATCCCGCATTGTTCAAGGGTCAACCATAATACTCAGCATGGCGCTGAGCCGTAGGACAAACTTTCCAAACCACTTTCTCATTGATCTGGTTCCTTGAAGACAGAGCCCCAGGATGTGTAGCTCTCCGGGGCCTCAGGACTCCTGCCCAGGCTCTGACACCAAGAAGGCTGTTAGTCTGAAGGCCTTGCGTTGGGCCAAAAAAAATAATAGAAAAATAAAACTAAAAGCCAAAGCTTAAGGGTACTGGATGGCAAGCCCCAAAAGGGATTTGTCAATCAAGGACAGTGTTTGAGGAAGGTAGTTTCCAAATGCTGTATGCATCTGTGAAATACTTGATGATCTGGGGACATGAATATTGAAAAAGCATCAATCCAGTTAAGTATAAGAGGCAAGCTCACCACCAGTCCTTATAAAGCTCTAGCCTGGAGCACTCTGTCCTCCTGAAAAAGCACCAGTTTGAGGGAGATGTTACTGAAACTTACATTTCAGAGTGGAAGCAAGTCTTTTCTCCTCTAACACGTTGCCCAAGTCTGTCTCTGAGTGAGGTCATTGGTCACTTCTCATCTCTGCTCCTGCCGGCTCCACCATTTCATTCTGCTCTAGGCTCTCTGGCCTCCTGGCTGTTCTAGAACATTCCAGGTCCTCCACCTCATAGTCTTTGTTCCTGCTGCTCCCTCGGACTAGACCACTCTTCCTCTAGATGACCATGCCTGAAGATTTTCAGTTCTGCAGTGTCTGTACTCAAAGGCTGTCTCCAGAGCATCCACCCGACGCTGTGTAACCCGTGACCTGCTGGTGGTGGTTTAGTCGCTAAGTCGTGTCTGACTCTTGCAACTCCATGGACTATAGCCCTCCAGGCTCCTCTGTCCGTGGGGATTTTCCAGGCAAGAATATTGGAGTGTGTTGCCATTTCCTTCTCCAGGGGATCTTCCAGACCCAAGGACTGAACCCAGGTCTCCTGCATCGCAGGCAGATTCTTCACCAACTGAGCCACAAGGGAAGCCCCGCTCTTTCTGCCCAAAAGCACAGGAGCTCCATCTGAATGGGAATTTCCCCTTTACTCAGCGCTCAGTTCCCTAGAAGAGTGCCCAGTGCAGGGCACACACTTTATCCTGATGTTTCTTTTTAAAGGAGGAACGCTACCCAGCGTCTGCTTGTTTTCCTGGTAGAATGTGCCACACCCTGTCCTCTAGGTGTGAAATGGCCATCTCTGGATCCTCATATGCTTCATCAGCAATTAAATCTCCACCGAGCATGTGGGGCCCTGCAAGGTCCTCCTGGCTTGAGGATAAAGACGGAGTCATCATCACGGTAGATATGGAGTGGATGGGTCACGCCTCCCGGGGAAACCTCGTATTACATGTTTAAAAGCACTACTTGTCCAATTACGAGTATTTTTCAAGAGGAAAATAACAGTCAAATGTCAAGATTCTAACAACTGCTGCTGCCGCTGAGTCGCTTCAGTCGTGTCCGACTCTGTGCAACAAACACTCCAAATAAGAAACTGAGAAGTGTTTACAAGTGCTGGGCATTCTACTCATAGGTTTCCTTCTCATGGAATAGGAGCGCTCAGAAGAGCTGCTGAATACAAATCTCCTACCAAGTCACTTTAGTTCAGTTCAGCCGCTCAGTCGTGTCTGACTCTTGGCGACCCCATGGACTGCAGCACGCCAGGCCTCCCTGTCCATCTACTCAGAGTCGGTGACGCCATCCAACCATCTCATCCTCTGTCATCCCCTTTTCCTCCCACCTTCAATCTTTCCCAGCATCAGGGTCTTTTCCAATGAGTCAGCTCTTCGCATCAGGTGGCCAAAGGATTGGAGGTTCAGCTTCAGCATCGGTCCTTCCAATGAATATTCAGGACTGATTTCCTTTAGGATGGACTGGTTGGATCTCCTTGCTGTCCAAGGGACTCTCAAGAGTCTCCTCTAGCACCACAGTTCAAAAGCATCAATTCTTTGGCACTCAGCTCTCTTTATAGTCCAACTCTCACATCCATACATGACTACTGGAAAAACCAAAGCTTTGACTAGATGGACGTTAATTGGCAAAGAAATGTCTCTGCTTTTTAACATGCTGTCTAGGTTGGTCATAACTTTTCTTCCAAGGAGCAAGTGTCTTTTAACTGCATGGCTGCAGTCACCATGTAAATTCTTTAACTTTAAAAAATACAAAAAAAAAAAAAAAAAAAGCCCTCCAAAAAACACCTGACAGGGAATAAGGAAATTCCCTGGTGGGCCAATGGTTAGGATTCCAGACTTTTGCAGCCAAGGGCCCAGGTTCAATCCCTGATCAGGGAACTAAGATCCCACAAGCCGCATGGTGAGACCGAAAAAAAAAAAAAATGTATATAGAATTAATTCTCTAGCTTACACATTTCATATAATGAAAATGGGCAAGTAAACAAAATTTTTTTAATTTAAAAAATAAAAAGCATCTGACAAAACTTTCACTGAGAAGAGGGAGGAGAGAGCAACCAGGCTTGCCAAATACTCTAGATCCTTCTACAGCCTCAAGAATTTCTCCATATGAAAAAGCACTCGTGTCTACCTACAGTTCAAACAATTTTGGTGCCTTTATTCTCTATTTCAGTAATTTTCAAGCAGGGAGTAGTTTTTCCCTCTGTCCCTATAGAGGGACATTTGGCAATGTCTGGGGACATTTTTGGTTGTCACCCTGGGGCAGGACAGGTATGCTAGCGAGCGGAGGCCAGGGCAGCTGCTCGCCCACCTGCAGTGCACAGGTCAGCTCCCACAACAAAGAATCAGGCATCCCCAAACATCAGTACTGCCAAGGTTGAGAAGTCTCAATACAATAAATGCCATTTATAAGAAACCCATAGCTAACATCGTAATCAATGGGGTAAAGCTGAAAGTCTTTCATCTAACTTCTGATACAAAGCAAGGATGATCACTCTCACCATATCTATTCAAGACACCACTGGAAGTACGAGCCAGAGGTAGCAGACAAGAAAAAGAAATAAAAAGCATCCGAATAAGAAAGGACCAGGTAAAATTATCTGTTTGCAAATGGTTTGATTCCTGGGTCAGGAAGAACCCCTGGAGAAGAAAAGGGCAACCCACTCTAGTATTCTTTCCTGGGAAATCTCATGTACAAAGGAGCCCGAAGGGCTACAGTCCACAGTGTCATACAAGAGTCAGACATGACTAAACAGCAACAGTAACATGATCTTATATAGAGAAAGCCCTAAAGACTCCACACACACACACACAAAATTGTTAGAATAAACAAGTCCAATAAAAGTTACAGGATACAAAAATCTACCTGCAAAAATCAACTGCATTTCTTTCTATCAACCAAGATCTATCCGAAAAAGGAAATCAAGAAAACAATCCTATTTACAATGGGATCAAAAAGAATAAAATACATAGGAATAAATTTAATCAAGGAGGTGAAGATCTGTACCTTGAAAACTATAAAACTTTGGTGAAAGAAATTGAAGAAGACACAAATAAGTGGAAAGGTACAGGAGCATTAATGTTGCTAAAATGTCCACACTATCCAAAGTGACATACAGATTCAACAAAATCCCTATCAAAATTCTAATGGCATTTTTTTACAGAAATAGAAAAACAATCCCAAAATTTGTATGGAACTACAAAAGACCCCAACCGGCCAATTCAGTCCTGATAAAGAGGACACAGTTGAAAGCATTACACTTCCTGATTTCAAATTCTATTACAAAGCAATAGTAATGCAAAGAGTATAATCCTGGCACAAAAACAGACACATAGATCAATGGAACAGAATAGAAAGCCCCAAAATAAACCCAACCATGTGTGAACGTGAAAGTGAAAATCGCTCAGTCGTGTCTGACTTTTTGCGACCCCGTGGACTATACAGTCCTTGAAATTCTCTAGGCCTTCAGTGGGCAGCCGTTCCCTCCTCCAGGGCATCTTCTCAACCCAGGGATGAACCCAGGTCTCCCACATGGCAGGTGGATTCTTCACCACCTGAGCCACCAGGAAAGCCCAAGAACACTGGAGTAAGTAGGCTATCCCTTCTCCAGTGGATCTTCCCGACCCAGGAATCAAACCAGGTCTCCTGCATTGCAGGCAGATTCTTTACCAGCCGAGCTACCGGGAAAGTCCAAACAGGTATGGTCAATTAATTTTAGTCAAAGACACCAATGGAGAATCCACAATGGAGAAAGGATAGTCTCTTTAATGAATGGTACTGGGAAATGTGTTCACTTGCAAAAGAATGAAATTGGACCCTTATCTTACACCAACCACAAAAATCAATTCAAAATGATTAATAACTTAAATGTAAGACCTGAAACTATTTTCAAATCAAGGTTCTATAACTGGCAGCAAGACACAGTAGCCAAACTTTATCCAACAGGCAGATACAAACCACCTACTGTCTGCAACTAACTCTGCTTGACTCAAGAGAACACAAGCTGAATGAATGAGGCCAAGGACTTCCCCTCGTGGAGCTCATCAAGCGTAGAGAGAGACAATATCAACCAATCATTAAAAAACACAGCAGAAAGAAAGGAATCTCATGAACAAATTGCAAACAGTGATGAGATTCCAGCCTCAGAGAGAAGCCACCCAGCGAGGGGGGTGGGAGTTCTCAGAGAAGGTGGCCCTGAGACTGCCTTGCAATAGTAGAGAGGAACGTGTCTGTCCTTGGGAGAAGAAGGATCGGCTGTGATTCTGGGGACAGCACGGTCACCTGCTTCTGTGACACAAAAGGAAACAATGGAAAATCAAGTATTGCTGGGGAACCTTCAAGGAAGGACTGCTGCTTTGTTATTTTTTAAACTTTTTTTTTTTTTGGTGGCACTGGGTCTTAGTTGCTGCAGGCGGGCTTTCTCTCTTTACGGACAGTAATCTTCTAGTAACCTTCATTGCAGTGTGTGGGCCTCTCATTGTGGTGGCTTCTCCTGCTGCAGAACACAGGGCTCTAGGCACGTGGGCTTCAGGAGTTGTGGCTCACTGGGTCTCGAGTACGGGCTTCATAGTTGAGGCACCCGGGCTGGGCTACCCCATGTCATGGGGAATCTCCCTGGACCAGGGATTGAACCCATGTGTCCCGCATTGGCAGGCAGATTCCCATCCACTGTGCCTCTGAGAAGTCCAAGAAAGAGCTTCTGAAGATGATGCTGTTGTAACACAAGCTACACAAATGAAAATAAATCCAGGGGTAGCAGAACAGACTGAAAAGTGGTGAGACGCGGTGGGGAGACCCACGGGGAAGTACCACGTTTGTTAAGGTGAGATGTCTCAAAGCCCCAGATTACAGAGGCAGTGAGACCCCAGTGAAAAGTGGGGCACCGTCACCAGAGACTGTGCAGGGCTGAGAACACGACTGTATATGAGAGATGAGTGAGGCTGGGTCAACTGCTGGATTGCAAATACGAGCAGCCAGCAGCATGGAGCAACCACAGTCAGCTACGTAATTTGCAGTCCTGATGCCAAGGGAAAATAAGGAGCCCCAGATTCAAAATCATTAAGAATTTCAGGACAGCAAGAGCAGAGCAGTACCCCAAACATGGACCCTTTCAAGCACAGAGCCCCGGGGCTGCGGCAGTTATATGCCCACAGAGGCTTGGAAAACAGAAGCAGTGCCGAAAAGTTGGGGCTGGGGGGTCATGATGAGTTCATGGAAAGTCCGAGCTGCTGGGAGGTTGGCGGGAGAAACCCTGTAGCTGATCTTGACTGCAAGGCTGACTTCGGGAGAGCAGTCGTGGGCTGAGAGCTGGCATCAGCTAGAACAGCCTGGGGGCAGGGTGGGGGTTTTGCCAGCAGGTGAGATTCTCAAGGAATGGCTTCTGCAGAGACAGAACCAATTGGGGATAGAGACACAAAGAGATGTATTTTAAGGAACTGGTTCACATGATGGCAGGGGCTGGCAGGCTGGAAACTCAGGCAGGAGCCAATGCTGCAGTTTCACGGCTGAAATTCTTTTTCCCCAGAAACCCAGTTTTTGCTCTTGAAGCTTTCAACTGATTGGATGAGACCCACCCAGATCATCAGTGGTCATCCTGAGTTCCAGCCAGAGGATGGTGGCTGTTAAGCATGTGCACAAGGTACTCGGAACCGCACTAATGTGGTTAAATAACTAGGTGGGATAGCCTAACCACGATGACACTTAAAAATAACCACAGCCGGGGAGAAAAGAGAGACAAGCTGGTTAAAAGAGCCTCAGGGCAAAGAAGTAGAAACCAGAAGGTCCAGGGGAGAGTGGAAGTGGGCAGTGTGCGGGGGATCCAAGAGTCTCAGGAGGTGGCTTTGGGGGTGTGATCCCAGCCTCAGGGACCAGATACTGTCATCCCAGGTCAGGCCATGGACAAGATCATGCAGTGGGCTGCTCCCGCCATGGGCACTCTACCCAACCCCGCAGCTCCCCAGGGAGGGGTGTCAGTTTCTGATTCCAAAATGCTGGTGGTAGGGACGGGGACACGAGGCACAGGCAGGCCTGTCCTAGGCCAAGGGTGGGTTGGGAAGGAAGAAATCAGAGCTTAAGAGCGTGAAGCCAGAACCCAGGAAAGGATGCTTTCCAACGCCCAACAATGAAACTGCAGACTGAGTGGCAGGGGCAATCAGAGAAGGTGCAGAACAGCCCCCCAGCCCCCGGGGTGAGGCTGGACATCAGTCACCAGGGCAAGTACCCACCAGCTCCACATGCCTTTGGCTTTCAGAAGCAGAGCAATTTTAGGTGCCTGCGGGCAAGTGAGTCATGAGTTTCTTTGATCGGAGTTTGTGCATGTGTGTGTTTTCTTTTTTAGGACCAGAGAGATACAAAGATGTTGCAAGAAGAAAGGAAAGAACTAGCACAGGCAAAGGGGGAAAAGGTCATGAGAGGCAGTGAGGGACAGCCACCAAAGCAGGAGCAAGTGGGGACCAAGTCCACCCTGGAAGGGGTTTCTCTCAGCGGGGCAGGGATGGTGGTAACAGGCCATCCACGGCCTTCACTGAGCACTTACCAAGTCCTCGGCCCCGGAGATCCGATCAAAGACAAAACCAGGCTGGCCTTGCTCTCAACACAACCATCATCCCCTGATGCAAGAGCAAAAAAGCCTTGGGGAAGCCAGACAAGCCTGAGGACGCAGACCTCCAGCCTCTCTTCAGACCAGACAGCGAGGCCGTGCCCAAGCACAGACTCTTCCAGGAGGAGTTGGCAGAAACATTAATGGAGATGGAAATGCAGTCCACCAGGGGTACCCAGGGTTTCCCTGGTGGCTCAGATGGTAAAGAATCCACCTGCAATGTGGGAGACCTGAGTGTGATCCCTACGCTGGGAAGATCCCTTGGAGGAGGGCATAGCAACCCACTCCAGTATTCTTGCCCGGAGAATCCCCATATAAGTCCGTATAGTCAAAACTATGTTTTTTTCTAGTAGTCAGATACAGATCTGAGAGTTGGACCATAAAGAAGGCTGAGCCCTGAAGAATTGATGCTTTCAAACTGTGATGCTGGAGAAGACTCTTGAGAGTCCCTTGGACAGCAAAGAGATGGAGTCAGTCCTAAAGGAAATCAACCCTGAATATTCACTGGATGGTGAAGCTGAAGCTCCAATACTTTGGCCACTTGATCCAAAGAGCCAACTTATAGGAAAAGACCCTGATGCTGGAAAGATTGAGGGCAGAAGGAGAAGTGGGTGACAGAGAATGAGGTGGTTGAATGGCATCATCACCTCAATGGACATGAGTCTGAGCAAACTCCAGGAGATAGTGAAGGACAGGGAACCTGGCGTGCTGTGGTTCATGGGGCCACAAAGTGTCAGACATGACTGAGCGACTGAACAACAAAGGGTCCCCAGAGTGCGCATCAGAACCCCCTGGAGGGCTGTGAACACAGTGCTGATCCCACTCCAGAGCTCCCAATTCCCAGGTGCCCATGGACACTGCTGGACGGGGGCCACACTTTGAGGACCTCAGTGACAGATCAGCAAACGCAACCAGAGGTGAATGAAAGGACAGCTCCGCCCAAGGCTCACTGTGACATGGCTAAAATTGGGGGCTTTGCATACTTTTTTTTTTTTAAGGTGATTTCTTACCATAAACCGTAATTTACCAGAAGTTTGCAATTAAGATCTTGAAAGGAGATACTAGTTGCTTAGGGTTGGAGGGGCCAGGGAATAGAAGGGGACAGCTGACGGGTACAAGGTTTCTGTCCTCGATGGATGTTCTAAAGGGGACTGTGGTGATGCCTGCACACATCTGTGTATATACTAAAGAGCACTGAATTGTAAGCTTTTAAATGAGTGAATTGTATACTGTGTGAATTATATATCAACACTGTTTTTTAAAAAAAATACATTTTCTTCACTTTCCTTTTGATTACTTCCTTTAATTTTGCATTTGGGGAATTTCCCATCACGTAGAACTTCAAAGGTTTAGTTTCCTTTTAGAATTTTTTTTTTCTATTTCTAGACATCTTCTGACCACTTAATTTTGAACTGTTTCATTTTACACACCTAAACTTCTGTTTAAAATCCTAGAAAAGAAGGATTCTCTATTTTTAGAGAGGAAGATTCTCTATATGTAAACCCATCCCATGGTCCACATACAGACTCTGGAATTTTTTGAGTAAAAGACCTATATATATATTTCCACAAATATTTAAAAAAAAAAAAAAACTATGTACCTTTTCTGCAAATGGAAAGACACTTTAAATGCATCAGCAGTTGATGTGTTTTGCTATACTTTAAATGTCTGTGTCCCCCCAAAATTCATATGCTGAAATCCTAACCCTCAGGTGTGATGGTCCTAGGAGGTGGGGCCTTTGGGGGATTAGATCATGAAGGTGGATGAGTATTCTTATAAAGAGACCCCACAGGGCTCCTTCCCTGGCTCTCTCAAGTGAAGATGCAGAGAAGATGACCGTCTGTGAACCAGGAATCGAGCCCTCACCAGACACTGAATCTGCATGGCCCTGATCTTGAATTTCCAGCCTCCAGAGCTGTGAAAAATAAATATCTGATTTTTATAAGCCACTCAGCCGGGTGTTCTGTCACAGCAGCCCAAATGGATGAAAACAGGTTTTAATAGCTAACATTCAGTAATATCCACTTCTTTGGGGTTGGGGAAAGGTCTCGTTTCTTCTTGCCTGCCTGCTAAGTTGCTCAGTCATGTCCGACTCTTTGTGACTGCATGGACTGTAGCCCTTCAGGCTCCTCTGTCCATGGGATTGTCCACTCAAGAATACTGGAGTGGGTTACCATGCCCTCCTCCAGGGGATCTTCACGACTCAGGGGTTGAACCCACATCTCTGATGTCTCCTGCAATGGCAGGCGGATTCTCTACCACTAGCACCACCTGTGCTAGTGACTTAAGAAGAAAAAAGTCCCTCTTTTCTTCTTACTTTGACTCTCTTCTAAAGTACTCATGTCCTTGACAAGGAAACATGACCCTGCACATATTTGCTAAAACTTAAGTTGAGGGATTTCCCAGGTAGTCCACTGGTTAAGAATCCACCTTGCAATGTCGGAGTCACGGGTTTGATCCCTGGTGGGGAACTAACACGCCACAGGGCAACTAAGCCCTCAAGCTGGAACTACTGAGCCCACGCGCCCCAACTAGACAGCCCGCCCACCCGCTGCAACGACAGATCCGGCACGTTGCAGTGACGACCCTGAGTGCCACAACTAAGACCCAGTGCAGCCAAAGAAGTAATATATATAAAATAAATATATTTTTTAAAGAAACACGTTGAAAGCAAGCCATCTGCAGATTGATAGATAGAACGTGCCAGATGCAAACAAAATGTTGATGAGTTTTCAGTTATTTTCAAAGGCCCCTCAAGCCAATTAACCTTAGGTAACTTTAAGAAATAATGTAACAGTACCTTAAGTACTTTTGGAGCCCAACGATATTATTAGTAGAATCACTGTGAGTCACTGCCTTTTACAAATGAAGTAGGTTAACGCACTGCATTTGTGAGTGAGGGAGTGAAAGCTGCTCAGTCATGTCCGACTCTTTGTGACCCCTTGGACTGTAGCCCGCCAGGATCCTCTGTCAATGAAATTCTCCAGGCAAGCATCCTGGAGTGGGTTGCCATTCCTTTCCCCAGGGGATCTTCCCGACCCAGGGACTGAACCCGGGTCTCCTGCATTGCAGGCGGATTCTTAATCATCTGAACCACCAGGGAAGGCCCCCATGTACTTGTACCTCATTCTAAATAAACCAAAGGATTTAGATTTGTTTACGCCAGACATTTTTAAATCGTTATTTCTGTTTAAAACAAATTCACCAGAGATTTCCTGGTGCATTTTATGACAAGTAGCTGAATTTTTAAAATTATATTTTCTAATTGGAGGAAAATTGCTTTGCAATGTTGTGTTGGTTTCTGCCGTACGACAGTGCAAATCAGCCATAATTATCCATGTACCCTCTCCCTCTTATGCCTCCCTTCTCTCCCCACCCCACCCTTCTAGGTCATCACAGAGCACCAGGCTGGGCTCCCTGTGTTACACAGCAACTTCTCACCAACTGCCTACTTTACACATGGTAGTGTATATGTCTATGCCATTAAATCGCTCAATTTTTTAGAGAAATGCATTTATTCTGCTTTCCAGGTATAGCAGTGGAGAGTAACCCCACTCCAGGGCCTCCTGCCCTGGGTCCACCCAGATCAAGGGCTCTCCAGTCTCCCAAAAGCCTCCCAGGAAAATGCATCTGTGCTGTGTCCCCCATGGCTGACAGCTCTCTCGTGAGATCAAAGGACCCAGTCTAAGCGACTACATTCAGACAGATGCTTCCCTCTCAGTGGACGTGCCCCAGATACTGCTGCTGTTCAGCCGCTCAGTTGTATCCAACTCTTTGTGATCCAACAGACTGCAGTGCACCAGGCTTCCCTGTCCTTCACCATCTCCCAGAGTTTACGCAAACTCATGTCCATTGAGTCAGTGATGCCATCCAACCATCCCACCCTCTGTCCTCCCCTTCTCCTCCTGCCTTCAGTCTTTCTGAGCATCAGGGTTGTTTCCAGTGAGTAAGCTCTTCGAATCAGGCGACCAAAGGATTGGAGTTCAGCTTCAGCATCAGTCCTTGCAATGAACATTCAGGGTTTATTTCTTTTAGGATTGACTGGTCTGATCTTGCTGTCCAAAGGACTCTGAAGAGTCTTCTCTAGCACCACACTTTGAAAGCATCGATTCTTCGGCACTCACACTTCTTTGTGGTCCAACTAGAACTTAACAAACAGCTTTCCTCCTAAGTAGCTTTTCCAGGTTCTGCTGAAGGAGGAATTCTGTGGTCAGTGGGGCTTTCAGCTTCTGGGAGGTGGCACTTTGTGTGTGGCCCCAACACACACACATCCTAGGCAGGATGACGGGCCATCCCGGTTGGCCAGGGGCACAGGGGTTTCCCAGGATGTGGGACCTTGATGCCAACACAAGGAAATTCTTGGCAGACTGGAGAGACCCAGTCCCCCTTCAGCACCAGTGGGTGCTTCCCACCCACCGGTGCACATGGAGAGTTAGCCTGGGGGCCTCAGAGGTGGCCTGTGCCAGCACCCCTCAACAGAGTTGGGCCTGTGGGTAACAACGCATCAGTCACTCCCTCCCCTGCTTCATGGCGTCCTCCATGTCCCTTTGCACTGCGGAAGCACAGGCTCCCCAAAGAACTGGTCCTCTGAAACAAGGCGGTCAGCAGGCAGGAGCATCTCTGGGCAATACCAAGACTCCTCGCCCTGGTCCAGCTGTCAGACCATCCCAGAGCTACAGTACACAGAATTCATTTCCTAGAAACCCACCCATTTCCTATGACCAAGGGAAAAAACAACCTGACTCACAGATCCACAAAACCATCCAGGTGGCTGTGTCACCACTGCTATTTTTAGCACATGACCATTGTGCTTCCAAATACAAAGGCTGGAAGGTCTAGAAGGAAGCAATGCAGCCTGACCCTCCTGCCCGGAGCAGGCAGGGCCAGGTCCTTGGGGATGCCCGGGAGGTGAAACAGAAGTGGAAGGGGACTTCAGGAACCCACCGCAGCTGCTTGTTCACAGCAGAATGTCAGTCTGGGTCAGTCACTGAGAGTCCCAGGATGTGCCAGGGCTCCCAGCCAGGGCTCTGCACGACCATGAACTCACAGGAAATGAGTCTGGACTCTGCCCATTCTCCTCCAAGCCACCACTGCCACTGTCCACAGTCAAAGGTGCTCCCGAGATGGGGTCCCAGTCCCCTGCCCTCCCCTCCCACCTTGCTTCACCTGCATCCATGGCCCCAGCTGCCACTGTCCTCAAGGCACGAATGCATAACCGGAGATCTACCCTCTTAACTAACGTTTACATTTACAAAAGGGCCCTTACCAAGTGACAGACACACTATTGGCTTGACCGCTCCTCTTTGGCTACATGTTTAATTTGCTCCCACCTTTTCCCTTGGCCGAAATTGAAGCTGCAGGACTAAAAACCCATCCTGAGGTTAATTCACCCACAGAAACAACAGCTGCCCTCACTGAGCACCCCCTGTTATGTCTAAGTCACTGATTTATTCTGCCTAGAACTTCCATGAGGCTATTGTGAGCCTCATAAAAAGCACCCCTTTTTCTAGATGGGCATCTACAGGAAACTGAGGCCGGGAAGACCATGTGACTTGTCCAGGGTCATGTGACCAACCTAAGGCTACCATCTTTGGTCACCACACTTGCTTTCTCCTCTCAGAATAAAGTTCCATAGCTCTTCCCACAAGTAAACATGCCTGTCACCAAGAATGCAGACTCTGGTTCTGTACATCTAGGGAGGGCCTGCAATCCTGCTTTTGGGGAAAAACCCTAGATGAGCACCTCATTGAACCACACTTGAGTAGCAACATTCAAACACCCAATATTCCCATCAGTCCCATCTCCCCATATTAACCACATCTGATCTTGCTTTAGCTTCCAAAATCCAGTCTATTCATGTGGTAGGGCTGCAGATAAAAGGTAATGCATGCCTCCCCTCATTTTTACTAAATTTTTGATTTTGAAATAGTGGTCAACTGACACGAAGCCACCCCTTCAGCCTGTCTCCCCAGTATCAACATCTTGCATAATTACAGTGCAAGAGCATCATGAAAGGGGCATTGCTGCATTCCATAGAGCTTGTTCAGGTGTCTCTGGTGTGTGTGTGTGTGTGTGTGTGTGTGTGGCCCTCTGCCATTGTAACCCTCGTGCAGCTCCGGGTAACCACCACCACGATCTAGAAGCAGGCCTGTCCCAGCTAGAGTACCATCCACTCCTCCCCACAGAGCCCTAACTCAGCAACCCCCAGTCTGTTCTCCATCTCTGAAAGTGAAAGTTGCTCAATTGTGTCTGACTCTTTGCAACCCCATGGACTACACAGTCCATGGGATTCTCCAGGCCACAATACTGGAGTGGGTAACATTTCTCGTCTCCAGGGGATCTTCCCAAACCAGGGATCAAACCCAGGTCTCCTGCACTGCAGGTGGATTCTTTAGCAGCTGAGCCATCAGGGAAGCCCAAGAGGTCTCATGTCTACAACTGCATTACTTTGGGAAGATTACATAAATAGAAAGAATCACATGGCATATAATCCTTAGAGGTTTGTTGTTTTTTTTTTTTTTCACTCAGCCTAATTTCTCCATCTTCCTTCCTTCCTTTATTCATTTCTTCAGCTGTGCTGGGCCTCCACTGCTGCGTGGGCTTTTCCTCAGCAGGCAGGAGCTCATCTCTGGTTGTGGGGCACAGGCTTCTCGCTGCCCTCTTGCTGCAGAGCATGGGCTCTAGGAAACAGGCTCAACCCTCGGGGCTCACAGGCTTACGTGCCCCAAGGCATGTGGGGGCTTCCCAGATCAGGGATCGAACCCATGTCTCCTGCAATAGCAAGCGGATTCTTTACCACTGAGCCTCCAGGGAAGCCCTTCATTTTTCAACTGATTTCACGTGTCTTTCCTTATCCCAGCAAGTGTGCTGCTATAAATGTGACACCCTTTACTGGCGGGCACCGGCCCTGAGCAGAGGTCCTGCCTCTCCCCTGGCCTCGCCTCCACACCTCTCTCCACTGGGATGTCCCTCACCAGGTGTGACCTCTCGTCCATAAGCCAGCTACGTTTCAGAAACAGAAGCCAGAGGGAAATGCTTGATTCCTTCGTCTCCCCCTACCCATCACATGCCGGCTCTGGATCTGAACTCATTCAGAGCTGACATCGATATGCCTTTAGACGCATACACTGCTTTTCTAATACTTGGAAACTGGTCTCAAATCCTACCCTTTCAATCCAATTCTGCCACCTACCCAACTGTCACTCGGGATTTCACATCTTGCTTCATTTCCGTGTCTTTGACTTAGTAGAAATAAGTAAATGCCACCTTCAACTGTCTTTAAAATTCAGAAATACCATTAAAAAATAGTCTCTATTCTTTTTGTACACACATACCAAGTGACATCAAGGATTTTTAATATCCTACTTCATCATAAAATCTGAACTCATAAACACACACACACCATTATTCTTACCAACTGTCTAAAAGGACTACTTCCCAACCGTCTAGAATGAAACATATTTCCTTTGCTCACATATTACCTTTGTTCACATAGTTTAACAACTTCTCTACATCCCTCTTATTTCTTTTAATTAAAGGAAATTACATACTTTTTTACATATGGAATTATTTTGACTTAATTTAGAGAAATTATAAAATATCACATGGTTATGATTTAGATAACTGGGGCTTCCCTGATGGCTCAGTTGGTAAAGCATCCACCTGCAATGCAGGAGACCCCCAGTCGATTCCTGGGTCAGGAAGATCTGCTAAAGAAGGGATAGGCTTCTTCTACTGGATACCCACTCCAGTATTCTCCGGCTTCCCTTGTGGCTCAGCTGGTAAAGAATCCGCCTGATATGTGGGAGAGCTGGGTTCAGTCCCTGGGTTGGGAAGATCCACTGGAGAAAGGAAAGCTTACCTACTCAAGTACTCTGGCCTGGAGAATTCCATGGACTGTATAGTCCTTGAGGTCGCAAAGAGTAGGATGCAACTGAGCGACTTTCATTATGATTTAGAATTACTGGCCCAACAAGCGATAAGATCAGATCAGATCAGTCGCCCAGTCGTGTCCGACTCTTTGCGACCCCATGAATCAAGGCACGCCAGGCCGCCCCGTCTGTCACCAACTCCTGGAGTTCACTGAGACTCAGGTCCATCGAGTCAGTGATGCCATCCAGCCATCTCATCCTCTGTCCTCCCCTTCTCCTCTTGCCCCCAATCCCTCCCAGCATCAGAGTCTTCTCCAATGAGTTAACTCTTCGCATGAGGTGGCCAAAGTACTGGACTTTCAGCTTTAGCATCATTCCTTCCAAAGAAATCCCAGGGCTGATCTCCTTCAGAATGAACTGGTTGAATCTCCTTGCAGTCCAAGGGACTCTCAAGAGTCTTCTCCAACACCACAGTTCAAAAGCATCAATTCTTCGGCGCTCAGCCTTCTTCACAGTCCAGCTCTCACATCCATACATGACCACAGGAAAGACCACAGCCTTGACTAGGCGAACCTTTGTTGGTAAAGTAATGTCTCTGCTTTTGAATATGCTATCTAGGTTGGTCTTATCTTTCCTTTCAAGGAGTAAGTAAGTACTTTCTTCCAAGTAATTTCATGGCTGCAGTCACCATCTGCAGTGATTTTGGAACCCAGAAAAGTAAAGTCTGACACCGTTTCCACTGTTTCCCCATCTATTTCCCATGTAGTGATGGGACCAGATGCCATGATCTTCGTTTTCTGAATGTTGAGCTTTAAGCCAACCTTTTCACTCTCCACTTTCACTTTCATCAAGAGGCTTTTTAGTTCCTCTTCACTTTCTGCCATAAGGGTGGTGTCATCTGCATATCTGAGGTTATTGATATATTTCTCCCAGCAATCTTGATTCCAACTTGTGTTTCTTCCAGTCCAGTGTTTCTCATGATGTACTCTGCATAGAAGTTAAATAAACACGGTGACAATATACAGTCTTGACGTACTCCTTTTCCTATTTGGAACCAGTCTGTTGTTCCATGACCAGTTCTAACTGTTGCTTCCTGACCTGCATACAAATTTCTCAAGAGGCAGATCAGGTGGTCTGGTATTCCCATCTCTTTCAGAATTTTCCACAGTTTATTGTGATCCACACAGTCAAAGGCTTTGGCATAGTCAATAAAGCAGAAATAGATGTTTTTCTGGAACTCTCTTGCTTTTTCCATGATCCAGCAGATGTTGGCAATTTGATCTCTGGTTCCTCTGCCTTTTCTAAAACCAGCTTGAACATCAGGAAGTTCACGGTTCACATATTGCTGAAGTCTGGCTTGGAGAATTTTGAGTATTACTTTACTAGCGTGTGAGATGAGTGCAATTGTGCGGTACTTTGAGCATTCTTTGGCATTGCCTTTCTTTGGGATTGGGATGAAAACTGACCTTTTCCAGTCCTGTGGCCACTGCTGAGTTTTCCAAATTTGCTGGCATATTGAGTGCAGCACTTTCACAGCATCATCTTTCAGGATTTGGAATAGCTCCACTGGAATTCCATCACCTCCACTAGCTTTGTTCGTAGTGATGCTTTCTAAGGCCCACTTGACTTCACATTCCAGGATGTCTAGCTCTAGGTCAGTGATCACACCATCATGATTATCTGGGTTGTGAAGATCTTTTTTGTACAGTTCTTCTGTGTATTCTTGCCACCTCTTCTTAATATCTTCTGCTTCTCTTAGGTCCATACCATTTCTGTCCTTTATCGAGCCCATCTTTGCATGAAATGTTCCTTTGGTATCTCTGATTTTCTTGAAGAGATCTCTAGTCTTTCCCATTCTGTTGTTTTCCTCTATTTCTTTGCATTCATCGCTGAAGAAGGCTTTCTTATCTCTTCTTGCTATTCTTTGGAACTCTGCATTCAGATATTTATTATCTTTCCTTTTCGCTTCTCTTCTTTTCACAGCTATTTGTAAGGCCTCCCCAGACAGCCATTTTGCTTTTTTGCATTTCTTTTCCATGGGGATGGTCTTGATCCCTGTCTCCTGTACAGTGTCACGAACCTCATTCCATAGTTCATCAGGCACTCTATCTATCAGATCTAGTCCCTTAAATCTATTTCTCACTTCCACTGTATAATCAAAAGGGATTTGATTTAGGTCATACCTGAATGGTCTAGTGGTTTTCCCTACTTTCTTCAATTTCAGTCTGAATTTGGCAATAAGGAGTTCATGGTCTGAGCCACAGTCAGCTCCTTGTCTTGTTTTTGCTGATTGTATAGAGCTTCTCCATCTTTGGCTGCAAAGAATATAATCGATCTGATTTTAGGTGTTGACCATCTGGTGATGTCCATGTATAGAGTCTTCTCTTGTGTTGTTAGAAGAGGGTGTTTGTTATGACTAGTGCATTTTCTTGGCAAAACTCTATTAATCTTTGCCCTGGTTCATTCCGTATTCCAAGGCCAAATTTGCCTGTTACTCCAGGTGTTTCTTGACTTCCTACTTTTGCATTCGAGACCCCTATAATGAAAAGGACATCTTTTTTGGGTGTTAGTTCTAAAAGGTCTTGTAAGTCTTCATAGAACCGTTCAACTTCAGCTTCTTCAGCGTTACTGGCTGGGGCATAGACTTGGATTACTGTGACATTGAATGGTTTGTCTTGGAAACGAACAGAGATCATTCTGTCATTTTTCAGATTGCATCCAAGTACTGCATTTCGGTCTTCTGTTGACCATGATGGCTACTCCATTTCTTCTGAGGGATTCCTGCCCACAGTAGTAGATATAATGGTCATCTGAGTTAAATTCACCCATTCCAGTCCATTTTAGTTCGCTGATTCCTAGAATGTCGACGTTCAGTCTTGCCATCTCTTGTTTGACCACTTCCAATTTGCCTTGATTCATGGACCTGACATTCCAGGTTCCTATGCATATTGCCATGAGGGTGGTGCATTGCATTGCATTTTGCATTGCATCCTTTGCAATGCAAAAGTAGGACGTCAAGAAACACCTGGAGTAACAGGCAAATTTGGCCTTGGAATACGGAATGAAGCAGGGCAAAGACTAATAGAGTTTTGCCAAGGAAATGCACTGGTCATAGCAGATACCCTCTTCCAACAACAGAAGAGAAGACTCTATACATGGACATCACCAGATGGTCAACACCGAAATCAGATCGATTATATTCTTTGCAGCCAAAGATGGAGAAGCTCTATACAATCAACAAAAACAAGACCAGGAGCTGACTGTGGCTCAGACCATGAACTCCTTATTGCCAAATTCAGACTGAAATTGAAGAAAGTAGGGAAAACCACTAGACCATTCAGGTATGACCTAAATCAAATCCCTTTTGATTATACAGTGGAAGTGAGAAATAGACTTAAGGGCCTAGATCTGATAGATAGAGTGCCTGATGAACTATGGAATGAGGTTCGTGACATTGTACAGGAGACAGGGATCAAGACCATCCCCATGGAAAAGAAATGCAAAAAAGCAAAATGGCTGTCAGGGGAGGCCTTACAAATAGCTGTGAAAGAAGAGAAGTGAAAAGGAAAGATATAAATATCTGAATGCAGAGTTCCAAAGAATAGCAAGAAGAGATAAGAAAGCCTTCTTCAGCGATCAATGCAAAGAAATAGAGGAAAACAACAGAATGGGAAAGACTAGGGATCTCTTCAAGAAAATCAGAGATACCAAAGGAACGTTTCATGCAAAGATGGGCTCGATAAAGGACAGAAATGGTATGGACCTAAGAGAAGCAGAAGATATTAAGAAGAGGTGGCAAGAATACACAGAAGAACTGTACAAAAAAGAGCTTCACGACCCAGATAATCATGATGGTGTGATCACTGACCTAGAGCTAGACATCCTGGAATGTGAAGTCAAGTGGGCCTTAGAAAGCATCACTACGAACAAAGCTAGTGGAGGTGATGGAATTCCAGTGGAGCTATTCCAAATCCTGAAAGATGATGCTATGACAGTGCTGCACTCAATATGCCAGCAAATTTGGAAAACTCAGCAGTGGCCACAGGACTGGAAAAGGTCAGTTTTCATCCCAATCCCAAAGAAAGGCAATGCCAAAGAATGCTCAAACTACCGCACAATTGCACTCATCTCACACGCTAGTAAAGTAATGCTCAAAATTCTCCAAGCCAGGCTTCAGCAATATGTGAACCGTGAACTTCCTGATGTTCAAGCTGGTTTTAGAAAAGGCAGAGGAACCAGAGATCAAATTGCCAACATCTGCTGGATCATGGAAAAAGCAAGAGAGTTCCAGAAAAACATCTATTTCTGCTTTATTGACTATGCCAAAGCCTTTGACTGTGTGGATCACAATAAACTGTGGAAAATTCTGAAAGAGATGGGAATACCAGACCACCTGATCTGCCTCTTGAGAAATTTGTATGCAGGTCAGGAAGCAACAGTTAGAACTGGACATGGAACAACAGACTGGTTCCAAATAGGTAAAGGAGTACGTCAAGACTGTATATTGTCACCGTGTTTATTTAACTTCTATGCAGAGTACATCATGAGAAACACTGGACTGGAAGAAACACAAGTTGGAATCAAGATTGCTGGGAGAAATATATCAATAACCTCAGATATGCAGATGACACCACCCTTATGGCAGAAAGTGAAGAGGAACTAAAAAGCCTCTTGATGAAAGTGAAAGTGGAGAGTGAAAAGGTTGGCTTAAAGCTCAACATTCAGAAAACGAAGATCATGGCATCTGGTCCCATCACTACATGGGAAATAGATGGGGAAACAGTGGAAACGGTGTCAGACTTTACTTTTCTGGGTTCCAAAATCACTGCAGATGGTGACTGCAGCCATGAAATTACTTGGAAGGAAAGTAATTACTTACTTACTCCTTGGAAGGAAAGATATGACCAACCTAGATAGCATATTCAAAAGCAGAGACATTACTTTGCCAACAAAGGTTCGCCTAGTCAAGGCTGTGGTCTTTCCTGTGGTCATGTATGGATGTGAGAGCTGGACTGTGAAGAAGGCTGAGCGCCGAAGAATTTGATGCTTTTGAACTGTGGTGTTGGAGAAGACTCTTGAGAGTCCCTTGGACTGCAAGGAGATCCAACCAGTTCATTCTGAAGGAGATCAGCCCTGGGATTTCTTTGGAAGGAATGATGCTAAAGCTGAAACTCCAGTATTTTGGCCACCTCATGCGAAGAGTTAACTCATTGGACAAGACTCTGCTGCTGGGAGGGATTGGGGGCAGGAGGAGAAGGGGACGGCGGAGGATGAGATGGCTGGATGGCATCACTGACTCGATGGATGTGAGTCTGAGTGACCTCTGGGAGTTCGTGATGGACAGGGAGGCCTGGCGTGCTGCGATTCATGGGGTCGCAGAGTCGGACATGACTGAGCGACTGATCTGATCTGATCTGATCTGATGCCATATTGCTCTTTACAGCATCTCACCTTGCTTCTATCACCAGTCACATCCACAGCTGGGTATTCTTTTTGCTTTGGCTCCATCCCTTCATTCTTTCTGGAGTTATTTCTCCACTGATCTCCAGTAGCATATTGGGCACCTACTGACCTGGGGAGTTTCTCTTTCAGTATCCTATCATTTTGCCTTTTTATACTGTTCATGGGGTTCTCAAGGCAAGAATACTGAAGTGGTTTGCCATTCCCTTCTCCAGTGGACCACATTCTGTCAGATCTCTCCACCATGACCGTCCATCTTGAGTTGCCCCACGGGCATGGCTTAGTTTCACTGAGTTAGACACGGCTGTGGTCCTAGTGTGATTAGACTGACTAGTTTTCTATGAGTATGGTTTCAGTGTGTCTGCCCTCTGATGCCCTCTTGCAACACCTACCATCTTACTTGGGTTTCTCTTACCTTGGATGTGGGGTATCTCTTCACTACTGCTCCAGCAAAGCACAGCCATTGCTCCTTACCTTGGATGAGGGGTATCTCCTCACTGCCGCCCTTCCTGACCTTCAACGTGGGATAGCTCCTCTAGGCCCTCCTGTGCCCGCTAAAGTCAGTCTCAAAAATTTTCAGAGTATCACATAGACCATAATCTCTGAATCAGGCTTCAAAGTTTATTTTATATAAAGCCTAGGCGGGGGGCGGGGGGGGGCGAGAGTCGGACCGCGAGGACGATCTGATCTGATCTACAATATATATTTAAAAAATTAAATACCCTTCTAAATATCTGCTAGGTCAAAAAAAAAAAAAGAAAAAAAAATCATTAATGTAAATGAGAACGTAACAATAATAAAATGTTACATACCAAAACCTCTGGGGAAAAATGAAGGCCATACTTTGAAAGTTATATGTAGAATAAACCTGAAGGAAGGAAATAATAAAAAGGAAAGCAGAAATTAATGAAATAGCGAACAAGGAGACAGATCCAGAACAAAAGCTGATTCTCTGAAAAGACAATAAAATATTTTTGAAGAGACAAAGTCAGTCGCGACTGAGTGACTAAGCAACACCACAAAAGAGAAACAACTTAAATGCAAAAAAATAAAATAGGCTATAATATGTTATAGCAGAGACTAAAAAGAGAATTCTGTAAAAAACTCATACTACTAACCTTTAAAATTTAGGAGAAAAAAATGCAACAGCTTCCTAGAAAAACAGAGATTACCATAATGGATTCAGGAAGAAAGAGAAAATCAGAATAATCCTATAACCATCAGTTACTGACCTAAAGGTCTGGTCAGAAGAACTGAATTTTAGTGACTTACAATTAGTTTAAATCACACTTAAAGCTTTCCCTGTACCGTAAAGCCTTCCCTATACTGTAGCCATGTCTACTAAAAGTTGTCATTCCAAACAGTTTTAACTAATAGCTCACTTATCATATTGACATGAAGGTTGGGCAAATAAATGAGATTCCAAAAGAATTTCTAAACCCTCTTACTGCTTTAGATTTTTATGACACCTCTGTCTTAGTCTTCCTTTACAAACATAGGTTGGAAAAGAAATCAATAGTATAAAATCAGCACACAGAATTTCTGGGTAGCCCATTCCTCAAGTGCAGCCAGGAGGCAAAGATGGAAGGCTCAGAAACCGCTTGGGGAGGCTCACAGGGGTCAAAAGGCAGACCATGAACAGCTGCCGGATCATTCTAGAACCCAGCTCTCCTGACATATCTAGAGGCCCTCTTCCCTCAGCCCCACTTTCTTCTACTAAAAAATGATAGGGACCACCAACCTCCAAAATCCATCCCGGCTTCAAGACCCCCTGATAGTGCTTCTCCTAGGTTTCTGAAACCTAGACACACACACACACACACATACACACACACACACCAAAAGCAGCATTAAATATAACCCTGTCCATCAAAATTAAAACAGGCCTTCAGGAGCTGATATTCACTGGGGCTAGACCGTTAGGACATGGGAGGTTCTTGATACCTTCTACTCGGGCACCTATCTGAAATATTCCTCAATAAAGATAAATTTTAAATAAACAGAAATGCTGAGGGTTAGTGAGCAGCATCGACTACAAGCAAAAGCAAGTTCACGCTTAGAGGGTAAAGCCAGGCCTGGCTTTGTAACCTGCTTCAGCAGGACTGACGCTGAACCTTTCCTGCTCTGCTTGCTCCCTGGCAACTCTGCCCCTGCCTCGGAGAACAGGCCCAGACCAGCCTGCTGCAGGAGGAGAAACCACACAGAGCAGAGACCAGCCACCCCAGCCAAGACCTTCCCTGTCCTACCATCTGCAGCCAACCCCCAGCTAAAAGCATATGCGGCTGAGATGGGCTGGGCTGGGCCACCCTCAGGAACATGTGGCTGGTGTGTACAGCCCTGAGGTTTCAGTTATTTGTTATGCACCGCTGCTGTGGCCATAGATAACTGACACGCTTACATGAAGAACACAAGGGCCATTTTATGGTACTACAGTAGTGAATACGAGTCATTACACATCTGTCCAAACCCACAGCATGGCGACCCCCTCCAGTATTCTTGCCTGGGAAATCCCATGGACAGAGAAGCCTGGCGGGCTACATCCAGTCCATGGGGTCCCAAAAGAGTTGAACATGAAATGAAACAACAATACAGTGTCCAACACCAAGGATAATCAAGGCAAACTATGGAGTTTGGCTGATTGTGATGGATCAATGTAACTTCATCAGTTACAGCAAACGTACCACTCTGGCGGGGGATGTTGGCAATGGGGGCAGGCGGATGTGCCTCGGGAGAGTAGAGGATATACGGGAAATCTCTGCTCCTTCTCCTCAATTTTGCTGTGAACCTAAAATTAGTCTTTAAAAAATCGTGTCCTTTTTTTTTTTTTTTTTTTACCCCCACTTTGTGTTTTTTTCCCACACTTCACAGTACGTGAAATCTTAGTTCCCCAACCAAGGATCAAACCTTGCCCCCTGCAGTGGAAGCGTGAAGTCTTAAGCACTGGACTGTCAGGGAAGTCTTGTCCTTTTTTAACCAGAAAATGAAAGAAACGGGGGACTTCCTTGGCGGTCTAGTGGTTTAGACTCTGTGCCTCCACTGCAAGGAGCACAGGTTGGATTCCTGGTCAGGGAACTAGATTCTACACGCTGCAATTAAGACCTAGCCCAGCCAAATAAATAAACATTTTAAAAATATATCACTTCCTCAGTGATCAATGCAAAGAAGTAGAGGAAAACAATAGAATGGAGAAAGACTAGAGACCTCTTCAAGGAAACTAGAGATACCAAGGGAACATTTCATGCAAAGATGGGCACAAAAAAGGACAGACAGAAGCAGAAGATATTAAGAAGAGGTGGAAAGAATACACAGAACTATACAAAAAAGAACTTCACGACCCAGATAATCACGATGGTGTGATCACTCACCTCAAACCAGACATCCTGGAATGTGAAGTCAAGTGGGCCTTAGGAAGCATCACTATGAGCAAAGCTACTGGAGGTGATGGAATTCCAGTTGAGCTATTTCAAATCCTCAAAGATGATTCTGTGAAAGTGCTGCACTCAATTTGGAAAACTCAGCAGTGGCTTACAGGACTGAAAAAGGTCAGTTTTCATTCCAATCCCAAAGAAAGACAATGCCAAAGAATGCTCAATCTACCACACAATTGCACTCATCTCACACGCTAGTAAAGTAATGCTCAAAATTCTCCAAGCCAGACTTCAGCAATACATGAACCGTGAACTTCCTGATGTTCAAGCTGGTTTTAGAAAAGGCAGAGGAACCAGAGATCAAGTTGCCAACATCTGCTGGAGCATTGAAAAAGCAAAAGAATTCCAGAAAAACACCTACGTCTGCTTTATTGACTATGCCAAGGCCTTTGACTGTGTGGATCACAATAACTGTGGAAAATTCTTCAAGAGATGGGAATACCAGACCACCTGACCTGCCTCCTGAGAAATCTGTATGCAGGTCAAGAAGCAACGGTTAGAACTGGACAAGGAACAACAGACTGGTTCCAAATTGGGAAAGGAGTATGTCAAGGCTGTATATTGTCACTCTGTTTATTTAACTTATATGCAGCGTACATCATGAAAAATGCCAGGCTGGATGAAGCACAAGCTGGAATCAAGATTGCTGGGAGAAATATCAATAACCTCAGATATTCAGAAGACATCACTCTTATGGCAGAAAGTGAAGAACTGAAGAGACTCTTGATGAAGGTGAAAGAAGAGAGTGAAAAAGCTGGCTTAAAACTCAACATACAAAAAACTCTAAAATCATGGCATCTGGTCCCATCACTTCACGGCAAATAGATGGGGAAACAATGGAAACAGTTAGAGACTTTATTTTCTTGGGCTCCAAAATCACACAGATGGTGACTGTAGCCATTCCTGAGCCAGTTGAGGAAATGGGTAAAGGGGTCTTTGAAACATTTCAGCAAGAGGAACTGGAACTTAAACATGTAAGAGAAGAATCCCATCAAGAGAGGAGGGGGACTTCCCTGGTGGTTAAGGGGTTAAGGTTAAGGCTTCTGCTTCCACTGCAGAGAACTCGGGTTTAATCTCTGGCCACGGAACTAAACTCTGATAAGCCACATGGCATGACCAGAATAAATTTAATTACTTTTTTTTTTTTTTTAAGGAAGGAGTACAATATTTTCAAGGTAGCAGAATTGGGCCTAACTTGGTTCAAAAGCTGTCTGACATTCAAACCGCCGTTCTGTAACAATGAACACAGCACAAACATTTCATTTGGTTGCAGTCCTCTCTGCAGAGTTGTCAGGGCCTTACCTCAGGAGAGAAGTGAAGAATTAACAGGGAGAACTGTCCCCGAGTCAGCAGGAATAAAACAAGCATAAATCTACAAGACAGCAGAGCACACTCTGAATACTTCTGAAGGATTGTTTGACAAATATTTACATGTTGCATATTCAGTTATGCAATCCTTTTAGAACAATAAATATTTTAGAAGGAGACTCTGCTGAGCCAGGTCCAAAATTCTACCGATTTCAGGAGCCAGGAAACAACAGATCTTTTTTTTTTTTTCTTGGCCATGCAGTTCCCTGGCCAGGGATCAAACCCTTATCCCTTGCATTGGAAACCTGGAGTCTTAACCACTGGACCACCAGCAAAGTCCCCAGAACACACTTTCTCAAACAAAACAAGTCTGATCCTTAGTTAACTCTAGCCAACTGAAACCTTACTCATCTCAGCAAACTCTCTTCTTAATGGACCAGAGATCAACAGTTCAATAAACACAACCCCTAAAAAGTCTTGAGAGACATTTTCCTTCTGGGAAGCTGCCATCTGCAGCCTGTGAGCAGTTCAGTTGTGGTTGTCTAGTCACTCAGTCTTATCCCGACTCTTTGCGACCCCATGGACTGTAGCCTGCCAGGTTCCTCTGTCTGGGATTTCCCAGGCAAGAATGCTGGAGTGGGTGGTCATTTCCTTCTCTGGGGGATCTTCCCAGCCCAGAGATGGAACCAGTGGCTCCTGCATCGGCAGGTGGATTCTTTACCACTGACTCACCAGGAAGGCCTGAGTAGTCTGCTAGTTAATGCAATTCCCCTTCTCCCCCAGCAAAAACGCTCAGACTTCCCATAAGCTTTTTACTGCTACTGATCACAGACCAGCCCCTGAACAGCTCCTGCCTCAGGACCTGTGCGCTTGCCGTGCACTCTTCCTGAAGTGCTCTTTCCGAGTTTTCTTCTCTGCATCTTTTCGTTTTAAATAATGTGACTCCGGTTTTGTTTTGGGGTTTTTTTGGCTGTGCTGGGTCTTCATGGCTACGATCAGGCTTTCCCTACTTGCAGCGCGCAGGCTTCTCACTGAGGTGGCTCCTCGTGTCGCCCAGCACGGGCTCTAGGGTGCTCGGGCTTCAGCGGTGTGGCACACGAGCTTAGGTGCCCTGTGACATACGGAATCTTCCCGGGCCAGGATCAGTCCGCGTCCCCTGCATGGGCAGGGGGATTCTTAACCCCCGAGCCACCAAGGAAGCCCTCTTGTGAACGTCTTTGCTAGAGTGTCACCTGTTCTCTCGAATGACCGCCCTACCTCCCATGGCAGCCCTCAACTGCTGAACACCCGGACTGTCCTCCCTCGGCTCCAGGAGCTGCTGGCTTGGCTGGGGAGGAAAGACTTCCCTGAGGAGACGCCCTGAAGACCTGAAGCTGAAGGCTGGGAGCGGCCGAGTCGTGCGGCCGTGTGCGGAGGGATATCGCGGCCCCGAGGCCGGACACGCGCACGCTGAAATCAGATTTCCCAGCTTCCCATTTCTTAACCAGCGGCTCCGGGCCGGCCCCTCAGCAGCTAGCCCCAGAAAGCCCCTCTGGCTTCAGCGACCACATTGTCCCGCACCATGACGGACCACCGCCTTGGAGCCATCTGCCTGCCTAGAAGGTCCTCCCACCACCACCTCCAAAAGTCGCCCTTCACTGGGCTTCCCTGATTGTCCTCACGTCCCGGCTTCCAAGACATTTGCTCTGCACTTCTATAGAGCTCCTCTCCATCCTGCCTCTGGCTATAAGCACTGGGCGCTATTACCCTCTAAGCACTGGGCACTAGTACTCTCTAAGCACTGGGTGCTATTACTCTAAGTACTGGGCACTATTACTCTCTAAGCACTGGGTGCTAATACTCTCTAAGAACTGGGTACTATTACTCTCTAAGCACTGGGTGCTATTACTCTCTAAGCACTGGGTGCTATTACTCTCTAAGCACTGGGTGCTATTACTGTCTAAGCACTGGGTGCTAATACTCTCTAAGCACTGGGTGCTATTACTCTCTAAGCACTGGGTGCTATTACTGTCTAAGCACTGGGTGCTAATACTCTCTAAGAACTGGGTACTATTACTCTCTAAGCACTGGGTACTATTACTCTCTAAAGACTGGGTACTATTGCTCTCTAAGCACTGGGTGCTATTATTATTGTCCAAGCACCGGGTACTATCACTCTGAGTTCTTCCTCAATTAAAATATGAAGACTCTCAAGGCAGAGACCGTTTGGTTCAGGAGACCCTGCAGTGCCCACTCGCGCCTGGCACACAGTAGGTCTGCGGTGAACGCTCATCAGTGACTCACCACCCCATCTGCTACAGGGTTGTGTTTGGGCCCTTATGACACTTCATTCTTTCAAAGTGCTTCAAAAAGACAGAGGCTGTTTGATAACAAGATCAAGAAGCCACCAGGAAGAACAGAAGCTCTCGCCTCACCTCCTCAAAGCCCAGAACACAGGACCCGCTCCTTCTGATCAGAAGATAAAAGGGCTTGATGGGCTGTGGGCCTTTGTCATTGATGGGCTGTGGGGCGTTTCTCCATCCTGATTTGGTGGGAAGCAGAGAGGAGGCTCAGAGCAGAAAAATGAAGGGAGATTCTGTAATCAAGGGGGAAAGCACAAAGAAAAATAGCTTTGCCTGATGTCAAGAAAAAAAAAAAAAAAAACTGGAGAATGTCTCTTCTGAGCATGGAGAAGGTAGGTGAGTGGAAAACAGAACAAGACAGTAAACACGGCCACGTCAGAGAGCTGTGCACTCGGGATCTAGTGCTCAGTAGCCTGGCAGATTGAAGCTGCCATCAGCCCCACATCACAGCGAGGAAACTGAGGTAGAGAGGTGCTGAGAGACCGCAGCTGGCCACCCCTGACTCTGCACTGAGGGAGAGGCTTTCACAGTGAAAGTTGCTAAGTCGCATCAGACTCTTTGCAACCCAATGGACTATACGGTCCCTGGAATTCTCCAGGCCAGAATACTGGAGTGGGTAGCCTTTCCTTTCTCCAGGGGATCTTCCCAAGCCAGGGATCGACCCCAGGTCTCCCGCATTGCAGGCCGATTCTTTACCAGCTAAGCCACAAGGGAAACCAGTGGGTAGCCTTTCCCTTCTCCAGGGAATCTCCCCAACACAGGAATCGAACCCCGGTCTCCTGCATTGCAGGTGGATTCTTTACCAACTGAGCTATCAGGGAAGCCCTCGAGGCTTTCACAAGAGGCCGCAAAACTCAGTACGACAGACCCAAGCCCCTTGGGGATGGTTCACATTGTCCTCAGTGGTCTCCAGTACAGCTGCTTTCCAACTTCTGTTTTTTGCCCCCAAAGGAAACACAACAAAGCACAGCCTAGTGGAGCCCAGAGTGGGGGCTGGGCAACCCAGGGCCCAGGAGACCCCAAGCTGCCTCCAACAGGGGAGAGATCCACCCCATCCCTGACCCTTCCTGACCCTTGTGGGGCTTCCTTTAAGGCAGCCCCGGGTTACCTGCTTCAGGAAACTGAGGTCTCCCCTGAACATCTGTGAAAAGTCACCTTGGTAAAAGCGAAAGCAGAGCTGCAGTCAGCCGGGGCCTCCTGGCAGCCAGAGGGAGGGCTGGGGTGCAGGAATCCCTGGGGTGTCCCAGGGTCACCGGGGTGATGCTGCCCACCCGGGCCCCTCTCCAGCTCTGGGAGCCTTCGTGATCTAGGGGCCAGCACCACCTGACACATTACACCAAGCGGAGAGCCCTCCCCAAGTTCAACTGCGGTGTCAAGTTCAACCATACCTGCAGGAGCTCCAGTCTGCCTGAGCCGGCCCCAGACGACAGGCAGGGGAGGAACACCCCTGCACCCCACAGCCCCACCCCCACCCCCCGCGATAAACCAAAGGAACCCAGCTCCCCCGGTTTCCAAGGAGACGCACATCCTTCCCATTAGTGTGGGACCTCCACAGCAAAGGCACCTTCCCTCAGGCTGCGCGCCAGGCAGAGACTGCCCATCCCGCGGGACCCGGGGACTGTAACAGGCGTGGAGACCGCGGCCACTGTCCGCTAGGCACCCACCGCGGGCACCTGGCCGCTGCGCTCACCCTGCGGCTTGTCTCCTCCCGCGGCTTTGGTGGACTGCGTTCCGAGAGCCAGTCCTTCTCGAGCCAACTTTTTCTTTTTTTTTTTTTTCCTCAGTGTTTCTCATCGTCCCTGAGTCTTGTCATGACTCATGGATCCCTCGTGCTTCTCCCCACCCCCACGCCCGCCTGCCCTGCGGGTGTGCTCCTGCCGCCCGGCTGTGCTGCCCTGCAGGGACCTGCCCCGGGGAGGGGGACAAGTGATGGCCCTCGGCTCTCCGCGGTGACCGTGAGGATAGCCCAGTCGGAGATCGCGCTGGCCGGCCACCGCGTGGGTCATCGGGCGCGGTCGCGCCTGGGCAGGATGCGAGGGATGCTAGGAAGGAGGGGGTCCCAGAAGCAACTCCGAACCCGGGAGGCGAGCAGAAGCCGATCCGCGCTCGGGCGTGAAAGGCAAAGCGCAGGGGCAGCGAGAGGGCCGAACCCTGGGGCACTAGGGGCTACTGGGGCATTTTGCAGAAAGGGTTCCCCTGCAGGCGAGGAGGATTGACGGTCAGAGGGGACCCGGAGTGAATCTCCAACTCAGATCCCAGCGAGACGCCCCAACTCAGATCCCAGCGCGGGCCCCAGGGGGGCATCGGAAGACTCCGCGGGCGGGAAACTAGAAGGGGCTGCGGTGAGCACGCGCGCGGGTCTGGCGACGGTCCCCGAGGCGCTGTGACCACGGAGCAACTGTGCGGCTCCCTCCGGCAGGGGATGGGCAGGCCGCCCAGGGCGCCGGGCGTGCAGCGCTCCCATGGAGCCGGAAAACGGCGCTCTCAGCCGCGGCAAAGTCATGGCCTGGCCGGGGCCGAGGAGGGCGGAGGGGCCCCGAACCCCGAGCGGGCGCGCTCTTACCCGGCCGTTGCGATCGGTCTCCTGCACCTCCTCGGCGCTGGGCCCCCGCCGCACCAGCGCCCTCAGCAGCCCCACGTCGTTGGCGCAGGCGGCGCGCAGGAGGGTAGCCGCCTCCGGGACGCCCTCCGGAACAGCCTCCGGAGCGCTCTCCGCGCACACCGAGCTATACTCCTCCTCATCTCCGTAAGGGTAGAAGGAGTCGTCCGAGGCGATGCTGCGGGTGTCGGGCAGACTCGAGAAGTCCTCGTACTCCTCGTAGTCAGCTGGATCCTCCCCGGCCTGCGCGTCCCGGGGTGGGGACGGTGGCTCTGGGGACACGCGGCGCGCCCCGCCGCCCTCCGGCCCGGGCCCGGCCAGCAGCACCATGCCGGCGGCCGGGGCGCGGGCCGGGGGGCCGGGGAGCGGGCCGGGGACGCCGGGCGCGCACCGAGGTCACCGCCCCTTGTCCCCGGCGGCCCCAGAAAAGCAGGAGGGCTCTGCGCGCTCCAGCTCGGCGGAAACGCGCGCCGGGCGGCCGCGCTCCAAGACTCGAGTCACCGAAGGCTGGAGAAAGCCCCTTGGGGGTAGGAGGAGCCGCGGGGGCTTTCCGAGCGCGGCGGGCGGGCGCGGGCGGGGACCGCGCGGGAAGCGGGCGGGGGTGGCCGAGCCCGAGGAGGCGCGCGCCCCGGGGTCCCGCGCCACAACCCCCACCACCACCAGCCGGCGTGATCCTGGCAAAAGTTAAGAGCCAAGCAGGGGGCGCCTCGGCCCCGCGGGTTCGGTGCAGCCGGCTGCTGTGCCCGGGAGCTGAGAAATGCGCACGCGGGAGAACCAGAAGCGACAACTAAAGAACCAGAACGCCCTCGTGGCTGGTGGCCCCGCCCCTGCTCTCAGGATGAGGGTGAAGGTGGGGGTCGGAGGACGCAGCGGGCTGAGCCGTCGGGAACACCAAATCCCTGGGCCCAGAGCCGCCCCGAGCGTCAGGCCTGCGGGCTGGGGTGGCGGGGTGGGGAGGAGGTTGGGGGGGGGGCAGTTTCTCAGCGTCCGAGACTCCCAGCCTGTTTGTGCATTTTTTCCGGGAGTCTAGGCTCCGAGACCAACTTCGCTCCCGGGTTAAGACGGCCCTGGGCACGGAGGACGGGTGGATGCGTGGGAGATGGTGTCCAGCTGGGGACCCTGACCCTCTGAACCGGGAGCTCCGGGCTGCCCCCGGGGACATCCCAGGCCGAGGCGAGGCGGGGGACCCGGGAGAGGACCCGGGCCCTCGGTCCCTTTCAGATGGCTTCTCAACGAGCGCCTCGGAGCCGCTCTCCTGGAGCCGCCGGGGTTGGGGGAATGACATTTGGGTGGGAAGGGGCGGCTCCAGGTCCGAAGGGTACCCCCTCCCTCACCCCTGGCCAGAGTCCCTGTATCTGCGGAGTCTAGACAGATGCACGGGCGGAAGCCACCACCCCGGCTCAGACTCCGCTGCTGCTTGCCAAACATAGAGAGCTGGCCCTCAGCGATGGCCCGGGTCCCATCCCCGAACCGTCCCCCTCAACCCCGGTCCCCCCCGGCCGGAGCCTGGCCTACTCCCCCACCCCGCCCCGTCGGTCCCAGCGCAGAGGGTGAAGCCCCGCCGCGGGGAGCCTCAGGCCTCCTACAGGAAGACGCATCGTGGGACCGTGGGCCAAATCCTCATGGAAAAAGCTTTTAGGATGGGGGAGATGTGGCATGAGGGTTGGGGCCGTCGGGGGACGTCGCATCTTGGACAGAAACCACCTCATGTCCAGAGGCAGACGCGGAGCCCACGGGTGAAACAGCTCTTCTTTCTGTCTTCTCACCCTCCTTTCCTTCTTTAATTTCCACCGCTCTGGACAGCGTGCCTACCCGGTGCCAGTGCCTGAGAGGTCCTCAGGGCACAAAGGTGAACAAAACCGGGCGGCCGCTGGAGCTGGGGACAAACTAGAAGATTCCAGGTCTGGGCGGGCAGGCTGAGGGCCACAGGGGGGAACTCGGACACAACTGGGGATGGTTGGTGGGGGGCCTGGTGAGTGAGGTTCCAACTGCCTAGGCCTCTGCATCTTGAGGCCCTGGCGTTCTGTGCGACCTGCCCGTGGTGATCCCCGGGGCCTCCAGTGTCCTCCGGCCTGACCGGGAACCTGGCATCCCCGAGGTCGAGAGGACAGGGTGGGGCTGCGGACAGGAGAGATGGACGCTGGAGCGAGCCTTGAGCCAAAAGTGAACCCGGGCGCACCGGCCTCCTGTAGTCCGGGGCTTTCTCTCTGAAGCCAAAAATACCCTGGGTCATAGTTTGCCTTGTCTTTTCTAAGTAGCCATATTTACATAAATCCCCACTGGAAATTTCCACCTTTCAAGACTGACCGCTGTTTTTGGTGTTTCCAGAGGCTAAATGAAGTCAGGGGATTTTTACAAGTTGAAGTGACCCTCCCCCTCTGCCCAGGCAGAGAGATGAGTTTGCTAACCCTCCCCTCCTCTAACCCCAGGCCGGCTGTGTGGTATCGAAGTACCCAGAGGGCTGGGATGGGGGTCCCCAGAGATGGGGCTGTGGTCCTGGAGTGGGGAAGTGGACCCCCAGGAGTGGGCAACCCCTCAGTCCTCACCCCTGGGTATTTCACCACCAAAGTTAAGCTCTATCTTCAGAGTTCCCCACTTCCTCCTTTCCTTCCTTGGAAATGTGGTTGCAAATATCACTACGTGGTGTAACCTTTAAAGGTAAACTTCTGAAATGGCCAGCTCCAAATAAAAACTAGGCTTTTGTGAGGGATCCAACTCCAAAGCAAACTGGTTTTCCCTTTTAGAAATGCTCCCCTTGTACCACAAAGACAAGAGATGCTCAGTGTTGTGAGAGAACACACAATTAGGCCTTGGGGATTTTAAGTCAACATTATATATACAAAATCTACCCGAGAAGGAGAAAGCAGCTTATCAAAACTGCCAACACACTCAGGAGAACTCTTAAATAGGTAACATTTTACAGAACTGTATTTGATCCAAGATAGTTAAGTTTCAATGGAAGAGCTAAATTCAGCTCTTTTGATTGATGATGTTTAAGTTTTTTAATATTAATATTCTATTATTTCTTTCTCTTGAGCTTTTTATTTTGTATTGGGGTATAGCCGATTGACAATGTTGTGATAGTTAAGTTTTATATATGTATGGCAATTAAACAGCTGGTAGATTCAGTTGAATAATTTGTCCTTGGGCTATTTAAAAAAATTCACTATTTTAGTTATATTTCTCAAAGAGGCCACCTAACTGTAATAGCTATAACAGGAAGGTCTTTAAAAATTACAAGCAGTGTATTTAAAGACTGAAACTGAATGCACCTGTAATGGCACACTCCCCACAAAATTTGTTTAGAAAGCAAAGTGAGATGACTTAACGATGGAGCCGTGCATGAACCCTCCCCATGCATGCATGTGTGCTAAGTCGCTTCAGTCACGTCAGACTCTTTGCGACCCCACAGACTGCAGCCTGCCAGGCTCCTCTGACCATGGGGATTCTTCAGGCAAGAAATACTGGAGTGGGTTGCCATGCCCTCCTCCAGGGGATATTCCCAACCCAGGGATCAAGCCCAGGTCTCTTATGTCTCCTGCATTGGCAGGTGAGTTCATTACTCATCAAATAAGCAAGGTCCCAACCTCTAGAGTAGAGCGAATGGCAGAATGATTTTAAGCATTTCATATGTCTGAAGTTTAGCATGTAGTAACTGTTGACTTTCATTATTATGAAAGTTAGAGTATCCATTCGCTATATGACATAAACTACTATGCTGCTCCAAATGTGATACCCTATTTGCTGAGAGAACTACCCACGTGAGCTGAATGAGAAATGCTTTTTATTTTTTCTTTTGGAAGGCAGTGCACCTTGGGATAAAGTGCAGACTGTGCTATCTGACAAACTGACTTCTGATGACATCCCCACTGTTGAGTTGCAATCATAATAGTTCTAGATTTTGACTGAGTTACACCTGTATTTGACCAATTCCTAGTCTTGACACTTAGGATATTCCCAGAATTTTCCTACTGTATCTGTAAAGAAAAAAAAAATGTTGCTGGCCATTCCAGTTCTACAAGGATCAAGTCATAAGGCATTGCAGTCACCCACTGACAGGGGAATCCAGAATGGAAAGGAAAAAAAATGGAAATATTTTGTGCGTTAGCTGTCTGCCCCTAGATGGTTAAGATACACATCTAAGGAAAAATTTCCATGATCCTAGATTCTTGCATCTTTCCATACAGAGAAAAGCACTAAACTCGTTAATTTGAGATGTCTGTTCTTTGTGATTCACAGTGATCTTTTGACGTTCAGTTCCATGGTTTTTTTTCCAGCAAATTATACATATAGGTCCCTCAGACAGTAAAGAATCTGCCTTCAGTGCAGGAGACTCAAGTTTGATCCCCGGGTCAGGAAGAGCCTCTGGAGAAGGGAGTGACTACCTACTCCAGTATTGCCTGGAGAATTCCATGGACAGAGGAGCCTGGCAGGCTACGGTCTATGGGGTCACAAAGAGTCAGACATGACTGAGCGGCCAACACTTTCACTTTCCTGTTCCACTCAGTACCTCTTTCAAAGCAGTTCCTCGGAGTTATCTGAGAGGCTGTTTCCCAGACTATATCCTCAGTAAGGTCTCAATAAAACTTAATTCACAGATTTTACATTCTGTGCTTTTATTTCAGCACCTGAAACAGGAGGCAAGGAGGGTGGGCACAACCTTTGGAAGGAAGACACAGCCATGAGGACACAGCAAAAACTGGTTAGAACCAAGTAGGTCCAAGATAGCGGAAGATCCAGCCTCCAGCGGACCATGAGCCTCGCCATATGCTCATTGTAATATGCACACATTATGCTCACTATGCACTCATGTGCTCATGGCCAGGCTTCTCTGTTCATGGAATTTTCCTGGCAAAGATACTGGAGTGGGTGGCCATTTACTTCTCCAGGGGATCTTCCTGACCTAGGGATCGAACTTGGGTCTCTCACATTGCAAGCAGATTCTTTACCATTTGAGCCAACAAGGAAGCCCCGTTATAATACATTAGCATCTAAATAACACTCCTACCAGCACCATGAAGTCACTAGCCTACCAAGGTTGCCATTTCCTTCTCCAGGGGATCTTCCCAACCCAGGGATCGAACCCTGGTCTCCCTCATTCCTGGCAAAAGCTTTACCCTCTGAGCCACCAGGGAAGCCCAGCACCATGACAGTTCATCAGAGGCTAACCATAAAAGACCCAAAATTGGGGGTATCCCTATTCTTGAAAACTCTCAACCCTTCACTGAACTAGAATAATTCTCCCACTCCTTCACCTACAGAAGTATTCAGCCCATAAAAACTAACCACCCAAAATTTCCAGGCCTCTCACCTTCTGAGATGGTCCACACTCTGTGAGATGTGTTTCTCTCAGGGCCCATCTTGCCTTTTGATGTAGACTGCATTCTGTCTATGAAATGTGTATCTTTCTAAATAAATCCAATTCTTACCTATCACTTTGTCTCTCACTGAATTCTTTCTGCTACAAGACGTCAAGAACCTGAGCTTGGGGAAGTCCTTGGTCCAGTGGTTAGGACTTTGTGCTTCCAGTACAAGGGCCATAGGTTCGATTCCTGGTTGGGGAAGTAAGGGTAACTAAGCCCACACAGCACAACCAGAGAGTCCAAGGCCCCAAATGGAAGATCCCGCATGATGCAATGAAGATCCCCTGTGCCAAAACAAGACCTGATGCAGACAAACAAATAAAACAGGTAAATAAAATATTTTAACAACAATAACAAAAAGACTGCACCTTCAAGTCCCAATCTGGGTTTTGGCCAGGTTCCAGTCCCACCCCGTGGTTCAAGTCCCATCTGATTTGCTTGGTTTCAGCAATGAAATAAAAGTAACTTAGCATGTCCCGGAGTCCATCTACAGAATGACTGGGCCAGATTATCCATCTGACCTACTTAGAGATATAAGGAGCAACCTCTTGTGTATTTCTGGCTCTCCTATTAAAGAGATTAACCGCCCTCTGCCTCTAACTCCATTCAGTGGACAGCGATGAGATCCCTCCTGCTGTAATCAGGACTGGTGCAGCTATTTAAGAACTTCATTTTCTTTTAGGGAGGATCTCTGCCCTTGTGGGTAAATATGTGAAAGAAGCATGAGCATGTCTTCTCCTCACTGCCAACACTTCTGCCTTGTTCCTGCTCTTGATGGGAATTAGAGATAAAGGGGTGTAACTAGAGAAGCCATCCCATGGACGGAGGAGCCTGGTGGGCTGCAGTCCATGAGGTCACTAAGAGTCGGACACGACTGAGGGACTTCACTTTCACTTTTCACTTTCATGCATTGAGGAAGGAAGTGGCAACCCACTCCAGTGTTCTTGCCTGGAGAGTCCCAGGGACGGGGGAGCCTGGTGGGCTGCCGTCTATGGGGTTGCATAGAGTCGGACACGACTGAAGTGACTTAGCAGCAGCAGCAGCAGAGAAGCCATGTTTCCTTCAAGGACAAAAGTCTTTGGCTCCTCATCTGAATAAAAGTGGTTGGATTTTTAAGGTTAACTTAGGGAGTCATATGTGACATAAAAAGCTATTCAAGGAATTACTCAGCAGAAGACTACACAACCCAGCCTGGCCTTCTATCCTAGGAACAGGGCAAGTACCTATTTTTCCCCATCACTACCCCTTTGTTCATGCACCTATAATAGTTTCTGTTACTGTTTTCCAACAATTTTTTTGCAAAACTGTCTTCCTTTTTATAACTTGAGAATTCTCAAAATTCAAGAACCAGGTCTTACTAGGTGATTTTTTTTTTTTTTTGAGGTATAGTTGATTTACAATGTTGCATTAATTTTTCCTGTACAGCAAAGTGATTCTGCTATATAGACATTCTTTTTCGTATTCTTTTCCATTATGGTTTATCACAGGATATTGAATATAGTTCCCTGTGCTATAGCACAGGAACTTAATTTATTACTAGTTTTTAATCTCCAGCATCTAAGAGGATGTCTCACCATCTTGATTGAAAGTGAAAGTAAAGTTGCTCAGTCATGTCCTGCTCTTTGTGACCCCATGGACTGCAGCCCACCAGGCTCCTCTGTCCATGGGATTTTCCAGACAAGAATACTGGAGTGGGTTGCCGTTTCCTTCTCCAGGGGATCTTCCCGACCCAGGGATTGAACCCGGGTCTCCTGTATTGCAGGCTTTCCGTTCTGAGCCACCAGGAGAAGACTTAGCATCCTAAACCAGCCTCTGCCATCTCTTGGGACCTTCTGAATTTAGACGAGATCAGGTACCAAGTAGCAACCTGAACTTGCTACTTCTAAGTCTTCAGACCTTCAAGAATTAAAAACCAACATATCATCAAAGGTAGGAAGACACAGTGTTTCAGGAAAGAAAAATGAGATGTTGCCACATGGTCACGTCCCAGACCTTGGGTGAGTCCCTGGGCCAGGCTACCAAGTGAGCATCCTTAACTTCATGTGGGAAAGAATTCAAGAGCAAGCCATAGTAAAGCTAAAGCAAGTTTATTTAGAGACACATTCCATCCACAGAAAGTGAGAGTGACCCCAGGGTGTGGGGTTGTTAGTTTTTATAAGCTGATAATTTCATAGGCTAAAAGTGGGAGTGTTATTCCAATTAGTTGGGGCAAGTGATGGGCATTTCCAGGAAATGGACCACCGCCTATTTCCTGGCCTTTTATGGTCAGCTCCGGAACCATCTAGGCACCTGTGGGTGAGTCATTTAGCTTGCTGATGTGTTACAATGAGTGTATGTTAAGGCTCAAAGGACTTTCCTTCTGACTCAGAGGTAAAGAACCCGCTAGCAATGTGGGAGATGTAGGTTTGATCCCTGGGTTGGAAAGATCCCTTGGAGAAGGAAATGGCAACCCACTCCAGTTCTTGCCTGGGACATCCCATGGACAGAAGAGACTGGTGGGCTACAGTCTATGAGCTTGAAAAAGAGTCGGATGAGACTTAGTGACTAAACAACAGTAACAACTAAATACTAAGGCTCAAGGTGTCTTGGATGTCAAATCGACCACCATCTTGGACCTAGTTGGGTCTAACCAGTTCATGTCGTATCCAATGGTTATGTCTTTTTTTTTTTTAAAGGTTGTGCCCTACTCCCTTCCTGTCTAAATTGGACCCTGGGGGTATGTCTGGATTCTGTACCAACTTCTGACTATCAGTGGTTCTCTATAAAGGCAGATTAATATCTTGTCATATGTAACCATCATACTCAGAATGCTGGGACCACACACCAAGGAGACTCGGGTCTCACCCAGTGCTGGTGGTCCCGCCTCTAGAGGTGCATCTTGTCAATCAGGAGGAATGGGGTGACACACACGCTCTGAGCCTGGACCCACCAGTCCTTAAGGCAGGGCCTCCAGGCCGCATCACTGTCCCAAACCGAGCATAAATCCTGGAATCAAAGCAAAGACTAAATCAGAATTTTAAGTACCATCAATCATTCAGTATGGCTTACACCTATCGCTTGGCCTAACTCTGGCTGGGTCTCCTGTCAAACCATGCCCAGGAGGTCGAAGCTAAGGGCAGAGAGAATTTAGGCTGAACATGCCATGCTTGATGGTAGAGTCATTGGGCAAATATTTTTAAACTGAAGTAAAAATTAATTCCCTGCTACATTAGTTTATTTACAGTACTGCTGTAACAAAACCCCACAGAGTGGGTGGCTTACACACTAGGAATGTGTTTTTTCACAGTTGGGTAGGCTAAAGGTCTGAGATCAAGGTGTCAGAAGGTTAGTTTCTTCTGAGGCTGTAAGACAGGATCTGGTCTGTGCTCTCCCCAGGTTTCCATGGATTTGCTGACCCTCTGATTCTCTTGGCTTCTAGAAGCATCACCCCATCCCTGCCTCCATTTGTGTGTGTTTGGGAATCTGAATCTCCCCCCTTTTTAAGGGACGCCAGTCATGCTGGATTAGGACCCACCTTAATGGCCCCATCTTAACTGATTCGATGTGTCACTGCCCTGTTTTCAAACCAGGGCACATTCTAAGAACAGGGGAGTTAAGCCTTCAACGTTAGGGGGCAAATTTCAGTTCATAACTCCTGTCTTTGGAGTGCTCCCATTCCGTTGGGGAGACGTAGAATAAGCAACATAAGTACCTGAAACGCATAGCATGGGAAATAGTGTTACCGGCCGAGAAAAAAACTAAAATGAGGAGAGGAAATGGGAAGGATCCAGGGGTTAGCGTTTGAGTTGAGAGAGCTAGAGAAGGTCCCGCTGAGGAAGCAGCTTCGGAATGAAGACAGAAAGGAAGTGGGAGTGTGAGCTAAGCCAGCCGTGGGGTCCTCATCCGTTCATGCCTCCTGTTCCTGAATGAATAAATAAAAGAGATGGCTGAGCAATCTCGATCCCAGCTTTCTCTAGCTCCTAAACCTAAGACGACCCTCCCACCCTGCCCGACCTAGATTATCCTACCCAAACCCGGAAACAATCAGCTCATCAATTCCGAAGAACAGACGCCCTGGGCACAAAGTTTTGGGGAACCACACATCCCCCTCTTACAACAGGAGGTGCAGTCGACAGTTAGAACTTTTTATCAGCTCATTTTCACTCTTTGGCTGTGAGGGTATAGGTTGTCTCAAGAATTCACCACATTTTGGCATTTTATTCTTGGACTAAAAGTATCCCCCCAGTTTACGATGCTAAAAACCCCACAGTTCTGTTCTTCCCTCTCTCATCAGCAGTTACTCAGTCACCTGGTTTTACTGAGGAAGCAGACGCACACCCAGCATCTCAATCTGCACATTTTATCGCAGACTCCTCCCCGCTGGTGACTCCGCCCACCGTCCCTGCGTCAACAGTCCGCTCGGAATCCCCCTCACCAGACTGCAAGGATGCTCACAGGGACCGGCACCCCTTTGAGACCTGGTTTCTGGTTTCTTCTCTCTTAGCACAGATCTCTCTCTTCCCCTCACAAACATCCTCCTTGACAGAATTTCTTTTTTTAATATTTATTTTTATTTAGGTGCAACTGAGATGCGGCACACGAGATCTTTGATTGTCATAGGGGCACGCCGGTCTTTCGCATGTGGGATCTAGTTCCCTGACCAGGCAGGGATGAAACTCGAGCCCTCTGTGTTGGGAACTCAGAATTTTAGCCACTGGACCTCCAGGGAAGTCTGTTGACAGAATTTTTTTTTAATTATTTGTAATTGGAGGATAATCACTTTACAATATTGTGTTGGTTTCTGTCCTATACTAGCATGAATCAGCCATAGGTATACATATGCCCCCTCCGTCTTGAACCTCCCTCCCATCTCCCACCCCATCCCACCTCTCTAGGTGGTCACAGAGCCCTGGGGTGAGCTCCAGGCATCATACAGCAAATTCCCACTGGCTCTGTAATTTTGCATCTGGTAACGGTGTATGTTTCCTTGCTACTCTCCATTCGTCCCGCCCTCTCCTCCCCTCCCTGTGTCCACAAGTCTGTTCTCCATGTCTGCAGAATTTCTTAAGAATATAAGTGTCAGTGGAATGGGAGGGATAGAACAGCCTTGGAAAGCTTGTGGTTGCTTCTGACAGTAAGATGCCTGAACCTGTTGATATGCTCACGACATATGAAGCGAATGTGCCAAAGCTACCAGCCACTGGGGCTGTAGATAACCCAGACTGGAAGGGTTGAACAGTATCACAGAGCAGAACCTCAAGAAAGTTCTCTAATTTATTTTGGGGGTTCAGATCAGATCAGTCGCTCAGTCGTGTCCGACTCTTTGCGACCCCATGAACCGCAGCACGCCAGGCCTCCCTGTCCATCACCAGCTCCCGGAGGTCACTCAGACTCGCATCCATCGAGTCAGTGATGCCATCCAGCCATCTCATCCTCTGTCGTCCCCTTCTCCTCCTGCCCCCAATCCCTCCCAACATCAGAGTCTTCTCCAATGAGTCAACTCTTCGCATGAGGTGGCCAAAATACTGGAGTTTCAGCTTTAGCATCATTCCTTCCAAAGAAATTCCAGGATTGATCTCCTTCAGAATGGACTGGTTGGATCTTCTTGCAGTCCAAGGGACTCTCAAGAGTCTTCTCCAACACCACAGTTCAAAAGCATCAATTCTTCGGCGCTCAGCCTTCTTCACAGTCCAGCTCTCACATCCATACATGACCACAGGAAAGACCATAGCCTTGACTAGGTGAACCTTTGTTGGCAAAGTAATGTCTCTGCTTTTGAATATGCTATCTAGGTTGGTCATAACTTTCCTTCCAAGGAGTAAGCGTCTTTTAATTTCATGGCTGCAGTCACCATCTGCAGTGATCTTGGAGCCCAGAAAAACAAAGTCTGACACTGTTTCCACTGTTTCCCCATCTATTTCCCATGAAGTGATGGGACCAGATGCCATGATCTTCGTTTTCTGAATGTTGAGCTTTAAGCCAACCTTTTCACTCTCCACTTTCACTTTCATCAAGAGGCTTTTTAGCCCCTCTTCACTTTCTGCCATAAGAGCAAATTATTTATGAGGTAAATGAAGGAACTTAAATAGATGTTTTTTCCTACTTCTAGAAAAGGTAAAGGTAACCCTGACAACACATGCACAGCCTTGGTGACCAGGTCACCCCCATGTCTGTGGGAAATCAGCGTAATGCTTAGTTAGCTCTTGACATCACTGTCTCCCAGGATGCACTTGTCAAAGTGACCCTCTGCCGTGCCAGAGCCATGCACAAGTTGCTAACATGGTCATGCAGTTCTTTGATGGATTTCACCTGCTCATTCAGGTCACAAGTCTCAGTGAAGTTACCCAAAAGTGAAAGTGAAAGTGAAGTCGCTCAGTTGTGTCCGACTCTTTGCGATCCCATGGACTGTAGCCCACCAGGTTCCTCCATCCATTGGATTTGGAGTGGGTTGCCATTTCCTTCTCCAGAGGACCTTCCCGACCCAGAGATTGAACTTAGATCTCCTACATTGTAGGCAGATGCTTTACTGTCTGAGCCACCAGGGAAGTCCTAATGGGAGTCATTTTGTCAGTGGCCAGTTTGTGCAGTTCTGGTAATGACTGGTTTACAGTTTTATTTCTCAATGTAAAAAGCATGCTCCAGTGGATTCTCGCTTCCCTGATGGCTCAGTTGGTAAAGAATCTGCCCGCAATGAAAGAGAATACCTGTAGCACAGGAGACCTGAGTTCAATCCCTGGGTCAGGAAGATTCCCTGGAGAAGGAAATGGCAACCCACTCCAGTATTCTTGCCTGGAAAATTCCATGGACACAGGAACCTGGCAGGCTACAGTCAGTCCACGGCGTCGCAAGAGTCGGACACAACTGAGCGACTAAACCACCAGCGGATTCAGCCTGTTCTCCCAGTTGTCACGGCCCAGTTTCTTGACCTCCTCGAGGAAGATCTGGCCACCTCGTTGGCTCTGTAGCTTCATCAGTTTCTCATTCTCCTCACGGGAGATCAGTGAAGAAAGTACTTGGCCAAGTTCTTCCAAGTGACATCATCGGGTCAAAGTCGTCAACAAGGCACAGATGCAGGCGGGGAACTCCAGGTTGACCCGGAATCTTGTTGTCTTTCCTGGTGCACCAGGGGCATGTGGGTGTCCTGGTGGCGATGGCAGGGTCCCAGGAGCAGGGTGATGGAGGTATGGCTCTGAGGGACCAGCTAGGGTGGGGGACAGGGGCCCGATGCTCCAAGCACAACTGAAGCAGGAAACCATGGCAACTCTCCCACAGAATCTGTCTCCGACTCAGACAGTAGAGTCCAGTGAATACTTGTCTTGTGGGGGAGCAGCCCAATCAGATCTTTATGACCCAAACCGGAGGCAAGGGGGACAGACAGTGGCTGCCTCGCCGGTTGACTGAGTGGGTGGGCATTAGATCTGGAAGAATAGAAGAGAGTCAGTATTTCAACTCCCTTCAACCTCAGGGGAGCCTCAGCTTGTGTGTGTCTGCTGCTGAGTCATGGAGGACCTGGGTCCTTGCTGTCTTGTAGGCAGATGGACTCTGGCTGTCCACACCTCCCTTGCCCCAAACCTTCCAGTCTCAACCAGAAGAGTTTTCGTGCTGAACTGGGGAGGGGAGTATCTGTCCCCTGAACCCCACCCCCGCAGCATAGAGGCCAGAGACCCCAGCAGTTCTGACCATGATTGTCTGCCCCTCACCATGTCAGTCTGCACTCACTCTCCAAGCCCCAGGTCTTGGACCCAGATTGCCTTTAATGAGATCGTCAGGGGAATGGAACCAAATCGTTCTCCAGCCAGAGCGTCTCAGATAGTCTCTCCTTTTAAAGATATCCGAACTATATCCCTCTATTCTTTATTTTTATCTTTGGCCATTGCCACATACCCTGTGGAATATCAGTTCCCAGACCAGTAACTGAACAGGTGTTCCCTGCAACATCAGGATGTCAATGCTCAAACTCATGTCCATCAAGTCGGTAATGCCTTCCAACCATCTCATCCTCTGTTGTCCCCTTCTTTTCCTGCCTTCAACTTTCCTAGCATCAGGGTCTTTTCCAATGAGTCAGTTCTTCGCATCAGGTGGCCAAAGGATTGGAGTTTCAGCTTCAGCATCAGTCTTTCCAATAAATATTCAGGACTGATTTCCTTTCAGATGGACTGGTTGGATCTCAAGAGTCTCCTCCAACACCACAGTTCAAAAGCATCAATTCTTTGGCTCTCAGCTTTCTTTATAGTCCAACTCTCACATTCATACATGACTACTGGAAAAGCCATAGCTTTGGCTATACGGACCTTGGTCAGTATATATATATATAAATTTTGTTATATATATAATTGTATTGTTTATTTTTGGTTGCACCGAGTCTTCATTGTTACTCTTGGGTTTTTTCTAGTTGTGGTGAGGGTGAGCCAGGGCTACTCTCATTTGCACTGAAAGGGTGTCTCGTTTCAGTGGCTTCTCTGGTGGTGAAGCACAGACTCTAGGGTGCATGGGTTTCAGTATTTTTGGTACATGGGTTCAGAAGTTGTTGCTCCCGGCCTCTAGAACACAGGCTCAATAGTCGTGCCACACAGGCTTTGTTGCTCCATGGCATGTGGGATCTTCCTGGATCAGGGATTGAACCCGTGTCTCCTGCATTGGCAGGCAGATTCTTTACCACTGAGCCACCAGGGAAGCCCTGGGGATGACTCTCGCCAGGGGGAAGATAGGACTGTACGCACACAACAGAAAATCAGAACGTCCCTCTGCCCCCAAGCACCATGTGCCCGAGCCTCAGATCTCTCGAACGAAGCAGGATCGTCCCCTTGCAAATGCTTCTGGTGACAATACTTCCCCTGGTTCTGCCACAGGGTCATGTGTGAATGCTTGCCACTCAGCTGGAGCAGACATTAGAGAGTAAAGTTAAAATGCTGCAAAAACGACTTGACGTTGAGATTGTAGAGTTCTACACATCGGGTGGAACACGTTTGCTGTAAGTCTAAGGCTGCCTTTTTTTGTTCTAGCTGTGGACACTCAGGCAGTCTCATTCCTACCCCAGCTCTTATGCCTCACTTGATCTGGTTCCTAGGCCTTACCAGACACCAGAACCCTCCAACCCCTTCTTGGTTCACCCAGCACTGCACAGTCATTCCCACTCTTTCTTCTTTCCTGGTCTCAGGTCACTTTTATGAGGTCTCACCCAAACTCTTCTCAAACCAGACTCTGCCTCCAGATGCTACCTTGACCTTCTACCACTCACAACCATTTAATCTTTCTCTTGGGGTCATGCCCACCACTCCTCGCCCATACCATCACCAAGCCTGTTAAATACCACCCATCAAGGGGTCTTTCCAATGTGGGTGTGGTCTCCACCCTGAGTTGGGCATGGGTCTTAGAGCCCCTCAATAATCCTCTGTCCAATCCAGGGCCATTCTAGACACTCACCACTTTCTCCCCCTTGAAGCCTACCTGGTCTCAGCAGGCACCCTGACCCTCCAGGGTCAGGGATGCCCAAGGCTCTTAGCTCTGTATCCATCCTCTCCAGGTAATCACATCTTCCCCCTGGCTTTCTCCCACACATGGGGCTCCTGAGTTAAGCTTTATGAACACACAGAGACTTCTGTGCTCTGAGTAGTACCCCCTGAGGTCCCTCAGCATCTCAGGACTTTTCCTGGGCCATCCTGAACTCATACTTCTCTCCCCCAAACTGGCTCCTCCTTCTGCCCTTCTTACGCTTAGTGACACCATTGCCGCCCAGATATCCAAGTCAGAGACCCGATCCTCCTCCTCACCCCCAGGCCTTCCCTAGCATTACTGTGCTCCCCACCCACCCCTCCCTCTCTGCTCCTCCCACATCAGGACACCTGTTTGGGGTCCTACCTCTGTATCCCCAGCGTGGTGCTGTCCATTCTGCACGGGGTGGGGGTGGGTGGGATCACGGCAAGATAATTAAGTTTAGGGTTGGTACATCAGGGTTCAAAATGCTACTTAGAATCAACCCTCTGACTCAGTAATTCAACTCCTGGTTATGTAGCCCGCAAAATGTGCAGATGTCCAGTAAGGCACAGACAGGGCTCTTCAGAGAAGCTTTCTTCTTCATGGCAAAGAGGAAGAAGGAAGAGAAGGAAGTGGGAAAGAAAGAAGAAAGCAAATACTCACCAACAGGAAACTGGGTACACATTGTTGTGGTGGTGGTTGTTAAGTTGCTAATTCGTGTCTGACCTCATGGACTGCAGCCTGCCAGGCTCCTCTGCCCTCCACTATTTCCCAGAGTTTGTAGAAAGTTGTGGCTATTGAGTTGGTGATGCTATCTAACCATCTCATCCTCTGCTGCCGCCTTCTCCTTTTGCCTTGAATCTTTCCCAACATCAAGGTCTTTTCCAATGAGTTGGCTCTTCACATCAGACGACCAAAGTATTGGAGCTTCAGCTTCAGCATCAGTCCTTCCAATGAGTATTCAGGGTTGATTCCTTTAGGATGGACTGGTTTGATCTCCTTGTAGTCCAAGGGACTCTCAAGAGTCTTCTCCAGCACCACAGTTCAAAAGCATCAATTCTGCAGCACTCAGCCTTCTTTATGATCCAACTCTCACATCCATACATGACTACTGCTGTTCTTATTATTAGCCCTCACTGGAATGGGTGAATTTAACTCAGAGGACCATTATATCTACTACTGCGGGCAGGAATCCCTCAGAAGAAATGGAGTGGCCATCATGGTCAACAAAAGAGTCAGAAATGCAGTACTTGGATGCAATCTCAAAAATGACAGAATGATTTCTGTTCGTTTCCAAGACAAACCACTCAATATTACAGTAATCCAAGTCTATGCCCCAACCAGTAACGCTGAAGAAGCTGAAGTTGAACGGTTCTATGAAGACCTACAAGACCTTTTAGAACTAACACCCAAAAAAGATGTCCTTTTCATTATAGGGGACTGGAATGCAAAAGTAGGAAGTCAACAAACACCTGAAGTAACAGGCAAATTTGGCCTTGGAATATGGAATGAAGCAGGGCAAAGACTAATAGAGTTTTGCCAAGAAAATGCACTAGTCATAACAAACACCCTCTTCCAACAACACAAAAGAAGACTCTATACATGGACATCACCAGATGGTCAACACCGAAATCAGATTGATTATATTCTTTGCAGCCAAAGATGGAGAAGCTCTATACAATCAGCAAAAACAAGACCAGGAGCTGACTGTGGCTCAGACCATGAACTCCTTATTGCCAAATTCAGACTGAAATTGAAGAAAGTAGGGAAAACCATTAGATCATTCAGGTATGACCTAAATCAAATCCCTTATGATTATACAGTGGAAGTGAGAAATAGATTTAAGGGCCTAGATCTGAGGGATAGAGTGCCTGATGAGCTATGGAATGAGGTTCGTGACATTGTACAGGAGACAGGGATCAAGACCATCCCCATGGAACAGAAATGCAAAAAAGCAAAATGGCTGTCTGGATGGGCCTTACAAATAGCTGTGAAAAGAAGAGAAGTGAAAAGCAAAGGAGAAAAGGAAAGATATAAACATCTGAATGCAGAGTTCCAAAGAATAGCAAGAAGAGATAAGAAAGCCTTCTTCAGTGATCAATGCAAAGAAATAGAGGAAAGCAACAGAATAGGAAAGACTAGAGATCTCTTCAAGAAAATCAGAGATACCAAAGGAACATTTCATGCAAAGATGGGCTCGATAAAGGACAGAAATGGTATGGACCTAATGGAAGCAGAAGATATTAAGAAGAGGTGGCAAGAATACACAGAAGAACTGTACAAAAAAGATCTTCATGACCCAGATAATCACGATTCTGTGATCACTGACCTAGAGCCAGACATCCTGGAATGTGAAGTCAAGTGGGCCTTAGAAAGCATCACTACGAACAAAGCTAGTGGAGGTGATGGAATTCCAGTTGAGCTATTCCAAATCCTGAAAGATGATGCTGTGAAAGAGCTGCACTCAATATGCCAGCAAATTTGGAAAACTCAGCAGTGGCCACAGGCCTGGAAAAGGTCAGTTTTCATCCCAATCCCAAAGAAAGGCAATGCCAAAGAATGCTCAAATTACCACATAATTGCACTCCTCTCACACGCTAGTAAAGTAATGCTCAAAATTCTTCAAGCCAGGCTTCAGCAATATGTGAACCATGAACTTCCTGATGTTCAAGCTGGTTTTAGAAAAGGCAGAGGAACCAGAGATCAAATTGCCAACATCCGCTGGATCGTGGAAAAAGCAAGAGAGTTCCAGAAAAACATCTATTTCTGCTTTATTGACTATGCCAAAGCCTTTGACTGTGTGGATCACCATAAACTGTGGAAAATTCTGAAAGAGATGGGAATACCAGACCACTTGATCTGCCTCTTGAGAAATTTGTATGCAGGTCAGCAAGCAACAGTTAGAACTGGACATGGAACAACAGACTGGTTCCAAATAGGAAAAGGAGTATGTCAAGGCTGTATATTGTCACCATGTTTATTTAACTTCTATGCAGAGTACATCATGAGAAATGCTGGACTGGAAGAAACACAAGCTGGAATCAAGATTGCTGGGAGAAATATCAATAACCTCAGATATGCAGATGACACCACCCTTATGGCAGAAAGTGAAGAGGAACTAAAAAGCCTCTTGATGAAGATGAAAGTGGAGAGTGAAAAGGTTGGCTTAAAACTCAACATTCAGAAAACGAAGATCATGGCATCTGGTCCCATCACTGCATGGGAAATAGATGGGGAAACAGTGGAAACAGTGTCAGACTTTGTTTTTCTGGGCTCCAAAATCACTGCAGATGGTGACTGCAGCCATGAAATTAAAAGATGCTTGCTCCTTGGAAGGAAAGTTATGACCAACCTAGATAGCATCTTCAAAAGCAGAGACATCACTTTGCCAACAAAGGTTCACCTAGTCAAGGCTATGGTCTTTCCTGTGGTCATGTATGGATGTGAGAGCTGGACTGTGAAGAAGGCTGAGCGCCGAAGAATTGATGCTTTTGAACTGTGGTGTTGGAGAAGACTCTTGAGAGTCCCTTGGACTGCAAGGAGATCCAACCAGTCCATTCTGAAGGAGATCAGCCCTGGGATTTCTTTGGAAGGAATGATGCTAAAGCTTAAAGTCCAGTACTTTGGCCACCTGATGCGAAGAGTTGACTCATTGGAGAAGACTGTGATGCTGGGAGGGATTGGGGGCAAGAGGAGAAGGGGACGACAGAGGATGAGATGGTTGGATGGCACCACTGACTCGATGGAAGTGAGTCTGAGTGAACTGCAGGAGTTGTTTATGGACAGGGAGGCCTGATGTGCTGCGATTCATGGGGTCGCAAGAGTCGGACACGACTCAGCGACTGATCTGATCTCAAAGATTTATTATGAAAGGAAAGATAAACTCAGAGTCCCAGCTGTCTCCCCACGCCAGAAATTCCTTTAATCCTTGTAACTGGAGGCTGTGCCCCTCAAGAAATCCTCCTGGGAACCTTGGGCGTACTGCCCACCCCCGCCTCTTACCTCCCACTGAGAATGTAATTTGTGTTTCCACCCCACTCAGTGGTAGAGTGGCATGAGGTGGGGCCCTCACACCTCCAGGTCTTCTGGGGGTCTGGAATTCAAGACTGTTTCTAGTGCTACTCATGGTTCAGGCATTTCTCTTTGGCTTGGAAGCTTAACCATTCCTCATTCTACTCATATTGTTGTTTACCCCAAATTCCCCAAGGCCAGGTCACCGGTGAGAGGATGCTAGTACTCTGTGTCCCTTTGACCTACTACCACACATTTTAACCCAAAGAATGACATCAACGATGAAGACTGTGCCCAGCAGCTCCCCGTCCTCAACAAGTCCACTGGAAATAAACATTGTTCGTCTTGCTGGGGGGACATTATGAACCCCCACCCCATCTAAAGGAAACAATGAGCTTCCCTTGGCAAGTAGGATAGTCTTCCAGCTACTGTTTAACCTCTTCATGGTTCAGTTTCTCCGTCTGTAAAGATGAGAATAGTAATAGTGCCTTCTTTTTAGTTTTCTTAATGAGGAGTAAATGAGCTAATTTATGTAAAATGCTTAAAACAGCACCTGGCACATAATAAGAATATATGCGTTAGTGCTGGCATTTACTGCTGTTGTTCTTCAGAACAGAAGCCCATGGTTCCTCCAGTGTAACTATCCTAAAGGGTGAGCTGTGGGCTTCCTCTGCTCCAAATAGACTCCAGTGGTCCCAGATCCTGGAGGAAGGGACTGGAGACGCAGACTGGAACTCGCCAAGAGTATCAGCCACCTGAGACCCAGGTACAATCCGGGAAGACTGAAAACTTATTGCACAAGGTGGTAAAGAGATTAGGCAGGAACATCATCACGGGCTTCCCCAAAGACTCAGCGGTAAAGAACCCACCTGCCAATGCAGGAGATGCGGGAGACTCAGGTTTGATCCCTGCATTGGGAAGAGCCCTTGGAGAAGAAAATGGCAACCCATCCAGAGTTATTGCCTGAAAAATCCCTTGGACAGAGGAGCCTGGCAGGCTACAGTCCGTGGGGTCACAAGGAGTCAGACATGACTGAGCACACACTCATATCATCATCATACCCTTCAAACCTCCAGTGCCATCAGGTGCCACAAAATTGAGGGGACCTGTCCTGGGTCATCTCTGTTGCTGAGTCCAAGCTCATAGTGCTCACGGCACCGCAGGCCAATAAACCAATAGATGAGTTTTGAGGGCAAGGAATAGAACTTCCAAGAGGTTGGCAGACTAGTGTCCCAAAGAACCATCTTGCCTGAGTTAGAATTCAGGCTTCTTTTATACTAAAAAGGGTGGGGGTTGGGGAGTAAACTCAAACATTCCTGGGTTGGTCAGCCTCCAGAGGGAATGTGTTAATTTCCTCCTCCCTGTAGTTATTCACAAGTGGGCTTGGTCAGAATGTTTCCTGTGAACTAAACAAAGATATTTTAGCTCAATGCTCATTACCTGGGAGGCAGGGCTCCGAGATAGGCCGTTTTGTATAATACAAACTTATAAGCAACATCCCTTTAGTGATTACCTTAGAGGATGAGATGGTTGGATGGCATCACTGAAGCGATGGACGTGAGTTTGAGCAGGCTTTGGGAGTTGGTGATGGACAGGGAAGCCTAGCATGCTGCAGTCCATGGGGTCGCAAAGAGTCGGACATGACTGAGCGACTGAACTGTGTAACAGAATACAAAGGCTCCTTCCTCTACCTCGAGGGGGCTCATGGCCACCTCCCAGCAGCTGGGGCAAGTGGTGTCACCTTCCTTAAGTAGGTCCCTCTTTAGCACAACCCCGGCAGCCCTCCCATACCTGGGCACAGCTGTGCAGTCGGACATGATCACCTCCAACCTCCCTGCCTTCTCTCCATGTGGCCCAGAATGCGAGCACAGAAATACATGGAAAAGCTTCCAGAATCTTCCACAATTTTGCAACCACGGACCAGGGCCAGATCTGGAGTTGCCAGCTCCCTCCCACCATTAAACCCGGAAGCCCCAGTGACTTCCTACTCTCAGCTTTCAGTGGGGAAACTGGGTCTCCGACCTTTCTCCACTCGCTGACAATCCCTTCCTGGGGCAGGCCTAGTCTTTCCTGCCAGAGGGACTGCTTGCCAACCCTGAAAATGGAAAAGCCACCCAAGGTGCAACCAAGGATATTCCCTGGGCTTAAGGCAGTTTTAGATCTTTGAAACGTTCCAGATGCCAAACCCACTTCTCTGACTCTAACCCTATACATGTGCTGTGCTTAGTCACTCAGTCCTGTCCGACTCTTTGCAAACCCATGGACTGTAGCCCGGCTCTTCTGTCCATGGGATTCTCCCGGCAAGAATACTGGAGTGGGTTGCCATTTCCTTCTTCATATTGTATTACATTCAGCACTGTCTTTGATTGGTTCAATGTATTAGAATAATCATTTCAGATAATAAGGGGAAAAATAATTTTTTTTAAAAAGCAATACCATGAATTCACATACATATTAAATTAAATGCTTGTTAAAGATATCACCCAACAAATGAAGGAAGCAGGCACACATGAGAACCTGTTTAAAAGAGACTCTGAAAAGCTGACCCTCTTATAGATCAAGAATATTGAAATGAATGTGCAAATGAACGAAACACTGGTTGTTCCAGGTGCAGGGAGAGAAGGCAGTTGAACCTCTTCTGAACAGGACAGACTTGCATGTCTGTAAACACGAACTGTTTGCATTGCTCTCAGTTACTGTGCCTGGCTGAAGAGCATACACCAAAAACTCCCCTCCACCCTGCACCTGTGAATGGGCCCTTATTTGTAAAAAGGATCTTTTCAATGTAATCGAGTTAAGATGAGGTCCTCCTGGATGAGGGTGAGCCCCGAATCCAATCTGACTTCTATCCTCAGAAAAAGAGGAAGTCCGGACACAGATGCTCAGGAAGAACTTCATGTGAAATGGAGACTGTAGTGATGCGTCTGTGAACCAAGGATCACCGAGTGTGACTGGTGGATGGAGTGAGAAGCTGGGAGAGTCGGGGAGAGGTCTCCCAAGGCCTTCAGAGTGAGTGTGGACCTGCTGACACCTTGATTGCTGACTTCTAGCCTCCAGAGCTCTGAAACAACCCATTTCTGCTCTAAACTACTTAGTTGGCAGCACTTTGTTACAATAGTCCTGAGAAATTAACATGGGAATCTACAACTTACTGAGATAGAAAACAGCTCCAAGACTATGAGAGACTAGAATCAGACAACCTGGAAAGTTGTGCTGTTGGTAGACAGGGTTTTCCCATATTCCATTAAAGTTCCCTGCACCTTAGCATCCAAACTTGTGGACAGCCTGCTTTTAATCTACCTGAGTCCTTGATTATTATGTCAATTCCCATGTATATAGGACACTGGAGAGGCACTCTTTGTAACATATTGTTTAATGGCAACATGATTCTCCACACCAAAAAATAAAAACCTGACAACTTGCATTTTGATACATGTCTCTCTTCCTAACCTGAGGGTTGCCTACTTTAAAATTTGGCTTTACGTCCATTTAAAAAAAATCAGGGTAGTCGAGATTCACCAGATAGCTCTTGGTTCTCTGAGATTCATTGCTGGGTCATTACATGTTAAGCACTTTTTTTTTTTTTTTTTTTTTGGCCTATACTGCATGGCTTCTGGGATCTCGGTGCCCCAGTAAGGGATTGAACCTGGCCCCCTGCAGTGGAAGTGTGGTGTCCTAGACACTGAGTCACCAGGGAATTAATTCCCAAGGACTCTTTCTTCAGAAGCATTTAGTGGGAGTTGGAGAGAATGTCAGAATAAGGGCTGGCAGGTATGAGAAATTTGGTGAAACATATTAAGTAGTCTAATCTAATGTTATATTTGGGAAATTAAAAACATATTTATTGCATAATACAAATTACAGAGAACAAATAAGTCCCCTGAATGGTGCATATAGGCAGAAAATAAAGCAAAAAAGGCTTTAGAGGAAACTCATGGGTTAAAGCGTCTGCTTGCAATGCAGGAGACCCAGGTTCGATCCCTGGAGGGGGAAGATACCCTGGAGAAGGAAATGGCAACCCACTCCAGTACTCTTGCCTGGAAAATTTCATGGATGGAGGAGTCTGCTAGGCTACAGTCCATGGGATCCGCAAAGAGTCGGACACGACTGAGAGACTTCACTTTCGCTTTTCACTTTCATATGTTAACACAATATATTCTGTTCACCTGGACTATAAAATCTAATTTGTTCTGCTGCTTCCTACTTCACGGTATGTGAGTTTGCTGTTTAAATATAAGTGTGCCTATATTTTTAAAAATGTGTGTGTGCTCAGTCACTTGGTCGTGCCCAACTCTTTGTGGCCCTGTGGACTGTAGCCTGCCAAGCTCCTCTGTCCATGGGATTTCCCAGGCAAGAATACTGGAGTGGGTTGCCATTTCCTCCTCCAGGGGATCTTCCCCACCCAGGGAGGGACCCCGCTTCTCTTGCATCTCTTGCATTGGCAGGTGGATTCTTTACCACTAGTGCCACCTGGGAAGCAGCCCCCCACCTGTTTTTAAGTAATTCCCAGGCAGTCCAGTGATTAGAACTCCACTCTTCCACTGCAGGGGACATGAGTTCCATCCCTGGTCAGGGAACTAAGACTCTGTAAAGCATGTGGTGCGGCAAAAAAAAAAAAAAAAAGCAATAATAATAACATTGGATTTTATAGATACTGTAATAAAGTATGGAAGTAGACTCCAGAATAAAGAAAAAAAAGGAGACTCTGGGACCATCTTCTGTTTAAGTTAGTGCTTGTCCTTGAACTTGAGTGGGCAATGTTAAACTACTATCCAGAGAGATTATTTAAATCTTGCCATGGTGACATTCAATGTGGTGGACTTAAGCCAAGGACACAGTGGACATGAATTTGAGCAAGCTCTGGGAGATAGTGGAGGACAGAGGGGCCTGGCGTGCTGCAGCCCACGGGGTCAAAAAGAGTCAGACACAACTTAGCGACTGAAGGACAGCAGTGCTGAGGTCTAATGTGGTGGACTTAGGCCGAGGGCACGGTGCTCGGAAGCTGAAAGTGGTCTCCGCGTTCTAAACGTCAGACCTCCCTGGGGGTCTGGACGCACCGCCACACGCCTCGTCACAAGTGGGGGACCAGCTATTTCCATCAACAACTTTCATTTTTGCTTCCTCCCCTTTTTACCTTTGGGTGACTGAAGACAGCGTCAAAACTTTTTGCCCGTGTTTACCGTCATATATGGATTCACGCAAAGGGGGGGCAGTATTTTTTTTTTCCGGTACGTTGGAGTTCCAGAAATACTGTGTAATTATGACAGAAAATCTTGATTTAGATGATATTTTAGTCAAAATATTTTCAGAGGACATTTATATTTATCCATTTATTTTTCCTTCAAAGGAGAACTTTCAGCTGCACATAAGATTGGACAGAACTAGAATATCATATCGGGAATCGACAAAGCACAGAAGGTTTTATATGATTCAGCTTTTTCCATTACTAAGATTAAAACAACAATAACAACCAAAGCCACCTTTCATGGTGAAGAAACTCATGTGAAAATTTGCATTCTGACTGCCGCCCAAGTTTCCTTTGGAGAAGAATCTAAGAAAAAGATTCAGATTGCTGTTCATGTCAGTTCAGTTTTTCAATCAAATAATCATTAGTGAATGAGCTTAGGACATCGAACTTCACGTTTTGCAAAATACGGATTTAATGACCCTCTTTTCCCCATTACTTAAATCAATCGAGGAAATTGAGCTTAATAATATGGTTAGACATAATGGCTTGAGATACTGTTAGAAAAGAGCTTAATAATTTGATGAGGCACAACAGCTCAAGATACTGTTGGAAAAGAAACGTGGTTTTAGAGATCATCGAGAAAGCTGATGACAGTTTTGAAGCTGTGTAAAAATTCTCCAAAGTAAATGATTCAAACTGCAAAAAAAATATCAGTGAGGTTCTGCCCTGGTGGTGCTCCCGAAATACTGGGTTTTGCAGATACAGGGTGAAAATCAAAAGAAATCACTCATTTCTGGAATGCTCTGTATCACACATCACCAGTGTTACATTTCAAAGTTCTGCCCCCGAATTGATAAGCAAAACTCAACTAACGGTAATCGATTACATGAACGGCTATGTATCTAGGGGTTGCCTCCGATGATTTGCTTTGCTCTGTATGAAGATTTGAATGCCAGTCACAAAGTTCTCCACTGAGGTTTGATGATTGGCAAAGGGAAATAAACAGTCGTACCTGCTGGAGGGGCGGGTGTCTTAAATGTGTGGAATACGAGGGTAAAAACATACGACTGTGAACCTCTTAAAATGATATCCTCGGGCAAATCTTGTCCTATCTGACAACTATACCTGCAAGTTTGAATATAAATTTCCCCTTATTAAAACACTTAGCACCCCAACCAAGTCCATTTCTCAATGGACATTGAGAAATCATGGCTAAAACTGTCTTTTTATATTTTTTCAACCCCAAATTTTCAAAGACAAGGTTCTTGAAAAATATTTCTTAGCGGGCTCCCCTGGTGGCTCAGAGGTAAAGAATCTGCCTACCAATGCAGAGGACACGGGTTCAACCCCTGGTCGGGGAAGACCCACATACCGTGGAGCAATTAACCCAGTGCTCCGCAACTATCGAGCCTGTGCTCTAGAGCCTGGGAGCCGCAACCACGGAAGCCTGTGCGCCCAGACCGCGTGCTCTGCACTAGGAGAGAGGACCGCGCTCAGCACAGATAAAGAAAACCCGCTCACCAACAAGGACACAGCACAGTCAAAAATAAATAATTACATTTTCTTTTAAACATTCCATGGAAAAAATTATCTTGCCTCCAGTGTGTGTCTAGGCTGAATTCGGGAACTGCTTTCTAGGTGACGTGGCTGAACAATCTCATTTCAGAGTTCATCGAGAAATTCCCTTTTCCCCTAATAGTCCATATCTGCCAGAAAACATCGCCAAGGAGAAATGCTTCTTGTTCAGGCTTCTGCCAAAGATAACTTCCAAAAATCACAACAGAGGTCCTGGCAGTGGATGACCTTTCCTCCTTTCTAGGGGTGACAGATTTCACTAGGGTGCACACCCTCTGTCCTGGGGAAGCCTGGTGTTGGGGGTGGGCTGGAGATACCATGTCCAGAGGCTGGGCTTTGGTTAACCAGCACAGCATCCCGGTCACACCGTGGGTCCAGCAATGAGCCTATGATGGAAACTATCCAGTCACGTGACCCTCCACCTTCTTGGGGATTTGCAGACAGATCCACTGTGTCTTCTACTGGATGTGAAGGAGGAAGAAGATGGCTTTGACTTCTACAAGTCCACAAGGGGAACAGAACTCGGGACAAAACGGTCTCTACAAGAGGAAGACAGCTGGGGTTCCCCCATCAACCTTCAGGAAAATCTGCGCACCTCTGGACTTCCATTATGGGAGCCACAGAATCCCCTGGGTCCTCTCAGCCGGCTTTCTAATTACTTGCCACCTAAGGAATCTTTGCTAAATCTGAATTTCACGCCTGGGGGCGAGTGTGGCAAATTCACAAACTGGAAGACGCCAAACTCCCTGGAGAGAAGGGTGCCAGTGGTCTTCAGCCCAGTTTTGAAATGGTTCTTGCTATGATATGCTATGCTATGCTAAGTCACTTCAGTCGTGTCCAACTCTGTGTGACCCCATAGACGGCAGCCCACCAGGCTCCACTGTCCCTGGGATTCTCCAGGCAAGAACACTGGAGTGGGTTGCCATTTCCTTCTCCAATGCATGAAAGTGAAAAGAGAAAGTGAAGTCGCTCAGTCATGTCTGACTCTTAGCGACCCCATGGACTGCAGCCTACCAGGCTCCTCCGTCCATTGGATTTTCCAGGCAAGAGTACTGGAGTGGGGTGCCATTGCCTTCTCCGATGGTTCTTGCTACATACTTGCAAAATGGTCAAACTGTCTTTAATTACATCTTGGGAAACTGGCCATGTGTCCACCCAGATAGTATCTGGGAAGTTAGTAGGGAATGTTCTGAAATGTGTTGGCCAATTTTTATAGCCTCTTGTAAGGTTATAAAAGGGAAAACAAAAACAAGAAATACAGCTTGGGTTAAAGGTGGACCAGGAAGAATGAGACATGATAATCCCTGTTAATCATGACAGAATCTTCACTGACATGATGACTTTGAATACTTGGAGGTAAAATATCTCTCCTTTAAGAAATATGAAAGCATTTCTGTTGTGACCTCATATTTCACCCACACGTATTTCATTATTTTTTTCTTTACTACAGGCTTTGAAAACAAAACAGCACAATAGACCTGGTGTCTAAAGGTCATGATGAGCTCCAGTCTCTGTCTCCTATAGGAGGGACAAAAACTGCAGTGTTATATGAGCTGACAATTTTTAAAATGTGTCTTTAGAGACAAAAGCATCACTTTCTTCTACTATTACCATTTGTATTGGTTGGATCTTTTTTAATCATGTTATTTGTTTTGAAATTTCCAATAACATTAAAGGAAAGCGTATGACTTTTTTCCCCTCAAAAATGAGATTAGATTTTGAAGTTTGAGAATATTGTGCTGGAGAATCTGGAAGCAGGAAAACTCAAGCTGCTTGGATATATTGTCAGAGGGAGCCCAGCACCAAAAATAATTGAGAGATCATAGAACAGACAGCAATGTTTGACTGAAGAAGTAAGGAGGAATTCAATTTACCAAGAAAAAAAATCACTTACCTTTAACTTTTATAGAACTTGTCTATTTTAAAAGAAGTAATTGAACTGATTTCCACTTTTAGCCACCTCCCTGCCAAAGTTCTCAAAGCTTGTTTTTTTCTCATGATGATAATACCTGTACCTTGCCTTTTAGTAGCTCCAGGGAGTTTTGCAGATATCTCATTAGTTCTGATTCTACCCCTAGACATTTTATGCACATTATCTTGCCTTTGTAAAATGACTGTGCTTCAAAATGGAAAATGACACCAAATCTCCTGCAGCTCTTTTCTTAAATGCTGTAAGTATGTAAATGTGTGCATTCATCTAGGTTGATTGCAAACAACCGAACTCCCTCTGCAGCAAGCCTAAACAGAAGAGGGCTTTATTGAAAGATATTGAGTAACTCACCGGACTGCCCGGAGAGCGCAGTAAGACTGGCCATCCCAAACCTCATTCCTGCAGGGTTCTTTTTAACAGGTTTTACTTTTTAGAACAGTTTTAGATTTACAGAAATGTCGAGCAGAAAGTACAGAGTTCCTATAAGACCTGTACCATTTTCCCTATTAATAAAATCTAATATTAGAATCCTAAATGAAATCAACCCTGAATTGGATGGACTGTTGCTGAAGCTAAAGCTCTAATACTTTGCCTACTTGATGCGAAGAACTGACTCACTGGAAAAGACCATGATGCTGGGAAAGATTGAGGGCAGGAGGAGAAGGGGAAGACAGAGGATGAGATGGTTGGATGGCATCACCGACTCAGTAGACATGAATCTAAGCAAACTCTGGGAGGTAACGGGAGACAGATGAATCCTGGTGTGATACAGTCCATGGGACTGCAAAGAGCCAGACACGACTGAGGGACGGAACAACAATAGCATTTATTAAAAATAATGAACCAATATTGATACCTATTATTAACTGATGATTGTAGATCATTCAGATTTCCAAAGATTTTACCTCGTATTCATTTTCTGCTGAAAAATCCCATCTAGGATTCCACACCACGTTCAGTTGTCAGGTCTCCTCAGGCTCCTCTCAGCTGTGACAGTTTCTCAGACTCTCCTTGATGGCGATGACCTTGACAGTTTTGAGGAACTCCTCAGGCTGACTGTAGGATGCTCGCCTATCAGAATTTGCCTGTTTGTCTCATGATTAGACATGGAGGGTGGGCTGGGGGAGGACGGTCACGGAGGTAAATTCCGTTGTCATCACCTTCAAAGGTCCCCACTGTCAGCATGACTTATCACTGTTGATGTCAACCTTGGTCGCTCGGCCAAGGAAGCATCTGTCAAGTTTTGCTCCTGTACTATTACTCTTCCCCCGTCCCCCTTTCCACCGTGTACTGTTCTTATTTAGTCTGTTTTTCCAGAGATCAGAGAACTGTAGGTGATAAAGTGCTGCGACCACTAACACCAGCTTCAGGGCCCCCAGGCCATCTGCCTCCCTGGATGCCACCTGCCCCGGTAGAAGGTTGGCACCCCAGCTCCATCATCCCTGCGTCTCCCACAGGCCCTACCCAGTGCCCTGTACATAGTAGGCGCTTGATGAATCTTTGAAGACGTGGAGTAGAACTGGGTTTTAGCTGAGAGTTAATAAAACCACTCCAGATGCTGGTAGGCATGTAAGGACAAGAGCTGCGGGAGCCGACCAAGATGGGCTAAGCTGGTGAGCATCCACCCGCAGGAGTGGCCAGAGGCCACGGCTCTGATCTTTTTTTTTTCCCCACGTCTCAGAGATACAGAGAGATCTGCTGGGCTCTGATCCTGACTGACCTCATCCCATTCTGCATTTAAAAATACTACTTGGCAGAAGTTGACTTAGGTACCTGGGTTTTACTTACTCCCGCCCTGTCCTGCTCCCCAACCCAAACCAAGAAGCAGAAACTCTTTCAGGTCCCTCAGGTCAGGGGGTGGAGTTTATTGTCACAGGAGCAATGACTCTCTTTTGCAACCCATAGACTGCAGTCCGCCAGGCTCCTCAGTCCCTAGGATTTCCCAGGCAAGAATATTGGAGTGGGTGGCCATTTCTTTCTGGCAATCATCCCGACCCAGGGATGAAACCCGGGTCTCTCGCATTGTAAGCAGATGCTTTACCCTCTGGGCCACCAGGGAAGCCACAGGATCTCCTAAAAGTCCAAGGCCAGGACCCATATTGGGCTGGGCCTTGGCCACACTGGCACTGGCCGTGGGGATGCCTCTGGCAGGTTGGCCATCTCTCTCTTATCTCCCCGTAGCCGTCCGCATCACTGGATTCTTTACCTTGCACCCCACATCCTTCTCTGGTCCTCCCCCCACCTCACAGCACTCCGATGGGCCTGGGGCCCCCATGGCCCTCCCCCACCAGCTGATAACGTCTTCACCTTGACCTTTAGCTCTGCTGGATGAATTCCAGAAACCAGGAGGCTGATCAACCTGGGGCTCTCTTTGCATCAAGGCCCTCCGTGCAGATCGTTTTGCAGACAACCAGAGGCACTTCTGTTGTGTCGGCAGCCCACTCACCCTTGGCCAACTCGGTTGAGGCCCAGAAGGAGGTCAGCAAGGGCCTGGAATGGGGGCAAGTTCCCCAACACAGCAAGTGGACTTACATGTTACCTGAACACCTAGAAACAGCCTGGCCTAATTTGCAGCTGAAATTCAGTCACAAAGCTTTTGGAATTATCTAGAGAAGTCAGAGGAGTGTGTGTGTGTGTGTGTGTGTGTGTGTGTGTGTAGGGAGGCGGTGGGGAGCAACCAGCAGGGTGGTCCACTGTGAGATTCTGCCTGCAAACACCTCAACTCCATCACCTCTCTCTATTCAACTTCCTCCAACTTCCTCCATGCAGTTAACCTCCGTTCAACCTGTTTCAGGGAATCTGCTTTGATAAAAATCTACCGAAGCTGTGTCCTCTGTGCTCCTCCAGAGGGGATTTTATCAGCCTGTTCTTAAAGGAGTCCTTTTGCATGTCTGTGCCTGTGAAGTGGGGGTGAAAGTGAAAAGTGAAACTGTTAAGTCGCTCAGTCGTGTCCACTCTGCGACCCCAGGGGCTGCAGCCCACCAGGCTCCTCTGTCCCTGGGATTCTCCGAGCAAATATACTGGAGTGGGTTACCATCTCCATCTCCAGGAGATCTTCCCGACCCAGGGACAGAACCCGAGTCTCCTCGCATTGCAGGCGGAGTCTTTCCCGTCTGAGCCACCAGGGGAGTGGGGGGTGAAGGGACACCGAGCGTGTTTACAGAGACTCCTTGGAGTCAGCGCACCGTGCTCAGTAATAAGGATCAACACTAGCCTGCAGGCAGGGCCGCGGAGGGCGGCTCCCGCAGCCGGCTCCCGCAGCCGGCTCTTGCCTCCGCGGCGGCAGCGGCCCCCCCGGCTGCCAGCATCGCGCGCGCGGGCGGCCGCGTGGGAGCGGCTGTTTGTTCCTTTCCACTCGCACAGCGCGTTCTTCCAGCAGGAACTTTATTCCCTTCTTAGAACCAGCGCTTCCTGGCGGGCGGGGCTCGGGGTCCATCCCCTGTCCGCCCCCCTCTCCCCTGCTCCCTTCCCCCATCCTGAATCCTCGCTTGGTCTTTGGGCAGCAAGAATAAAAGCAAGGGGCGGGAGAAGGGAACACCACCCCCCAGCTCCCCAGCTGGACCTCCCAGCTCCCAGCCCCGCCTTGCCTCTTCTCCGCACTTTCGCTTCCCCCACCCCGGCCCCCAGTGATGCTCTCTCTACCCACTTTCACCCCTTCTTCCCTCCTCTCTCCCCTTCTGCCCCCTCCCGCCCTTCTCCTCTCCAGGCTGCTGTAGCCAAACTTCCTGAGTCACAAGCATCTGAATTTGTCTTTCTTCCTCCCCGCCCCCCTCCCCAGTGGGTGCCATTCCCCCTCCCCCCACCTCCTTGAATTTTCTCCTTTCTAGGCTTGGCCGCCCCCAATCCCACCCTCCTCTGAGCCTCACACAGCCCAGAGCAGGCTTGGCCACGGCAGAGGAGGCTGAGCTCAACTTTGACGAGGTCTTTATTGCAGAAGGACAGTGGGACATCTAGAGGGGGTGGGAGCGGTGCCTGGGGAGCTGCCAGGGAAGATTCCCCCTGGGATGTGAGCATCCTCACCTAGAGCAGCAGCAAAAAAGCCAGAGACTCAGGGCCTCCAGGGCCCCTGGGAATATAGCCCAGCTGGTAAAGAATCTGCCTGCAGTGCAGGAGACCTGGGCTTGATCCCTGGGTTGAGATGATCCCCTGGAGAAGGAACTGGCAACCCACTCCAGTATTCTTGCTTGGAGAATCCCATGGACAGAGGAGCCTGGTGGGCTACAATCCATGGAGGTTGCAAAGAGTCAGACATGCCTGAGAGACGACCACTGCCATGATGATGCGCGCTGAACCAAGGGTGATTATAGACTGGATTCTGTAAATCCTTGCCCGGCTTCTCTATCCATAGGGGTTCTACAGGCAAGAATACTGAAGTGGGTTGCCATGTCCTCCCCGAGAGAATCTTCCAGACTCAGGGGCTGCATCTCTTATGTCTTCTGCATTGACAGGTGGGTTCTTTACCACTAGCCCCCATGGGAAGCCCCAGAGGAGGGACTTTGACTCACCCCGAAACCGTTTGCTGCCCCAGGGGGCAGAGAGAAGGGGGCACCCAGGAGGAGCCTTCCACTGGCCTAAAAGGAGACCTTCCAGCTGGGACCATCGCTGGGCAGCCAGGCCTCCTTCCTGAGATGTCTGCCTCCTTCCCTAGCCTGTGGAGCCCCAGGGGGGTGTCACCTGGCCCCAGTGACTGATGGGGGCTGGGAGTGAGCAGGGCCCATACGGAGCCAGCTCTGCCTTATGTAAGCGTTTGCTTAAAACAGTCAAGGATAGGAACATCAGCAAGAATGGGCGTGCAGCGCTTTCCGGGTACAGTTCAGTGGAACATATGATGTGAGATCTTTAATTAGCAGTAATGAGAGATTAATTCTTTTCAGAAAGGGAGTATCCACCAGGTGGCTGAGGGGCCAGTCTTCCAGGAGGGGACCCTTCAGGAGCAGCAGTGGCTCTGGTCAGGTGTAGGATGAACAGACAATGGACACTGCAGGAACTTTGCTCAGGGTTGGTGGTTGGTGGTTTCAGTTGCTAAGCCATGTCCAACTCTTGTGACCCCATGGACTGTAGCCCGCAGGCTCCTCTGTCCATGGGATTCACCAGGCAAGAATACCGGATGCCACTCCGTTCTCCAGGTGATCTTCCCAACCCTGGAATCGAGCCCTGGTCTCTTGCATTGTAGGCAGATTCTTTACTGACTGAGCTATGAGGGAAGCCTTTGCTTCAGGTTGTTGCTGTTCAGTTGCTCAGTCATGCTCAACTCTTCGAGACCCCATGGACTGCAGCCCGCCAGGCTCCTCTGTCTTCCACCATCTCCCAGAGTTTGATCAAATTCCTGTCCATTGAGTCAGTGATGCTGTCCAACCATCTCATCCTAACCACGCTTAGGGTGATCTGATCCAAATTTGTGTGTGTGTGTTAGTCACTCAATCGTGTCTGACTCTTTGTGACCTCATGGACTGTAGCCCCACCAGGCTCCTCTGTCCATGGAATTCTCTAGGCAAGAATACTGGAGTGGGTTGCCATGTCCTTCTCCAATCTAAATTTAAAATCTGGAATTGGAATTGGACTTTGATGTTTCGGTGGGGCTTGTTGGCTTTATGTTGTTTTTGTTTGTTTGTTTATTTATTGTTTTTGTTTTGTTTTTAATCATAGCAGGGTCCTACAAAGCACATTTCAGAAAACTGAAGTGAATTAAAGAGGATTCAAGATCTTCACCGGGTCTTGACTGGTTGTCAAGTGCAATAGTTTTCCCAGCTAAAAACAAGATAAGCTAAGAAGTATATTTTCAAATATTATGACTGCATTTGCTTCCCTTAAAGCCTGGAAAGCAAAATTAAAATTAAGTCTGGTTTGGGTGTAAATAATATATTTAAGCTTAAAAAAAAGACATAACAACAACGGCGCTAGAGGAGGGATAGAATTCAGAGAAAGCTGCACACGGAAATCCAGGGACTCTGTGCCTGTGACCACGGCTCCGGCTCCAAGAGTAGCCAGGCTCAGCAGGACCTCAGGACGGGGCAGAAAGCAGAGGAGGCTGGTGAGGGACTGCAGGGCAGGGAAGACCACCCCGCAAAGGGGGGCATCATTGTGCAGGAAGTGATGGGTGTGGTCTGTATTTTGATTATGACATCATTACATAATTGTCCACATTTGCAAAAAGTCATATACCAGTATATGGTATAAGTTATGTAATATTATAAATTACATTGTACTGTGTAAAATCAGGGGCTTCCCTGATAGCTCAGTTGGTAAAGAATCCACTTGCAATGCAGGAGACCCTGGTCCAATTCCTGGGTTGGGAAGATCCCCTGGAGAAGTTTCACCCACACCAGTGTTCTGGCCTGGATAATACAGGCTATATAGTCCATGGGGTCGCAAAGAGTTAGACATAATTGAGCAATTGGCACTTTCACTTTATGTAAAATATTATATATAAATAAGTTATCTATGTATAAATTATACTACATAATTATTATTATATCTACAAAAATTATACTATCATATGAGTCTATAAATTATATTTGTAATGTGTAAATGGTTTGACACTTCAATGAGCTGCCTTAGAAAAAGAAAATATCAGAGGTGGGGGAGGGGTTGTTTGTAGCGAAGCTGCCACCTGTTTACCCCATCCACAGGACGCTGTTAGCGTGGGACTTTGACCATCTGCGCAACTCACCCCTCCCCGGTTGGAACACAAGGACATTGGAATAAATAAGGATACCCTCAAGGGTCTCCCTGGCCAAGGTGTCCACCTGGCTCTGTCCCCTCCAGCACCCGCACAACCCCCGGCTGTATCTGAGAAGGCCGAGCGGCATCAAGTCCCCGCTGACCAGAGGCTGGGCCGCCCCCAGGTGCTTGCTCCACAGGAGATCTTCGGGCAAAGAGTGCCCAGCCCAGGAGTCCCAGCTCCTAATTATGGTGACCCTGATCGTGGCTGGACCTGTGGTCTAGACCTCTGCTCTCCTCACTGTGTCCTGGGTCTTCCTGCTGTCTGGGCTTTTCCTCATTTTCATCATTTCACGTGGTAGCTACACAGCAGACACTTGTACTCCTAAAAGTACATCCTGGAATTTACCACTGAGAAAGTGGAGGCCTCCTCACAGTGTGTGAGCTTTCCCGGGAGATATAGCTTGTCTGATGCAGGGAAAACACGTGGGACAGACAAGTTGAGGGTGACGTCCCTAGTGCTCCAGTGGTTAAGACTCCGGGCTTCCACTGCAGGGGGCGTGGGGTCAGTCCCTGGCTGGAGAACTAAGAGCTCACATGCTGCATGCCACAGCACAAAACAAAAACAAAAACAAAAACTACCTATTTCCTGCCCCCAGAGTGGAGCTGAAATTGGTTCACTCAAGGCTCCCAGATCCTACTTAATTTTGCTCACTCTGAAGCTGAGAAAACCATAAATTTTCTCTTCAGGGTGTGGGTGTGTGTGTTTGTGTTCACATAGCTTGCTTTGCAGAGTTACTCTGCTTGCCCAATTGCTCTCTAATGCATAGAGATGAGAAAAGGAACTCAAGTTCCTTTTCCCGAGCAGCCTCAGCATTCTTCATTTTTGCACCATGGAGCTGCCTCCTCTTTAGATTTGGGGTCCATGTAGAATAACGCTGGGCTGGAAGAAGAAGAACGCACAAGCTGGAAACAAGATTGTCGGGAGAGATATCAATAACCTCAGATATGCAGATGACACCACTCTTATGGGAGAAAGTGAAGAACTAAAAAGCTTCTTGATGAAAGTGAAAGAGGAGAGTGAAAAGTTGGCTTAAAGCTCAACATTCAGAAAACTAAGATCATGGCATCCAGTCCCATCACTTCATGGCAAATAGATGGGGAAGCAGTGGCTAACTTTATTTTTGGGGGCTCCAAAATCACTGCAGATGGTGATTGCAGCCATGAAATTAAGACACGCTTACTCCTTGGAAGGAAAGTTATGACCAACCTAGATAGCATATTCAAAAGCAGAGATGTTACCTTGCCAACAAAGGTCCATCTAGTCAAGGCTATGGTTTTTCCAGTGGTCATGTATAGATGTGAGAGTTGGACTATAAAGAAAGCTGAGCACTAAAGAATTGATGCTTTTGAACTGTGGTGTTGGAGAAGACTCTTGAGAGTCCCTTGGACTTCAAGGAGATCCAACCAGTCCATCCTAAAGGAGATCAGTCCTGGATGTTCATTGGAAGGACTGATGTTGAAGCTGAAACTGCAATCCTTTGGCCACCTGATGCGAAGAGCTGACTCATTGGAAAAGACCCTGATGCTGGGAAAGGTTGAAGGTGGGAGGAGAAGGGGACAACAGAGGATGAGATGGTTGGATAGCATCACCGACTCAATGGACATGGGTTTGGGTAAACTCCAGGAGTTGGTGATGGACAGGGAGGCCTGACGTGCTGCAGTTCATGGGGTCACAGAGTCAGACATGACTGAGCAACTGAACTGCACTGAGCTGTAGAGTGTGAAGAGGCTGTGTGTCTCCCTGGCCTCTCTCAGCCCAGGCCCCAGTCTGGAGAAGGGCCTGACTCTGTGCCTGGCCCTGAGCACGTGCTGGGGGCGACTTCCCCTTAGGAAGGCCTCCCGGGTCCTTGTGGTTCACCTGGGCTCCGTGATTCCAGCAGGCTCCTCCCATTCCCAAGAGCTCCTCTCCCTGCAGCGTTTTCTGAAAGGCATCCACTGTGGGCAGGGCCTTCTGGGGTCAGTCACCCCCTCCCTCCACTCACTGTGGCCCCTCCACCGCCGGCCCTGGGCCCTCACCCCAGAGGGTCACGGGTCCCCCCCACCCATCTAGTCCTCTGTGATCCTAGACTCCTGTGAGGATGGGGCACATCTCTTTGAAGGCACTGACCTGCCCGGAATGAGCCTCCGTGTGTGGCCACTGTGCCCTCAGCATCCCGGGCCTGGGGCAGGGGCATATGGGGGGGATGCTGGAAAAAGAGGGGGTGCACAGAAGAAGAAGTGGGCGTGGAAAGGGACAAATTGCACTGACTTCATCATTTTCCATGTAGGAAGAGTTTCTAAAATGGCTTACTTTTAAAAAAGCCAAACAGATCCCAAAGCCTCCGCTTTTTATAGAACATCAGTCCTGGTTCCAAATTAGCAAGCCTTAATCTTCTGCCTGGTCTAGTTCTGAAGTGACTGTTAAGCTGCTGGGTTAGGACCATCATCCTTGACGAGCTGGGGGAGGCGGGGAATGGGCGGGGTGTGGGCCAGAGCTCAGGGAGACGTCACCCAGCCTCTGAGGAGCCCCTGGGAACCGGAAAGGCACAGCCAGAGGGGGTGGCCTGGGCTCCGGTGCCCCCAGCATCCCCAACAGCCCCGGGGAAAGCCCTGCTGAGCCAGCGTCAGGTGCGCCACCCTGAGGCTTCTTTTCTTCCGCATTCTCTTTTGAGTATCACTGGGGGATCGTTCACCTAAGATCACACCGGCAGTGCATCGTGTTGATTGGGAGAAATTCATTTTCCGTGCACATCAGAAGGTTTCTGAAGAGTAGGAAGATGTTTTCAGAAAGCTGTGCTCGGCCCCTGCCTGGGGCTCAGGCAACAAGGGGCTTCCCCCTGCTTGCTTCAGGGCAGCCTTGAGCTGGGGCCCCAGCTCCCCAGCGCCGCCCTGGGGGCTGGGCCAGGGACAGCACCCACATGGGAGCTTTCTCCACTTGGACCCCATGTGTTCGTTTCCTTGAGCGCTGTAACAAAGGGCCACAAACTGGGTGACTTCAGTTCAGTCCCTCAGACGTGTCTGACTCTTTGCAGCCCCATGGACTGCAGCATGCCTGGCCTCCCTGTCCATCACCAACTCCCAGAGTTTACCCAAACTCATGTCCACTGAATTGGTTATGCCATCCAACCATCTCACCCTCTGTCATCCCCTTCTCCTCCTGCCTTCCATCTTTCCCAGCATCAGGGTCTTTTCAAAGAGTCGGTTCTTCACATCAGAAGGCCAAAGTATTGGAGCTTCAGCATCAGTCCTTCCAATGAATATTCAGGACTGATTTCCTTTACAATGGACTGGTTAGATCTCCTTGTGATCCAAGGGGCTCTCAAGAGTCTTCTCCAGGACCACAGTTCAAAAGCATCAGTTATTCTGCGCTCAGCTTTCTTCATAGTCCAACTCTCACATCCGTACGTGACTACTGGAAAAACCGTAACTTTGACTAGACGAGCCTTTGTCACCAATGTAATGTCTCTGCTTTTTAATATGCTGTCTAGGTTGGTCATAACTTTTTTTCCAAGGAACAAGTGTCTTTTAATTTCATGGCTGCAGTCACCATGACTTAAAAGAACAGAAATGAATTCTCGTAGTTCTGGATCAAGGTGTCATCAGGGTTGATTCCCTGCGTCTTTTCTGGCCCTGAGGGCTGCCAGCGATCCTTGGGGTTCTCTTGCTTGCAGTCGCATCAGCCTGGTCTCCAACATCATATGGCCTTCTCCTCTGAGTGGCTCTGTCTTCACATGGCCTTCTTCTTACAAAGACAGTGGTCGTGCTGGGTGAGGGGCCCTCTCTCATTCAGCATGACCCTCTGAGATCTCAATTTGATTAAGGCTGCAGAGACTCTGCTTCCAAATAAGGCCACGTTCTGAGATTCCAAGCAGACAGGAGTTGGAGGTGCAGGGGAGACTAGTCAACCCCACACACCCAACAGTAACACCCACAGCTCCAGACAGAAAGGGGCCGGTTTCCTTTCACAAGATGTGTCCGAGAGGCAGGTAGTGCCCAGAGGAAGTCTTGAGATCTGAGGGCATGGAGCGGTCATGAAGACCGAGTCACCTGAAGGCCAGGGTCTGGGGCTGGGCCCTCCAGCAGCCAGCTTCCCTCACTCTGGGCACCTTGTCTCCTCTGGCCTGGCCTCTCCCAACACCCTGGGGCTCCCCTCCCTGTCCCCCACCAAGAGATGGTGTTCCCATCTTCAGAACTTCTCCCATCTTTAAATGAAATGACTACATCATTCTATCTGCTCATTGTGCAAACCTTGGACAAATTCTCAGACCTCCACGCTTGACCACCATCCCACCACTCAGCATTCTGGTGAATTCCACTTTAGCCACCCTTAAATATTTAAAAATTATTTTCGGGGGTGGGTACTTTCCCTGGGGGTCCAGTGGTGAAGACTCCACCTTCCAGTGCAGGGGATGTTGTCTCAATTCCTGGTCGGAGAATGAAGATCCCACCTGCCACAGGGTGTGGTCAAAAATGAAACTAAATAAATGAAGAGAGCAAAGTCAAGGAATGAAGTCATCCATTTATTTAAAAGATAATATATATATATATATTTTGTATGATACACACGAACCTGTCTATGGAACAAAAACTGACTCAGACACAGAAATCAGACTTTTGGTTGCCAGGGGGAGGGGCTGGGGGAGGGGAGGCATGGGAGTTTGGAAATAGCAGATGCAGACAAGTATATACAGGATGGATAAACAACAATGCCCAGTGTGGAGCACAGGGAACTATTTTCAATATCCTGGAATAAACAGTAATGGAAAAGAATATGAAAAAGAACATATTAATATATATGTATAGCCGAATCAGTGTGCTGTATTGCAAACATTAACAGAACACTGTAAATCAACCACACTTCAATAAAAGATAAAAATGAAAACTATCTTTTGGACCTGGGGTTTACAGAATCCGGTCCATCATCACCTTCGGTTCAGCACGCATCATCGCGGCAGTGGTCGTGGCTCAGTCGTGTCTGACTGTGCGAACTCCGTGGACTGTAGCCCGCCAGGCTCCTCTGTCCGTGGGATTCTTCAGGCAAGAACGCTGGAGTGGGTTGCCATCTCCTCCTCCAGGGATCGACCCCGGGGCTCCCACGCTGCAGGCAGCTTCTTCACCAGCTGAGCACCAGGGAAGCCGGTGCGTCATCGTGGGGCCTTGCTTCGGCTACTTCTCTTCCGTCACTTGGCTCAGGAGAGAACCGCATGGCGATGACGGCCGGTGATGATCCTTTGTGCTGGGTGTTGCTCCCAGTGCCTCGTGCGCATGCTCACTGAATCCCCACGGTACCCCCGGCCGTGGTGTGCTCCGCCAGCACCCCATCACCCCGACGAGCTTGTGAGAAGAGTAACTGTTACATTCTCGGGAATTTTGTGAGTCGGTTCTTAAACCACTGGGAGCTTGAAATGGTCATTATGGAAATATTTACCTCCATGGAAACCAACAGACGCCACAGGTCAAGGTCCTTGAATTGAGAGCCCCTTTAGCTTCATGCTATTGCCTGTGGGGTTGGTACTCTGATATCCCCACTTGACAGATGAAGAAACTGAGGTGCCTGCCAAGGGCACACAGCCAGCATAGGGCGAGCCTGAATTTGACCCCAGGAAGGCGCCCAGCCTCACAACCCCATAGCCACTGTCCACCCCCTGGTGTCTCCCACTCACCACAGGCAGCCTCCCCAGGTGTTAAAAACTCCTCAAGATGGAAATTACAGTGACTGCGTAATATTTCATTATATTATCCCTCAGGAGAGCAGAGACCGTTCAGTGGGTTTCCTTTCCTGCAATGGTGAACGCAGCCTCACTTCTAGAGCAACAGGAACAAAATCTGGGACAGATTTACTGTGAGAGCTGCTGCTCGACTCGCTCACACACACACTCACACACCCACATCCACACATTCACACGCATGTGCACACACAGACACATGCAAACAGACACAGGTTCATACACCTACATATACTCATTTGCTCCCCCATATGCACACGGGCTTCTCAGGTGATGCTAGTGGTAAAGAACCCACCTGCAGTACAGGAGACATAAGAGATGCGGGTTCAATCTCTGGGCAGGGAAGATCCCCTGGAGGAGGAAATGGCAACCCACTCCAGTATTCTTGCCTGGAAAATCCCATGGGCAGAGGAGCCTGGCGGGTTACAGTCCATAGAGTCCAAAACAGACACGACTGAAGCAACTTAGCTCACACACACGCACATGCTTCTATAATCACCCAGCACTCAGCATGGAGACAGCCTCCAGGACACATCAGTTTCGGGGGTTCTTTCTCTTCCCAAGAATTAGGATTCCTGGGGGGCAGGGAAGCCAGGATCAGTTTCCTGAAGTGCTCAGCAAGGTGCCCAGCCTGTATAAAGGGCCCCACGGCTGTTCTCAGATGAGGGCAGAAATCAGGAAGAAATGAGCAAACATATCTCCGACTTGGGAAACTCCTGTGACATCTTGGTTATCAACATCCCTTTCCTCGTGGGGTGTATCAGTTTACTCACATTGCCGTAACAAAACCCTGCAGACTGGATGACTTAAACAACAGTAATGCATCATCTCCCAGGTCTGGAGAAAGAAGTCCAAGGTCCAGCAGTGGGCACGTCTGACTCCTTCTGAGGCTGTGGGGGAGAACCTGGTCCGCGTCTCTCTCCCAGCTTCTGGAGGCTTGCTGGCCATCTTGGTGTTCCTTGGCTTGCAGGTACTTCACCCCAGTGTCTGTCTTCACGTTCCCATGACATTCCCCCCACGTGTATGTCTGTGTGCAGATTTCTTCTTTTTGTAGCAGTCCCATTGGATCAGGGACCACCCCCGACTCTAGAATTACCTCATCTTAGCTAATCGCATCTCCGACAGCCCATCTCTGAGTCAAGTCACATCCTCGGGGACTGGAGGTTAGGGCTTCAGCTCTGAATCTGGGGCAGAGCTTCCTCAATGGCTCAGTGGGGAAAGAATCTGTCTTCAGTGCAGGAGACACAGGAGATGTGAGTTCGATCCCTGGGTTGGGAAGATCCCGTGGAGGAGGAAATGGTAACCCACTTTAGTACTCTTGCCTGAAAAATCTGTTGGACAGAGGAACCTGGTGGGCTGCAGTCCAAGGGGTCACAAAGAGTTGGACCTGACTGAGAAGTTGAGGAGGCTTGACAAAATTCAACTTTAGACCTATGGTGCTGGAGAAGACTCTTGAGAGCCCCTTGGACTGCAAGGAGATCAAAGTAGTCAATCCTAAAAAGAAATCAACCCAAAATATTCATTGGAAGGACTCATGCTGAAGCTGAAGCTCCAATACTTTGGCCACCCATGTGAAAAGCTGACTCATTGGAAAAATCCCTGATGCTGGGAAAGATTGAAGGCAGAAGGAGAAGAGGTCGACAGAGGATGAGATGGTTGGATGGCATCAAGACGATTGGGTGGTATCATCGACTCGACATGAATCTGAGCCAACTCTAGGAGATAGTGAAGGACAGGGAAGCCTGGTGTGCTGCAGTCCACGGGGTCACAAAGAGTCAGACATGACTTGGCGACTGAACAGCAACAACAACGTGGGCGTCTCACCTTCTCTCCCCCTGCAGCTCCCCACGCCAGGTGGGCCGTTTGAGACAATAACACAGGAGACCACTGTGTACTCTCCCATCTCTCAACTGCTCGCTAAACTTTCCTCCAAATACTGTACATCCATTCACTGGGTCATGATACAGCTTTCAGGATTCATTTGGTAGAAATGAAGCTAACTGAAAAGACCGTAAGGTAATGGATATTTCTACACTGTATCTGAGGCTCCGACCTTGAGCTATCTTTCCACACATCTGACATGAGAAAGACTATGGTGTGATTGTCTTTGGGGTTACTTAATCATAAATCTGCTAAATCCTCTCAAGAAGAGAGGAGGATTAAACAGATGGCCCCTTCAGTCTGTTCCTTGTGAGCACAGCATTAGTTTAATCACGATAGAAATCTCACATCTATTAATGTCTCTCAACAGTTCCTAATTCACATTCTCCATAAATATTCCAGAGAGCAATGTAGCAATTTTCTTAAGCTAATACACAAGAGGAGACATTTGAGAGCCTTCTAAGAAGTTATCAAATTTGCCCCCAGCTCCCCTCCCCTGACCCCCAAATTGTAGGCTTCTAAGGTTGGGCTTCTTCTCTGATAGATTTCCATCAAAAACTTGTGACTCAAATCTTTCCAGGCACAAGATAAGAGGTTAGGGCTGTGGGAGGGATCTGTTCCACCAGCTGTGTGACTTTGGGGAAATTACCCAACCTCTCTGAGAGTTACAGCCAACATGCATAAGTATAAGAGGCACCTAGAATCGTCGGATTCATAGAGTCAGAAAGTACATTCACTGGCAGCGGCCAGAGGCTGGGAGTGAGGCGGATTGGGCAGATAGTGTTCAGTGGGGTCAGAGTTTCAATTTAAGAAGGTGAAAAACCCAGGAGCTGGGTGATCGTGAGAGCTGCACACTGTGAATGTAGTTAGTGCCAGTGAACTGTGCAGTTAAATAAGGGTAACATAGTATGTTTTTATATTATGTGACTTTATCACAATAAAAAAAATTTTTTTAATAAGAAAAAAGAGAGAGGGAGCACAAAACTTCCTTGTCCTGGTGGGCGTGGGGATTAAATGAAGTGATATGGGTGGAGTCTCTGACACAGAGCAGGCCCACGCTAAACACCCGATCCCTTTAACCCCTCCCCTGAGAAGGGGTCTTAACCAGCCTCCCATCCCCTCCCCGCTACCCACAAGGCAATTACAGCCTCCCAAGCACATGAGTCACTTGCAAATATAAAATGTTAGTATACAACTGCTCTAATGCATTTTTAAATAAGAAACTCATAATTATGTTAGAACTCTAGATTCTAGAATTCTGTCGAGATAAGAATTATCAGCCTTGAAGTTCTGTGGTTCTCCCCATCCTTCCTCTAAACAACAGCCTCAGCTCAGGCTTGGAAATGCTTCCAGTGCCTATGTTTGCCTGCCTGCCCACCTGCCTGCCTGACGACTGGGCCTGCCACATGTTCATTAAGTAAGGGAGTGGACAGTGGGTGAGGCCTGGCAGTGCTGGGTGCAGAGAGCCTGACCACCGGCGCAGACAGCCTTGTGGTTCCTGTGTGCTCAGAAGCCCAGAAGTCTAAGACTGCTGGACAAAGCCATCAGGGACCCAGGCTTCTCCTTGTCCAGTGGGCTTCTCTAGTTGCCTCTTGGTTTCAAAAGGGCTGCTGCAGCTCTAGACAACGTATCTTCTTTCAAGACAGCAAGAAGGTAAAAGGGGAGGCTCTGACCATGTCTGTGTCTTTTATCAAGAAAGTAAAAGTGTTCCTTGCAACGCTGTGGACTGGAGCCCACCCAGCTCCTCTGTCCATGGGATTCTCCCAGCAAGAACCCCGGAGTGGGGTAGTCACTCCCTTCTCCAGGGGAATCTTCCTGACTCAGGGATCCAGCCTGAGGCTCTCACATTGCGGGCAGATATCTTACTGTCTGAGCTACCAAAGATTTTGCAAAAGCCAGGGGACTTCTGCTTCCTTCGAGGGCACATATTTTGCTAACAACGCAGAGGTGAGGGAGGACTTTTGGATGGATTGCCAAAGAGTCTGTTCTGAAGGCAGCCATTTAGGAGAGGGGCTAGTAAATAACTTCAGTTGATGCCTTTCTGAGATGACAGGAATTGAGGCTAGCCCTCTCCTAGAAGCCTTGTTTTTCAGGCACCTCTATTATTTTTGTGAAGACAGAAAAGAAAGTGGAAAATGGTCAGCACACACATTCATACACACTAATCGGCTATTTGTTTGTTTTGTTTTTTTCTCTTTTTGGGGTGCCACACCGCACATGGGCTCTAAGTTCCCAACTAGGGACTGAACCCCTGCCCGCTGCAGGGGAAGTGTGGAGTCTTACAGTAGTATTACCAGGGAAGTCCAATCTACTGCTCTTTAAAAGCAGGGACATTTTTACAGTTTGGTCTAATGTTTTGGAGAGAGCAATACCATGATCATTCTGGTACATTCATATTCGTTTTGGAAACAATGCTTGTGACAATAAATGAAAACGACAAGCTTTTGAAAAACATGCCTAGACTTGCCCATCTAAAAGGAGGTTGTCATGAGTGTCGGTACATCCTATTTCTCAATAATACAGCTTGCCTCTGCCGAGACATCTATGTGGTCCTTACAACATCCAGGTGAAGAGGCACATAAGAAAACCAGTTTGATTGCTTTCAAAAGCAGTCCTCAGTTTTCACCTAAAAATGCCTTATTTATCCAAATTTGATCGCTCCCCTATCTCCCCAGACTCTGCTCTGAATGACTCAGCTTTTGCTAGAATTCAAATCACCCTCAGTGTTTGAAGTTGTGCGGGTTTTTTTTTTCTTAATAATATATCTTAGACAATTTACCACAAGGTTTGAAAGCAGTCCAAGTGTTAGAGATGCTGAAATATGCATGTCACTTCTCAAGGTGACTCTCTTTGGGGTCCTTGCTTCTGCAGCGGGTGAACTATCTGCTGTGTAACCGTGACGCATCCTCCCAGGCTCTGGAGAAGGCTCATGGGCCTGCCAGGGGCTGGCCACCCTGGGGAGCTCGAGCTCCCATGGGAGAAACACCCAGAGGGTGAACACGTACCTTGAGGCTCAGAGTGAAAAGTGAAAGTGTTACTCCCTCAGTCCTGTCCAGCTCTTTGCGACCTCATGGACTGTGCTCTGCCAGGCTCCTCTGTCCATGGAAATTTCCCAGGCAAGAATCCCCGAGTGGGTTGCCATCCATTTCCTCCTCCAGGGGATCTTCCCAACCCAGGGATCGAACTCAGATCTCCTGCATTGCAGGCAGATTCCTTACCATCTGAGCCACCAGGGAGACCCTTTGGAGGCTTAAAAGAGCTCCCAAATACAAATCAAAATAGGTGAGTAGTAGGCTGGATCCTGGAAGATGTTGACATGGAGAAAGATGAACTAACCTGCTGAGATGGACAAGGCATCCTTGGCTGGGCGCTGGGGCCTCTGGGGTCAGGAGCTCCCAGGCAGGGCGTCAACACTGGGTAAGGTCAACCATGGACCTGTCCCTAACAGGGCAGCTCAGCCACTCCTGCGCTGTCTCCAGGGGAGTGTGTTATTCCACTATCACACTCGAGCCCCGGGAGCCCCCTGGGGAGCCGGCAGAAGGATGTGGAGTGGGGCCCAGCTGGCCGATGCCCGCGGACAGGCTGGCGCAGCGGCTGAGAGGGCAGGTGGCATTCCTCTGTCCCTTGCTCTGGGTTTTTTCCTCCTGTTTGCAAAATCCAGGCACTGAGCAAGCCTGCCCCTTGCACGGGTGGCATTCAAAGTCACAGCTGCTCTGGGCTGAGATCGTTAAATTAGCAAGATTTAATTAGGTCATCATCCCTGCCAGTGCCTTTTATTCAATTACTCATTCACTCTCATCCCACAAGCATTTATTAAGTACCCACTATGTGCCAACTACTGGCATGATGGCGCTTAACCGTTTGGGAGCCCAGAGTGATTATAACATAAATCTTCTTTGGTGAGCCTGAGAACGGCGTCTGCGATCCGTTATGGAAAAACCATCAAATCATCATCTTTAATAAAGGCAGATGGTACACACAGATTTGCAGGCGTGATAGGAGTTCATTATAAGTTTATTATAAGTACTTTCATCAGAGTAATTTCAAGGTCCTTAAAACTATGAGAACAGCGCCCCCAGGGATGGCATTTTGCAAGTCTGAATAACGTTGGCTTGGCACCCAATGCAGTCAGCCCCCCGGCAGGTGATTAGGGAGACCTGGCTGCAAGGGAATTGTTATTATTTGGTGACCAGGAAAAGTGGAGCCAGCTCATTCATCCAAGAAGAGAAAGGTCAAGAGAAAAATCAACCCGGGAGCTGGGTCCCGTGTTGGAGTATATACATTCATGTGCTGAGAACCAGGTTCCATCTCTCCATCTCGGAGGGAGGGTTCTCCCGGCGAGGGCAGAGGATGGGGAGGGTACCACACTCTTGGGGACAGGCTCGGGGGTCCTGCCTCTGCGTGGTTCTAGGGCCTCCCTGGTCTCGGTACCCTGCTGCTGGAGACCCTGCAGAGAAGGACTTTCCATCATGATTCCCGAGAAGGCCTCGCTTAAAACCCTTTTACTCATCAACTCTGGGCTGCACCCAGACAAGGCGTGTGCCCCTACACGGCCCTTCACTGTCTAAACTTGGCTCACCTCCCGGGGGCTTCTCCCACTGTTCTCTGGGCCACTTCCCCACCGCCCGCACACACACACACACACACTCACTAAGACACCACCGTCCCACAGCCCAGGCCTGGCTCTCTTTCTCTGCAGTTTCTCCACCTGCCTGACTCTATTCCCAATTCCCACTGTGTGCTTTTCCCTGGGACCCCTCCGGTTCCTCCTCCTCCTCTGAACACAGGATCTTCAGGCCTCATGCCCCCAGCACACAGACAGTGAGAGCCAGGTAACCTGTCTTTCTTACCCCATCAGGCTCTGTGACAAAGAAATAGAACTGCTTTCCGAGGATAAGCACCATCTAGATCAGAACTAAATCCTCCTGTGATTGGTTTGGGGCCGATTTCCGTGCAAATCGGAAATGCCTGCCAACACTTACAGAATGTCCCTAGGAGCCAGGATGTTCACACGTTGGCGCGTCTCATCCCCATAGCAACCTGCTCACGTGGGGATGATTACTCTCTCCACTCCCCAGAGAGGTTAAGTATATTTCTTGGGGTCACAGAGCTGGTGATGGGCAGAGACTGGATTCTAGACAGCCCAAGAGCCCACTCCCTTAGCCAGAGCCTGGAGGGCCTTGTCTCATCGAGGGTCCCCATCCCCAGGCCTCCATCACCCAATCATCTGCTGCTGCTGGATTTGCCCTGATGTTCAGTGATCCTTGGGCTTCCCTGGTGGCTCAGAGGTTAAAGCATCTGCCTAGAATGCGGGAGACCTGGGTTCAATCGCTGGGTCGGGAAGATACCCTGGAGAAGGAAATGGCAACCCACTCCAGTACTCTTGCCTGGAGAATCCCATGGAGGGAGGAGCTGGTAGGCTACAGTCCATGGGGTCGCAAAGAGTCGGACACAAATGAGCGACTTCACTCACTCACCTCACTCACTCAGTGACCTTGCCGTGTAACAAGCATCCCACATGTAATGACATCAAACAAGAACCATCGTATCCTGTTCAGGGATTCTGTGGGTCAAGAGTTTCGACAGGCAGACAGGGGATGGTTGGAAGGCCCAGCAGGGAAGACCTGAATGGTGTGGGGCTGGGGTCACCTGGATGCTTCTTCACTCTTAGCACCTGAGGTGGGATTGGCCTGAGAGTGGGTTCAGCTGAGAATGTATATGGCGCGCCTGCCAGTGACTTCTGTGGGTGCCGTGGGCTTCGTGCAGGGGCGGCTGGGATCTGAGCGGGACTCTCTCGAGAAGGAACTATCCAAGAGAGCTGGGCAGAGGCTTGGGCTTGTTGGGACGCAGCCTCGGAATCACACAGCATTCCTGCTGCCGAAGGTAACCAAGGTCCCCGGGGTAGGAGGAGGAGACCCCTCCCCCTTCTTGATGGGAGACTGGTGAGGTCAGACTGCAGAAGAATGTGGGAGATGGGAGAGGACCTGGGGCCATCTTTGGAAAACACAATCTGTACTCACTGGCCTAGCCCTGGCCTCCCTCCTCCAAAAACTTTTTTGGCTCAATTACAGTTCACCCTCTGGTCCCAGGATACTAATTTCCCATTCTGTGTTCTTGTTTCCCTGGGAATGGGAAGCCAGCCCTGATGGGTAGCATACAAGCATTTGTTGGGTGGACTAGGTTTTCTAGGGGTGATACCACCAGGAACAAAAGTGGACCCTGATCAGAGAGGCCACGGTGGCCCCACGGTGGCCTCCTGTTCATGGAGTCCTGGAGTTTTTCCTGGTACTTAAGTGATAGAAGACAACAACACTGCTTCATTTCATCAGCTCTGGGCATTTCTGACCCAAATCCATCCTCCAGTTTCTGTTGATGGAGGAGCTTGCTGAGAACACAGGTCTCAGGGGCCCACCCACAGGGTCTGAGATCAGGCAGCATTGGTGAGTTTTTTTGTTTTGTTTTTGTTGTTTTATTTTGTTTTTTTAGTTGTTTTTTTGACTGCACTGGTTCTTAGTTGTAGCATAAGCGTTCTAGTTTCATGATCAGGGATCAAACTCCAGCCGCCTGCCTTGGGAAAGTGAAGCCTTAACCACCGGACCACTAGGGAAGTCCCAGCACTGGTGGTTTTTTCAGGGTTCCTGAGTCTGAGAACACCTGTGTTAGATGAAGGCCTTTGTGATCACTAGGCTAGACCACCTTCCCTCTCCAGAAACCAAGTGGGCACATGATACCTTTACTGGCTGCTAGACACAACATATTCTTTTCAAAGACTTTGAAAGTGTTGTCACCTGCCCACTGACCAAGGACAAGTAGCTATTTGTGCTGAAAAAAAAAAAAATAGTGCAGATTCAACCTGTTTAGCTACTGTGTTCCTTTGCAGTGTCAACAAAGAACTGAGACGCAGGCTCCTTGAGTGGTTGTAACTCTTAATTATAACTCAAGAGCAGGGGCCAAGAGCATTTCCCAAAGGGCTTCTGGCCTTTAAAAATGACCCTCCAGTGGGAGACAGGAGGAGGCTCCCTTTAAACTTGCTTTTCCTTGGTCTGGTGCAGTGCACGCAGGGCAACTCCACAAATGATGCTCAAAATACGTTTAACAGCGACTTTTTAAAAAATTTTGTGTTTGCGTGCTCTGTTGATCAGTTGTGTCTGACTCTTTGTGGCCCCATGGACTGTATTGTGACAGACTCCTCTGTCCTTGGAATTTTCCAGGCAAGAACACTGGAGTAGGTTGTCATTTCCTCCTCCAGGGAAACTTCCAAACCAGGGATCGAACCTGTGTCTCTTGCACGTCCTGCATTGGCAGTCAGGTTCTTTACCACGAGCGCCACCTGGGAGGGCACAAAAGCTGCAGCTAGTACATCGGAATATTTTACATACTCCTAAAATGCCAAGTGGCTGAACCCATCTCTTTTTTTCTAATTTGGTGTGAAATTCACAAAGATCACCGTAAGCAGTTTATTCGTAACCAAGCAATAAAACCGTGACAAGGTAAGCCGGCTGCCCAAGTGGGGATGGGCCGTATCTCCTTCTGTGTACAAACTCATCATATTGCAAAACTGTTGGCTTGTCTCCCGAGGTGAGAAGAGGTCCTTGGTGTTTGCTCAGAGCTGTTTCCTGCAGGCAACTCAACTTTAGTCCCAGGACGGGATCAAAAAGGGGCCAGATGTGTCTTCCCGCGCTAGGGAGGCCACCTCAGTTTTGACTAAGAGCCTCGGGTCTTGGTAGCAGCTGCCCTCGGTGGAGGGGCCTTGGTCGGATTCCTCAACCTCCCATCTGGAAATAGGAGACAGTGGTGGACCTTGCCCACTGGGGCTGTTAGGAGTTAACACCCGTGAAGTACTTCAAACGCTCCCTGGCTCAGAGTAAACACTGTGAAACGTTCACCATCATCCCTTGTGTTGAAACGTCACGAACAAGGAAGTGGTTTCCTCCAGGGAATGAGGTTGCCTTCCCACTCCAAATTTGTAATAACCCATGCATAGCATTGCTGCAAAGCTCTGCTGGGTGTCCACACCCACCTCACACACACACTCCTCACACACACACATGCACACCCACCTCACACACACACACAAACACACCCCTCACACACACACACACCCTTACACACATGTCACACACACCTCATATTCACACGTGCATGCACACCCACCTCACACATGCATACACACACAGCTCACATACACACACATGTATACATACATACCTCAACACACCTCTCACAAACGCACACATATACATCTCATACACATGTGCACACATACCTCACACACACATACACACACATGCACACACACGTACCTCTCACACACATCTCACACACACACCTCACACACACATGCGTACACACACACCATCTGCACACACACACCTTACACACACAACTTGCACTCACACACATACACACTCATGCACACACATACCTTGCAGGCACACACATACACTCCTCCCCTGATGACCTCCTCACTCTCAGTGGCTCCTGCACACAGTAGGTGCTCAACCCATGCACCTTGACTAGAATTAATGTAACTCTGATCACCTGAGCAGGAAGAAGCAGGCTTGGAAAGCCATGCCTGGCCTCTAAGGCTAAGGACAATGCGAAGCCTCTGGACTCATGGATTCTTCTAGAAGCTCCTGTGGGCTCAGAAACGATTTCTCCTCCTCCTCACCTTCTTCCAGGAAGTGATGCTCCTCTCTCCCGGGCAAACCCCAGGCCTCGGGGACTCTCTGCTGAAGTCAGGGTCAGTTGGAAGTTTGTTCTCAGGCCTCCTGGCTAGGAATATTTTTACTTTTTTTTTTTTTAATAATATATTAACTTATTTCAACTTTTTCTCTTTAAATAAATGCAAACTTACAGATGAGTGGCAAAAACAGTACCAAAATTCCCACGTACCCTTCACCCATATGCATACCTGTTATTAACATTTTGCCCAATTTTGCCACATCATCCCTCTTTTTCTAGATAAATATGTAATTTTTCCCTGATCTATTTAAAAGTAGGTTTCAGATATCATGCTCCTCTGCCCATGGAATTCTCCAGGAGAGAATACAGCAGTGGGTAGCCACTGCCTTCTCCAGGACGGAACCCAGGTCTCCTGCATGGCAGGCAGATTCTTTACCATCTGAGCCACCAGGGAAGCCAAAAATTCCCACATTTATCTCCTAAGAACAAGGACATTCTTTTATGTAACCGCAGTGCAGTTATCTGAGTCAGGAAATTTGTCACTGATAGCATATTATTCCTGATCACCAAGTGCCCCAGTGAGGTCTTTATAGCACTTTTCTCCCAGTCCAGGATCCACACCAGGATTACACGTTATATTTAGTTGCCAAGTCTGTCTGGTCTTCTTTCTTCTGACATCTTTTGTTAGCCTTCTCTTCATCTTGAATGACAATGATATTTTTGAAGGGCATAAAAGAACATGACAGTTATTGCCAGAGAGTTGTGAGAGACTAGTATAAAAAATTCTATATAACTTTCACCAAGATGACCTGCAATTTGGGTTTATATGACGTTTCAGATTTTGAAGGGAGAATGCACACTGAAGTAACCTCACATTCTTCCATCTGGAGGCACATGATGTTCATTTTGTCCTTTTTTTATTATCTTGCCTTTCAGTTTAAGCCTCATCTTTTAATATGCCTGTGGGCCATTTGTATATCATCTTTGAGAAAATATTTATGCAAGTCCTCTGCTCATCTTTAAACTGGGTTGTTTGTCTTGTTATTGAGTCGTTAGAGATCTTCATGTTTTCTGCATACAGGACTCTTCTCAGATACGTTGCTCTGTCAATATCTTCTCTGACTCCGTGGGTGGTCTTTTCACTTTTCTTTTGATGCCGTCACGTTCATCACGATCAAGTGCAGCTTATCGACGTTTTTTTCCTTTGTTGCTTGTACTTTTGTGTCATATCTGAGAACTATTGCCAAATCCAATAACAAAAAGGTTTTCTTATGTTTCCTTTTATAGTTTTTGCTCTTACATATAAATCTTTAGTCCATTTTAAGTTAATTTTTGAATAGGTCTAAGGTAAATATCAGGCTTCCCTGGTAGCTCAGCTGGTAAAGAATCCTCCTGCAAGGCAGGAGACCCCAGTTCGATTCCTGGGTCGAGAAGATCCGTTGGAGAAGGGACAGGGTACCCACTCCAGTATTCTTGGGCTTCCCTGATGGCTCAGCTGGTAAAGAATCCACCTGCAATGTGGGAGACCTGGGTTTGATCCCTGGGTTGGGAAGATCCCCCAGAGAAGGGAAAGGCTACCCACTCCAGTATTCTGGCCTGGAGAATTCCATGGACAGTATAGTCCATAGGGTTGCAAAGAGTCAGACATGGCTGAGCCACTTTCACTTTCACAAGGTAAAGATCACAATTCATTCTTTTGCCTGTGGCTCTTCCAGTTATTGAAAAGACATTCTCCTTTTAATATTTATTTATGTGGCTGCACCTGGTCTTAGTGGTGGCACTTGGGATCTTTCAGTTTCGTTGCAGCATGTGGGATCTTTAGTTGCAGCATGCGAACTCTTAGCTGCTGCATGTGGGATCCAGCTCCCTGACCGAGGATGGAACCTGGGCCCCTGCATTGGGAGCAGAATCTCAGCAGAGTCTTAGCCATTGGACTACCAGAGACGTCCTGAAAAGACATTCTTTCTCCCATTGAATGCTCCTGGCATCCTTGTTGAAAATCAGTTGACCACAGACACCTGGGTCTATTTCTGGAACTCCATATTTCTTTTTTATTGGTCTCTATGTTTTTCCTACATAAGTACCACACTGTCTTGATTATCATTTTGTAGTATGTTTTGTAATCAAGAAGCAGGAGTCCTACCTTTTTCCTTTTTTACAAGAATTGTTTTCACTATTCTGGATTAGTACTCATTGGGTTGGGAAGATCCCCTGCAGAAGGGAATGGCTATGCACTCCAGTACTCTGGCCTGGAGAATTCCATGGACTATATAGTCCATGGGGTCGCAAAGAGTCAAACATGACTGAGCAATTTTCAGTTTTTCACTTGGATTTAAAAATAAATGCTGGGATGTTTTGACTAGCAAGCATATTTATAGTTGTTCAGTTATCTTACTCTTTAAATATTTAATTGGTACTTGTGTCTACATTTGGGCTTCCTAGGTGGTACTAGTGGTAAAGAACTCACCTGCAATGAAGGAGGCATAAGAGTCATGGGTTCAATCCCTGGGTTGGGAAGATCCCCTGGAGGAGGGTATGGCAATCCACTCCAGTATTCTTGCCTGGAGAATCCCATGAACAGAGGAGCCCAGCAGGCTACAGTCCATAGAGTCTCAAAGAGTTGGGCATGACTGAAGCAACTTAGCAACAGCAGCAGTCTATGATTGTGTTCATCAGTTTTTACATGTAAGAAGATTATAGGTAAACAACCAGATAAACATAGATAGATGAATAGATTAAAATAGAGAAAATGGATTTGAATTGTTCCTATTCAGTTTATGCATACAGAAATATTAAAGACAGATGAAAGACAGGTAGATAGACAGAAGGAGAGTATGGGTTTGCAATGTGCTTCTGGACTGTGAAACAAATTTGTACACATGGGAGGGGGATCTGCAGGGCCAGAGGGTACTTTGTCCCAAAGTGATTGCCTGGCTGAACCAGTAATAGGTAACAGAGGTCCAGGGCAGTCCTTGTGGCTTTGACTCCAGTTAGGTAAATTAACTGGAGTTCAGAAATCCCAGAGATTCCAAAAGGCAATGAACCTTGAAATCTGCCCCCCAAGGACCTTCACCCGCCGTACCCCTTCTGCCCCAGCATTACGCTTCCCACAGCATTTCCCAGGTGGGCGGACTCCGGGGCTCTGAGCCCAAGAGGAGCCCAGCCAAAGGGGATTATGGTTGGAGCTCCAGCTTTGCCTGTAACCATTCTGCCCATTGTTCCTCACCACCTGCATTCAAACCTGGAAGGTGCTGGACTGAGTGAGAGTGTGCAGGGCCTGGACCTTGGTTGGCCAGCGTCCAGTAGAATGAAGAGGAACTGGCCTTCACTCTTTCCTGTTCTGGGCTGGAAGGCCCACACCTCCCTACATTTGGTGATTCGCTAGGAAGACTGACAAGACTCCATGATGTGATTTATCCTAAGATTTATTTCAGCAAAGGATGCAGAACAGAAATAGGAAGGAAAGATACATGTTGGCAGAATCCCCAATTGTCCGGCACAGGACCCCCTGCCATGCCGCCTCATCTGAGCCCACTCAGCACAGGCTTTTTCTCCAACAGAGAACTGCAGAATCACTGGTGGAAAACACCCACACATGCCTGAGGGTCCAGGTGTTAACAGGAGGTGGGTCATATAGACCCATCTGGCTATCAATCAGCCACAGCAGCTGAAATTCCTGGCTCCAGCAATGAAACCAGGCGTGCATCATCAGTCTTGGCATTTGTGCAAAATCGTCCTAACAGGCCAGCAGGGCATGGTCCACTGCTCCAGGCGAACACAACATCATCCATCACTGACATCACAGGCCTCCTGAGAACCATGCTCCCAAGGGTGGGCCGAGGATTGGTCAGGGCGCCAGGTTTCCTTGGAGACACGCAGGCAACAAGCAACCAGACCTGCTGTGTAGGTTCTTCCCAGCATTTTAACATCGTTACACGGTCATCAGCCACAAATACAGGTGCATCTAGAGGCTTGGGGCTTGGAAACCACTGGGCCACTGGCTCCATCACTGCATCCCCAGTCAAGAGGAAGTGGGAGAATATGCTGGAAAAGCAACCAGATGGCCTCCTTTCAAATCATATCACTCCTCCAAGCCCATGATCTCATGTGTCTCATCCAGGGGAATGTTTGTGAAGTTGCTCTATTACGTGACCTGCCATGTAACAGGTTCCTATTCTCCCTAATCATTGCATTTCTTCAACATCTGTCTTTCTGCTTTGGCCCCTCATTTCTGAGAAGATCCAGAAATCCATAATCCCCACTTAAGACTGATTCAAGACATCAAGTCTTGGAGGTCATTTGTCGATCTGTTTTTAGAGGATTTAGCTCAGCTAAACTTACCCTCCCCCACCCCCAACCTAGCACTCTTTACTTCCACAAAAATCTTTGTTCCTTTTTAAAGAAGTTTGTAAATCCAGTGTGTCCCATGTATTAGCAATATAGTACAATATTGAAAAGAGTTCATTTACTGGCAAGAGGGCATTCATTTAGCAAATATTTGCAGAGCATTTCCAGTAATAGTCATCCTTCTTGTTTGGTGACTATTTATTGGATGCACATTCTGTGCAGGGTGCCGTATCCGGGTGGGGATTCAGGAGATGCTGTGGATTACAGACTCAAGGGTCCTGCTCATGAAGATTTCCATCTGTCTGCTAAGTAGGGTGACTAGCTGTCCCAGTTTGCAAAGGACTGAGGAGTTCCTGGGATGCAGCATTTTCAGTGCTATCATTGAGGAAATCCTACACAAACTAGACAGGTTGGTCACCCTCCTGCTAAAACAGATAACTACACAATGAACTTCACGGTTAAGTACTCCTTTGAACTGTTGCCGGTGCCATGAGGCTTCCAACAGAGGGCCTACACTCCACGAAACAGCCCCACCAAAGACGCTGCATCCAGTGTCCCCAGAGAACAGCCTCCCCGCCCCTGCCCCCGGCCCTCACACCAGGACAGACCCAGCCTTTCCTGGCCACCACAGTCTGGGACTCCAAGGCTATTGCCATGGAAACCAAGGTCAGAAGCTCAATGTATCAAAGCTGGGGGATAATCTAGAGTAACCCCCAACCCCACCAAATCTCTCTGCTGAGGCCACTGCCACCATGAGAGCTCCCCTGACTCTCCCCAAGGTGAAGTCGGGCCCAAAAGACCGCTATCCACACCCACCTCCCTCGCACCCCCCACTCCCCCCCCCCGCCCCAAGCAGGAAGCCCTTCCCATGAAGGGTGACTTCCGGCCCTCTGCTCTGCAGACTCTACAAGTCTCCTGCTGCTCCAATGGCAGAGAAACTAAGGACCAGTCTTTTGTACGAGGCTCTTTTCCCTGGGGTGTGTTCCTTCCCAGGAGCACCCTCGACCACCTTGCCAGGCCCCCTGGACTGGCCCTCTCAGGGGTGGGTGCCAAGCAAATCTGACCCTTCTCCCATGGCCCAGCCCTGGGCATCTGATATTCTTCTGTAAACAGACTTGTATGCTTTATAATCAGAAAGAAAAAGGTTTATTTTAAATAAGCAAAAAACCCCCCACAACTTCCCTGGTGGTCCAGTGGTTAAGACTCTGCACTCCCAACGCAGCAGGCATGGGTTCAGTCCCTGGGCAGGGAGCTGGCTCCCACAGGCCGTGACTGAAAGATCCCACAAGCCTCGACTAAGACCCGTGCCACCCAATAAATACAAAATAAATATAATTTTTTAAAGAGATGCTTAATTTCCTAAAATATACACAAGTTCCCTGTTTCCACCCCTACTATACCCATAGCCACAGAGGAGAAATAACGTTACTGTCTAACCAGTTCACTCTGTCTTGAATTATTTATCAATTTTAAGGTGAAGCTAGGAAATAAAATTGAGATGACTTTGAGAAATAAAATCTGGACTTCCTTTTTTCCTTCTTTCTTTGTCCCGTGGGGTTGTGTCCTGGCTAGCTTCCCCAGTCTCAAGCTGTGCTGAGCTGTGCGCCATGCTCTGAATGCCTTCACAGCTGAGCTGACCCCAGTGCTCTGCTTACAATGGCTTTGCCTCTTAATCCCCAAGTTTAGGATGGAAAACACTGGCTGTTCTGATTTCAGGAGGCTGGCAGACTGTTTTTGCAAATAACCTGGACAGTCTCCTGAAGGTGCCTGTGAAGTAAATGCCGTTCAACATGTTTGACGTGACCCAGATCCTCTGAGGAAGGGAAAGGCAACCCACTCTAGGATTCTTGCAGGGGAAATCCCAAGGACTGAGGAGTTCGGTAGGCTACAATCCGTGTGGTTGCAAAGAGCTGGACACGACTGAGACACTAACACACACACACACACAAGGGAGAGGCTGTGGTGGGTTGTGGTCTATCAGGTTCCATGTGCCAGAACAGTTAGGCAGGTCTGGCCCTGAGGAACACTGTGAAACTACCACACGGCCCCTGGAGCACATCGGTTTTATTCACTCAACAATCATGTGAGATCTAGTGCATGCCTGGCCTTTTGCCACCAGTTGGAGACGCAGAAAGAATGAAATATAGACTTTATATTAGTGAATGCTTTTGGCTGAAGAATAAAAGGAACCGGAGGGAAGGCTCATAGCATCCAGGAAAGACTCAGGGCCTAGCTGGGCCTCTGAGCTTCTGGGACTAAGCTGACTCTCTCCAGGGCTTATCTCAGCCTCTGAGTTCACCTTCTCCTACCCCAGCCCACGCTCCTCCTCCAGCAAGGACGCTGCGTACTCACCAGTAGAGTGTAACAGCATCAGCGGCTCCCTCCCAAATGCAGGAATCTCAGGGAAGGGCTCTGATTGGTCCAGCTGGGATCAGGTGCCCATATCCAACCAATCAGTGGTGGTCATGTGGGTGGAGTCTGTAACAGCTCCCATCGGCACCTTCTAGTGAAAAGCACAGAGAAGGCAATGGCACCCCACTCCAGTACTCTTGCCTGGAAAATCCCATGGATGGAGGAGCCTGGTAGGCTGCAGTCCATGGGGTCGCTAGGAGTTGGACATGACTGAGCGACTTCACTTTCTCTTTTCACTTTCATGCATTGGAGAAGGAAATGGCAACCCACTCCAGTGTTCTTACCTGGAGAATCCCGGGGACAGGGAGGCCTGGTGGGCTGCTGTCTATGGGGTCACACAGAGTCGGACATGACTTAAGTGACTTAGCATAGTGGAAAGCACACGCCCCAGGAGGAGGCGGGCTCCCACTCTCAGCAGAAAAAGAGCAATGCCCACCTCAGTGCTGCTCCAGGAACGTCCCAGCCTACCTGGAGAGACAGTCGGAGGCCCTGTGAGGAGTTCCGTGACAGCTGCATGCACGAGGCCTCTGAAGTGCGAAGTATGAGTGCATCTCCTTCCCACGTGGCTACCTGGAAGGTTTCATCCAGAATTTGCCCAATGGAGTTGTGAAGAGGGGTGAACAGCTGGCCTTCCAGGAGGAGCCTGTGTGAAATAAAACTCCTGATGTTTAAGCTCCCGTCTGCGGTGATCTGTTAGGCAGACCGAGCAAACTAACATGGCCCTGAAATGAGCGCAAAGACGGCTCCCAGCCATCGTGTCCGTGGACCCACGGTCTCATTCTTTGTTCGTGTTCTGCTCCCTGAGGATCTGAGGGCTGACTTCACAGCAGTGCTGCCCAGAGAACCTGAGAAGCCATCATCCCCCAGGCCTTCTTGTGGCACAGGGAAGCGGTTTCTCAACAGGGAGGGAGGTTGTGGGAAGAGCTCTTTCCACTCAGGCTCTGCTCCTAGACGGAGGGTGAGGCTGGGGGCAGTCACAGCGGGGATTCGGGTATCACCCCGAGCATCAGGGAGGGTCGTTTTCCTACAACCCCAGCCCAGCCTGGTCCCCTCTCACCTGCCCCCTCCCCTCAGAGACGAGTGTGTCCAATGCCACCCCACATTCTGGGGACTCTGGAACTCCAAACCCACTCACGAGCTCTGGAGCTCAGTCCTGCTGCCGCTGTGTCCATCTGAGCCCTCGGCTGGAGCAAACCCACTCGGCGTGAGGTGGGGAGACAACAAAGCACCCGGGCTCCAGCACCTCAGAGCATCCCTTCTCTGGGATGCAGGCTTGGGGCTCAGGCAGGAGGCTCTTTGATTTCTCCTCCCCCAGCCAGCCTCAGCCTCTACCTGTCCTGAGATCCAGAGTGTAATCTTCCCAGTGATACCATTTCCAGGTCATCTGGGGAGACAGTCCTCTCAAGACAGGTGTACCTTCTAGGGTTGAGGGATTTCCATAAGCATGACAGGGAACAAATTTCCCTAGCAAGTTCACTCTGATCTTGTTATTTTTATGATTATATAATTATGTATGTTATTAAAGTTACCTCTTTATTCCACCTTCATTCATGCCCAGTATGTACCGTGTCTGAAAGTGTTGTGTGTTAGTCGCTCAGTCATGTCCGACCCTTGCGACCCCATGGACTATAGCCCACCAGGCTCTTCTGTCCATGGGGATTCTCCAGGCAAGAATACTTGAGTGGGTTGCCATTCCCTTCTCCAGGGAAATCTTTCTGACCCAGGGATCGAACCCAGGTCTCCTGGATTGCAGGCAGATTCTTTCCCATCTGAACCCCCTGTGCCAAGCACTGTGCAAAGGGTAAATGATTGCATGTTGTTGATGAAGGCAAACCAAGTCATGGCATCTATAAAAACAACCGTGCTATTAAATAAAATACGGTATGAAGTACCATATGTCATTAAGCTGATGCGGAAAGGCTGTTTGGCACCAGGCTGGGTCGGAGCACTGCCACCTCCGATGAAACATATCCACTCCTTAACACGACGGACGCTGCTTTGGTTTTTAGAGCAAGTGTCTCAGGGCCCTGGGGATGGTGTGATGCAACCCTCTGCTTGCTGTTTACAGTTTCTGCCAAACAAAGACGTAATTGCCTCTTGTAGTTTGGTCTGATTACTTTTCTGACACCCTTGGGGGAACTCAACCCTCCTGTCCCCTGGGGGCGCTGGGGGTGGCCACGTGGGTGGGGAGGCGGGGCTTCCTGAAGCTGCGTTTGTATCTCAAGTTTTTTTCTCAGAGGCAGCATGGGTTTCAGGTGATGGGTATAGAGGCCAGGGGTTCCTGGGTCTCTAATCTTTAAAAACCTGTAGTAGATCGCTTCTCGGCCTTTTGGCTAAGATCAAGTGTAGTATCTGTTCTTATCAGTTTAATATCTGATACATCCTCTATCGGAGGACAAAAAAAAAAAACAACCTGCAGTAAACCGTTTATTGGTAGCTACGCCCATCATTGTCTTTCCTTCTGCTGATCTTCCCCTAAGGGCCAGGGCGAGGCCCCCTCCTCCCAATTCTCCATCCGTTTCCTCTGATGCTGGAAAGTCAGACCTCCCCGCAAGGCCGCAGGGACTAACCGCCCCCGCCCCGCCCCGCCCCCTCTGCCCTAGAAGTCAAGGTTTCAAATGAGGAGGCGGTGGGGAGGGGCAGGGTCTAACCTAACACCTGCAGAGCCCTCTTAGAGCGGCTTTCCAGGAGTCTCTAGTCAGCATCGCACACCACCTTCTACCAGCTCATCCATCTGCCTGCATTTAAGGATCTTTTAAAGTATTTAGAACAATATTAACAGTAAGTAACACTTGTTTGTTACTATGTGCCAGGCACCCAGGTAGCACTAGAGGTAAAAAATCCGCCTGCCAGTGCAGGAGACATGAGAGGGTTCAATCCCTGGGACAGAAAGATCCCCTGAAGGAGGGATCTCTCCAGTATTCTTGCCTGGAGAATCCCACGGACAATCCCACTTCGCTTCAGTGGGTGCGAGCACTGGTATCAGGTATTTTCATATGCAGCTCACTCAGGCAGCGTCCTTGGCCTGTCTGTGCCTCAGTTTCTTTGTCTGTACAAATGGACCTCACAGTAGTCATACTCGATCAGAGGACTGCGGTAATGACTGAAGTCACACACAGAAGATGCTCAGGACAAAGGCATGATGGGGCAGAAAGGACTCAATAAACATGAGGAGTTACATCCTTCACCTCCTTCTCCTCATCAAGGTGGCTATTTTAGCCCACTTTATAGATAAGAAAACAGAGGCTCGAGGAAATGAAGTAACCCTCGCATGCACTTCGGGGGGCGGGGGGTGTGGTGTGTGGTCCTGCAGGAATTCAAACCCAGCCAGGCTCCTTCCCCATGCACAATCCCTCCTGCCCAGCCACCCAAAGCATTTCTCAAATCTAGAAAATGACTATTATCTCCCTGGTGTGTTGTCATCATCGACTTTCAAATTCTTCTACGCAGACCCGGGGCTTCCAAATGGCTTTGGAATATTTTACATCCGGACCTGGAACAGATGTGTATAGAAGTTTAATGAAGCAATGCTTCCCTGGTGGCTCAGACAGTAAAGAATCCGCCTGCGGGAGACCTGAGTTCGATCCCAGGTGGGGAAGATCCCCTGGAGAAGGAAATGGCTACCCACTCCAGTGTTCTTGCCCAGAGATTCCCATGGACAGAGGAGCCTGGAGGGCTACAGTCCAATGGGTTGCAAAGAATCAGACATGATTGAGTGACTTCACATTTTCACTGTTCTATACACCCTGGTATTTTTATATTTGGTTCTATTTTGTTCCGTTTTTAAAAGCTGGTTTCAACTTGACCTTCAGTGGTAGTTTGAAAACCAGCAACCAGGCAAGTGAGTTTACTCTGAGCAGGCCTGGCCAGGTGTGGTCTGAGTGCTCCCTCTGGGTTCCCTGAGCCTCGGTTCCCTGAGTACCAGCTTCTTCCCAAAAGACCCCAGTCCTGAGACGCAGGGTCCTGGAGCTCCTGGTGCTCCTGGTGGGCACCAGAGGCAGAGGGAACGTGAAACACAGGAAGCCCTTCTCCAGGCCCACAGGCTGGTCTGGGTCGTCCAGAGTCACTCAGCCATGTCCGAGAGCATGTTCCTTAGAGTTTCATCCTTTCGGTCATGCTTAGTCACTCTGTTGCATCTGATTCTTTGTGACCCCGTGGACTGTAGCCCATCAGGCTCCTCTGTCCATAAGATTTTTTCAGGCAAGAATGCTGGAATGGATTGTCATTTCTTTCTCCAGGGGGGTCTTCCCGGCCCAGGGATCAAATCCGCATCTCCTATGTCTCCTGCATTAACTGATCGGGGGTGGGCGGTGGTGGGGGTGGGGGTTCTTTACCTGATGAGCCATTAGGGAAGCCCCGTTTAAAAGGAGCTGTTTTTCCTTTGCTGTTTGTATCTTGGTGTCCAAGGGGCTGGTGCTGCAGAGTAGGGAGACGCAAACCTCGGACTGGAGACCAGCTGGGTGCCCAGCGATACGGAGAAAGCAAGGGGAAGAGCTGAAAGAACAGCCTGGGCCGGGAGGACCTGCCTTCAGGTGCCATCCTGAGTTGCCAGTCCAGCTGCGATCCTTCCCTCCCTCCCCTCCTCCTCCCCACCCAGGGCCACACGACCTTTCCCAGCTTCCTTTGCTCCTCGGAGAGATAGCCCGCAGCCATGCAAGGATGTCCTGGAGTTCCTGGTGGGTGGGCGCTAGAGGCAGAGGGAAGTGACTCTTTGTGACCCCAGGGACTGTATAGCCCATCAGGCTCCTCTGTCCATCGGATTTTTCAGGCAAGAGTACTGGAGTGGATTGTCATATATTTCCCCAGGGGGCTCTTCCCAACCCAGAGATCAAACCCGCATCTCATGTGTCTCCTGCACTAGATGGAGGGAGGAGGGGGTGTTCTTACCGATGAGCCGTCAGGGAAGCCCCAACACACACCGACCTGGCCTAGTGTAACTGACCCGTGTCCCCCATGCCCTCCCTTCCGTGGCTGGAAGCAGCTGAGCACAGGGACCTCGGAGCCCACGTGGAAACAGAAGGGCCTTGGGTCCCCGAATCGTGCTCAGGTGGACACCACCTGCTCATCAGCGTCATTCATTCTGATCTTCACACGAGTGAGAAACAGACTCCCATGACGTCTCACTCACATGGCAAGACTCACTCACACCACAAGGCCACTAGCAGACAGTTTCATTCTGAGGCTCCAGGTCGGCACGAGTCTGGGGAGACACCATCCAACCTTGTACATTTATCTTCTGTTTCGATGGAAAATTTTTTGCTCAGTGAAATTGGCTACGTTTAAGAACATCTAGCTCCACTGCCTTGAAATTGGCCAGAGATTCAGAGAACTTCTGCGCAGAAGAATGGAAACTTATTTGGAGATAGGATCTTTGCCGACGCTGTCAGCTTTAGTTGATGGTCACCCTGGGAAAGGGTGGTGTCCTTACGGCAAGAGAAAGGTTCGGACACAGCAGACATACACAGAGAAGGCTTTGTGGAAACAAAAGCAGGGTTGGAGTGATGCAGCTTACATCAAAAACCCATGGCTTGCTGGCAGCACCCAGGATTAGAATAGGGATAGGAGCACCCTCCCAGAGACTTGGGAGGGTGTGTGTCTGTCAGGTCAGGACTCCTCACCTTTCGGAGCTGCTCCATTAAAAAAAAAAAAATCCTGCCATTTTAAGCCCCCAGCTCATGGTACTGTGTGACGGCAGCCACAGGAAACCAACACACTCTGTAATCAAAGCGTCGTGTAATGTTAAGAAACTGCACTATTTTTAGCCCAGTTCTGCATGCTCCGAGGAAGAGAACACCCTGACTCTGTGCTTCCAGCTGGAGGATGGGAGCCCAGACCCCAGGGAAGAGATCCCTCCACCTCCCCACCTTCTGGAAAGACCCCCTTGGGGTGGGGTTGCCTGGGCAAGTCAGGGCAGAGAAGGTCCTCGTTGTTCACTGTTCAGGTCATTAAGTCATGTCCAACGCTCTGTGACCCCATGGACTGCAGCACGCCAAGCTTCCCTGTCCTTCATTATCTTTCACCATGCTTCCCTGGTGGCTCAGCTGGTAAAGAATCCACCTGCAATGTGGGAGACCTGGGCTCAATCCCTTGGTTGGGAAGATTCCCCTGGAGAAGGGAACAGCTACCCGCTCCAGTATTCTTGCCTAGAGAATCCCATGGACAGAGGAGCCTGGCAGACTACATACAGCCCATGGGGTCACAAGAGTCAGACACAGCTTGGTGATTAAACCACCACCACCACCATATGGTCCATGGGGTTGCAAAAAGTTGGACACAACTGAGCGACTTTCACTTTTATCTCCCAGAGCTTCCTCAAATTCATGTCCATTGCATCACTGATGTCATCCAACCGTCTCATCCTCTTTTGCCCCCTTTCTCCTCTTGCCTTCAATCTTTCTGAGTATCAGGGTCTTTTCCAATAAGTCAGTTCTTCGCATCAGGTGGCCAAGCTCTCGGCCACGGGTAGATATGAGCTCTTCCAGCCAAGGTTTCCAATCAAGGCCTATTTGCCCTAGAAGATGGTCTGGCTCATCCTCCACGGTGGTCTAGGCTACCAGCTACCGGGTAAGAAGGAGAAGGCAGCCTGGTGGATGAACACCCCAAAAGGCCAGACACACTCATCTGTTGTTCCCAGACGGTGGGAGCCCATTTACCATGTGTATCGAGGCTTGCTGACCAGAATCAGCTCGCTTTTGATTATCATCCAAGTCGTGTCTCACCTTCATTTCAAGCATTCAGAAATATAACCGATGACGCAGGACACGGCTTCCTGGATCACATTAAAAGGCAAAACATACTGTACACACAATAGCTAATCAGCTACCTCGAGGATGCTGTGATGAACGTTCTTTACTGAACGGGCATCTCTCTAAAGGGGACTAATCACTCTGGGTGCTGGTTTGCTAGGGCTGCAGCGATAAAGTAATGTAAACCAAGTGCCTGAAACAGCAGAAGTTTAGTGTCTCAGTTCTTAAGGCTACAAGGTCAAGATCAAGGTGCTGGCAGGGTTGACTGTCCGGAGAATCTGTTCCAGGTCTCTTCTTCTGGCTTCTGAAAGTTTGCTGGCAATCTTTGGCATTCCTAGACTTGTGGACTCATCACCCCACGCTCTGCATGGCCTGGTTGCCCGTGTCCAAACCTCCACTTTCTAAAAGGTCCCTGGCCAGATCACACTGAGGCCCACTCTATCCGGTATGAACCCAGATTCACTAATTACATCTGCAGTCACTCTACTGACAATGTGACACCCTGAGGTATGGGGGTCAGGACTTTAGCACATGAATGGGGTGGCAGGGTGAGGAAGGGGAACACAATTCAACCCCAAACATTCCCTTTGAATCATTTTTGTTAAAACCCCTACCTTAATATGGTAGGTTGGCTTTGAAAAGTGAAGGTGTTAGTCGCTTTGTTGTGTCCAACTCTTTGCAATCCCATAGACTAAAGCCCGCCAGGCTCACCTGTCCATGGGATTCTCCAGGCAAGAATACTGGCGTGGGTTGCCATTCCCTTCTCCAGGAGATCTTCCCAACCCAGGGATCAAGACTGCATCTTCTGCAACTCCTTCACTGCAGGTGGATTCTTTACCACCAAGTCATCGGGGAGGCTGTTTCTATGCATGTTTTAATTTTTAAAAACAGTTTACCAAAAATGAAAACTATCCTTTTCATAGGTGGTGAGGACTAGCTGAGAAGAGGTCGTGTCAAGCCTTTAGCCCAGGGCGCCACAATCTGAGCCCTCAGCAAACATGGGCTGTTACCGCTGTACCATCCCTTACCCAGCAACACCCTTTGGAGTTCTGGCATCAGTTCAGGGGCCCTTAGGTACATGGGGCTTATCCTGAACCTCATCTCACACTGCCAACACGGTGGTACTGTTCAACCATGGGGCATAAAGGGTGAACACAGCCTCACGCTGGTTCACATCAGTCTTGCCTCCCAATGTGGGGTTTATCTCTAAAAGCTCACCAGAGTATGTGGATAAGGGATGAGACAACTATGTGGTCATATCATGTGTTCTTTTCTGCAGCTGGGAATCAGACGGTTTGTGTTCCAGCCTGTCCTTTTCAAGACGAAGCCAGGTTTCCCACTGGATGAGACTGGAGACTGGAAAAGGAAATAGGAAGCATTGCCCAGGGCCCAACTGAACAGATGCTGAGGTTCCCGCCAGACCTCAGGCCAGCCCGCCCTGGTGACTTCAGCCAGCGGACCTGACATGGGGGCCATGCCAGGGTCTGAGCCTGGCCCAGCCCCCAGCGGCTCCTCCAGGCACCGTCCTCCCCTGTTCCCTTGTGTGTGTGTGTCCGGGGCCTGGGCAGCCCCGTGGGGAGGCCTTGGGGGTCAAGGGGATGCCAAGTGCATGATGATGACTTCAGTTCCGCTCAGCCGCTCAGTCATGTCCAAGTCTGAGACCCCATGGACTGCAGCACGCCAGGCCTCCCTGTCCATCACCAACTTCCAGAGTTCACTCAAACTCATGTTCATGGAGTCAGTGATGCCATCACCGCCTCAATCTTTCCCAGCATAAAGGGCTTTTCAAATGAGTCAGCTCTCCGCATCAGGTGGCCAAAGTATTGGAGTTTCAGCTTCAACATTAGTCCTTCCAATGAACACCCAGGACTGATTTCCTTTGGATGGACTGGTTGGATCGCTTTGCAGATCTCCTTGTGATCCAAGGGGCTCTCAAGAGTCTTCTCCAACACCACAGTTCAAAAGCATCAATTCTTCGGTGCTCAGCTTTCTTTACAGTCCAACTCTCACATCCATACATGACGACTGGAAAAACCATAGCTTTGACTAGATGAACCTTAGTTGGCAAAGTAATGTCTCTGCTTTTTAATATGCTATCTAGGTTGGTCATAACTTGTCTTCCAAGGAGTAAGCAGCTAGAAATACAGGATGCCCTGTTAAAAGGGAAGTTCAGATTCAACAGTGAATAATTCCTGTGTTATGTCCTGTATAATATCTGAGATATATTAAGTATAACATTGTTTATCTAGAATTCAGATTTGCCTGGATGTCCTGCAGCCGCTCTCCAGTGGGGGTGTCTCCGAGATGGGGCATCAGTGAAGGACGACAACCTTCACCAACCTGCTTAGACAGGAGGGGAGAATGCCGGCTGGGGGAGGGTGTAGGACCGTCTCCTGACCTGCAGGGCTGGATGAGAGGCTGAAGCTGTCCTTGAGGAGGCCGTGTTGTCTCTCCCTGTCTCTATTGCATACGTTCTCTGAGTGCAGATTCACCTCCTGTCCACCCCACACCTCCTCCACCTCTAGCATTACCTGCCATCCGTGTCCAGGGCATCCTTGGAGGGACACGCTCTGGGGTCCCTCCCCCATGTCTCACTCAACCACAGGCCCACGAGCCCGAGCCGGCATCTCACTTCCTCCACCAGTGACATGGCCTGGAGTTCCTCCAAGTTGGTCCGTTTGGAGTAGCTTCCTTCTTTTCAACACTCGGAGGGCAAGTGTTGGAAAGGAGATGGTGGGCGAGCCTAGAACTTGTTCAAACCCTAATCAAGGAAAGTTCTCGTATTTTCCTCCTAGCCCATGACTATCGCCCTGCCTTTAGGGTGCACACCCTACTCTGAAGCCTACCACCTGAGACCCGAGCTGTGGTCTCGGGCAGGGCATTGCCTGGGCACCAACATCCCGCATCTCTATTAGGCTTCAGTGGCGTCTCAGAGACCCATCCTGACTCAATAGTCGTCCAAGCTTGCAATGTCCTGTCTGACTATAAGAGCAGATATAACAAGTCTACTCGCCTTGCCCCAGGTCTAAAGTGGGGTTCTCGGGACCAGCGATCTTCGGGACTGGGTACTTCGCGGTGGGGGCTGTCCCTTACACCGTGGGATGTTCAACAGCATCCCTGGGCTCCACCCACCAGGTTCCAATACTGCCTCCCCTTCCAGCATGACAACAGAAGCGTCTCCAGACAAAACCCAAATCTCCCTAGTTAAGAACAACTGCTCTCAAAGCCTCCAAACTCACCTCATTCCACAGATCTATGACAGAGTGAGGAACGTGTTCACTGTGGACCAGCCATGGCTTTGCTGGGAAACAGTGATTGTAACACCAGGAGTAAAACTCTCTTTTAAAAGAAGGATGCTATTGGTTGAGGCTATCTTCCAAATTAAGACATTCCCATCCTCAAAGTTCATTCCCCTAATTAATGTGTTTGCTGCTAGGAATTAACTGATCCTTTGTTTCTCTCTCAGAAAAAATGGTTTCAGCAAACCTCATTTCCTGCCAGGACCCCTGCTTCAGGTGCTTTGAAGCCAGAATGAGTCTAAAGCAGTGATGGGAACCGAAGGGAGCGGACATTCCTGAGGGCCTGCTATCAGCTCAGTCCCTCCTCCCCAATACCATGGTTGGCGTTATTCGTAAGGACATTGGTGCTCCCTGGGCTGATGCAACATACTTAGGGCCACTTACCTCATCATTAGCCATCCTGGGAACCCCACCTGGATTCCAGAGCACACTCCCCCTCAATCTGCCCTCCTTCATTCTGCAATTAGAGATAATAAAATGCAGATGCCCAGGAGGAAAGGAAACCGTTGACTTCCTTTCACTTGTTACGTCTGCTCTTGTAGATAGTCAGCCAGGACATCAGAAGCTTGGATGACTATTCAGTCAGGACAGATCTTTGAGACTCCACAGACGCCTAACAGAGATGTGGGATGTCGGTGCCCAAGCGTGAATTAGTAAATAGTGAAAATAAATATAATAGGTGACCCTTTCCTGCTGGGAGGGTTTCATGCGGTCAGGCTAGAGCACAGGGCAAGGGTCACTGGACCTCTGAAGGGAACCAGAGACAGAGGAAATGGGGGATGTACAGTGAGTGTGAGTCTCACGATGCTGCCAATGGGCTGGGCCCTTTTGGCTATAAGCCAGGTCCTGTCTTGAGGGAGCCAGGGCGATTTGGGAGCAGCGTCCCAGAGGCATTCCTGTGCAGCTCGGTTGCCTTTCCTGGCCCCAGGCAGCCAGATGGCAACACCTGAATGAAGTCAGTGGCATTGTTCAGATCAGATCAGATCAGTCGCTCAGTCGTGTCTGACTCTTTGCGACCCCAGGAATTGCAACACATCAGGCCTCCCTGTCCATCACCAACTCCCAGAGGTCACTGAGACTCACACCCATCGAGTCAGTGATGCCATCCAGCCATCTCATCCTCTGTCATCCCCTTCTCCTCCTGCCCCCAATCCCTCCCAGCATCAGAGTCTTCTCCAATGAGTCAACTCCTCGCATGAGGTGGCCAAAGTACTGGAGTTTCAGCTTCAGCATCACTCCTTCCAAAGAAATCCCAGGGCTGATCTCCTTCAGAATGGACTGGTTGGATCTCCTTGCAGTCCAAGGGACTCTCAAGAGTCTTCTCCAACGCCACAGTTCAAAAGCATCAATTCTTCAGCACTCAGCCTTCTTCACAGTCCACTCTCACATCCATTCATGACTACAGGAAAGACCATAGCCTTGACTAGGCGAACCTTTGTTGGCAAAGTAATGTCTCTGCTTTAGAATATGTTATCTAGGTTGGCCATAACTTTCCTTCCAAGGAGTAAGCGTCTTTTCATTTCATGGCTGCAGTCACCATCTTCAGTGATTTTGGAGCCCAGAAAAATAAAGTCTGACACTGTTTCCACTGTTTCCCCATCTATTGTTAGGTAGGTAGAATAGGGAAAAAGAGTCCAAAATGGTGGTGGCTAAAAGACAAGGAAGGGAAAGCCCGTGAAAATAGAACAAAGGAAGGTCCGAGGACCAGAGTGAGGACCTCAGGTAAAACAAACAACACTCCTGGCTGGCCCGATTTACACAGGACAGGCCCCGGGAGAGAAAAACATAGAAAGAGGAGCCAAAGCTCGCGCTCTCTTTCCGGCGCTCTTCTCTTCGCCTCTATGGATTGACGTGCCCTCACGCCTCGAAGATGGATTTTCCGGCTATCTTCTAAATAAAATAGAGCTGTAACACTGATTTGTCTAAGAGCTATAACACGGTCCGTTTGAGACCTGAGAGCTATAACACGGTCTGTCCAAGACCCGAGAGCTGTGACACGCCGAGGGGGCTTTGATGTCCGTCACTCCAAATCTTTGTTGTGATGAGACAGAACGAGGAGCATACACTCACCTGACAGCATCACGGTTGGAACCTAAGCACTTTCCAATCCAGCGGTTCTCAAGCGCTGCTGTCCATCAGATTCACCTGGGAGCTGGGACAGTTCCCGAGTCCCAGGCCACTCCAGCCATCAGGACCCCAAGACTTTCAAGCTCTCCAGTGACGACGCCTATGTGCAGCCAGCTCCCCCTCTCTGTGACAGAGCACAGCGCCCCACATTCTAATACGCATTCAGGCGATGGTGATCCCGGGATCTGGGGAAACTGAGTCAGGAGGCTGCGGTGAGCCTGAGATCCTGCATGTCGGGCCAGTTCCAGGGCATGGAGCCCAGTGCGGTCCGTCTTTCGGTGCTTGTCACCTGGGAGCTGGTTGTTCCTGTTAGTCGCTCAGTTGTGTCCGACTCTTTGCGACCCCTTGGACTGTAGCCTGCAGGCTCCTCTGTCCATGGGATTCTCCAGGCAAGAATACTGGAGTGGGTTGACATTTCCTTCTCCAGGGTAATCTTCCCAGGGACCAAACCCAGGTCTCCTGCATTGCAGGCAATTTCTTTACTGTCTGAACCACCCGGAGCTGATTAGAACCTTGAGAATCTCAGCCCCGCGCACTCCCCCGCCCCGCGCACTCCCCCCACCCCCCGCACCAAGACCTACAAGTCAGAATCTGCACTTTAACCAGGCCCAGGGGAGGCAAGTACGTGTTCAAGTTTGAGACTCTGCTCCACCTAATGCCTTTGTTTGCTGATGGGGCAGTGAGCCCAACAGAGGACGAGGGCCCAGGACCCCACGGCAGAAAGTTCTAGGAACTCGTGCTAGGCTGCATCCAAATGTCTTCTTTCCATCATTTGATGATCTCGGTAAAGATCATTTATTTTTCTTCATTTACTATGATTTCAGGCAATGCATACAGCGTCCCTCTCCTATTGCATTTAATTCAGGCACAAAACCAGACAAAACCTAACCTAGGAAGAAAAGTAGGGATTAGTAAAATACAAAAATAAGACAGAAACAAGATGCTTTCACCAATTCTCTGATGAAAAAGATCTAATAACTGGGCACCTTCCAGTATGGTGACTCGGGAAGCACAGCAGAGGGAAAGTTCAGTGGCAAACTGTGGATCATTCCTACTAGAAGAGTGATCAGGAGGTTAGCCTGTACCCAGGAATATAACTTCCTCTGCCTCTCTCAGGATGGGCTACTTTCAGCCTTGTGGTGAGACCATAATATAAGAAAGGCATTAACCAAAAGGAAATGGCTGTTTCCTCTATTTCTAAGCCACAAACTCCTGCAGAACAAAGCTGATGAGTCAGTAGCAGTGGCCCCGATGTGAATGGCCAGAAGACTGTGACCATTTTCTAAATGTCTTCTTAAAGGTCAGCCTCCACCTCCAGTCTGGAGTTGATTTTTGGAAACAGCCAGAAGTCAATCAGAACCAAGTCAGGTGACTGAGGTGGTGACCAAACTCAGCTCCATTTAGGAGGCAGATCCAAACTGTGGCCACAGCACGCCCTGCCTGGCTTCATGTGCACTGTCTCACGGCTCTAGCACGGCTCCTTATGACAGCCCCAACATGGGTGTTAGCAAGGACAGCGGCACTGGGGAAGCTCGGCGCTGCTCCAAAGTGCTCCTGTCAAACCTACTGAAGGGAGAACATGCTTGCAAATGCTATGACTGATAAGGGGTTAAATTCTAAAATATACAAACCACTTTTACAACTTGACATAAAAAAATACGCAAACGGATTTAAAAATAGGCAGAAGTAAATAGATATTTTTCCAAAGAAGACAGACAGATGGCCAATCAGATCAGATAAGATCAGATCAGTCGCTCAGTCGTGTCCGACTCTTTGCAACCCCATGAATCGCAGCACACCAGGCCTCCCTGTCCATCACCAATTCCCGGAGGTCACTGAGACTCACATCCATCGAGTCAGTGATGCCATCCAGCCATCTCATCCTCTGTCGTCCCCTTCTCCTCTTGCCCTCAATCCCTCCCAGCATCAGAGTCTGATGGCCAATAGGCACATGAAAAGATGTTTAACATCGCTAATCCTTAGGGAAATGCAAATCAAACCCACAAGGAGGCATCACTTCATACCTATCAGAATGGCTACCATCAAAAAGACCACAAATAACAAATGTTGGCGAGGATGTAGTGGAAGGAAACACTCCAGCATTTCCACTTCTGGGTATTTATCTGAAGAAAACAAAAACACTAATTGGAAAAGACATATGCACCCCAATATTCCCAGCAGCATTAACTACAGCTTCTAAGATATGGAAGCAACTGATGTCTCCATCAACAGATGAATGGATAAAGAAGATGTGGTATATACCATGGAATGTTATATGGCTGTTAAAAATGAAAGTTCACCATTTGCAACAACATGGATGGACTTGGGTGGGGTATGATGCCTAGTGAAATAAATAAGACAGATAAAGACAAATACTATATGGTATCCCTTATATGTGGAATCTAAAATATACAACAAACTAATGACTATAACAGAAAAGAAGCAGATGCATACACACAAAGAACAAACTAGTGGTTGCTGCTGGGGAGGTGGGGAGAGGGCAAGAGAGGGAAGGGGATTCAGAGGTAAAAACTACTGTGCAAAAAATAAATAAGCTGTACGGATATATTGTATAGCACAGGGAACACAGCCAATATTTTATGAATATAAGTGGAGTTGTTGTTTAGTTGCTGAGTTGTGTCTGAGTCTTTTACAACCCCATGGACTGCAGCCCACCAGGCTCCTCTGTCCATGCAATTTTCCAGGCAAGAATACTGGAGTGGGTTTTCATGCCCTTCCCCAGGGGATCTTCTGACCAAGGGATCATTGAACATACAACTCCTGCACTGCAGGCAGATTCTTTATCACTAAGCCATCAGGGAAGACCCTACAAATGGACTATAACCCTTAGAAAACGTGAATCACTGTGTTGTATACCTGAATCATACAATATTATAAATCAACTGTATCTCAATAAAAGAAAATAATAAAATAAAATCAAAAGGCATCACAAAAAATAATGGTTCTGTCAACAAAGCAGGTTCCTAGTCATCACATTCCCTTTGTCTAACACCCACCCTCACCTCTTTTCCAGTAGTGGTTACGCATTTTTAGACATAAGACAGCAAGCACACTGTGGGTGTAAAGGACAAAAAGCAGGTCACCACCTGGGGGCCTGGCCATGGCAGATGGAGGTGACAGAGGGCCGGGCAGACGGCAAGGTGGGCAGCCACTTGAAACTGGAGGAGGCTAGAACAGGCTCTCACAGAGCCTCCAGAAAGAGACCAGCCCTCTGACACTTGATTTCAGGTTTCTGGCCTCCAGAACGCTGAGGGAGGGTATGTCTGTTGTTGTAAGCCACCCCGTTTGCAATACTTGTTGCAGCTGCTGCAGGAAATGAATGCACCTTGTCTGGGCTAGTAAAGCTCTCCTCTCCTGTCCACTGCCATCTCTTCTGAGCCCCAGCTCGCCTTCATGCCCTGGGGAGGGGGCTTTGGTGTGTCCTGACCTGTGGCTGGCCCAGGGTCCCCCCTGAGGCTCTAATCCTCCTTCCCCACTAGCTCTCCCAAGTTCTCCATCAGTCCAGGAAGGGGTTTGAGTGACCCGGGAGGCTCACACTGGTGCAGACACAGGTCTGTCCACCTGCCTGCTCCAGCACCGCAGCTCTGCCTGTCTGAGATGAACTCCGAAATCTTGGTGGTTTCCATGACAGCAGGCTGGTTTCATCCAACTCTCACTCTGTCCCAAAGATTCTACACTGTAAGTCCTCAGGGCTCAAAGTCGGGGGGTGTGGACCAGAGCATCACCACCGCCTGGGAGCTCACTGGAGAAGCAGGCTCAGGGCTGGTCTAGACCTACTGGATCGGAATCTGCATTTTAATGTGACCAGAAAGGGGCCGCTGGGCCAGTTACCATGAGAGACACGTGGGTCTAAACCCCTCTGGGATGATCCCTTCTTACCAACACTCACAAGCTCTCTCCATTCAACTTCCTGTCTTTTCTTTCCTAGGTGGAGACTGTGGCTGCCTGGCCCTCCAGGGAAGGGGCGTGGTTTAGAAGCAACAGCTTTTGTGTGCCTGGTGTAACTTCCTGAGACTTAAAGTATTTTCAATTTCAAACAACAATTCTCAAGCCTGGCTTGCATTGTTATTCAGTGGGGCAGGTGCCCGGTGTTTAACTCAGTTAAGAGACATTTCTCCTGACCATGTCCAGGCTCTCAGGGCAGCAGGCCCCCACCTCCCCGTGGCTACCTGCCCTGTAATCTCTAAAACCAATCCGACTCAGGCCCTCCCTGCCAAGAACATCTGTTGTTTGTCCACCAGCATTTTCTTCAGCAAAGTCTCCTCCTCTGGGAGATGGCAGCCAATCACAGCACGGTCACCTCCCTCCCATCACCTGTCATGTGACCTGGGTCACGTGACAATCACATGATGCATACTTGCCTCTGTAGCATGCTCTGTGCCCCTGGCCACAGTGATTGGTCCAGCATTGGTCATGTGACTGAAACTAGACCAGTCAGAGTTGTCTGCAGGGGCTTTTTTGTACCGAAGCTGGGAAACAGTGTTTCTCTGTCCTTTCAGATCAGATCAGATCAGTCGCTCAGTCGTGTCCGACTCTTTGCGACCCCATGAACTGCAGCACGCCAGGCCTCCCTATCCATCACCAGCTCTCGGAGGTCACTCAGACTCACATTCATCGAGTCAGTGATGCCATCCAGCCATCTCATCCTCTGTCGTCCCCTTCTCCTCCTGCCCTCAATCCCTCCCAGCATCAGAGTCTTCTCCAATGAGTCAACTCTTCCCATGAGGTGGCCAAAATACTGGAGTTTCAGCTTGAGCATCATTCCTTCCAAAGAAATCCCAGGTCTGATCTCCTTCAGAATGGACCGGTTGGATCTCCTTGCAGTCCAAGGGACTCTCAAGAGTCTTCTCCAACACCACAGTTCAAAAGCATCAATTCTTCGGCACTCAGCCTTCTTCACAGTCCAGCTCTCACATCCATACATGACCACAGGAAAGACCATAGCCTTGACTAGGTGAACCTTTGTTGGCAAAGTGATGTCTCTGCTTTTGAATATGCTATCTAGGTTGGCCATAACCTTCCTTCCAAGGAGTAAGCGTCTTTTAATTTCATGGCTGTAGTCACCATCTGCAGTGATTTTGGAGCCCAGAAAAAGAAAGTCTGACACTGTTTCCACTGTTTCTCCATCTATTTCCCATGTAGTGATGGGACCAGATGCCATGATCTTCGTTTTCTGAATGTTGAGCTTTAAGCCAACCTTTTCACTCTCCACTTTCACTTTCATCAAGAGGCTTTTTAGTTCCTCTTCACTTTCTGCCATAAGGGTGGTGTCATCTGCATATCTGAGGTTATTGATATTTCTCCCAGCAATCTTGATTCCAGCTTGTGTTTCCTCCAGTCCAGCATTTCTCATGATGTACTCTGCATATAAGTTAAATAAACATGGTGACAATATACAGCCTTGACGTACTTCTTTTCCTATTTGGAACCAGTCTGTTGTTCCATGACCAGTTCTAACTGTTGCTTCCTGACCTGCATACAGATTTCTCAAGAGGCAGATCAGGTGGTCTGGTATTCCCATCTCTTTCAGAATTTTCCACAGTTTATTGTGATCTACACAGTCAAAGGCTTTGGCATAGTCAATAAAGCAGAAATAGATGTTTTTCTGGAACTCTCTTGCTTTTTCCATGATCCAGCGGATGTTGGCAATTTGATCTCTGGTTCCTCTGCCTTTTCTAAATCCAGCTTGAACATCAGGAAGTTCACGGTTCACATATTGCTGAAGCCTGGCTTGGAGAATTTTGAGCATTACTTCTAGCGTGTGAGATGAGTGCAATTGTGCGGTAGTTTGAGCCCTCTCTGTCCTTTAGGAATCTCTAAACTGGAATGATGTCAGTGGGTCCGACCACACTAAGGTACTCCCCTCACGGCTGCCCGCCACACAGAGGTACACTCATGCCTCAGTGTCCACAGGGGATTGGTTCCAGGGCCCACTGCAGATACCAATATTGTTGCAGCAAAAACAGAAATGAGCGAACAGACTTTTGGCACCTACCAGCCAAGCAGGCCTGCAAGAGTTAAGCAATCTTGGTTACTCTTGAGCTGTGACTACTAACACACACTTGTGGCTGGACTTGCCCTTCACAAAGCTAATTACTCTCTGACTTCATATGAGTTGTACTCTGCACCTGGCGTTCTTCTTGCCCTACGCTGTCACGTAGCATTCAGAAAGAAGGTCACAAGCCGATAACTTCAGGGTCACCAGATCCGGTTGCTGAGTTGCCTGATGCCAACTGTGGCCATTTCGAAACTTTGCAAAACCTCTGTAAGGATGTAAACACCTCTCTCTGTTCCTGAGAAGGGGGGCGCAGTTCTTGAGGGGCTAGCCTGCCATGTCTCCCCTTTGCCTGGCAAAAATAATAAAGCCAAGCTTTTCCGTTTCCTCCAAACTCTGTCTCTCTATTTGGCATTGATGGACAGGGAGCCGAGATTTCCGGCAACAAAATCAGGGGATGATCAAGTTCCTCATATGAGATGATGTAGTGCTTGCCTATAACCTATGCGCATCCTCCTTTATATTTTAAATCACCTCTAGGCTACTTAGAATACTCAATTCAATGTGAATGCTGTGTAAATAGCTGCCAGTACACAGCAAATTCAAGTTTTGGTTATGGAACTTTCTGGAATTTTTTAAAAATATTTTTAAAAATGTATCTTTGGGGAATTCTCTAGTGGTCCAATCGTTAGGATTCCATGCTTTTACTGTTTGGGGCCTGAGTTCAATCCCTGGTTTGGGATCTATTATAAGATCCCAAAAGCCACATGGTATGGCCCCCAAATTTTTTTAATTAAAAAAATAAATTAAAAATCCAGGCTTCCCTGGTGGCTCAGTGGTAAAAATCCACCCACCAATGCAGGAGACACAGGTTCAATCCCTGGTCTGGGAATATCCCATATGTCTTGGAGCAACTAAGCCCGTGCACCATTGAGCTGGCATTCTAGAGCCCGGGAACCGCAACTACTGAGTCCACACACCACGGCTACTGACGCCCATGCACCCCAGAATCATGCTCCACAAGAGAAGCCACTGCACCTGCAGCTAGAGAGGAGCCCCAGATCATCGCAACTAGAGAAAAGCCCCGAGCAGGAATGAAGACCCAGCAGAGCTGCAAACAGATACGTAAGCCCTGTGACTCAGCTGGAAAAGAATCCACCCACAATGCAGGAGACCTGGATTCGATCCCTGGGTTGGGAAGATCCCCTGGAGAAGGGAAAGGCTACCCACTTCAGTATTCTGGCCTGGAGATTCCCATGGACTGTATAGACCATGGGGTCACAAAGAGTCGGACACGACTGAGTGACTTTAAGTAATAATAATAAACAAATAAAAAATAAAAATAGTTTTGCTCCAAGGTTGGTTGAATCCATGGATGCAGAAGCCACAAGTCCAGAAGGCTGACTAGCTGTCACGTGGCACCCAGGTACATGGATACACTTGCCTGGTGGTGCCCTGCCCCCCAGAGGTTCCCTGCCACGTGGAGATGGCCCGTCTGCAGTGGGACTGCACCAGGCAGAAGCCTGGACCAGAGTTAGAACAGAAGAGGGATTCCTGGCTCCACTCCAAAGTCTACTCCTGAGGTCACTAGGACCAGTTCCCCAAGCCCTTTTACCATTTTCCTTTTTCTGCCTGAACTTGTTTGATTTCGGTTTCTGTCCTTTGCAACTGAGAAGTTCTAAGGAGCACAATCCCACCTTGAAATCTTTCTGTGGCTGCCTTGCAGGGGGTGGGGGTGGGGGACAGGGTCACGTGTCTTGTGTTGGCATTGAGAGATCCCTCCCCCAACACCAAACTCCAAGTCACTTCCTCCCACAGAAATTCAGGCCCTGCACTTAGAAGTCCTCGAAGGTGCGGGCACCTGCAGGGAAATTCCAGGCCCCACGTTTCCCCACAGTGTCTTTCTGTCTGCACCCGGACAACAGGAGCATTCACTGCCTTGTGATAATTTGCATCTGTGTTTCCCCTACCAGGCTGTGAGCATCCCAGAGGGACACTCAGCCTTGCAGCCCCGGGCCCACAGTGGGCTCCAGACTCATAGGACACGCTTAACAAACACTGTGGACAGACCCCCATTCCCCGTCTCTCAGCAGAGGCGTTACAGGGTACCACAGACACCTGCCTCTGGTACAGGAAATGCTTTGGCTGTCCAGTAGCTAAGATCTGCTGAGATGCCTCCGAAATAGAAAAAAGCACCCCTGCTACTCCATTTGCTTGCTCCGTTCCATCCCCTCTCATTGCCTCCAATTTAGGGCCTATTTCCATCCAGGTGACCCAGGGCTCCACGTCCTCATCCTCCAGACAGGTCCTCATTTTACCTCCTGGGCTCCGTATGCCTAGACCTGCGGCAGCCTTGATGTCCGGGTCGTCAGCACAGCTCCAGGATGCTCTCCTGGTTCCAGAGGAAAATTCCTTAGAGGCGAGAGATGCATGTTCTTCTGCACATGACTTCTCTCTCCAATGACTGTCCTTTCAGCCGTCCAAATGGTACATTACACATTTGAGTAGGGAGTGCTACCACCTGGATTTACTCTCCAAGAGGCCAGGCAGGTCATTACATGGTCATCTGAGTGCAGCCCTGGGCCCCTCAGAGTCAGAGCATCGGGCAGGGAGGGGCTCTGCTGATGGACCCTTGTCTATGCTCCTGAACAGACAGCACATCTGGAACCTTGCTCCGTCCCCTCTGGATCATTCTCCAGACCCCGCCATGCTGGGCACTCAGAACTCACGCTCTGTGTTGTTACACGAGTGTAGAAGAGCTGCCATCAGAAGGAACACAGCAACAAAAGTGCAGAGGCGCTCCAGGTCACATGCTTCTGCTATTTTTGCCTGTCTGGATCCCTGTCTGCCCTGGATGAGAGCATAGCAACCCACTCCCTCATTCTTGCCTGGAGAATCCCATAGACAGAGCAGGCTTCAGTCCACTGGGTCACAGAGAGTCAGACACGACTGAAGCAACCTAGCATGTATGCATGCATCCCCTGTCTGCACCCTGATCTTCTTGGGGAGGCCTCCCTGTCCCTGTGTGGGTCCAGGGGCAGCAAAATTTTCCTGTAAAGATAGCAAATATTTCCGGCTGCCAGAGCCATACCATTTCTGTCATAGGCACTGCAGGAAAGTCGTCATAGATGAAGTGAATGAGTGGCTGTGACTGTGTGTCAACAAAACTTTATTCATAACAGCAAATGGCGGGCCTGATTCTCCCATCACAGAGAGCAGGAGTTGGCACTCGGCCCTCATCTCATCCATGTGTTGTTCACGTGGAAACCTAGAGCATCTAAGCTGGTCATGGTAGAGGGTGCAGTGTTCAGGAGGAGGACAAAACCATTTATTTGTTCCTTTTATCCTTTAGGGGTCAGCTTCCACATGGAGGTATCTCGCTCACCCTGTGGGAGACGGCCTATAAGACGGTACTTGGGAAGTAAACCAGGAAGGCGTGAAGTCTGGCGTGAAGTGGGAACCGGGAACAGGTAGGATGGTGATCCAGACGGTGCCTGGGAGGGTCCATAGGAGCCACAGGATTGGGGTGGGCCTCTCAGGGAGAGACATCTGAGCTGAGGCTCAAAGGTTCAGAGAGGCCTGGCTGCAGAGAGCATCCCTGGGAGGGGAGTGAAGCAGAAGGGTGAGGCATACTTCCTAGAGCACAGGAAGTGCGCCAGCCCAGCAGTAAAGAGGCCTGAAGGGTGGGCAGGAGCCAGAAGGGGTCAGGCCTGGCTGCAGGATTAATGACACCTAGAAACATCACCAGGCCACTGCATGGAGAAAGCTTGTACCAGTGGTGTTCAACCTGAGTGAGCATCAGACTCCTAGAGGGCGTGTAATCAGTAGGCTGGCCCTGCCCCCAGATGCTCTCATTCAGTGGGTCTGGGGCAGCAGAGGAATTTACATCTTGAGAGTATTTCCAGGAGACGCTGATGCTGCTGGTCCAAGGACCACACCCTGAGAACCACTGGATTTCAGGAAAGCTCAGTCCCCAGCAAGGCCTTCCCCACCACCCAATCCAGACTGTGCCCCCACACTGTGGAAACGCCCATTGCATTTCCTTCACCGCACACACCACTCTGAAGGCTCTGTGTCTCCCACTCACTTGTCTCCCTCCTCGCCTTCCTTCACTTCCTTCACGTAAACCCCTGAGAGCAGAGACCTCATTTGTCTTGTTGACAGCAGTGTTTTCAACAGGAAGAGTACACCGCATACCGGAGGTGTTCAGTGGGTATTTCTTGACAAGAAATGAATGGCCTGAGGGTGAGAACAAGAACTGATAGAAGGTATTTCTCACCACATCTGCATCTTGTGAGCAGAGGTACAAACTGCCCTTTTCTTGTAGACTATCTCTCAAGGATGGTTGTTCAGTGAACAGCCTTGGAGGAAGAGGAGGTGTGTCCCTGAAGAGGAGAGGGCGGTTTGGCAACTGTCCAGTAAGATAAACATAATGTTAGCCCTGGGGCATAGACTGGGTGTGTTTCTTTATTGCCAATTATAAAACATGCACGCTCCCTGAGCACAGGGCCCCCAGCTGTGGAGGAGACCCACCATAACGCAGCCACCTCCAGATCGCTCCTGTGGAACCTGGGGACAAGAAGAAGCAGGGCAAACACTAAGCTTGTACTTGTATTTTCAGGATTCTGATGTTTTTGACCTTTGGGGCCCTGCTGATCCTGAAAGAGCTGTCCCCTGCCAGGCAAAGCCAATTGCTAGATGTGGTAAATGACTCTCTTGGCAAATACAAACCAACCAATCCAAAGCTCACACTCCAACCACTTCTTTACTGGGTTCCTCACACAACAGGTCTGAGTTCCCTGGTGGCTCAGTGGTAAAGAATCTTCCTGACAATGCAGGAGAGGCATGTGCCATCCCTGGGTCATGAAGATCCAATGGAGGAGGAAATGGCAACCCACCCTAGTATTCTAGCCTGGAGAATCCCATGGACACAAGAGTCTGGTGGGCTCCAGTCCATGGGGTAAAGAGTTGCAAAGAGTCGGACATGACTGAGCAACTGAACAGCAACAACATACCAAGCTAGTGTCCCCCTGCCCTAATCGCCCCCAGGGCCAAGTACCACACAGCTAGGGTCACCCCTACACCCAGAGCCCATGGAAGTTATTCAAGCCAGCCAATCTGAAGCCTGCTACCCTGCCTCACTCGTTCCTTCCTGTGGATCAAAGGCTCCTCCCATGTTCCCCTCGCTCCCTCTGCCCCAACCACCCCTGGTGCTTCCCCGTCTGGCCCCCACCTCCTGGAAACTGTGAGCAACAAGTTGTCTCTTCAGTGACCTTGGTTTCCCAATGTGTGGGCCTTCGGTTCGCTGCAGTTCCGTCGCTCAGTCACGTCCAGTTCTTTGCAACCCCATGGACTGCAGCACACCAGGCTTCCCTGTCCATCACCAGCTCCCGGAGCCTACTCACACTCTTGTCCGTCCTTATTCTATTTCAAACGTTCTATGAAAAAGCAAAGTGTTAGTTGCTCAGTCCTGTCTGACTCATTGCAGTCTCCTGGACTATAGTCCCCCAGGCTCCTCTGTCCGTGGAATTCTCCAGGCAAGAATACTGGAGTGGGTAGCCATTCCCTTCTCCAAGGGATCTTCCCAACCTAGGGATCGAACCAAAGTGTCGTGCATCGCAGGCAGATTCTTTACCATCTGAGCTACCAGGGAAGCCCTAGTGTTCTATGAATACACTCTATTTTAAAATCTCGTGCTGCTTGCTATGCTATGAGTAATAAAGGCTCCTGTTCCTGACCCAGAAGTCTTGTGTCATCTGGCATCTGGAAGTCTGCATGAAACTGACAGGCTATCTGTGAACGTAGGCAGATTCTCAGACTCTTACAGTTCCAACAAGACCCAGGCCTGTACTGCAGTAGGTTTTGTAAGAGCTGTGGTGTTGGAGGAAGAAATAGAAGATCTAGAGGCAAAAAAGGACAGCTTCCCCAAAACGTACGGGAGGTCTGAGGCCAGAGGGGATTTGCCAGGTCCAGCTGTGGAAATCTAGAACTGAGACTGTTGCTCAGATTTTAATTCCCCTGAGGGCTTGTGTTAAGGCAGATCTGGTCCCAGAGGTCTGGATCGGGGCATGAGAATCTGCGAGCTCCCAGGCAAGCCCGTGCTGGGACCACACTTGGAGCAGGTGTCTAGAGACACGCGTGACACAAGACCCACGTCTATAGGCACACCTGGGGGACGGGGCCCGGAGGACTTCCTCTGAGCAGCCACCAGCACCATCCTGTCCCATGTTGAATCCTGTGTCCCCCAGCCCACCTCAGCACACACAGCCTCAATTCCACAGTGTGGATTACAGCAACAAACATAGGGGGCCTGGAAGCTGTGACTCCCAAGGGAATCTGAGGAATTTTCTGGAACAGAAAATGGGGTTCTCAGAACAGCCCTGACCTCCATCCTTATCCTAACATCCCCAGGAAGATTTGCCTCAGGCAGGCAACCTCTAAACTCTCAGAAATCTGTGGCCACATCCATCGCCCTACACAGAGACAGGGCCCAAGTAACATGCTTTGAATTAATGAAAAAATCTTATCAATTTATGAGTGTGTGTGTTGCAGCTCCAGGGGAAAACTGAAAGAAAAGAAAACTTGCAGCAGAAATAACCACATTTGTTTATGGCCTATTTATTCATTGATCTGCTCTTCAGGAAGCCAAGAAGTTCCTATTTTTAGCACCTCCCAGGCGCAAAAATGCATTTTTTCTTTTTCCCTTGAGATTTCTTAAAAAGTTGACAGTTTTCAGCCTATGAACTGCAGAGTCATGTCCTGCATCCAACAGGGTTGACAGTTGGGGCCCCCAGCCCCCAGTAATATTTACAAGGCCTTTGAAAACTGCCCTTGGACTGCAAGGAGATCCAACCAGTCAATCCTAAAGGAAATCAACCCTGAATGTTCATCGGAAGGACTGATGCTGAAGCTGAAACTCCAATACTTTGGCCACTTGATGAGAAGAATGACTCATTGGAAAAGACCCTGATGCTAAGAAAGATTAAGGCAGGAGGAGAGGGGGGCAACAGATGAGAGGAAGGTAGGAGGGCATCACCAGCTCAGTTCAGTTCAGTTCAGTCGCTCAGTCGTGTCCGACTCTTTGCGACCCCGTGAATCACAGCACACCAGGCCTCCCTGTCCATCACCAACTCCCGGAGTTCACCCAGACTCATATCCATCGAGTCGGTGATGCCATCCAGCTATCTCATCCTCTGTCGTCCCCTTCTCCTCCTGCCTCCAATCCCTCCCAGCATCAGAGTCTCATCACCAGCTCAATGGACATGAATTTGAACAAACTCCAGGAGATAGTGAAGGATAGGGAAGCCTGGCGTGCTGCAGACCATGGGGTCACAAAGAGATGCGACCTAGTGAGTGAACAACAAAATAGAATTTAAAGTCTTTCATTCAATAAGAACATTTTTTAAAATAGTCACAAGGCAAGAAAGGTGGACAAGAGTGGCCAGGAAGTGTCACAAGGCTGTCCCCGAAGAAGCCTTCCAGCACAAGTGCCAGCTCCTCCTGTCTTCGTGGACTCTGCTCTCCACAGCTTCCAGGAAACCAGGTAGGAAGGGTCCTCCTCCATCCACCTGTTCTCTTCCCACTTCCAGAGAGAAGGTATTAACGCTGGAGCCTCATCACTGTATTTGCATCTCCACCAAGTGCCAAGCGCACTGGACCAAATGGTTGTTTATAAGCCACTCAATGAAAAAATGTGGGACGTGTGAGCTGCACCCGAACCCACGTTCTAAGCCTGTAAAAATATCTGAAAGAGGGTAGTCATTGCAACTGGGGTGCTGAGCTCCAGAACTGGCACTGAGCATGCCAAGGACTTGAGCAAGTCTTTAAATTCTCTGGGTCTCAGTTTCTCCGTGAATGATGTGTGAATCATAAATATAGCAAGGAGATCCAACCAATCCATCCTAAAAGGAAATCAGTCCTGAATATTCATTGGAAAGTCTGATGCTGAAGCTAAAACTCCAATACTTTGGCCACCTGATGTGAAGAACTGACTCATTTGGAAAAGACCCTGATGCTGGGAAAGACTGAAGGCAGGAGGAGAAGGGGACGACAGAGGATGAGATGGTTGGATGGCATCACCGACTCAATGGACTTGAGTTTGAGTAAACTGCGGGAGTTGGTGATGGACAGGGAGGCCTGGCATGCTGCAGTCCATGGGGCCACAAAGAGTCAGACATGACTGAGCGACTGAATTGAACATCAGCACCCAGTTATACTCCTGGAACTTGGAGGAGCTACTGCTCAGCCCCAGGGATTAATGTGCAGCTTAATCACTTGTGAAATCTTTCTAAAATATCCACACTGGCCACCCTAATTCCAGCAGCCACATCAAAAATGGAAACACTGGGATAATCATCAGTGTAACAAAAGTAATACAGCACTAGAACACAGAAGATTTCCAAGGTGTTAATCTTCTTGATGCCTCTGTGAGGACAGGAGGCGGCTAATACATGAAAACACGATCCCTGTCATCACCAGGCATGCTTCCAGGGCACTGCAGACTCTTTCCAAAATTGACACTCATTTTACCATCTGTCCTCATTCCTGACAGAAGGATTGAAACTATTCTTATTTTCTCAAATTAATAAATTTTTTTCAGACATGAGAATCCAGCAATATTTGGGTAAGGAAAGGTGGATTGAATAATGTCCCCTCCCAAAACACAGGTCCCACCAGAACCTCTGAATGTGACCTTATTTGGAAAAATAGGGTCTCTGCAGAAATGATTAGTTACGATGAAGTCATCCTCGAGCAGAGTCACCACTGACTGCTGTCCTTATGAGAAGAGAAGATGCACTAATACACGCAGAGAAGGCCCTGTGCAGAGGAAAGCAGAGGCTGGAGTGATGCAGACACAAGTCAGGGAGCCCTAAGAATCGCTGCAGCCACCAGACCCTGGAAAATGAAAGTGAAGTCGTTCAGTCATGTTCGACTCTTCACGACCCCATGGACAGCAGCCCACTGGGCTCCTCCATCCATGGAATTTTCTAGGCAAGGGTACTGGAATGGGTTGCCATTTCCTTCTCCAGGGGAATCTTCTCGACTCAGGGATCAAACCCAGGTCTCCCGCATTGCAGGTAGACACTTTACTGTCTGCGCTACCAGGAAATCCTACCAGATCCTGGAAGGGACCAAGAAAAGATTCTTCCGTAGAGTCCTGGGAGCATGACCCTGCTGGCACCTTAAGACCACCTGCCTCCAGACCCGTGAGAGGACACATGTCTATAGTTTTAAGCCCTCCAGACTATACGGTACTGCATTATGTCAGCCCGAGGAAACGAATGAGGAAGGACAACCAGGCCCTGGGAACCAGGAGACCCAGAAGGGAAACTTGCAGAGGCTTCGAGAACGCTCCAGGGCTGCCACTCAGGAATTCAGAGAAGGCTCAGGGTGGTCCCTTCTGATCCATTCCAGGGAGCAAACGCTCTGGGGAACCAAGAACAGGGTCAGGAAGGAGCCAGGGTGATGTCTGTCCCCCTAATCCCCTATCCGCCCATCCCCCATCGCCCCGTTCCCCGTCTCTGCTTGTACTTGTGGGAGGAGGAGCTTCATCTGACCAATCAGTGAAAGGCCCGTGGGTTTTCCCGCGCTCACTTGGACCAGCGACCCCTTGAGCAGCGCCTTCTTCCCCCAGGAAGTGGTCAGACAAGTAGGCGCTGGGTCCTATATCCTCCCATTCTTCCGCACCTACTTCCTCCCTTCCCTCTCATTCCGACAAGACTGATCAGGACACCTTCTCACCGTTTTTCCCCCTAGATCCTGCAGGAATGCCCTGGTGCCAGGCCAAGTCCTTCCTGCCACTGCATCCTCAGGTCTCCACATCGGTCCTCGGCGGCTGTCCATCCTCCTCCGCCTTGTCCTGGGGACTGTCCACTCTTTTCGTCTGCGGAGTATGAATGACGGTAATGGGTCCTTTCTCCCAGATGAAGGCAGTGAGTCCGTAAATGGGGACAGGGCCCCAGAAAGGCCTTCACAGGGTGCCTGGTGCTGCCAGCGCACTGGAACACTTTGCATCTTCGAGAGTTTGACCTTGACAGTCAAGGTCAATTGCAAGACCAGGGGAGGGCAAAAGAGTCCTTGACCCCAGAATCCTTGTTGGGGCTTCCCCAATGGCTCAAGAGGCATCAGGAATCTGCCTGCCAATGCAGGAGGCACAAGACACATGGGTTTGATCCCTGGGTTGGGAACATTCCCTGGAGGAGGAAATGGCAACCCATTGCAGTATTCTTGCCTGGAAAATCCCATGGACAGAGGAGCTTGGCAGGCTACAATCTATAGGGTCACAAAGAGTTGAATGCAACTGTGCATGCAAGCACAAGGAAAGCAAATTGAAGAAGAATATTTTGTGACTTGTCCAAATTCCATGAAATACAGTATTATCCATAGGTTTAGTCTTATTGGAACACAACTACACTTCTCAGTCTCCGTGAGACCGTGGCTGTCTTCACTGGTCAGCAGTAGACTTGAGTAGCTGTGACGGAGACCGAGTGACCCGCAAGGCTTAAAATATTTACTAGCTGATGCTTTACATAAGTTTGCTGGCCCCTGACATAGACTCTGGAGTCTGATGACCTAACTTTAAATTCGAGCTCCACCACTTACTAGCTCTGTGATTTGCGACAAGTTATTTTCCTCTCTCTTCTCTCGTTTCCACGTCTCTAAAATGGACACACAAGTTCTTATTTCTAATTATTGTGACAATTAGACGACTTATCATTGTAAGGTCTCAAAACAGTGCCTGGCACAGAACAATACTATAGATGGGTTAAGTTATCTTCAGGTCTTCATGTTAATCCTGTCTCCCTAAATCCTACATCGATCTACACCAGAGTAGGATGAATACAAACTTCCAAGTCTTCATTTTACTTAACACAAACTTATCATTTTCTCCTTTTTTTCTGCATTTCCTTCACTCTTCATTACTGGTCCAGATCCAGGAGACCTTAACTCAGATTTCTCAAATCCCAGCTGGGTTCTAATTTGTTATGGAGGAGAAAAAAAAATCCGTATTCTTCAGCAGCTGCACAGGAGTGTTTTGTTAAGCACACCTGCCACCTCCTTACTCTTCGGCATTAAAGGACATTCTTGCAAACTCTACAAATCCTGACTTCAAAAGCAACAGAGAGGGCATTTAGCTGGTGGCCCAGCGGTTGGGTATCTGTGCTGCGATGCAGGGTACACTTTGTCACAGCAGCTTAGCTATCATCCTGCTAACCCACAGCCAGGCAGCCCACTACTCTCGGCCCACGGAAGTGGAGGTGGAAACTGAGTGATTGGCCGATCTGCCAACCACCCCTTGATGCCAATCCCACACATAGCTGCAGAACCTGGTCTGAACCTACCTCTGAACTTGGAGCCCTGTGCTCTGTCCACTTAACATGGGCATTATATTTGCTCTTGGTGACAAGTCCGTGTCCCCTCAGCCTCTGAATTAATCCACCCAGTGCTTCGCACATGGTGCCCATGGGCTTCCCAGATGGCACTAGCGGTAAAGAACCCACCTGCCAATGTAGGAGACGTAGGTTGGATTCCTGGGTCAGGAAGATCCTCTGGAGGAGGGCCTGGCAACCCACTCCAGTATTCTTGCCTTGGAGAATCCCATGGACAGAGGAGCCTGGCGGGCTACAGTCTATGGGGTCGCAGAGTTGGACACAACGGAAGTGACTACACACACGCACGCCAATATGCTGCTGGGGACAGTGTGTCAGCCTGGGTCCAATCAGGAGAGAGAAACCACAGACTAAGACAAACAGGTAACGTACAATAGAAGAATCAGTCGCTGTAACAGGAGTGAGGTACAAGGAACCGGATGGAAAGAAGTAAAGAGAACTCTAAAGGCTATCTGACTAGCAGCTGTAGGGAGCAGCGGTGAGCCCCGGGTGTGGGACCAGGGCACTCAGGGGGAAAGCGTCCCCATCCCCACCCCCGCCCTGGGGCTGAGCTCCAGATCTATGGGCTGCTGTGCTGGACAACTTGCCAGAAACTAGCCCTCTGGGGACTCAGGGAAAGAGTCACCGGAGACACCTCACTGCTCTGAAACCATGCGGGGCTCTAGGGAAGCTGCTGGCCACAAAGGATAATGAGCAGACAACTACCCGTCGTTTAGAGTACATTTGTGAACCAGCAACAATAATCTTTTGCTCATCTTTCTCTCTTATCTTTGCATGCGTGAGTGTGAGTGCTAAGTCGCTTCAGTCGTGTCCGACTCTTTGCAACCCCGTGAACTGTAGCCCACCAGGCTCCTCTGTCCTTGGGATTCTCCAGCAAGAATACTGGAGTGGGTTGCCATGCCCTCCTCCAGGGGGTCTTCCCGACCCAGGGTTCAAATCCACATCTCCTAGGGCTCCTGCCTTGGCAGCTCAGTTCTTTAACACTAGCTACCCAGAAAGGTCTCTGTTATACTTAAAAACTTCCAATTTTTTTTTAAAACTAATGTGTGATTCATCTTAAAACACAACTTAAAAATATACATCCATGTTTAATATGGGATCACTTTTAAAACCCACAACATCAAGGCTCAGCAGTGTTCCTTCTTTACCATTTGGGAGGGACTTTGGTCAGAAACTGTGTTCGTTTTCTATCGTGTATCACCCGTGGTCACAAAGACAGCGGCTTCCAACAGTCCACATTCATTAATTTGTTGTTTCTGTGGATCAGGAGGTGACGCATGGGCTGGCCGAGTCTCTGCTTAACTTGGCAGACACCCAGGTCGTCAAGGTGCAGGCTGAGGCTGCCCTCTCACCTGACATGCAGTCACCTGACATGCAGGACTCACATACAAGCCATCAGAACTGTTGACAGAATTCCGTTCCTTGTGGTCATAGGGCCACATGCATGCAGGCTCAGTAGCTTCAGCTCAGGCTCAGTGTCTGACTCTGTACGACCCCATGGACTGTGACCTGCCAGGCTCCTCTGTCCATGGGATTCTCCAGGCAAGAATACTGGAGTGGGTTGCCATGCCCTCCTGCAGGGGATCTTCCCGACTCAGGGATCGAACCCCTGCCTCTTAGGTCTCCTGCATCGGCAGGCGGGGTCTCTACCGCTAGCGCCACCTGGGAAGCCCCTCATCAGGCTGAGCGCCACAGGTCTTTGCCTGCTGTCAGCTGGCAGTTGCTCTCGACTCCCAGAGACCACCCTCAGGTCCTTGACACCTAGGCCTCTCATAATGACAACTAAGATCTCAAAGCCAGCGGGAGCATCTCTCTAGTCAGCCACCTCTGAGTCTTACATAATGTAACACAACCAAGGGAGTACCTATCCCACTGTATTCATGGGTCTACCCGCACTGAAGGACGTGAGATCACAGAGCGAGTGCACACCAGGGCCGGGATCTTGGAGGCCAATTCAGAATTCTGCCTGCCCTGGAGACTCATAGAAAGTCTGAGACAATTTGAAAATTATCAAGAGCAAGTCTAGCTTCTCCCCATTCTAGAAATCTCTCTGATCTTCTAAATGAGCCAAAATTCCCTCATTACACTTCGACTTCCTCTATCCTCAAACCAACCCCGATTCCCCAAATCTGGAATTTAAAGGGCTTTCTTCTTAGGGAAGGGGAAGGCAGTGGTACCCCACCCCAGTACTCTTGCCTGGAAAATCCCATGGACGAAGGAGCCTGGTAGGCTCCAGTCCATGGGGTCGCTAAGAGTCGGACACGACTGAGCAACTTCACTTTCACTTTTCACTTTCATGCATTGGAGAAGGAAATGGCAACCCACTCCAGTATTCTTGCCTGGAGAATCCCAGGGACAGAGCCTAGTGGGCTGCCGTCTATGGGATCACACAGAGTCGGACATGCCTGAAGCGACTTAGCAGCGGCAGCTTCTTAGGGAATCAATAGAAAAACATATCCAGATCTGGCCATGCCAGAGGTTAGTCTATTTCTTTTTTTTTTTTTTTGGTTTGTTTTTAAGCAGCTTTTCTTTTTTTGTTTGTTTCTGTTTTTTAATTTCTTTATTTTCTAGATGACCATCAGCAGATGAATGGATAAGGAAGCTGTGGTACATATACACAATGAAATATTGCTCAGCTATAAAAAGGAATACATTTGAGTCCATTCTAATGAGGTGGATGGAGCTAGAGCCTATCTGTGGACTGAAGTGAGTCAGAAAGAGAAAAACAATGTACATTAACGCATATGTGGAATCTAGAAAGACGGTACTGATGAACCTGTGTGCAGAGCAAAACTGGAGATGCAGACATAAAGAGCAGAGATCTATTCTATTTCTGATGCCCCATCTGGACAGTTGGCAAGAAAAGAGGTCGGCAGGTATACTAGCCTCCCAAGGCTGCTGTATCACATAACCACAACCTGCAGGGCATAAAACAACCATCTATTCTCTCACAGTTCTGGAGGCTGGAGGTCCAAAATCAAGGTGTGGGCGGGACTGTGCTCCCTCCAGAGGCTTAGAGGAGGGTCCTTCCTTGCCTCTCCCGGGCTCTTGGCCTCAGGTGTGCCTGGCTTTTGGCTGCATCACTCCAGTCCCTGTCTCCATCTTCACGTGGCCTTATGGCAGTGTCTCAAGTCTTTCTCTGCCTTTCTCTTATAAAAACCCCAGTCACTGGAGGCCCACCCTAAAGCGAGGATGATCTCATCTCAAGATTCTTAACTACATGTGCAAAGGCCTTTTCCAAACATGGCCACATTCACAGCTTCCAGGGTTAAAACACGGTCTAAAGACTTTCTTGGTGGTCCAGTGGTTAAGAACTCACCTTTCAGTGAAAAGACGCAGGTTCCATCCCTGGTCAGGGAACTCAGATCCCGCACGCCATGGGGCAACTAAGCCCACACCCTCTAGAACCTGTGCTTCGCAACAAGAGAAACTCACGTGCTACAACGAAGAGCCCACATACCATTTGTTTTTTACTTTGCATAGCCAAAACAAAATAAAAATAAGTAAAACATGGACTGTCTTTTCAGAGGGTCATTATTCAACCGATTGCATTGGGAGGCTATTTAGAAGTCCACTTATATCAGTTGCAAAGACCAGTGATCTGCCTCAATCTTGCGGGAGCACGGTGGGGAGGCCTTGGTTGGTGACCCTGGCCAAGGTGCCCCTAGGGAGGCACAGGGCCAGGATCCTAACCCCCAGGACACTGCTGCTCTGCCCTGGAGAGAGACTTCTCCAGACCAGGGCCCCAGGGGGGCCCCACAGATGGGGAGGTAGGGGAGCACAGAGACCTCTGCAACCCTACACAAGACGCTCAACCTCTCTTCCTCAGTTGTCACACCTATAGTATGAAGTTAGTCACAGTGACACTCCCTTTATGGGGTTTCGTTATGAAGGTTAAATAAGTCCATGTATATAAAGTAGGTAGAATTCTAATTGGCTCTGAAATTCCCACCAGGCTGGTGAACCTGCCCTTCACAGTCCCCTCTCCTTGATGGCCTGGCATGTATTAGATTAAATGAGATGAAACTGACATTTAGGGATGAAAAATGGAGTCGATCTGTAACTTACATGTTTCAGCAGAACACAGTCAAAGTGTTAGTCTTGCAGGTATATCCGACTCTTTGTGACCCTATGAACTCTAGCCCACGGGGCTCTCTTGTCTGTGGGATTCTCCAGGCAAGAATACTGAAGTGGAATTGCCATTCCCTTCTCCAGGGGATCTGCCAAACCCTAGGGATCAAGCCCACATCTCCCCCATGGCAGGCAGATTCTTACCTGTCTGAGCCACCAGGGAAGCCCCCGTAAGTATCATGTAATTGTTAGCTAAGGTTACTACCTACAGCTCTAGGTCCACTTCCTAATAATGCCTCAACCACAGGAAAGCAAAAGGACTTCCCCCTCCCAGCTCCAGGAAGAAAAGCTCAAAGGAGTCTCTGATTGGCTGAGTGTGGGTCATGTGCCAGCCTGCTGACAAATCACTGTGGCCAGGAGGGGAGGGGAGTGTTGTGATTGGTCTAGCGTAGATCGCAGGCATGCCCCTATTGGCTGCATCCCAAGCCCAAAGAGCACGAATGTATAATACAAGCACATGATAAAAATCAAACAATAGGTAAAGTTGCACCGTGGCAAGTAGGCCACTGCTTCTCAGAAGTTTCTACCAGTGCCTTTTGTGTGTGTTAACATTCCAGAAATAATTTGTGCATCTGTAAGCATGCACATCAATGCATGAAATGAAATGAAAAGTCACTCAGTCATGTCTGACTCTTTGTGACCCCATAGACTGTATGTAGCCCGCCAGGCTCCTCTGTCCATGGGATTTCCCAGGCAAGAATACTGGAGTGGGCTGCCATTTCCTTCTCCAGGGGAGAATGCATAGAGATATAGATACAAATTTCCTGCACCTTTTTTCACACGGATGATTGTGTGCTGGATATTTCCCACTTTTTTGAGTGTTTCTCTCCTCGCTCTTCCCTTTTCCAAAGCCAGATGCACTGATCTCTGTGGCCTAGGACTTCCTTGCCCCTGCTTCTAATTGTGATTGACCAACTTAAGGCCCTGGCAGAAGATTAGAAGGCCGGAGGCAAATGGGAGGGGAGTATTTATTCCCCCAGCTGCCACCTTGTGGGTCCCAAGGCATAGCTTGCCTGCTAAGTCACTTCAGTCATGTCCCACTTTTTGTGACCCCATGAACTATAACCCGCCAGGCTCCTCTGTCCATGGGATTCTCCAGGCAAGAATACTGGAGTGGGTTGCCATTTCCTCCTCCAGGGTATCTTCCCAACCCAGGGATCGAACTCGAGTTTCTTACATCTCCTGCATTGACGGAGATGGGTTCTTTATCACCTGGGAAGACCAAGGCATGGCTACCCGTCTACTAAATCCATAGCTCCTGCCGTCTCTCCAAACCCCAGAGGCAGCCACCCCTCTACCACATAAAGCCCCCACACTGGCTGGCCCAGGGCCCTGCACCCTCCCCCCGTGGGTTCCCCTTAACCCTCCCTGCACTTTGATAAAGTCTTCTGGGGACCTCCTCTCCAACAAGGGGAGCCTATCCCTAGTAGAGGGCCCACTGTACACACTTTTTCAATAGAAAATCAAGAAATGAATTCTGCCCCGATTACTGTCCCCTCCCCATTTCCCTTCACATCTTCTTTAGAGCCAGGGCTCCCCAGACTCTCAAGTCAGACTGCTAGGGTTTAGTCACAGCCTTGCCACTTTTCACCTGAGTCCCCTGGGCAAAGACACTGTTCTGACCTGTGAAGGCAGTGGTAGTGACCACCCCCTGCAGTTGGTGTGAAAATTCACTGTGCTGTGAACATGCACCTTAGTAGAGGGCCCAGCCCTTAGTGGGTGCCAGTTAAATGCTTTCTCATCTAAGCCAGATGTTATCCCAACCCCGGTGTCCCTGAGGCCCCACTGGGCAGCCTCTGCCAGGAATCTTCACGTCCTGTCTGGCCATCCTGGGCAAGGCAAATTTGAACACAGGTTGGGTTTGGGGTGGTGACTGATAGAACGTGTGTCCAGAAGGGAGCCATTCTCCATTCCGCATCAGTGGGTCCATCTCAGCACTGAAAAGTACAGGACTCCTGCCTCACCTTAGTGGATCACGTACCAACTGTCCATGAGATGTTTGGAAGGATGCAGCCATCCTGGGGAAAGCTGCAGGTGAACATGTCAACACCCTTTCAGTTTACTTTACCTTTGGGTCTTCCAACCTCATGGAAACCCAGAACCAAGGAAATGGAGGGGTGGATATTAGAAACACTGGTTGAAGGACTTCTCCCACGGTCCAGTGGCTAAGACTCTGCACTCCCAATGCAGGGGGCCTGGGTTCCATCCCTGGTCAGGGAGCTAGATCCCACATGCTGCAACTAAGATCCAGGGCAGCCAAATATATAAATAAATACTTTAAGAAAGAAAAGAAATGCTGGTTGATGTGGGAGAAGTCGAGAGGGACAGAAGTGTGAGGCCAGGAGGGTGAGCCTGAGCCTGGGGCAGGAAGACCAGCTGAGATGCCCCTGCCCTCTTTGTTCTAGGGCTCAGGCCCCAGAAAGGGGGTTAAATATATTTTTGCAGCCTATCTCATGGGCTTCTGGAGAGAATCCACGTTAATAACCAAGGAGGACAAACTTCACAGAGGGACGTAATGGAGCTGGGGTTTTCCTTAGGGAGCGTTTGCACCGCTTTCATTTCAGACGCTAAGGCACAGAGCCTCGGGCCTAACGAGAGCTTCAAGGATCTTTGAAAATGTTTAAGTCTTGAAAAAAAAAAATGATAGGCTGCAGATTATGGAAATAGCAATAGCAAAATCAAAAATGATTAATTTATATATTCACTCTTCATTAATTGTTAAATTGAGTAGACATCAAAATCTCACTGCATTTGAAAACTGTTTGTAAAGATAGATTTTTCTCATGTCATAAGAATTCACAAGTATGCCAGTGCCTGCCAGGAAATAACGGCTAATCCCAAGTTAAATGAACAACATATAGCGAAATCTTTTGTGTGTGTGTGTGTGGCCACATGGCTTGTAGAATCTCAGTTCTGAGACCAGGGATTGGACTGGACCTGGGCCATAGCAGTGAAACCCCAGAATCCCAACCACTAGGCTACCAGGGAACTCCTGAAACCCAATCATTTTAAGAACAAAATCACTGGTCTTGCCCAGTGAACTCCATCCTGCCAGGGGATGGTCTATTTTCAGAATCATTGCTACTTCTGCCTTTTTCTCTTTCTTATACATCATGAATACCAACCAAAAAAAAAAAACAAACCTCAGTTTCTTTAAAGCAGAAAAAAACAGAAGCTGACAATAGATTGAAAATCCTTTCATCTGCTGGTTGCATTGCAGGGACATGGTGTTTTCAATGGGACAGCCAGTTCCTAAGACCAAAGTCACCTTTGGCTAATTTGCATTTGTGGCTTTTCCAATCCTGTTTTCCCCCAACCCACCCCTGTGCCATCAGGGGAGAGCAGGTACTTTCCAAACCCACAGCTTACAAATGCCAGGGATTGTTGTTTTTAATGCTGTGCATGTGTGCTCAGTCGTGTCTGACTCTCTGTGACCTCATGGACTGTAGTCCGACAGGCTCCTCTGTCCAGGGACTCTCCAGGCAAGAACACTGGAGTGGGTTGCCATGCCCTCCTCCCGGAGATCTTCCCCACTTAGGGATCGAACCCAGGTCTCCTATGCCTTATGCACTGGCAGACAGATTCTTTACCTCTTGACCTACCTGGGAAGCCCTTTGAATGCTGAGTCTCCATCATCGTCAAAGTCTCTTCTCTAAGTGACTTTACTCAGAAATGTCTCTCTCTCTTGAGGAGGTAAACCCAGATGGGGTCACCTGCGTCCTCACCCTCAGCCCTTCACAGTCCAGGCTCTACTGGACCCCACCCCGGGCTTCCACAGAAAAGAGGAGTTGGTCTTTGTCTAGAGCTCCTCTGTTCAAAACTTTCAGTTGCTTGAACAGTTTATTTTATCAAGCACGTTGATTAATGGTACTTGCAACAAAGCTTGTAGTTATTAATTAAACCATCTGAGTGAGCCCTCCAAAGACCGTGAACAATCTGACTGGAAGCCAAGCTTCCTACAACAAGTTTTAAAACAGAAAAAAAAAAAAAAATATGCAGGGCATGCAGGAGAACAAGGGTGACTCAGCTGTGTTGTAGGAAGGGCCCACGTCCCCACGAGGACAGGGGTGATCTAAGGCCGCTGTCTGGAGGCTTGGGAGCTGGCCGCTGAGGAGCGGATGATCCGGGGGGACACACAGTGGTACGTGCCTGGACTGGCACTGTGTGCCTGGTGGACACACAGCGGCACGACACTGAGGCGCTCTGGCAAAAGTGGGACAGAAAAGCGGCCTCCCTTTGTGCGTACAAAGTCACTCAGTCGTGTCTGACTCTTTGCGACAATACGGACTATAACCCACCAGGCTCCTCTGTCCAAGGGATTCTCCAGGCGAGAATACTAGAGTGGGTTGCCGTTTCACTTAGACAAAGGCAAGTTAATGTTTCTGGGTCAAGTTCTTTCTGTTTGAATTTTAGGGCCCTGACAGAGCCCTAAATCAGACCAAAACAATTTTGAGGACTGAATGTGTTTGAAGGAATGCCATTTCCAATTCCATGACAAAGTTATTCTCAAGGAATAGCTGCTCTTTAAGACCAGGGACAAACCCCAGAGCCCGTTCGCCAGCGGGATGATCTATTGGAACCCATATTGCCACAGGAATTAACACTTCATTCCATGTCCCCTCTCCCCGCACACATGTATGGACAGCCTCCCCCACCATCAACATTTCCAGCAGAAGGTTCATTTCTTACAGCCCAGCCACCTACACTGACACATCATTGTCACCCAGGGGACAGAGCGTACCTTAGATCCCCTGGAGGAGGAAATGGCAACCCACTCCAGTACTCATTCTTGCCTGGAAAATTCCATGGGCAGAGGAGCCTGGCAGGCTACAGTCCATGGGGCCACACGTCCCTTCCCACTGCAGTGCATCCCCTGCACACGTTTGATTGCTCCGCGTGATTTGCCACTGCACTGAGCAGCAGCCTCAGGCCTCTTTCTGCTTATCTCCATGCACGGAGGGTTTACAATTAGAAGGGAAAAATATTTGAATTCTTTGGAGCAAACTTTAAGATGTAAAGCAGCTCCAAAAATTGTGAAACCTTTTAAAACTCCAACTTTGGTAAGTTTCTTGTAATTTTATGAACAAACTCTTGTTCACTGGGAGGGTGACTGAAAGTCCAGGCAAAAGATCATTTCAAATACAGTGGTTTTGTGTCCAGATGAAAAACATACTTTACCCCTTTGCAAAAAAGGACACACTTTTTGACCTAACAAACAGGTCTCCCTAAAACTTTGGGTTTTCATGAATCTTTGAATACCGGTAAAACTGACTACTAACATGGTAACATTTTCAGAGAACCAATGAGCCAAACCATTCCCCAGTTCTCAGGAGAATAATCTGAGACGTATTCGTTGGCTCTGTCATTTTGAAGATTTTATATGAAGAAAGCAAAGAGACACTCTCTCAGCTGCTTGTCTCTGCAGTGGACCAAGTGCTGGTCCAAGCTGATGGCCCCGTTTGCCTCCCATCCGTGGATGCTCTCCCAGCCAGCGAGTCCCTGGGCCCTCCTGTCACAGAGAAGATCCAGCTTCAGCACGAGACGCTTCTCCTGGGGAGCCTAGGTGATGGCCAGCGAGCAGAGGGCCTCTGCCTTCCTGTGCTCAGGAGTTTTGAAAGAAGAGGTACAGCTGATCTTACCCTGCCCCTCCCCCTGCCTACTCTGCAGCCTCCAAACAGATTGTTTTCCTCGGGTCATTTCTCTGCTATGAATGAGTTGCAGTTGAGGTTCTTAGGAGAACGCGGAGCAGAACGATCAGTAAATGTTGTTGTTGTTCAGCCACTAAGTCGTGTCCGACTCTTTGCCACCCCATGGACTGCAGCACTCCAGGCTTCCCTGTCCTTCACGATCTCCTGGAGCTTGCTCAAACACATGTCCATTGAGTCAGTGATGCCATCTCACCCTCTCGTCCTCTGTCACCCCCTTCTTCCCCTGCCATCAATTTTTCCCAGCGTCAGTGAAGTGAAAGTTGCTCAGTCCTGTTTGACTCTTTGCGATCCCATGGACTTTACAGTCCATGGAATTCTCCAGGCCAGAATACTGGAGTGGGTAGCCTTTCCCTTCTTCAGGGGATCTTCCCAATCCAGGGATTGAACCAGGGGTCTCTCACATTGCAGGCAGATTCTTTACCAACTGAGCTATTAGGGAAGCCCTTCCCAGCATCAGGGTCTTCTCCAGTGAGTTGTCTCTTCATATCAGGTGGCCAAAGTATTGGAGCTTCAGCGTCAGCATCAGTCCTTCCAGTGAATATTCAGAGTCAATTTCCTTTAGGATTGACCAGTTGGGTCTCCATGCAATCCAAGGGACTCTGAAGAGTCTTCTCCAACACCACAGTTCAAAAGCATCAATTCTTTGGCGCTCAGTCTTCTTTGTGGTCTGACTCTCACATCTGTACATGACTACTAGAAAAACCATAGCTTTGACTATATGGATCTTTGTCAGCAGTGATGTCTCTACTTTTGAATATGCTGTGTAGGTCAGTCATAGCTTTCCTTCTAAGGAGGAAGCATCTTTTAATCACTAAATAGGGCCCAATGATGCATTGTCACATTCCATTACAAGAAAAACTCACACTACATACATATGTGGTTAATGACATGTTGTATTTGGTGTCAAGGTTTTGAAAGGCACTATTTTGACATTAAAATGTGTTCTTCTCTGTATTAATGGCCTGTCTTCTGAGTTTTCTCTTCAAGGCTTTCTAAATTTTCCTCTTTAGAACGAAGAAATCTGAAAGACCTATCATACCATTCTTTCTAGCAGCTCTAAATGGGAAACAGACAAAGACACCCATTAGTAATCTCTTACTGTTTCTATGCAATATAGCATAATTTGGCTTTACCTTAAAAATTGACTGTGGTCTCAAATCAGTAATTATTACCTCTAAAAATAAAGAAGTCTATTTTCTTACATTGAAAAATGCATATATATTTCTAGGTGAAAAATATTAGTACTAGGTTTAAAATTTTTTCTTTATTGACAACTCAAATTTAGTCACTAGTATAATAAGAGGATCTGTCTAGTATTTTAAAAGTTGATCCAGTAGAGCTTAAAGGAGTACCTTAAGTCTATGAAACTTTGGCACTGACAATGTCTTTTGCCTTTTCTCCTTATCTACAGATAGTTTGGAGAAGGCAATGGCACCCCACGCCAGTAGTCTTGCCTGGAAAATCCCATGGATGGAGGAGCCTGGTAGGCTGCAGTCCATGGGGTCGCTAGGAGTCGCTAGGAGTCGGAGACGACTGAGCAACTTCACTTTCACTTTTCACTTTCATGCATTGGAGGAGGAAATGGCAACCCACTCCAGTGTTCTTGCCTGGAGAATCCCAGGGACAGAGGAGCCTGGTGGGCTGCCGTCTATGAGGTTGCACAGAGTCGGACACGACTGAAGCGACTTAGCAGCAGCAGCAGCACAGATAGTTTTATTTCTTAAAAGGTGTGAACGTTAGTAAATTTCTACTAGCATCTTAGATGTAAAAATGCTGAACTGGAACAGTGTTCATTTCCATGTCAGCAGGAACATAAGAACTGCCTTGAGGGCTCATATTTAAAAGTAATAGGAACACAAGTTAGTGGTTCTGAAACATACTTAACCATAAAAAGGAACCACTTCTTATGGGCCCAGGGGAATGACACCTTAGCAAGAGCCTCCCACTGGAGGCACCTGGCGATAGAGAGTGGACGTCTCCCTGAACACCTGCCCTCCTGGGTGCAGGGACCTCCCACCTCAGGAGCCCAACCTCTGCTTAGGCAGAATTCAGTTACTGTCTTTGTAATTGTAAACACCGGCTTATAAACTCCCACCTTGCAGCCTGCAGTTAAATGCCCTTTACCTATACTTTCAGGCTGGGCAAACATGCAATTCTGTTGGGACCATTTTAAGCCTGACGGGTGCATCAGACATCCCCGAGGGGAGGTCCAGTAGGCACTTGACATCGGAGTTTGGAGCTGGCGGCCAATGCCAGACAAAACCTACGGGCAACTTGAGCCTGGAGGAGCCCAGACACCGGGGATGGAGGCACAGGAGGAGTCCAGTCAGTATGGGAGCGGGTGAGGGGAAGCCCCCGGGGACTGGTTGGAATGGAAATCCCTGATGGGAGTGGACTGGAAAATGAGAATGGGTGAGGTGACCGGAACAGTGTCCCTGGAGGAGAGAGGGACGGAGGGCTGGCAGCTTCCAGCAGGAGGGAGAGGTTTTCAAGTTGGTGGATAAGGCGGGAAGAAAACTGGGATCACAAGGGTCTGGGGCTCAGCTGGTGGCTGGTGTGGGGAGGGGGCTTCAGAGGGAGGCGAGCTATCCCGCCACCGGCCTTCTTAAGCACAAGGTGTCAAATGGTTTAAAAACCAGGGTGCGTTCAAAAGGAAGAGTTCGTTTCTCAACAATGAAACACAGAAATGGGTCCCTGCAGGTGGAGGGAGTCCTGACTCCCTGCGTGAGTGAGGAGCAACCCCATTCGCCCCTTCCCGCGGACGGAGGGGCGGGGGAACGGGGTGGTGGGGGGTAGGGAATGTGATTCTGAAGGACGGAGGACCAGGAAGGGGTTTCAAGAGCTCCAGGTGAGGGCTGTGGCGGGGCCAGGGTCCCCTTAGGGGCGGAGGGGAGGGGCCAGCTCCGGAGCACCCCAGATGGGTTGGAGGGGCAGGGGACGAGAGCCTGGGAGGTGGGGACGGGCCTGCCGGGTGCGGGCTCCCGGGGGCCGGGCAGCACGACTGACACGGCCAGTGTCACCATCAGCGGCTCCGTCGCCCTGCCGTCTTGTGATCTATCACCAGCACACACGCGCGCGCGCACCGCCACTACGTCCCGGCACGGCACGCGCGGCTCTCCGCTCTCCACACGGCGGGTGTGGGGGCTCGGGGGACGGTGGGCAGCAGCGCCTGGGAGCATCACCTTTCCGACCCGCAGAGGGGCGGAGCCGATACCTGGGGAGCGGAGCCAATACTTGGGGCGGAGCTGACACCTGGGTGCGGAGCCGACACCTGGGTGGGGCTCCTCCCTCGCGGGGCAGAAGCCCCTGCAGACAGCACTGGGGGAAGATGGGGGGCGGGGTGCACGGGGTCGCTCCCCACTGCTCCTCACTCACGCGAGGAGTCTGGACTCCCTCCACCTGCGGCGACCCATTTCCATGTTGCATTGTCGAGAAACGAACTCTCCCTTTTGAACGCGCATTGGTGTTAAACCATCAGACATCCCGTGCTTAAGAAGGCCCCGGCGGGATGTGAAGTCTGCGCGCTGAGCGGCGCCCCCGCCCGGCCTCCTCACACCACCAAGCCACACCTGACACCTCGGGGCTGCGGGGCGCGGCGTGTGCTCCTTCCCTCCCGTCAAAGGCCGGATCGGTCGTCTGAGAGCGAGAACCCCGGCGCGCGCACTTACGCGGTCTCCTTCAGCGAGGAGAGGTAGGCCTCGGTGTCCGACGCAGAGATGTCCGAGTCGAGCCCCGACAGGTAGCGGTAGACGTAGGAGAAGGTCCCGAAAGGGATGCGCGCGGGCCCGCCCTCGGGATCCGTGGTCAGGATCTCGCAGAGGTGCTTCATCGCAGTGTTCAGTGACTGGAGACGGCAGAGAGCAGGCGGGGAAACGGTTACCGCTGCGATGCGCTAAGACGGACAGCAAAGACAGCCGCCCACAGACACCTGGGTACAGCTACAGAAGTTCTCCCCAAGTATGTTCTCGGCGGTCTAAATTAAGAACTATCGGGAATTTACAATCGCCACAAGAAAGAAAAAGAAAAGGGTTGATTAGGATGTAATTGGCCTGTAAAAGAGTTGGATTTCCAGATTCTCTCTCATGTTAAACGGGAATGACTCTTAGACAAGAGGAAGCCTTGATCTTATTGACAAGGGACAAGGCAACTTGCACACCAGTCCCTCTGGCCCCACAACATACCTCGGGACAGAGCAAACTGTCCCCAGCTGGACCACCGGTGGTGAGGGGGTGGGGCTGGCGGGGCCCTGAGCAGGCTGGGGGCAGCCACGAACCTGGGTCAGTAACACCCTCAACACCACCATCCACCGGCATCCTTGACTTTCAGCCAGAATTCCTCCCTACAAAACGTGGCACGAGCTTCTAGAACATTCCAGAGCATGCTGACCCTCCCCCATTCAACCCCTTCTAGTCACCAGGCCATGAGGTTGAGGGTGAGGGGAGCCCTGGCCCATGTCAAACACTCCCATGTCAAACATGTCTGTCTAGTCATGGCTATGGTTTTTCTAGTATGTCATGTATGAATGTGAGAGTTGGACTATAAACAAAGCTGAATGCCGAAGAATTCATGCTTTTGAACTGTGGTGCTGGAAGAAGACTCTTGAGAGTCCCCTGGACTGCCAGGAAATCCAACCAGTCCATCCTAAAGGAGCTCAGTCCTGAATATTCATTGGAAGGACTGACGCTGAAGCTGAAACGCCAATACTTTGGCCACCTGATGTGAAGAACTCACTCATTTGGAAAAGACCCTGATGCTGGGAAAGACTGAAGGTGGGAGGAGCAGGGGATGACAGAGGATGAGATGGTTGGATGGCATCACTGACTCGATGGATATTAGTTTGAGCAAGCTCTGGGAATTGATGATGGACAGGGAGGCCTGGCGTGCTGCAGTCCATGGGGTCAAAAAGAGTCAGACACCACTGAGCAACTGAACTGAAGGCTTAAATTCCCAGCAGTTTTGCGAGATGGTCAGAAATCAGCCTCGGTGGGCATGTCTTCGACATGTTCGAGGCCCTTGTCCTGCCCTCAGGGAGCTGACATGGAGGGCTGCCACGGCGACAGTGGGGCCTACAGAGCGCAGATGCAAGCCTCTGGGACAGACCAGAGCCCTCCAGGGCAGCTCCTGAGGGAATGAAATGTGGGCTATGCTCATGAAGAAGAGAGAGCCAGGAAAACCCGGGGGGCCAGCTGCGGAGGACAGTCCCCCAAGGTGGGGGTGAGGCAGCAGGTGGAGGGAGGTCACAGGTAGACCAAATGGATCTGAGCAGCAGCCGTGTGGAAGCGAGTCCCGCGGCTCAGGGACACGCAGAGGGCCAGGGCCAGGCCTTAAACACGGTCATTATCCGGCCGCCACCCAGCCAGCCGGCTCCTCTGAGGCGCCAGTCGGGTGGAGGAAGAGGTCTGGTTCTCACCCAGAGGCTCAACTACTGGGGGACCCACTGCTAGCCTCCTGAGGGGGTGGGCAGAACTCACTTCCTGAGGCTGTAAGACCGCGAGGGGCCCCGCTTCTGGCCAGCTGCTGCCCGGAGCCCCCCTGAGCTCTGACGGGCTACTGAAACAGGCCCTGATACAGGGCCTCCCTGAGGTCCTCTTGCTACACACCAGCTTCATCAACCACCAGGGGCTGGACCAGGGTCTCACAGTGAGCATCAGGGAGAAAGCAGCCACGCTTCCCACAGCGGGAGCAGCAAGGCAGGGGCCCCGAAATGAGGTTCCCGCCCAGAAAGTGCTAACGGCCTGGCATCGCCACACAGCAGGAACCCCGAGAGATGGACTGGGCATCTCACTCACTCCTCATGGTGACCGTGCAAGATGGGGTCACGGGGGCCAAGAGGCCGGGTCGCTCACCCAGGTGAGCCAGCTGGGACGAGAATCCAGCAGTCGGCATCCCGAGCCCAGCCCTGACCAGCACATCCCACCTCTGGGCTGGCTCAGGGAGCAGGTGGCAGGGGATGACACACACCAGCCAGGGGTGAGCCTGGACCTCGGGCGCACACTGCCCCCAGCCCCCGCCAGCTGCTGGGACTCGGGGTGTCTGCAAACCACCACTGTCCACCCCCACCCCGACCGACGGCCCCCGCTGAGATGGGACGCGGGAGGTGAGCGGACAACTCCACAGTCCTGACGTTCGCCCAGCTCTGGGGGCGAGGGGATGCTCTAGTTAGAAAAAATGGAGGCATTCATTTCTGCAGGGACCACCGCATGCACCGTCTCCCCGAAAGACCGTCTCCCCAGGGAGGACTGGGTGAACAGAGTTGTGTATTTTACAGGTTCCCTGCTTGAAATGTCTCAGAGACTAGTTGCTCTGTTAGATCCTGCTGTTTGAGCCTACACACCGGATGACAGTCATCGAGGCGGGGCTGGGGGCCTACAGCAGAGCTGAGGGGTGGAGGAAGCTGGCAAGGAGCCAGAGCAGACTCTCTTCATGACTGCTGCTCCAGCGCTTCCGAGGAAGAGGTATTTTAGGGGGAAAAGAAAAAAAAATGCAACCAAACACGCTGGCCTCACTTCCCCCGCAAAGATGCGATGACATTACCGGAGCTAACATTTCCGATGCAAAGACTCGCAGCAGTTTTTATGTCCACAAGGACTCATTAGGCAACGTGCTTGGCTTGGGAACTCTGTTCCCTACAACAGCTCTCTCATCCTAAGGGTCGGGGGTCCTAAGGCTACTTGCTTGCCAGCTACAAGGACCCATCTCCCGGGCAGCGGCCCCACTAACCCACTGCTCGTTATTCTCTGGCTGGTGGTTGGTCCAGGAGGTGGCGGCTGCAGTGTTGCCAGCCCAGCGTGCACGCCTGAAAGTGTCAGTTGCTCAGTCGTGTCCGACTCTTTGTGACTCCGGGGACCATAGCCCTCCAGGTTCCTCTGTCCGTGAGATTCTCCAGGCAAGGATATTGGAGTGAGCTGCCAGTTCCCTCCTCCAGAGGATCTTCCTGACCCAGGGATCAAACCTGCGTCTCTAACATCTTCTGCATTGGCAGGTGGATTCTTTACCGTATGAGCCACCAGGGAAGCCCATGCATGCCGAAGCCTCATCTCAGATGCGAGTGGAGACACAGGAGAGACCTGGCCCTCAGAGCACATGCAGTGCTGGTCCCATGGGTCCCTCCAGTCTCCGCGTTGCAGCTGCTGTCCTGACGAGCCACCTTATCGCCCCCACTGGGTCCCTTTTAGCTTCAGGGAATGAACAACGTGGACCACACTCTGCCTGACCTTCTGAACACAGTCAGGACACGGTGGGGGGCACTCTCTCCCACCCTGCGGCCAGAGCTCTGGGGGGGACACCCGACTCAATGTTGGGCAGCAGCACTGACCCCCAGGTCTCATTTTTAAAGAAGCACCCCTCCCATTTCACTTCCTTTCCTCACAAGCTCCCTCATTTACAGTGTGGGCCTGGGGCTCATGGCCAGTGCCACGTTCTTGGATGTGAGTGAAGCCAGTGCTCGGGCTGGAGGGACGGAGGGGCCAGAACGCCCAGCAACCGCTGACCCCACCACCCCGGCTCCACAGAGCGGACGCTCAGCCAGGGTGTGGTGGGCAGGGGCAGCTGTCTCCTAGCTGGCAGGCAGTTGGTACATGAGCTTGCAGCCTGAGGCTCACAGGTGAGCATCTCCAGATGGGCTCGGGAGGCCCCGCTGGGAACCTGAACCAGGGGAGAGCACAGCCTGGAGGGGACCAGATGCCACCTCCAACACCCAGGGCCCTGCGGTGCTCAGAGACACCAGAGCCCACAGGCGGCCCACAGCTGGGCGGGACAGGGGTCTGAGGCCTCCAGGGTGAATGCTGTCGGCAGGCTGGCACACAGTGTTTTAGGGAGCGGATCACCTTAGGACAGAGCTTTCCTGGTGGCTCAGACAGTAAAGCATCTGCCTGCAACGCGGAAGACCCGGGTTCAATCCCTGGGTTGGGAAGATCCCCTGGAGAAGCACTCTAGTAGTCCCACCAGGAGAATTCCATGGATGGAGGAGCCTGGTGGGCTACAGTCCATGGGGTCTCAAAGAGTCAGACATGACTGAGCAACTTCACTTTCTTTCTTCTTTTCACTTTAAGGGTATAAAATGGTATTGAAGGGAAGGCCGAGGAGTTGTCACTCTCTGGGGCGTGTCCCAACCAGTGGGCGGCACACTGCCTGGGCTACAGAGTCATCACAGGGGTCCCTCCACCCACCATGTCCACCAGGAGCGGCGGCTCCGGAGTCTATGGTCTGAGTTCGAATCCCACCCCGCCGTCTCCCCGTGCCCTCCGCTCCGCTCAGCCCTCCAGCCCACGGGTTCCGAGATCAGGGCTTTCCTCAAAGGGCTGCTTAGAGGATTAAAGAGAACACAGACAAGGGCTCTGGACATTCCCACACCTTGTGAGAACACTGGAAACGACGGCCATCCGTAAGCAGTACGTCCAGATGACACACAGGACACTCCCATGAATGAGGAAGTTCAAGAGCTTTTCAAAGATGAACCAGAGCTGGGGGAATAGTTTGCCAGTGCACTTTCCTCAGTCCCGTGTGGGGCAGCTGGGAAGGTGCACTTGGTCCACAACTGTTCTGCTATTGTTGTTCAGTCGCTCAGTCGTGTCCGACTCTTTTCGACCCCATGGACTGCAGCACGCCAGGCCTCCCTGTCCATCATCTCCCAGAGCCTACTCAGACTCTTGTCTATCAGATCGGTGATGCCATCCAGCCATCTCATTCTCTGTCGCCCCCTTCTCCTCCTGCCTTCGATCTTTCCCAGCATCAGAGTCTTTTCCAGTGAGTCAGTTCTTCACATCAGATGGCCAAGTATTGGAGTTTCAGCTTCAGCATCAGTCCTTCCAAGGAATATTCAGGACTGATTTCCTTTAGAATGGACTGCTTTGATCTCCTTGCAGTCCAACGGACCCTTAAGAGTCTTCTCCAGCACCACGAGTCTGAAAGCATCAGTTCTTCAGTGCTCAGTCTTCCTTATGGTCCACTTTCAACTTCTTCATGTTATAAAAAAGATCTCCATACTTAAAAAAAACAGGTGAAAAATGTTGATCCACCTCTTAGGACATTGATGGGGCAGCAGAAACGTAAGGTGAAGGTCACAACGTAAGGTGAAGACCACAGACTTGTGGTCATCTCACCCAGCGATCATGCACCTTGGGAGACAGGCCCTCTGCCCACAGCTGAGGTTCGTGGGGCAGAGCCCCCTGAGGCTCTTGCTCCCGTGCCCTGCCCCCAGTCGCATCTGAAGCTTCCATGTGAGAACCAGAGCAGCACTTGGGGCTCAGAGGATATACCAGATGTCGCCCGTGGGGTGTCGAGATCCCCTGGCACTCAGAGCAAAGCCCACACCAAGCTGTAATCGACAGACATCCATGGAAGGAATGAGACATATGGCTTGGAAATCTTAGAGAAGGTTCCAGTCTTTGCAGAGGACTCAACCCATCCAACTAGAGAGACTCCAGAGATCCTGAAAAGCCACAAGCCAAGAGACACCGCAGGTGGAGCAGCCGGAGTCGCTGCGTCACAGTGAGGCAGAGAGACCAGATTCCAGCTTCACGGCAGTCCTGCGTGCGGAGAAGTGGACCGCAGTGATCCACGAGGAATTCCTCCTTTTTGTTCCGCTTTAGTTCTTCACTGGCTCCTTTCTGAACATTTCCTTCTTCTAAGCATAAAGACAAGTGCTAAGGTGCCAATCTGCCTGAAGAGCCGTCTCCCGGAAGTCACAGCACCGGGCTTTTGGGACATCTCCAAGATGTCCCGCCAACACGGGCATCGGTGGGTCAACAGAGCACATGTCCCTTTGGGGCGGGCCCATCACGGCCCCCGTGGACCCATAGCTAGCCCTGCCCTGGGTTTTTTTTTTTTGGCGGGGGGCGGGGGGGGGGTGTCAGGCCAGGACAGAGAGGGCACCCCAGCCTCTGAACTCTGCTTGGCAGAGGAGCAGGGGACTTTTGCACCTGAACCCCCTCCCCAGGGTCAGTTCCCAGCAGAGAAATAGGAGAGAGTCAACGGCCCAGAGCAAAGACTCCAGGCCCTGGCGGCTTAGTCAGGGGCCAGTGCCGGACCCCCACGGGCTGACGGGCTGAGCGACACATTACGGGAAGAAGAGAGAAGCGAGTGTGCTCTTTCCCTGTTACTTGCCCAGACTTCAGTCCGGAAGGGAAGCTCCATCCTTAACAAATGTCTCCATCTAGCGTCACGCCCCACACATGGCTAAGAGGCCTCCTCTTGCAAAACACAAGCTGGTCTGGTTTGAAATCTAGCGCCCGATTCTCCTGATTTGGGACGGAGCACTTACAAAGATAGATCCCCCAAAGATGAAATATTCTGAATTCCCATCTTTATAAAAATCTAAGCCTCATAAACCAAGTTTAAAGGAATAAACCATCAAATCAAATATTAGGTATTCATTTTTTGTTATTAAAATCTCCCTTTCCCAGAGCTCTGGATGAACAAAGCCACATAAAATTTCCTCCAGTAACTAAATGCATCTTTGTCCTTCTCAGTGACACCCCGCTGCGATTCTCCTCAGTGGCTTCAGAGCCCAGAGACAGGTGGCAACTGGGTCTGGGTTGTCTAGCCCAGGGCTGGCGGGAAACGCCACCTGTGGGCACGGACACCACGAAAGGGAGCAGGCAGCCTGACTCCCGACTTTTCTGGGGTTTCCGAGTTTCTCACTGGGGCCATGAACAGAGGTGGTAAAGTGCAAGAGCAGGCACTACACGGCAGAGGGCGGTGAATGAACCATAGCGTCTGTAGCCAGGCAGATGAATAAAGAGAAATCAAATTTGAAATCAAAGAAAAGTTCCAGAAGATTAGTGACAACATAAAGCTAAAACCAGCTAAAATCAAATCGAGTATTTCTTGGGGGTCCATATGCACTCAAGGGAAGCAGGAGCTCAGGGCCACCGATCCATGACGCGGAGGGCAGTGCAGGGAGGGGATGAAGGTTAGCTGCAGGCGGTGAGCTGTCCGGTCCTGTGAGGTGGCGTCAGACGAAGTACTTCTAAAGAGTTGAAACGGAATCAAGGAGGCTTGTGCAGGGACCCAAGATGAGGGTGCCCCGTGAAGCAAGGACTAAGGATTAGCCAGGTATGTGCTCTGGGGTCCAAAGACTGAAGGGACGGGCTTGCACGCCTGGTCTCGGCGGTAAAGGGAGCTGGCTCTCTTCTCAGTCCTTTTCTTCACACACTGAACGTGGACTTGACCCCTGTGTCTCACGCGGCAACTCAAATTCTAGAGCTGAAGACTGGCTCTAGATTTCCAGCCCCTCCCCACCACACCCACCGGCCTTCTCAGTTCACAGACTGGAGGATGTCTGTGTCTTCGGTCCTAAACCCATACGGGTTATACTTCTTAACATCAGCAAGGTATCTGCTTTAAGTTACTAATAATCTATTTTAACTGCTGTAATGGGTTATACTTCTTAACATCAGCAAGGTATCTGCTTTAGGTTACTAATAATCTATTTTAACTGCTGTAAGTTAGTAATAATCAATTTTAACTAAAATAGAAGATAATTTTATTCTTTTTTGCACAGGAAGGAAACCTACCAATTTGTCAAATGATGTATAGTTTAATAAAAGTCATTGGTGCATTCTCTTCTAAACACTAAACACATTTTCATGGTATCCACATGTTTTATCTACTGTTAACATCTTTTACGTTGAGGCACTCATAAGTATTTAACTTCTGTAAGTTAAAGTAACTACAAGCCTAATATATAATAAGCATCTGAAAAAAACTGCCTAAGACAAAATGACTGAAGTCCTGAGAGTTACTAAAGTGATGAGAGTGTTCTTACAGTTACTGAAACACCTAAATTATTTGGATGGCAGGCCCATGATCACTCAGAATTATTAATAGGCTATTTGTAGGTACGTACCCCACCAAGCATGCTGCATCCAAGTGCTAAAAATTTTATCCACTCGATTTTGTCTTCGCAAGGATCCAGCTGCAGGAGAGCTCTGAATTTTTCTACAGGCAGGCACAAATTTTTCCATTTCTGCTCAAGATCTGCTAAGTCCACATATTCCTTGTGGCTACACTATTTGGAAAACACAGCATGACATAATCGATGTTAAGCTGAAGACCCAAGAAATCACATAATGCTTTTGAAGACTTAAATAGAGTACCTATCCCCGTTCAAAGAGGAACTCTGAATTCACTACACCGTTAGCCCACCACTAGGGGAGGGGAGGGGGGTTGGGTTGTGTGTGTGTGTGTGTGCCGTGGGAGCTGGGTACATGATCAGGGAAGCGGAGGGGGTGGTCCTGGGAACTAGAGACTGGCAACAAGTTACTTCTTGAGAGAAAAAAGGACTATGACGCGAACATGGCATGTTAGGACTTAATGAAATGAGCACACGGACGCGAGGAGCCCAATTCTCCACTGTCTGTCTGCAACACTTCACAACACAGATAAACTTCAACAGACCAAATGAAATCCAACTCCGCAACATGCTGACAGCTAAACGGGAGAAATTTTAACCCAGAAAATAAATGTATTCCTTCTACTATTTTAAGACAACTTGATGAAAATGGGTGACTTCTGTGATCTGCTAGCAGTATTCTGGGTGGAAGAGCTTTGAGCAATTTTCTCGTGTCTTTCCCCAGACCACCTCTCCCTTTCTGTGGTTATTCATTTTCCCTTAAGCGAGAAAGCCATGGGAGAATCCCGTGTGTAGAAATCGGCACCCTGGTGAGGAACACACAATGGGGACAAGCCACTTTAAAACTCAGGGCTCTCAGTTTTGGCAACTGATCTCAGTTGATCTCACTGATCTCAGTTTTGGCAATATGGCCCGATTATTCCGATAAAACACACTTTCTATGAACTCTCCAAGTGAGCTGGTGGGTCTCGAGGGCTTTCAGGAGGGCTGGAAACCAGATACCCCTTCAGATGAAGAAGGTGGCAGCTTATCATATTTAGCATAGTTTTTATAAACTCATATTTCAAAAAGGATCTTGCAAGCCCCATGTCTGAAATTCCATATTTTCAAACCTTTCTTTACAGTCCAACAGCCTCTTGCATCTTAATGCAAGTACTTAAAAAAAAGAAAGTGTATGTCTATGTAATTGTGAACAGTGATCTTGGTCTCTTTAAACCAGAGGAAGGTCACTGAATTCAAGATTCCCTCCTTGAGTGAACCTCAAAGGTTCCCTGCAGGGGACACAGGGCTGTGGATGGATGACCGTGGAGGTCGTGCAGCTTTATCTCAAGCTCAGCGGACTGATCACAGACTCTGATACCTGCTTGTGCAAAACTTTAAGGAGTCCTTGAGTCAGGCCTGTGTCTGTTTTCTGAGTGGCCATGGGCATTTCGATTCTGTCCTTCACAGGCAGTGGATCTCCTCTTGACAAAGCTGAAAAATACCTGAAACAACAACAGACATCTCTGAAGCTTCATCGACACATGCTGTTGTTCAATCGCTCAGTCGTGTCCGACTCTCTGCATCCACATGAACTGTAGCCCTCCAGGCTCCTCTGTCCATGGGGTGGATTGCCACTTCCTTCTCCAGCAGATCTTCCCAACCCAGGGATTGAACCCACGTCTCCTGCATCGACAGGCGGATTCATCAACACACATGCAGCCCTCAAATTCATCATCAGCCCATAAATTCATCAGGCACTTTCATCACCGACCCCAGAGCAAGGCTGTGACGAGGGAGGACAGGGCTGGGGTCCCTGGCCTGGACTCCCCTCCTGGCTCCTCCACTCAGCTCTTGGACTTCACCTTCTCCTGTGCCTCAGTTTCCCTGTCTGCACAATGGGGACAATGGCAGCTCCAGACTCAGGGACCCTCCCCCCGACTGGCATGCCTGGTGGTCTCCAATAACACGTACGACTTTTATCAAGCAAATACCCATCCAGGTCCAGAGACGCTGCCAGAGGAGGTGGAGGTCAGGGCCCCATATGAACTCAAGTGCAAGGTCATGTGCAAGGTCATGCCTCTTGGACAGTTGGCCCTGCTGCTTTTTGAGGGGCAGGATTTCAAGCATCTCTGCCTATTCAGGTCTAAGAAACCCCCTGGAGCAGGGAAGTCACCTGATTGGCTGAGTCAGGTGCCGACATTCCCTACCCTTCACTTTTCTTGCTTGGTACTTTTTTTTCCCCTTAATTGTTCCTTTCTGGGTCACGGACATGGCTGCTAATCCTGGGAACAAGCAGGGCATGGAGAGAGTTTGGGGCAACAACTCAGGAGGGGGTGCACATTGGGTTTCTTGCGGGAGGTGGAGGGGTGCCACTCGGGGTCTCTGCAAAACTCTCCCCCTGGGGCACGTGTCAGTGGAGACTGGCTCCTGAAACAATGACTTTTGCTGCCCACATCACTCTCCCACCATCAAAGAAATGACATATCCAGGAAGATAAAACACTAAACCATCCAGGGTCACAGGAAATAATATAAAAGATATGAAAAACTATGGTTACCCAAGGGGAAATGTGGAGCGAAGGGATAAACTGGGAGACTGACATACACCCACTACTATATAAAAATATATATAATAAGGACCGACTATACAGCACAGGGACTCTACTCAGTATTCTCTAATAACCTGTAGGGGTAAAGGGTGCTTCCCAGGCAGCTCAGATGATAAAGAATCTGCCTGAAATGCAGAAGACCTGGATTCGATCCCTGGGCTGGGAAGGTTCTCTGGAGAAGGGAATGGCTACTCACAACAGCATTCTTGCCTGGAAAATTCCACGGACAGAGAAACCTAGCAGGCTATATAGTCCATGGGTTGCAAAGAATTGGACACAACTGAGTGACTAATCGGAGAAGGCACTGGCACCCCACTCCAGTACTCTTGCCTGGAAAATTCCATGGATGGAGGAGCCTGGTGGGCTGCAGTCCATGGGGTCGTGACTGAGCGACTTCACTTTCACTTTTCACTTTTCATGCATTGAAGAAGGAAATGGCAACCCACTCCAGTGTTCTTGCCTGGAGAATCCCAGGACAGCGGAGCCTGGTGGGCTGCTGTCTATGGAGTTGCATAGAGTCAAACACAACTGCAGTAGCAGCAGCAGAGCAACTAATACAAACACATACCTACATGTGGATAAAGAATCTTAAAAAAAATGGATATATATATATATAACTGAATCACTTTTCTATACACTCAAAACTAGAAAAGCACTGTAAATAAACTCTACTCCAATAAAAATTTTTAGATATATGAATAATTAGAAACATCTCAGAACATGTAACAAAGTGTGGGTAAACAGAAATTCAACAGACTAAAAGGAATTTTATACCTTACACCCTTTATCTCTCTCCACCCCTCAAATTCAATTTTGTTTTCATGCTTTTAGGACAAATACAGTCATACTTGGTTAACTTGATAGCTTGAGGGAAAGTTAAGAGGCAGGCAGCTGTGAGTTAGACAAATGTAGATCCGAAGACCTAAAGGGCCAGTCTGGGGGAAGGGCGCTTCATGTGACCATGTTAATCCTAATTGGGGTTTTCATCTATTGTCACCCTGCTTATTTAACTTATATGCAGAGTACATCATGAAAAATGCTGGGATGGATGAAGCACAAACTGGAATCAAGACTGTAGGGAGAAATATCAATAGCCTCAGATATGCAGATGACACCACCCTTATGGCAGGAAGCGAAGAAGAACTAAAGACCCTCTTGATGAAAGCCAAAAAAGAGAGTGAAAAAGTTGGCTTAAAACTCAACATTCAAAAAACTAAGATCATGGCATTTGGTTCCGTCACTTCATGATAAATAGATGGGGAAACAATGGAAACAGTGACAGACTTCATTTTTCTGGGCTCCAAAATCACTATGGATGGTGACTGCAGCCAAGAAATTAAAAAACGCTTGCTCCTTGTAAGAAAAGCTATGACCAGCCTAGACAGCATATTAAAAATCATCAGTTTGCTGACAAAGGTCTGTATAGTCAAAGCTATGGGTTTTTCAATGGTCACGTACGGATGAGAGGGTTGGACCATAAAGAAGGCTGAGCACCAAAGAATTGATGCTTTTGAATTGTGGTTCTGGAGAAGACTCTTGAGAGTCCCTCGGACTATAAGGAGATCCAACCAGTCCATCCTAAAGGGGATCAATTCTGAATATTCATTGGAAGGACTGATGCTGAAGCTGAAATTCCAATCCTTTGGCCACCTGATTCGAAGAGCTGACTCAAATACCCTAATGCTGGGAAAGATTGAGGGCAGGAGGAGAAGGGGACGACAGAGGGTGAGATGGTTGGATGGCATCACTGACTTGATAGACATGAGTTTGACCAAGCTCTGGGAGTTGGTGATGGATACGGAGGCCTAGCGTGCTGCAGTCCATGGGGTCGCAAACAGTCGGACACCACTGAGCGACTGAACAACAACAACCCAGCCTATTCCTCATCAGCCATCAGAGCAGGCCCCAGGCTCGGGGCAGCCTCTAGAGCAGTGCCCCCTCCCCAAGAAGGCACGGGCAGTGCCTAGAGGCACCGGTGGTTTTCACAACCGGGGCTGACTGGTATTACTGGCACCTGGTGGGTGCAGGTCAACAGGCTGCTAAGGACCTACAATGCACAGGACAGCCTCACACTCCCCCAAGGAGCTTTTGGTGACTTTCAGCCAAGAAACTAAAAGACACTTGCTCCTTGGAAGAAAAGCTATAACCAACCTAGATAGCGTATTAAAAAGCATCATTTTGCTGACAAAGATCTGTATAGTCAAAGCATCATCAGAGCCAGGGTGGAGGAGGCCTGCTTGAGTGGCCAGGCCAATTTATGTCACATGCACAGAAGGCACATGTGAGCAAAAGCCTTTAGGGCTCAATGACATGATAAGGTATAGCCAACAGGCTGCGGAGTCACGGCAGAGGCTGGGAGCCAGGCTGGCCCACCTTTGCCTCCTGACAACCTTGTCTGACAAGAACCCTCCCGTGACTGCCGGCTAGTGCCTTCCACAGCAGTCACTTCCACACGCATCCTGGCTCCGTGCTTGGTTTCTGGTTGTTTTTCCTTCCTATCGTGGTCCTTGTGTCATAGGCTATTTCTTCTCCTGCCTTGTGTTAACCCCAATTGCTACAAAATCTTTCAAAGACCACTTTACGTTCTCCTGAACAACATCTCTGCCTAACAGATTCTGTTCTGAGTGAGCAGAGACACGTGAACAATGCTTGCTTTTTCTCCTCAACTCCAAAATTATTCTTAAAAATGAAATTAGTGGCATGGAACATTCAGAAGATTCTTGATTAAGCCTTTTCAATTAAAGTGAAGCTTAAAAGAGGTGCCTCTACAGTGTTACCAAATATAACATGCCAAGAAGAAAAAAAAAGATTAAATCTTGGAAGGTTTGGTAAAGTATGAATAAACTCTTTTGAAACAGCTGTATCTTTTATTTAGGTTTGAATAATGGTTAAAACCAGAGGCCACAGACTTCCCTGGTGGCCCACTGGACGGGAATCTGCCTGCCGATGCAGGAGACACGGGTTCAGTCCCGGGTTGGGGAAGATCCCACATGCCACAGAGCAACTAAGCCCACGCACCACAACTACTGAGCCCATATTCTACAGCCCAGGATGCAACTACTGAGCCCAAATGCTGCAACTGCTGAAGCCTGTGCGCCCCAGCGTCTGTACTCTGCAACAAGAGAGGCCACCCCAGTGAGAAGCCTGAGCACAGCAACTAGAGAGTAACCTCAGCCCTCCACAACCAGGGAAGGCCAGTGGACAGCAACAAAGACTCAGCATAATTAAAAAGAAAAAACCAGATAAATAAAATGAATTATTAAAAAAAACAAAACAGAGACCACAATTTTGGGCAAGAACCTTGAAAGAGTCTTTCAGAAGCATTTGTCCAAGGTAAAGCACTGGTTACCTCACTGGTTGCAGTGAGGGCCCCAAAGATACCCTGGCCCTGATCCCAGAAGCTGCCGATCTTATTTTACATGGCAACAGGGAGTTTGCATGTATTTTGAGCAAATACATGCTCAAAGTTTCTCATGTATTTGACAGAGGATTTTGGGCTGGGAACACCATCCAGGACTATCTGGATGGTTCCTAAATGCAATCACAAGTGTTCCTAGAGGAGGGAGGCAGAGGTACACGTGAGAACGCCACAGTGCTGGCGATGGAGGAAGGACCCAGGAGCCCAACAACACCTGGAATGCAGCTCCAGAAGCTGGAAAAGGCAAGAGGAGGGGTTAGATTCTCCCTGGAGTCTCCAGAGAGAGCAAGTGAAAGGGAAAGTCGCTCAGTCGTGTCCGACTCTGCGACCCCATGGACTATACAGTCCATGGAATTCTCCACGCCAGAATACTGGAGTGGGTAACCTTTCCCTTCTCCAGGAGATCTTTCCAACAACCCAGGGATCGAACCCAGGTCTCCCACAGTGCAGGCGGATTCTTTACCAGCTGAGAGCAAAGCCCTGGCAATATCCTGAGTGTAGCCTGGTGAAACTGATTTTGGACTTTCGGCTTCCAGAACTGTGAGAACAGAGATGTTTGTTGTTTTAAGCCATCACATTTGGTGGTTATCTGTTATAGCTGTCCTAGTAATAATTCAATTTGGTCATACAATTTATAGAGAAATTCAGCAAAATTTGACACTCTCATTACTAAAAAAAAAAAAAAATCTGAGTCTGTTTACGGCAAAAGGACAAAGAGCTTTCCTGTAAAAGCATCAGGATTTATTTTAATGATTCTAAAGTCCGCTGGGGCAAAGAATCCACCTACCAATGCAGGGGACGCAAGAGACTTGGGTTCGATCTCTGGGTAGAGATCTCTGCCTGGAGAAGAAACGGCAACCCACCCCAGTATTCTTCCTGGAAAATTCCACGGACAGAGGAACCTGGTGGGCTACAGTCCAGAGTCACAAAGAGTCGGACTCAACTGAGCAGGGCTGAGTGCACACGCACACGCACACACACACACACACACACACACACACACACACACACACACACACACACACAGGTCTGTTGACTTGTGACTTTAAAAGTATTGATAATCTGTTCCTGGAAATGGTTAGAATGTTTGCTGCAAGAAACTGTCAAGTTTCTTGTGCTGTGAACTACAATGGACAGTTTAACCTTGTTGCATTCTTGGGATGTTTACTCTAACTGGAGCCAGGCCTCTGGTTCCAACAAACACAACAAGTACCTAATCCTGGAGGATTCTCTGATGACAAGGAAAATAAGCGTAAGATTTCTCTTTGTAAAATCATTTCACAAGTAAAATAAAGGGACTGTGACAGTTTGACTTTTAGAACACAATGCAAAAACTTTTTAACCCGTGTTACTGCTTTATAAATTTCAGTCTACCTGCATAAACACCACTCTCTAAGAATGGAGGTGTCACTACTTTGTAGATAAATGGGCATTGTGCAGTAATTTCTGGTCTCATGGTCAATAATGCATGATGTTTCCTAGACAGATACTTAGGTGTAGATGCCACCGATGCTAAGTTCTATCGGTACTCAGTCTGTGTCCTGAGGGTTGGACCACTGGTCCCGGTAGGAGGGTTTACTAGGCACGATTGGACATGCCCGACGGGCCGGCTCTTGCAGGTGCTGGTCCAAGGAGGGCTTACCCCGCGGACCACTGGAGCACGTCGGCGGGCTGGGTGCGGATTGCAGCCTTGGTGAACTGCTTCAGGATGTCCGGCAGTTCGGGGGGGATGTGGATCTGCTGCGCGCAGAACATCGTGTCGGGAAGCGGCATCGCTCTCCGCAGACCAGAACCAAGCTGGAAGAACCAAGGTGTGCTGCGGCGGGGGGAGGGGGAGAGGAAGGGCGAATCGGTCAGCCTGGGGCGCGCGGGAGACGAGCCTGCCAAGGGGCTCCGGGGCCGGGGTCCCAGGTCCCGAGTTTAGAGCCTGGCCGGGGCCGGTGGTCTGGGGGTGTGGGCGTGGTCCCGGGTCCGGAACCAGGTCGGGGTCCCGGAGTTAAATTGGGCCAGGCCAGGCCGTCCGTGTTTCCCTGGGTTTGGAGTGGGGCGCGGACGGGGGCGGGGGGGTCTCGGTTTGGAGGAGGGCCAAGGGTTCGGATTCCCGAGGCGCGGGCGGCGGCGAAGGGATCTTACCGCCCCTCCGCAGGCTCCTCTGAAAATGAGGGCCAACCGCCCTAATTGTCGCGCAGCGGTAACCAGGCAACCGAGACGCGCGCGTGGGCTCCGCCCCTCTGGCGTCGCGCAGGCGCACATGCCTCGAGCCGGGATTGGCCGCGTGTGCTGGTATGGGCTGGGGTGTCGGGGGAGCGATGTGCTTGCGCAGTCTGGCTTCGGCGCCCGCTTTGCATAAACGGGTAGTTTACAGATGCACGAGCGGAACATTTCAATTAAAATAAGAGGACGTTTGGATCGATTTCCCACTACCAACTGTGAGCGGCGAATTTGAAAAAGGCCCTCCTTTCCTTTGCACTGGCTCGGTGAAGCTTTGGAATGAGATGCCTCTTGGCCTCCGTGGAAGGAAGCCTTTGAGGTCCTGGGAGCTGACATGTGCCCGCGGCCCGAGCCTCCCTGCGGGAACCTGGCCCCTGCGCCCCGGGACACGCGCCCCTGGCCGTTTGTCCAGCACGTGTCTGACCTCCACGCCTTCGCACGCGCTGTTCCCGGTGGCCCGGACCCAGTCGGCACCCTCGGTAAACTCATTCTTCAGATAACGGTTTAAAAGTGGCCCGGACCCAGCCGGCACCCTCGGTAAACTCATTCTTCAGATAACGGTTTAAAAGTCACTTTAGAGAGTGGCAGTTTCCAGCCGAAAGATTTTAACTTGTTTTCCTAAATAAGATGGTGGGGTTGAGCCGATCTAATTGGGTCTGGGAGAAAATAAGTTACTTTTTTTCCGATACGATAGCTTTGGGGTCCGAAGGTAGGAGAAACTATTCCATTCTGGTGGATGCTGACTAGGTAGCATACAAGGTGTGAAGCCTAGTTTCCGGGTCTCCTGGCTGGCTGCTGCAAGGTGCCCTTAACACCCACACTGGAAAAAAAACAGGCCTGAGACCGACCTGTCCTTTCCCGCCTCCAGGCACGAAGCTGCTGTTGCTGCTGCTGCCAAGTCGCTTCAGTCGTGTCCGACTCTGTGCGACCCCATAGACGGCAGCCCACCAGGCTCCCCCGTCCCTGGGATTCTCCAGGCAAGAACACTGGAGTGGGTTGCCATTTCCTTCTCCAATGCATGAAAGTGAAAAGTGAAAGTGAAGTCGCTCAGTCGTGTATGACTCTTCGAGACACCATGGACTGTAACCCACCAGGCTCCTCCATCCATGGGATTTTCCAGGCAAGAGTACTGGAGTTGGGTGCCATTGCCTTCTCTGGGCACGAAGATGAAGACCTGCTAAATCAATAGACTGAACTATATCCAGGAGGGGCCACGGACAAGCCAGCCCTCCTTCCTTCCCTAGAAGCATCAGGCCCCAAACACAACTCCTCGACTGGACAACTTAAAATGAATTCTACCTGGCAAGTGAAGACACATGATTTGAAATTCAGAGCACTTGCAAAACTGAAAATAGGCACTATTTAACGTTATGGGAAAACAAGGAATTTCATACACTGAGTGAGAGAAGTGTTAATGGGGCAACGTGGCACTTTAAATATGTTTGATGATTAGCTGTCTTCTAGGAATTTATCCTACAGAAATACTAATAAAGTAATATGGACAAAAATGTTTACTGTAGCATGTAATAAAATGAGTTTACTGTCTTTCAGAAAACTTAAATCATAATCTTATTCACACAATGGAATACAATACAGCTATAAATTTTTCAATGGGACAGCTACTTATGTACTGAGATAAGATGTTCAGAAATATGAAGTGAAAGAAGCACGCCACAGAGCTGCCCAGGGCTCCTGCCACCTGACACAGGTGTTGATAAAAGTACCTGTGGACACATGCTTACAGAGTCTAGAAGCAAACACCAAACTACTGACAAGTGCTTGCCTCTGGAGGATGGTTTTCAGGTTTTATTTTAACCTTATATACATTATTTTGATTCTGATCCATTCATTTACTTAACAATATTTACTCAATGCCCAATATGTCCCAGTCCTGAAATACAGTAAAAAAAAAAAAAAAAAAATGAAAGTCGCTCAGTCGTGTCCCCATGGACTGTACCCCACCAGGCTCCTCTGTCCACGGGATTCTTCAGGCAAGAATACTGGAGTGGGTAGCCATTCCCTTCTCCAGGGGATCTTCCCGACCCAGGGATTGATTAATCTGGAATTAATCTTCTGCATTATAGGCAGATTCTCCACCATCTGAGCCACCAGGGAAGCTGTGTAGTAATCCCCAAATAGTTTTTTTTTTCCCCCTCTGGAGCTTATATTCAAGTGAGGAAAAACATGCAAATACAAATAAGTAAACTGTACGACATTACTAAATATGAAAGAGAAAAAAACAGGAGACAGGAGTGCTCCAGTAGCTACAATTTTAGATGAGACTCCCTAAAACAGACATTTTAGTGTAGAAATGAGGTTGGGGAAAGCTTGGATATTAATGTACGGCAAACAGCAAGTGCAAAGGTCCTGAGGTCTGACCTGTTCTGGAAAAAGGGAGGCTGCCTGGCGCACGGTAAACACAATGGGTGGGGGTGATGGTGTGAACCTGTGAAAAGTTCTCTTCTGATTGCGTCTATCTTCTAGCTGAAATAGGAAAAAACATCTGCCAAGTCTGGAAGGAGGAGGAGGAGGAGCTTTAAAGAAAGAGAACGTATGAAATGGTCCATTGAAAAGAATGTATGAACATACTACTTTTTAAAGTAGAACTGTAACTGACATGCAGCAAACTGCACAATTCGTTAAACTCTCACATGTCAAACCAGAACTCCATCAAGACAGCAAACGCGTCCATCACACACACGCATCCTCCCTGCCCCATTTTTTCATGCACCTTTGAAACCCCTCAAATCCCTCCTTGCCAAACCCCACTCCCACTGATCTGCTACTTACAGATTTCTGTAGGTTACATTTTCTAGAATTCTATATAAATGAAAGCATACATTTTTTGTCTTTCACTCAACATAAGCATTTTGAGGTGTATCAGTGTTGTATACACCAATAGTGAATTGCTTTTTGTTGCTGAGCAATATTTCATTATATGAATAATCATTTATCCACTTACCTATTGATGGGCATGTGGGTTGTTGCCAGCTTTCAGATCAGATCAGTCACTCAGTCGTGTCCGACTCTTTGCGACCCCATGAATCGCAGCACGCCAGGCCTCCCTGTCCATCACCAACTCCTGGAGGTCACTCAGACTCACATCCATCGAGTCAGTGATGCCATCCAGTCATCTCATCCTCTGTCGTCCCCTTCTCCTCCTGCCCCCAATCCCTCCCAGCTTCAGTCTTTTCCAATGAGTCAGCTTGGGTTATTACAAATAAAGCTACTATGAACATTCATGTAGAACTCTTCATACAGACTTTTATCTTTTGGCAAATACCTAGGAGTGTTAAGTATATGTTTTAACCTTTTAAGAACTGCGCAGCTATTTTCCAACATGGTTGTACCATTTTACATTCCCTCCAGCAGAGTATGAGTTCCAGTTCCTCCACTTCATCAGGATGTGGGATGGTGTTTTTTATTTTAGTAGTAGGTTAGGTATGTAGTGGTGTCTCACTGTGGCTTTAATTTGCACTGTTGTTTAGTTGCTCAGTTATGTCTGACTCTTTGCAGACCCCACGGATTGCAGCATGCCAGGCTTCCCTGTCCTCCACTATCTCCCAGAGTTTGCTCATGTCCACTGAGTCCGTGATACTATCTAACCATGCATTTTACTTATGGCTGATTCTGTTAAACATCTTCTCGTGCTGACTTGTCATCTATATAGCCTCTCTGCTGCTAAGTCGCATCAGTCGTGTCCGACTCTGTGCGACCCCATAAACGGCAGCCCACCAGGCTACCCTGTCCCTGGGATTCTTCAGGCAAGAACACTGGAGTGAGTTGCCATTTCCTTCTCCAGTGCATGAAAGTGAAAAGTGAAAGTGAAGTTGCTCAGTCGTGTCCCACTCTTAGTGACCCCATGGACTGCAGCCTACCAGGCTCCTCTGTCCATGGGATTTTCCAGGCAAGAGTACTGATATATAGACTCTCTGCTGCTACTGCTGCTAAGTCACTTCAGTCGTGTCCGACTCTGCGTGACCCCATAGACGTCAGCCCACCAGGCTCTCCTGCCCCTGGGATTCTCCAGGCAAGAAAACTGGAGTGGGTTGCCATTTCCTTCTCCAATGCATGACAGCGAAAAAGTGAAAGTGAAGTCGCTCAGTCGTGTCCGACTCTTAGCGACCCCATGGACTGTTAGTTAAGTATTAATTTTGCCCATTTTTAAAATAGGTAAATAGATTTTACTGCTGAGTTCAGAGACTTCGTTACTCCAAATGCACTTCATCAGAAATGTTTTGCAAATATTTTCTGCCAATCCATGACTTGGCTTCTTGTCCTCTAAACAGTGTATTTCAAAGAGCAGATAAAGCCCAATCATCAAATTTTTCTTCCAGGGATTGTGCTTTTGGGGTTGTAACCCAAGGCTGAAGTTTCCCCTTTGTCTTCTAGAAGTTACACAGTTTAGGGTTTTACATTTAGGACTGTAATCACTGTAAGTTACTTTTTGCAAATGTTGAGACATGGATCAATTTTTAATCTTGTATCTGGATGTCCAAGTACTCTAGCACCATCTGTTCACTTTTGCACCTTCATCAAAAACCAGACCACGTGTGTAGGTCTGTTTCTGGACTCTTATGTTCCATCACACATTGGATTTGTGCAGCTAGCAGAAGGGACTGATCATTTTAAGCAAAGAACCAATGAGTGAATGAATGGGGCTCCCAGGTATGAAGCATCTTGTCCTAAAGTTACCGAACAAACGTGGAGGAGCAGAGAGGCTGGGGCACTGTTACATATATATGTACAGGAAGAAACTTCAAAAAGATGATGCTTAAACAATGTACAACGGGTTACTAGGTGCTGACATGCGGACAGCTGTGGTGCCACGTGGGTCTGCGCTGAAGTCGACCACACGAGGGTATAGAGGAGTTGTGGGTGTGTGGAAACAGGGGTGCTATGTACACGCGACAGTAATGAAGGATGCAGTCAACTCATCACAGACTTCCCCAGGGCGTCCTTGCTCTGTGTTCCTCCTGGCGTTTTACTCATACCTGTCCTAGAACCTTTTGCTTATTTTTTCCTGTTCTTTTCCATTCTAACTGGGCTCCTTGAAGGTAGATCCCATACTTCATTCCGCTATGGTACTAAGTACAGTGCTGGAAACAAAACAGACACCACAGTAAATGAGGGTGGCGGTGGAGTGAGTGTTACCTCCTCAGACCCTTATGGCACTTGTGATGTGGGTTCCGTTTCAATAAGAGTGGCTGCAAGTCACACAGTGGGGGAGGGAACTGATGACCACTTACTGAGATTCAGAACACAAAATCCTCTGCTGTGAAATTTCAACTTCACAGCTTATACATACCCTGTGGGTCAAACAGCATTTCACCTACCACTACTGCATATAAAATACACATACACTTGGTTTTTTTTTTAAAAAATCATAGAAAAAAACAAAATAAAACTGAACCTAGGAAAAAAGGAATCTTGTCACAAAGGGCACTTTAGTAAGCCTTCACTGCGGTCCTTTCCTTTTTCTCCGATACACATGATCGGTATGTGAGGTGGACCTGACTGGCTTCATTCCATCCAGATCTCCACTAAGAGCCCACCTGCGGAAGCTTCATGCTGGGACCTTGCAAAGGAGGCTCGGAGCTGGGCGTCGCTGTTCCTGGTGAGGATGGTCTGTAATCAGAGTGGGGGGAGAGGCAAGGAGGGAGGGAGGGTGTACCTTCTGCAACTATACTTTTAAATTCACCCTTAAAACAGAATGGAGGGGCTATAATCATATGTAATTTGAGTTTTCTCTTCCATAATTATTATATTTTTAACGGCCTAGATTATCTGCCTCTACCAAATAATAATGCACATTTCTGTAATTCTGAAGCAACCATGCCACAAAGCAAAAATAAACCAACCAAAAAGCTAGACTACAACTAACATTTTTATTCAATTTTGTTCTCTCAACTCAGAAGGCAACAAAGGACCACATAAAAAAGGGAGCACTTTATGTACACATAAAGTTGGTCTGTGTATCTGTGTTTAGTAGAAAACTGACATCCCAACTACGTAAATGTTCTATTTATTGAGCTTCTACAACAGTCATTTCTAGGCCCTATGGTCATTACATTTTCATTTAAGGTACTAATTTCATGACTATAAAATGAGGCACTCATACAAAACAGATGAGAATGAAAACAGATGTATCCTATCTTCATGTTGCATTAAATGCCCAAGATATTGTTGGGGATCATCTGAAAGAAGCCCTTATTTACTCATGATGGCTATTTTTTAAAAAATGACAGAGGGCAGTAATGGACTGAAAGGAAAAACATCTGACTGCAGGGCACATTAATGAAGAAGACACAAGGAAGTCAGAGAATCTTCACAAGTCAGGCTTCTCCTAGTACTTCTGTGCTAAGACATTTGTTTTCCTCTTGAAGGCGAGTGAACAGGTAACATTCTTAAGGAGTATTTTAAACATAATCATTTAATTTTACAATATAAAAAATTTATCACAGTAAGAGAGCTTAAAATATTCAGTCCTGAAAATGAGAATAAGTAGCTCACTTGAACATTTTAAAAATGCCAATGTTCTTACACTGGTGCAACATTCTTCAGAGTAAGTAAATGAGTGACTAAGGGTGCGTGTGTTTTAAAAAGTCATTAATTCATCCTAAATTCAAGAATTACAGTTTAATAGTAGCATTTTGCCAATACAGAAAGGACATACCATCTAGGATCAAATCATCTGAGAAAAAGTTATTCTCTAGTACTTGAATAAGGGAAAGAAAAAACACAAGACAAGAATCCACAGTAATAATAGTTATATTAAATGTTGAAATAAAAATTACTTTTCATTTACATCTGGAATTGAGATGTCCAATCTCCATTGTTTTTCCAGAGAACTAACAGGAAAAAAAATCACCTAAAAACATGGAGCTTTTTTAAGGCTAGCTATACACAAACTTCACATTGGCATTTTTTTCTTCAGCTTTCATCTCAACTATTAGTACGTAATAGAAATTTAAAAATCAAACATAATTTGCTAATAATGAACAACTGCACACTTTCTACTGTGACCATTTGGTAACTGGTCATGTAAAACTAACCCCAAATGTTGATTTGTCTTCAATTTATAAACAGGAAAAGTAAAGCAAAAGGTCTTTCCTAATGAACTTCCTTGAAGACAGTTTTAGCCCAATGTAAAATGATGTAGAACTAGACTATTTAAAAAAAAAAAAAATTCTACATGAAGAAGGGTAGCAATACTAGCACTTTCTGAACTAGAAGTTTAAACATTTATAATACTATTAGTTAATAATAAAATCTTGATGCTACCCAAGTAAATAGTATGCCAGCAAATGCTTTCTTCATGAAAGTATTCACCTCACTGAAAACAAAGGGACAAAGCACAAATGAAACCCAGGGGAGACCTTAAGGAAGAGAAGACACAGGGATCTGCCAGTGAGATGGGAGGGGATTTTTTGGCCATTCTTTTTTTCTTTTTCTTTTTTTTTTTTTTACAAAATATCTGATAAGATTCATTTAAAATTTTGCAGAGTAACAATTTTTATCTATTGTGGTATCTGTCTAGATTTCTTTCTGGCAAAACAGGTAAGTGTGTTCCAATAACTCTGTATCAAGATCTACAAATTCTCTGAAAAATTTAAAAAGAAACAAAATTAACATAATCAAAGTTATATGCCCAATTTAATCATATGTTTTTCCCCAAAGAGAACAATTTATATAGACATATACCATAACAAGTGGCATTATGTTTAAAAAAATGCTCCTAATTTTTACAGTAGGACTAAATTTCTAAGTGAAGGCAGGACTAGCAAAGACCTTATTTCAAACATGAGAAAGGGCCACTACAAAGTGTGGAAACTATAACACTGAGTCCTATGTCAAGCTTTTTCTTTTTTTGATACTGATGTTTTAAAGTTCACACTTACAACTTCAGGAAAAATTGCTGAAATATGAAACAATCAGAACCTGGTGCTTTTGATTTTGGTAGCTTATGTTTGGCTGACTCTCATACTTTAAAAATCCTTGGATTTAAGCCTATGGGTTTTAATACTATATGGGAACTCTTTTATGGTTTCTTAAGACCTTTGCTGACTATTTTCTCTGAGAACTTCTAAGTTAGCATTCATAAAACAAACACTCCCCTTACAATATACCATCACCATCAAACACTGGGATCACGGGCCCGACCATTCTCTCTCCACTTCTCACTTGAAACTTTGGTTATATGGGAAAACCAAGTCTCTAAGTGCTCTGCCTTCTGAGATTTTACAGCACGCTTCCAATAAAATACACTCTGCACTCCTATGTTAAAAGGCCAGCGTGGCCAGCTTCCTCCTGGTCAAATAAAATCAAGCTGGTTTTACTGACAGTTTTATTCTGTAAACAAAAAGCTTCGGAAACTTTGGAGAAAAGCACTGGCCCTACTCCTCACGCAGGGATGTGCTCACCAGCGGGACCTGGGGCTCCAGCCAGTCTCCTCTAATCTCAGCCCATAATCTAATGCTGTCAACCTAAGACCACAAACCCTGGCTACACTGGACAGACATTCAGTATGTCCTTATTCCAGGAAGATGTAGGATCACTGGTGATGTTATTTTCTTAAGATTTATGATCTTTAGTGACTCCTGGCCACTGCTGCCAAAAGGACAGCTGTGTGTGGGAAAGCGGAATTGGGGGACCTAAGGAAAAAACTTTTGGACTTTTGTTTTTCCTCTTAAGTGTAGACATGCCCCTAACAAGCACAAAACCCCAACTCCTGATGCTGATCACTAGGAATATTAAATTATCAAAATTAAAAATAATTTCCTCACCTAGCACAAGATACTATACAATATTACAAACACAGACATATGAAAAAAAATCAGGCAGTAGAAAATGTACAACAGCTTTGGTGTTATACAAAATAATTTCCAAAAACGATTGACAGTGAAGCACAAGTTCATGTTTTCTTACCACAGACACTCCACTGTTGATTTCTACTTGTTTCCTTTTACGTTCTTGGTAAGGTCTGAACAGCCAAGACACACTGAACGCACAGTTCACTTAAAAAGAACTGCCAGGAACACCAGGACATTGTGCTCCAAAAGACGTCATTAAAAAGTCTGCCTCTGCACTACAGCTCTGTGGCACATTTCCTGTCAAGATCACAGCAGGTCCAAAATAAAGTGACAACTAGATTTAATAAATTAATATACATTTTGTTTAAAGATGTACAATGCACATTCTGTTTAATCCAGGGCTCTAGGGTATCCAGGAACTTCTATTTACACATGTACAGACCTCGGACAGCAGTGATGTCAGAAGATGCAAGGGCGGCAGGGTCTCGCTGCTGCTCGCTGAGTGCTGAGCATACAAGTCAAAGACACCTAACTTAAAAACAACGCTGAGAGATCACTGGGGAAATCTCCAGAGAGAGAAGTCCACAAAAAAGGACACGTGAAGGCAAGGGGAAGGCCAAGGTAGTGGAGACAACCACTTTATTCTTGGGACGACTGTGGAGGTGGTGGTGACGGGCCTTGTTTGCCGGATTTCCGTTCATAGTTCACGAGGCGCTGGCCCACAAGGTACCTGGGTTGTAAAAACAAGTTGGTTACTCTCTTCTGTCATCTTCCTTACTAAACATCCTTCCTCGGGGTAGCCAGTGATACATTTTTTAAAATGTAAATCAGATCACTTCGCTCCCTCTTAGAACCCTTCAATACTTAGGGAGGTAGAATGGGGGGGTCTAGAATGACCACGAGCACAAAAGCAGGCATTTCATAGCAAACCATGCGGCTTATGGGAGACAGACTCACGGGTCAGTGGCCTCAGATGCTGTGCGATGGAGAATACGCTCTGGTCCACAGGCCAGGGACTCTCAGAAACTGAGCCCTGGAGGCCAGAGGTAGGTAAGCAGGGGATTTATGTCTTACAGATCATACAGATCATATTTTACAAAACAGGTAAGCGGACAGATCTGAAGAAATGGACTGGAAATATCACCGGGAAGCTGGGTAGGGAGAAGAGTCAAACTCTGAAAAGCTCTAGCTCTGAAGAAAAGGAGAAATCAAAAGGCAAAGTTTTCAAGGAGGTCCAACGGAGAAGTGTGTGTGCAAGCGACTGACAGAAGGTAGGAGTTTATGGTCCAAGAAAGAAGGCTAACTGTCCGTAACCTGTGTGATGTGGTGGCAGGGAGGTGACGACAGATGGAGCAGGGCTGCAGAGATGGAGATTGAAGTTCCTGCGGTTGGAGTGATGAGGCTGGAGTCCCCTACCAGGGACGGCGTCCCTGTAACAACTGCAGGGCCTGGGAAGGAGCAGCAGGAACGTGACCCTCCTGGAGGATGACCCCAGGAGAAGAGTGGGTGCAAAGCTGATGGCAACAAGCTGGGCCAGGGGTCGAGAACAAGTGCACCCACTTGGAGTCAGCAACAGAGATCCAGAAGTGCCCAGCAGGACTTGACACGATGGTGTGAGCGTGGGAGAGGGAAGCCAGCCTGTGACAGGGCGCTGGGCACTGCTGCAGCCAACAGCAAGCACACAAAAGCCCGGGGAACGGAAGCCTGGCACATGCTGAGGACTCAGGACTCAGCAGCTTTTCTTTTTCACCATGATTTTCTCCACCCTGACTTTCATCTATCACTATTCTGGCAACACATATGCTGCACAAGGAACTCTGGCAGTTTATGCCAAGGAGCTTATTAAAAACATTCCACTAATCCTACAGCTTCTTTGTCATGAGCTCACTGTTTAAGCCCTTTCTTTTTGTCCTCCTGATATTCTTTCTGAAGGTAACCATTCCTTATCCCACTGTTCCCCAACCAAACAGTGTTTTTTCAAACTGTGAGGACTCTGTAAATGTTTTGCTGCTGCTGCTGCTGCTGAGTCGCTTCAGTCGTGTCCGACTCTGTGCGACCTCAGAGACGGCAGCCCACCAGGCTCCCCCATCTGGGATTCTCCAGGCAAGAACACTGGAGTGGGTTGCCATTTCCTTCTCCAGTGCATGAAAGTGAAAAGTGAAAGTGAAGTCCCTCAGTCGTGTCCGACTCTTAGCGACCCCATGGACTGTAGCCTACCAGGTTCCTCCGTCCATGGGATTTTCCAGGCAAGAGTACTGGAGTGGGGTGCCATCGCCTTCTCCGTGTAAATGTTTTAGACAATGCCAACCTAGTAATACCTGACATAATCCACAGGGCACTACCTGACACACACCTGAAGTTCAAACCATATCAAGATATCAAGCACAGAGAGCAAAGCAAAGTAAACGTGCCCAGGACCCAAAAAGTAGGGGCAGAAAAAGAATACTCTGAGCCCACAAGCAGTCCTGGTACCCTCGCCCCACACACACACACACAGGCACGCTTGGCGCCTCCCAGGGATCAAGCCCTGAGAGACATACACTGCGAACAGGATGTGGCCTCTGTGGCGCCCGCACAGAGAGACAGAGGGGAAAGACAACAGAGTGTGCTGGGCTGCGGGCAGCTCCTGAGGGCGTGTCTCCTGTGCGTTACTGCACCATTACTGCACTGCCAGGACAGGGGAGGTGAGGAAAACTGACTTTCGGCACTGAATCTGCTGAAATCGTGCCAAAACCCTCCCCATTCTTTCATGGTTGACAGAACTTACACTCTGACTCCCTAAGAGGTCTAGTGTTTATCATCATCAGTAAGTGATTTGGAGAAGCCCTGAACACTCTAGATTACACTCTTTAAAAAGTTACTCTTAAGTATGAGTCCTCAGAGTAACAAGGTGACCAAATAATCTGTTGTCCAAAGCTGGCTCTCATGACTAAACAGGAGCTGGTTGAGGGGGAGCCTGGCGGCTGCTAACAAAAGACACGAAGGCGGCACGTGTAAACTGGGACTCTCCCGGGCAGACGAGGACGGAGAATGACAGACGCACTTCCTCTGTGAGACACCATCAAAGCAGAAGAGGATTCCGCCTTCCAGTAGGAGATGGAGGGTCAAAGGGCTGTTACCCCAGAAGGGGTTTTCATCGAGGGCAGGTAGCAGTGTTTCCTCAAAACAGAGTGTGGAACAACACTTTAACATAACCTCAACCTCTTCTCTCAGCCACAGGCAGAGTAACCCACTGGCCTGTGGCTACAGGAAGGGCTTAGGCGCAACTGCTAGCTCCTAGTGTAGGTTTCTTTTTTTTTTCTTTTAGGTTTCTTATTTTTTATCTAAAACTACTTAATATACTGCCAGACCAAGACATCTGAAAACAGACTGAAAAGTATTTCAAATGGACATTCAGTCTTTTTCATTTCCGTCAATAATTCCGTATTTTTAGTTGCTTGATCCAAGCCAAGTACTTAATAACTCTCTTTTTTACTTTCTACACCCAACCTGTTAGCAAATCCTGTTCATTCTACCTCAAAATACATCCAGAATCTGAGCACTTTTCCCTCCTGTGATTTATCACATCAGACACAATAGTTAAGATACATGACATTTTAACAAGGGCAGATAAACTAATAAAGTCTGGACTTACTTGTCATTTTTAATATGTTCATAAAGGCGCTTAAATTGGCGGACCTGGAAGGACAAGATTCCCATCAACACCACAACCATCAGCAAAAATGGATAAATCCGCCGATGGACCAAATTTTGCATTTCCGCAGTAACACCTGTAAAACCAAAAAAAAGGAGAATTCTTAAGTATATATACAGTTGTATACAGAAAGACAGTGAAATGAAAATACATCCCTTCCCTAAGAAGAGGGAAGGGGAGCTTAACTGAAACTCATCCTGTGCGACCCAGAGTGAGGCCAGGAGTGCCTGGGGCCAGCCCTACCCAGAGGAGGAGCCCCGTGAACTACCCTAGGAGCTAGACTGTGCTCTGAAGGCCACAGAGCAACCAAAGAAAGCATGTTCACCAGGAAGTCTTGAACATTAAGACTTGTTCTCCTGAAAGGTCATCGTGGCTGCAGTGTGGAGAATGAGTAAGTGGTAGCAGGTTCTGAGCAGGGAAACCCAGAGAGGAGACCGTTGCGGTTGCGGCGAGAGCCGATCTATGTCTTCAACAGGAGGCAGGCAAGGGCTCACAGATGAGAGAACAGGTTCCTGGGGTCAGATCAGCAGCACTCAGAAGCCAGCTGAGTTAGAAGAGCAGAGAGCCTCAGGTGACATGTAAGACCGTCAAGGTCTCTGATTCATGCTACTTGTTGGATGATAATGGAGGTAACTGAGAGAGGGAACTCAGTAGAAGAAAAATACCTGGAGGGGAAAACTGTCTATATTATTGAACACGTGCTTTAAGGTCGTGTGAAGGTTGTTCAGCTGTCTACACGTTCAGATCAGATCAGTCGTTCAGTCATGTCCAACTCTTTGTGACCCCATGAATTGCACCACTCCAGGCCTCCCTCTCCATCACCAACTCCCGGAGGTCACTCAGACTCACACCCATCAAGTCAGTGATGCCATCCAGCCATCTCATCCTCTGTCGTCCCCTTCTCCTCCTGCCCCCATTCCCTCCCAGCATCAGAGTCTTCTCCAATGAGTCAACTCTTCGCATGAGGTGGCCAAAATACTGGAGTTTCAGCTTTAGCATCATTCCTTCCAAAGAAATCCCAGGGCTGATCTCCTTCAGAATGGACTGGTTGGACCTCCTTGCAGTCCAAGGGACTCTCAAGAGTCTTCTCCAACACCACACTTCAAAAGCATCAATTCTTCCGTGCTCAGCCTTCTTCACAGTCCAACTCTCACATCCATACATGACCACAGGAAAAACCATAGCCTTGACTAGACGGACCTTTGTTGGCAAAGTAATGTCTCTGCTTTTGAATATGCTATCTAGGTTGGTCATAACTTTCCTTCCAAGGAGTAAGTGTCTTTTAATTACATGGCTACAGTCACCATCTGTAGTGATTTTGGAGCCCAGAAAAAGAAACTCTGACACTGTTTCCACTGTTTTCCCATCTATGTTCAAGTGTCACAAATGAGCATCTCCTCTTTGGTTTTTCTTTTATGCTAAAGAAGATTTTTTTACATGTCAATACTTTCTTAGCTGCCTAGAGAAAAAAACTGTGACGGAGAGTTTTATTATCCTTATGCCCTGACTAGTGAAATCTAAAAAAAAATAGTCTTTGAAAATCATTGTTTTAGCTGGATTTATATTTACAATAAAGCGTTTGGAGCCAGGTAACCTCATATTGGAAGGGACAAGAATGTACTGATGTGGATAAACCCACCGAGTAAAGGAACGATGCCGGACGCGATGACATAAGGTACACACAGGGAAAGCAAGAGCACAGAGATCACTGGCGCTGCCAGTTTCCGAACGATGTACTGAAGGTCAATGTTCCGGATGCCATTTGCGTACACCTGAAACACAGTGGGAGGGTGAGAGCCAATATACAAGACAAATTGCTCCAGGCTAAAGGGCGATCTCTTCTGCAGTCAAGCCACGGGGCGGGATCTACCAGCCCAAAGAGATTCAAGGTGGCTGTTTTTTTTTTTTTTCAGAAGTCAAGGCAAATTTTGGAACACAACATAGGTGTGGCGTCCACAAATTTTTAAAAGACATGCATTTACTTACTAAAACTTTGCAGTTAACTCTGCTAAGAGATGAAGTAGTAAGATCTAATCGAGAATAACAGCTATACTAGCTTTGTGCTGTACAATACCAGGTGGCATCCGTAACATTAGTTGAGGACCACATAACTTGAACTAACTTTATATATAAATTGTGTGAGACTAAGCTGTGTTATTACTCAAGATTACATTCATTTTATCTGAATATAAGAAAACATTACAAATAGGAAGCATGTTTTTAAAAATCTAGTTATAAATCAAATTTGAACAAATCAAAAGGTATTTTATGTAACAATTCTGTATGAAAGAATGCTACAGTGAGATTTTTTTTTAAATTCAAGAATCTCTAAACTATTTCCATCATTTTATCCAGAATGTTCTACTGAGTAGTACTGCAGAGGAAAGAATGGATGGCAGTGGGGAGATCCTGGGAATAATGGAAAACAAACATGGTGTGCAGAAGGGAACCAAACTGAAGAGCACTGTGTTCCCTAACGCTTCAGCCTCTCCTGGCGCTCGATCACACAGTGCGGTGCGGCTCACTCCAGGCCCTGGATCCCTCGGACACGCTCCAGAGCATCAGAGAGTGAATGACACACAAGCTCCTCTGATCCCCTCAAAGTCCTTTTAACCCAAATGCATTTAAATTAATGCAGCAAAGCAGCTCATTGTTTTTCAATCATTTTAAAGACTTAGACACATGTATGACAAAGAATGCATCAGAGAGAAAAATGTCATAAAGATCAACAATGTTTATTCTCCAAGAGGGTCAGGGTCTCACCTAGAACCTCTGAAGTGAACTGGTCTGTACCCCTTCAGTGAATGGATATGCTGCCACGTACCCCACAATCCATCTCACTTCAATCAGCCCTCTCTTGAGAGACACATGCAAACACATACAACAGCTCTTCCTGGTCCCACAAATCTCCAGGTGCAGGAATTTTTGGACTAGTTTTTTGTGCATACTGGACTGAGAACTATTTCCTATACATCAAAAGGAGGTGTACCTTTAGTCCTACGAAACTGTAACACCGTATTAATTTGGTGCTGCCCTAAGGACAAGTAGGTTGTTTGTAAGTTCATCCTCTAGGAAACCAAACTTAAAAGAAGTAAGTACCAAAATTTACTACATTGGTTATTTTGGAAGAAATCTTCCTAAAATGAATTATCCTACTTCCTAGCCTTATTATCAAAGTACAGAGGCACACCCTATCTCTTTCAAGGTTATCACCACAATGACCAAATTATCTGACAGTTCCGTAACACAAAACTATCTTAGGTGCTACATAGCTAGAATAGCTCCATTTTTTAAAATCTATTCTTTTCCTGCCTTTTTCTTTACTGCCTTACACAATGACCTCTTTTCTCTACTACAGGTTTACAAACCTGAATCCCTGCTCTAAAAAACAAAGAAAAGCACATGTGCTAAATTCTGCCTTTACTTTTGCTCAGGCTTCTAGGTGCTTTAAGCTACCAGTTAACTTCAGGTAAGGGAAGTTTTAAGAGTAGTTGATGGTGGGCTTCGCTGGTGGCTCAGTGGTAAAGAATCTGCCTGTCAGTGCAGAAGACCGGGGTTCGATCCCTGAGCCAGGAAGATCCCACATGCCTTGGAGGAGCTAAGCCCGTGCACCGCAGCTCCTGGGCCTGTGACCCGGAGCCCGAGAGCCGCAGCTCCTGAAACCGGGCACCTCCAGCTCTTGCTCAGTGGCAAGAAGCCCCGCACAGTGGCTGGAGCCCTGCTCATCGCAACCAGAGAATGGCCCGAGCAGCAGAAAGATCCCGCCACAAATAAAATTAAAAAAAAACAAAAGATTGCTGGAATGAAGCCAATGGCTGCCCTTTGATCCTCTCTCTTTCCAAAAAAAAAAAAAAAAGAGTAGTTGATGGTAAGAGTAAAAAGTGCCTTTCTCCTTAAAAAAAAAAAAAAAAATTATATATCCTCATCAAGGAAAATGTAGAAAACTTGAAGAGAAGTGGGAACATGGAAAATAAAGGCCCCATGAGTCAAACTTGCTTACCTGCTCAATTACAGTTTTCAGCCACCACTGAGGACCCATCAATGTTATAGCTGCAATGATTTTGGCATGCAGGACTCCAAGTGCCCAGTCCTGGGAATAAAAATCATTTACCAGGTTTTGTTTTTAGCAATAAACCCAACACAGAGGCTATACAATTTTCTTACATTATTTACTTCAAAACACAAGTTCTGTTGGATCAGTAACAATTTTATATAACAGTAATAAATACACTGGAAGAAAATTCAGGAAAGTTCAACGCTTCTACCAAAACTCATTCTTATTATCTACGCACCACCCCCAAAAAAAATCTGCATTATTTTCCCAAGAGAACTAAGAAATGTATTTACTTTATTGGAGATCTCAACAAGCAAATAAATAAACCAGTGCCCTGCTTTTATTTCATCATACCATTCTTAGGCTGTTCTATTGGTTTGGACAGGGAAGCCCTGTCTGACCGAAAGAAGCCATCTCGAGGGCTCAAAGCATTTTGAGCTGGTGCACTGGCTCTTCTGCTGAACTGTTACTAGGACCCCCACTGCCACACGGAGTTCCTCACGGGGGCCTCCTGCCCACCCCCACTCTCCACCAGGCAGCCAAATCGACTGCCACTCTCACCACCCAAGGGATCTCTTAAAAGTGCAAATCAGATTATCTGAAGAGCCTTCCCTGCTTACAACCCTAAACATGGCACACAAAGTCCTTCATAATCTGTTCTCTGTTTATCTTAAAATATCTGTGTATTTTTTTAAAGTATCATATAATATTTAAATCTATTCTTACATAAAACTGAAACCTTTCCGGGGACGGCTGGAGTCCTCTGTGACCATCCCACAGCAGTAACCACAGCTAACATCTGCTAAGTATCTTCTACACTGGTTTCCCTAGGCACCAACCAATTTCTATACGTGTTATGTCCCACAGGAAATACGTAGTACCTGTTTTACATGGATTTTGCTCATACTGTTCTGTTCTGATTTTCCAGTTTGGTTGGCTGGTTTTCCAAAACATCTTCAAAATGGGGTGGGAGGCTAAGGCATGCACTGAATTCTTGCATAACCTCGAACACCACTCTATCCTGACAGATGAATGACTGAATGACATTTTGTCTGGGTACAGGAAGCATAGTTTTTGTCCCTTTTATCTTGGTGCTCTCTAAACTTACCTTTCTACCTTCTACAGTTTCAGTGCTACAAAGTCCATTGCCAGTATGGTTCTTTTTGGAGCTTGTGATTTAAATCAGAAATTTTACCAAGATGTATCCAAATATGTGTTTTCCTCATCAATTTCCATTTCACCAAGCTTGATAAGCTCCTTCAACCTACAGATTAGTTCTTTTCTCCCATTCATTTAAGAACGTCTCTTTCTGTTTCAATGTGGCCTTTCGCACTGCAGAACCCTTTTTATGAGTGTCATTAAGTCTCCTGGCTGTATCCTCCGTCTCTTCTCCCCTCAATTGCCTGCTCTTCAGTTGTGCACTGAGCATTTGTCTTCCAGATCTCCAGTCTGAGCCTTAATGGTGACTGGTCACATTTTAAATTCATTTACTGAATTTGTTTCAAATCCATGCTATAAAACACCACGACAATTTCACTGTGTTTTATGGGTGCTGCTTTGTGTGCATTCACACATATCCTAACCGCCTGTGTTTTTATCTTCTATTTGGATGCTCACAGCTCTGCAAGCAGCTCCCCGTCACTGGGCCTTTTCTTTCTATGGCTGCTGGGCCCCTCCTTACATACGACAGTTGTTACTTTTCTCTGCAGGCTCAATGTGGCTCAGAGGCTCAGACTGAGAATAGCCTACAGGGCTGCAAAAGGATCTTTTAGCTCATTAGACCTCTAAGGTAGCAAGCCAACAGCCTGCCAATGAGAACATGGAGAAAGCCTCTCTGCTTTTTCTCTATCCTTCCAGGCTCCAGGCAGAGAAGCTTCAACCCACCAGTTCAGCTCTCTTGTGGCCTTTGGGAGTCTAGAAGGCACCCAAGTGAAGTTAATGTTCACCTGGGGAGGAATACAGAACACTGAGGTTCCAGCTCTTTCAAATCCTCTGCTTTGCAGTTCTTTCCCACAAAACAAAACACACCACACTACCTCCTGTGCTAGAACTCCAGAAGAGCCCAACCTCCTACAGAACAGCTTAGAGTCAGGGATGAACAAAACACAGGTTGTTCCTTCAAACTTGGGATTTTATCCAGAATATTAAGGATATCATGCTGTTGGCAACTTGTATCTATCCTATACTCGAAAATGTTATCTGAGAGCAAGCTGTATTAAAACATACAGCAAAACAAAAGCAAAAAATGAACACACAGCATGACTTCTTTTTAACTGCTGCACTGAATTCAAAAGGAAAGATATATCAGATTTTATTTAGTCATTTTCTACTGATGGACATCTGGCTTGCTTCTAAGTTTTCTGACATCATAAAAACCACATGATAGCAGAACAACCCTATTCACGTCTCCTGCACACATGTAAATATTTCTTTGCAGGTTCTGAAAAGTGATGGGTCACAACATACGAGCATTCTTGAAACAGTAATTTCAACTACTCTGCCAAGGTCAGGATATCGGACACCGTCAAGACCACCAAGAACACATGTACAGGTGAACAAGCTGCATCACTACTCAACGCGGTGAGGCAGAACAGTGGGGAGGACTCAGAGCCCTGAGTATGAGTGTTCAGATCAGATCAGATCAGTCGCTCAGTCATGTCCGACTCTTTGCGACCCCATGAATCACAGCACACCAGGCCTCCCTGTCCATCAACAACTCCCGGAGTTCACTCAGACTCACACCCATCGAGTCAGTGATGCCATCCAGCCATCTCATCCTCTGTCGTCCCCTTCTCCTCTTGCCTCCAATCCCTCCCATCAGAGTCTTCTCCAATGAGTCAACTCTTCGCATGAGGTGGCCAAAGTACTGGAGTTTCAGCTTTAGCATCATTCCTTCCAAAGAAATCCCAGGGCTGATCTCCTTCAGAATGGACTGGTTGGATCTCCTTGCAGTCCAAGGGACTCTCAAGAGTCTTCTCCAACACCACAGTTCAAAACCATCAATTCTTCGGCACTAAGCCTTCTTCACAGTCCAACTCTCACATCCATACACGACCACTGGAAAAACCATAGCCTTGACTAGATGAACCTTTGTTGGCAAAGTAATGTCTCTGCTTTTGAATATGCTATCTAGGTTGGTCATAACTTTCCTTCCAAGGAGTTAGCATCTTTTAATTTCATGGCTGCAGTCACCATCTGTAGTGATTTTGGAGCCCAGAAAAATAAAGTCTGACACTGTTTCCACTGTTTCCCCATCTATTTCCCATGAAGTGATGGGACCGGATGCCATGATCTTCGTTTTCTGAACTGAGTACGAGTGTTAGCAAAGGCTTATTATAGTTCTCTGGCCTATGTGAAGTGATCTGAGGAGAATTTAAGGAAGCAGGGCTTTGTTCTATTCCAGATGCTACTTAGAAAAGTAGCCCACCATGCTCCTCTGTCCATGGGGTTCTACAAGCAAGAATACTGGAGTGGGTTGCTGTGCCCTCCTCCAGGGGATCTTCCCAACCCAGGGATCAAACCCAGATCTCCTGCATTGCAGACAGATGATTTACTGTCTGAGCCACCAGGGAAGCCCATTAGAAAAGTCCTGGTAATCTATAATTTGATATTTTAATAAATCTTATCCAGAAGACGGGACAGACTGAGGCTAATAAAACTGCAGCTGGAAACAAAGGAGCATCCAGGCATGGGCACGTTTGGTCATTTGTGTGGTGTGGACAATTTGTGTGGTCTGGACAATACTCACGCTTTGCCTGCGTTCAGACGTGATTATGGAGGGGCCTTAATTTTGTTGTGATCCATCACAGTCACAGAGTGGCAGTATAATGCTGATGTTCCGTCAACTGTTCATATGCAAAAGGAGGCACAGCTCCTGGACTCGGGCTGTTCTGATGTTTTTAGTGCAGCGTACCACACAACCTCAGGAGGCACAGAGCATCTGTTGACCACATCTGCAATGATCACGTGGGTCAAGGCAGTGTCTGCTGACCCCTCCTCTACGAAGCTGTTTCCCTTTCGGGTATCAAGTAATCTGAAAGGTGACACTTTGTCACCATGCAAACAACCACTTCTGCATTGTAGTGGCCTTGAAACATGACTACAAATTCTTCTCCCATGGAGTGGTAGGGGTCTATGTCCTCTTCCCATAGATCTGAGCCAACCTGTGACTTGCTCGTACCCAGTAGGAGGCAGTGAAAAGCGATGTGCAGGACTTGGGAGAGGAGGCCATGAAAGCTGATGTAGCCTCTGCCTTGTTGGCTGGGACACTCATTTCCCTGAAGTGCAATGGAATAAGCCCAAGTACCTTGAGCCACCAAGCTATAAAAAAACTCAAATACGTCCAGCAGCTCCAGCCAAGAGCCCAAATGAGGGGCAACGACCAGTGCCAGACCGCACATGAGTGATGACATCTCCAAATGATGTCAGCTAAAGCTGTCAAAGCACACTCAGCCCTGAGTCTCCTACATGAGACCCCAGAGAACGTGAATCAGATATGAGCAGATTACGCCCTGGCTGAACTTCTGACCCACAGACTCTGTGGACAAAATAAATGATTGTTTTAAGCCAGTAAGCCGGGGCTGTCAGGTAACTTGTTACTGCAGCACGGTAAACAAAGACTGACCGATCAACTTTCACTTGATGGGTTCAGTATCCACTGACAATCCCAGGAATCAATTATTTTAATTATTGCGAAATAATGATTTTCCTAATTCCCTTAATTCCTCTATTTTTCATAGCTGCTATTATTCTGTGAAAAACAGCTTTCCTTCAATCCCTGATGCTATTACACTACACTGCAATTCAGCTCCTACAGGAAGGCATCACATACACGTAACCATTTCCCTTTACTGCTCACTTTCACTCAGGTTGTAACCTACGAGCACACCAGATCAAAGTGTCCCCTGTGTGTCCAGTCTCACTTCAAGGCCTGCCTACTCGTTCCTTCCTGGAACACACTTCTTTTCTCACCCCCTCCTCTGCACTCTACTATGTTGTCCTGGACATCATCTCTACAGAAAACCGTATGTGAACCCCCCCATCTGGGTGAGGACCTCGCCCCCTAATGCTGTGCTCCTCACACGTGCCCCACCACAGCACTGTCTACCTGTCATTCCCACCAGCCTGCAAGGTCCCGCAAGTCCTCACGTTAGCCTCACTCCCATCTGAGATACACCGCACAGGGTCTGGGAACACGTTAAAGCACTCGAGTAAGTATCTGCTGCTAAATGAAGTTTATGGAGGTTCTTCATCAGGACAGTAGACAAAATTTTCATCTCTGGAAAGTTTATTTTTAAAACAAAGCTGAAAAGGCTCTGAATGACCGAAGTCAATACCTACTCTTTCCCTAATCTCTCTTAAAAATTTGAGGTCTATGATGTTAACTTCAGGCTCTAAGTATGACAGAAAAGTTAAATCTCTTTTTCCAAGTGTATTTTAAGGCCTTTGCTATGACCTGCACAGTTACCCTCAGAATGTTCTTTTTAATAAGCCTGTTACTCTTCTGGGGTAAAATGTGTAATTATACAAAAATGTAGGTTATCGCTTCAAGGCTCAAAACTAAAAGGAGCAAGTCATCAACCTAACTAAAAGTGAAAAGACCAGCACATTAGCTTCCATTTTTAGTGAAGCCTATAGTGACATTTTAACCGATAAAGGAAGGTATTTACTTTACATGACCTGCATATTTCAAAAGGTACAATGCATCATCTGATCAATTTTACAAGAGCTCCTACAATAGAAAAAATTAAGGAGTCTTTCTAAACAAGCTGCTTAAAATCATTTTAAACAACTGAGAATTTTTCTGATTCCAAATCCAAAAGGAAATATGAGCAAAAGACATGCACTTACCTGCCATGGGTAAAAAAGAGGAGTCTGATCCAAAGGAACCCTCAGGGGAGCAACAATAACCAGCTCAAACAGAAGCCCCAGAAGAAGTGGGACCACCCCAGCCAGCAGCACTGCCACGATCACAGTCTTCATTATCTAGTGGGAGATCAAAGGCCACTGAGTTAGATAGTCTCCCTAACTTCTAGCCAAATATCTTATCTCATGTGAAGTTTATTTTTCTTTGACCTGACACCTAACAGAACAAATACATACCTTAAACAACTCACCTTTTGTTACATGTTTAAATGAAATTTGAATGTATAACTACAAAAACTCAAGCTACTTAAAAAAAGCATGAAATTACTACTAAACATATTACTATGTTGCTACAAAATTCAGTTCAGTTTAGTCGCTCAGTCGTGTCTGACTCTTTGCGACCCCATGAATCGCAGCACACCAGGCCTCTGTCCATCACAACTCCTGGAGTTCACTCAGACTCACACCCATCGAGTCAGTGATGCCATCCAGCCATCTCATCCTCTGTCGTCCCCTTCTCCTCCTGCCCCCAAGCCCTCCCAGCATCAGTCTTTTCCAATGAGTCAACTCTTCGCATGAGGTGGCCAAAGTACTGGAGTTTCAGCTTTAGCATCATTCCTTCCAAAGAAATCCCAGGGCTGATCTTCAGAATGGACTGGTTGGATCTCCTTGCAGTCCAAGGGACTCTCAAGAGTTCTCCAACACCACACTTCAAAAGCATCAATTCTTCGGTGCTCAGCTTTCTTCACAGTCCAACTCTCACATCCATACGTGACCATTGGAAAAACCATAGCCTTGACGAGACGAACCTTTGTTGGCAAAGTGACGTCTCTGCTTTTCAATATGTGATCTAAGTTGCTCATAACTTTCCTTCCAAGGAGTAAGCGTCTTTTAATTTCATGGCTGCAGTCACCATCTGCAGTTGTTTTGGAGCCCAGAAAAATAAAGTCTGACACTGTTTCCACTGTTTCCCCATCTATTTCCCATGAAGTGATGGGACCAGGTACCATGATTTTTTCTGAATGTTGAGCTTTAAGCCGATTATTTCACTCTCTGTTTTCACTTTCATCAAGAGGCTTTTTAGTTCCTCTTTACTTTCTGCCATAAGGGTGGTATCATCTGCATATCTGAGGTTATTGATATTTCTCCTGGCAATCTTGATTCCAGCTTGTGCTTCTTCCAGCCCAGCATTTCTCATGAGGTACTCTGCATCTAAGTTAAATAAGCAGTGTGACAATATACACCCTTGATGTACTCCTTTTCCTATTTGGAACCAGTCTGTTGTTCCATGTCCAGTTCTAACTGATGCTTCTTGACCTGCATATAGGTTTCTCAAGAGGCAGGTCAGGTGGTCTGGTATTGCCATCTCTTTCAGAATTTTCCACAGTTTATTGTGACCCACACAGTCAAAAGCTTTGGCATAGTCAATAAAGCAGAAATAGATGGTTTTTCTGGAACTCTCTTGCTTTTTCCATGATCCAGCGGATGTTGGCAATCTGATCTCTGGTTCCTCTGCCTTTTCTAAAACCAGCTTGAACATCTGGAAGTTCACAGTTCATGTATTACTGAAGCCTGGCCTGGAGAATTTTGAGCATTACTTTACTAGCGTGTGAGATGAGTGCAACTGTGCAGTAGTCTGAGCATTCTTTGGCACTGCCTTTCTTGGGGACTGGAATGAAAACTGACCTTTTCCAGTCCTGTGGCCCTGCTGAGTTTTCCAAATTTGCTGGCATATTGAGTGCAGCACTTTCACAGCATCATCTTTTAGGATTTGAAATAGCTCAACTGGAATTCCATCACCTCCAAAGATAGCTTTATCTTATTACATATATTAACCAAGTGGCTATGCTACTTTTCTCAATCTAAGCCTCAGGAATAGGCTTCTGTTTGTCCAAGAAGCTGACCAAGTCTCCACACCCCATCTTGGGAGTGTTACTGCCAGTGTCTGTCATCTCCCTGGTTGTGCCACCCTCCTGAGCCAATGGTGGCCCACCCATAGGCTGACCTGTGACCTCTGAGATGGACTGATATAGCTGAGGCATTCTGCATAAACCCAGTTAAGGTAATTAACCAAGCTGATCAAATTAGCTCCCCTGAGAACAGTAGGGTCCCACAGAACTTACTGAGATGATGACAGAAATGACCTGTATCTGTATTGTGCAAGATGGCCGTCATTAGTCACATGGCTACTCTATTAGCACAGCTATAGAATTTGTACAAAGTGGCAAAATAAAAATAGGCACAAAAAGAAGGAAGAGGTAACACGTAAGAGCCACTATGAAATCCTGACAAAGAAATCAGTTTTAAAGTGGCCTTGATGTCCCTGTTTCTTAAGGGAGCCTCAGTGAGGACAGTTGTTTCAACAGCAAGAGACTAAAACAGTGTGCATTAAGACACAGTACTTATTTCTTTAGCAATATGATGTGGAAGAGTATCAAATGGAAACTGGAACTGACTAGCTTCTCTATTTAAATATAGTTAAATAAATATAGTTAAGTGTCTCATTGTCTACAGATGACATAGCAATCAAATCTCTCCATTCTTAATATACAATTAATCTCTTGTGGTTTTCTTTAAACAAGAACATTAAATAGCTATTAAACTTCTAGTAAAGTCAAAATAAAAATTCAGATACAAGACTAGAGTTGATTATACAAATGAAAAAGCGTAAAGCAGTGACCTAAACATATTTATCAGTCATAATCAACATTATGATCAATCAGTAAGTTGCCACCCTTAGACAGTCACCTTACAGTGACATTTTCCCCAACTCCTGTGACAACGAAGTTCTTTTCGGAGTAGTACTTCCCATTACCTACTATACTTTCACGCTAGCCAAGACATTCTTGAATAACAACAGACTATAATTAAAAGAATCTCATTTATATAGAAAACACTGACTGAAACCTGAAGTCATGTTTAAAAGAATTTAATCAAATTTTAGAAAAAATAACTTTCAAGGAAATTTCTACTTAAACAAATTGATTTTAAATTCTACAGACTATCTTATGTCTCAAGGGCATTACTGGATCATTTAATAGCATGACTTTCTTCTAACCCTCAGATATATCTGGACTGTATTTTTCAAAGTAAAACCAGAAAACTACTGCCTTAAAGGAATACTCCTTTTAATTCAAAAAATCAACTCTCTTGACACAATCAACAGTGAAGAAACAAAGTGAAAAGATTTAAAGAAACCACTGGAAAAACATTCACCACTGCTGTCAGACAGGACCAGTTTTGTCTAGAAAGGCCTACCATGAGGGACCACTCCTTAACCTTCTGGAAGATTACTCTGCGTCCCTGTGGCATCCACGCCACCAGTACCGTCACCGCCCGGATGGTGAGCCAGCAAACATACAGACCACAGGCAGCGGTGTAGAGCTCATGGATTTTGGCAGTCCCGGTCCAAAATGACATCAACCAACGGCCAGCAAATACTGAAAATACAAAGGCTGATAAATGAGACATGCGATCGTGCAAAAACAACGCTAATCTTGATGTCAATGTTGTACTACTAGTATTTTCAATCATTTTAAGTGATTATTAAAAAGACAACACGTTTTGATGTATCAGTGTCTTCATTAAGAGCAAACAAACAAAAAAAAACACAAAATCCCCCAAACTCTAAAGAATGTCTTAACTTAAGATACAACCAAACCACAGCAAGTCACTGGGTACAAGCTTGCCTGTGACCTGCATGGTGACCTGCGAGGCCAACTGCTTATTCTATGGGGACTGAAAGGACTTGAGGAGCGGGCTGTTCTTGCTGTCTGGATCATCAAATGAAATGATTGTGCACGTAACAGGACACAAATGGAGAATATACTTTCTATTATTTGTGTTGTCAATATTTTTAATATTTAGTAACATTACAAAGAATTTAGAGTAACTTACTTTCATTTAGCTCATTCATTAAGATAGAAAACTAAGCTTATTTTAATAAGTGGGCACAATAAAAAAAGAATCTCACACTAATTTTCTCAGTAAAAAAATAAAATGAAACTTAGGAAATATGTGAAAGTTGTCTATGGGATGACCTCAAACAAAGAGCTATTACAAATAAATTCCACAATGTACCCACAAAAATCTATCAGGCAAGATCATTTATATAATTTCTTCACATGGTTACTCCTTAATAAGGCTGGAGAGAAGACCAAGACCCCATTTCCAGTGTCTCTTTCTCCTTGACACAGTAGTTATCTGTTTTGTTTTGTTTAAACTTATCTGTTATTTTTGAATGTCTAAAAGGAGCAAGTGGCTGGGTTGAACTTTTCCATACATTTTCTCATTAATCTAGCCAACAACCCTGCAAGCAGTAACAACACTCCATTCTGAAGACTGAGAAACCGAGGCCCCGACCAAGGGCATACAAGGGTGGTGGCTGAAGGTGAACTCACGTTTACATGACCAAGATCATGCTCTTAATCACTGACCCATATTGTCTCCAATCCCAATCAAACCACCTCAACAGTCAAGTTTACAGGCCATAATGCTAATATTACAGACTTTTTTGCAATATCACAAAACAGCTTGGGTATGAAAATAAGTAATTTTTAAAGACAAACACATGCAAATGTCACATGAAATAAACACATATGCTTGTTAAAGATTTAAAAGTATCTCTGATAATTAACGTAAAAATGTCAAGCATTCTATATGTATATGTATTTCTACTCCAGCAAGGAGATTAAACCAGTCAATCCTAGAGGAAATCAGTCCTGAATATTCACTGGAAGGACTGATGCTGAAGGTCCAATACTTTGGCTACCTGATGTGAAAAGCTGACTCATTGGAAAAGACCCTGATGCTGGGAAAGATTGAAGGCAGGAGCAGGGAAAGACAGAGGATGAGATGGTTGGATGGCATCACCAACTCGGTGGACAAGTTCTGGGAGTTGGTGATGGATAGAGAAGCCTGGCGTGCTTCAGTTGATGGGGTCACAAAGAGTTGGACGTGACTGAGTGACTGAACTGAACTGATTTTTACTCCAAAGTTTTTGTTCTGTTTTGGTTGGCTGGTTTTAAAAAATTTAAAGCCCTCTTTTAATTCTTTACTTCACATACTTCTAAAGTGTTTTTGAGAGGTCAGATTAGTTTCTAGTTTATAGTAACTTAACATTAGTTAAAATGTAGCTATAGAAAAGTAACCTATGGGAAAACAGCATCTTTACCACCTTAAATGTGTACTATGACAAGTATTTCTATAATTAAACACAGCTGCATTCCTTCCCCCAGATGCTGGGACTGGATTAACAGGGGAAGTATTTACTTAACAATCTAACGAGATTAAAGTACTTGTATTGCCAAATTCAAGTAATAATACTGGATTTCTTTCCTTTGTTAACTTTTTAATATTTCTGATAAAAATGAAAACGGAACATAAAACCCAAAAAGCTGTCCAAAGTTCAAAAACTTAAGTTTTCTCAAAAGTATGTTTATATCACTGCACCTTCCCAGGTGGCACTAGTGGTAAAGAACCCACCTGCCAACGTAGAAGACATAAGAGATTTGTCTTATGACAAATAAGACATAAGAGGGTTTGATCCCTGGGTCAGGAAGATTCCCTGGAGGAGGGCATGGCAACCCACTCCAGTATTCTTGCCTGGAATAATGCCTTGCACAGAGGAGCCTGGCAGGCTACAGTTCATAGGGTTGCAAAGAGTCAGACACACTCAAGTGACTTAGCAATGGTTAACTAGGCTTTGTCATTTTAACAGCTGAGATTTGAGTAGTGAACTCAGGAGCAAAGTTTTAACAGTCAAAAATCAGTGAAGAAACAGTTAAAAATAAAACACAATTTTAAACAACTTTATTTTTACCAGTTTAAGGTAAATCACAACTCTTACACAAATCAGAAAAAAAATTTTTTAAGAAACCTCAGTTGAAATTAACTAGTTGCTCCTCCTCAGCCTTAGCCCACATGGGAAAAAAATCAAGCATTTAAGGTAAATCTGATTTATAAAGTTATATTGAGTGCTATAATCAAGACACTAGCTCACTATATATTTGCATACTTGATTAAGACCTGAAAAGTATCTTCCACTTAGTGATGATTTAAGTGACTAACACATCAGTATGATTTAGGATTTTCTTGCTGCTATGAAGCACTAACAAGGAGGCTGGGGGGCAGTGAGCTGCTTCTGATACTTTGTGACTGACTTTCAACTCTGTCCACATGTATCCCACATTCAATAAAAATGAAGGGAAAACTGCTTCAAGTTTATATTTGATGGAAAGATCACATCTCAGCAAAATATACCCTGTTAAAACGTAGCATCTTTTCATGATGTCATTAGCAGAGAGCTAGGATAAGCTCATACCTGGTAGAGTAAGGCAGATGAGGCTGGCAATCAGTAAGGTTATACACATGAAGACAATCAACAAAAATATCTGCAAGGCAAAACACAACAGTGCATAAACAGTAGTCACATGTGCTCAACGTATTTTAGGACACCACTCAAAGAATCAACACAATTCTCTCAGTAAAAACAAACTGTCTATACTGGTATTTCCAAGACTCCTTCCATTTTACACAAAAAGGAAATTTTCATTTTAGATAATATTAACTATAACTCTGGCTAAAAGGAAATTGCTTCCACTTTCATATAATCAGATACATCAGCAAATAACAAGCAAATATATTTAAATCAGAGAGCACAAAGATAAAACACGATCAACTTACATTTTCCCTCACTATTAATTAAAACTAAAAATAGTCACTTATTTTTATCAAATTCTCAAAAACAACTTTTCATGAAAAGAAAGCTTACTGTCTAACAGTGCCATCCAATCAGAACACTCTGATGATGGAGATGTCTACACCTGCACTGCTGGACACAGGAGCTATGGGTACATGAAGCCACCAAGCACTTCACAGGGGGTCAGTGTGAATGAATGCCAGAATTTAAAATTCTAGGTACTTAGAGTATGTCTACAAGAATTGTATTTTTCACTTTTTCAGCTTAACTGATATAAATGACAAATTAAACTATATTAATAATATATTTAAAGTGCTCAATGTGCTCTGATAAACATATATGCTGTGAAGGAATATCCACCATTCAAGATAATTTACCACATGTCTACAAGTGGTATTTATTTTTAATTAAGTTTAAAAGTAAACAATCATCGTAGCTATAGCTGGTGGCTCCTATATGGAAAAGTGTAGATAGAAAGGAAACACCCTGAGACAAGAAGGAAGTGGCCATCCTGGACAGAGAGATAAAGAGTGCTGCCTGCCTGGACCCAACCAGGCCCTGAGGGCAAGGCTCCGGCAGGGAGTCGGCAAGCACCAGCGATAACACTGCACGACCAGGCACGGAGACTCGGTCAGCTTCCACTGCCTGCCTGACAGACCCCGTGGTGGTCCTCTCTCTAATCTGGACCACAGAGTATCTTCTGGTTAGGAAAGGATCTTTTGTCAACTGAAGAGCCTCGTTTCTCACAGTTCCTCCATCTCTGGCAGTCCGCCTACACCTCCTGCCTCAACTCCATCCGCTCACTTCCCTGCAGGTCCATACATCTTAACGTGCTTCTTGTCCTGACAACAGGCCTGGAATGCCTTTTCCCACCTGCTTTTTTTAATCTGCTTAATCTCCCAACTTTAAAGATTTAAAAGTATCGTCTCCTCCATGAAGCTTCTAGAACAACTTCCAAAAAAGTGTTCTGTGGACCAAGAAGTGGGCAATCATGTAACATGCTACTAATATAGCAAGTGAGGTGAGGACTAAGACCTGACCATTGAATTTAGCACCCTGAAGGTCCCTGGAGACCCCTGAAGGATTAGTTTCGGTAGCATCTGGAGGAATGTCTCGGTGACCTTGGCAGGCACTTCCTTAACCAATCTGGTCTTCAGTTTTATCAGATATAAACAAAAGATTACTACTCATTCCTTGGAGCACTGGGATTAATACTGCAAGGATTAAAGAGAGAAAAACTCTAAAATGCAGATTCCAGTTCCAGACAGATATGAATCAAGAATGTTAATTTCTTATTTGATCTAGGGTCTTCTTGTTCCTTACAAAGGACAGGGGCCAACGGCACATGAAAGCCCAACTCCATGGCCCACGTCTAAAATTTGATAAACTTACCTGACATTTACATACATAATGTGTTGTAGAATGAGAGGAGTAAAAGGTAGGTTTTCCTCAGAAGACTGTAAGATGTGTTTATACCGAGGACTCTATACTAACAGCATCAATAACAGCAGCAAAAGCTCTCAACAGAAATCTGAAAGATTTTCTGTTACGTCTGTACAGTACCTACCCTGAGTGGAAAATTTAAAGGCCGGCGGTAAGGCTGAAAGCCAACAGGCCCGCCCTGCTGGAGTATGGCTTGGTGGGCTGCGTGCAGGCCTTCCCCCACCACGGGAATAGCGTTGTTATTTCGAGCATGCTGGTTATTGTTAACCTGTTGGTTTGCACTGTTCTCATTTTCTTCCTGGTCTCCCAACAAGTAGGAATGAAGATCCCTATGTAAAAATTGCATCAGTGAACATCAGTGAAAATTGTCACTCAGACTAAAACAGCAGACATGACACTGTCTTTAATAACAATTATTATTATAATTATTAGTGATCCTTAATAATTATTACTTAGGGAAGAAAATGTATAAGTAAAATCTATGCAGAGCACTACCATTATCTTAATCTGTTCTAAATGTTGTTGCCTGCTTTAAATGAAACCCTTCCAAATGTAAAGTTAATTAACATACAGAATACCCCATAAATTCGATCTATTTTATGTTTTCTTCAGCCAACATCTGAGAAAAATCAATAACTGGAAAAAAAAAAGTGTACAATATACAAGATACTCTATGTAAAGAATTTTAGGGAAAAAAGTATCAATTCCTCTTTTCACTATAGATGACTACTAGTCTGCTATGATATGCAGCTCAACTAAAACCTCCAAGCCACAAATGAGATGGGGAGGGAGGAGGCATGGCAGGGCACTGAGCCGTTAGAGGAGGATACATGTTCAAGCAGAACCCAAAGCACACGGGCATCCCCTGGAGGTACTGTGGGTCTAGCTCAGGACACCAAAACAAAGCAAACATTGCAGTAAAGGGGTCAAGACCTGTGGTTTCTGAGTGTACATAAAACTTATGTTTGCACGTGACTAAAGCAGCAGCATAATCCAGTAAGTGTGCAGCAGCACTGTCTTTAAAAAACAAGGTACCTGCCTTAATTTAAAAATACTTTACTGCTAAAGAATGTTAACCATCATCTGACAAACCTTTAATTTATAAAAAAAATACTGTAAGTGTGAAGCACGATAAAACAAAGTATGCCTGTATTTCACATTAAGGTATCTCGGTTCATATACTGTTGAAGCCTCGCTTGGAGAATTCTTAACATTACTTTGCTAGCATGTGAGATGAGTGCAACTGTGCAGTAGTTTGAACATTCTTTGGCATTGCCTTTCTTTGGGATTGGAATGCAAACTGACCCTTTCCAGTCCTAATTTATCAGGTTAAGAGCTTCTAAAAAAAATAGTAACTTGGTTTGTTTTTAATGCACTAAAAAGCATTTTACTTCTACCCAGTGTAATAGAAGAACCTGGAGCGTAACCCCTCTATAAGAGGGTAAAAACATGCATGTATGCATGCTAAGTCATGTCAGATTCTTAGAGACCCCATGGACTGTAGCCTGCCAGGCTCCTCTGTCCATGGGATTCTTCAGGCAGGAATATAGCAGTAGGTTGCCATCTCCTTCTCCAAAGGATCCTCCTGATCCAGGGATCGAACCCGTGTCTCTGGCACTGGCAGGTGATTTTTAACACTGACCTACCTTGGAAGCCTCCCAAAACATGTATACATTCTCCATCAAAGGATAGCAATGATTAGAAAAGCTTTAATAAGTATTATATACACTTGCGGATATCATCAAAATGTCTCTTATTAAAACTAACTCTTCCTGAGTGGGGCATGCTTTTTCACAACAGTTATTAAACGGTAACAAATGATATGCTACAAGGCACCTGCCATACTTACAGCAAGTATCCAGCAGTGACAGTCCAGGCTCGCACCAGTCCCTTCAGCCACTGCCGCGTGTGTCCCTGTTCGAGTAACGCTGGTAAGACAACCTGAAGCAGAAGCAGCTCAAGGGACAGTTCACTCACTGGAGCATCACTAAGACAATTACAAAAAGCCATAATTCACAATGTGGATTCAATTTTCCATTGTCACCCCCACCCTGTACCATATTAAACATTTAATGGAATGATGGTAAAACTCCTTGAAGAGTCACATGAACTTACTGCCTTTATCACCTCACATTCACTCTCAGTTGAAGACAACAAGGCATCTCCCTCAAACATCACCAAAACTGTTCCTGATAAGGACCGCCATGACCATCGCGTTGCTAGAATGACGAGCGGGTCCTGGTCCCCAACTCACTTGCAATATTAGTAGTGCATTACACCACTGGCCACTCTGCGCTCCTCAGAACGTTTTCTCCATGGACACCTCGCCAAAGTGTGTTGGTTCCTCCTCATTTCCCTGACTTGGACACAATAAAAGAACCCCCTGCTCTCTCTATTCTCATTTGCATGTGCTCTCTGGATGCACGCAACCTCCTGTGGCTTAAGACAGCAAGTTTCTGTAAACTTCTAAGTACTATCAGACATCTGCCCTAATCCTTAACTTACATACCCAAAGAGCCAACCCAATGTTTCACAGAACACCCAAGACATCTTAAATTGATCGTGTTCAGTATCAAATTCCCACTCCTCCTTAAACCCTGCTCCTCCACAATCTCCCTCTTCTTAGTAAATGGCAACTCCATCCTTCAGGTGCTCAGGACAGAAACTTAGATCCTTTGCTGCCTAAGTTCTTCACCCTTCATTCAAACACCCAGAGAATCCTACAGACTATACCCTAATCGTACCCTAAATTAAACCACCTCTCCTGACTCCAGAACCACTTCCTCCATCTCGGCTACCCTCACCTCTCACCAGGATGTACCACTATCCTCCTGGCTGGCTTCCTGCTTCTGCCCTGGCCATAACCAACCCTGGCTCTTCTCGTCACAGTACCCAGACTGATCCCTGGGAAACCTATGTCAGATCACACCTCTCTCTGCTCAACCTCCCCAAAACCCCCACCCCTCAAATCACTCAAAGCCAAAGTGCTTACCGTGGCTTACAAGGCTCTGTAGGACTCAGCTTCCCACGACCTCTCTGACTCACAGCCAACTACTTTTCTCCTTCTTTAACTGCAGCCAAACTGGCCTCTGGCTGCTCCTCAACCCAAACTCAATGATGCAGCACATGCCTGCCTAGCTGCAAAGGGCCTTCTGCCTTCAGAGATTCATGTGGCTCACTCCCTCGTCACCTCCTCAGGGCCTCCTCAACTGTCACCTCAGGGCCTCACTAGTCGCTTCTTTGTTCATTTCTTCCACAGCACTTATGACTCTCTGACATATTACGTATTTTACCTATTTTATTGGCTGTCTCCCCCACTGAAAAACAAGTCCAGAAGGACATAAATTTTTCTTGATTCTGACTTGTTCACTGTTACATCCTTTGTACACCGAGAAGCACCTAGTGTATGATGGGCCTTCAATCTTGCTGAATGTAAGAATGCACTAAACACTGCTACAAAAGCTCCATTAAACTTCTAGGTATAATCGACTACCAAAATGGGACTATTTCAACAATACATAAAACCGACTGTGCTTCCTGGTTCTCCCTACAACCACTGAAACATACAAGGACGGGGAGGTAACTTACTCTAGATAGCAAAAAACTCAAAGAGAATAAAACCTCAGTTTGGATTCTGAGGAGAAACAGCAAAAGCTTGCAGAAGGTCACTACAAACAGAGAGGGAAAGACCAGGAACAGCTAGGCCTTTATGGGCAGACTCAATGGAGGCTGCGTGGGGCTGTGGAGTAGAATTCCAGTCAGACGATATTGGACAAGATGCTCAAAAGGCAGTGTGAGATTATGCCAAGCCTTGTATGTCATTCTAAACTACCCAGATATTACTATGCATATTATGGAGGAAGATGCAGATTTGTTACAGATGGATTATAAATGGAGAAAAAGAAAAAGGCCTAAAATACTAAGTGGTGTATCATATTGATTTATATAAGAGATCATAAAGAATTAGAAGTAACAAGATTTAAAGACAATTACAAGTAAATCTGAGGAAGAAATTCAATTTGCCTGGCATATTTAGATGATTGAAGAGAAGATACAAATCACTGAAGAAGAAAATGTAGGAGACTAGGTTTCCAGGTTACTTTAGTTTTTAAATCAAAATAATATTTTTCCATTTATAAGCCCTAGATCCTATCTTCATCTGTAATTACATGTTTAACTATGGCTACCTTACCTATGATGTAATGCTTTTCATATAAAGATGACACTATGACACTAGATATCGCTCATTAGGAATGTTAACATTTCGATGCTAAACAAAGGCACACTGTATTTGCAGAAAAAAAGTCTTTCTTTGGAAAATATAACTGCTAATGTTCATATGGAAAAATTTAGTTATCAGATGACTGTTAACATCTGTGAGAAATGAAATGTTTTATTAAATGTATGTACTCTGAGTATCAAATCCCTAACAGACTTTTAATTAGTAAAGCTTCCAAATGTCAAAAACTTACCTATAGAGCATGACATTGTATGGAAGAAAATGAGGCAGCAGACTCTTGATTATCCGTATAGGAAGCCACAGCATCAGGAGTACGATGGAGCCGAAGACAATCTGCAACAAGAGAAAGGGCAAGCCGGGCACCACTGTCACCATTCGTGAGAGATGGCAGACTCCAGTTTAGGTCAACGTATGCCCAGGGCACTGAGTGTTCTCACTCAACACACTACACCTGGGTCACTCTGTGTGAAGATGTGTTCCTAGGACAGCTGCTCCTCTCTCTCTAGGACACAAGGGCTCAGACAGGAGCCACAAAGGATAAGCACAGCACAGTATATGAAAAGTGCGCTAGAAACTCACAAAGAAGGATCAGAACTGTCTGTCTCATAATAAATCACCAGTGACAGTAAGAGAGAACCCATGCTAATGGCACAAAAGTTTCCAAAGGGCACACAATATTGCTTTTAGAATTTTATCTTGGAAAAACTTTAAGATTTAACTAGGCAATTTCTTTTTCCACCCAGGGAAGAAATTTTGAGATGGTTCTATTAATCATTTAATGTGCTGTGCTCAGTCACTTAGCTGTGTCCGACTCTCTGCAACCCATGGACTACACAGCCAGCCAGGCTCCTCTGTCTATGGAATTTTCCAGTCAAGAATACTGGAGTGAATTGTCATGCCCTCTTCCAGGGGATCTTCCTGACCCAGGGATTGAACCCACATCTCTGGCATCTCCTGCATCGGCAGGTGGATAGCTTACCACAGCACCACTTGGGAAATCCCAAGAATTTAATTTAGAAGGTATTACAAGTTTCTATTGCTTAAATGCAAATTAAATATAATTCTGAAACTCATAACTTGGCAATTAATTATACTTCTAAATAACTAAAAGGCATTTTTGTTTTCTAACATTTTATTTTATCAAAGTAACCAACAAAATAACTATTTGATAACCAACTTCCACAGGCATAGATAAACCTAAATTATTCAATCCACTCTGTACCAGTCCTTCTGACCAAAAAACAAACTCAAGGGTAGCCCATTTTACTTCAAAATCAATAAAAAAAAAAAAATACACTTACCACTGACAAAATAAATCTTCGAAGATGCCTATAAATAGGCAAGTGAATCATTTCTTGTACTGGATTAAAATCTGGATCATTCAAATTCCTTAGAAACCATAAAACACCAGGTCGAAGTACCTGAAAATTTATTTCAAATGCTATAAATATCCATCAATGTCTTCCGCTTCTGTATATGAGCTAAAACATTAACAGAGAAGCTTTTAAAATTATTTTAGCATCTTAAAAAATTGGCCCTAGAAAATTCATGTAACTCTACTTGGAAAAGAAGTTCCCATATCAGAATTAAAACTATCCTGTGCCTGATGTTCTCTGATGCTTTTAATCATTCATTGGAAAAAATTTACTAAGTATAATTTGTCAAGAAATCTAGACCTCCAAGATGAACAATAAGTATTTTTATAAAAATTAGTATTTTATAAAAATTATAACTATATTGTATAATCTGGGAAGAATTTGGTTATAATTTATAATTACCCTAAACAAAAGATGTGATTTCAGTCTTACACTTTCCAAGAAGACTTACCTTAATTAAGAAACCCCTCAGCTTCTCAGTATCTTCAAGTGACTACCTATTACCTCTTTTTCCCTGGCTCAGGAGAAAGCATCAACTCTAGAGGTTGTAGGTGATGGGGCAATGGATGAGCCTGAGGGTTAGTTGTGGGTGGCCCAAGCTCACTGAGCTACCCTGTGTAAAGTCTCTCATCTGCCCAAATTTTATTTTTCCATCTTCCAAACAAAGCATGACCTTTAAGTTTCCATCTAACTCCAAAATACTAGGATTCTGTATCAACAAAAAACTACCACATTGATAAAATGAAAAAATTCAGTATAAAATATTTTATCAATGAACAATGTAATTTAGAGGTCACATAAAATTACCATTTGAAAAATACACTTAGTTTTAATCACTAGTTTCAAAACAAGAATACAAGCTTTATTTGCAAACAGAATTTACTGAACTTATACTCTTATGTTTCAGGAGAATATTTTGGACCCCACCTCATCCCTAGCTCCTCAAATCTCTCAAAAGAGCAGAGTAATCATGAACAGCTTTAAACCTTTGTGTGTTAGTATTGCATTCACACTGGACTAGTCGCCAGCCTGCTCCTTCAGCCCTGCTTCTCCACACTGCTCTATGGAGTAGGCGGACTTGTTCCATGGCTGTATTCCTTCCCAGAATGTAACACCGAGTAGACACTGTCCTTATTTTTCATGATTATCCCAGCATACAGCACAGAGGCTGGCACAGAGTAAGTGTACAGTACTATTTGGGGAAAGAATTCAGAGCAGAAAGTACATTTATTACAATTACTCAAGTCTCACACTTCCTTTTGCACCAGATGACTAAGCATGAGATGCATCCTAGTCAAATACTCACACTGTTTTACTGTCTTCGTATCAGTAAGGACCGTATTTTGAAAATAGGATTAATAAAAGTTCCCATCTGGCGACTGACCCAGAATCATAAAGGAGGCCCTCTATAATACTATACTTAAGGAGTATAAACGGCTTCAAGACCATTTTACATATCTGATCCTGTGAAACAATACCCTTTGGGAATTTCTAGCATGTCCTTGAATGAAGTCCAAAACAGGCTCATATCACATAAAAAGTCCAAGAACACATATTTGAGGATGGTTAAAATACATACCAAGTAAAATACGTGCTTTTATTTAACTTTTCCCCCCACTCTACTCATGTTTCAAACTGATCGAAATAATAAAACTAGCCAGTTTTTGAGACCAATTACTAAAAAATGGTTTACAGCAATTGAGCCAAACTAGTCTATAGCTATTCCCTCTTAGAATAAAGAAAAAGAGAAAAAGACTTAGCTAGGAAATCATCATAGCCTTTAAGGTATGCCATGTGGTTAAAGCAGAAGTCCTTTCCATGAATGTGCAATGTTGGCACTTCCCGTGGAGCTTACCTCTCTCAGTAACAGAATGAAGGAGGCAAAGTAGAACACATACACCATTCCCACCAGCCAGTGCAGAAACATGGTAGTGCCTGGGGCTGACTGAAAGCTCAGCTCCCGATCTTTCAGAGTAGCATCAAACATTTCCTAAATCAAGACAGAACAGGTGAGCGAGATCTGTACCACTTACCTCTGCTGAATTAACATCTTCACATTCTAGGAAGTGAATGAATCACCATACATGTAAGTTCTGATGTTTCTAGGATTACTGTTCCCTTAAAGGCATTTCATAGTATCACAGAAATACAAACAATATTAAGGTTGGATGCTATTTCAAAGACATACATGACATTTTGAAAATTGTAAAAGAGGCAATATTGATAGACCAATTTGTGAATAGACCAATTTGTGAATAAGAACTTTACCAATATTGCCATTGTGAAAGAAACGTTTATGTTACCATAATACCTTCTTTTCTTGGTTACAGATCTAAATTAATGGTGGGTTTTAATACTATGGTATGAGAGAAAATGTTACCTCAGAAAAGGCAGCTTTTCTATATTTAATTATTTTTTAAGAAGAAACTGATTATCACTGACAGACATTAAAGATTTTAATCAAGACTGAGCATCTTAGTTAAAACAAATGGTTAGGGTTGAATTTACTACTATAAAGGTAGTCTTCTTACAAGATTGCTTTTTTTTTTTTCCTTTCTTCTTTCTCTGAGGAGTTTCCCAACCAGGGACTGAACCTGGACCACAGCAGTAAAAGCGCTGGATCCTAACCAGCAGACCACCAGGGAACTTCTCTGATTTACTCTTTTTACGTTTATAACATCTTGGCATCTTTATAAAAGTGAGATGAGCTAAGAAAGTTCTTCACTAATTATTAGAAAGGTTCCAGTCAAAACACTCTAACATCAAAAATGTGTACAAAACCTCACAAAAATCAGGTATTCAGGAAAAATTAGCAACACTGAGAATCTACGATGATACAGTCTCAAAAAAAAATTAATTTTCATCGAATATTGGCTTTCCAGTAAAAGGAACCCATTCTAAAGACTTTTTAAAAAGCTTTTAAATTATTAGATTGTATTAGATAATAAAAAATAAACTCACCAAGGAACAGATATCCAGCCACCAGCCACAAATGAGAGGGAAAACTCCAATTTCTACCACCACTAACAAAGAGACCTTAAGTAAAAATAAAGGTCATCAATATCACCTAAGTGGGGAGAAAGCATTTCCAGTCTTAATTTATAAAAAGGAATTAATTACCTTCACAACAATATAGCAGACTCCCAGCAAGCGACGAGACCTATGAAATTTAACAAGAGTTGCCAAGCCCTACAGCGTGTCGTCAAGGAAAAACTGACATTTAAGAAAAGATACAGATAAACAGAAAGGTCCTACTGTATAGCACAGAGAAACATTTAATATCCTATGATAAATCATAATGGAAAAGAATTATTTTCAAAAATAATGCATATGTATGTATAACTGAATCATTTTGCTGTATAACACATGTAAATCCACTATACTCCAACCCGCCCAAGAAAATTTTATTTAAAAATGATACAGATACAATGAAACAGGTAACTAGGCAACACTCAGTACTGACAGACAGAATTAATTTATCTCATATTTTTTCTGCTCTCATCCTCACTACAAATACCCACAACTTCTACTAAAAAGGACTAGTGGAGAAAAATAGTTTTCATTAATAAGAACAACTCTTGGGTTAATAATAATAACATCACTGAACACCAACCTGGTTCATTAAAGGATACATGACAAATTATCAATGTTATTGCTAAAAGTATATACCCAACTATGGTTGTGATTAGGCCTTCAAAATGAGATGCTTGGACCTAGACAAAAGAAAATAAATAAAATATTAATTTTACTACATGGCCTATACCCGTTAAAAAATGTTTATTAAACAATCCAAGCTGACTATATAATTCCCTGTAACTAGTAAACGTCCATAAAATCCCCTCTGGATGACAACTCAGCAAACCGGATTCTTCCACTGACTGAAATTTACTACAAAAAGATGAGGAGAAATTAAAGAGTAACACTTTGCTCAAGCAGACAAAATCAGAGTACAGTGAATTAAATTTTACAAAAATAAGAAAGAAGCTGTAACAGTCTGCACTCTTGTCCACGCTGAAGTGGACCCGCTAAAGGCTGAGTGCTGAAAGCAGCACTGCGCTATTCACCGGCCACATGCAACCAAGCCACTTTCTCTCCTACCGCCACGGTTCCAGTTTTCTTTGCTCTCTAAATCTGTTTCATTCTCAGCCTACAAAGAGCAAGAGCTTGGATCCTGACAAACACTGCTCACCTTTTGGTTCCTGAATTGCACACAGCAAGTGCTATTAAAATGTATCAAAGTATTTATCTGACTTTTCAAGTTCTCGCATTCATCTAGTGAGAATCTGGAGAGGTGTATTAAGTACCAGAACATGTCTCTTTGCCATTTCGGAAACTTCAGAATGTGATCTCTCAGGATTCACACACACAAATGGACCAGAATGTTCCAACTATGCTAGCTGTCCTTAAAGAACTAACTCTTTCTGGGGACTCCCCAAAAATAGTAGTTGTGCATCCCAATATTTATCTACCTCTGAAAAATAACCATAAATATCAAAATTAGAGCAAACTATTTAGAAGATACCACAGCTCATCATTCTGACACATATCAACATTTTTAAAAACTGATTAATATCTCGTTACCTTTCTAAATTCATTATGGGGCAACTCAGGAAAAGGGAGAGAACAGAGCTCACAAGCCAGTGGTCAGGTGAAAGGTCAGTCTGTAAGAAAGCTTCCCCAAGGCGTGTCTCCCATCTGCCCCACAGGGAGGAAGACTGTGCCTCACGAGGTTCAGAGAACACCTTCCACACCTTCCAGCATTTCTATGTCTTGAGCCGCTTTTGGCTCAAGACGTGAACAAGGTGGTGCTGGATAACTAGTCCTTCATGTAAGGCAGACAGAGGAATGAAGTAACTTTTTACAAAATTATTGCTTACTCAACAGACATCAAATTTGGGGTTTAATTACTGAAATTAAGTTTTTAAAAGTATCATACTCACGTGTTCTTCAAATCCCAAACCAACAAGGGAAAAGTGACCGATGTGGTAAGGGCAAAATGCTAAAAGGGGGGAAAAACTCAATGAAAACTTCAAAATCAAAACAATGTACACTCCTAGAACCAACCCCACTAAAAGCAACAAAGGCAGCTTAGAGAAATGAAAGATCCCAGAACCAAAAATGTACTGCCTGTGGTATTCTCTAGAACCAGAGAACAAAAAAGTTATCAAGCTCTAATAAGCTCATGGTGAAAGGACACAAGAACCATTGTGAAAGGGTCTCACAGGCCAAAGAGAAGAAGCTATGAGCGTCAAAAAGAACCCCCAACCTAAAGAAAACAAAGAATATATACAAACGCACGAGTTCATAATATTCAGTAAAGGTAATGCCAAAAACCACAAGAGGAAAAAAAGCAACGTAACACAAAACATTTTTATCAGCAAGGAAAGCAGTTTGTGCTAATAATTAAAGGAAAAGAACTGCACATCTGACCTGCTGCTTCAGATTAACTAAATGGTTCCAACTGATAAGAACAAGCTTTTCTTTATAGAAAAACCAGCCAATGAATGTTTTAAAATTTGGAAATTACTATTTTGCAATGTCTAATAAAAATAAATTGATCCAGGCAAATATCAATGGCTAATAAAATTATTAGGTAAAAAGTTGATGGAACACTAGATATTTGCATGATACTAAAATACCACCTCCCACAGATTACTCTCTGGTGGTTAAAGGGAAACATGAAACCTAACAATAATGGCTTTAAGATACCATGATCTGAACCAAAGACAAAGGTGGAGAATCGGACATCAGGTACCTCCTGACATGTCGTATTATCAGGCAACGCATGACTAGTGAAGGTTTTGTCCTACAAGTATTGACCCTGAATCAAATCAGGTCTTAGATGTAATTTCCAGTTTAGAGGAAATACAGAGACAAAGGAATAAGGTAGCAAACATCATCAAGAAGTAATTAGAAAGGGGCAGACAGTGAGGCACTAAGAGGATTCTAAGGTCCATCTACAGCCTGCAGTCTCTCTCTGGGACCCCTGAAACACGGTCTAACCAATGACCCAACTCTATCAGACTCCACTTTGAAGAACTGCTGCAAGAACCTTAGTTACTTGACTCAGTTTCCCTATTTTCCCCCAAAGCAGAAAAACCTGTGAGCTACATCTGAATTTTGCCTTCCTTTCTCTCGACTGCCAACTAGAGGAACTCTCAGTGCTGTCACACAAACCTCACAGGTACAGCTGTGAAGTGTTTGGAAGTCATGGCATTACTGGAATCTGGTTCTGAGGGGAGTGACACTCGGGCTAAGTTCACTGTTTTTCCTCAAACCCATATCTCTCTCTGCGACAGCTCTCAAGCCAAGGTCTCTGGTAAGGTCTTAGTCAGGACTTTAACAGATTAAAAACAAGACCTTCTGCCACAGGAAAGAACACAGAGATAATCAGCACAAAATTAATTTCAAAAGTGGGACACTGGGTATTCTCAAGTCAGTCTAAAACCAGCTGCTACAAAGAGACAGAAATGCCCAACAGAAGTAGAGCTGGCAGTAACAGCAGTCAGTGATGCTTAGGAAAGAAAATATCTGTATACCTAGGGCCTTCCTTTGCCAGATGACTGTCTAAAACTCCTTTCATATATTCCATATAAATTCCATTCATATATTCCATTCTAATATTTCATATAAGGTAAAAACAAAACAAAATCTGTAACAAGGTCCGAGAAAACTAAACTCCTATCATAATATCATAAATAAAAGCAAAACACCACTTACCAAAAACGAGAATGAACAGTGTGTTTAAAGACACCACCCAAAAGACATGTTCCTACAGAAAAAAAGGATTAATAAAACATATTCATCTCCTATTGGATTTACATTTAATTCACTTAGTTAAGAAGATTGAAATTTTTACTATAATCTTGAGATTTCATTCAGAAATAATATGTAACTTTTCATTTTTCATTAGCTAGCTCATGTGTGTGTGCTAAGTTGCTCAGTTCCGCCCAACTCTTTGCGACCCTATGGACTGTAGCCCATCAGGCTCCTCTGTCCATGGATTTTCCAGGCATGAAAACTGGAGTGGCTTGCCATGTCCTCCTCCAGGGGATCTTCCCGACCTGGAGCTCGAACATGCAACTCTTACATATCATGCATTATCAGGTGGGTTCTTTACCCCTAGCACCACCTGGAAATCCCCAGATAGCTCCTAAAACTAAACCTAAAGAACTAGAAGTTCTTAATGTCACATATTAAAAAAATCAAATTAATCCATAAACACTTCCTCTTCAGAAATTAATAATACACCATGAACTGTATAGATTCTCATAAACACCAGATTTCACTTGTATCACAACACTAAAATATCCAAATAAAGAAAAATTTGAAAACCACGTTATTTCTGAACATATTAATGTGAACTGCACAGCACTTCTTTCAGTGTCCAGTGTGTTTTCATGCCTTCTTTAAGGTCCCTCATCTATGAGAAACTGAACGCAACACAGGACAAAAGGTGGCTCAGTGAAAAAGAACCCACCTGCCAAGGCAGGAGACGTGGGTTCGCTTCGTGAGTCAGGAAGATTCCCTGGAAAAGGAAATGGCAACCCACTCTAGCATTCTTGCCTGGAAAATCCCATGGACAGAGCCAGGCTCCTCTGTATCTTGTGTTGTTCTTAGTACAATTTCCTTAAATACCATTGAGGTTGAGTATATTTTCATACGTTACGGACCATTCAGGTATATCCTGTTGTGAATTGCCTATTCATACCTTTGGAGCATTTTCTATTGGAGTTGTCTTTTTCTTGTTAATTTGTAACAATTCCTCATGTATTTTATCTGGATACAACAGCCTCTGCTTTGAAAAGAGTAACTTCATTTAGCCTGTATCTTGTTTTCCTCACTTTTTAAAAATGGAACCTTTTTGTCTTACAGTGTTTAAAATTTTGATGAGAGTTTGAAAGCTTTTTGTTGTGGAACATCTAAAGAGTGTATAAAAGTCCAGAGACTAATACAACAGACACTCCTGAACCCTTCACTTCCAGCACTGTCAGAACTTGGACACTCTCTGCCACCGTCATGGCCTCCTGGGAGAGCCCTAGACTTCTGGTCATTTTATTAGTATGTGTGTTGCTGCTGCTGCTGCTAAATCGCTTCAGTCGTGTCCGACTCTGTGTGACCCCACAGACAGCAGCCCACTAGGCTCCTCTGTCCCTGAGATTCTCCAGGCAAGAACACTGGAGTGGGTTGCCATTTCCTTCTCCAATGCATGAAAGTGAAAAGTGAAAGCGAAGTCGCTCAGTCATGTCCAACTCTTCGCGACCCCATGGATTGCAGCCTACCAGGCTCCTCCATCCATGGGATTTTCCAGGCAAGAGTACTGGAGTGGGGTGCCATTGGCTTCTCCAGGGATACAGCACATTGGGTCACAAAAGAGTCAAACACGACTGAGCGACTAAACAATAGCAAGCTTCTATACTGACTGTATAGAATCATAATCCCTTATGATTATACAGTGGAAGTGAAAAATAGATTTAAGGGACTAGATCTGATAGATAGAATGCCTGGTGAACTATGGACAGATGTTCATGACACTGTACAGGAGACAGGGATCAAGACCATCCCCATGGAAAAGAAATGCAAAAAAGCAAAATGGCTGTCTGAGGAGGCCTTACAAATAGCTGTGAAAAGAAGAGAAGCAAAAAAGCAAAGGAGAAAAGGAAAGATATTCCCATTTGAATGCAGAGTTCCAAAGAAGAGCAAGGACAGATAAGAAAGCCTTCCTCAGTGATCAGTGCAAAGAAATAGAGGAAAACAATATAATGGGAAAGACTAGAGATCTCTTCAAGAAAATCAGAGATACCAAGGGAATATTTCATGCAAAGATGGGCTCAATAAAGGACAGAAATGGTATAGCTCTGACAGAAGCAGAATATATTAAAAAGAGGTAGCAAGAATACACAGAAGAACTGTACAAAAAAGAGCTTCACGACCCAGTTAATCATGATGGTATGATCATTCACCTATAGCCAAACATCCTTGAATGTGAAGTCAAGTGGGCTTTAGGAAGCATCACTACGAACAAAGCTAGTGGAGGTGATGGAATCACAGTTGAGCTATTTCAAATCCTTAAAGATGATGCTGTGAAAGTGCTGCACTCAATGTGTCAGCAAATTTGGAAAACTCAGCAGTGGCCACAGGCCTGGAAAAGGTCAGTTTTCATTCCAATCCCAAAGAAAGGCAATGCCAAAGAATGCTCAAACTACTGCACAATTGCACTCATCTCACATGCTAGTAAAGTAATGCTCAAAATTCTCCAAGCCAGGCTTCAGCAATATGTGAACCGTGAACTTCCCAATGTTCAGGCTGGTTTTAGAAAAGGCAGAGGAACCAGAGATCAAATTGCCAACATCCGCTGGATCATGGAAAAAGCAAGAGTTCCAAAAAACATCTATTTCTGCTTTATTGACTATGCCAAAGCCTTTGACTGTGTGGATCACAATAAACTGTGGAAAATTCTGAAAGAGATGGGAATACCAGACCACCTGACCTGCCTCCTGAGAAACCTATATGCAGGTCAGGAAGCAACAGTTAGAACTGGACATGGAACAACAGACTGATTCCAAATAGGAAAAGGAGTACATCAAGGCTGTATATTGTCACCCTACTTATTTAACTTATATGCAGAGTATGTCATGAGAAATGCTGGGCTGGATGAAGAGCAAGCTGGAATCAAGATTGCCAGGAGAAATATCAATAACCTCAGATATGCAGATGACACCACCCTTATGGCAGAAAGTAAAGAAGAACTAAAAGAGCCTGTTGATGAAAGTGAAAGAGGGGAGTGAAAAAGTTGGCTTAAAGCTCAACATTCAAAAAACTAAGATGGCATCTGGTCCCATCACTTAATGGCAAACAGATAGGGCAACAATGGAAACAGTGGATGACTTTATTTTGGGGGCTCCAAAATCATTGCAGATGGTGACTGCAGCCATGAAATTAAAAGATGCTTACTCCTTGGAAGGAAAGTTATGATCAACCTAGACAGCATATTAAAAAGCAGAGACATTACTTTGCCAATAAAGGTCTGTCTAGTCAAGAATATGGTTTTTCCAGTAGTCATGTATGGACATGAGAGTTGGACTATAAAGAAGGCTGAGTGCCGAAGAATTGATGCTTTTGAAGTGTGGTGTTGGAGAAGACTCTTGAGAGTCCCTTGGACTGCAAGGCGATCCAACCAGTCCATCTTAAAGGAGATCAGTCCTAGGTGTTCATTGGAAGGACTGATGTTCAAGCTGAAACTCCAATCCTTTGGCCACCTGATGCAAAGAGCTGACTCGTTGGAAAAGACCCTGATGCTGGGAAAGATTGAGGGCAAGAGGAGAAGGGGACGACAGAGGATGACATGGTTGGATGGCATCACCGACTCAATGGACATTAGTTTGGGTAGGCTCCTGGAGTTGGTGATGGACAGGGAGTCCTGGTGTGCTGCAGTTCATGGGGTCGCAAAGAGACTGACATGACTGAGCGACTGAACTGAACCGATACTGACTGTGATCTAACCTTGAATAGGAGCTCACTAATATAACCTTCTTACTAATCTGAGAATTATCATCAGATAGAGTCCCTCAAATCCTCAAGCTTAGAGCCTCAATTCCTATTCTGGCTCCATCCAGAGGCAGTTTTAGGAGGGCCAATACTGTGAATGGCAGAGGAAAATTATTTGGGTCCATGACATTGCTAGGCCCCTGGATCAAGCACACCTGAAGCCCATCCTTCCTCTGGACTTCCTCTTACGTTAACAGTTTTAGTCAGGTGGAGTTTGGCTACCTGCAGCCAAAAACATCATGATACCCAAAGCTATTTAAAATTCCCAAAGGGCAAGTTCTGTGACTCTATATCACAGAACCTGGAAAAAACATCATTTTACCTTAAAGAACAAGTTCTTCAAAGAACTGCTCTTTACCTTAGACTGGTACTCTTTATCGTTAAGGTAAACATAGGTGAGGCTCAGCAAACAGGGCTCTCTCTGTGAACATCTCAAAGCTCCTGTTTTCACCAGTTCAGGCATTAAAACACAGCAAGCTGGGACTTTAAAAGAAGGCCAAGTTTTCTGAATTACCATCAACTTTGTATTTCATTTTCTTTTCTAAAATTCAAATATTTTTAATAATTTCCTTTTTAAATAGCATTATGTTTATGCGTTGCCAATATTTTCAATTCACAAAAAAGACTTTCTTCAATACACCAAGTAATCAAAAATCAAATTGCATTTTGACCTTAGTATAAAAAGCAACCATATATTGTAAATTTGAGATCACTGAATCACTAAGACAAATAAAGTTACAATTCTATTATCAAAAAAGATTAGCTTTACTGTAAATTTGAGATCACTGAATCACTAAGACAAATAAAGTTACAATTCTATTATCAAAAAAGATTAGCTTTACTTACTAGAAAAACTAGTGATCCATCAAGTCCTAGCATCTAAAATAAATAATAAGCATTAAATCAAGATTCAACAGGATTTTTATCTATTTATGAAAATAAATTTTATTTATGAAAAAAGCTCATTTTCCTTTCAATATCTTTAAACATAATATTTACCCACTACTTTCCAAAAGAGCCTATCATTTTCAGAGACTGAAAAACTTACCGTAGGAGTTTTATATTTTGGATATCCTTTTAATCCAAATTATATAAAGTTAAAAAAAAATTCCATCTTGGATTTTTATTCTTACATTAGATATATGGAGCCAGTGAATATTTCATGACACACTGTACTGTTTTGTTAACTGAAATATCAGAATAATACTTATATTTAAATTGTTACTTCATTTTCAAAAGTGCACAATTTCAAGTTATAAATTTCATAAGTGAAACAAGGTTTGTACCAAAAGATAGAAAAGGTATTAATAGATCTTTATCATAGTATTTGTAATATTTTCATCACAAACAATGTTATCACTTAATTTCCTCTAGAAACTGAAGTTCTGGTAATTATTTTCATCAAATATAACTGCAAAATCAGTGTCCATCTGAATACGGCCAACTTTAATAAGACATACATTAGAATTAAAACACTAGGACACTTAATAGATAGAAGTCTTACTCGTTCCCACGTAAGCTCTTCTGCAGCTCGGTCCCATTCTAAAGCATTCCAGTTCATGTCATCTGGAAATATAATATAAATATTACTTCTGGAATGTGAGTTTAACAAACAATAAAACATTTTCTTTTAAGTTGTGTTTAACAGTGTTTTATAACTGTTGTTAAACACAACAGTTAAAATAGGCTAAACCAAAGTTAAAATTTTTCCATACTGAGTATTTGCTAGGTAGGCAATTTTTAAAAAACATAAACAAACACAACGTACAAAATAAATTAGATGATTCCAGACTGTGACATAAGTGCTAAAATGGACATAAATAGGATTATGTGAAATAGAGGAATTCAGGAGCTCTGCATCAAGAATGAACCTGGTGTATTTGAGAAAAGTGAAGAACCCAGGAGACTAGAACTCTCTGGCTGAGGAAGAGGGTGGTAGAGGATGTTTACAAAAGACAGACAGGGATCAGATCATACTGATACAAAAGGAAAGTGAAGCTTGGATTTTATTTTGTTCTTCAGTGTAATGGGGAAATCACTGACAGATTTTAAAGGCAAGAGATCAGTATAAACACTGTGTGGAACAGGAAGGGAAGAAGGTCCAGGCAGGACCCACTGCATGGGACAACAGACAGAAACCAGGGTTGTCACTGGGGCACTGCAGCTGTACTCGCAGAGCCTCTGAACATACATCCACCTCTCCCTTCAAAGGCCCCTTGCTCCCACTATATACCTGGCTTCCTCTCATCCTTCAAGCCACAGCTCAGGTTATCACTTACTCTGAGCTACCCAGGGAATTATGTCAAACAGGTCTCTCCTCAGGAGCACCCCCAGAGCAAGCTGCACACTTATCACACTGTGTAATAACAGACTCGCTCACTTGGATATTTCTACTTTATAACTAGACCAGAAATTCCAGGAAGGCAAGGACCTAGTGTCTGCATGCCTGTGCAGAGGAAACACTCAGCAATGATAAGTGGACCCAGAGACAGTGCAGCACTTGACAGGAAACCTCTGGGGCCAGAGAGAGAAAAGAACATGGTGAACTACTGACAGCTGACTGGTGGGCCGGTCGCAGACATTCTTTTATATTCTAGAGTTTCTACATACTGCCAGAAAATGAGAAATGAGTGTCTCTGGGTAATGTCTGGCCTGCAGAATACACTTCAAGAATTCTTCTTTAATAAGAGAAGTTGTACTGACTCAATAAAGATGGCAAAGGAATAAGATAAAATGGCAGTAAATTCCTTTTTAAAAAATATAGTTATCTACTCTAATTTACAAATAACTTCTTTTCCATCCTATAAAAAGTCCTGTGTGAGGAATTTTAAAACACAAAACATGCCCTGCTTCATAGCTAAAAGGAATGTCATGCTTATGAATGCCCATAAATACAAGTCTGCTAAAATAAAGTAAAATCAGGTTACAAACAGAACTTCAAACCCATGAAGTTTTGAAGACTGCAGCCCTCCCCGGGGAGCTGGGAATGGACTCATGGTCGTGGAGGAAGGGTGGGGACAGGCCTCAGCCATTACCCTGCGCCCCGTTGTTGGCGTCGGCGGCATCCTCCCCACCCGCGTCGTCTTCCTCCTCATTCTCCTCCTCCTCCTCCTCCGCCTGCTCATCCTGGGCATCAGGGTTTTCCCCCACCACTGCGTTCTCCGCTGGGGGGTTAGCAGGCTGCTCGGGGGCAACGTTTTCAGCACCATTTCCTCCAGCTGGAGCCTAAAATGACAGAACAGACCAGAAATTTGGCTAACTTGTCTCAGTTTTGCTGTATTTCCAAATTGTACTCCTTTCTAAAAGGCAAAACTAGCAAACAGGCAAAAACTCTACTAAAATTCCAAAAAATCAGCTCTCAAGGGCATCTCTTCTAAATGTATCTGGATTTGTACCAACTTGGTAATATAAGAACACAACTCACTTAACAGTATACACGTTCATTCAGTATAATTTAGAGATTAACATTTCACAAAGCATTATAGAAAATAAATGAACAAATCTGGCTATTTTGAATACATCATTTCATAATCCTTTATAGGGCAATCTCTTGTTTTTACTGATCACTTCAGGGATGAAAATGTATTTATGCACTCTACTTGTTTACACACATACTGATATATAACTTAATTCTCAGTCATCAGTTAACACCTGAGCAAAGATTTCTCATGTCTGCACTGCAGGTTAAGCCTGTCCACAGGAATGTCATCAGTTCCCACACACTCATTTCTCTGCCTCTTCCTGAATTCTGTGATCCACCAAATGCAAAGACCCAGTTGCAGTTAATTAAAACACTGAACTGCTATAAAGGTAACAAAGACTCTAAGAGAATATGAGATACAATGATGAAGTACTAACACTAGGCTAAGAAAAGCATGCTTGCTTTATAGTCCCATTTTTTCATACGTGTAGTTTTCAAAGAAGCTGTACCCTTAAACTTGTAGAGAAAAGGGTATGGCGGAATTTGATGAAATCAATCCTAACACTATAAAAAGCGAAGGTACTTAAACGAAAGACTGTCATTAACTATTTATAGAGTTAATTTTATAGTCAATTTTTTCATAATAAAAATTTTACAGGGTGCAAATTGTTTTTGTGTCAGTTTTTTTTTCTTCTACATCTTTAGCCCTGTAGTTTCTCAGTAAACAAGATACTAAAATCATTTATCATACCGTCCTCTTCTTAATGCCTCAAGCAAACGCTCTTCATCTTGCATGCCATCTCTTATTAAGAAGAAGTAAAACTGTACAAGACTGTTATCAACAGTATTCCCTTTTTTCTACTTTTGGTAATGTTTCTACCAAGACAAAGGTTGTTTTACACATGAAGGCACTAATGAACAAAGAGGGCAAGGGGCCTCCTTAATGTGAAGGAGCACGTCAAAAGGACACGAAGGAATTTGGATATTAAGTTCCAGGCAGCTGTTAGCCCAGGCGAAGGGAATGAAGGCGCACTCGGTACACAACCCAATACTGCCCCCAGTCTCCTAATACTGCCCCCAGTCTCACCAGGAAACTAACAGGCAAAGTCACGGCCACGTGCTTCTGACTTTTCACCTCTCCCTTAAACTTCTCCCAAACCTTGTCATTGTCCTGCTTTGCAATGAGGGACACGGGAGTCAAGGGTTTGGATCCTGGAGGGGACAATAATTCGTAGTCCCACCCAGATCAAAGGAATTAGGGGACAGAAGGGTTTACCTCATTTTGGTGATGCCCAGCAGCATTGAAGGGCGGAGCGGCGTGCTCCAACCAAATCGGGGCTCCCCCGTGGACAATCTGCTCTCGCAGCCACACCAGGCTGATGAACGCGCACAGTGTGCACGTCACCACAAAACAACCCTGCAAACAATCCGCCAACAAGTTGTCCCTGTTTAAAAAAAAAAAAGAGGTATACAGAATTACTCCAAAGAACACTTCAAGTTAAGAAACCAAGGTAACATTCACTTTATAAAAAAATCTAGAAAGAACAGCCAGAAAAGTGGTAACTTTTTGGTGAAAATCAGTCTCTCAAAAAGAGTTATTTCTGAGGATGGTGGCACTTTATCTATAAGAGGGTCAAATATATGTATTTATGTATTTGTATTATATGTGTTTATATTATAGAAGGCAAAGAATAACATCAGAACTACATAAACCAGCTATCCAGTCTCTTTGAGGATGACTGAGAAAAAGGAAGGCAGCAAGCAAAAAGTAAGAGTAGCCAAATACTTGACAAAGGTCAAATATTAAAAGCATGAATTTACTAAAGATAAATGACTATGCCCAACACTTACTAAGAATTTTCTCATCCTTATTTTACACACAAGTTTAACCAGCTTGGTTGGCTCATACTTAAACCCATGAGAGTGAACAGAATCAGCAAATCAAAAAGAAGAGCCCCTAGTAAGGTCCAAAGACACTACAGGAAGGTTGAGAGATGCACAGCTCACAACACGTGGGGCAAGAAGCCTGTGGGAAGCTCTACAAATGCCTCATTTAGAAGGCAGACTGAATTTTGATGCTAACTGCAAATAGCTCCTCAACAAATTCTGACAGATCATGCGCAATCCACATGACAATACACAGAGTATTACACTGCTGAACACTTCTTTGTTCTTTTCCTCTCTGAAGGAGCACATCCTTCCTTGGTCTATGTCTGATTTTAGAATAATTCAAAGGTAACTCAAGAATTTTGGGAGCCTTTGGAAAATTCACTACCATAATAAAATGACATTTTTCCCTTCATGGAGACTTAAGGAAGGGTCAATTTGGGAGACCTCAGCCTTAAAGCTCCAAACTGAAATAATGTGGTCCTCAGATACTATCTGGAATATATCTTAATAGAAAGAGGAATGATAATCACCCTCCTGGTAAGGAACCCTCCAGACCATTAAAATTTTGATAGGTGGGGACCCCTCTTGACTCCTGCCTTGTCACCAGTAGTAAGAACAGCAACTGGTCACCGCAGACTTTAAACAGTGACAGACTCCTGGCAGAATCCTCTGCTTTTCCCTCACACCTTAACTCTGGGCTGGTTTGGGAACCATTTGGACCATAAATGAGAATTCCTGAGTTCCAAAGCCTAGAAGAGAGCTTTCAAGATTCCATCCTCACCCTTTTAGATGGCTGCCCTGAGACCATCATGTAAAGAAGCCCCACTAGCCTTCTGGAAAAGAGGTCATATGGAAGAACCAAAGTACCTCATCTTAGACCATCCCACCTCAATGACACACAGGCATAACTGAGGCAAGTCCAACAGGTAAACTGATCAGCTGAGCCCAATCCAAACTGTTAACCCCTGGAATTACGAGTGAACTAAAACGCTTGCTGTTTTAAGGCACCAAGTTTTGGAGACAGCATGTTTTGTAGTAAGTTAACTGACAGACTGTGCCTTGAGATATTGAAGACATGGGCTATGGAATACGTAGCGCCTGCTAAGGTACTAAGAAATTTTAAGTAAACTTTCAGAAAATAGAGAGAAAATGAAACATTACTCAGAAAAAATAAGTGATTTAACTATAAGTGCTTTCAGAAAAACTGGTTCAATTCTTCACATTCTAAAAGGCAGCATGAGATTATAAAATCTAACCACGTTTACAATTTCTTTCGACGATCCCCATCAAGCCTCCAGCATTCTTCTGGTGTCAGTGAGGAAGCTCCTGAAGGCAATTCGGGCGTGGCCATAACCCATCAGGCTGGCGTGAAAAGGGGAGCCTGCCAACGTAAGGCAAGCAGCAGCTCTGCGTTTTGGCAGTAACTGTGCTACTAAGTAACACAGTGCTCAAAATTCACACATGGTTTTCATATATATTTGTGAATTTAATCTCTGAACGTGCCTCAGGGAGTGGGGTTCAGCCCACTTTGAAGAGTGGGCTGTTCAAAGATTAAATTCACAAATACATGTAAAAACTTAATATGAAATTTGTCTGATGAAAAAACAAGGGTTCAGAACTGTCCAATGATTTGCCCAAGGTCACCAAAAAGTTGCAACTTTACTCCGGTGCCAGGGTTCCTTCTGTTACAACCTCAGTGCACTACCTAAATGATCACACCAGCCAAACAATCAGATGTTTAAGGGTCCCACTAACAAGAAGCAGTAAAGGCAGTAGGCAAGTAGAATACTGCCCTGAGACCAAAACACTAAAACTTCTCTGACATGGTGGTTTCCATAGGCACCTGGTTTTTCACAAAGCCAAAGCCTCCCAATTTAAGCTTTGGCAAATATTAACATATTTTGCCACTCAAAACAGAAATCATAAAAGAAGGAATACACTCCACTTTACTGAACAGCACACAGGGACCTCAAGTCATCTTTTCTAAACAACCGGGATACTGACTGGCTGCTACACTGTTCTCTCAAAAGATCAATCCTAAATACAACTCAGCCTCAAACTAAATGGAACAAGACCACCCTGTTTGAAACAGTTATTTTTTCACAGATGTTAAAATGTAACTTCCATCACTTTTAACTTTTTTCTGACCTCCCTTGATATGTCTAACATGAGCTTTTTCGTTTATAATTTCTAAAGGAAAGCCAGAGGTGAGTTATGTCATAAATACAGAGACATAATGAATGACACTTCAGCCATTTAAGATTTATTTTCCTTGCCTCCATACTAAAATTGTGTTCTGGATGGCTGAGATAAAAATCTGATGTCTAGATATAAGACTGCTGTCGTATTTATTTCCACTGAATCACTTCACAGGTTAGTATTTTTCATACAAAGGGTAATATTATTACACTATTTCTAAACTCTCAAGTGTATCAAATCACTGCTTCTCCTTTTTATCATGGCCACAGCCATTAGTGCCCTATTTCCAATATTCCTATCTACTTATGAACATTACTTCAGAAGCTGTTCTAATGTGAATAAAATCCAAAACCTTTTTTCTGTTTCCTATACTGCCAAAGACATAGAAATAAATAACTTGCCTGTTTTATCCAAAAAGGTAAAACCAGCAGGTAAAACCAAGTTGCTGACACATCTAATGTTTCTATGTATTTTCAACCATAATTCAAAATAACGATGCAGAGACTTGATTTCTTGTTTATCAGAAATGAAACATGCTCTCCTGCACTCTTCTACTGCTATTTGGCTTGTTTTCATAATATAATCTGAATGCCTCTATTCTAAAAAAGTCTTATATTGTTCTTTGCCTTTACTTAGGGATCAGAAACCTAAGGTCAGTTAGGTACAAAAGAAGATTTAGCAAACAGAGGTCCAATCTTTTGCAAGCTTAATAGTCTAATGATCTTGATACAGTTAATCATTCACAGCATTTCTAATTCTAACATCAATAATAAAAATATAAGTCACATGTCTTTCCCAAGAAACTGCAATTATAATGCTTCATGTCAAATTAAAATACAATAAAGCTACAGTCAACAAGTTTTTAGAGTCCATAACCTAACAACCAAAAAAAACATTTTAAAAAGATATCTGGCTTCAAACATCTGTGTTGTTAAAAACACGTTTAAAGGAACTCTCAGCATCTACGTGGAACAACACATTTTCTCACACGATGTGACAGCTTACTTAACTAGCTTTCCCACCATTACCAAATACTCCTTTAAGATGGTATGTTTTAAAACATCATTCACATATATCAATTGCTTCCCCTGTAGCTGTTAGAATAGGTAAGAGGAATAGAAGGACTTTTCAAATCACAACAAATCCAAGCACGTGGAAGAAAAGAGGAGCACCATTCCCACTGCTCGGCCTTCCACCGCCCTGAGGTTCAATACTCACGTGGACAGCATGTCCAGCGGCAGTGTCAGGAGGGAGCTCACAGAGCCAGTAAACAAGCACTTGTAGATGCGGCCTGCCAAGAAAGGGCACGACAGCACACAGTCACAGCTCTCATCATAACTCATACAGTCATTCACTTAAACACAGGTAAAGTGTGAATGCCACTGAAATAAACACTTAGTCTTTGCAAGTTTGAATCTCAAAATACTAAACTAAAAAAAAAAGATCAAGCATTAAAAATAGTGATAGTAAAGAGTAAGTATAACACAATAATGTTTAAAGTTTAGATTCTCTCTAGATTTACTTACTTGTGTTTACTGAATGAGCTTAGATGTTTGGAAAAAAGAGGGAGAGGAATCCAGAAAAGATCTCCAAAATTATAATACATAGAATTTTTTTTTAACCTAGAATTTCAAAATTCATTGAATCAGCTCATGGAAATGAAGTTTTGGGGGTACACGCTTTTTGAAATTTAAAGGACTTTTCAGTAGAGAACATGCTTCAATGCTATGAATAGCAAACTAACAACCAATTTTTAAAAACACAAATTCAAATGTCTTCAAAAGGACAAAATCTTTAATCTGGCCATGAAGGGAAAATATGAAGTAAGGGTCAATATACAGCCATTCCCTATATTCTTACCGGAACAGGCAGGAATAGATTTGGAAATGGGGCCCAAAAGTTGAGGTTTTCTTTCAAACCAGTATTTGTGTGTTAGTTTAAGCATCCTCTATAGCCTTGTACCAAAAATTTATAGTAACTTCAATGGCTGTTTTCAAATGTCAAGTCAAAATAGAAAGAGAGGAACAGATTTTCTGTAATACAAATTGTTTATATCTGTGTATAAAATATTCAAAGCAAGTATGTTTACAGCAAAGTAAAACTGATAGAAGGCCAATTGTTTGTAGATAAAATAGATTCATAAATTAAAGACCTCCTTACTAGCGTGCTTAAAAACAGGGCAGTTCAACACCTTCCTACAGGAAGACAGTCGTGGGTACATTGCTAACTTAAAGCTGCTGCTGCTGCTAAGTCGTTTCAGCTATGTTCAACTCCGTGCGACCCCATAGACGGCAGCCCACCAGGCTCCCCCGTCCCTGGGATTCTCCAGGCAAGAACACTGGAGTGGGTTGCCATTTCCTTCTCCAATGCATGAAAGTGAAAAGTGAAAGGGAAGTCGCTCAGTCGTGTCTGACTCTTACTGACCCCATGGACTGCAGCCCACCACGCTCCTCCATCCATGGGATTTTCCAGGCAAGAGTACTGGAGTGGGGTGCCAATGCCTTCTCTGGCTAATGTAGGACATAGATTTTAATTGTGTGTGAGTGTATGTGTGAACAGGTCAGAACAGAAATCAAGCTTGTTACCTGTTACTTAAATCCTCAAAGTCCTTACTTAATTTTTGATTATTTGATCTACTGATTTCAGAGAAGTGTGTTAGTTTTCCACTATGACTGTGAATGTTTTACATTCTAAGTCCTGTTTGCTGATGCATAAAAATTCTTAAGTTTTCTTTTATTAATATGAAATAAAATGCTTTTCCTCATTTAAAGTGTTTCATCTTGAAGAATATCTGGCTGGTGAATACTGTTTCTGTTTTTTTTAGCTAACAAATCTCTCTAACATCAGCCCCGGCTGTTTTGTACTTCTTTCTCGCAGTGGAACAATTTCATATGTACACAGTGATCACAGCTACTGTGATCACTTTTACTCCCCTTTCTCTGTCCTCTCTTCTTGTCTTTCCTGTCCTTTGTTGGACTTCAAATTTTATTCACTGTCTCCTATTCCTACTCCCTAGGATAAAAACTCACCATCTTACCTCTATTCTTCAAGTGATTTACCTCTAAGTTTTGTTACTTTTTTATTAAGGTAAAATTCATATAAATCTTAAGTGTATCTGCGTGAATTTTTACATCACTATATATCCAAGTAACTGGCACCCAGATAAGATTCTCCACATTTCTAGCTCTCCAGAAGGCTCCTTCAAGCCACTTCCCAGTCAATATCTCCAGTTCAGCTCAGATCAGATCAGATCAGTCGCTCAGCCATGTCCGACTCTTTGCGACCCCATGAATCACAGCACGCCAGGTCTCTCTGTCCATCACCAACTCCCGGAGGTCACTGAGACTCACATCCATCGAGTCAGTGATGCCATCCAGCCATCTCATCCTCTGTCGTCCTCTTCTCCTCTTGCCCTCAATCTCTCCCAGCATCAGAGTCTTCTCCAATGAGTCAACTCTTCGCATGAGGTGGCCAAAATACTGGAGTTTCAGCTTTAGCATCATTCCTTCCAAAGAAATCCCAGGGCTGATCTCCTTCAGAATGGACTGGTTGGATCTCCTTGCAGTCCAAGAGACTCTCAAGAGTCTTCTCCAACACCACAGTTCAAAAGCATCAATTCTTCGGCACTCAGCCTTCTTCACAGTCCAGCTCTCACATCCATACATGACCACAGGAAAAACCATAGCCTTGACTAGACGAACCTTTGTTGGCAAAGTAATGTCTCTACTTTTCCATATGTGATCTATGTTGGTCATAACTTTTCTTCCAAGGAGTAACCGTCTTTTAATTTCATGGCTGCAGTCACCATCTGTAGTGATTTTGGAGCCCCAAAAAGAAAGTCTGACACTGTTTTCCACTGTTTCCCCATCTATTTCCCATAAAGTGATGGGACCAGATGCCACGATCTTAGTTTTCTGAATGTTGAGCTTTAAGCCAACTTTTTCACTCTCCACTTTCATTTTCATCAAGAGGCTTTTGAGTTCTTCACTTTCTGCCATAAGGGTGGTGTCATCTGCATATCTGAGATTATTGATATTTCTCCCAGCAATCTTGATTCCAACTTGTGTTTCTTCCAGTCCAGCCCTCATGATGTACTCTGCATATAAGTTAAATAAACAGGGTGACAATATACAGCCTTGACGTGATCCACACAGTCAAAGGCTTTGGCCAATAAAGCAGAAATAGATGTTTTTCTGGAACTCTCTTGCTTTTTCCATGATCCAGCGGATGTTGGCAATTTGATCTCTGGTTCCTCTGCCTTTTCTAAAACCAGCACAAGGTAACCACTATTCTGATCTCTATCACTGCAGATCAGTTTGGCCTATTTCAAAAAGTCACAAAAATGCAATCATACAATTCATACTCTTTGTGCCTGGCTTCTTTTTCTCAAAGAAGTGAAGTTCGTCCATGTTATCCTATGTCACGACAGCCAGTCCTTTTGTCATCACTATGTAGAATTCCATTATAGGGATAAGTGCACAGAATCCATTCTATTGTTACTTGGTTGGTTCCAGTTTTAAACTACTATTTGCAGAGCTGCAGTGATCACACTATTATATGCAAGTATTTGAGTGGACATAAGGCTGTGTCCTGTGAATATTTCTGTAATCAATATTCCCAGAAATAGAATTGTTGGGTCATAATGTATTTAAAATATTAACCACCAACAGATAATGCCCAACAGCTTTCCAAGATAGTTACACCATATTTATATTCATTACTACTGATGAATACATGTTTCAGATGATCCACATCCTAACAAAAAGCATTTGGCACTGTTTTATCCTTAACTTCAGCCATTCTGCTGATTCTGTAGAGTACCTTTCTTGTACCTTCCCCTGATGACTAATGATACTAAGCATCTTGTCACGTGCTTACTGACTATTTAATATTCTTTCCAGAAACACCTGTTCACATCTGCTGTCCACATTTTAATTGGCTTGTCTGCCTTTCTCTTAGATTTAATAGTTCTTTTATTATATACTCCTTGCATATATCCTGGATACAAGTCCTTTGTTAGATATGTGAACTGCAGATACCTTCTCTCACTCTGTAGCTTGCCTTTCTCTCTTAAGGGTATCTAAGCATGAATTAAAAACCTTAATTTTAAGTCAAATATCTCAATGTTTTTTTCTACGATTATTCTAATATATTATCTTTTAGAAATTTTAAAAATTTTAATGTTCACAATCAGACTTATAATCTATCTAAAATTAACTTGGGTCAGGTGGGAGATGATGGTATGGTTCGTTTTTCTCCTTATGCCCAACCAGTTGATGCTATACATTTATTGAAATGACCATCTTTCCTCCCCTGAACAGTGGTGGCACCTCTGCTCTTAATCACCTTTGTTAATTCAGGACTCTTACTTGGCTAGGCCTGTATTTTCTTGTTTTGTCTAAAGCATCTATAATCTCCCCACAAGTAAGACAAACAATCTAAAATGCTCTCATTTCTATCCTCCCCTCACAAGATTCTTTCATGTGAAGATCATCTAGAATTTTAGTTTCAGATTGACACCTAAAAAACTGTAGTGCATGCACGCTCAGTCGTGTCCAGCTCTTTGCAATCCCATGGACTGTAGCCACCAGGCTCCTCTGTCCATGGAATTTTCTAGGCAGGAATACTGGAATGGGCAGCCATTTCCTACTCCAATTATCGTAGATTAACAATTATAATTTAGCTGTAAGAAGTACTGGTTTTTCTTTGTAGATCACACCTTTCTCTTTGATCTCTTGCTCTCCTTAGTAAAATACGTCTTCAAATACTATTTCATAAATAATTTCCAACTCCTTGCCTCTAATGAAATGTCTGTATTTGTCCTTCTATCTGAATAATTTTAGAAGATTTTAGGTTCAAAGATTTTGTCAAATTTTGAAGCTTCAGTTGTCTTCTAACATTCAGCCAGCCTGACTGTCATTACTTTGTAGGATAATCTGAAAGCGTAATATCTATACACTACCCTATTCAGCACTGGAAAACTTTAGAATGGGCCTAGCTTTGCCTCTTTCCTTTACTGGACTCAGCTTTCTCTTTTACTTTCTGTAACTAGTTACTAGTCAGATACTGAAACAATAGGATATGGCCTCCATCTCTCAATTTTTTCCCTCATACTTACAACTTCTTGTCTGAGTCATATCCTAGAGAACTCCTTGCTCAATCTTCTAGCTCACTAATTCATTCTTCAAGTGAATAATACCTATTCTGCTATTCTCATAAGATTTTCATAATTCATCAAGTTTATTTAAGAAGATATGAAGATATTAATCACACTTATGTAAAAATCTTGTTTGCATTTAACTCTAAAGAATCCTATCTACATACTCTGGCATATATACTAGTGACTCCTCTCCATGTCTTTAAGAACACAAAGAACCTAGAGAGAATCAACTAAGAGTTAGTATACCAATTTCTCAGAAGTACTCCTATATTTGAAAAATACACTTCCCAATTCTTCAGGACCATTGGGGATGTGTTTTTTAAAGGGGATTACAAAAAAAAAATCTCAAAAAACCACATCTTTTGCCATTTTTGAAAGCTCTGATAAACTTCAGAGAGTAAAAGTCAATTTCCTTTCAATTATGCTTTGATTTTGGTTTTTCAATTCTCTCATGAACTTTTATTATTAGCCTCTGTATGCTGTGTTTCTTTCCCACATTCATTTAAGAAACTCACTTGTTAAAAAATGGTTTTTCATTCAGGTAAATAACATGTTTTAAATGAGGCTTTCCGCAACATTATAATATCTAATAAACATCACTGAATAAAAATACTTTATAATATTAAACAGTTGTATAGTATTTAAACAACTCCAGCAACAGAGAAATGAATACTCACATGCTGTAAGAGGAACAACTCCCAACCATGCAAAGGCCACAAGTGTATAATGAAACCAATATCGTATTGCAGTGCCAATACTCGTAACCAGTCCAGCAAATATGTCCTGGATTGGAAGCCGCGAAGGCATATCTGGGGAATAAACTGTAGGGGGAGGGGGGGAGTTCAAAGTCATGAAGATTCAAAAATAGGTTACTTTGTAGGCAAATAGAACTATCTAACTTTTGACCTTTGCATTGCACTTAAGTATTTTGTCCCATATGAAGAATAATTCAAATAGTTACAACCTAATACTACATTTACCCAGAAGTCATTTATGAGAGCAAATCACGTAAATATAAAAGCCAACAAAATAAGCCTCTGAGCAGGAAAAAAGATTCAAGAGATGTACACATCCCCTCACTCAAGAGCCAGGAACTTTATACAAGGCTAACTCACACACATTTCAGCATTCAAACAATATAACCAACTAGTTTCCAGAGTTATGAAAGATCACCTAAAGCATACAGGAGCAAAAGATGAAGTTGACAGAGGTCCTCAAAAAAGAACCCTCCCCCAACACTAGCCTCAGCAGCAGCACTCACAGTGCACAAGAGTCTGCAGCAGAGCTACTTCCTACGGGAGCAAACAGCCCACTGGGGTCCATTAGCCACTGCTCGCTCACATTTTAGCACAATCAGCATTCAAATGGTAAACTGTTATGATTTTAATCATATATACTCTTTATATAAAAACAAAGTAAAATTAACACTGGTTTACAGAATTTACACCCAGCAGTTCAAGATGCTTAAAACAAACACTAAAGCATAAAAAGCTTTGGGGGAGGGGGCAGAAGAGGAAGAAGAGCTATGTACTAGGATCCCAGAGTGAAAATATGCTTCAAATTCTTGATACCTTGCCAGTATGAACATCTACTTATTTATAAAGTACATAATATTAAGTATAAATCAATAGGCAAAAGACTTATAAATTATAATTTGAATTCTAAAGATCTGCAAAATATTTACCATAGGCTTACAAAACATTGAGCTTAAAAAGTCTTGTTTTTAAAAAGTGAATTAAATATTTGTCATTATTATTGTTATTATTACAACCAACACAATTTTAACTCAAAAGATATCCCAAATTTTAATAGGGATGGGACATTTGACAAATTTAAGGCATCATTAATTACTCACTTTTCTGGGTAAATAATGGTATTATAACTGTTTTCTTTTTTTTTTTTTAAAGAACCCTTGTCTTGGAGGTACATGCTAAAATATGTACAGATGAAATCATAAATAGCATTTTCTGTAATAAAAATGGAGATGTGGGAACAAGAGCATAGGGAACCACCAGAGAAGCCCACATGCAATTGTGAGAGGCCCCCAGTAAACGGCCTGCAAGGGACTGAATCCTAACAAACACCTGAGCGAGCTCAGAACAAGACCTCACCCCACAGCTCCCAAGCCAAGCCTTCAAAAGACACCGGGGCTCTAGCTGACAAGACTGACTACAAGTGTATGAGAGATGCTGAGCCAGAGACATCCAACAAAGGTGGGTCCAGATTCTGGATCCACAGAATCTATGAGATAATCAATGCTTGCTGTTAAAGAGCACAGGGGACTACACATAAGGGCTATGGGTTGAAAATGGATGCAACTGAGTGATGGATTCACTTAGGTTCATTATACCTTCATATATGTTTGAACTCATCTAAAATATAAAAAAGAAAGAAAAAAAAGTCTCGCAAATTAAATCACACATGCGTGTGTTAAAAGCTAACATGTAGTTTAAAAAAATGCTTTCCAAAATGCTATAGCAATACTTTCTATTACTACCAAAAACAAATGAAATCAAACATAGTTGCTTTAAAACTGTTTAAACACCTTTAGGTAGCCAGTTATAATCTAGAAATGCAGTGAAAACTTCTGAAGAACTTACTTGGTGTGAAAGCAAATCTGTGCTTGCATAATTCACAGTATTCTTTTCGACTGTGTTTCAGCCACTGAACTAAGCTGCAATTACAAACATATTCATAAGTATAGTATTTATGACAAGGAAATTTTGAGGTTTCACTGAAAACTAATATTGCTTTACTAAAGTTTTACATATCACAGAGCTTTTATGATTTTAAATTCAGAGTATCTTTAATTTTTTTTTACCACTGATGCCCTCGAAGAGTACAGAATTATAACAAAGATAAAAAAAACACGTGTTTCTACTACTAAAAAGCAACTGAGATTAAACTGAACAATTAATTAATGTAAACTGTAATCTCCTCAAAGATAACTGAATATACAAAGACTCTCCAAGCATCAGCATCAGCTCTATCTAACACTGGTTTAATAGCACTGCTGCCTGGTGGCCAGGCCTATCACTAATTGGCTGGCTGTGCCACCAAGAAGTTAACCTTTCTGTGCTTCAGTTTCCTCATGTGAATGACAGTAATACTCCACCTCGCAGTTCTGTTGTAAGGATTAAATGAGCTAAAATGTACAGAAGCACTGAATATTCCCTGACACAAAGCATTTCCTCAATGTAAGCTACAACCATCCTAAGCAAAAACCAGAAAACCATAATACTCCCCATGAACATATAAGCTCCCCATAGCAGAAACAAACAAATGGGCAAAAGACAATATACCAAAATGACATGGCTTGTCATTTTGCAACAGGGATAATCTCCAAACATAGTAAAAAAAAATTTTTTAATATCTAGTTACAGAAAAAGTCATTGAAACAGTTCCCTTTATTATACAGATGACAAAAGTGAAGCTCAGGCAAAAATTTCCAAAAGGATGACTCACCATTCCTGATGGATAAACTTAATACTGCCAGTACACACACAAGGGTGATAAAGAGGCTTCTCAGGTGTTCCTTCTGACCGACACACTCTACATATGTCTATTAATGAAAAAAGAAAAACTGAATTATTTTGGTTGTAATTTATGAAAAATAGACCACCAAAGACTAAAATATTGCTTGTCAAATAAGACTTTGTCACTAAACATCATTAACATGATGGAGAACTGAAAAGGGTGATCAAGATGATAATCAAATATATCTGAAACTTAAAATCCCTATTATATAAAAAGGTCAATTGTTTCTTTGTATGAGAGTTCTGTAAATAAATAAAAATTGAAAATGACAGAAACAGTGGTTTTCTTTAAAACTGCATGGTGCTTAGTCGCTCAGCCGTGACACCTCTTTGCGACCCAACAGACTGTAACTATCCACTATCCAGGCTCCTCTGTCCCTGGAATTCTCCAGGCAAGAAGACTGGAGTGTGTTGCCACGCCCTTCTCCAGGGGATCTTACTGACTCCAGGATAGAACCCAGGTCTCCTGCATTGCAGGCGGATTCTTTACCGTCTGAGCCACCAGGGAAGTTCTAAAACTGCACACTCTCATAACTAACAGACTATAGATAGAAATAAGCAAAAATCAATCACCATTCTTCTCCTAACATTTTAAAGTCCTAAGTCCAGTCCTAAGTTTAAACTTCACAAAAACGTTATCTCAGGACTTACAGAAACAGCAGTGAGTGGCCCTGGGGACAACCTTCCTCTAGAGGGAGACACTGTAACAGACACACACACAATCAGGGTGTGGAGGAGGCACCCCAAGACTATGAAGGCCAGAGAGAAACAGCCAGAGGCCGCCTTAAGCAGAAACTATTGTGACTCAGCTGGTAAAGAATCCGCCAGCAATGTGGGAGACATGGGTTCGATCCCTGGGTTGGGAAGATGCCCTGGAGAAGGGAAAGGCTACCCACTCCAGTATTCTGGCCTGGAGAATTCCATGGACTGTACAGTCCTGCTAAGTCACTTCAGTCATGTCCGACTCTGTGCGACCCCATAGACGGCAGCCCACCAGGCTCCCCCGTCCCTGGGACTCCCAGGCAAGAACAGTGGAGTGGGTTGCCATTTCCTTCTCCAATGCATGAAAGTGAAAAATGAAAGTGAAGTCACTCAGTCATGTCCGACCCTCAGTGACCCCATGGACTGCAGCCCACCAGGCTCCTCCGTCCATAGGATTTTCCAGGCAAGAGTACTGGAGCGGGGTGCCATTACCTTCTCCGACTGTACAGTCCAAGGGGTCGCAAAGAGTCAGACACAACCGAGTGACTTTGATCTTCATCATGGGAGCGTAGGGATATGGGTGTGCCGCCAGAGGGCAGCAGCTCCTCCTCACGCTCCTGCCCCAAGTGATTCTAACTGCACCGCCGTCAGTCTGCCTGGGGTGGTGGGTGACATGCAGAGGACTGAAAGTGTGCCATCAAGCTCTCTCATTCATTAATGTGGTCCTTCCCCAGGACCACCTACCAAAACCTGGTAGTGATTTTCATTTAGAACGGCTTCTCAGCAAACCACCAAGGCCAAATACCAACCCCAAGGTCGGAATGTGAGGGGCAACGGGCAGTGTGAACAAGGGGCAGGGACTTGATGTAAACTTCTGATCTACTCTCTTACAGGAATTCCTCCTTTATGAGTAACAACTGCAACCCAGAGCTAATCTCTAACGGATTTAATAACGAAATCTCCAGCACCCGTCTGACTGGAAGCACACATACTGAGCAGTGTGGTGTGGTTCTGGCCACTTAAGAGCATCACAGACTTGTGACTGCTCAATCTTGGGCAACTAAACAATATTTGTTGAAGTTAAAGCTAACAAGCGCTCGGGGTAACCTATGGTTAGCACACTAGTCTCCCTGTTATCCATAAACCAGACAAATTGCTCCAGCAAGACAGAAAAGCCACTCACCACCACCCAGGAAAAAGCTATCAAAAGTGTGAATCCTGGTTCCCATGGAGTCTAGAGTTACCTGATTGCATCAAATTAAGCACAGATTGCACCACTGTGCCTTTAAATTTCATTTCTAGAACCAGACACTGCAGCTACCATCATCGGAAGGACTTTGCTTTCCGGTAAGTTACCCGCATGGAGAAGGCAATGGCACCCCACTCCAGTACTCTTGCCTGGAAAATCCCATGGATGGAAGAGCCTGGTAGGCTGTGGTCCATGGGGTCACTAAGAGTCGCATACGACTGAGCGACTTCACTTTCACTTTTCACTTTCATGCATTGGAGAAGGAAATGGCAACCCACTCCAGTGTTCTTGCCTGGAGAATCCCAGGGACGGGGGAGCCTGGTGGGCTGCTGTCTATGGGGTCGCACAGAGTCAAACATGACTGAAGTGACTTAGCATTAGCATAAGCTACCCGTACATTACCGGAAATAACATTGGCAGTCGGCATCATTTATGGAGAGACAATATGGGATCAGAATCTCTTTGAACCTCCTTTTTACACCTTCATCCTTACAGCTTTCACTCTGGTCCGTTTTGCTTCAATCTAAGGCTTTGAGCTCTAGCGGTGCAGTAGGAACGTCCCAGCCATTGCATTTAATCAGCCTCCGCAAAGTTCCAACAGGAAACAGAACCACAGTCCCATGCCATGATTTCCAGCGGCAGTGTGCAGGCAGCTCCCGCACTTCAGCCCAGGGAAACCAGGCTAGGAGCCAGGAGGTCGAGAAGAAGCAGGGCGTGGGGATAGGGGTGGAGGCTCCCTATCCGTAAACCCACGAGGCAGATCACACGGTATTTTAACTGCACTGAACTCAACACCCTACCATTGAAGCGGGAGATTACCTCAGCTGCTTCCCTCATAGCTCAGTCGGTAAACAATCTGCCTGCAATGCAAAAGACCCAGGGTCAGTCCCTGGGTCAGGAAGATCCCCTAGAGAAGGAAATGGCAATCTACTCCAGTATTCTTGCCTGGAGAATTCCAGGGACAGAGGAGCCTGGTACAGTCCATGGGGTCCCAAGAGTTGGATATGACTTAGCAACTAAACCACCACCACCTCGGCTGCAGGTACTAGACTTGCCATGCAATGGATCCGCCTTAAAGAATTTTAAGTGGACTCACTCCAATTACCAGACCTCCAGAGACCAGTTCTGTTTTTCATCACTGCCTCCCCACCCTTGGGTCGTGAGTAACAAGTCTGCTACCCCTTGGCTGGGGTAATCCATTACCAGGCTTCCTCTATGGAACCAAATCTGGGTTCCCCATCACCCAATTCCCAGTTGCCCTGGTCAGCACAACAACTTAACAGGGCCACAGGACATGCACTCCTGGTGACCTAGAATCATCAGAGCTGAGCTGCGGATGCCCATGGGCAAGGGTTGAGTTCTAGAATGACCACGGTTCTGCAGGAAGAAGCCAAACCTGCACTCAAAGTCATTCGTTATGTCAGGGTTGGTACTAGCGGAAATGCCTAGACCTCTGTGGATTAACTTTAGAGACAGGCATATGCCACCGCAAGATCCCCCACTTACGAGGAGTTTGAGCGCAAGTGTGGGCGGGCAGGTGCAGTCACAGGGCAAGTGGTTCCACCTCTTCCTGTCTCCCCCACCAGCTCTCAAGCAGCCCGGGGGCAGGAAACAGGGCACAACAGAGACAGCGTGGCAGGCAAGACACAGGGCAGAGGGAAGCGGTGGCAACACCGCTGGCCTCCCATCGCCCTGCAGAAACATGGTGACTGGCAGCCAGCAGTTATGTGGCGAAGGACTGGGGTTGGGCCAGGGAGAGCCTCTGTTGGCACACTCGGCCAGGGGAACGCAGGGAGGTAACGCGCGCAACACCACCAAGAGCGAGCAAACGTCTGTCGGTCAGCCTGACTCCTCCTAGATATGCAGAGGCCCCTAGGGCTCGCATCTATTTCTGCTTTATTGACTATGCCAAAGCCTTTGACTGTGTGGATCACAATAAACTATGGAAAATTCTGAAAGAGATGGGAATACCAGACCACCTGATCTGCCTCTTAAGAAATCTGTATGCAGGTCAGGAAGCAACAGTTAGAACTGGTCATGGAACAACAGACTGGTTCCAAATAGGAAAAGGAGTACGTCAAGGCTGCATATTGTCACCATGTCTATTTAACTTATATGCAGAGTACATCATGAGAAATGCTGGACTGGAAGAAACAGAAGTTGGAATCAAGATTGCCGGGAGAAATATCAATAACCTCAGATATGCAGATGACACCACTCTTATGGCAGAAAGTGAGGAGGGGCTAAAAAGCCTCTTGATGAAAGTGAAAGTGGAGAGTGAAAAGGTTGGCTTAAAGCTCAACATTCAGAAAACGAAGATCATGGCATCTGGTCCCATCACTGCATGGGAAATAGATGGGGAAACAGTGGAAACAGTGTCAGACTTTGTTTTTCTGGGCTCCAAAATCACTGCAGATGGTGACTGCAGCCATGAAATTAAAAGACGCTTGCTCCTTGGAAGGAAAGTTATGACCAACCTAGATAGCATATTCAAAAGCAGAGACATTACTTTACCAACAAAGGTTCGCCTAGTCAAGGCTATGGTCTTTCCTGTGGTCATGTATGGATGTGAGAGCTGGACTGTGAAGAAGGCTGAGCGCCGAAGAATTGATGCTTTTGAACTGTGGTGTTGGAGAAGACTCTTGAGAGTCCCTTGGACTGCAAGAAGATCCAACCAGTCCATTCTGAAGGAGATCAATCCTGGAATTTCTTTAGAAGGAATGATGCTAAAGCTGAAACTCCAATATTTTGGCCACCTCATGCGAAGAGTTGACTCATTGGAGAAGACTCTGATGCTGGGAGGGATTGAGGGCAGGAGGAGAAGGGGACGACAGAGGATGAGATGGCTGGATGGCATCACTGACTCGATGGATGCGAGTCTGAGTGACCTCCAGGAGCTGGTGATGGACAGGGAGGCCTGGCGTGCTGCGGTTCATGGGGTCGCAAAGAGTCGGACACGACTGAGCGACTGATCTGATCTGATCTAGGGCTCGCGGGCGCTGCAGGCGGGAATACCACGGAAACTGCGCGGTGCGCCCATCCACTGGGGCACCACAGTTCCCACACTCCACAGGACGGCCGCAAGGGGCAGGAGGGGCTGGAGTTGAGCGCGATTGGGAAGACTGGATCTCCATTAGATCCAGACACTGATTTTCAGAAGATTCCATCCTTCTAAAGGACAAACCAAGGAACACAAAACTAAGCAAACACAACAAATCTAAATCAAGCCCCAGAGCTCTGCTCAACAGAGTCTACAGTACAGAACTGGGACTCACTGGGGCCCTTCAAGGTCAAAACTATCTCTGCTCTAACACTGAGAGTCTTCTCTCACTGTCTTGCAGGTGTACAGTGGCAGTTTCCAAAGACTACAGAACACAACTGTTTGAATGTAGCTGCTTCCCACTAAACCAAACATTTAAAAGATATGCAAATATAAAACAAATCCACTCTTCTCACCAATATTCTGGCTATAGAATATAGGGTTATTTTCATGAAGAAAAATGTATATTAACACATAATAAGTGTGTTAAGTGAATAAAAATTTCTAAATGCTTTTATTCTCTTATATGGCAGATAAAAAGTTCTTCCGAGTCTTTCAGAAGAGTTTACAGGGATCCTGAGATCAAAAAAGTTTGAGGACCACTGCCCTATATAATTTTTTTCCCCACAGTAAAATTGACAGTAACTATGACTCTCTCAAAATACACACGTACACAATATTATTATTTTATCGGGGACTTCACAAGCTCCATTGATTATATAAAAGGAAAGAGAAGGGAACATTTAGGCTTCTAAATCATCTTGTTTTAGAATCATGGAACTCTTTTACATAATAATAAAAGTGGGAATCAAACAAAGCAGAAAATAAGCCAAAAACAAATAAACCTGTGTATATCAAGCTTAATCACAGATAATAATTATTTTAGAGACTTGATAACATGATCATACATCCCTAGTAGGCTATATCCAAAGACAAAAGAGACTATAGAGAATTCAGTAATCATCATGTTAATAGCAATAATACTGACAGGCATTTTTATTTTTTTAATTATTTATTTTTTTGGCTGCACCAAACAGCATGTGGGGTCTTAGTCCCCCAACCAGGGATAGAACCTGTGCCCCCTGCAGAGGAAGTGTGGAGTCTTAACCACTGGGCTGCCAGGGAAGACCCTTGACAGGCCTTTTAAAACTTGGGAGGATAAAGACAGTAAGCAGTATGATAGTGGTATTATGGTTAGTTTTTTAGTAAGTTATTATCTCTTAGAATACATAAACATTTACAGGTGAAAAGATATCATATTTGGGATTTCCTTTAAAACAATCCAATAGAAGTGTGGGGAAGCAAGAGGGAAAGAGTTGAGATAAAAGAACTATCAGCCGTGCTTCTATCTGTTGAATCTAGATGCTGGCAATATGATGGCTTACTACATTGATCTGTTTGTGAGAGTTTTAAACTTATGTAATTAAACTTTTAAACTATATAAATCCAAGGTTAAACATGCAATTTGGAAATATCATGCTGCTGCTAAGTTGTGTCAGCCGTGTCCGACTCTGTGCGACCCCACAGACAGCAGCCCAACAGGCTCCTCTATCCCTGGGAGTCTCCAGGCAAGAACATTGGAGTGGGTTGCCATTTCCTTCTCCAATGCATGAAAGCGAAAAGTGAAAGTGAAGTCGCTCAGCCGTGTGCGACTCTTTGCCAACCCATGGACTGCAGCCCACCAGGCTCCTCCATCCATGGGATTTTCCAGGCAAGAGTACTAGAGTGGGTTGCCATTGCGTTCTCCGTGGAAATATCATGGCTGAACTTTTATTTTACTTAACATTACCAAGTCCAATTTTATCACGAAGTTCTTTAGTAGGGGGACTTACCATGACGTTTATTTAATATACACACACAAATGTAAAAACTTCTGTTAGCAATTTTCCTATTTTAGTGATCATGTTTTTAAACATGTGTTAAGGGATTTCCCTGGTAGTTCAGGGGATATGATTTGGAGCTCCTAGTGCAGCGGACATGGATTCAATCCCTGGTCAGGAAACTAGAATTTCACACACCACACAGCAAGGCCAAAAACAAATGTGTTCAAACTTCACTGTCTATATCATCAGGGAAAGAAAGCAGAATAAGATCTAAATAATCTGTCTCAACATTCCTAAAGGTCTATTTCTATGAAACCAACAATCCAATTCTAATTTAAAACCATGTAATCTAAATGACTCTAAAAAGAATTTTATCCAAGAAATATTATCACAAATCTCTTCTGTAGTACTGATGCTTTGTCTTTTTCCATATGATAAAGTTGTGCCTACATGAGTTTTGTTCAAGCGTACTTTCTGTATGAATATTTCCCTAAATGGAAAAGCAAAGACTGGTTCTCTAAATCAGCCAGAACGGTGATAAGCCTCAGTTACACAACACTTTAAGGCAAACACTGACTGTTTAGTAGGCCCTGAACCACACACCTGATTAGGTGTGGCTTATCCCCTTTATCAAGGAACTGGAGGCCAAGAAAAGCTGCCTAAGAGCTAGACTGCGCCTGGTCTGTATCCTCAACTAAGTTTCCTTCGCTAGTCTGTGCGCATGGAGTAGAAGGCATGGAAGCTTCTTCCCTGCCAATCCATATTTCAGCAGAAAAACCTGAAACAAAGCATAGGTCATGACTGAACATTTATTCTGGAAGAATAGATAAGAGCTATTAACAGTTGTTACTTTGCAGGGATCACAGTTGAGGAAAGAAGTTCTTTCCTTAATTTACATGGGTATGCTGCCTATAGTACAGCTGTACCTCAGTATCCGTGGATGGATTGCTTCCAGGAGCCCCCACGTGCAGCACAACTCCAGGGCACTCAAGTCCCAAAGTCGGCCCTCCACACCTGCAAGTTCTGTCTGCATCCACGGATTCAAGCAAAGGCGCGTGAAAATTTTGATCTGCAGTTGGTTGAATTTACAAACATGAAACCCAGGAATGGGGATGAGGGGCAACACCATATAATTACTGGAAGAAATCTGCATAAAAGTGGACCCAAGTAGTTCAAACCACTGTTGTTCCAGGATCAACTGCATATATTTGTGTATGTGTCCATATATAATGAACATGAATTCAAGCAAACTCCAGAAGACAGGGAAAGACAGGGAAGCCTGGCACGCTGGAGTCCATGGGGTCGCAAAGAGTTGGACACAACTTAGCAACTGAACAGCAACAACACAAAATGATGTTGAGTGATAAAGAACCCCAGACACAAAAAGTTACTTACTCTTTGTAATTCCAAATGTAAAAAAATACAAAAATGTGAAAAACACATATCACTAGAAAATCAGGATAAAGTTTCTTCCTAGAGAAAGACAGCAGTAAAGACTAGAAAAGGATGGAAAGTTCTAGATCAAGATAAAATAGTGTTCTCCCTATTCCTCCTGCCAAGGACAGCTAAAAACACAGGATATTATTATATACGAAACACACATAAGAAGACTAAAGAGTGAAGCAAAGGCAGACTATCAAAAGGAGCTAGGGCCCCAAGGAACTATACACACAGCAGTGAGTAATGAGTTCTCTGGGTTTGTGTTTTGCCTTAAGTAGCCTGGACTAGTCAGTTCTTCGCATCAGGTAGCCAAAGTATTGGAGTTTCAGCTTCAGAATCAGTCCTTCCAATGAATATTCAGGACTGATTTCCTTTAGGATGAACTGGTTGGATCTCATTAGAAAAGACCTTGATGCTGAGAAAGATTGAGGGTGGGAAAGGAAGGGGATGACAGGATGAGATGGTTGAATGGCATCACTGACTTGATGGACATGAGCTTGAATAAGTTCTGGGAGTTGGTGATGGACAGGGAGACCAGACCTGGCGTCCTGCAGTCCATGGGTTGCAGAGTCAGACACAACTGAGTGACTGAACTGAACTGAGCCTGACCTAGAGACTAAGGTGGAGAAGCTGGCAACCTAGAAACAATAACAAGAGCAGACCAAAAAAAGTCCCCACGAAAACCTGCTCCCTCTAGCCAAAGGACCAGAAAAGGGGCAACTCAGTAAGCCAGAAAACTTTATAGACAATAACTGCTGCTGTAATCCAGCCAGATAGTACAAGAAAAACTTCAACCCTACCACTGCCTCTGACACAGAGGACAAGTGGGGAGCAGATGGAGATCAGCTAACTCCAGTTCTAAACTAACCCAACGATATTATCAAGCAAGTTTATGAAGAAATGAGGATTAAAACAGAGCCCCAAATTCCAAAAGAGAACTTTTCAACTTTATCATGCATACCTCCGTTATATGATCAAGTTTTCTAGAATGTTTTATTTTTCCATAATTTAATGTTAATATCCTATATATCTCTACTATCTCCCCCTCCAACTTTATTTTCTTGCATTTGAATGGTAGATTGCTCCATCTAAAAAACACACTGCATTACTAAATATAAGGACAAAAATAACTTGTATAATAGCTAATTAAGTAGTTTTATTACTAGTGAAGCTAGATTATTTCCACATTCTGCCATGTTCTTTTTCTCTGTGAACTATTCACCCCCTTCGTCCAGCTTACTAATTGGTGTCTTAACAATAGAAAATAATCCAAAAAGTTTCAGCAAAAGATTTGAACAGATACTTCACCAAAGAAGCTTTCTGATGCTAGCCTAAAGAAGTTAGCATCTTGAAAGCAATGCAAATCATTAAGGAAATTCAAATTAAAATCACAGTAAGTTGTTGGTAACTACACAACAATGTGCCTGTATTTAATGCCACTGAATTACACACTTAAAAATGGTTAGAATGGTAACTCTTGTCATGTAAGTTTTTCCACATTTAAAAAATGTTTAAACCACAGTAAAGTACCACGGACTTCCCTGGTGGTTCAGCAGTAAAGAACCCTTCTGCCAATGCAAGACACACAGGATTGATCCCTGGTCTGGAAGGTCCCCTGGAGAAGGAAATGACAACCGACTTCAGTATTCTTGCTTAGGAAATCCCATGGACAGAGGAGCCTGGCAGGGGCTACAGTCCATGGGGTTGCAAAAGAGTCAGACATGACTAAGTGACTAAACAACAAGATACCACTATATACCTGTTAAAATGACAAAAACAAAAACATATGTACTCTTATCATACACTCAGGAATCCTATTCCAAGATATTTGACCTAGTAAAGTGAGAACTTATGTTCACACAGAAATCTATGTAAATTTCATGTGTAATTCTGCCAAACTTGAAACAAGCAACCCCAAAATTCCACAACTGGGGGATGGATAAACTGTGGCACATTCCTACAATAGAATACCACTCAGCAATTAAAAACAAAAGATAAGACTACTGATATATGCAACAATGTGAATAAATCTCAAATGCATTATGTTAAGTGGAAAGAAATCAGACTCAAACAGCTACATATTGCTTAATTCCATTTATAACATTCTGGAAAAAGCAAAACTAATGGGGTGGTGCACAAGTAACTGCAGTTTTTGCATTGTTGAAATTTGCTGTTTGATGCTGGAATACATTCTTAAATGTAGTTACATTATACATCATTCTAATGCACATTTCTTGTTTTTTTTTTTTTTTTTTTTTGCTAATGACATTACTTGCTGTTTATTTTATATTTATTTTAGACTATGGAGACAGGAGACAGGGATCAAGACCATCCCCATGGAAAAGAAACGCAAAAAAGCAAATGGCTGTCTGGGGAGGCCTTGCAAATAGCTGTGAAAAGAACAGAAGCAAAAAGCAAAGGAGAAAAGGAAAGATAAAAACATCTGAATGCAGAGTTCCAAAGAATAGCAAGAAGAGATAAGAAAGCCTTCTTCAGCGATCAATGCAAAGAAATAGAGGAAAACAACAGAATGGGAAAGACTAAGGATCTATTCAAGAAAATCAGAGATACCAAAGGAACATTTCATGCAAAAATGGGCTCGATAAAGGACTGAAATGGTATGGACCTAACAGAAGCAGAAGATATTAAGAAGAGGTGGCAAGAATACACAGAAGAACTGTACAAAAAAGAGCTTCACGACCCAGATAATCATGATGGTGTGATCACTGACCTAGAGCCAGACATCCTGGAATGTGAAGTCAAGTGGACCTTAGAAAGCATCACTACAAACAAAGCTAGTGGAGGTGATGGAATTCCAGTGGAGCTATTCCAAATCCTGAAAGATGATGCTGTGAAAGTGTTGCACTCAATATGCCAGCAAATGTGGAAAACTGAGCAGTGGCCACAAGATTAGAAAAGGTCAGCTTTCATCCCAATCCCAAAGAAAGGCAATGCCAAAGAGTGCTCAAACTACCGCACAATTGCACTCATCTCACACGCCAGTAAAGTAATGCTCAAAATTCTCCAAGCCAGGCTTCAGCAATATGTGAACCGTGAACTTCCTGATGTTCAAGCTGGTTTTAGAAAAGGCAGAGGAACCAGAGATCAAATTGCCAACACCCGCTGGATCATGGAAAAAGCAAGAGAGTTCCAAAAAAAACATCTATTTCTGCTTTCTTGACTATGCCAAAGCCTTTGACTGTGTAGATCACAATAAACTGGAAAATTGTGAAAGAGATGGGAATACCAGACCACCTGATCTGCCTCTTGAGAAATCTGTATGCAGGTCAGGAAGCAACAGTTAGAACTGGTCATGGAACAACAGACTGGATCCAAATAGGAAACGGAGTACGTCAAGGCTGTATATTGTCACCCTGTTTATTTAACTTATATGCAGAGTACATCATGAGAAATGCTGGACTGGAAGAAACACAAGCTGGAATCAAGATTGCCGGGAGAAATATCAATAACCTCAGATATGCAGATGATACCACCCTTATGGCAGAAAGTGAAGAGGAACTAAAAAGCCTCTTGATGAAAGTGAAAGTGGAGAGTAAAAAGGTTGGCTTAAAGCTCAACATTCAGAAAACGAAGATCATGGCATCTGGTCCCATCACTACATGGGAAATAGATGGAGAAACAGTGGAAACAGTGTCAGACTTTATTTTTCTGGGCTCCAAAATCACTGCAGATGGTGACTGCAGCCATGAAATTAAAAGATGCTTACTCCTTGGAAGGAAAGTTATGACCAACCTAGATAGCATATTCAAAAGCAGAGACATCACTTTGCCAACAAAGGTTCGCCTAGTCAAGGCTATGGTCTTTCCTGTGGTCATGTATGGATGTGAGAGCTGGACTGTGAAGAAGGCTGAGCACCGAAGAATTGATGCTTTTGAACTGTGGTGTTGGAGAAGACTCTTGAGAGTCCCTTGGACTGCAAGGAGATCCAGCCAGTCCATTCTGAAGGAGATGAGCCCTGGGATTTCTTTGGAAGGAATGATGCTAAAGCTGAAACTCCAGTATTTTGGCCACCTCATGCGAAGAGTTGACTCATTGGAGAAGACTCTGATGCTAGGAGGGATTGGGGGCAGGAGGAGAAGGGGACGACAGAGGATGAGATGGCTGGATGGCATCACTGACTCGATGGATGTGAGTCTGAGTGACTTCCGGGAGTTGGTGATGGACAGGGAGACCTGGCGTGCTGCGGTTCATAGGGTCGCAAAGAGTCGGACACGACTGAGCGACTGATCTGATCTGATCTGATGAAGACGGTATTAGACAAAAAGCAAATTCGAGCTATCTTCTTGAGTACAAAATGGGTCATAAGGCAGGAGAACTCACAACATCCACAACGCATTTGGCTCAGGAACTGCTAACGAATGTACAGTGCAGTGGTGGTTCAAGAAGTTTTGCCAAAGAGATGACAGCCTTGAAGATTAGGAGTGTAGAGGCCAGCCACCGGAGGGTGACAACAACTGAGAGTTGTCATTGAAAATGATTCTCTTACAACTACACAAGAAGTTGCCTAAGAACGCAACATCAACATTCTACATTCGTTTTGTATTTGAAGCAAACTGGAAAGGTAAAAAACGTTGCTGCCTCATAAGCTGACCGAAAATCAAAAAATAATTATCATTTTGAAGAGTCATCTTCTCTTATCCTACACAACAAGGAATCATTCCTTGATCAGATTGTGATATGTGATGAAAGGTGGATTTTATATGACAATTGGCGATGACCAGCTCAGCAGCTGGTCCAAGAAGCTCCAAAGCACTTCCCAAACCCAAACTTGCACCAAAAAAAGAGTCACAGTCGCTGTTTGGTGGTCTGCTGTCCATTTGGTACCCTACAGCTTTCTGAATCTCAGCATAACCCTTATATCTGAGACATATGCTCAGCAAAGCAATGAGAAGCACCAAAAACTGCAAGGCCTGAAACCAATATTAGTCAACAGAAAGGGCCCAATTCTTTTCCATGACAATGCCCAACCTCATGTTGCACAACCAACACTTCAAAAGTTGAAGGAACTGAGCTATAAAATTTTGCCTCATCCACCATGTTTACCTGACCTCTGGCCAACTGACTACCACCACTTCTTCAAGCGCCTGAAAAACATTTTGTAGGAAAAATGCTTCCACAACCAGCAGGAGAAAGAAAATGCTTTCCAAGAGTTTGTTGAATCACTAAGCATGGACTTTTACGCCACAAGAATAAACAAGCACCTCCCACTGGCAAAAAACATGTTGATTATAATGGTTCCTATTTTGATGAATAAAGATATGTTTGAGCCTAATTATAATGATTTGAAATTCAAGGTCTGAAACCACAATTAAATTTGCACCAACCTAATATATAGACAGAAACAGATGAGTGGTTCCAGGGTCTGGAGGTAGAGTTGACCGTAAAAAAGCATGGAGATATTGTGAGTAGTGAAAGAAGTATTCTATATCTTCTTGATTGTGGTGGCTACATGACTGTATGTATTTGTCAAAAACTCACAGACATTAAATAAGGTAAATTTTACTTTAATTATACTTGGGGGGGAGATCAAAAGATTTTCTACAGTAGTTGACTAAACAGATGTAGGAGACAAGAATAGGTAATGAGAAACGAGAAACAGGAAATGAGAAAAGGTAATGACATGGAAAAAAATTGGTTCTCTCTCTAAAATGTGGTCTAATGAAGTTGTAGAGTGAAACATATGGCAGTGAGCACATTTACTCCATCCAACCATGTTGCAAGGGACTGTGGGAATCATCAGTGCTGGTCATCAAATGTTTCCGGCATTCTACTTCCTGGGTCTGTGGTGGGACTGCACTTCCCTGTCACCTCTGAAATCCTACATGGACATGTGACCTGCTATGGGCAATGCAATATGAGGTCTAGCGACGGGCATCACTTCTAGACAGGAGGCTTTGGGCACCAATGAACACACTCCATCACACTCCATGCTCCTGCCTCATGGACTGTGGAATCAAAAACACAGTCTCCCATCTAGATCTCCAGGTGATTCAACTTAGGACCATTTTGAGATGTGATGTCAGTGGGAAACGTTAACCTTTTGTTGGTTTAAGCTGCTCAGGTTTGGGGGTAGTTTGTGACTAAGACATAAATTAACCTTTCCTGTTTTATAAAGGATCTTGGCAGATTCACAAAACTAAAACAAGCATAACTACCACCAACAGAGAAATTCAAAGAAAACTCTTTCCATCATCTTTCCATGCTCTCAAGAGCATTAACAATGCTGAAAAGAAAGACCAAAACTAGGTCCTTATCAGTCTATGCTCCCAAGTCATCATCTGGTTTCTGACTGTGATGATGAAGCATGCTTACACTGGTGAATTTCCAATCACTGATGATCACGGGGCTGGGAAAATTACAGTGAATCTCACAGGCAAGTTAACAAGCGTGGAGTGACCAGCCCTAGATTTGGAAGTGCAACCTGAAAACCTAGAAAAATGGCAAAATAACCTACTTCCATTTTGTTAGCTTGGTTTCATTGTCCTGACCACCTCAGGTGGCATGAGGACCATGAAGAAACAAGACCAAAACACAAAGGACAGAAATCCTGGAATTTCTTTCCTAAAGGAGTTTAACACATGCAAATAAAATGCCTCAAAGGGGAAAGGGGTGGGGGTGGTGAGGGAGTCAAAGAATAATCTATTTTGTTTAGTAGGATCAATTCCACCACCTGAAACTTCAACAGAATAACAAGGCCAACGGTACAAAAGGAGAGCTAAGTGTACAAAAGATGCAGCCTGAGGCCCTTCACTAAAAATGAAATGTGGTGGAGTAAGGCTCTATCAAATTTACATGCAGTAAAATTGGAAATCTTGTTCAGGCCAATGTAAAATCAATGCACTTTGCTGGTTATGAACATAAACCTACCTAGAAATCAAAGCTCTGCAAACCTACCTAGGAAAAAAGAAGCTCTTGGTGGTTTTCAAGGGCAAACTTCTGTTAAATCCTGTAGCAACTTTTATTGCTTAGTTTGTTTGTTTATTTGAATATTTAGTATCTTCACAAAAGGAAATCAACCCTGAATATTCACTGGGAGGACTGATGCTGAAGCTCCAATACTTTGCCCACCTGATGCGAAGAGTCGACTCATTGGAAAACACCCTGATGCTAGGAAAGGTTTATGGCAGGAGGAGAAGGGGACAAGAGAGGACAAGATAGTTGGATGGCATCATCAACTCAATGGACATGAGTTTGAGCCAACTCTGGGAGACGGTGAAGGACAGTTAAGACTGGTGTGCTGCAGTCCATGAGGTCGCAAACAGTCAGACACAACTGAGCGACTGAACAAGTGTCTTCACAAAGCATACATTTTGAAAGTTTCTAGCTCAGTACCTAGCTCAATTAAGGTACTTTGAATGAAACCTTCAAATCCTGAGTGACTGAGCAAGGAGACAGCCTAGGAGATGAAAGGGAGAGGGAAAGCCCAATAGTGTGAGGTTACCGAGTCAGCACCCATTTAGGGCTAGCCCATCCCTTTAGTTTTTTTAGCCAACAATCCAGTTCACCACATACATTCTAAGCATCTACTCTAAGGAAAAATACAGACCAACTCATAGCTTTGGGTACATCCTAACTCTTAAACCACTGTCTACCCTGAAAGCTCTTTAAGACTACAAAAAGTTTCCATTTTCCTTCTGGTGATAAACGAGTGATAATTTTAATAAGCAATGGTTTAATATACTTTATTTTTTAGAACAGATTACATTTACAGAAAATGTGGGAAGACAGTACAATGTTTTCACATACCCAGTACCCCTATTACTAACATTCTACATTAGGCTGTTACACTTCTATTACATTAGGGTGTTACTTTTATGACACTTAGTGAACCCATACTGACACACTATCATCAACTAAAGTCAACAGTCTATTCGATTTCCTTGATCTTTACCTAAAGTGATTTTTCTGTTCCAGAATCCACATTACATTTAGTTGTCATGTCTCCTTAGGCTCCTCTTAGCTCTGGCAGTTTCTCAGACTTTGCTTGTCTTTGACAACTTTCATCACTTCAAGGAGTATTACAAGATGCCCTTCTATTAGAATTTGTTTATGGTTCTTGCTCATGATTAGAGTGGAGCTATATTTTGGGAAGGAAAATCTCACAGGCAGAGTGCCATTTCATTACATAATACAGAGAGAACATATTATCAACATGATTTGTATGACTGCTAAAGTTGACACTGATTCACTTGGTTGCAGTAACAAGAGATTTTCAATATCTGATTATCGACAAAAATCTTATAATTAGCAGCTTTGATTACAATAAACAATTATTGAAAAGTATTACTCAGGTCTTCCCTGGCAGTCAAGTGATTAAGATTCCATGCTTCCAATGCAGGGGGTGGGTTAGATCCCTGGTTGGGGAAATCCCACATGTTTCTTGACAGGGCCACAATACTCAAAATATTACAGCCAAGATCAGGAGTGTGGCTACATAAACTGTGGTACATTCAGTACTTGGAATGTCTACAGTCCCTTAAAAACAGTAAATTTAACAACTATTTGACAATATAGAAAATATGTATAATATTAAATAAGCAAAGCACAAATTTAAAAAATGAATATACACTTCTTCCAACTAGGTAAGAAACCTAAAACAGCCTAAAAGAGAAAACACACACACACACAAAAATGACAGCCACTATAATTGGTTATATGAGAATATGGGTGATTTTCTTCTCTTTCCCCAGTTTCTACTGTTTCATTGCTACTTTTACAACTATAAGAAAAAAAAATTGAACTAAAACTTTGTGGAAAACACTTCCTTTTTGACTGTGGAAGTATACATACATATACATACTTTTTAAATGTGGATTTGGAAATTAGGCATTGAAATTTTTAAATTCCAATTTAAATTAGATTTAAAATTCCAATCCATATATCCCAAAGCTTAGTTATTTCTTATGCCTTCAGATTACAGGTCATTGCAAAACATTCACTTGTACTACTGCTCCTGGAAGCCCAAAAACTAGTTTCCAGCCTGAAAACTACTACTAGACTTGAGTTACGTTCTGTCAGTGAGACGCTCTTCTGTGGGATCAGAGACGGAGGGAAGGGGGCACCACCGTTTTCTACTTCTGGCTTTGCCCAGCAGTGGGCAAATGCAAGTTCAGCAGTAGAGGCTGTAACTCCCAAGCGTCAGCAGGAGTGTGCTGAGTATCAGTCTGATTCCTCTCAGCTCCAAAGGTACCCTTCAGTACTACTTGTTCAGTAATAAGAGATGGACTCTTTTAAACAGTTCTCAGAAAAGAACTTGTCAGTAGAGGGTGCTGGCGGGACAACACAGGAGGCCTGGAGCATGCCTGCTCCTGTTGCACTCTCAGTGGGTTTGCTAGCTTCTCACAGCCCCACTGATAAGACCTCAACACACTCCAGGCCTTGCACCCACAGCGGTACCCCAACTCTCTGTGCATGTCTACCCACCCACCAACCTTGGGTTTCCTGCATGCACCCTGGGGTGGGGGGAGGGGAGGAGGGTGTTTCCTGCTTACCCAGAAACTGTGGGCTAGCTCTGGCTTGGACAACTCCATACATCAATGCAGTCTGAACCACAGCTATGAGGAAGAGTCCCACCCCTCCCAAGTCTTCCTACCTGCACTTTCCCTCAGGCCCAGCCGTACCCTTTACAGTAGTCCTGGCATCTTTATAATTATTCTCTTACTACAGCTTAGTAATTCTTTCAACTTCCTCTAATTAAGTTACTGTGTTTTCAGTCTCCTCACTGGATACAAAGTACAAAGAAAAAAGAAGATTTAAAGAACCAAGTGAAAATTTTAAGAACTGAAAAATACACGGAGTCTAGGCTCATTCTTGGGCTCAGGTACAACAGCAATGACTGTCTCAAGAAAAAGCACTTGGATTATTCTTTAGTATGACCAGTTGGAACTGCTTTTACGCTACTGAAACACCATTTTTACTATGGAAGAAAAAAAAAAGCCTGACAGACAACAGTTACTCAGGCAGGTATGTGGCAGGAACTGTCACAAAAGAATGAAGTGAGTCTAAGAACCAAAGAAACCAAATGACAATATTTGCTGCCAATGACAAAACTTTCAAGCAAAAATTAGGATTTTAGAAAACCTGTTTCCACCACAATAAGCATGACAGTTTCCCAAATATCTAAAGCCCTTCTGAGATAAGTGGTGTCCTTAACCAATGTGACTTTTTTATTATACAGGAAAACATGTCAACATTTGGAAGATTTGCATAACTTGATCCAATAGCTACCAAATGATCAGTACATGATGATACAAAGCCATGCGTAATGAAATTAAAAGACGCTTACTCCTTGGAAGGAAAGTTATGACCAACCTAGATAGCATACTCAAAAGCAGAGACATCACTTTGCCAACAAAGGTTCGCCTAGTCAAGGCTATGGTCTTTCCTGTGGTCATGTATGGATGTGAGAGCTGGACTGTGAAGAAGGCTGAGCGCCGAAGAATTGATGCTTTTGAAGTGTGGTGTTGGAGAAGACTCTTGAGAGTCCCTTGGGCTGCAAGGAGATCCAGCCAGTCCATTCTGAAGGAGATCAGCCCTGGGATTTCTTTGGAAGGAATGATGCTAAGGCTGAAACTCCAGTATTTTGGCCACCTCATGCGAAGAGTTGACTCATTGGAGAAGACTCTGATGCTGGGAGGGATTGAAGGCAGGAGGAGAAGGGGACGACAGAGGATGAGATGGCTGGATGGCATCACTGACTCGATGAATGTGAGTCTGAGTGACCTTCGAGAGCTGGTGATGGATAGGGAGGCCTGGCGTGCTGAGGTTCATGGGGTTGCAAAGAGTCGGACACGACTGAGCGACTGATCTGATCTGATCTGATCTGATCTGAAGTAAAAGACAATGGATTTTTTAAAACAGCTTTACTGCGGGATAACTGACATACAATCAGATGCACTTAGAGGATGCCACTTGATATGCTTGACACTGGTAAAACTGTCACCACATTCGAGATAATGACAGATCCATCACCACCAAAATTAACTGAGGCCCCTTTGTAATCCTCCTTCATCTCTCATCCTCTCTCACCCATCTCATTCCCTCTGAACTGACTGTTCTCCACAGCACGTATAAGCATCTTGTCTTGTCATATAATTTATTACATGTTTATTTTCTGTTCTCCCTTCCTTCTTTACCAAGCCAAAGACAAGATCGCAGGCTCTATGAAAAAAGGGGATTCTTTCTATTTTGCTACCCACCTACCCCAGGTGCATAAAATAGTGCCTGGCTTGTAACAGCTGCTCAGTAGGCACTTGTCAAATAACTGCATGTATGCCTGGCCGTGGGCATGCCAAAGCAGTGACAGCTGATTTCTGGCAAAAACAATGAAGCAGACATTACTGGAAGCGGATAAAAGACCATGTGGTTCTAGAAAGACAGTAACTAGCTGTCTGCTTCTGACAACTTCCTATGCTTTGAACTCATTGCTTACAAATTTAAGTCATCTCAAGGTTTTGCCATACTACAGAACATGATCAATATAATACACTTGAGCTTCATCCCTCCCCAATGAATACAATTCACAAAGCATTAAGAACAATTGCTTTGGCAGTCCATAAAAAACTGTTGATGAGATTTTATATTATGTTTTGCTAGTTTGAGCAGTAATTTAGAAAAACGAAAAAGAAAAACATTAGCTCTATGTATCAGAGGGCTGAAATAAGAGCACTCTACCATGGCAAAATGTTTAATATCTTAATGAGAGTTTCATACATCAATACTTGCTTGCAACATCAATTCCAATATTGCAGTGCTTTTACTTTTTAAAAGTGCATACCCTTTGGCAAAGGACAGCATTTTTTCTTTGAAACTGAAAACCTCAGTGTGTTGCAGAATCAGACTCCTGACAAAATGAGAGAGATATAAGATTTTCTCAAGCTCTGACATTTACAGATTTAATGAGAGAGCAGTTTACCTACCTAACAGAATGTCTTTCAAAAGTGGAATCAATTCTCTTAAACCCTGCCCCTGCTTTACCAACTAGGTTTACATAATATTCTATATGCTATTTTGTCATTTCAACAACTTTCATAACATCTTCACTAGGAGTATATTTTGTCTCAAGAAACTACTTTCTTTGCTCACCCCTTTTCAACTCATTTGTTAATATTTTACCATGAAATTACAAAATTCAGTCTCATCTTCAGGCTCCACTTCTAAATCTAGACTTTTTGCTATTATACCACATCTGCAATTACTTTCTCCACTGAAGTCTTGAACCCCTCAAAATCAACAAGGGTTGGAATCAAACTCTTCTAAATTCCTGTTGACGTTGATGTTTTTCCCTCTTCCTGTGAATCATAAATGTTCTCTTTTAAAATTTTTCATTTATTCTTTTAATTGAATGATGGTTGATTAACAATACTGTTCTAGTATCACAAATGTTCTTAATGGGATCTACAATGGTGAACCCTTTCCATAATGTCTTCAATTTACTTTGTCCAGATCCATCAAAGGAATCATTATCTCCATGTCAGCTTGCTGAAGCGACAGAGGATGAGATGATTAGATAACATCACCAACTCAATGGACATGAATGAGAGCAAACTTCAGGAGACAGTGAAGGACAGGGGAGTCTGGCATGCTGCAGTCCATGGAGTTGCAAAGAGTAAGACATGCCTTTACGACTGAACAACAAAAAATGGCAGCTATAGGCTTAAGAAATTTCTTCTTAAATAATAAGACTTTGATTTTCCAAATCAAAATTATTAGTACTTTTTGATCCACTGGCTACAGAATGGATTCTGTAATGCTCAAAATTCTCCAAGGCAGGCTTCAGTAATATGTGAACTTCCTGATGTGCAAGCTGGTTTTAGAAAAGGCAGAGGAACCAGAGATCAAATTGCCAACATCCGCTGGATCATGGAAAAAGCAAGAGAGTTCCAGAAAAGCATCTATTTCTGCTTTATTGACTATGCCAAAGCCTTTGACTCTGTGGATCACAATAAACTGTGGAAAATTCTGAAAGAGATGGGAATACCAGACCACCTGATTTGCCTCTTGAGAAATCTGTATGCAGGTCAAGAAGCAACAGCTGACTCCTTGGACATGGAACAACAGACTGGCTCCCAATAGGAAAAGGAGTACATCAAGGCTGTATATTGTCACCCTGTTTATTTAACTTATATGCAGAGTACATCATGAGAAACGCTGGACTGGAAGAAACACAAGCTGGAATCAAGATTGCTGGGAGAAATATCAATAACCTCAGATATGCAGATGATACCACCCTTATGGCAGAAAGTGAAGAGGAACTAAAAAGCCTCTTGATGAAAGTGAAAAGTGGAGAGTGAAAAAGTTGGCTTAAAGCTCAACATTCAGAAAACGAAGATCATGGCATCCAGGCCCATCACTTCATGGGAAATAGATGCGGAAACAGTGGAAACAGTATCAGACTTTCTTTTTTGGGGCTCCAAAATCACTACAGATGGTGACTGCACCCATGAAATTAAAAGACACTTACTCCTTGGAAGGAAAGTTATGACCAACCTAGATAGCATATTCAAAAGCAGAGACATTACTTTGCCAACAAAGGTTTGTCTAGTCAAGGCTACAGTTTTTCCTGTGGTCATGTATGGATGTGAGAGCTGGACTGTGAAGAAGGCTGAGCGCCGAAGAATTGATGCTTTTGAACTGTGGTGTTGGAGAAGACTCTTGAGAGTCCCTTGGACTGCAAGGAGATCCAACCAGTCCATTCTGAAGATCAGCCCTGGGATTTCTTTGGAAGGAATGATGATAAAACTGAAACTCCAGTACTTTGGCCACCTCATGCGAAGAGTTGACTCACTGGAAAAGACTCTGATGCTGGGAGGAATTGGGGGCAAGAGGAGAAGGGGACAACAGAGGATGAGATGGCTGGATGGCATCACTGACTCGATGGACGTGAGTCTGAGTCAACTCCAGGAGTTGGTGATAGACAGGGAGGCCTGGAGTGCTGCGATTCCTGGGGCCGCAAAGAGTCGGACACGACTGCGCGACTGATCTGATCTGATGAAAACAACATTCATCTCGCTGCACATCTCCATCAGAACTCTTTGGTGATCAGGTACACTGTCAATGAGCATTAATATTTTGAAAGCAATCTTTTTTTTTCTGAGCAGTAGGTCTCGGCAGTGGGTTTAAAATATTCAGTAAACCATGTTGTAAACAGATGTGCTGTCGTCTAGGCTTTGTTGTTCCATTTACAGAGCACAGGCAGAGTAGAAATTAGCATAATTCTTAAGAGCCCTAGGATTTTCAGAATAGCAAATGAGCAACAGCTTCAACTTAAAATGACATTAGCCCCTAATACAAGTCAGCCTGTCCTTTGACGCTTTTAAGTCAAGCACTGACTTCTCCTCTCCAGCTATTAAAATCCTAGTTGGCATTTTCTGCAAATATAAGGCTGTTTTGTGGATACTGAAAATCTGCTCTTCAGTGTGACCCACCTTCAAGAATTATCTCAGCTAGATCTTCTAGATATCTGGCTATTTCACTTTGCACTTCGCCATTAAAGAGACAACTTCTTTCCTTAAAACTCATGAACCAAGCTCTGCTAGCTTTAAACGTTTCCTCTGTGGCTTCCTCCATTCTCTCAGGCTTCACAGAACTGAAAAGAGTGAGAGCCTTGCTCTGGGTAGGCTTTGGCTTCAGGGAGTGTGGGCCTGGCCTGATCTCTCCAGACCACTAAGACTCTATTAGCAAAACAGCTGCTTCTCTTTCTTATCATCTGTATGTTCACTGCAGCAGCACTTTTTTCTGCAACAACTTTATCTTTGCATTCACACCTTGGCTAGCTGGAGCAAGAAGCCTAGTTTTCGGCCTATTTTGGATTTCAGCATACTTTCCTCACTAAGCTTTATCATTTCTAACTTGTGATTTAAAGTGAGAGACAGGCAACTATTCTTTCACTTGAACACTTAAGAGATCACTACAGGGTTATTAAACGGCCTAATTTCAATATTATAGTGTCTTAGGGAATAGCGAGGCCCTGAGGAGAAAAAAAAGAAATGGCAACAGCAGTGAGTGGGGCAGTCAGAAAACACACATTGATCAGTTAAGTTTGTTCCCTCTGTGGGCACAGTTCATGGTGCCTCATAACAACTGTAATAGTGGTAAATCACAGATCACTATAACAAATACAGTAATAATGAGAAAGTTTGAAACACGGAAAGAATTACTAAGATGTGACACAGAGACATGCAAGTGAGCAAATGTTTTTAGAAAAACAACACCTACAGACTTGGTGCAGGGTTGCCACAAACCCTCAATTTGTTTAAAAAAAAAAAAAAATCATTATCTACAGAGCTCAATAAAGTGAAACACAATAAAATCAAGGCATGCCTATATTATGAGAATGATGATAAACCTGTTGATTTTGCAAAAATAAGATTTAATATACTGAACACTTTAATACAGAACAAACAATCAGATCAGATCAGATCAGATCAGTCGCTCAGTCGTGTCCGACTCTTTGCGACCCCATGAACCGCAGCACGCCAGGCCTCCCTGTCCATCACCAGCTCCCGGAGGTCACTCAGACTCGCATCCATCGAGTCAGTGATGCCATCCAGCCATCTCATCCTCTGTCGTCCCCTTCTCCTCCTGCCCTCAATCCCTCCCAGCATCAGAGTCTTCTCCAATGAGTCAACTCTTCGCAATAAACTATGGAAAATTCTGAAAGAGATGGGAATACCAGACCACCTGATCTGCCTCTTAAGAAATCTGTATGCAGGTCAGGAAGCAACAGTTAGAACTGGTCATGGAACAACAGACTGGTTCCAAATAGGAAAAGGAGTATGTCAAGGCTGCATATTGTCACCATGTTTATTTAACTTATATGCAGAGTACATCATGAGAAATGCTGGACTGGAAGAAACACAAGTTGGAATCAAGATTGCCGGGAGAAATATCAATAACCTCAGATATGCAGATGACACGACTCTTATGGCAGAAAGTGAAGAGGGGCTAAAAAGCCTCTTGATGAAAGTGAAAGTGGAGAGTGAAAAGGTTGGCTTAAAGCTCAACATTCAGAACAAACAATACGAAGGGTCAAAATCTGGCAAATAATCAATTTTCTAACAATTCAGGGTTGTTACTACAAATATGAAATAGTCTGGGCATATGACATCATATATGGCACCATTAAGGGAAAGCAATAAGCATTTTTAAAAGAGATGGAAGAGTTAACACTATTTGCTGGTTGGTATTTCAGTAACAATCTATTCATATTAACATAATTAAAAAACAGGTAGTAAACAATGTCTTCGGTGTTGTTAATAATGATGGTATTTCAGTAACAATCTATGCATATTAACATAATTAAAAAACAGGTAGTAAACAATGTCTTCGGTGTTAATAATGAATGATAAAATTTAAAGATTTAAAAAATTTTTATGTTTAGCCATATTTTCCAAGTCTCCTATAAAAAGAAAGTTTCTTTTATAATCACATAAAAATCCAACTGCATTTTTTAAAGAAATAACCTGTAGTAACTCATTTAGCAAACAGAAGTTGCTTCCAAGCTTTTTGGTATTGTCACTATATCATTTTATCATGAAATCTTCTGTAATCCTCCCGCTCTTTCCAGCCTTTTTTCAAGTTAAGTTTACATTAATTTGAAAATTTCAGAAGACTTCTAATTTGGAATTTTGCCAAATTAGGCATGAGAAGTATTAAAAGTCACTTTCATTTCATAGCTAACAGTGTCATACAACAAATGCAAAGTGACACTTTGCCAATCATGTAAATGATTCATCTTATAAACAGAGTGACAAAAATTCAGTTATCTCAACATTGGATACAAGGTGAAAGTGAAAGTTGCTCAGTGGTGTCCAACTCTTTGTGACTCCATGGACTACAGTCCACCAGGCTCCTCTGTCCATGGAATTCTCCAGGTAAGAATACTGGAGTGGTTAGCAATTTCCTTCTCCAAGGGATCTTACCCACCCAGGGATCACACCCAGGTGTCCTGCACTGCAGGCAGATTTTTTACCATCTGAGCCACCAAGAAGACACAGGGTATCCACTTATAAATACCTAATTTAAACACGAAGTCCGAAATATCTAACGGAATCACAAAGTCCGACAGGACTGAGTTTGAATCTTGCCTCTGACATCGGTCACCTGTTATGACCCTGGCAAAGTTACTTAATCATACTAACTCTCAGTCTCCTCATCTGTGAAAAGAGAATGCTACCTACCGATAAGTGTTTGTTTGTAAAATGGGAGTTGTGTGTAAAATGTTCAGTGAAGGACATGCCATATATCAAGCCCTCAGTAAATGTTAGTTATTTCAATAGAGAACAGTATTAGAGTTAGTACATAAATATCATTTATACCTCATCCTGATTATAATTTTACACAGAAAAGAAAAAAAAAAAAAAAAAAAAACGTGCACTAAGAAGCACACTAAAAATATGTCTTCCACGATTCCACACAGACTGAGATTCTGCAATTCCTGAATCACCACTATCATATGGTAAGTGTATGCAGGTACTAAATGCATAAGCCCAAAGAATGAGAACTTAATAAAACATGCCGGTATATATCAAGTGATAAATCAATAAACACATGTATTACTAGGTTGAGTCATTAAAATTTGAACCCAAAAGATGTATGGATGTAGACAGAAATTTATACACTAGGACCACCTGTCCAAAAAAAGTCATTCTTAATCTCAGCAGTTTCACTTGACTGTTTCCAAAGGAGTCTCCTGTGGCAAGGATCTTTCTTTCACTCACAGTACATAATAGAAACAGCCGAAACACAATGAAAGGAAAATTATTTGTAATTAGGATACCTAGGTTTAAATCTTTCTTATTCGGGTGTGAAACCTGGACAAGCTTTAACTTAAGTAACTACCAATAACTTCCACATCTATAAAAGATAATAGTATCTACCTACTCCACAGGGCTCTTAGTAAGATCAAATGTGAAGGCATGTAACTGTGCTTTGTAAACTGTCAAGTGTAACATGAAAATATCATTACAACCGAGGTTCTTTTATTATCCAAGGAAACACTTCTTTAAAAAATGATACACTGATCCCCTCCACTCATTACATATATGGACAATATCATATTTTCTACCCCTAATTATTGCATACCACGACAGTCCTCAACGATCTTCATCTAAAATCACCAAGAGTCACAATCTGAAAGGCTCAAAGACGCTTATCACATCCCCACACAAGATACCTCAAGCATAAATGTATCTTCACTGATAATCGAAACAAGAAACCAATTAGTAAGTTCATCTATACACTCACTCAATATTCGATAGACTCCAGGAAGATAAAATTGCTTAAAAACAACCTAACTACCTTCACTGAATAAAGCAAATGCATGTCAATAGCCACAGATGTTCAGGTGTGTCTTCACTTCTGTATTCTGCTTACGAGTCAGCTGGTGTCAAAGCACACGCACCCACCAGGCAAACACACACGCACGTACACACACACACACACACAAACTCTGCTTATCGGTGTCAGGGGCTGAGCACAAAATCAACTGCACCCAAACAAAAGGAGTCTCTTCAGAGCCTTCCTGCTTCGAATAACCTCGCTGGGCCTGCTCCTTCCTCGTCTGTAAACCAATTACCGGCGGGGGGCACGCAAGCAAGAGGGCGAGGGCTTCAGATAGGGGTCACTCGGCCGTCACCTGGCGAGGTGTTTTTCGCGAAGTTTCAGAGTCAACAAAGAAGTTGCGTCGCGAAGGGGTCGGGCCGCTGGAACGGCCGGGCGAAGCAACGTTAAAAGACGGACAAAACCGAGTGTGGCGGGGTTGGGGGGAGAAGGACGTAGCAAACGCCCCCTCGGACTTCGGGCCGCGACGATGGCGCCGTCGCCCCCCGGGGCCGGCGGGACGGAGTGGGGGGTCGGGGAGCCACGCCGGCCACCGCAGCCCGACGCCCCCGGCCCGCGACCCGCGCGGGGAACGGCTGGAGGCGCCGACGGGCCCCCCTCAGGCTCCCCGCCGCCCCTCGCGCCCCGCTGCTCCGCGGAGCAAACGGCCCGGGTGCCGGCCCCGCCACGGTCCCGCCCGCTCGCGACGCTGTCACCGCGAGCCCCTGACCCGAGCGGAGGCGCCCCCCGCCCACCCCGCCACCTCCCGCGCCGCCCGGGCCCCGCCGCCCTCCTCGAGCGCCGCACGGAACCGGCACGGGCCCGACCCGACCGCGGGAGCCGCAAGCACAGGGCGCGGGCGCCGCCGACTTACCTTCCTCCGCGGTGTCCATCTTGTCTGGGGGGGCGGCGGTGACGCAGCCGCGAGGCTCCAGCGGCCGCGGCCGGAGCCTTCCGGCCGGGGCGGGGAAAGGGGAGGGAAGGGGAGGAAGGAGGAGGGAGCGGAGCCGGGCCCGGGCAGGTGCGTGTGCTCAGGTGCGAGAGAGGAAGAGAGAGAGGGGGAGAGGGAGAGGGAGAGAGGCTGACAGAAAGCGGGCGAGAGAGGGGAGGGGGAGGGGCGGGGAGGGGCGGGGAGAGCTGAGGGGCGAGGCCTGGGCGGGGCGTGCAGGCGGAAGGGGCGGGGCGCCTCCGCGACGTGTGTTGTCACTTCCGGCAGCGCCGCTGTGCGCATGCTCAGTGGGCGGTGGCTGCGGGGGCGTTGCGGGACATTCCCTCCCCGCCCCCCGACTCCCTCCACAGGCCGCGGGGTGGCCACTATCGTGGGCCGCGGGCCACTTGGGCTTTGTCCAGAGGGCTGCGCGGCCGGAGAGGCTGAAACCTTAGAAGGAGCTGAACTCTAATGACACCGAGATGGGGGCGGGGTGGGCGGCGACAGAGAAGGCACGGAGCCAAGGGAGGAGGGCAGCGGGAGCGAGCCCTGCACCCGCCGCCGCACCGCGGTGCACCACACTGGCGGGCCTCGGGGCTGAAGAGCTACTTGGGCGCCTGTGAAAAGACGAGTTCTCCGCCCGGCTCCACTCCCCTCTTCCTGCCCGATACTCTGGTGTCGCGTGTCTGGAGTCGGTCCAGGAATAGGTACTTTTATTCCGCACCTGTGGGCAGTTCTGATGCACGTTTTGAGGAAGTGGTAAAATGTCATTAGTGTGAGAAAGGCAAGTCCTAACTTTACAGAGGCTTCCCTGGTGGCTCAGAGGTTAAAGCGTCTGCCTCCAATACAGGAGACCTGGGTTCGATCCCTGGGTCGGGAAGATCCCCTAGAGAAGGAAATGGCAACCCACTCCAGTACTCTTGCCTGAAGAATCCCATGGATGGAGAAGCCTGGTAGGCTACAGTCCATGGGGTCACAAAGAGTCGAACACGACTGAGCGATTTCACTTCAACTTTACAGACATCCCTCCTCCAGGAGACTTCTTCATTTGACCGGAAGGACCGCTTCAATAAACTGCTTTGGCTGGAGGCTGTAACATCCGCCTCTAAGGGAAATTGGTTCAAACTGTGAAGTGAAAATTTGGTATTAAGGGGGCCTCCATGGTGGCTCAGATGGTAGAGCGTCTGCCTGCAATGCAGGAGACATGGGCTTGATCCCTGGGTCGGGAATATCCCCTGCAGACGGAAATGGCAACCCACTCCAATACTCTTGCCTGGAAAATTCCATGGACAGAGGATCCTGGTGGGCTACAGTCTATAGGGTTGCGAAGAGTCGGACACGACTGAGCGACTTCACTCACTTTGTTATTAAGTGTCACAGCCATCAGCGATTTCTGACCTCCAGATACGAATCCCAAACTGCAATCCAGTGGATGTTGCTACCCCAACCCCGCGTTTGATTGCTCAGGAGCTGGGGGAAATGCTAGGTGAATAAGGAAACGGAGTTGACCCCCGCCCCCCGCCCCCCATAGCTGAGGTGCATGTGAAACGAATGAATTCAGTGAGCCCAGAGGGTTGCATCTTCCCATACCTGGAATGCTAAATTCCTTAACTTGATAACCTGATCTTTGATGTTCAGACCGCGTGTGCCCTTGGTTGTAAACTTGTGTATAGCCTGACTTTCCCACCTGCCTCCTTGGAGCAGTTTTCTCAGAGCTGCTGAGATGCCATCTCCCTGGCTCCAGGTCCTAAACATTCCCACCAGGTAACTCTCTATTTTCAGGTTGTGATTACATCCTTTTAGTCCACACGTTGTGCACAGGGCTTGATACATTGAGCTGTGGATGTTTACCTGGCCAGAGGTGAATTGCTTCTGCCTGATGAAAGACAGCACTGCCTGGATCAGCACACACCTTTCCTCACTGTAATTCCTGCTTTTTACTCTAAAGGAAGAACTGTCACACAACATTGTAAATCAACCATGCTCCAATTTAAAAGAAAAAAAAAAACCTATTTAGAAAATACAAGGTATGTCACCATCTTTGAATTGCCTGAGTAGAACTAGAAATGTCGGTAATCCTAAGAAAATATATTTTAAAGACTATGTAAATGAATTGGAAAAATAAGAATGCTAGCAATACTTTTTCTATCTGTGAGAGTGAAGGAATTGGGAAGATGCCTGCTTCCTGCAAGCCTCATCAATCAGAATGAGACTTAGATTAAAGATAATGGAGGCCTTCCAGAAAAACAGAAGCCTTTGAAGACTAATGCCATTGATTTTTCCAGTCACTCATGTTGCCCAAGGTGGGAAAGAATTCAAATTCTTGACGCAATAATCAGATTAGATCAGTCGCTCAGTCGTGTCCGACTCTTTGCGACCCCATGAACCACAGCACGCCAGGCCTCCCTGTCCATCACCAGCTCCCGGAGGTCACTCAAACTCAGATCCATCGAGTCAGTGATGCCCTCCAGCCATCTCATCCTCTGTCGTCCCCTTCTCCTCCTGCCCTCAATCCCTCCCAGCATCAGAGTCTTCTCCAGTGAGTCAACTCTTCACATGAGGTGGCCAGTATACTGGAGTTTCAGCTTTAGCGTCATTCCTTCCAAAGAAATTCCAGGATTGATCTCCTTCAGAATGGACTGGTTGGATCTTCTTGCAGTCCAAGGGACTCTCAAGAGTCTTCTCCAACACCGCAGTTCAAAAGCATCAATTCTTCGGCGCTCAGCCTTCTTCACAGTCCAGCTCTCACATCCATACATGACCACAGGAAAGACCATAGCCTTGACTAGGCGAACCTTTGTTGGTAAAGTAATGTCTCTGCTTTTGAATATGCTATCTAGGTTGGTCATAACTTTCCTTCCAAGGAGTAAGCATCTTTTAATTTCATGGCTGCAGTCACCATCTGCAGTGATTTTGGAGCCCAGAAAAATAAATTCTGACACTGTTTCCACTGTTTTTCCATCTATTTCCCATGTAGTGATGGGACCAGATGGAGAGTGAAAAGGTTGGCTTAAAGCTCAACATTCAGGAAACGACGCAATAATGGAGGCCCACTAATTTCAAGGGCTGACCTTGAGAATTGAACATATTTAAACTTTCCCTTAAATATGTTTGGACTATATTGTCTCCCAAGAAATTGTATCTGAAGCAGGCTCATACTTCAGTCCCCACTCCTCCCACCCCACATGTGGAGCAGGCACATCCGCTCTAAGGCCTGTGGCAGGGCATGTCTCACTCAGCTCAGACCAGGGGCGCAGTTCACCACCACCAATTCAGACCCAGTCTCAGGTGTCATAAAGCAAAAGAGGGGAAGATTCTGAGAAGTAGACTTTGAGATTTACTGAGGGATGTGCTAGCGGTCTGTCAGAGCAGGTATGTGAACCTCCAGGCAGTAGAACAGGGTTAGAATTGGAGGACTGTATGTGGTGTGGGTGGAGGGCTCCCCGCCTTTGCCTTTACGTCTTTTTGGGGTGCTCTGAGGAAAGTTACTTCAAGAATTAAGTACTGCCCCAATGTTTTTTCATTCAGCCTTTGGAGTTTAAAGATAAGAGTAATCAACCAACATCCGCTGAGTCCTTACTATGTGTCAGGCAGTGGTCCTTACAACAGGGCCTTGGAAGTAAAGTCACTCAGACATCGGATGCAGTTAACCGTTGACAGGAACCCAACTAAGCCTGTAGACAAAAGGGAGGAGTGTACTGTTGACATGAACAAACGGTGACAAGTGTAGTGGTCCAGTGGGCCTCTGGAACTGCTGGAACTAGAGTCCTCTCTCCCCACACCCCTCAGCTCTGCTTCGTTCTGTACATCAGCTTCTTGCTGTCAGACCAGCTTCCTCCATGAGGCTGGGGACTGATAGCTCTCAAGGCCATATCTTCAGCTTCTCCATCAGACAGACTGAGAGTGACGCTCTCCAGCCCCAAGTCAGTAATCCTCAGGGAAGGACAGTTAATTGGTCCAGCGAGGTGCACATCCCTGAACCCAATGATGAGAGTCTGTAGGAATATGTACGCTGCCATTGAACTCGGTTGCTGAAGTGCAGAAAAAGCATTTCCCAGGAGAAAAGGGAGCCCAAAACTACAGAGAGCCATTATAGTTAGAATTCTCATTGTTTTCAAACAAGTACACCAAGATCGTAAAGAAATATTTTAATTTGCCACACTTTTATCCAAGGAAACCAATTAGAATTCATACAGAATTTTACGCTGGTAAAAGTTATTTTAGTCAAAAGAGACATTTAAAGGTATAGCATATATGTGGTTCTAGCCTGAGTGTGTGTGTGTGTGTGTGTGTGTGTGTGTGTGTGTGTGTGTGTGTGTGTCTGTGTTACTCTGCCATGAGAATACTATAGTCATTCTGGGTTTCCATATAGCAATAAAATGAGCAACAGAGCTTGTGTGGAAAGACAACAGTATAAATTTTTGAGCACTAACTCTAACACACTAACAATAACAATAATTAACTCTAATCCCTATTATGAATGAACATTAGTAGCAATTTGTGAAGAAAATATTATACCCATTTTATAGATGAGGAAACTGAGACTCACAATTGGTAAGTAACTTGCTTTTGGCCATATGTAGAAGAGGAACCAAGATTAAAGCACAGGTCTTTCTGACTCCAAACTTCTGATTTTTAAACCTCACCTATTTCCCATTAACAGCCATACTCTTCACACTACCATTACACTCTCAACTTTTAACTGTGAGCCCATGTTTATAGAGAACCCAAGACTTTGCAACAGTTGCACAGAATTGCTGCTGATACAGCAATTAAGCAAAATGCCTTGCTATAAGCTTAACATTATTAACATCTACAAATTATTGAAGACATTATCTTAACATTAAACTCCTTCCTTCCTGTTCTCTTTTTCCTCTTATTTCATCTTCCCTTCCATTTTTCTATTTCATTTCTCTTCCTTTCCTGTGATGAGACACAACAGTAATGTGGGCAAGAACATGGGTGCTGAAGGGAGAGGCATGCAGGTGGCAGAAAGAGGGAAAGACTGGTTGGGTTGGACAATTTTTTACATTGAATAATGGCCATCAGATTTTCCATTGTTGGAGAAAATACTAACATGGAAAAGGAGAGGGCTAGGAAGAACCCTGAGTCTTGGACTAGAACTATAGGTATCATTAGGAACTCATTTTTAAACATATAAACAGATATAAAAATATATACAGTTGACCTCTGAACAATGTAGGGGGTTAGAGGCACAGACACACCCCCTCCACACAGTCCAAAAGCTGACTATAACTTTACAGTGAGCCTTCATATCTGTGGTCCCACATCCTTGGAGTCAACCAACCTTGGATTGTATAATACTATAGTACATATTTATTGAAAAAGTCCAAGTGAACCTATGCAGTTCAAAGCCATGTTGTTCAAAGCTCAACTGCATATGTATGTCTACAAATATAATATGTAATACATATCAGACATTAAGTACATATACTAGTAAATATATATTATGTAATGTTATATACTACCTCTCAGAGGTCAAGTGTCTCCTGCAATGTAGGAGACCCGGGGGTATATATTTCTTAGGTCTGTCCCCAGCTGATGTCCCAGTAGCTATGAGCACACTGAAAATACAGACTTTGGTCTCTAATACCATGCTCCACTAAAAGGAACCAAGACTGTATGATACTATAATGATAGACATATGTCATTATACATTTGCTCAAACCCATAGAGTGAAGTGTAATGCAAGTCATGGACTTGAGGTGATTATGAGGGGGGAACTATACAGGGAAGCCTGGTGTACACGGGGTCACAAAGAGTCGAACATAACTTAGTGACAGAATGACAACAACAAGCATGGGCAGGTGGAAATCTTTGTGCCTTCCTCTCACTTTGTGAACCTTGCTGCTGCTTCAGTCGTGTCCAGCTCTGTGCGACCCCATGGGCAGCACCCCCCAGGCTCCTCCGTCCACAGGATTCTCCAGGCAACAATACTGGAGTGGGTTGCCATTTCCTGGAAACCCACTCTGGAAATGCTTTACTCAGAAAATAAATTACTGTAGACAATGTCAGCCACACAACAAGTCACTCTTAGATGCTTGCACGCTTTCTAGAAGGAGACAAAGAGGCAGGTTTCAGCCGTTGGTACCATCATGAGTACCCTGGGTCCTTAAACTGCTCTAAAAAAATAAAGCTCAAAATTTTTCAAAAAAAAGATTTATATGGGGAAAAAAGAGGGACTAAGACTCTGAGGAAATGTCAAATTTTAGGGCTAGAGCAGGAAAACCAAAGATAAGCCTAGAACATTGTGAAGAAACTAAGGAAGTGCTCAAAAATTGACAGGGTTATGCTAAAGGATATAGAAACTGGCCCAAAGAGGCTCCCACTTGCCATGCTGGGGACAATTTGAACATGAAAATACGTACTACAATAACAGATTATAGCCTATTGAATAAAACAAGAATCCATGAGCTCATTGTGATATAAACCAGTAAGGAGAGAAAAAACTTCCTCTGCAGTATAACACCACCCAATAAGTGTAAAAAGGAATGATACAAACAGAAAAACCACTTACCAACCTGACGATGGTTCAGACTGGAGTAGTCAATAAAGGTTAAGAATGGGTAAAGTTTCAATGAGGAAGAGCATTTTAGCGTATTACTGCAACATCTCCCAATCATTAAAAAGAAAAATAATAGCTTTACAGTGACTATACCAACATAACTAGATGATCAAGGTTGTAGTCATCAGCTATGGGAAAGACTGACATAATGAGAAAATCAAAGTTTATCAGGAATGCATGCCTGAGTCTGAGAATAAGGACACATCCGATGGAATTGGGTGATGTGCCAGTCTACAGGCCTGTATTCTCTTAAACTCTCAAGGACATGATAGACAGAATGACTGAGGAACAGTTCCAGATTGGAAGAGGCAGAAGAAACATGACAACTAATCACAATGTATAAAAATCCTGGACCTGAAGACCAGAAAAGACATTTTCAAGACAAGTAGCAAAACTGAAATTTGAGTAGGTTCTTTGAATGATAGCGTTGTATCAGTGTTGGTTTCTCGACCTCTTGAGGGGTCTTCACTTAGAGAAATGCACATGAGGATATTTAGGGGTGATGTAGAATCAGGTCTGAAGCTTGTAGTCAAATGGTTCAGAAAAAGACTAAATGTGTGTTTGTGTGTGCAAGTGTGAGAAAGAGAGAGAAATGTTAAAAGCTGGTGAATTTGGGTGAAGGAATATGGGAGCTTTTTTGGACTGTACTTGCAACTCTTCTGTGAGTCTGAAATTATTCTGACATCATTTTTTAAATGAAAGTTGCTAAGTTCTGATAGAACTGTAAAGTAGTGGTTCTCAAATTTGGGAAATCTCAGTCATAAGCACCTCTGACAATCTGACAAAATCTGTGGGCTTTTTTCCCAGAAAAGTTGCATAAACTCAAAATGTTGCATACAGTTTTCTGAGAGTTCATGGATGCCTTCAAGTCTATGCGGAAACCTCAGGTTAAAAGCTTTTCTCATAAACCCACACACCTATGGGCACCTTATCTTTGACAAAGGAGGCAAGAATATACAGTGGGGCCAAGAGTTTGTTCAATAAATGATGCTGGGAAAACTGGACAGTTACGTGCAAAAGAATGAAATTAAAACACTTGCTAATGCCAAACACAAAGATAAACTCAAAATGAATTAAAGACCTAAATGTAAGACCAGAAATTATAAAACTCTTAGAGGAAAACATAGACAGAACACTATGACATAAATCACAGAAAGATCTTCTATGACCCAGCAGTCAGAATAATGGAAATAGAAACAAAAATAAACAAGAGGGGCCTAATTAAACTTATAAACTTCTGCACAGCAAAGGAAACTATAAACAAGGTGAAAAGACAGTCCCCAGAAGGGAAGAAAATAATAGCAAATGAAGCAACTAACAAAGGAATTAATTTCTTAACTATACAAGCAACTCATAAAACTGATACCACAAAAGCAAACAACCCAATCAAAAAGTGGGCAAAAGATCTAAAGAGACAATCCTCCAAAGAAGACATACAAATGGCTAATAAACACATGAAACGATGCTCAGCATCGCTCATTATGAGAGAAATGCAAATCAAAACTACAGTGAGATACCACCTCACACTGGTTGGAATGGCCTTAATCAAAAAATCCGTAGACAATAAATGCTGGACAGGCTGTGGAGAAAAGGGAACACTTTTGCACTATTGGTGGGAATGTAATTTGATACAGCCACTCTGGAAGACAATATGAAGACTGCTCAAAATACTGAGAGTAGAACTACCATATGACCCAGCAGTCCTACTTTTTGGCATATACCCTGAGGAAATCAAAATGGAAAAAGGCCCATATACCCCAGTGTTCATCGCAGCACTGTTTACAATAGCTAGAACATGGAAGCAACCTAGATGTCCATCATCAGACGAATGGATAAAGAAACTGTGGTACATATATACAATGGAATATTAGTCAGCTGTGAAAGGAATGCATTTGAGTCAGTTCTAATGAGGTGGATGAGCCCAGAGCCTATTATACAGAGTCAAGTGAGTCAAAGAGAAAAACAATGTACATTAACACATATATATGGAATCTAGAAAGATGGTACTGATGAACCTGTTAGCAAAGCAAAATGGAGATGCAGACAGAGAACAGACATGTGAGCATGGGCGGGGGAGGGAAGAAGAGGATGGGACGAATGGAGAGAGTGACGTGGAAGCGTATACACCATGTGTAAAATAGACAACCGACAGGAATTAGCCGGGTGACTCAGAACTCAAACTGGGGCTCTGTAACAACCTAGAGGGATGGGAAGGGGTGGGAGCTGGGAGGGAGTTTAAAGACGGAGGGGACACACGTATAACTGTGGCTGACTCATGTGGATATATGGCAGAGGACGACACAGTATTGTGAAGCAATTTTCCTTCCATTAAAAATAAATATGTTTGGAGGGGGAAAAAAACACAACACTTCTCACTTAAGGTATTGAGAAAAATTATGATGTTCACTTCCCCTTTCTAAAAACATAGCAGGCCAGGTTATTTAGACCAACAGTTGAAAATACTTGATAAAATATAAAAAATATATTTGTAAAACCACTGACGCATTGACAAAAACTAAAAACTAACAGGCCAGAATCTAAGGTCCTGATGTAAACGGAACACAGCCATGACTTTTGCTCTACTGATACAGGCAAACTTTGAACTCGTGTATTGACAGATTCCAGGGGCAAGAATAACATCAAAGCCCAGAGCCTGCCCAAGGGGAAACAACTATTAAAAGACCTTCTCCTGGGATCCTTCCCCAAGGCCCATAGAGCTGCTGTCTCAAGAGGATTAGTGAACCAAAAGTCAAGCCCCCTCTCTGAAAGTTCTAGGAAAAGTTGGTTTTGCTGAGCCTTTTGAAAATTGTACCCATGAACCAGCCCTGGCATGGATTGCATCTCAAACTCATGACACCCCAGTGACCAAATAATCTCAAGCAGCAAATGCTATTGAAAATGATCTTGTGCTGCTGGGACCCCTAAGGATCTGGCAAAAACAAACACAAATTCTCTCCAGAGGAAAGCATTTGATTTCTCACCACCTTAGTCTGCTAGGGCTGCCCTAAAAGAATACTACACACTGGGGGATTCAACAATAGAAATGTATTTCTCACAGTTATGGAGGCTAGAAGTCCAAGACCAAGGTGCCATAAAGGTTGGCTTCTCCTGAGGCCTCGCTCCTGGACTTGCAGATGGAGACCTTCTCTGTGTGTCTTCCCGTAACCTTTGCTCTGTGCTCGTGCATGTCTGGTGTCCCTCTTCCTGTAAGGACAGCAGTTCGATTGGATGAGGGCCCTCCTCTTACGACCTCCTTTAACCTGAATTACCTCCTTAAAGTCTCCATCTCCAAATACAATCACACTGAGGGCTAAGGCTTCAACAGATTAATTTTAGGGAGCCAGCTCAGTCCGTAACACTAGCCTTCAAAGAACTTTCACAAATGGACTTACAAAGAAGTTGAGCTGCACATTAAACATGACCAAATATATGTGTGAAGAAGAACAGACAACAGATAACAGAACCCATCCAACAAGGACTTCAGATATGGGGATTACCAGATAAAATTTTAAAGAACCTGGGGGGTGGGGGAGAGGTTCAAGTGGGAGGGGACATATGTATACCTGTGGCTGATTCATCTTGATATACGGCAGAAACCAGTACAACACTGTAAAGTAAATATCCTCCAATTAATAATTTTTAAAAGACTATAAAGAAATCATACTTACTTGGATCATTTCTTAAAGTGATAGAACACTTTAAAAATAGGAATTTTACTCCAGAATTATATCTTTGCTACCATTTAAACAGACAATGACCCACTCCAATGTTCTTGTCTGGAGGATCCCAGGGACGGGGGAGCCTGGTGGGCTGCCGTCTATGGGGTCGCACAGAGTCGGACACGACTGAAGTGACTTAGCAGCAGCAGCAAACATACAATGAGAAACTTTATCAAGAAATGAAGTTAATAATTTTTTAAGGTCTGCACAAGCAAAATCTTTAGAGAATTCTGAACTTAGCATAAATGAGGCTACATCTGTCCTTGTGCATTTGGAAGCCTGTGGCCTTGGATCTTCAACAGCAGTGCTTTCACCCACCCACCCCCACGCCCCCCAAACCACCCACCTTTCATTTATTGATGTTTCCCTTAGGCCAACACAGGTGTGGACATGTAGCAGTAAGTCAATAAATATTGGCTGAATAAGCAAAGCATAATTTTCCAGGAGATACTTTTTGTTGCTGAAATAGCAACATGTGTATGAATGCCTTTCTTAGCAAGAGATTCAATTATATGGCAGCTGAAATATCAACTGAGCAACAACAATGTATTAGGTTTGTGTGTCTGTACTTTTATATCTGTTCTCAGTAATAATGAATTCAATTTCAGTGCTTCAGACAGTCTCAACAAGGAGGTACATTGAATCAAATCAAAACAGAGTACCAAGTGTTTCTTATCCCTAACACATTCAGATACAACAGTCACATAAAAATTACTTGCAATTTAGGCCAAAGTGTTACTGAGATGAAGGCCCTCAAGACCAGGTTTTTTCCTGCACATTTTATTATGAATATTTTCAAATGTACAGACCTTGGAGAAGGAAATGGCAACCCACTCCAGGATTCTTGTCTGGAGAATCCCATGGTCAGAGGAGCCTGGCAGGCTACAGTCCATGCGGTCACAAGAGTCAGAAACAACTTAGTGACTAAACCACCAACCAAACGTACAGAAAAGTTGAAGGAATAGTGCAACGAACACCTATATGCTCTCAGCCTAAATTCAACAATTATTAACATTGAGTCATATGGATTTTTTAAAATAATTTTTTATTTGTTTGCTTGTTTATTTTCGGCTGCACTGGGCCTTCATGACTGCCTGTGGTCTTTCTCTTGCTACGGCAAGCCAGGGCTACTCTCCAGTCGCAGTCCGTGGGCTTCTTATCGTGGTGGTTTCTCTTTTGGCAGAACACAGGCTCTAGGTTACACAGGCTTGGGACTTGTGGCTAGCGGGCATAGTTGCCCCACAGCACGTGGAATCGTCCTGGACCAGGGATTGAACCCATGTTCCCTGCATTGGCAGGTGGATTCTTAACCACTGGACCACCAAGGAAGTTGCAGCCATGTATTCTAATCATAGCGTTTTTCTGTGTCATTTGGAAAAATGTGTGTGAACTACTTTCTCCCTAAGCACTTTAGCAAGTATCTCCTACAGTTAATGTCCTTTAAAGCCATCATATCTAGAACCTAAAAGGTCTCTATAATTGTCCCAAGAATGTCTTTTATAGTTTTGTTTTGATTTTTTCGAACAAGTATCCAACTGACCTTCATGCATTGCTGCTGGTTTAAGCCTATGTAGTCTCCCTTCATCTAAAATGAAAATGTACTTTTCATTTTTCAATGACAATGCCTGTTGGAAAATCACAGGACAGTTGTTTTATACAATACTCTTCATTCTAGATTTGTCTGATTGATTTGTCCTGGTTTCATTTAACTGTTCCGTCAGCCTCTGTATTTCCTATAAACTGGAAGTTAGCCTAGAGACTTGAGGCAACTCAAATTAAGAATCTGCCTGCAATGCAGGAGACCCCTTTTAATTCCTGGGTCAGGAAGATCTGCTGGAGAAGGGATAGGTTACCCACTCCTGTATTCTTGGGCTTCCCTTGTGGCTCAGCTTGTAAAGAATCTGCTTGAAATGTGGGAGACCTGGGTTCGATCCCTGGGTTGGGAAGATCCACTGGAGTAGGGAAAGGCTACCCACCCTAGTATTCTGGTCTGGAGCATTCCATGGACTGTATTGTCCATTGGGTCGCAAAGAGTCAGCCACGACTGAGGGATTTTCACCGTCAAGAAAAATATTTCATAGATGATGTGTTTTTCATATGGTAGCACATCGCAGCAGCAGCAGCAGCACATCAGGAAGTCAGAATGTCAGGTTGGACCGTGATTACTGTTACTGAGTTGATCCGTTAGTTGAAGTAATAGTTACTGAGTCTTACCATTCATTAATAATCAGTGGAGTAGGGACTTCCCTCCTGGCAGTGGTTAGGACTCTGTGCTTCTAATGCAGGGGACTTGGGTTTGATCCCCAGTCATGGAGCTAAGATCCCACATGCCTGTGGCACAACAAAAAACATATTATTATTATTATTTAGGCTGTACTAGGTATTCCTTGCTGTGCAAGCTTGTCTCTACTTGTGGCTATCAAGGGGTACTCTTTAGCTTGATGTATGGGCTCCCCACTCCAGTGTTCTTGCCTGGAGAATCCCAGGGACGGTGGAGCCTGGTGGGCTGCCGTCTATGGGGTTAGGACATGACTGAAGTGACTTAGCAGCAGTAGCAGCACGGGGTTCTCTTTGTGGTGGCTTCTCTTGTTGCAGAGCAGAGGCTCTAGACCACAGGCTCAAGAGTTGTGGCACACGAGCTTAGTTGCTCTATGACATCTGGGATCTTACCAGACCAGGGATCGAACCCACATCTCCTGCATTTTGGCAGGTAAATTCTTTACCACTGATCCACCAGATCAGATCAGATCAGATCAGTCGCTCAGTCGTGTCCGACTCTTTGCGACCCCATGAACCGCAGCACGCCAGGCCTCCCTGTCCATCACCAGCTCCCGGAGGTCACTCAGACTCACACCCATCAAGTCAGTGATGCCAGCCAGCCATCTCATCCTCTGTCGTCCCCTTCTCCTCCTGCCCTCAATCCCTCCCAGCATCAGAGTCTTCTCCAATGAGTCAACTCTTCGCATCAGGTGGCCAAAATACTGGAGTCTCAGCTTTAGCATCATTCCTTCCAAAGAAATTCCAGGATTGGTCTCCTTCAGAATGGACTGGTTGGATCTTCTTGCAGTCCAAGGGACGCTCAAGAGTCTTCTCCAACACCAGAGTTCAAAAGCATCAATTCTTCAGCGCTCAGCCTTCTTCACAGTCCAGCTCTCACATCCATACATGACCACAGGAAAGACCATAGCCTTGACTAGGCGAACCTTTGTTGGCAAAGTGATGTCTCTGCTTTTCAATATGCTATCTAGGTTGGTCATAACTTTCCTTCCAGGGAGTAAGGAGTAAGCGTCTTTTAATTTCATGGCTGCAGTCACCATCTGCAGTGATTTTGGAGCCCAGAAAAATAAAGTCTGACACTGTTTCCACTGTTTCTCCATCTATTTCCCATGTAGTGATGGGACCAGATGCCATGATCTTCATTTTCTGAATGTTGAGCTTTAAGCCAACCTTTTCACTCTCCACTTTCACTTTCATCAAGAGGCTTTTAGCCCCTCTTCACTTTCTGCCATAAGAGTGGTGTCATCTGCATATCTGAGGTTATTGATATTTCTCCCAGCAATCTTGATTCCAACTTGTGTTTCTTCCAGTCCAGCATTTCTCATGATGTACTCTGCATATAAGTTAAATAAACATGGTGACAATATGCAGCCTTGACATACTCCTTTTCCTATTTGGAACCAGTCTGTTGTTCCATGACCAGTTCTAACTGTTGCTTCCTGACCTGCATACAGATTTCTCAAGAGGCAGATCAGGTGGTCTGGTATTCCCATCTCTTTCAGAATTTTCCATAGTTTATTGTGATCCACACAGTCAAAGGCTTTGGCATAGTCAATAAAGCAGAAATAGATGTTTTTCTGGAACTCTCTTGCTTTTTCCATGATCCAGAGGATGTTGGCAATTTGATCTCTGGTTCCTCTGCCTTTTCTAAAACCAGCTTGAACATCAGGAAGTTCACTGTTCACATATTACTGAAGCCCGGCTTGGAGAATTTTGAGCATTACTTTACTAGCGTGTGAGATGAGTGCAATTGTTCGGTAGTTTGAGCATTCTTTGGCATTGCCTTTCTTTGGGATTGGAATGAAAATTGACCTTTTCCAATCTTGTGGCCACTGCTGAGTTTTCCAAATTTGCTGGCATATTGAGTGCAGCACTTTCACAGCATCATCTTTGAGGATTTGGAATAGCTCCACTGGAATTCCATCACCTCCACTAGCTTTGTTCGTAGTGATGCTTTCTAAGGCCCACTTGACTTCACATTCCAGGATGTCTGGCTCTAGGTCAGTGATCACACCATCGTGCTTATCTGGGTCGTGAAGCTCTTTTTTGTACAGTTCTTCTGTGTATTCTTGCCACCTCTTCTTACTATCTTCTGCTTCCGTTAGGTCCATACCATTTCTGTCCTTTATCGCGCCCATCTTTGCATGAAATATTCCTTTGGTATCTCTGATTTTCTTGAAGAGATCCCTAGTCTTTCCCATTCTGTTGTTTTCCTCTATTTCTTTGCATTGATCACTGAAGAAGGCTTTCTTATCTTTTCTTGCTATTCTTTGGAACTCTGCATTTAGATGTTTACATCTTTCCTTTTCTCCTTTGCTTTTTGCTTCTGTTCTTTTCACAGCTATTTGTAAGGCCTCCCCAGACAGCCATTTTGCTTTTTTGCATTTCTTTTCCCTAGGGATGGTCTTGATCCCTGTCTCCTGTACAATGTCACGAACCTCATTCCATAGTTCATCAGGCACTCTATCTATCAGATCTAGGCCCTTCAATCTATTTCTCACTTCCACTGTATAATCATAAGGGATTTGATTTAGGTCATACCTGAATGGTCTAGTAGTTTTCCCTACTTTCTTCCACCAGGGAAGCCCCCAAAACATATTTTTTTAAGTAAAAACAAAATCTGTAGAGTAAAACATGAAAGCTACAGTCTTTCACTTATATCTTTTTCATGACTAGGACAACCAAATTTTTAAATTATTCTTTCATTTGAAAGCGCATGCTACCATTAAAAACATTCTTGATAGTCACAATGACAAGTGTATTTTTACACAATCTCTTAAGCTCTTTATTAAAAACTTCTCCTGTAATTTTCACAATGAAAGACAACCTTGTTCTGTTTGTGTCCATCTCCTAATCCTTGCAGAGAAAGAGTGAAGAAAGGAAAAGAAGAGAGAGAGAAAGAAAGGGAAAGGAAGGAAGGAGAGAGAGAAAAAGAAAGGCAAATCACTGTTGACTCCTACAGGTCTTCCCAAGGGACAGCATCCTGACTGTCCACATGATATAACTGGGCCTTGAAAGTTCCTTCTGAAGAGATCCATGATAGAAAAAGAGAAGTTGAGTGTAAGTCCCACAAATTTAAATTGAGTTACCACATCTGACCTTATTACTCAATGGAGCAGCTAAAGGAGATGCTCTATTTGGTACCAGGGCCACAAAAGCTCACCCACATGCCCCTCGATGATTGTAAAAGAGCAGAATGTGAGGAGGACCACAGAGAACGTGCACAACACAGGATTTTTGTACTCTCTGCTGTAACTTCAAACAAGTCAGTAAGTCCTGGGCAAACATGGCTGAACCCCGGGATAAAGCAGAGTGCCAGCAGGGAAGCTGGTGGCTAACAGAGACCAGAGTCCATAACAGTCAGCAGTTGGCACAAGTTCCGAGATTGCAAATAAAGCCAGGAAGGAGGTGGAATCTGACATTCCTCATTCTGCCAACACAGAAGACACAGTGCAAACACCTGCCGGTACATTTCTTCAATAGGTCTCCCTTCCAAAGCCAAGTATGATTTCTGAGGGGTAAATACTGGGCTTCTCCACCATAGGACTTCTGAGTGCCTTTAATCTATTTAAATGTATTGAGGATCCACAGCGGGGGGATACAGTCACCAGTGTTGTTCACACATCCTTGATCACTGAACTCTTTTCTCAGAGGCCATCTCACACAGCTGGAGTGCCTGGGCATGCACTCTGCAAAATGCTGAGCCATACAAGCCCCAAGGACCCCCAAGGATAAATGGACCAAGAAGTCCACCCTTGAGAGTAGAAAAGCATCTATATTGGCCATGAAAACTTCCATATCCAGATGATCCTTTAGCCCAGGAATTTCATGAAACCCTGTTGGATATCCCAGCTATGTCAGATTACTGCAGGCTGGCAATGAATGCCATTTCCAAGGGTAAATGGATGATGGGCTGTTCCATTTAAGCTCATTGGTTCAGCCCTAGAACATTCCAGGAGCTCCATGGCATGCAACAGTCATTTTCAGGAGTGAACTCTGAACGTCTTAATGTTCTCGCCTTGGGAAGATGAGTGTCATGGGCTAAAGGGTAGCCCTCGAAAACACATCCTTGGAACCTGTAAGTGTCACCTTATTTAGAAAAAGTCTTTGCAGATGTAATTAAGGATTTGGGGATGAGATCATCTTGGATTATCCAAGTGTTAGTGAAAGTGTTAGTCACTCAGTCATGTCCAACTCTTTGCAACCTCATAGACTATAGACCACCAGGCTCTTCTGTCCATGGGATTCTCCAGACAAGAAAACTGGAGTGGGTAGCCATTACTTTCTCCAGAGGATCTTCCTAACCCAGAGACTGAACTCAGGTCTTCTGCATTGCAGGCAGATTCTTTGCCATCTGAGCTAAATTATTTGGGTGGACCATGAATCCACTGGCAGGTGTCCTTATTAGAATGAGGCAGAGGGAGATCTGAGACACACAGAGAAGAGGGCCACGTGAAGATGAAAGCAGAGATTGGCGTGGTGCAGCCACAGGTCAAAGAATACCAGCAACCACTAGAAGTTGAAGGAAGCAAGGAATGAACACTCTCAGGGCCTCTGTAAGAAACGTTGCCCTCCCAACACCTTAATCTCAGACTTCTCAACCCTAGACCTGTGAGAGATGAATTTCCATTGTTTTAAGACACCCAGTTGGCCTCAATTTGCTACAGCGACCAAAGGAAACTAATACGCATGCCTCACCACTCATCTGAACCTCAATGTTGACTTACTGGCTCCAGGGGCTGCAACCAAATCTCCAGGGTCAATCTCTGCTCTGCCAAGTGTGGTTACGTGCAGCCTCCAGAGGCAGCTCCCGGGGCCCCAGCAGAAGGTGGTCTCTTTAATCGATGAGTCTCTTGAAATATGCATTTTTCTCTGATATTTTGGATTCTAATCTGAAATTGTGTAGTTGCCTTAAAGCGAAGTTCTTCCCAGAAATTTTTATCTTAGGTAGTGTGGAGCCCAAAGGAAAATTCAGGGGTTACCTGGCACCCCTCTCTCCTGTATTTATGGACACCATTGTGCTCTTAAGCTGAATCTCATGTTGTCTTCTTGTATGCCTTCATTATCATTCAGTTCAGTTCAGTTCAGTCGCTCAGTCATGTCTGACTCTTTGCAACCCCATGAATCACAGCACGCCAGGCCTCCCTGTCCATCACCAACTCCCGGAGGTCACTCAGACTCACATCCATCGAGTCAGTGATGCTATCCAGCCATCTCATCCTCTGTCGTCCCCTTCTCTTCCTGCCCCCAATCCCTCCCAGCATCAGAGTCTTTTCCAATGAGTCAACTCTTCCCGTGAGGTGGCCAAAGTACTGGAGTTTCAGCTTTAGCATCAGTCCTTCCAAAGAAATCCCAGGGCTCATCTCCTTTAGAATGGACTGGTTGGATCTCCTTGCAGTCCAAGGGACTCGCAAGAGTCTTTTCCAACACCACACTTCAAAAGCATCAATTCTTCGGCGCTCAGTCTTCTTCACAGTCCAACTCTCACATCCATACATGACCACAGGAAAGACCATAGCCTTGACTAGACAAACCTTTGTTGGCGAAGTAATATCTCTGCTTTGAATATGCTATCTAAGTTGGTCATAACTTTCCTTCCAAAGAGTAAGTGTCTTTTAATTTCATGGCTGCAGTCACCATCTGCAGTGATTTTGGAGCTTTTTAAAAAAAGAAAGTCTGACACTGTTTCCACTGTTTCCCCATCTATTTCCCATGCAGTGATGGGCCTGGATGCCATGGTCTTCGTTTTCTGAATGTTGAGCTTTAAACCAACTTTTTCACTCTATTCTTTTACCTTCATCAAGAGGCTTTTGAGTTCCTCTTCACTTTCTGCCATAAGGGTGGTATCATCTGCATATCTGAGGTTATTGATATTTCTCCCAGCAATCTTGATGCCAGCTGTGTTTCTTCCAGTCCAGCGTTTCTCATGATGTACTCTGCATAGAAGTTAAATAAGCAGGGTGACAATATACAGCCTTGATGTACTCCTTTTCCTATTTGGAACCAGTCTGTTGTTCCATGTCCAGTTCTAACTGTTGCTTCCTGACCTCCATACAGATTTCTCAAGAGGCAGGTCAGGTGGTCTGGTATTCCCATCTCTTTCAGAATTTTCCACAGTTTATTGTTATCCACACAGTCATAAGCTTTGGCATAGTCGATAAAGCAGAAATAGATGTTTTTCTGGAACTCTCTTGCTTTTTCCATGATCCAGCGGATGTTGGCAATTTGATCTCTGGTTCCTCTGCCTTTTCTAAAACCAGCTTGAACATCAGGAAGTTCACGGTTCACATATTGCTGAAGCCTGGCTTGGAGAATTTTGAGCATTACTTTACTAGCGTGTGAGATGAGTGCAATTGTGCGGTAGTTTGAGCATTCTTTGGCATTGCCTTTCTTTGGGACTGGAATGAAAACTGACCTTTTCCAGTCCTGTGGCCACTGCTGAGTTTTCCAAATTTGCTGGCATATTGAGTGCAGCACTTTCACAGCATCATCTTTGAGGATTTGGAATAGCTCCACTGGAATTCCATCACCTCCACTAGCTTTGTTTGTAGTGATGTTTTCTAAGGCCCACTTGACTTCACATTCCAGGATGTCTGGCTCTAGGTCAGTGATCACACCATCGTGCTTATCTGGGTCATGAAGATCTTTTTTGTACAGTTCTTCTGTGTATTCTTGCCATCTCTTCTTAATATCTTCTGCTTCGGTTAGGTCCATACCATTTCTGTCCTTTATCGAGCCCATCTTTGCATGAAATGTTCTCTTGGTATCTCTGATTTTTTTGAAGAGATCCCTAGTCTTTCCCATTCTGTTGTTTTCCTCTATTTCTTTGCATTGATCGCTGAAGAAGGCTTTCTTATCTCTTCTTGCTATTCTTTGGAACTCTGCATTCAGATGTTTACATCTTTCCTTTTCTCCTTTGCTTTTTGCTTCTGTTCTTTTCACAGCTATTTGTAAGGCCTCCCCTTACAAATGTTCATTATCATTAAACATTTACTGATCATTTATTTTGTGAAATATTTTTTTAAACCCAGAAGATAAGCCCGTCTGGTATGTCTAAGACCTGATTCCTGTGCTCAAAGGTTATCACTGAATTAGTATGACTATCTAGTTTTAAAGGCAGAGGAACCAGAGATCAAATTGCCAACATCCGCTGGATCATGGAAAAAGCAAGAGAGTTCCAGAAAAACATCTATTTCTGCTTTATTGACTATGCCAAAGCCTTTGACTGTGTGGATCACAATAAACTGTGGAAAATTCTGAAAGAGATGGGAATACCAGACCACCTGATCTGCCTCTTAAGAAATCTGTATGCAGGTCAGGAAGCAACAGTTAGAACTGGTCATGGAACAACAGACTGTTTCCAAATAGGAAAAGGAGTACGTCAAGGCTGCATATTGTCACCATGTTTATTTAACTTATATGCAGAGTACATCATGAGAAATGCTGGACTGGAAGAAACACAAGTTGGAATCAAGATTGCCGGGAGAAATATCAATAACCTTAGATATGCAGATGACACCACTCGTATGGCAGAAAGTGAAGAGGGGCTAAAAAGCCTCTTGATGAAAGTGAAAGTGGAGAGTGAAAAGGTTGGCTTAAAGCTCAACATTCAGAAAACGAAGATCATGGCATCTGGTCCGATCACTGCATGGGAAATAGATGGGGAAACAGTGGAAACAGTGTCAGACTTTGTTTTTCTGGGCTCCAAAATCACTGCAGATGGTGACTGCAGCCATGAAATTAAAAGACGCTTGCTCCTTGGAAGGAAAGTTATGACCAACCTAGATAGCATATTCAAAAGCAGAGACATTACTTTACCAACAAAGGTTCGCCTAGTCAAGGCTATGGTCTTTCCTGTGGTCATGTATGGATGTGAGAGCTGGACTGTGAAGAAGGCTGAGCGCCGAAGAATTGATGCTTTTGAACTGTGGTGTTGGAGAAGACTCTTGAGAGTCCCTTGGACTGCAAGAAGATCCAACCAGTCCATTCTGAAGGAGATCAATCCTGGAATTTCTTTAGAAGGAATGATGCTAAAGCTGAAACTCCAGTATTTTGGCCACCTCATGCGAAGAGTTGACTCATTGGAGAAGACTCTGATGCTGGGAGGGATTGAGGGCAGGAGGAGAAGGGGACGACAGAGGATGAGATGGCTGGATGGCATCACTGACTCGATGGATGCGAGTCTGAGTGACCTCTGGGAGCTGGTGATGGACAGGGAGGCCTGGCGTGCTGCGGTTCATGGGGTCGCAAAGAGTCGGACACGACTGAGCGACTGATCTGCTCTGATCTAGTTTTAAGGGCATCCCTGGTGGCTCAGACAGTAAAGAATCTGTCTGCAAAGCAGGAGACCAGGGTTTAATCCCTTAATCGGGAAGATACCCTGGAGAAGGGAATGGCAACCCACTCCAGGACTCTTGCCTGGAAAATTCCGTGGACAGAGGACCCTGGTGGACTGCAGTCTGTGGGGTTGCAAACAGTAGGACACAATTGAGCAACTTAGTGTGCTTACACACACACACACACACACACACACACCTCTATCATTACTGGGGGAAAAAACTTTTTACAACCTCACTCTGGAAACCCATGTCATGATTAGCATTCTGACTGCTTAGATGTAATTCTGGGGTCTAACTAGAATTTCTACATTTCTTAGGTTCTAAATTTCTAGATTTCTTAGGTTGAAGTTTTCTTTTTGCACAGACTTTAAGCATAGGACCACACAGATGTGTTATCTGTGAGTGTAAAGCTCTTCATCCCCCCTTCTCCTAGCAACAAGATCTGCCTCTCTTTCAGAGAATGGCTCCTTCTTCACTCTAAACTCAGAGTTTTAGGGGACCTGCCAGGCTTCCCACTGGCCTTTGCCCCACTTTCTCCTCTGCCCCTGGGGAAGGCATGCAGTCTAGGCTGAACCAAACATATATCCTCCTGGTGCCCACGAATGACGTGTTTCCATTGCTGGCCCCTTCAATCCACTCATCACCACCCTTCTTCACCCTAGTCTATGGTTAGATGTCAGACACTTCTTCTGACGTGGATCCTAATGGTACATTTAATTTCATTTTTTCACCAATTATTCAGAAACTCTAAAATAATATTTAAAAAAAAATTAACATTGACCAATCACTTGCTGAGTGCCAGGCACAGTCCAGTGAACTTGACCCACATTAACTCATTCAATTCTCCACAGTCTGAAGGGAACACTCAGGTCCAGTGAGTTACTCAGCGAAATGGCCTCACATGGCATTTAGAACCTGTGTCAGTAACAACCTGTGAGTTCCCAACTCACAAGAGACTCTCTGAGTCCCCATCAGAGGTGCCCTACACCCTGTATCTCTGAGTTCAGATGGGTGCTTAACCTGTGATGCTTCAGTCCCACTTCTCTTGGGGTGGGCCTCAGAGGTGCCCCCCCCTACACTGCACAGTACCTCACTCCCTCCTTAACAGGACCGCAAGAACTCCTCTCCTGACTATCTCCCATCTAGGTATTCATTCAAACCCTGAATATTCAAACTGACAACAGCCAGGCTGTATATGACAATAGAACTCTGACCACAACCTGCTGCAAACAACCCAGGGAAGCCAAACCACAACCTCAGCAGCAAGCAACCCAGAACGGTCAGCATCCCTAATTTTTGGCCCTGTTTCCAGTGCAGGACCAATCAGAGAACGCCAAATAAGCAATCCTGGCCAATCATACAGGATGACACCCTCCAGCTTCCCCATGACAACAGCTTCGGATCAGGGCACACCTGCAGGCTTCCCATTTTCTTTTTTAGCGCTCCGCCACTCCTCCCCGTGTCTTTGAGCCTCTGCCAAATACAGGAGGGTGGCTGAGTGCTCCATCAGCAAGCTCTGAATAAGCAGCCTTTGTTTTTCTCATTTGGGTGATCTTTGCTTATGTTCATCTCTTTTTGGTTTTAGCTGGCCCTCACCTCCTTCTGTTGATGCCCTGACGACCCCTGCCCTTCAGATAACCTTCACCACATTCTCTGAGGCCTGGGTTCCCCCAGTCTCAAATCTGTCCCGTTTCTGCACGAGTGACCCAGTCTAAGAAGTGTCTCATCAATTTTCCTGCAGTGACTCATCAATTCCCTCCTCAGGCCACACGATTCCGCAGGCAGGTGAGACCACCAATCACGGACTGACACCCACGGAGCCTCATTTTAGCCCCAGAACCCAGCGAGCAGTTGCCATAGCGATAGATGCAGCAGGCAGGCGGGATGGCGGCTCGCTGCAGCCAGCCCACTTCCGCCGGGGCGACAGAGCTGGTCCTCCCCGGGGTCCTCACCTCCTCCCCGCCCCCTACCGCAGAGCACAAAGGGGCTGGGGATGGGGATTGTTCATGCGGAACACTCTAGGATCCTTGGCTTAGCAACATCTCCTAGGTTGGCTATCAAAGGTAGGCGTCGCTTGGTTGTGCCGTTTAGACTGTGTTGCTTAGCAACGAAATAACAAACAACGTAAATCGAATCTCCATAGAGTCTGAGCGAATGCCTTGTTTACGTGGACGCAATCTCAGCGCGCAGGTCGAGGTGGGGATGGGGACGGTCTAAACCTTTTCAAATGGAGCATACACGCAACAGGGTAAAAAGTGCGCAGAGCTTAATTACAACGTCTTGGAAACTTGTAACTTGAGCACCCAGATCAAGACACAGAACATTTCCAGGACCGCTCAGAATTCACTCCTGCCTTCCCAATCAATGCCCACTGCCCCGCACATGGGTGGGATTTCCATCATCATCCATTTGTTCTGCCTGTTATTATTACTATATATTTCAGGTGCACAGCATTGCAATTTGACGTTGTATAATTTTTATACTCTACAGTGAAGTGAAAATCGCTCAGTCGAGTCCGACTCTTTGCGTCCCCATGGACTATACAGTCCATGGAATTCTCCAGGTCAGAACACTGGAGTGGATAGCCTTTCCCTTCTCTAGGGGATCTTTCCCACCCAGGGATGGAACTCAGGTCTCCCGCACTGCAGGCAGATTCTTTACCAGCTGAGCCGCAAGGGAAGCCCTATACACTACACCATTATACTAGTTACCATCAGTCACAGTACAGTTGACCCCATTTTACCCAGTTGACCCATTTCGCTCCCTCTCAACCCACTTCCCCTCTGGTTACTGCTAATCTGATTGCTGTATCTGTGAGCTGGGTTTTATTTTGCTTGTTTGTTTGTTTTTAAGATTCCACATATAAGTATTTGTCTTTCTCCATCTGCCTGATTTTTTCCCCACCAGTCACTTCTGAGCCTGAGAGTTAGGGCATCTCAGGGCCGGGGGACCCAGACAGCTCACTGTATGTTGATCACAGACATTAGAAGTGCTTTCCCCAGACGGTGTTTCATTTCTTTCCAATTATTCCCCTCTTCTAATCAAAAAAGCAACTTATTTTGAAATAATTTTAGACATTACAGAAAAGTCTGCGTAATTGTACAAATTCTCATATACATTACACCCGCGTTCACCAAATGTTAATGCTGGCTTTGCCAGTCTCTATCCAGACGTGGATAATTTGTATATAAGTGTATACATTAAATATATACTTTTTTAATATGTATAATATAAACCATTTGAAAGTAGATTGCTTCTTTACCCCTAAATACTTCACTATATGTTTCCTTTCTTCTTTAAAGGACACTTTCTACATAAGCACAGAACACTTATCCAAAAGAAAAAATTAACATTGGTACACAATTGTTGTATAATCTACAGACCTTATACACATTCTGCCATTAAGAATATCCTTTTACTAAGTTGCCATTTTTAAAAATTATTTTTATTATGGTAAAATATGTTACATTTTGGCCATTTTTAAGTGTACAATTTGTGGCATTAAGTACATTTCTTATGCAACCATCACCACTGTCTTAGTCCATGTGGAATGCTACAGTAAAAATAAAAATACCACAGGCCGGCTGGGTGGCTGGAAACAGAAATCTATTTCTCACAGATCTAGAAGCTGGAAGTCACTGACCAAGGAGCTGGTGAACCTGCTTTCTGTTTCGCAGACCGCCGTCTTCTCACTGTGTCTGATAGTGAGACACTGCAATATTAGATGCTTCTCAGATGTCCAATACTTTGACCATCTGATCTGAAGAGCTGATTCATTGGAAAAGACTCTGATGTTGGGGAAGATTGAAGGCAGGAGGAGAAGGGGGAGACAGAGGATGAGATGGTTGGCATCAACAACTCAATGGATGTGAATCCCAAAGAATGTTCAAACTACTGCACAATTGCACTCATCTCACACGCTAGTAAAGTAATGCTTAAAATTCTCCAAGCCAGGCTTCAGCAATATGTGAACCGTGAAATTCCTGATGTTCAAGCTGGTTTTAGAAAAGGCAGAGGAACCAGAGATCAAATTGCCAACATCCGCTGGATCATGGAAAAAGCAAGAGAGTTCCAGAAAAACATCTATTTCTGCTTTATTGACTATGCCAAAGCTTTTGACTATATGGATCACAATAAACTGTGGAAAATTCTGAAAGAGATGGGAATACCAAACCACCTGACCTGCCTCTTGAGAAACCTATATGCAGGTCAGGAAGCAACAGTTAGAACTGGACATGGAACAACAGACTGGTTCCAAATAGGAAAAGGAGTACATCAAGGCTGTATATTGTCACCCTGCTTATTTAACTTATATGCAGAGTACATCATGAGAAATGCTGGGCTGGAGGAAGCACAAGCTGGCATCAAGATTGCCAGGAGAAATCTCAATAACCTCAGATATGCAGATGACACCACCCTTATGGCAGAAAATGAAGAGGAACTCAAAAGCCTCTTGATGAAAGTGAAAGTGGAGAGTGAAAAAGTTGGCTTAAAGCTCAACATTCAGAAAATGAAGATCATGGCATCTGGTCCCATCACTTCATGGGAAATAGATGGGGAAACAGTGGAAACAGTGTCAGACTTTCTTTTTTTTGGGCTCCAAAATCACTGCAGATGGTGACTGCAGCCATGAAATTAAAAGACGCTTACTCCTTGGAAGGAAAGTTATGACCAACCTAGATAGCATATTCAAAAGCAGAGACATTACTTTACCAACAAAGGTCCGTCTAGTCAAGGCTATGGTTTTTGCAGTAGTCATGTATGAATGTGAGAGTTGGACTGTGAAGAAGGCTGAGCGCGGAAGAATTGATGCTTTTGAACTGTGGTGTTGGAGAAGACTCTTGAGAGTCCCTTGGACTGCAAGGAGATCCATCCAGTCCATTCTGAAGGAAATCAGCCCTGTGTGTTCTTTGGAAGGAATGATGCTAAAGCTGAAACTCCAGTACTTTGGCCACCTCATGGGAAGAGTTGACACTTTGGAAAAGTCTCTGATACTGGGAGGGATTGGAGGCAAGAGGAGAAAGGGGACGACAGAGGATGAGATGGCTGGATGGCATCACCAACTCGATGGACCTGAGTTTGAGTGAACTCCGGGAGTTCACGATGGACAGGGAGGCTTGGCGTGCTGCAATTCATGGGGTTGCAAAGAATCGGACAGGACTGAGCGACTGAACTGAACTGAACTGAACTGATGGACAGGGAAGCCTGGTGTGCTGCAGTCCATGGGGTCGCAAAGAGTAGACATGAAAGAACAACACCAATCCATTTCTAGTGTTTGCTTGTCATCCTGAACTGAAATACTCTACTGACTGAACCATGACTCCCCACCCCTGCCCCCACCTGCACACACACACCCTCCTGCCACCCCTGGTAACCGCTGTCTGTGCTGCCTCTATGAATCTGACTCTTCTAAGTAAATACTTCATAAAAGTGGAATCACACAATATTTGTCATTTTTTGGCTGGATTATTTCATTAAGCATAATATACTCGCGGTTCATTTGTGCTGTGGCATGACTAATGTCCTTTATAAAGAAAGGAGGAAAAAATGTTTTTTCCTGGTCCAGGATTCAATCCAGAATTCATCTTGCATTCAGCGGTCAGGCCTCTTTAGTCGCCTTGAATAAGGAACAGCTTCGTCTTTCTTTGTTGTTCACGGTGTAGACACTTTTGGAGGGTGCAGGCCAGTTGCCTTGTGAAACGTCTCTCGCTGTGATTTGTCTGGTGTTTGCTCACGCTGAAGCTCAGGTTATGTGTCAGGGGCGTGCTGTGCCCTTGTGTCGCAATCGTGTCACAGCCACCTGTTGTCAGTTTGTCTCGTCACCGGTCACAGTAATTTTGATCACTCGGTTAAGATGCTGGCCAAGTTTCTCCACTGTGAAGCCCATCTACAAATCCTGTTTCTCATTAAATTTTCACCTCCCGTTGTAGCATACATTAATGATTCTTCCTGACAGGATTGTTACTATGGTAGCTCCAAATAGCATTGTCTAATCCTATTATCCCTTCATTAGTCAACATTCTACCATAACGAAGCACTTTCCCTTTTCTCTATATATTTATTTTTATTTACATAATTATATCTGTATGCACTTGTGGATTCTTACTTTGGGTTATGCTTATAATAGAATCAAGGAAGAATAGTTATAATTTAATAATATCATTATCTCAGATTTTCCAATGGTAGCTGTCCAAGCATTTATCCTTCTGATAGTTCCTCAGATTCTTTGGCACTTCCTCATTGTCTGGAGGAATAATACTTGGGGGGGCACGTCTTGTATCTTTTCTGCCTGAACCTTGAAACCAGCCATTTCGCCATGGAGTTCTAATTCCTTTTAATGGAGCACAGTATTCGGAACCACCAGATTTGGGCACTAGGTACTGAGCACCTGAACTGAACTGAAGCATCAGGTCCCTCTTAGTGGGTAGAATGGGAGATGGCAGCATTAGCTATATTACACTTAGCTTTTATAGATGACTTCTCACAGTTCTGGTCCTCAGTTGACTGCTGAGCTACAGATATTAAAAATCATGAGTTCGTTCTAGGAGGTGGACTATAGGTGACTGAATCTCTTTTTATCTTTGGCCACAGGGCATGTGGGATCTCACTTCCCTGATCAGGATTGAACCCATGCCCCCTGCACTGGAATTGCGAGCTCTTAACCACTGGACTGCCAGGGAAGTCCCTGATTTTCTTCATTTTTAAGGTATATGTATTCATGTTTTCAGGCTTCCCAGGTGGCTCAGTGGAAAAGAATCCACCTGCCAATGCAGGAGACGTGGGTTCTACTCCTGGGTTGGGAAGATCCCCTGGAGAAGGACATGGCAACCCACTCCAGTACTCTTGCTTGGAAAATCCCATGGACAGAGGAGCCTGTCAGCCAACTGTCCATGGGGGTCACAAAGAGTCGGACACAACTTAGCGAGTGACGAAACAAAACAAAACATTCCTATATTTATGTCCCATTGCTGCTGTAACAAATTGCCACAAACTCAGTGGCTTAAAATGACACACATTTGTGATCTTCTAGTCGTGGAGATCGGAAGTATGAATGGGTTTCCTGGCCTGCAGTCAAGGATTTCTACAGGCCTAGGTTTCCTTGTAAGCTCTAGGGGAGAATGTTTCCTTGTCTTTTCCACCTTCTAGAAGCCATTTGCTGGAGAAGGAAATGGCAACCCACTCCAGTATTCTTGCCTAGAGGATCCTGTGGACAGAGGAGCCCGGTGGGCTGCTGTCTATGGGGTCACACAGAGTCAGACACGACTGAAGTGTCTTAGCAGCAGCAGCCATTTGCAAATGGCTCTGTCCCCCATCTCTGTCCCCCATCCTCCGAGCTGGCAACTGCATCACTCCATCACTCCAGCCTCTGCTCTGTCCTCTCATTTCCTCTGACTCTGACTCTCCTGCCTCCCCCTGCTCAGCACCACAGCGGTTGCTCTGTCTCCCCCTGGATGGTCCAGGCTAACCACCCATCTCAAGATCCTTAACTCAATCACATCTGCAAAGGCTCTTCATTTTTTGGTTTGCCGGAGGGGTTGGGGGTGGGGGTAGGGTTGGCGGGGGCCTTTAGCAAATGTACAGGTTGTCGATGGCCATCTTTGGAGGCCCATTGTTCTATTTCGTGTATTTTATATATTGTTATTAATAAATAATGAGCACAAATTGTTGTGGTGATAAAAAAATTATAAGAAAGAAAGACCAAAGAGACAGGTGCCCGCTTGCTCCTCCCTCAAGTCTTGATGAATCTACCCCCAGCTCCTGAAGCATCCAGCCACTTGGAGGGCAGCAGAGACGGCAACTTGTGACAACTTGTGGCAACTTGTGACAAGGGGGCCCGAGCCGGCCTCAGAGGCAAAGCCCCAGGGTCACCACCAGGCTGAATGACCTCAGACCTGGAAAGGGTCTCCTTTCAACCCCCAGCTCACCAGTGGATCCCTCTTCTCCTGTCTCAGATTCATGGCTGGCTAGCATTTTAGAGGCAAACTCAGGACCCTGTGGGGCGCCTGGGACTGGGTTTCTGTCTGAGTGACTGGGTTGCCAGCGCACAGTGGTGGAGTTTAACCTGTACCGTTGCACTCTGTGCACAAGGCGTCTACAGTTGTCTACACTGCTGTCTCCTTACACAACCTCGGCTGGCTCTCCTGGGCCCACCCGGCCCGGTTGGGGTCCCACATGATCCCGGGGTCCCCAACAGCCCCCCACTCTAGCTCCAGTCCGCCTCGCTGCTGCTTTCTCCGCGACCCCCAATCCGTAGTGCTCCGGACGCTGCTGTTTGCTTTTCTCCCTCAAACAAGCATTGTCTTTCCGTGAACCTCCCGCCCTCCGGCCGCCCCTTTGATTTGAGCCAGTCCAGCTGGAAGAGTCGGGAGGGTTCCGCTGACTCTGCGCCCCTTTCCCTGCGGCCCTCCTCCACTCCCGGGCGGCCCTCGGGGGGTGCATAGCACCCACCCGAGGACACCACCCTCCTCGGCCCCAGGGCGCCCGCGGGTCTCCTTTCTCCCGCAGCCAGAGATCGGTAGCCACCACTCAGGGATCCGATCCAGGGGTTGCCACCGCCACCTGCGCCCTCGAGAAGCTCTTTCTGGACTGGGGATCCGGTTACGGCTGGTTCCGGGGGTCTCCCGGGACGGCTGGGATTGCGTCTGGGGTCAAACGCCGTCGTTAGGGTCGCTGTCCCCCTTGTCCGCGACCGCAGCACTTGGGGCTCGGCATGGGGGAGGGCTCCCCTGTACCGGGCATCCTGGCCCCAGGGGGACTCGGCTAGAGGCTCCTCACCCACCCTCTGCCGCCCCCAACCCCACCCCATCCCAGCCCATGTTGGGGAAGAGAGAAAAGGGAGCCTTGCAGAAAAGGTGACCAACAGCAGGAGGCTGTTTCTGAGGCGATTTTCTTGCACTTAAAACTGTTAGACCATGTACATCCCTCCAAGGACCAGAATGCCCATCTTCAGTGCTCAATTATGTTTAACCTCTTTCCTGAGACATAACTCACATCACCATGCCATTCATCCACCCAAGTGTCCGCTTCAGTGGTTTATACCTTCACAGAGTTGTGCCCTTACCATCACCATCAATTTTATAGGATTTTCCTTCCCATGAAAAGAAATCTATACCCATTAGCAGTGGCTTCCCATTCCTCCTTTCCCCCCAGCCCCTGGCAACTTCTAGTCTACTTTCTGTCTATAGATTTGTTGTTCAGTCTCTCAGTTGTGTCCGACTCTCTGCGACCCCATGGACTGCTGCATGCCAGGCTTCCCTGTCCTTCAGCATCTCCTGGAGTTTGCTCGAACTTATGTCCATTGAGTCAGTGATGCCATCCAACCGTCTCACCCTCTGTCGCCCCTTCTCCTCCTGACCTTTTACTTAAAGGAGATCATAAAACACGTGATCTTTCGTGGCTGCCTTCTGTCCCTGAGCACAATGTTATCAAGGTCCATTGATGGTGTAGCATGGAGCAGCACTTCCTTCCTATCAGCAAATAATCTTTCCTGGTGACTCAGAAGGTAAAGAATGTCCCTACAATGCAGGAGACCAGAGTTCGATCCCTGGTCAGGAAGAACCCCTTTAGAAGGGAATGGCAACCCACTCCAGTATTCTTGCCTGGAGAATCCCATGGACAGAGGAGCCTGGTGAGCTACAGTCCACGGGGCTGCAAAGAGTCGGACACGACTGAACGACTAACACACACAGAATCTTCCACTGTATGGATACAGAACCTTTTATTTTTCTCCATTCATTAGTTGATACACATTTGGATAGTTTCCACTTTTTGGATATTGTGAATGATGCTGTTACAAACATTTATGTATGGACACGTGTTTTCAGTTCTCTTGGCTATATTCCTGGGAGTGGAATTGCTGGGCTCTGTGGTAACTCTGACATTTCAGGTAACCATCAAAGACCTAATTCTAGCTATCTGGGGAACACGGAGGTGGGGCAAGGTCAAAAAGCAGATGAATAGACCTGCAACAGCACAGAATAAATGACCTCCCAGGTGTTGACAGAGAGCCTCCTATACAGAAAGTCTACTCTACGGGGACCTACAAGAGGAATAGCTCACTATACTGAGAGGAATAAGACCCAGGTCAGGGAGGACTCTGTCCAGTGTGGGCATCGTCCTCCCGGTGTTGGGGAGGGAGGCAGACACTCCAGCTTTCAGCTGTCACCTTTTAACATGCAGAGAGCAAAAATCCACAGGAATGCTTGGCAGTAGCTGGTTGTAGAGGGGGGTTCTGGTGAGGGCATGGGGAAAGCAAGCTGAAAGCTGAAATAATATTTGCCTCCACCTCCAGGAGACTTTGGAGCAGGACCGGGGCTCAGCATGGGTGAAAGCCCAGCTGTGGGAGAGTGCTTGATGCACTTGGCCGTGAGGAAAGGACTGGAGTGGGGGAGATGGGCCAGGGGGTGGGAACAGGGAGACTCAGATGCCACACTAGGGAGTTTGAACTTGAATCTTCAGGTCCTGGGAGCCACCCTGGGACTTGGAGCTGGACAGGGTGGTCAGCCCATGACCTGGCCCCCAGCCTTGGGAGGAGAAGAGGGCAGTGGGGGTTGCCATCAGGAGAGAGGGCAGGAAAACATGGGGGCAAAGACCTGAGAGGGAGAGTGGGGAAAGGGACGAGGAGGCAGATGGGGACCGACACAGCTGGGGGGACAGAGAGACACCTGAAGTCATAAAGGTCTAGTCGTTTATTTCCCAGGGAGAGAGAATGGCTGAACACTGGCAGTGCCCAGGGGACATACAGTCCAGGTGGTGCTAGTGGCAAAGAACCTGCCTGCCAGTGCAGGAGACACAAGAGACGCGGGTTCAATCGCTGGTTTGGGAGGATCCCTGGAGGAGGAGATGGCAACCCACTCCAGGATTCTTGCCTGGAAAATTCCACTTCAAAGGAGCCTGGTGGGCTACAGTTCACGGGGTGCATGGAGCCGGACACGACTGAGCACACGCACACACGTTTGTGTCTTCCAATTGAGCTACAATAAGAAAACAGCTTTGGATGAAAACTCAGATTCTTCTGGTTTGGGACAAAGTCTTCACTATCCATCTGTATTGAGGGGGTGGGAGTGCCCATTACATGGGGCACCCCCTTCTGTGGCACATATAACACCCCAAACCCACGCCCATCCCCACATTTGCAAAACCCTTCCAGGCTCCTACTGGACAACTATTAAAGGGTCATCTTTGGATCAGCAGAAATATGAAAGGAAAATACTTGTCTCCAGAAGCACGCATTTTCTTCCTTCTTTTCACATCCGTCTGTTTTTGTGCCTCTCCTCTCTGCTCCCCTGTTCGTCTGCAAGCATTCAGAAGTCCAGCTGCCCAGTATCTCTGCAGTATCTGTTCCCAGAAATACTGTTCCCAGTATTTCTTCTCCAGCACTAAGGTTCAGGCACAGGTCAGGGGCTGCAGAAAGGACCCCTGACTCAAGGGATCAGAGAAAAAAAAAAACATTCCCTAAGGATGGATGAAGGTAGAAAATCTGGGATTGAGGCAACAGAGGAGCAAGGCAAAGCACTTCGCAGGATGCCGAAGCTCTTGCTAAGGTTAGAGGTATGCTGCATTACCTACCCTTGGGGGTCAACTTTGAGGTCAGAAAGGACTGCTAGTGCAAAGGCTTTGCAGTGGGGGAAAGGAGCATGATGAATTTGGTGAGGGTGAGTAACGGGGCAGGCGTGGGGACAGTTTCCAACTTCCATGTATTTGCATGGTGCTTTCTTCCCAGGGAAATTTTGAAATTAGCCCAAACTAATTCCAAAGCACTAATTTGTGCTAGGTCGCTTCAGTTGTGTCCGATTCTTTGCAACCCCATGGACTGTAGCTTTCCAGGCTCCTCTACTCATGAGATTCTCCAGGCAAGAATACCGGAGTGGGTTGGCATTCCCTTTACCCAGGGATCTTCCCAGCCCAGGGATCGAACCTGCATCTCTCATGTCTCCTGCATTGGCAGGCAGATTCTTTACCACTAGCGCCACCTGGGAAGTCCAGACTGTAGAGGTGGTCAGAAGTCAGTATAGCCCTGGTCCTCACCCAAGCATTCCTCCTTAGTGCCAGCGTGTGACAAGATTTGGCAGCCTGCAGTGATGAGGTGCCAAGTCTGAGTGGTGGGCACAAAGATTATCCCAGCCTTCTCTGTATTTTCAGCTCCAGGGACCTTCCAGCATCACAGTCCCAGTTCACTTTTATGCTCAGCTTTGCTTGCATCCTCTTGGGAATGGGATCTCATCATTATTCTACAACATTGTGAAATGTTTAGACATCAGGAAACCTAAGGGAGTTGACATACAATTGGATAATAATAGTACATTTAAAAATAGCTGATGGATTCGCATTACTTTTCTCTCAGTTGATGGTTAAACGCTCCATAAAAATTGCAGGGTCAGATTTCTCTAGCTCTTCTATGAGTGGTTTCTGATAGTTTTAAATAAGGATTAACTGCATCAAAGCTGGACTGAATGCAAGCTTCTGATCCAAAATAGATCTTTAGTCTGATTTCATCCAGGTTACAGTTTCAGAGCTGAGAGCCAATTTAATTCATGTTTACATGAGCTTTAAACGTTACTTCCAACAGCGTGGTGCACTATGATGCTCACGGGCCCAAAAACGTTACTTCCAATAGCGTGGTGCACTGTGATGCTCATGGGCCCAAAAGCGGGGTCCTGAAGGCTCCCTCCTTTGCAGTATGATGTTGCTGCTCTTCCCTAAATCAAGAGAGGAATTCTCTTTCTCCACCCCATTTGACTCTGGACGGATCTCCTGGTTCACTCTGGCCAATAGAATGCAGCAGAGGTGACTTTGTACCATGTTGGAGCTAGGCCTTCAGAGGTATTGTAAATTTCGTGTTCAGTGTCGTGGAATAGCCAGAGACCATGTGGAGGGAGAAGCCCAACCCGCAGCCGAAACACGGTCCTGGGATCTGAAGCCACCTTTGACTCCAACCTCAGCATTTCCACCAGCAGTCTGACCCCAGGGAGGCCGGCAGAAACTTGACAAACAATACCTTGTTGCTTTAAGCCATTAAATTTTAAGGATGTTTGTTGCACCCAAGAGATAACAAATTCAACTAGGACCCTAAATGGTGTCAGAATTCAGTCCTTTTCTAGAAAAATAGACCTCAATCCTAAAAACATTTCCCTGCTTTCCTGTAATGTAAAGTAGCGTTTTCACTTTTGAAATAAGGACAGAAAGCTAGGAAGCATAGTCATTCAAGAAGGTCTGTGCCTTCCGGTTTGAATGCCAAAATATAATGATATTTATCCATTTTTAAAAATTAAGATTTATTATTCAGACCAAGAGCTATCAATTGTGTAATGAAAGTGAAAGTGTTAGTTGCTCAGTCATGTCCGACTCTGAGATCCCACAGACTGTAGCCTGCCAGGCTCCTCCAACCGTGGGATTTCCCAGGCAAGACTATTGGAGTAGTTTGCCATTTCCTTCTTCAGGGGCTCTTCCCAAACCAGGGATCAAATCTGGGTCTTCTGCATTGCAAGTAGAGTCTCTTATCATCTGAGCCACCAGAGAATAGTCAGGGAGAAAGAAATGAAATTGATAAATGGATTCCATGATGGCCTGGTCACTGTTTTGCTTGCTTCCAACTCGAAGGATTTGGAACATGCCCTCCTAGCACTTGACTTTGAATGAGCAGAACTGGGCTGTCCCTTTCTGCCCTCTTTCCACACTGACACCGCGCTGGTAGATACTGCACCTTCACCCTGACACTGTGACCTTTCTCACTTGCAGGAATTTAAATTAAAATGCATCTCCCAATACCTGGTTCATTGGCCAGATAGATGCACAACATGCCAAATGCTGAGAGGCAGGGGCTTGCAGCAGAGAAAGGGTTTGTTCATGAGGCAGTCAAGCGAGGAGAGGGGAGAACAAGTCTTAAATCTGCTCTCCCCAAAGGCGAAGGGCTGGAGATTTTATGGGAAAAAAGGAGGCTGGCCTGAGGTGTGAGGAGTGATGACTGGAGGCAAGACAAAGGTGACGTAATTGGTGTTCTACGCAGCCGTAACTGTACATGTGTGTGTGAGTTAGGATGTACTTCTTTATGGGATGCATGTTCAGGAAATGTCAGTGTTAGCCTGATCTAGGGGTGGAGTTCTTGGCTCTCTGACCTTAAAAGTCCATGCTTTTGACTCAAAGGCTCAATTGGAGGGTTAGTGGTCCTAACCAGTCTTAACTGATTCAAGTTTGGAGAGCTGTCCAATTCCTGAAAAACAACTTAAGCACCCATTACCATAGCGACACCATAGGTCGGAGTTCTCATCCAAAGGGAGTGTTAAAGCAATCCTGTGATATAATGTCTAAGCGACATGGGGCTTTGGGGAAGCACAATTTATAAGAACAATAAAAGCGAGCTATGTCAGCAAAGACAGGTATAGAACGTTACTTATTAAACAAGTTATAGTTTAAGGATTTCAGGAAGGACCTCTTTGGTCTTTCACTGAAAAAGAAACACATGATGATTATATGCCTTCCATGGGATGCTCTTGAAATTAAGGACTTTGTTAACAGGATTTATTCCTTTGTTCACCAGAATCAGATCAGATCAGATCAGTCGCTCAGTCGTGTCCGACTCTTTGCAACCCCATGAACCGCAGCACGCCAGGCCTCCCTGTCCATCACCAGCTCCCGGAGGTCACTCAGACTCGCATCCATCGAGTCAGTGATGCCATCCAGCCATCTCATCCTCTGTCGTCCCCTTCTCCTCCTGCCCTCAATTCCTCCCAGCATCAGAGTCTTCTCCAATGAGTCAACTCTTCGCATGAGGTGGCCAAAATATTGGAGTTTCAGCTTTAGCATCATTCCTTCTAAAGAAATTCCAGGATTGATCTCCTTCAGAATGGACTGGTTGGATCTCCTTGCAGTCCAAGGGACTCTCAAGAGTCTTCTCCAACACCACAGTTCAAAAGCATCAATTCTTCGGCGCTCAGCCTTCTTCACAGTCCAGCTCTCACATCCATACATGACCACAGGAAAGACCATAGCCTTGACTAGGCGAACCTTTGTTGGCAAAGTAATGTCTTTGCTCTTGAATATGCTATCTAGGTTGGTCATAACTTTCCTTCCAAGGAGCAAGCGTCTTTTAATCTCATGGCTGCAGTCACCATCTGCAGTGATTTTGGAGCCCAGAAAAACAAAGTCTGACACTGTTTCCACTGTTTCCCCATCTATTTCCCATGCAGTGATGGGACCAGATGCCATGATCTTCGTTTTCTGAATGTTGAGCTTTAAGCCAGCCTTTTCACTCTCCACTTTCACTTTCATCAAGAGGCTTTTTAGCCCCTCCTCACTTTCTGCCATAAGAGTGGTGTCATCTGCATATCGGAGGTTATTGATATTTCTCCCGGCAATCTTGATTCCAACTTGTGTTTCTTCCAGAATACTGGGCAACAAATACTTAGAGAAAAATATCCAGGTAAGGAATTACTGCTATATTTTTTATATTTGCTATATTTTTAAATTTGTCTTCTTATATATTTTAAATTATTTTAAATATACATACTGTAAAATGCACATTTGCTTTTGGTACACAGCTGCTTGCATTGTATCATATGTATAGACCTGTGTATCCACCACAATCATGATAGAAAACATTTCCAACACCCCAGAAAATCCCTTTGGGTGACGTTCCATTGTCAAACCCTCTCCCAGGCCCCAGCCTCTGGCAGCTACTGACTTGTTCTCTCTTCCTATGGTCTTGCCTCTCCAGAATGCGTAGCGTGGGATCATGTACTGTGTAACTTTTTAAGACCAGCTTCTTTCACCTATTCATATGGAATTAAGCCTCTATATAAATCTGAAAGGACAGGATTCAGAGGATTTGGGGTTGGTGGACATGTGGGGGTTGGAGAGAGTGCCTGGAGCTTGAAAGTTCATTGCCTGTTCCCATGCCTTGCCCTGTGTATCTCTTCTTCTGACTGTTGATTCCTAATATGCCAGTAATCTTGTGAGTAACTGGGTTTCTCTGAGTCCTGAGAGCTGCTCTAGAAAATTAATGGAACCCGAGGAAGGGGTCATAGGAACCTCTGATTTATAGTCAGTTGTTCAGAGGTACAGGATACAACCTGGACTTGGAATTGGCATCCTGAATTAGAAACTTGCTGGAACCTCCAGTTTGTAGCCCGTTGATCACAAGCACAGGTTTCCATTGGAGTCTGAAGTGGAGCGTGGTCTGGTGGAACAACCCTTTAACCTGTGGAATCTGCTTCGATCTCCAGGTAGACTGAGTTGAATTCTTGGACACTCTACGGGCACCCAAGAATTGCTCATTGATATGGGGAGGCATCCACACACAGATGTGAGCACACACATTGGGACTGGGTCCAGGAACCCTTTGCAAGATGTGTAAATAATGTGTTCCTTTTTTATGAGTAGTATTCCCAAGCAAAAGAGTACCATTGTTTGTTTATCTGTTCACTCACTGAAAGGTATTTGTGTTGTTACCAGCTTGGGGCAATTATGAATTGAGCTGCTGTAAATGTTTCTTTACTTAGATTCATTAACTGTAATGTTATTTATTTCAAAATGACTTTATCTACAGAAATGTGAAACTGTAGTTTATGATATTTAATTTTATTTAAAGTGTTTATTCTAGTAATTTGGGGGGTTAATTAACATTTCTTTAGCATTCACTTTTATTAAATAAATATATAATAGTTTACTAAATAACTACTAAGACTTACTATGGGCTTCCCTGGTGGCTCAGATGGTAAAGAATCTGCCTGCAATGCAGGAGACCCAGGTTTGATCCTTGGGTCAGGAAGAGCCCCTGGACAACGGAATGGCTCCCCACTCCAGTATTCTTGCCTGGAAAATTCCATGGACAGAGGAGCCTGGCTGGTTACAGCCCACGGGGTCACAAAGAGTTGCACATGACTGAGTGACATCTTTATGACTTATGTCCCCCCAATAGGAAAAGGAGTACGTCAAGGCTGTGTATTGTCACCCTGTTTATTTAACTTATATGCAGAGTACATCATGAGAAACACTGGACTGGAAGAAACACAAGTTGGAATCAAGATTGCTGGGAGAAATATCAATAACCTCAGATATGCAGATGACACCACCCTTATGGCAGAAAGTGAAGAGGAACTCAAAAGCCTCTTGATGAAAGTGAAAGTGGAGAGTGAAAAAGTTGGCTTAAAGCTCAACATTCAGAAAACGAAGATCATGGCATCCAGTCCCATCACTTCATGAGAAATAGATGGGGAAACAGTGGAAACAATGTCAGACTTTCTTTTTCTGGGCTCCAAAATCACTGCAGATGGTGACTGCAGCCATGAAATTAAAAGATGCTTACTCCTTGGAAGGAAAGTTATGACCAACCTAGATAGCATATTCAAAAGCAGAGACATTACTTTGCCAACAAAGGTTCGCCTAGTCAAGGCTATGGTCTTTCCTGTGGTCATGTATGGATGTGAGAGCTAGACTGTAAAGAAGGCTGAGCATCGAAGAATTGATGCTTTTGAACTGTGGTGTTGGAGAAGACTCTTGAGAGTCCCTTGGACTGCAAGGAGATCCAACCAGTCCATTCTGAAGGAGATGAGCCCTGGGATTTCTTTGGAAGGAATGATGCTAAAGCTGAAACTCCAATACTTTGGCCACCTCATGGGAAGAGTTGACTCATTGGAGAAGACTCTGATGCTGGGAGGGATTGGGGGCAAGTGGAGAAGGGGAAGACAGAGGATGAGATGGCTGGATGGCATCACTGACTTGATGAATGTGAGTCTGAGTGAACTCCGGGAGTTGGTGATGGACAGGGAGGCCTGGTGTGCTGCGATTCCTGGGGTCACAAAGAGTCGGACACGACTGAGCGACTGATCTGATCTGATCTGATGTCCCCACAGATTATGACAACTCAAGGTAAAGATCAAGTCTATATAATGTTGCTGCTGCTAAGTTGCTTCAGTCATACCCAACTCTTTGTGACCCTATGGACCATAGCCCACCCCGTTTACACTTAGTTGTATCACATGGTACAAGATATTTAGTAAAGGAAACAAGTGATTAAAGTTACAATGACTCACCTTGGGGCAACTACCATTATGTTCCCCCTGCTATCCTAGAACATGAAATTCTTCAAACAACCTATGAAGACTCTTGCCAAAAATGTTTAACCTGAACCTCATCAACCCTCTAAACTTACCCTACAGTTTACAGGAAATAGAGGGGAGGGTAGTTAAATGTACACTGGATTGGCTAACTATTGCTGAGTAACTAATTACCCTACATGAGCTACTTAACAACAATGAACAGGGATTTCCCTGGTGGTTCAGTGGTTAAGACTCCACACTTCCAAGGCAGGGGTCGTGGCTTCGACCCCTAATCAGAGAACTAAGATTCCACATGCTGCACAGCAGGGCAAAAAATAAAAAGTAGTCTGCAACAACAGTGAACAGTATCTCACACAGTGGTCCAAGAGAAGACAAGGAGAAAGTCACAATGTCTCACATGACCTAGTCTCAGATGGCACAAGCTGTCACTTCTGCCATATTACATTTATTAAAAGTGAATCAATGAGGATGGTGACTGCAGCCACAAAATTAAAAGACTCCTAGGAGGAAAAGCTATGACAAGCTTAGACAGTGTATTAAAAAGCAGAGACATCACTTTGCGGACAAAGGTCCATATAGACAAAGCTATGGTTTTTCCGGTAGTCATGTATGGATGTGAGAGTTGGACCATAAAGAAGGCTGAGTGCCAAAGATCTGATGCTTTTGAACTGTAGCATTGGAGAAGACTCTTGAGAGTCCCTTGGACTGCAAGGAGATCCAACCAGTCAGTCCTAAAGGAAATCACCCCTGACTATTTATTGGAAGGACTGAGGCTGAAGATGAAGCTCCAATACTTTGGCTACCTGATACGAAGAGCCAATGAATTGGAAAAGACACTGATGCTGAGAAAAATTGAAGGCAGGAGAAGAAGGAGCGACAGAGGATGAGGTGGTTGGATGGCATCACCAACTCAATAGACATAAGTTTAGGCAAACTCCAGGAGATAGTGAAGGACAACGAAGCCTGGCGTGCTGCAGTCCGTGGGGTTGCAAAGAGCTGGATACGACTGAGTGACTGAACTGAACTGAACTGAACTGAACTGAAGGGTAAGCTTCATTTACATTATTACAAAATACTGACTATATTCCCTGTGTTGTACGAAAGGTCCTCGTAGCCCTTAAGGGCTTCCCTGGTGGTTCAGATGGTAAAGAATCTGCCTGCAATGCAGGAGACCCGGGTTTGATCCTTGGGTCAAGAAGTGACTCCACTCCAGGAGTGGAGAAGGGAATGGCAACCCACTCCAGTATTCTTGCCTGGAGAGTCCCGTGGACAGAGGAGCCTGCTGGGCTACAGTCCATGGGGTTTTAAAGAGTTGGACACAACTGAGCGACTAACACTTTATGGGGCTTCCTATCTTATACCCAATGGCTGGAATCCCCCATCCTCCATTCCTATATTGCCCCTCCTCCCCTCTCTGCTGGTAACCACCAGTCTGTTCTCTCTATCTGTGAGCCTGATTCCCTTTATTAGCTTGTACTTTTTTTAGATTCCACATATAAGTAATATCATATAGTATTTGTCTTTCTCTGTCCGACTTATTTCACTTCACACAATGCCCTCCAAAGCCATCCATGTTGCTGGAAATAGCAAAATGTATGGCTGAGTAGTATTTTGTTGCATATGCTTCTTTATCCATTCATCTGTTGATGGTCAGTTAAGGTGCTTCCATGTCTTGGCAATTGTGACTAGCACTGCTATGAACATTGGGGTGCAGGTACCTTTTCAAATTAGTGTTTTTGCTTTTTTGGGTATCTGTATCTGGGAGTGGAATGGCCGGGTCATATGGTAACTCTATTTTTGACTTTCTGGGAAACCTCCATACTATATTCCACAGTGGCAGCACCAATTAACATTCCCGTCAACAGCATATGAGAGCTCCCTTTTCTCCACATCTTAGCTGACATCCGTTATTTGTGGTATTTTTGATGATAGTGGTTCTGACAGCTGTGAAGTGCTATCTCATTGTGGTTTTGATTTGCATTTCCCTGATGATTAATGATATTGAGCATCTTTTCACACGTGCCTGTGAAAGCCGAGTTCTATCCCCGGTAATTGCTAGCCCTGGGAGGGGCAGTCTTTCCAGGCCCCAGAGATCAGTTCAGTTCTGTTCAGTCACTCAGTTGTGTCCGACTCTTTGGGACCCCATGGACTGCAGCACACCAGGCTTCCCTGTCCATCACCAACTCCTGGAGTTTGCTCAAACTCATGTCCATTGAGTCAGTGATGTCATCCAACCATGTCATCCTCTGTCGTCCCCTTCTCCTCCTGCCCTCTATCTTTCCCAGCATCAGGGTCTTTTCCAACGAGTCAGCTCTTTGCATCAAGTGGCCAAAGGATTGGAGTTTCAGCTTCAGTATCAGTCCTTCCAGTGAACACCAGGACTGATGTCCTTTAGGACTGACTGGTTGGATGTCCTTGCGGTCCAAGGGACTCTCAAGAGTCTTCTCCAACACCATAGTTCAAAAGCATTAATTCTTTGGCACTCAGCTTTCTTTATAGTCCAACTCTCACATCCATACATGACTACTGGAAAAACCATAGCTTTGACTAGACAGACCTTTGTTGGCAAAGTAATGTCTCTGCTTTTTAATATGCTGTCTAGGTTGTTCATAGTTATCCTTCCAAGAAGCAAGCGTCTTTTAATTTCATGACTGTAGTCACCATCTGCAGTGATTTTGGAGCCCCGCAAAATCAAAATATCTTAATACAAATGGTTAATACACATAGTGACCTTAAAAATTTTAGTGTGAGAGTCAGGAATCTGGGAGCAGCTTAGCTGGGTGGCTCTGGCTCAGGGTCTCTAGGTTACCATCAAGATGCTGGCCAGACCGTGGTCATCTGAAACTGGATGGGGCTGGAGGATCGGCATCCAAGATGGCCCAGGCATCTTGTTTTCTCTGTTAGAAGGAAGTCTCCATTCCTTGCTGACTTTGGCCAGCAGCCTCGGTTCTTCACCACATGGGCCTCTTCAGAGGGCTGCTGGCTTCTCCCAGGGCAAGCGATCTGACGGTCAAAGAGATAAGGCACAAAAATCAGTTAATATCAGAAGTGATGTATCATCACTTTTGCCGTGTGCTGTTGGTCAGACAGACTAACCATTGTGAGGGGAAGGACTGCACAGGATATGAATCCCAGGCAGGCGGGATCTCCGTGTGCCAACTTGCAGACCACCATGGTCCACCAAAGATTTGTATCCTTCCCACGTGCAGAATACAGTCAGCTCCTCCCAGAGTCCCCAGAAATCTCACCCTGCGATAGCATCTGCTCAGTGTCGGAAATCTCACAGTGCACATCAGGTCCGGGTGTTATCATAGTTCCTTAAATCCAATTGCTCCATTCCAGTTCTTTTTGCTAAGTTATCTGCTCCGCCCCACCCACCTGTGTATTTGTCAGCTCAGTCTACTGTAGCAAAACCCCACAGATCGGGGGCCTTAAACAACAGACATTTATGTCTCACGTTTTTGGAAGCTGGAAGTCCAAGATCAGGGTACCAGTGTGGTTAAGATCTGGTGAGGACTCTCCTCGTGGCTTGGAGATGGTTGTTTTTTTTTTTTTTTTTGATCACCTTTTTACTGTATCCTCACATGGAAGCGAGAGAGAGACAGAACTAGTTCTCTGGTCTCTTTACAATCTTATCACAAGAACCCTACCCTTGTGGTCTCATCTAAACCTAATTACCTCCAAAATCTCCACCTCCAAATGCCATCACATTGGGAGTTAGGGCTTCATAATGAACTTTAATGGGCCACGGATATTCAGTTTATACACCCTGCCCTACTGAACATACAGTGGGACAGACACAGAATAACCACTCTTGACAATCCTGCTCAAAAAGGGAGAAGATGAGAGCATGGAGCAGTTGCTGGTCCATACAGGTTCCAAGCCAAGCAACTGTTGTTAAATTCCTTAATTTATGTCTCAAGGTTTGGGGACCATACTACAAGGCTCTGGTATACATATAGCTGAGTCCCTTTGCTGTTCAGCTGAAAACATTACAACATTGTTAATTGGCTAATCAGCTATGTATGTGTGTTAATTGCTCAGTTGTGTCTGACTCTTTACGACCCTCTGGAACCCCCAGGTTCCTCTGTCCATGGAATTCTCCAAGAAAGAGTACTGGAGTGGGTAGCCACTCCCTTCTCCAGGGGATCTTTGTGATCCAGAGATTGAACCTGGGTCTCCTGCATTCGCAGTCAGATTCTTTACCATACGAGCCACCAGAGACTATACTCCAATACAAAATAAAAAGTTTTTTTATAAAAGGGAGAAGACGAGAGTATGAAGCAGTTGCTGGTCCATGAAGATTCTAAGCCAAGCAAATGTCGTAAGTTCCTTAATCATGTCTCAGGGCTTGGAAACCATACTCCAAGGCTCTTGACTGCCCTCTGGACTCTTGGTCCTTCCCTGTGACTCATCCTTCCTTTTTCATGAAGGTATCATGTGTTAGCAGCTGGGGAATATTCTCAGCCTGCTTCTTGTCAGTAGAACTTTAAGGGTCCAAAGACCTCCTTTTTTCTTGCACTACCTTTGTGCCTCTCAGTCCAAATCGGTAATGATTCTGTGCATGTAATTCTCACAAAAACTTCATGGATTCTCTGCTAATCTCCACGGATCTCCTCCATTAGACAAAGGCAACATGCCCAAATCTCTTCGAGATGAGATCTCCATAAAGATAGGGCTTCTGAAGACAGCTGAGGGGCAATGGGCTGAGGCTTCTGGGAGCACTAGGTAATTTTTTGCTGCCCCGTTTGACATGCGGTATTTTAGTTCCCCACCAGGGATTGAACCTGTGCCCCTGCAGCAGAAGCTCAGAATCTTAACCAGCAGGGAAGTGCCAAGGAGCACCATCCTTTTATTTCGAGGGTCTGTGAGTGTCTCAGATCATTGGGGCTGCAGTAACAAAACACCATGGACTGGGTAAAATTGATGAACAACAGATATCTATTTGCACAGTTCTGGAGGCTGGAAGGGTTGAATCCAGGGTACCAGCTTGGTTGGGTCCTGGTGAGGGCCCTCTTCCAGGTTGCAGACGTCTTCTTGTGCCCTCACATGGTGAAAAGGGCTAGAGAGCTTGGTGGGGTCTGTTTTATAAGAATGCTAATCCCATTCAGGGGGCTCCACCCTGTCAACCACAAATTGGCACTGGGCATGGTGCTCGCTGGACTTCCCTCATAGCTCAGCCGGTAAAGAATCCATCTGCAATGCAGGAGACTCTGGTTCGATTTCTGGGTCGGAAAGATCCCCTGGAGAAGGAAAAAACTACCCACTCCAGTATTCTGGCCTGGAGAACTCCATGGACTCTATAGTCCATGGGGTCACAAAGAGTCGGACATGACTGAGCACTTTTCACTTTCATGATGCTTGCCATCTACCTCCTCAAGGATTAGGTCATGTACCACTATAGCTGCTGACCTCCAATGCCCCCTGAAGGGGTTCAGGGCGGAGAGCAGAAATGAGGCACTCTGTGCTCCCGGAAAACTGGCAGGACGGGTCTTCAGATAATCAGATATTCTCAGGAGCTGACTTTATGAGCCCAATTCTTGTATCTCCTCATATCTAGAAAAGCACTAAAATCCATCATGGCGATGACTGTTTGTCATGACTAGCAGAAGCTTCACGAGACCCGTAGAAATGTTCTAAAAAGTAAACAGTCTTGATCCCATGTATTCTCAGTTCAGTTCAGTTCAGTTGCTCAGTTGTGTCCGACTCTTTGCGACCCAATGGACTGCAGCACACCAGGCCTCCCTGTCCATCACCAACTCCTGGAGTTTACACAAACTCCTGTCCATTGAGTCGGTGATGCCATCCAACCATTTCATCCTCTGTTGTCCCCTTCGCCTTTCACCTTCAATCTTTCCCAGCATTAGAGTCTTTTCAAATGAGTCAGTTCTTCGCATCAGGTGGCCAAAGTATTGGAGTTTCAGCTTCGGCATCAGTTCTTTCAATGAACAGTCAGGACTGATCTCCTTTAGGATGGACTGGTTGGATCTCCTCGCAGACCAAGGGACTCTCAAGAGTCTTCTGCCTTCACCCAAATCACACATATACTGACCCCTGCCTCTTTGGAGCAGTCTCTCAGAGCTAGCTGAGGTGCTGTCTCCCAGACTGCAGTCCTCATTTTGCCCCAGATAAAACTTAACTTGAAACTCTCACGTGCGTTTTTTAAGTTGATCTAAGCACCTTCCATACGCTCCACCTCCTAATGCCATCGTGTTGGGGGATGGGATTACAACTTAGGAATCTGGGGAGACAGGAGCGTTCAGGCCACAGCAGCAAGGAACTTTTAGTCTCATTAGAGGGCTTTTTGTCCGACAAAAGTGCTCTGGGGGTGGGGCTTTATGTCTTTCTGAAACTTTTCAAAATGATTTATAGGCACAATCTAGGGTCTATCACTGGACCACAGTTTTTCTGGCAGGGCTTTGAATTTGACCTTTTGCTTGGAAGCCATCCCTTAATTTTAGCATAACTTGTCTTCTGGACGAGCTGAAAACCATCCAGTCTGAGCTTCTTTCAGCTTAACGGCCTTTCTGTTCATTTCTTTCTCCCCCTGACATCTTATTATGAGTAACTAGTGGAACCCAGGCAGCCCTGGCTCCGAATCTCCTTGACTAGATCACAAGCCCGCTGGGTGTGTTTCCCTCCGTCCACGTGGCTGCAGGCAGTGGCATCACCAGCATCTCCTTCCTCCAGTTTCCGACAACACTTCCCTCACTTTCCTGCCAGCTCTCACCTAAGTCTTTAAAGGCCTTGGCTCCTTTTTTTATTTTTATTTTTTATCAAGAATCTCTTTTATTGATTATCAGAAACATTACAAACATCTAATATGAACAAATTGTAACATGACAGTGATTAGTTGAACAATTAATACATTTCAGATATAATATTATACATATTTCAATGCTATTCTCCCCAATCATCCCACCCTCTCCCGGTCCCAGAGTCCAAAAGTCTGTTCTATACATCAGTGTCTCTTTTGCTGTCTCGTAAATAGGGTTATTTTTACCATCTTCCTAAATTCCATATATATGCGTTAGTATACTGTATTTGTGTTTTTGTTTCTGGCTTACTTCACTCTGTATAATAGGCTCCAGTTCCATCCACCTCCTTAGAACTGATTCAAATGTATTCTTTTTAATGGCTGAGTAATACTCCATTGTGTATATGTACCACAACTTGCTTATCCATTCATCTGTGGATGGACATCTAGGTTGCTTCCATGTTCTGGCTATTGTAAACAGTGCTGCTATGAACATTGGGGTACAGGTGTCTCTTTCAATTCTGGTTTTCTCAGTGTATATGCCCAGCAGTGGGATTGCTGGATCATAAGGCAGTTCTATTCGCAGTTTTTTGAGGAATCTCCATACTGTTCTCCATAGTGGCTGTACTAGTTTGCATTCCCACCAACAGTGTAAGAGGGTTCCCTTCTCTCCGCACCCTCTCCAGCATTTATTGCTTGTGGACTTTTGGATAGCAGCCATTCTGATTGGCGTGAAATGGTACCTCATAGTGGTTTTGATTTGCATTTCTCTGATAATGAGTGATGTTGAGCATCTTTTCATGTGTTTGTTAGCCATCTGTATGTCTTCTTTGGAGAAAAAAATTACTTTTTAAAAATGCTTGCCTTAAAAAAATATTTAGAGGGCTTCCTTGGTGGCTCAGTGGTAAAGAATCCGCCAGGCAATGCAGGAGACACGGGTTTTATCCCTGGGCCAGGAAGATCCCACATGGATCTTCCCACCTGGAACAACTGAGCCGGGGCGCCACAGCTAATGAGCCCACGTACTGTAACTGCTGAGGCCCGTGCACCCTAGAGCCCACGCTCCAAAAGAAAAGAAGCCACCGCAATCGGAAACCCTTGCACACAGTGAAGAGTAGCCCCCAATCGCTGAAATCAGAGGAAAAACCCCCTGCAGCAGCAAAGACCCAGCACAGCCAAAAGTAAAAATAAATAAAATTATTTCCAAAACTGTGTATTTATTTATTTGGCTGAGCCTGGTCTTAGTGGCGGCAACTTTGACCTTCCTCATGGCATGCAGGCTCCTTTGGCTGAGGCATGAGAACAATTAGTTGTGGCATGTGGGATCTAGTTCCCTGGCCAGGGATTGAACCCAGACCTGCGTTAGGAATGCAGAGTCTTAGCCACTGGACCTTCCCCTGTGGCTCAGCTGGTAAAGAATCCACCTGCAATGCGGGAGACCTGGGTTCGATCCCTGGGTTGGGAAGGTCCCTGGGAGAAGGGAAAGGCTACCCACTCCAGTATTCTGGCCTGGAGAGTTCCAGGGACTGTATATTCCATGGGGTCGCAAAGAGTCGGACACGAGTGGGTGACTTTCACTTTCACTTCAGCCACTGGACCCCCAGGAAAGTCTCGAGACCTTGACTTTTTATTCACAGCTTCTTCAAGGGGCTCCAGGCTTTCACCAATACTCTCAACAAAGCCCACGGCCAGGTGCCAAAGCCACTCCCACATTTTGAGTTTCCACCATAGGACCCCGTCTACAAATGGGTACTCTCTATGCTACCAACTTAGTCCCGAACTGTGCAGCTTGAAGCAGTAGAAATGATTACCTTGCAGTTTCTGAGGCTCAGGTATCTGAGTGGCTTAGCCAGTGGTTCCCATGCAGGGTCTCCCAGGAAGCTCCTGCCCAGACGTTGGTGGGTGTTGCGGTTATCTGACACTTTACTGGGTCTGGAGCATCTATGCCCGTGAGGCTTTCTTTGCTACGAGGGCCTTTCCGTGGGGCTACTAGTGACTTGGCAGCTGACTGCCCCTAGAGCAAGTGATGGGAGGGAAGGGAGTGAAGACAAGATGGAAGTAGCCACGTGTCTGTTGTAACTTAATTCCAGACGAGACCAGCATCACGATTTCTGTGTTCTACTGGACCAAACCCATACCATGTGAAAGGATGTGAAATCCCAGGAGCACAGAGCATTATGGGTCATTTTGGAGGCTGATGATCACATAATTATTTAGGGCCGAAATGTCATGCTGTCTATAACTTACATACTTCTGCAAAAAAAAAAAAGAAGCAAACTTAGTAACAATACAGTCAAGCCCCTTCATATGAACCTTCCAGTTGTAAACTTCAAAGATGTGAACGTGCATTCACATGCCCAATCATGTTAGCTGGTTCACGTGTCTGATGTACATTCGGTTCACTCAGCTCCTGGAATTTCGGGCTGTGATATGCATGCATCCTCTGCAAGTGGTTGGGCTTTTGTGTACTTTACTGCACAGTACTATGTAGGGTACAGCAGTGTGATATCTTTATTTCAGGCCCAGATGTTAAGAAGCAAGCATAAAAGCAGCGGCGATGTAGCTTGGTGATCGGGCGTGAGTGAAGTCACAGCTGGCCCTCCGTCTCCTATTGCTGGTAATTCTTCAGCTCTGCCATCTCCCACCTCTTCTCCCTCCTCCAGGCAGTACCCCCTTCTTGCCTGTTCTCTTGATGCCAGCCCGTGTGCCAGCTATTGTACTGCACCACTGGACTTTTCAAGATACAGTACGGTAAGATTTAAAACATTTTCTTTATTTTGTGTGTTTGTTTTCTACGTATTATTAGTGTAAAAAGTATTATAAACCGATTATGTACCTGCTCAGTCACTTCAGTCATGTCTGGCTTTTTGCAGCCCTACGGACTGTAGCCCACCAGGCTGCTCTGTCCATGGGATTCTCCAGGCAAGAATACTGGAGGGGGTTGCCATGCCCTCCTTCAGGGGATCTTCCCAACCCAGGGATCAAACCCGAGTCTCTTACATCTCCTGCACTGCCGGTGGATTCTTTACCACTGGCGCCACCTGGAAGCTCCTGTTAATAGTACAGGACTGTACAGCCGATGGTGTTAGTCAGGTACCTAGGCTAACGCTTGGGACTTGTGAACAGATTTCTCTTACTAACGTGCTCTCGGAATGGAGATCCTTTGTTTGTAGAGGCGTTACTATATGTGACCCTTTGTGATCCTATGGGTGTAGATCACCAGGCTCCTCTGTCCATGGGATTCTCCAGGTAAGAATACTGGAGTGGGTTGCCATGCCCTCCCCCAGGACATCTTCCCAATCCAGGGATCCAACCTGCATCTCCTGCATTGACAGGCGAGTTCTTTACCACTAGTGCCACCTGGGAAGCCCCAGGGGACTTCCTGTAATTATATCTAAATCCATGGGACTTTACTGAGCTTTTCTTTCTACTTTTCTACATATTCGCATATTTTCATAGTAAAAAATGAGAAAGAAAAAACTCTAATTTAGGTTTTCTGTAGGGGTGACCAGATGGCTTACTGGTTCAAGTATCATCGAGAAACCAGCTTTCCTTTCTCCCCAGCCTTCAGACATTCAGCAGCAAAGCCTGCACTGCACAGAGGACTCAATGCTTTCCCAGCTGGCTACCTGCAGCTGCACACAAAGGGCGGGGGGAGTTGGAGGGGGGCTGAGTCAGCAACACGGCCCAGAAATAGGAGCAGATGAACCGCAACACGCTCTCCCCCAGGTATTCCTGGGAGATGTTCTCAAACACACCAGCACTTTTTCTGATTTCGCTCCTAAATTTCTTTAGAGGAGCAGTTACACGGAATACTTTTCCTGACCTTGCCTTCAAGGTCAGTGTTGATCCCCGGGCTTTAGCAGAGTCAGCGGTCTTGTTTAACTTTGCCTTTGCCCTGTTTGTTAATTCAGCTTGGGTTCACTTAGTTCCTGGAATTTCGGTCCTGATTTCATAATAATAAATAAAACAACTTTGGAGGGATAACCAGCTGTGACTGTTGGGTCATAACTCTAATTTATTAAGGAACTCTGTGAAATTCCAGTGTTCAGTAAGAGTTTCTGTAAGAATAGAGTTACAAAAGAAATTCTTTTTAGAGTTAAATATTAACTTGTGATCAATTTTCCAGAGGAGTTTGAAACTGAAATTGGTGAAGGTGAAACACTGCCCTTTGGGGTGTTGTGAGCAGTTTGTACATTTTAAGATAGAAACAAAAATTTATGTTTAGAGTTGACCCTCAATTTGTCCTGGGTGATAATACTTTGGTGACTTCTTTTACTTATTCAGATATTTTAAAAAATACCTACACATTATTTTGGAGAAATCCTGAGGCAATGAAATAATTCAATTGCAGATGTTTCAGATTGGCATGGGAAGGGTTCTGTTTAATGTTAAACTGGTATATCTCTAGCAGGACACCTTTGCAGTGGGGAGAATCAGAAGGGAACCATCCTTCTGATGATGATGATGATGATGGTTTGCTAGCTCAGCTATATTTCCCAGGATTCCTTTTCTTGTATGTTTCCAGTTTGATTGAGCTATTGAGTCATGCAGTCGTGTTTGACTCTTTGTCACCCCGAGGACTGTAGCCCACAAGGCTCCTCTGTCCATAGGATTTTCCAGGCAAGAATACTGGAGTGGGTTGCTGTTCCCTGCTCCGAGGGAATCTTCCTGTCCCGGGGATGGAACCCACGTCTCTTATGTCTCCTGCACTGGCAGGCGTGTTCTTTACCACTAGCGCCACCTGGGAATGATCTCTAATTGAGTTATAAGAGATAGTTTATCCTGAGAGTTGCACCTGCCTTCCTCCAGCCAGGCTTTCCTTGCCAAACATAAAATCATGGAAGGTTGACACTGGCGTGACCTGTACAGATTACCTTGTTCACTTGGATCCTGAAGTTGGTCCATCATAAGACTCATCTGGAAAGTATTTTTGAAATATGGTTTCCCTAGTACCACCCTGGAAGATTCCAGGTCAGGAAATCTGAGCTCAGGACATCTGAATTTTATGAAGTCCTTAGGTGGTTAGAATGGTCAGCTAAGTGAGTTTGCTGGTCATTGCAATTTTCAAAGTGTCTTTGAACCAAGAGTACTAGCATCATCACCTAGAATCTTGTTTTGGCCACACAGATTTCTGCACCACCTCCCAACCCCACCTTGGACCTTGTGAATCAGAGGCTCTGTGTTTGGGGGCCTGGCACTCTGTGGTTTAACAAACCCTCCTGGGGATTCTGATGCATGATAAAATTTGAGAACCAAATCGAATTTAATCCCTCATTTCATAGTTAATGAAACTGAGTGTAAAGAGAAAGACACATCTTTGGCTTAATATAAGGAGACAAGCCACTCTTTCCATTTTTGGAAACAGTGACAGAACTTTATTTTCTTGGGCTCCAAAATCACTGCAGATGGTGACTGCAGCCATGAAATCAAAACACACTTGCTCCTTGGAAGAAAAGCTATGACAAACCCAGACAACGTATTAAAAAGCAGAGACATCACAATGCTCAGGAAGGTCCACAGAGTCAAAGTTATAGTTTTTCCAGTAGTCAGGTATGGATGTGAGAGTTGGACCATAAAGAAAGCTGAGTGCTGAAGAACTGCTGCTTTAAAAAAAAAAAAAAAAAAAGAGAATTGATGCTTTTGAACTGTGATGTTGGAGAAGACTCTTGAGAGTCCCTTGGACTGCAAGGAGATCCAACCAGTCCATCCCAAAGGAAATCAGTCCTGAGTGTTCATTGAAAGGACTGGTGCTGAAGCTGAAGCTCCAATACTTTGTCCATCTGATGTGAAGAGCTGACTCATTTGAAAAGACCCTGATGCTGGGAAAGATTGAGGGCAGGAGGAGAAGGGGACGACAGAGGATGAGATGGTTGGACGGCATCACTGACTCAATGGACATAAGTTTGAGCAAACTCCAGGAAATAGTGGCCAGGAAAGCCTGGTGTGTTGCAGTCAATGAAACTGCAGAGTTGGACACGACTTTGTGACTGAACAACAACAACAAGGAGAGGAGAAGAGTAAGCAGCCTCTTATGGCACTCAGGTATTTTGAGGAGAGAATACTCACAGCCTTTGTCTTGAGAAACCTCAGGTTACTACACTTGTGAAAGCAAAGTTGTCATCAACTAGAATATAATACACGATCCAATGAACCAGTTTGTAGTCCAAGATGCCAAAGGAATCGTTTTTTAGGACTGCATATCCGTTTAGTCAAGGCTATGGTTTTTCCAGTGGTCATGTATGGATGCGAGAGTTGGACTGTGAAGAAGGCTGAGTGCTGAAGAATTGATGCTTTTGAACTGTGGTGTTGGAGAAGACTCTTGAGAGTCCCTTGGACTGTAAGGAGATCCAACCAGTCCATTCTGGAGGAGATGAGCCCTGGGATTTCTTTGGAAGGAATGATGCTAAAGCTGAAACTCCAGTACTTTGGCCACCTCATGAGAAGAGTTGACTCACTGGAAAAGATTCTGATGCTAGGAGGGATTGGGGGCAGGAGGAAAAGGGGATGACAGAGGATGAGATGGCTGGATGGCATCATCGACTCAATGGACATGAGTTTGAGTGACCTCCGGGAGTTGGTGATGGACAGGGAGGCCTGGTGTGCTGCGATTCATAGGGTTGAAAAGAGTCAGACATGACTGAGTGACTGAACTGAACTGAACTGATTAGGGAAAAATCAAGAGCTGTAGCATTAAGGCAAGCTTCATGGAGAAGAATTTTAAAAGCTGGAAAATATTTGTACCAATGGAAAAAGAGAAGGCGGCTCATTCCCCAAAGTGGGAAAACTACAGGGAGGAAAAGGCGGAGAAAGGAAAATTGCAGCCAGGCTAAAGTGGAAGGTGCAAGTTAAGACAAAGAGAAAGCTTGTGGGCTGGATCTTGGAGATTATTTTAGGAAAACAGGTGGGAAAACAGTAGGTACAAACCGTTCTGAATGTGGCTGTTGTTCATTTGCTCAGTTGTGTCCATTTCTTTCTGATCCCATGAACTGCAGCATGCCAGGCTTCCCTGTCCTTCACTCTCTCCTGGGGTTTGCTCAAACTTACATCCATTGAGTCAGTGATACTATCTAACCGTCTCATCCTCTGTTGCCCTCTTCTCCTCTTGCTCTCCATCTTTCCCAGCATCAGGGTCTTTTCCAGCGAGTTGGCTCTTCACAGAAGGTGGCCAAAGTGTTGGAGCTTCAGCTTAGGTAGGAGCAGAGGTGTATTTCACGTTATAAGGCTGTCTTGTAAAATCTGAATTCACCACACAACTTTGCTAGTTGGGACTGATCTGGAGGTTTCCCAGGTGATAAAGAATATGCCTGCCAATGCAGGAGGCACGTGTTCGATCTCTGGGTCAGGAAGTTACCCTGGAGCAGGAAATGGAAACCCACTCCAGTATTCTTGCCTGGAAAATCCCCTGGATAGAGGAGCCTGGCAGGCTAACCGAGCATGCACGTGCACATTGATCTGGAGGACACTTCAAAACAAAACAAAACAAAACTACTTTTAAGTATCTGTGTCAATTTAGCACTGGGTTGGTAAGTTTTGGCAAGACATGCATAGAGCTTCGAATATGAAATCCATCATGTTAACTAGTGATAATAAAGAAGAAGTTCCTAATGATGCTTGGAGAGCAAAATTCAGCAAATACAGGAAAAATGATGCCTAATCAGTCACATCTAACACTTCCATGTAAATGATACTTACAAGATGCTTAGAAATAGTCTTATCGAAACAATTTTGTGTTTCCATGGAAACATATGCTTGTGTAGAGGTCACGCTTCAGGCTGTCTGATTTTTGTCTTTCAGTGTCTGGGAGCTATTTTACAATTCAGTAAGTTGTATGGAAATGACAGATAAGCAAACTGACCTTGGCCTCTGTCTTGTGGGAAAAAAGCCAGTTTCGCCTTCGTATGTAATTTCCTTTCAACATTCCTTTACTCCACATATGTGTGGACTTACCAAAAACTTTCCTTTGAACTAGTTTTAGCATATGCCTGGTGTTCTCATTAATTCATGAATAAGTAAAATCTTCAACACATGTCATTTTCATATCTGTGTGAGCATTGTTTTCCCTTTTTTGAAAATTACTCTTTAACAATCAGATTAAGTCTCGCAAACCTTATTGCTGCAGGCCTTTTATATTATTGACTCATCATCCCTCTGCGGAAAAAATGTCTTATGAAGAAGGTCACCCTTAATCTGAATTCACAAGTTTTCCAATTAGAAGCATCTTAATTAGCAAGGCTCTGGTCTCTCAGGCCATCAGATTTTGGATGAAATTCTTATGGTGTCAAAAAAACTGCTGTTCCTTTTCCCTCTGCCACTTATTCTCTTAACCCTCATTCCTTCCTGTTTTCTCTCTCCACCTTCCTCTGTGGCCAGTTGCATTGGTTATCACACTTTCAGGTGAACTGACAAATTACGGAGTAGAGGCAGAGGGCGGGCGGTCAGGTGTGAACACCTCAGATCAGATCAGTCGCTCAGTCGCGTCTGACTCTTTGTGACCCCATGAATCGCAGCACGCGAGGCCTCCCTGTCCATCACCAACTCCTGGAGGTCACTCAGACTCACATCCATTGAGTCAGTGATGCCATCCAGCCATCTTATCCTCTGTCGTCCCCTTCTTCTCCTGCCCCCAAGCCCTCCCAGCATCAGAGTCTTCTCCAGTGAGTCAACTCTTCGCATCAGGTGGCCAAAATACTGGAGTTTCAGCTTTAGCATCATTCTTTCCAAAGAAATCCCAGGGCTCATCTCCTTCAGAATGGACTGGTTGGATCTCCTTGCAGTCCAAGGGACTCTCAAAAGTCTTCTCCAACACCACAGTTCAAAAGCATCAATTCTCAGCGCTCAGCCTTCTTCACAGTCCAACTCTCACATCCATACATGATAACAGGAAAGACCATAGCCTTGACTAGATGGACCTTTGTTGGCAAAGTAATGTCTCTGCTTTTGAATATGCTATCTAGGTTGGTCATAACTTTCCTTCCAAGGAGTAAGTGTCTTTTATTTTTATGGCTGTAGTCACCATCTGCAGTGATTTTGGAGCCCAGAAAAAGAAAGTCTGACACTGTTTCCCCATCTATTTCCCATGTAGTGATGGGAGCAGATGCCATGATCTTCGTTTTCTGAATGTTGAGCTTTAAGCCAATCTTTTCACTCTCCACTTTCACTTTCATCAAGAGGCTTTTTAGTTCCTCTTCACTTTCTGCCATAAGGGTGGTGTCATCTGCATATCTGAGGTTATTGATATTTCTCCCAGCAATCTTCTCAAGAGGCAGATCAGGTGGTCTGGTATTCCCATCTCTTTCAGAATTTTCCACAGTTTATTGTGATCTACACAGTCAAAGGCTTTGACATAGTCAATAAAGCAGAAATAGATGTTTTTCTGGAACTCTCTTGCTTTTTCGATGATCCAGCGGATGTTGGCAATTTGATCTCTGGTTCCTCTGCCTTTTCCAAAACCAGCTTGCACATCAGGAAGTTCATGGTTCACATATTGCTGAAGCCTGCCTTGGAAAATTTTGAGCATTACTTTACTAGCATGTGAGATGAGTGCAATTGTGCGGTAGTTTGAGCACTCTTTGGCATTGCCTTTCTTTGGGATTGGGATGAAAACTGACCTTTTCCAATCCTGTGGCCACTGCTGACTTTTCCAAATTTGCTGGCATATTGAGTGCAGCACTTTCACAGCATCATCTTTGAGGATTTGATATAGCTCAACTGGAATTCCATCACCTCCACTAGCTTTGTTCGATGTGATGTTTTCTAAGGCCCACTTGACTTCACATTCCAGGATGTCTGGCTCTAGGTCAGTGATCACACCATCATGATTATCTGGGTTGTGAAGATCTTTTTTGTACAGTTCTTCTGTGAATACCTAGTCACCTACTTTTAAAAACAGCCTAACTTAGATTTATAGTAAAGAAGCCATGGGTGAAGAGGCACGATGACACAGGATGAGATGGTTGGATGGCATCAACGACCCAATGGAGGTGAGCTTGGGCAAACTCAGGGGGATAGTGTGGAGATGGAAATGGCAATCCACTCCAGTATTCTTGCTTAGAGGATCCGGTGGACAGAGGAGCCTGGTGGCTGCTGTTGGTGGGGTGGCACAGAGTCGGACATGACTGAAGCGACTTAGCATGCATGCATGTCTTGGAGAAGGAAATGGCATATTCCAGCCTGGAGAATCCCATGGACAGAGGAGCCTGGTGGGCTGCTGTCTATGGGGTCTCACAAAGTCGGACAGGACTGAAGCGACTTAGCAGCAGCAGCAGGGGGACAGTGAGGGGCAGGGAGATCTGGCGAGCTGCACAGTCCATGGGGTCGCAAAGAGTCAGATACGACTTAGCCACTGAACAACAACAAAGGAGTCACAGACCTCCGGAACCAGCCATGCATGTAAATTTCAGGGGCTCACGGTCTTCATCCTCCTGGTGGACCTCCCTCCTTCCCCCGTCCCTCCTTCCTCTCTCTTACTCCCTCTTTCCTCCTCCCTCCAGGTCTCCCCGCCCCGCCCTCTGACTCCGGCCTTTCTGGAGGCTGGAATCCTGGACGGCCACTGGCCCGCCGGGATCCCGCCGCGCTTCGTCACCGCGTCCACTTCCGTCTCGGCCGAAGGCGCCTCCCTCCTCGGCTGGTCCCCGACCGGCTCCCCTGGGTCCCACAGGGCTGCGGCGCTGCCCTCTCCTGTCCTGTCTCCTCCTCGCGGGGTGGACAGCGGTCTTCAGGCGGCTGGAGGAGGTAAGTGTGCTTTGCTGGCCTGAGGACTGCGCTGCAGGTCGGCGCTGCTCTGACTTGCATGCGTGCTTCCCCAGGAGGCAAAGGAGGTCTTTGGTGTATGTGCACAGGGAATGACCCTATCCAATTCACTCTCAACATCTGCATACAGCAAAACAGGACATTGTCCCTTGCAGGACCGCCACCCCGCCATCGTGCTTTGGAGTGTTTTGCTGTACTACACTTTAACCATACATTTTGAAAAGAAAGTTGAACTCATACTCTGCATAAATTTGCAATCTTTTTTTCCCCCATGAAACACCATGTCACAATCCTTTCCTGTATGCTATTAAATACTCTTCGTGCCTGTGTTCCTACAGTTGAACATTTTGGTTGTAAAGTTCTTCCTACTAATGTAAAAGTGTGCGGGGGTGAAATGAGCATACCCGGGTCCAGTCCGTTCTCCACACTTTGAAGCATTTATTAACGGGTGATGGAGAAGGGAGTGACAACCCACTCCAGTATTCTTGGCTCGGAAATCTCACTGACAGAGAGGAGCCTGGCGGGCTCCATGGGGCCGCAGAGAGTTGGACACGAAGCGACTTGGCGTGATGTTAAAAGAGACTGGGGCTGGTCTAGGAGCGTGGCATCCTGGGTGCTGGCTGGGTCTTGCCAGCAGAGACTGTACAGTTCCCGCTGGGCCACGTGTGTCAGGAGGCGAGGCCCAGGCCTTGCTGACACTGGGCCCTGTGATTTAGGGCCACTTGCTGATGGGAATGCCACCTGTTGTTTTCAAAGCCCATTTAAAGTAAGGTGGTCAGAAGTGAGCCTTGTGGGTATCAGTGGGAGTGCCATCTGGGCCTCGCCACAGTCCAAGAAAAGGCCAAAGGCAGGAGTCTGGTTGCCAAGTTCACAGGCCAATCTAGCCTCATCCCATCTTGTTTTCTAATTAATGTTCTCAAGACTGTGTACTCTCTGGAAAACGCAGCCCTGACTGTGTGTGTGCATCAGTCACGCAGTGGTATCCGTGTAGCCCACTGGTCTCCTCTGTCCGAGGAATTCTCCAGGCAAGAATACTGGAGTGGGTTGCCATTCCCTTCTCCAGGGGATCTTCCAGAGCCAGGGATTGAACTCGGGTCTCCTGCATTCCTGGCTGATTCTTTACTATTTGAGCCACCAGGGAAAGCCCTGATTACTGAAAAACAAAAATAACTGGAGGAGTTGATGTTCACAGGACCATCTCTAAGGGCAGAGACTGAAGATCGAGTGCCCTGCAAATTCCAATGTTTACCCTTAAAGGAAGCCCCCCAGGCTTTCCCCGCAGCCACCTTCGTGGTCCTGCAACATTCCTCAGTGTTGCTTTTGATGTCTTTGCAGGCGTTTCCATCTCTAAATCTCTGAGGCTGCTGGCACTTTATTCCTTGACTTCTTTTATAGTTACATTTCCCTCGATGCCAGTCGGCTTCTCTCATTGCGATCTGCTTCTCTGTCTCTGTTAGAGAATCTTCATTGCTTTGGGAAGTGTGACTCCCAAGTTATTTAAATCCTTGGGAGTATGAAAGCAGGAACTAGCTTTACCACCCATTTCTCTCATCTTCTGCCCTCCAGTGAGAAAAGGAGAGTGTTCAGTTACACAGTTAAAGGGTACTTTTCTGCGAAAGGCAAAATCATGACTCTAATACAAACATGAGTATGTTCTAAAGATTCTGTTTTATTCATTAAAGAGGGAACTAGGCAGGTGTTATCATTGCTTCAAAAGAAGAAGTCAAGAAGCACACATTCGTAAGGAGTAAACGAATGCCTCCGGAAGGTGCATCTTAGGGGAGGAGGGAGGACACAGCAGCCCCTTGGACTTTGCAGATGGAACACGCTCCAGGGATCTCCGTGGGTCTGCTGCTGCTGCTAAGTCGCGTCAGTGTCTGACTCTGTGCAACCCCATAGACGGCAGCCCACCAGGCTCCTCCGTCCCTGGGATTCTTCAGGCAAGGACACTGGAGAAGGTTGCCATTTCCTTTTCCAATGCATGAAAGTGAAAAGTGAAAGTGAAGTTGCTCAGTCGTGTCTGACTCTTTGCGACCCTATGGACTGCAGCCTACCAGGCTCCTCTGTCCATGGGATTCTCCAGGCAAGAGTACTGGAGTGGGTTGCCACTGCCTTCTCCCTCTGTGGGTCTAGACTTGTAATTTGGTGGAGACATTTGCTGTGTGAAGGAGGACTGGAGGGTGTTAAAGAAAAAATTAATCATTTGTGATGCTTGTTAAAAAACGGTAAGGTAGAGTTATTCAGGACCACTGTGATAGCTGTAGGGACCACTCCAGCAGGATTTTGCAGTAGGAGAGGCAAGGGGCTTTAACTCCAAATGTCAGAAAAAGTGGGAATTTCTAGCCAGGGAGCAGAGTAGGGGTCAGTGGGCAAAAACAAGGGGATTCCGGCTTAAGCTGACCTAACAGGATCCTTGCAGAAGATGAGCCAGGGTGAGCAGACATTCCCTGGGGGGTGGTGGAGGAGGAGGAACTGAGTCAGATCCAGAGAGTGGGGGCTGAACCGACTTAGCCTGGAGTCTTACTAACACTGCATGAAGCCCAGAATCAGAGCCTGGCTGAGAAGAGAGTTCAGAGGGTCCTGACTGGAGTCGGATCAAGGAGAACATCTTTGTTGAGGGATGAGAAAACCAGTCTTTAGAAGGTGGCTCTTGCAGTCATTCACAGTTGTGTGGGATCTTGCATGGATGTGGTGGGCGGATCGTGGGCTTCGCTGCTGCATTTTGGGTGGCCTTGCCAAAAAAAATGTGCCCCTTGGGGTCTGTCCTGGCTGCCCCTGGTGTCATACAGAGGACTCCAACTTCTGGAGGTATCCACGGTGAAGACCACAGATCTGATCTCGGCGTGGCTGGCACGTGTGGCTAAGCCCACCTGCCATGATCCAGAAAAGCCCTTCTCGGTACATTTTATGAGGCCCCCGCCATAGGTGTCAGCCCACAGTCCGATCCCCTTACAGGAGGAAAACTTATCACTCACCATGACCTTGTCATGTCATTGGAGGAACTCTGTGTTTCAGTGGAAAAGTACCCGTCAACTGTAGCACACCCTCTGAGCTGTATGGTTGCAGCCCTGTTCACTATATTTGAGCTGTTCTGCAGCTCTGTGAATGTTGGGGGTTGCTGATAGGCTTGTAAATTCTGTCCTGTCTGGTGATAAACTAATTGGCTTCCTCCTCTGTGGTGGAAAAATCTGTTTGGTCTCCACGTACAGTTCATCTCAAGATTCCTCTCCTGGGTAGACATCTGTGCCCTTTCTTTTTCCCCTTAGGCCCAGTTACAACATCTGCTTTATTTCCTCTTAATACACTAGTAATACACAAGCCTTAACATGAAGTCGTTTTGATAACTCTTCGGGAGTCATAATAGTCTTCCTTTGTTTCCTGAAAATTATGTTGTAACAACTGTGTACTTGGGGGGTGGGGTGAGGGAAGGGCCCAAATACTAAAGTGTCTGTGCAGAAAATTTATGTCTAGTACAGTCAGTCGAGCGTCAAGGGCACGTTTCCCAAGGCTCTGGCCCACAGAGAAACTGCCCTGCTTGCTGTGGCCTTGGGCTGGGGCACACAGGCTGGGCTGGGCTGCTGTGCCACGTGAAGGCTCTGGCAGGAGTCCAGGCTTCGTGTGTGGCATGGCCAAGCCTTCCCTGGCCACCAGCCCTTTCTGCGGGAGAAAGACCTTTCGGGATCAGCCCAGAGAGTGGCTCTCTTGGCTGTAAACATTCCTTTCGGAAAGTGGATAGCAGAGGAAAGTCAAGGAAAAAGATTCTGATTCGAGGTTGCTACTTTTCTGCTGTCTTGCATCCTCATTGGACTGCGCAGGTAAGAAATTAGCTGGAGGAATTGCTTTTCAAGAAATCGTGTGCAGTGGCACATGAAATTCACTGCTATTGACTGCTCTGACTTCTCTTACGAATCTTCGTTCTATAATGTCATTTACGGAAGCAAAGCCGTGAAAGGTACAGTCAGATTTTTCTACAATCCAATGGCCCACTCTGTTTGTATTTTTTCTGGTTTCCAGAGCTCTGCTTAGCAGGCAGTCTTGTTGTTGTTGTTTTCAGTCTGACTCTTTGCAACCCTGTGGACTGTTAGTCGCCAGCTCTGTCCGTGGGATTTCTCAGGCAAGAATCCTGGTGTGGGCTGCCATTCCTTTCTCCAGGGGATCTTCTCGACCCAGGGATCAGACCCGAGTCTCCTGCATTGGCAGGTAGATTCTTTCCTACAGAGCCACCAGGGAGGTTGTCAAATGACTAACTCTTAATTTCTCTTTCCTTAAAATGTATTTATGAGCATTTAGAATTTGGTAGAAAGTACAGGATATCATGTAACAGCCACCTATAGTTATATGACACAGATTTAAGATATGAATATTTTGTCCTATGTACTTGAAACCAAAACTTGAAAAAAAAAAACAATTTTATTTATTTATTTGATTTTGGCTGTGCTGGGTCTTCGTTGCTGCATAAGATTTTCTCTAGGTGCTGCAAGTGCGGGCTCTTCTCTAGTTGTATTGGGAGGGCTTCTCACTGTGATGGCTTCTTGTTGCGGAGCGCAGGCTCGAGGGTGCTCGGGTTTCAGAAGGTGCTGTCCGAGGGCTCAGAAGTTGCAGTCCATGGGCTCAGAAGTTGCAGTCCGTGGGCTCAGAAGTTGCAGTCCGAGGGCTCAGTGGTTGCAGTCCGAGGGCTCAGAGGTTGCAGTCTGTGGGCTCAGAAGTTGCAATCCGAGGGCTCAGAAGTTGCAATCCGAGGGCTCAGAAGTTGCAGTCCATGGGCTCAGAAGTTGCAGTCCGTGGGCTCAGAAGTTGCAGTCCGAGGGCTCAGTGGTTGCAGTCCGAGGGCTCAGAGGTTGCAGTCCGTGGGCTCAGAAGTTGCAGTCCGAGGGCTCAGTGGTTGCAGTCCATGGGCTCAGAAGTTGCAGTCCGAGGGCTCAGACGTTGCAGTCTGAGGGCTCAGTGGTTGCAGTCCGTGGGCTCAGAAGCTGCAGTCCGTGGGCTCAGAGTTGAGTCTGGCGTGGTTCAGTCCGTGGGCTCAGAAGCTGCAGTCCGTGGGCGCAGAAGTTGCAGTCCGAGGGCTCAGAAGCTGCAGTCCGTGGGCTCAGAAGCTGCAGTCCGAGGGCTCAGAAGCTGCAGTCCGAGGGCTCAGAAGTTGCAGTTCGTGGGCTCTACAGCACAGGCTTAGTTGTTGTGGTCCATGGGCTTAGTTGCTCCGCTGCACTTGGGATCTTTCTGGATCAAGGATTGAACCTATGTCTCCTGCATTTTCAGGCAGATTGTTTACCCCTGAGCTACCAGGGAAGCGCCAAATCAAAGCTTTTTAAGGAAATAAGATGTAGCAAATACAGTTAAAACCAACAGTCTCCATCCCTTCAGTTCAGTTCAATTCAGTTGCTCAGTCGTGTCCGACTCTTTGCGACCCCATGGATCGCAGCATGCCAGGCCTCCCTGTCCATCACCAACTCCCGGAGGTCACTCAGATTCCATCCCTTACCTCCTGACAATAACCACTGTGTAATGTGTTTTATTCTCACGTGTTACACTTTTCCTACAGTGTATTTGTTAATGGAGTATTATTATTTGGAGGTCTTAGTATTTGTTTAGCATCAAAAAGCCATTGTCTTTTTATAAAGCATTAGATTTTGAGATTGAACATTTTGGTACATATGTATGGAGTTTGTTCACTGAACTTGCAGTGTCCTTTATAAGAATGGATTAGCTTCCTACAGCTGCTATAACAAATCACCACAAACTGGGTGATTTAAAACAACAGAAACTTACTCTCTCATTGTCCAGAGGCCAGAAGTCTGAAATGAAGACGCTGGCAGGGTTATGCCCTTCCTGACGCCTGTAAAGGAGAGTTTTTCCTTGTCTCTCTCCTGGCTTCTGGTGATGGCTGTGGTCTTTGGCATTCCTGGGCGTGTAGCTGCCTCACTCCAGCCTCTGCCTGTGTTGTCCCGTGACTGTCTCTCCCGTATGCCTATATCTGTACCCAAATTTATTTCTCTTCTAAGGACACCAGTCATTAATTGTATTAACACCCACCCTCCTCCAGGATGTTGTTATTCGGTCTCTCAGTCGTGTCTGACATTTTATGACCCCATGGACTGCAGCATGCCAGGCTTCTCTGTCCTTCACTATCGCCTGGAGTTGGCTCAAATTTATGTCCGTCGAGTCGGTGATGCCATCCAACCATCTCATCCCCTGTCGTCCCTTTCTCCTCCTGCCGTCAATCTTTCCCAGCATCAGGGTCTTTTCCAATGAGATGACTCTTCCCATCAGGTGGCGAAAGTATTGGAGCTTCAGCTTTAGTATCAGTCCTTCCAATGAATATTCAGAGTTGATTTCCTTTAGAATTGACTTCCTTGCTGTCCAAGGGACTCTCAGGAGTCTTCTCCAGCACTACAATTTGAAAGCATCACTTCTTTGGCACTCAGCCTTCTTTATGGTCCAGCTCTCATCTCCATACATGACTATTGGAAACACCATAGCTTTGACTATACGGACCTTTGTTGGCAAAGTAATGTCTCTGCTTTTTAATATGCCATCTAGGTTGGTCATAGCTTTTGTTCCAAGGAGCAAGCGTCTTTTAATTTCATGGTTGCAGTCATCATCTGCAGTGATTTTGGAGCCCAGAAAAATAAAGTCTGACACTGTTTCCATTTGTCCCCATCTATTTGCCATGAAGTGATGGGACCAGATGCCATGATCTTGATTTTTTGAATGTTGAGTTTTAAGTCAGCTTTTCCACTCTCCTCTTTCACCTTCATCAAGAGGTTCTTCAGTTCCTCTTCTTAACCTGGTTACCTCTGCAAAGACCTTATTTCCAAATAAGGCCACTTTCATAGGTTCTGTGGGTTCAGACTTGGACAGTATCTTTGGAGGGGGACATGATTTAACCCATGACAGTGAGTAAACGACAGTGTATCCCATTCTTCTCCTGATGGTCCTTAGATTGCTTGCATAGGTTGCTTGAAATTGTTGCTACATCTTGATGGCAAGAACAGTCTTCCACATCCTCTGCGGGTGTGCGCGGGTGAGCACATACACACATATGCATGAATTTCTCTAGGGAGTACACCCAGTGGGGGATTTCTGGGTTGCAGGGTGCATTCATTGTTGCCTTTGCTGACCTGCTTCCCAGAGTGTGCAGCAGTTTTTACTCCCTTCCTCCTCCCTACATGGGCATCATCTCTTGGTGCTAAAAGACTTATTGCTGATCTGCAAGAGGTAAAATGGTATCTTGTGTTGTTCTTAGTACAATTTCCTTAAATACCATTGAGGTTGAGTATATTTTCATACGTTACGGACCATTCAGGTATATCCTGTTGTGAATTGCCTATTCATACCTTTGGAGCATTTTCTATTGGAGTTGTCTTTTTCTTGTTAATTTGTAACAATTCCTCATGTATTTTATCTGGATACAACAGCCTCTGCTTTGAAAAGAGTAACTTCATTTAGCCTGTATCTTGTTTCCTCACTTTTTAAAATGGAACCTTTTGTCTTACAGTGTTTAAAATTTTGATGAGAGTTTGAAAGCTTTTTGTTGTGGAACATCTAAAGAGTGTATAAAAGTCCAGAGACTAATACAACAGACACTCCTGAACCCCTCACTTCCAGCACTGTCAGAACTTGGACACTCTCTGCCACCATCATGGCCTCCTGGGAGAGCCCTAGACTTCTGGTCATTTTATTAGTATGTGTGTTGCTGCTGCTGCTGCTAAGTCGCTTCAGTTGTGTCCGACTCTGTGCGACCCTACAGATGGCAGCCCACCAGGCTCCCCCATCCCTGGAATTCTCCAGGCAAGAACATTGGAGTGGGTTGCCGTTTCCTTTTCCAATGCATGAAAGTGAAAAGTGAAAAGTGAAAGTGAAGTCGCTCAGTCATGTCCCACTCTTAGCGACCCCATGGACTGCAGCCTACCAGGCTCCTCCATCCATGGGATTTTCCAGGCAAGAGTACTGGAGTGGGGTGCCATTGCCTTCTCTGAGTATGTGTGTTAGCATGTTGCTGTAAAAGCTGCTGCTGCTGCTGCTAAGTCACTTCAGTCATGTCCAACTCTGTGCGACCCCATAGACGGAAGCCCACCAGGCTCTCCCATCCCTGGGAGTCTCCAGGCAAGAACACTGGAGTGGGTTGCCATTTCCTTCTCCAATACATGAAAATGAAAAGTGAAAGGGAAGTCGCTCAGTCGTGTCTGACTATTAGCAACCCCATGGACTGCAGCCTACCAGGCTCCACCGTCCATGGGATTTTCCAGGCAAGAGTACTGGAGTGGGGTCAGCTAGGACTCATTAAAACTGAAACTATTGCTGATATAATACTATTCCTCTTTCCCTCCCCCCCCCCCATTAAAATGATTCTCAATATCACCAAATACCCAGTCTGTTGATTGTCTCCAATCTTTTCCAAGTATTTATTTACTTATTTGGCTGTGCCGGGTCTTAGTTGCAGGATACAGACTCTTAGTTGCAGCATGCGGGATCCAGTTTCCTGATCAAGGGATTGAACCCAGGGCTCCTGGATTGGGACTTCGGAGTCTTAGCCACTGGACCACCAAGGGAGTCCCCTCAGTTTTCTCATAAGTGTTTTTTAGACTTGGTTACATCAGCACCTTCTTGCACTTAGAACAGTAGACAGCACTTCAGCTCTTCCCATGAAACCACCAGCAAAAAGCACAGAATTACAAAGGACGTGGCTCTAAATAGACCACGAGAAGGACACTTGTTCACAGCATGAGAGCTGAAACAGGAAGTGAGAGCGCAGCCTTGTTCAGCCTTAGCTGGGAATGCGCGTCTCAGTGGCTCAGATTTTTTGCAGCTCTACACAGACCTGCAGATGATGCAAAAGCCCTGCAAATACTGATTTTGGCCTTCTGAGTAAATGTAGCAAGTAGGCAAGTTCATGAATATAGAATCTGCAGATCATGAGGTCCGACTGTGCGTGCTGATCACGCTCAAATGCGTGTCTTCAGCTTGGCCCCGGGCCCTGAACTTGTGTGTCGTCATCCAACTGGCCGCTCAGGGTGTTTCAGAGCCATTTCAAGCTCTCATGCCCCAGACTGAAGTCCTGGTCTCAAACCTGCTCTGTCTCACTCTCCCCTTCCCATTGAGACCTTCTGTCCTTTCCCAGTTGCTCAAGCAAAAGACCTAGTCACCCCTGACTCTTTTTGGTCGAGGACCCTACCCATGCCATCTGTCAACAAAACCAGTTGGCTGCACCTGAAAAATCTACTCAGCCCCTGACTTTTCTCACTCTTTTCTCCATTGCCCCTCTTGCAGAAGTAATTTGGCTTTTCCTCCATATGAGATGGGAACTATTGGAGGATCCTGGGAAGTGGAATATCACCCACTGCCCTCCCTGATCTTTCTGTTCCAGTTACACTGTTCCTTGTTGTTCTTAAAAAACTGAAAGAAAGGGGACATCCCAGGTGGCTCAGTGGTAAAGAATCCGCCTGCCAATGCAGGAGACACGGGTTCGATCCCCAACCGGGAAACATCCCACATACCACGAAGCAGCTAAGCCTGTGTGCCACAACTATTGGGTCTATGCTCTAGAGCCCAGAAGCCACAACTACCGAGCCCATGTGCGGTGACTCCTGAAGCCCACATGTCCCAGAGCCTGTGGTCCACAAGAGAAGCCATGCAATGAGAAGTCCGCACACTGCAAGTAGAGCAAAGCCTGTGCAGCAATGAAGACCCAGCACAGCCCCCCCCCACACACACACAACTGAAAGCAAGCCAAACTTGTATACTGATCACCGAGATTCAGTAAGTGTTTGCAGTTTGCCATAGCTGCTTTGTGTGTCTATATGTGTGTCTGTGCACGTCTGTTTGATGAATGATTTGAGGGTAAACTTCAGATGTTGATACTTCATCCCCTACTTGAACATACATCTTCTAAAACTAAGAATGTTCTCCTGCATAACTAGCACACCATAGAAACTTAATATCAATTCATAATATCAACTATCATCCATATTCATTTCCTCAATCATTCCCCAAATGTCTCTTACAGCTCTTCTTTTAAAAATAATTTTATTTCATTTATTTATATTTATTTATTTTTTTGCTTCTTTATACTTTTGTTTCTTTATTTTTTTTTTTGCTGGGCCTTCGTGGCTGCTCAGGCTTTTCTCTAGTTGTGGGGAGTGGCAGCTGCTCTTTGTGGCGATGTGCAGGCTTCTCCTTGCAGTGGCTTTCCTTGCCGTGGAGCGCGGGCCTAGGGAACCCGGGCTTCAGGAGTCGAGGTGCAGGGGCTCAGTAGCCGTGGCTCCCCGGCTCTAGAGCGCAGACTCTGCTGTGACACACGGGCTTAGCTGCACCGAGCCATGCGGGATCATCCTGGATCGGGGAGTGAACCCATGTCTCCTGCATGGGCAGGTGGATTCTCTACCAGAGTTACCAGGAAAGCCCTATAACTGTTCATAATTTGGAACCAGGATGTAGTCAAGATTCACACAGTGCATTTGGTTTCTCCTTAATCTCTTTTAATCTCCTGCTCCTGCTGCCTCATCCTTCATTGTTTCTTCTCCATTGGTTTCTGAAGTTAGGAATGTTCCCCTCTCCTGTATTCTGTATATTTGTCAGTTTTTTTTCTGTTTCCAAATTTAATAGCATGAAGTTGTTCATACTTACTATCTATGAGTTTTAAAAGGAAAAATATGTAATTTTTTCATTCCTTGTGCTGTTATGTTGTTGTTATGTGTCTTTATCATTCTGTCCTTTTTACTGATCTGGTTTCCTGGCGATATACCTGTTTTATAACTCTTCAAAAAACTCAGATTTTAATCATTTTCTGTTTTCTTCATCGTTTATTTTCATCTCATTATTTTCTTCTTTGGGGTTTATTCTGTTTTTTTTTCCCTCACTTTTTTTTTTTTTTTAAAGCTGAGCTTTAAAGGATCGTAGTTCCCTGACCAGGGATTGAACCCAGGCCCCCTGCAGTGGAAGCTTGGAGTCCTAACCACTGGACTACCAGGAAGTCCCTTCTCTCACTTCATGAATCGGGTTCTTAGCTTATTTCTGTTCTTTCCTCTTGTCCGTTACATACACGTGAAGAGGACCAGGGAATGCCATCCTCAAATATGGCACTTGGGCATATTGATTATTTTGAGCTGAAGGCAGTTGAGAAACAGCAGATGAAAAAAGAGTTGTTTTTCACTCGCACTTTCTGCTTTTCTGCCTAAAATTAGGCCATAACTACACCACCTCACCCCGCCCCTGCCCAATGAGAGGAGCAACTCTTATCATCAGAGATGAAGGGCTGTCACTGAGACGAGTCTGCATTAACAAACTGGGCTCAAAGAGCCTTTTCTTTTGATCAATTCCCCATGTCTTTCCTGGTCACATCTCCACAATTTATCACCCTCTGTATATATATATAAAATGGTATATAAGCCACGTGTCTCCATCTTGGGCTTTCACTTCTTTTCTGCAAAGCCCCTGTGTACTCATTAAAAATATTAATAACATGTATGCTCTCTCTCCTGTTAATCTGCCATTTTTTTAAAAGGAAAGTTTACTGAAATATGATATATTCACTCCTTTTAAGTGTAAAGTTTGATTGATGCTGAGCCATTAAACTAGGTAGCCAAAACCAAGATACAGAACCTGTCCATCACCCCAATAAGTCCCCTGTCCCTTTGCAGTCGGTCTTCTTCCACTCCCAGCCTCTGGCAATAGTGATTTAATTTCTTTCTCTATTACTTTACCTTCCCTGGAGTGTCATAGGGGCTTCTCTAGTGGGTCAGCGGTAAGAAATCTGTCTGCCAATGCTGGAGATGCGGGTTCAGTCTCTTGATCAGGAAGATCCTTTGGAGTAGGGGCTGGGTACCTACCCCAATATTCTTGCCTGGAAAATCCTATGGACAGAGGAGCCTGCTGTGCTGCAGTTCATGGGGTCGGGTTGCAGAGTCGCACATGACTGAGCGTGCGTGCACACACTCTTGTGCTTCTCGTGTTTGTAATGGGAGTGGATTCTGATCAGCCTTAATCTTATTACCCAGAACTAGAAGTGATCATTGACTTCTTGCCTGAATACACTTCCCCGGTGGCTCTGTGGTAAAGAATCTGCCTGCCAGTGCAGGAGATGTGGGTTTGATCCCTGGGTCAGGAAGGTTCCCTGGAGAAGGAAATGGTGACTCACTCCAGTATTCTTGCCTGAAGAATGCTGTGAACAGAGGAGCCTGGCAGGCTGTGGTCCATGGGGTGGCAAAGAGTCAGACACAACTGAGCAACTAAACACCACCATAGTTAAAATTAATTTTCCCTGTACTCTTTGTAAGCTTTGGCTTTGCACCACTCAGGGTATAATGCCTGTTCTCTCTCTGTAGCCCGACCTAAGTATCTCCAATGGCTAACGAAGCTCATCCTTGTCCGTGTGACATTGGCCATAGAATAGAGTATGGAGGGCTGGGGCATGAAGTTCAAGTGGAGCACATCAAGGCTTATCTCACCAAATCCCCCGTGGATGCTGGCAAAGCTGTGATTGTCATTCAGGATATATTTGGCTGGCAGTTGCCCAACACCAGATATATGGCTGACATGATTGCAGGAAATGGATACACGTATGTATGAAATTCTGTTTTTTTTTTTTTTGCTTAAATCCATGTATATTTCTGTATTTTGTTTCCCTCAAAGGAAACAAAACCAAAAAACCCTGACTGTGTTCTGATGTACATTATCTATTTTCTTATCTCACTGAAAAGAAAAAAGAAAGTGAAGTCACTCAGTCATGTCCAACTCTTTGTGATCCCATGGACTGTAGCCTACCAGGGTCTTCTGTCCATGGAATTTTCCAGGCAAAGGTACTGGAGTGGGTTGCCATTTCCTTCTCCAAGGGGATCTTTCCAACCCAGGGATCGAACCCGGGTCTCCTGCATTGCAGGCAGATGCTTTACCGTCTGAGCCATCAGGGAAGCCCTTAAAATGGAGAATGTCATATGATAGCCAACATCCAATGGAAGCCAGCTGCTCCCAACTCAATCTCTGGCCTTCAGATCCTCTTTGGTTGGCTGGCCGTGTAGACCTGCCGGATGCTGAGAGAGTTATTTCCCCACGTGGGGCCCCACATAGACACTAGTGCAGGACAGCTGGGACAGAAGTCAGCAGCTCTGAAATGGACCCATTACTTGGCTCCTGAAGCATCTCTACCTGGGGTCAGCTTTCACTCAGGGCGCTCATGGTTATCCTGGTCTAAACACAAACTGTCATGTCAGAGTGAGACCTCCCTCACCTCCCGAAGGTCATCTCTGGGTCACGTTGCGCGGCCACGAGCACCCTTGGTGAATGCTGTCATCTGTTTGCTCCTCAGCACCCTGGTGTTGGTAGTAGCTTCAGTAAAGCTTCCCTGATAGCTCAACTGGCAAAGAATCTGCCTGCAATGCGGTAGACCCTGGTTTGGTTCCTGGGTTGGCAAGATCCACTGGAGAAGGGACAGGCTTCCCACTACAGTATTCTTGGGCTTCCTTGGTGGCTCAGCTGGTAAAGAATCCGCCTGCAATGCAGGAGACCTAGGTTTGATCTCTGGGTTGGGAAGATCCCCTGGAGAAGGGAAAGGCTACCTGCACCAGTATTCTGGCCTGGAGAGTTCCATGGACTTTATAGTCCACAGGGTTGCAAAGAGTTGGAGACGACTGAGCATTTCACTTTTTTTTTCCAATAAAGCTTGGAGGAGACAGGGGAGGGACCCTTCCTTCTGTCCAGCTTCTCTAAGCGTAATGCCCAGCAAGCCCCGAGTGTGGTGCGCTCTGATTCCCTTTGTTTTCTCAAAAAGAGAAGCTGCAAAGCAAAGGGAGCGCCTGCCTCGTTTTCCTACAAGGAGAACCCATTTAAAGGGTGCACGCCCACTGACGCGTGATGTGGATTTACTGTTGACCAGAGAGAGGGTCTTCATTTGACTTTTCCCCTTTTCTTACCCTCAGGTTTCTTTTTGAAAATGTGTGCTTAGTCGCTCGGTTGTGTCCGACTCTTTGCGACCCCATGAACTGTAACTTGCCATGCTCCTCTGTCCAGGCAAGAATACTGGAGTGGGCTGCCATGCCCTCCTCCAGGGGATCTTCCCAACCCAGGGATGGAACCCAGATCTCCCGCACTGAAGGCGGATTCCTTACCAGCTGAGCCACCAGGGAAGCCTCTTGAAGATGAGGCAGCTTAACTCTCCAGGCGCTGTCCCAGTATAAAAACAACAGCCAATCCTGATGGCCTTCTGGCTCGGTCAGACTGTGGGCTAGGGTGGGTCCTGGGCAATTGCCCTTCATTCTCCCAACAACTCTGTCAAGGCGGGGCTGTAGCAGTTCTCATTTTGCTGGTCAGGAAACTGGGGCATGAAGGCAGAGGTTTCAGGGGCCCTAGGCACCAGCTGTGACCAGGAGGCTGGATAGGATGGAGGCTTCTATTGTCTCAGTTCCGTTCAGTTCAGCTGCTCAGTCGCGTCCGACTCTGCCCTGCGACCCCGTGGACTGCAGCACGCCAGGCCTCCCTGTCCATCAACAACTCCCGGAGTTTGCTCAAACTCATGTCCATCGAGTCGGTGATGCCATCCAACCATCTCATCCTCTGTCGTCCCCTTCTTCTCCTGCCCTCAATCTTTCCCAGCATCAGGGTCTTTTCCACTGAGTCAGTTCTTCACATCAGGTGGCCAAAGCATTGGAGTTTCAGCTTCAGCATCAGTCCTTCCAATGAGTATTCAGGACTGATTTCCTTTAGGATGGACTGGTTCAGGTGGGTCCATTAGCTGGAGACGGAACATAAAAATTGGGTAAAGATGCCTGTGACTTACAAACCCCCTTCATACTTGTCTGTTTTCCCTTCAGAATAGTCTGAGGTTGGGTGGTGCTTAGCGCCATCTCTGTCCGATCAAGAAAAAGAGGCTGAAAGTGATTAAGTGACTTGTTAAGTTTCCAGGGGGCTTCCCTGGTGGCTCAATGGTAAAGAGTCCACCTGCTGATGTAGGAGATGAGGGTTCGGTCCCTGGGTTGGGAAGATCCCCTGGAGGAGGAAATGGCAACCCACTGCAGTATTCTTGCCTGGGGAGTCCCATGGACAGAGGAGCCTGGCACGCTACAGTCCATGGGATTGCCAAAAGGGAAAAAGTTGGACATGACTTCTCAACAACATAAGGTTTCAGGGCAGAATGGGGCCTGAACTTAGATTCTTCTGACCCGATTGCAGTGTTCTTCCTCCCACTCCCCCCGCCCCCATCCCCGCTGGAGGAGAAGCTCTGTTCCTCTGTCCACGGCTGTGACCTTTACTTTAGGAACTGGGTCTCTGGCTGGAGCCACGTTGCCCAGTCCCTGGGCTGATGCTCGAGGAAGGTTGACATGTTTGACATGACCACGGAAAGCTGACGTGGACCCCACAAGCCATCTTGTCCGCTCCTCAGCCCTTTTAGAGCCTGCCCAAGACCAGACTCTCCAGGCGGGAGATTGTGCCCCGTTGGCCTCTTGGGTGGAGGCTGAGAAATTGCTTGGTCATGGTGACTGGACTGCTCAGAGGTGTGCCCGCTGGCCTGAGGCTAACTCAAAAGGCCTGCCGAGAGGTGCAGCTCCCCAGGGGTAGGTGCCACCCAGAACCTTTGTCCCCGGTGTCACACCTCGCGGGCATCGTGCTGAGGCAGGTGTTTTGGTGGGGTTGGGCTCTGAACAGGCTGCTGGCGGCCCGTGCACCTTGGGTTGTGAAATCCGAGATGCTCTGGCCTGGGGCCAGCTGGCCCATGTGCCGTGATTACAGTCGGCCCGGTAGCCACTACTTTTTCTTTTCCCGTGGTCCATGACTGCCAGCATGCCAGGTTTCGTAAGGAAGGTAAACAGAGACCAAGTCTCAACAGCTCCGACACTGGGACGGGTGTCTCTCCTATTTTACAGAACCATTGTTCCGGACTTCTTTGTCGGGCAGGAGCCATGGCACCCCTCGGGGGACTGGTCCACTTTTCCGGAGTGGTTGAAGACAAAAAATGCCAGAAATATTGATAAGTAAGTTTACGAGTGTGTCACCAGCTGGCATGGCAGTCTTGGTGGAGCCCCCAGGGACCCAAGAAGCAAGAGGCTGGAGGGAGGGGAGGGTCTGGCTTCTCCATCACGTAGGACCTTAGAGGCCACTGCTCACCAAGTCCTTCCTGAGGCAGGAAGACAAGGTCTATGCAGTGGAAGGGTAGAACCCCGCAGGCACCCTGCCGCCAGCAAGCTCACTTGCTTTGCCTTCTGGGAAATTCTTCATAGCGCGGATGCTGAGGAAGCTTTCTTGAAGTTCCTGGGATCCCCTCTCCCTTGGGCTCTTGGGGGCCATAGATCAACACACTTTCCTCCCCCTTGGGCTGCAGAACCGCTTGAAACAACAGGCAGAGAAGAAGAGAGACTTGAGAAAACCTCAGGCCTATTTCTGCTCAGCGGATCGGAAACGAAGCCTTGAGTGCTGTCCTCCCCCAGCGATCCTCCCCACCTCCCTCAGGAAACTGCAGGTCTTTAGACCAGACCCGCCAGACCAGGGCTGCTGTCTTGCCAGGGTCCAGGGAACAGTGGGAAGAAAAGGGGGGCTGGGAATCCCCCAGATTGCAGCCTTTCATTGAATTGGCTCCAGCCAGTCCAGGAGCAAGGACCAGAGTGCTCAGCTGCCACTCCGATCCCTTCTCTGTCTGGAGGGTGAAGGATGGAGCGGGGGAAAGAGGCAGGATGTTCTCCAGGGCCAAGCTCCTCCTGAATTAGAGACTTGAGTCCCGGGCAAACGACTCCACCAACCCCTAGGCCTCGTCTCCCGTCACTGGACTTTGTCCTGCTACACACGTGAGCCTCGTGTTTGATAAGTTGCCCCCAAGCCCAGGCTGGGGCAAGTGCAATAACAAGGTTCCCTGCCCGTGGCTGCCTGGTCCCCAGACTCTCTGCTCCTGTAGAGCTGACCCCGGGCTGCGGCCCCTCCGTCTCCTGACCAGGGGACCCCATGCTGACCCCTGCCCCCAGCCCCCAGGGGCCTGAGAATGGAGCTGGCATCAGACAAAGGTGTGGAGATGGGCATCCCGGGGATACCTTCTGAGCTGTGGATCAGCCTCTGCCCAGAGTCAGAAGATACCTCGCCAGCCTATCTGCTGTCCACTGCAGCTCCTCGGCTCCACCTCACTCCCCATGCTCCCCGGGGTTCTGTTCTGGACACCCTGTCTCTGGGTGCCTGTGTGGAGCAGTCGCGCCGCTCTATGGCTCAGGCCAGGGTCTCCCTCGGGCCCCTGAACAGTCCATCAGGCTGGGGAGATGCTGCAGGCTGCCCTGGGAGCTCCCCTCTTGCTGAAGCGTATCAGCAAGTAGTAACAACATCAGGGTCTCACTGCAGGGGAGACCAGGGCCAGCGGCTCCCTTTGGAATTGCCTCTAGGGTGTGAAGTGCCTTGTCTTGCGTCCCATCCCGGGGGAATCTCACTGCAAGGGTACGGAGGCCTGGCTCCTTCACCCCAAGCTGGGAGACCCTCAGAGGTCACCCCAGCACCAAGCTCCCCGAGGAGCCAGTTGAGGCTTTTGTAGAGACTGTGCCACTCCCCACTTTCTGTCCCCATCCTGCTTTCTCCCTTCCCCAGGGTGGACCCTGAGATCACTGGGGACCCAAGCTCCCACACATTTATCCATTTCCAGGCCTCCCTCCCAGGGGTTCAAGCTGCAAGCCGAAGAGAAACAAAATAAGCAAAAGAGTTAAGAGTAAATTAGAAGTCGAAACACAAGAAAACCCAAGAGCCTTGGACATGACTGTGAAATTCAGCTTTGCATGTGGGGATGGGCTGGAGAGACTAGTTAGGACATTTTGAGGAAGAGCCCACGAGGCTGCCTCCTGTTTGTGAGCTCAGATCTGGGTGGTCCTTCAGGCAGGCATCAGAGCACCCAGAGGAAACCCTCCATATGGGATAAGGAGAACTGTACCTTTTCAATCAAAATGAGACATAAAATGCAAGCACTAATTTGGAAAGTAGACCGAAGTCCTTGTGCCTGGTCAAGTCTTTTGTTGGAAAGAAAAGCCGTCTTGAACTTACTGCTTAAACAGTCGTGGGATTTATTGGCTGACAGAACCGAAAAGAGGTAGTTTCTGGCTCTGAGCAGAGGTTGATCGGACCAAGCATGGGGAAGAGAGATTCGTCTAAAGCTAAATCCTGGTGTTCCCGGGAAAGTGGGGAATATTTGCAGCAACAAAAGCAAAGATAGGGTCACTCGAGTGGGTTAAAGAATTTTTATAGAAATGCCCTCTTCCTTCTTGTCCCCTCCAATTAAGGCACTTATTCTTAAGATCAGAGCGTTTGAGAAAAACCAAAATGACACAAACAATGGCTTATTCCATTTCATTTTGCAGAATTACTCAGTTACTGCTCTTCTAACATTGTGAAAACTACTTGCACCCAGAATGGTATGATACAAACGTTTAAATATGTTCCAAGATATCTTACGATTAAAGGAGAAAAAAAGTGCAAGAGAATTGTTTTCTCTCTCCTGTTCTTTATCCTTAATTGCAAACAGACAGCATTTCTTTCTTATCAGAACAAGCAGAACTTTCTGGTCAGGGCTTGCAGCCCTACCTCCATTTTGGCCTCTTGCGTCTAAAAAAAAAAAAGCTGTGTGAGTTCCAAACAACCAATTTGCAAATAAGCCTTTTGTGAGAGGAGGGCCTCTGTCCCAGGTTCCCTCGGGCTTGCCTTGTCCTTGTGGCTTTCGTGACACCGCTGGGCTCCTGGGCACCAGAACAAAGAGGCGAGGCAGAGTTAAAGTGTTGGGCAGGGAGCACGAAGGTGCCCGGTCAGACAGGGCTGGGAAGCTGCCTCCTGGTTGCAGCTGGGCCCTCCTGGGGAGGAGAGCGAGGAGCCGGAGGTGCTTTCTGGGGCAGGACTTGGATTGAGCTGCAGTCGTTGGCTTTGATTCTGAGGCTGTGGGAGGCTGTTGCTCAGACTCGTCCTGTTTGTGCTGCCCTGTCGGGTGGTTGGAAGAGGCTGGGCTTGGCAGGGAGACTTCCCAGGGGATAGGGCACTGGTTACTCATCAGCTGGGCAGGAGGGCATGGCTCTGAAGGTAGGAATCTCAGAGCCTCCCGGAACAGCTGCTGACAAAGCCCTGTAACCATTGGCACTTGCTGCCCGGCTCGCTTTCAAGGGGCCTCCACCTTTATTTTTTTTTTTTTTTTTGGTGGGGAGGGGTGGGGGGTCGTGCTGTGCAGCTTGCTGGATCTTAGTTCCCTGACCGGGGATTGAACCTGGGCCCTGGCAGTGGAAGGTGCTGAGTCGTAACCACTGAACCACGCGGTTATTCCCCTTGAATGACTTTCCTTTCTGTTTCTTAGAGAGTTCAATGCAGTCTTGAAGTATCTGAAGCAACAGTGTCACGCCAAGAGAATCGGCGTCGTGGGATTCTGCTGGGGTGGAACTGCTGTTCATCACCTGATGTTGAAATACCCAGAACTCAGGGCAGGGGTGTCCGTCTATGGTAAATCTGCCTTGTGTGTTTTTACACAGTGAAAACCGGAGGATGTGTTGAGTGACAATGGCCGCAAGCCTCTTCCCTAGCTGAGGGTCCCGGATGTAACACAAAACTCGGTTGTGTAGAGATGTTGTGCTGATCTTCAGGAAACGGTTTTAAAAATCTGAAGCTAGAGGCGCATGTGTGTTCTGGCTGACCAGAGGAAACAAGGGCCCGACAGCCTGCCTTTGGGGAAACCCCCTAAACCAAGGGCTCAGTTTTTTTCACCTAGGATGGAGGGGATAATGTTTCTTTCCACGATAACGGTTAATATCAAACAATAGCGTTAGCCACACTTTGGAAAAGATTTTTTTCTAATGAATTCTCAACTACTCACACATGTATGCCCTCCTGTGCGCGTGCGTGCACACACACACACACACACACACACACACACACAGAGGTTTCCCAGGTGGCGCTACTGGTAAAGGATCCACCCGCGAATGCAGGAGACGCAAGAGATGCAGTTTGATCCCTGGCTTGGAAAGATCCCCTGGAGGAGGAAATGGCAGCCTGCTCCAGTATTCTTGCCTGAAGAGTCCCTATGGACAGAGGAGTCTGGTGGACGGTTTAGTCCATGGGGTCTCAAAGAGTTGGACACGACTGAGCGGCTGAACACACATACATGAAGAAAGGGAAAACCCACTCTAAAATGTAAATAGCAACATAAACATTTCATCCAGATAGACCAAAGGTGTCACAGCAGTGACATAAGAACGCTGTTACCTGTGTCAGTCCGTTCCGTTTCTCAGTCGTGACTCTTCGTGATCCCATGAACCGCAGCACGCCAGGCCTCCCTGTCCATCACCAACTCCCAGAGTCCACCCAAACCCACATGCATCGAGTCGGTGATGCCATCCAACCACCTCATCCTCTGTCGTCCCCTTCTCCTCCTGCCCTCACTCTTTCCCAGCATCAGGGTCTTTTAACGTGAGTCAGCTCTTTGCATCAGGTGGCCAAAGTATGGGAGTTTCAGCTTCAACATCTGTGTACAGAAACATTATTAAGTTAGGATGTGAAACGTTTGATTTTGGCTTTTTTTCATAGTCGTATATTCCACAGTTATGCTGCTGCTGCTGCTGCTAAGTTGCTTCAGTCGTGTCCGACTCTGTGCAGCCCCATAGACAGCAGCCCACCAGGCTCCCCCGTCCCTGGGATTCTCCAGGCAAGAACAATGGAGTGGGTTGCCAGTTCCTTCTCCAATGCATGAAAGTGAAAAGTAAAAGTGAAGTCGCTCAGTCGTGTCCGACTCTTAGCGACCCGGTGGACAGCAGCCCAACAGGCTCCTCTGTCCATGGGATTTCCAGGCAAGAGTACTGCAGTAGGGTGCCATTGCCTTCTCCGACAGATATGCTAGAGATTCTTATTTAGCTTAATGGTTCCTCACTGTGATATTTTCACTTACTTTTAGCATTTAAAAAGTCCTTTACCTGTTAATTTACACGAAGGTATTGGTAGCTAGTTGCCGCTGTGCGCAATGGGGCTAGCCACCCCGGCACTCCGGCGTGGACTGCTCGCTGACGCCCCCTAGTGGCCGATGCTGCGAAGTGCCGACTGCGGAGCCGAGTCAGGTCATAGAGCCCTGGGGTCTCAAACGGCGGTCCAGCCACCCAACCTGGCCTTAACAGGATAGTGCCGAAAGCATGGCCTTCTTTCCCATAGCTCCTGACCTTCTAGAGAAGAATTGCAGCTAACGGGAGGATCTCCGGGTTACCTGACTTTGCTACAGAAAATGGGGAAATTTTATCTCCTCCCGCCTAACCAGGATTCCCCATGACCACCCTTGGGTCAGGCTCCTCTGTGAGTCCTCTGTCTGCCTAGGTCCCGACCTTGGGCTCTGTCCTCGGCCCACTGGGTCAGTTTAGCAAGAATCCTCCACCCTCGATACGTGATCAGACTCCTCATGTCCCACCCTCCATGTCTTGTCACCCTGGCCTGCCTCCAGCAAGGAGAAAGTGTTAGTTGCTCAGTCCTGTTCGACTCTTTGTGACCCCAAGGACTCTCCATGGACTGTACCTCTGTCCATGGGATTCTCCAGGCCAGAATACTGGAGTGGGTAGCCTTTCCCTTCTCCAGGGGATCTTCCCCACTGAGGGATGGAACCCGGGTCTCTGGCACTGCAGGCAGATTCTTTACCATCTGTGCCACCAGAGAAGCCCTGTCTCCAGCGAAGGCTTTGTCAAATGCTATCTGACCAGAATCCCCTTTCTTCTTGGTCCTTTTGAGACTTTCCGTCCACCAGTCCTCACCCTGCTTCATTGTCAGTAAATCCCTCTTGTCCTTACAGTGTGGTTGAGTCTGGTCTCCTTCCCCTGCTGCAAATTCTCATTGAATAAAATCATCCATATCCTGTTTAATAGGTGCCAGAATAATCTTTCCTTAAAGCTCCTCTTGAGCTTTCCTGATAGCTCAGCTGATAAAGAATCCACCTGCAGTGTGGGAGACCCCATTTCAATCCCTGGGTCAGGAAGAGCCCCTGAAGAAGGGAAAGGCTACCCACTCCAGTATTCTGGCCTGGAGAATTCCACGGACTGTATAGTTCATGGGGTTGCAAAGTCGGACATGACTGAGCGACTTTCACTTAGAACTTCTCTTATTTCAAAATATCAATGGATGGCAAAACTTTTACAGATTTTCCTGTAGGACTGAGCACACCCACAATTGTCTGAATCCTTGAGGATTTTGACTAAATAATCTCTAAATTTCTGAAGGCACCGTTAGAAGGATAAAAGCTAATTATTATAAGTGACCCGCTAGGACCCTGTGCTGTTCCCGGGGACTTCATACGCTTGGTCTCATTTGAGCACAAATACCCCGTCAAACACTGAAGTCAGAACCTCGGGGCTTGAGTAGACTGCAAGAAACTTCCAGAACAGCCCTGGTCAGATGGTCTAGGTTAGAAAGTTATCAGTTCTCGGTAAATGAAGGCACACCCCGGGAGGGAGCATTTTTCAGGCTGCTCCGCCGCATCTTTATCAGCCAGGCAGCCGGCAAGGTCTACAGTCATCATTTAATGGCCTGATTCCTGGTGAGTGAGGTGGAGAGAAGAGAGAGCTGACTCAACAGCTTTCTCTTTGAGCTCAGTTGTGTGGGCCAGGCCACTTCTGTGGAGCTGCTAAAAAAGAAGAGAGATAAAACCCCAAAAGCACATGTCTTCTTTGGAAAATCAAACTTGCGTCATTTTCTGTGGTTCATGTATGGGAATCACACCCTTGTGTCTGCCCCTTCTCCAGGCATCATCAAAGACGCTGAAGATGTGTACGGTCTGAAGAATCCCACGCTGTTCATCTTTGCTGAAAACGATGCGGTGATTCCTCTTGAGCAGGTGAGCTGGCTGGCACCTTGTTTAAGAGGACGACTTGACATTTCAGGGAAGACATCCCAAAGGACTCGTGTGTTGCTCCAGATAGTTTTCAACATTGAAATTTTAAAAGTGAGTTTTCTTTGAGGGGGATTGTAACCCTAGAGAGCTGCTGGCATGGAGGCTCCTGGTAAGCAGGCCCTGCCTCCCTGTCCCCCATGTGTACCCCACCAATTACTGTAAGTTCTCTGTCCTTGAAGATATGGCTTTGTTAAATCCAGTATGTTGATAAGGAAAAGGCAGAAAGGGAACTGTGGTTCAAAGCAGTTGTTTGGAAATTACTGTGGTAATTCACAACCCTTGTTGTTGTTCAGTCACCAAGTCGTGTCCGACTCTTTGGGACCCCATGGACTGCAGCACGCCAGGCCTCCCTGTCCATCACCATCTCCTGGACTTTGCCCAAGTTATACCTTTTGAATTGGTGATGCCATCCAAATACAATACATCATATTACAATCAATGCATTATAATAATGTTGAATATACATTTCAACAACTTATATTTGAATCTACTGAAGTACAGATTGAATCCACTGAATATTGTGTGGTCAAATAGATTGATATTTTGAGTAATATGTCAATATATTAATATAACTTCAAAATAGCGGATGTATCATTTTTATCAACATACTGGTCTGAATTCTCTCCTTTGCAAGAGGTTAGGATGTTGCCAGTTATAAAATTATAAGTGAAAGCTTCATTCTAGCTCTGGCGCTTAAAGCACGGACGTTAAAGCTCTGTGATGAGCATTCAGGGAAGGAGTGGAGACTGGAACATAGTGCTGGAGGGGTAACATCCTGTCTTCATGACATCTTTTGCCAACCAGGTCTCTTTGCTGACTCAGAAGCTGAAAGAGCACTGCAAAGTGGAATATCAAATTAAAACATTTTCCGGGCAGACGCATGGCTTTGTGCATCGCAAGAGAGAAGACTGTTCGCCTGAAGACAAGCCGTACATCGACGAGGCGAGGAGGAACTTACTCGAGTGGCTGAACAAGTACGTGTAGCCACAGCCGAGGGCAAACTTTCTCCAAATAGCTCTCATTCGGAAATGTGTTTTGACATGCTTAGATCATTTTACTTTCACTTTACAGAAAATAAATCAAGGAATCCTGAAATTCATTGTGTCATTTGAAACACAAATTCAGAAGGAAAAGTTAATGTATGAAATACTTTCATTTTTAACATGTGCCCAAAATAAGATTTTTAACAACATGCAAGTATCTGAAGAATTTGGGCGATAGAGTGATATTCTAACTATTAGCAAAAAACCTAGAGGTCCCCAAGGAACACGTGACTAGGTGTGGCCTTCTTGGCCTTGAATTGAGCACATTCTCCAGAACAACTAAATTGGCGAAATCATGAAAAGCATGAAATGTAAACTCAGGTAGAGCAAAAGCCCACCTTCACTGTATTTTTATCTCTGTCTTTACAGGAATGAATTTGTCATGATCATATACATATTGAGATTAAAGTAGGGTTCCATTGAACTAATCATATAAAGCTTATAAACTTGATTTTTTTGGGTTTTTGAATCTGTGGCTTTCTCTAAAATCTAATAAACGATGGATGAGAGCTGCCATCTGGCTGTCTCGTGCTTTTTCAGACACGGCTGTTTTTGGGCCCCCGGGGTTGGAGCTGCATCAAAAACCACTCCTGTGTTCAACCAGGAGGCTTGCGTTGTCAGGGGTGAAGCTTCAGTGTTAACACTGAAATTCATTAAAATGAAATCGAAGCTAAGGGACTTCCCTGGTGGTCCAGCGGTTAAGAATTAACCTCTCCACGCAGAGGGGTGTGGGTTCAATCCCTGGTTGGAGAGCTGAGATTCCCACATGCCTTGTGGCCCCCAAATCAGAACATGAAACAGAAGCAATATGGTAACACATTTAATAAAGGGCTTTAAAAAATGATTCCCATTTTTTAAAAAAAATCAAAGCCAAGCCCTGGCTCCTCAAGAGCCACCCCCAAGTCAAGCCTCAGTAGCCGCGGGTGGCCACAGCTTCTGAGTTTTTGCATCTGTGGCTTTTCCCACATGCCATGGCCGCACCCTGCTGATGCCGTGAGAACTGTAGCTGTCCTCGGCTACAACCTGGAGACTCTCCACCCGGCCTCGTCCTCAACCTTCCCTCCCACTGCCCCTGGGGTCTGCAGACACTGAAGGCTGCTTGTGTCCCCCGGGGGCCTGGGCCCTGCAGGGGGTGCTCCTCACCAGCTGGGGGAAGGGGGCTTGCTTGGGTCCTGAGCTGCGGGTAGGCTTTCAGCCCAAGGTGCATGGGATACTGGACCATTTCTTGTCAGGGCTAGGGTTTTGGGGTGGGGGAGAATTGGAATTGGGGCCCTTCTCTTCTAGAAGACAGGGAGTGAGACGATCCCTTCAGCCCCAGGGAACCTCTCTTCTGGGCCTGCAGGGGCCCAGGGAGGGGGTGGTGGCTGATTGAAGCTCTCTTCCTGGAAGGGCACCGGAGGGGCCAGGGCTGGAGGGCTGGAGGGCCGGCCCCTCTGGAGAGCGAGGGGGCCAGGGAGCAGAGGTGCCCGCCTGGCCCTGTGGGGGCGGGGAGGGGAAGGGGGGCTCTAGAGCATTAGGAAGGGAGCTGGGAGGACAGAGGGTCACTTCAGGATCACCTGAGTCACTGAGAGACCATGCAGGAGCAGGGATACCGCAGAGAAGTGGGGCTGTGGGGAGCAGAGTTCGGTTTCGGTCCAGCCTGGAATATCAGGTTTTCTTGGGCTGCAAATAACAGAAAGGCCTCTAACAAACAGTGGCTCAGACAGTCAGAGCTACGGTGTTTCCAGTGGTAATGTACGGGTGCGAGAGCTGGACCATAAGGAAGGCTGAGCACCAAAGAATTGATGCTTCTGAACTGTGGTGCTGGAGAAGACTCTGGAGAGTCCCTTGAACAGCAAGGAGATCACACCTGTCCATCCTTAAGGCAGTCAGTCCTGAATATTCAGTGGAAGGACTGATGCTGAACCTAAAACTCTAATACTTTGGGCACCTGATGCAAAGAAAGGACTCATTCGAAAAGACTCTGATGCTGGGAAAGATTGAAGGCTAGAGGAGAAGGGGACGACAGAGGATGAGATGGTTGGATGGCATCACCAACTCAATGGACATGAGTTTGGGTAAACTCCGGGAGTTGGTGATGGACAGGGAGGCCTGGTGTGCTGCAGTCCATGAGGCTGCCAAGAGTCAGATACGACTGAGCGACAATCTTAACAGTAAAGAGAGTGATGGTGAAGTCTCCCCCAGACACCCTTAAATGGACCAGGAGTGGCTCAGGGTCTTCCTGATGTCAGGATGTGGTAGGTGCCTGCTGCTCTGGGCCTCTCTTCTCCAGGCCTCGTGGGGAGGGAGGGAAATCCTGTCAATTTCTGTTAGGAGGGAGCTCTCCCAGAACCCAGCCCCTCCTCCCCCCAGTCATCTTCCCGCCACGAAGGAGGCGAGTGAGCCTGAACTGAAGGGGGTCCGTGGTCAGGACTGATTGGTCCCTGGCGCACCCCAGGGCCCGGCCCAGTGGAGGCCTCCTGGTGGGTGGGCAGGAGAGGAGCCCCACTTGGACCTTGGGATTTGGGAACCAACTGCCAGGTGGCCGTGCCCACGTGGGCAGAGGTGGGTGTGGAGCAGGATGAGAGTGAGGTGGGCGGGGAGGGTCCCAGTATCCAGGCCCCAGCGTGTCAAGCTCCCGTGTGGCTTTGGGAAACTTGCCCTAATGCTCTGACCTCTGGGGGTGGTGGTTTAGTTGCTCAGTCGTCTGACTCTGTGACCCCATGGACTGTAGCCCGCTAGGCTCCTCTGTCCATGGGATTTCCCAGGCAAGACAACTGGAGTGGGTTGCCATTTCCTCCTCTAGGGGATCTTCCTGACCCAGGGATCAAACTCATGTCTGTTACATCTCCTGCACTGGCAGGCGGATTCTTCTTTTTTTTTTTTTTTTTGACTCCTGTGGTCTGTCATGGGGAAGGCAATGGCACCCCACTCCAGTATTCTTGCCTGGAGAATCCCATGGACAGAGGAGCCTGAGGACAGAGGACATTAGGCTCCAGTCCATGGGGTCACTAAGAGGTGGATACGACTGATCGACTTCACTTTGACTTTTCACTTTCACGCATTGGAGAAGGAAATGGCAACCCACTCCGGTACTCTTGCCTGGAGAATCCCAGGGACAGAGGAGCCTAGTGGGCTGCCATCTTTGGGATCACACAGAGTCGGACACGACTGAATCGACTTAGCAGTAGCAGCAGCAGTGGTCTGTCACGTGGTCCTATAAACATCTTGCTGGGAGACTGGGAGCGATGGGCCATGGCCTCCCTGCTCCCCTGGCACAGTTGCGGCAATGCCACTGCTCAGAGAAGGCGATAGTCCTCGAAATATCCCAACTCAGGCATCTGCCTCAGACTGAAAGATGTGGCAGGTGGATTCTTGACCACCCACACCCTCTACCTCTTCTACAGTAGAAGGGAAATCTACAAAATGAAGAAAATGACATTATTTTGCAGATGGGCAGAATAAACCCAGTCTCGTGTGGGCGTGCATCAGGTGCTGATCGGGGGCTGAGCTGTGGTTGCTTCTGACTGTGTGTGTCAACCTGCCTTCACGGGTGCTGCAGAGGGGAGGGGCGGCAGAGCCGTGCTCAGGACCCAGAGGGCTTTGCTCTGTTTTGTTTTGTGAGGTGAAATGGTGAGAGACAATTTTTGGGGGTACCATCTCCAGATAGTGACTGCAGCCATGAAATTAAAAGACACTTGCTCCTTGGAAGAAAAGCTATGACCAACCTAGATAGCATATTAAAAAACAGAGACATTACTTTGCCAACAAATGTCCGTCTAGTCAGAGCTATGGTTTTTCCAGTGGTCATGTATGGATGTGAGAGTTGGACCATAAAGAAAGCTGAGCGCCAAAGAAGTGATGCTTTTGAACTGTGGTGCTAGAGAAGACTCTTGAGAGTCCCTTGGACTGCAAGGGGACTAGTCCATCCTAAAGTTCAGTCCTGAATATTCATTGGGAAGGACTGATGCTGAAGCTGAAGCTCCAATACTTTTGCCACCTGATGTGAAGAGCTGACTCATTTGAAAAGACCCTGATGATGGTAAAGATTGAGGGCAGGTAGAGAAGGGGACGACAGAGGATGAGATGGTTGGATGGCATCACCGACTCCATGGACATGAGTCTGAGTAAGCTCCAGGAGTTGGTGATGGAAAGGGAGGCCTGGTGAGCTGCAGTCCATGGGGTCGCAGAGTCGGAAAGGACTGAGCGACTTCACTTTCACTTTCAAGGGGGCAGGGTGAGGATGCAAAGAAGAGGTTCTACCCCTGCCCTAGGGCAGCTCGCTCCGGCTCTGTGCCTGTGGCTGCTGGCAGGAACTCCTGTCACTGACACCTCCAGGGGCCAGGCTGGAGGCCGCCCTGGAGCAAGGCCCTGGCTGTGCCCAGAGGAAAGCGCCCCAGAGGGCCGGGTGTGGCAAGTCAGTGCTTTGACCTGGAAATGATGCTTCTTTCTGTTCACGGGCCCGAGCAGCTTACATGGCCCACTGGTCACAAAAATCCAGAAGTGTGACCCTGTCGGGTGCCCTGAAAGTGCTGGTGTGACGGACGAGCACACTCTGTGGCTTAAGGACAGATGTATGACCCCACGGTTCTATGGACTGGCAGCCGAGGTTGGCTCTGTTGGTTTCTCCACTCTGGGTCTCATGAGGTCCAAGTGCAGGTGCTGGCTGGCCAGGCTCAGGGGAGGATCTGCTTCCAGATACAGTTGACTCTTCAACAACAGGCTTGAATTGCATGGGTCCTCTTGCAGATTTTGCAAACAAGATTTCTCAATAGTAAACCCAACAGTACTACATGTTTGATGTTGGCTGAATGCTCAGATGCAGAACCAAGCCCATGAAGGACCGGCTGTAATTTTTTCTTGCATTTTCAATGGCATAGATGGTCTGCACCCCAACCTGTGCTGTTCAAGGGCCAGCTGTACACCCGAGTCTCTGGGACAGTTGTTCCTTACGGCTTAGGACCGAGCTCTCGTTCAGGACTTAGAGGCCTTCAGGGCCTGCATGTGGCCCCTGGACCTCAGGGCCAGCAGTTTGGGAATCCATTCCTTTGCACCTACCTGCCCCCCTCTTCTGCTGTGGTTGCATGGGGCCCACGCACATCAGCTTTCTAAGGTCTGCTGGCTAGTACTTCACTCCACTTGTAAAGTCCCTTCACAGCAGCACCTGGATTAGTGTCTGACTGCACCACCAGGCTGAACCCTGGTGTAGAATCCTGCCTACCACAGGGAGTGGGGTGGGTGGGTGAGACTCTAGGTGGGAACATGGAAGCTGAAAGTCCACATGGTCAACTTCAATTGTTTTTGAAACAGGAGTTGAGATTATAATGCAAGTATTGATAAGGCTCTTAGTGCTTATCTTCAAAACATCTGTTGTATGAACTTCAGTTCATTTCAGGCTGGTACAAATTATGTAGCATCTCTCTAATCTGTTGATGACCAGGACTACTCATGAAGATTAGACATACTAACAGTGCAGTTCTCAAACATTTTGATTTCAAGATCCCTGAATACTCGTCAAGACCTGTGAAATAAATGCCCTACCCCCTGCCGCTTGTTTATGCCAGAAACACTGACTGGCATTCAATGTGTTAACATAATTTTATGTTTTCCAAAATGAAAAAAGTGAGGAGTAGCATTATTTTCCACTTTTACAAACCTCAATGTCTCTCTTTACAGCAGACAGACAGAAAGTTCTATCTGCTTCTAACATGTGCTCAGCCCCTCAGTTACTGTGTCCAACTCTTTGCGACCCCATGGACTGTAGCCCCCCAGGATCCTGTCCATGGGATTCTCCAGACAAGAATACTGGAGTGGGTGGCCATTTCCTTCTCCAGGAAATCTTCCCAACCCAGGGATCAAACCCAGGGATTCTTTCCACAACCCCACGTCTTCGGCATTGGCAGGCAGTTTCTTTACCAGCCAGTCACCTGGGGAGCTCCATTTCTGTGTGATTGCTTGTAATTAAAGATAAAGCCATTTAACAAACATCAAATAGGGACTTCCTTGGTGGTCCAGTGGTTAGAACTCTGCTTTCACTGCCAGGGGCCCAGGTTCCATCCCTGGCCAGGGAACTAAGATCCCAGATGAGTGGCATGGCCAGAAAACAACAAACTTGCCTCTAACCCGAAACACTGAATGAAGCTGGAAATGCAGGAACTGGGAACCAACGGGACAGTGTTGGGTCCTGTGTGGGGATGTGGCCTCAGGGTCAAGGGCTTTATTGACATGAGATGCTGCTGCTGCTGCTAAGTCGCTTCAGTTGTGTCCGACTGTGCAACCCCCACAGACAGTAGCCCACCAGGCTCCTCTGTCCCTGGGATTCTCCAGGCAAGAATACTGGAGTGGGTTGCCATCTCCTTCTCATCAAGGCATGAGATGGGGGTCAGCCAAAGCACAAGGAATGTAAACAAGCTATTTGGAACTGGAAGATAAAGGGCAACATGGTACCTAGAAGAGGTGCTCTTCCTGGAAAGAATCAAAAGCATGTGAGCAACACATCTACAAGTTTGCTCATCAACCATGTAGTTTCTTTCAACCAAAACCCTCCAGAACGTACGTGGTTCCCTTTTGAGGAGTGCTTTAGTCTTCATTCAACCACAAACCACTTCACATAAGAGACTCTGAATCAAAGCAAGCTGCTGGATGTTCTTCACAGGCTGAAATCCTTCCTTGTAAATCAACTCATCCAGACGACTAGGTCAAGACAGTTATCTGAGTCGGTCTGTGTCTGCACTGAAACCAAACTTGAAATTGGTGCATTCTGACGCTGCACCCAATAGGTGGTAAGTTATAATTGAGTCACTTCAGAGGCCATTTCACAATGAGATACGTACTAGGTTGTATGTTCACCAGGAAGAATGATGTTAGGGCTCCCTGCTAAGTTTCCTAATGAAATCACCAACGCATTAATGTGGAGCAAACACAACGATCCCACAGTTAAGACTGGCCAGGTCCAGGTTCCCAGGAGAAACTGAAGGCTCCAAACTCTCTCCCCTGGTGGCACAAGAGAGGACTTCATCTTCACATCCTCTAAGAAGCATGCTTTTAGAAAAGCAAACACAAGCCAGCAGGGGGCAGAACAGCATGGGGAGAGGGGACCCCAGAGAAGTCGGTCAGGGTCTGACCCCACTCCACTGACTGCTGGCCGGAAGACGCTGGCCAATGAGGCCATGTGTAAGATGTCAACAGTAAGAAGCCTTTCTCCATCACAGGGTGGTAACAGGTGAAGCGCTCGGAACACAGCCTGGCCTCTGCCAAGGGCTCTGCCACTGTGAGCCAGTGCTGTTTAGTTGCCAAGTCACGTCGGTTTGCTTCTTGACTCCATGGACCGTGGCCCGCCAGGCTCCTCTGTCCGTGGGGATTCTCCAGCTGAGAAGACTGGAGTGGGTTGCCATTTCCTCCTCCAGGGGATCTTCCCGACCCGGGATCAAACCCGCAGTAAGTAGAACTAATTCAATACCAACCTACACACATGGTAACTGCAAGGTGTTTCCTTCCACTCGACCTTTTCTGTTTCACTCTAATCTCCACTTGTTTTGTTCCCTGGAGAAAACCCCAACTGGCTTCTGAATGACCTTCTAAGCACCTGAGGGGGCGCCAGTCTGTGCCCACCCGGGCCTTCTCTCCCCGACGCTGGCCAGGGCTCTGGGTGGAGCCAGGCCAGGATAGTGCCAGGGGGCTGTGTGAGGATCACACCATTAATGTTGGTCTACTCAGCACTGTGGGAACACCCTAGTCAGTATAGCCGAACAGCACAGAAGACAGCCCACAGCCGGGTGCTGGATACTCATCTCTGAAGGGTCTCCACAAAGATTCACCCATTTAGACAGATGCAGCACTAAAATAAATTTAATAGGACCAAGCCCATATTCCTCAATGTTAAAAGTAAATCTTGAGAACAAACCAAACGTTTAAAACTGTTAAAAAACAGGTCCTACATTAAAAAAAAAAAACAACTCGAACCCCTTTAATTAAGGCATGTGATGAATGTTATAGTGAATGTTTAACTTAAAGAGCAGAATATAAAGGCTGTTTAGAGTTCCCTTTAATATAACAAATACAAAACCTTGTGAAATCATAGCTCTATACTTTCATGTCTCTGAACAAGTAAAACTATGGTTACCAAACAGCTACTGTTGTCACAGCATCTACTACAGTGTCTGATACGGGACGTAACAATAAATAGCTGTAGATGCAGCACAAGACACCCATTTATTTAGTCACAGTAGTGGATCTCACTCCTCATTTACTCTAAATCCTCTCTTTACTCTTCAGATTCTCCAGGCTTACGGATATCATCGATCTTCAAAATCATTCTAACCATTTGTGTTGCAAGAGAGATCTGTTGCTTTTTGCCGATCAAAGTTTCTATGACATGTTGATGTTTCATATCTGAAAAACACAAATTCATTCTTCTAAAACAGCATACAAACTTACCATTCTAAAACAGCACACTCCTATCATTAATGGAAAGTCGCTCAGACGTGTCTGACTCTTTGGGACCCCATGGACTGTAACCCGCCAGGCTCCTCTGTCCCTGGTGATTCTCCAGGCAAGAATAATGGAGTGGACAGCCATACCCTCCTCCAGGGAATCTTCCCAATCCAGGGACTGAACCCAGGTCTTCTGAATTGCAAGCCGATTCTTTACTGTTTGAGCCACCAGGGAAGTCCGTTATCATTAATACCTTGTTCCCATTTATGAATCAGAGTAAAACTTATAGGACATACAACTTTGAAAGCCACTAGTCCCGGTTATGTTTTCAGAAGAATACAATTTCATTACTTCCCAGGATGTTCTGGAATGTGGGCCTGGTTACTGGAGCACTGTGGAGGACAGGGAGCCCTCTTAAATGACAAGGTGAGTTTCTCAGTGACTTGCTAAAGAGGGAATCATTCAGCGACTTCTCACCCCACAAAGTTCCCTATGCTGTTGGTTAGTAAGCCCGAAGTAAGTGAGATTAGACGGTGCCTGACATGTAAAGTTGCTTCAGCAAAACCCCAGACATTCAAGTTAAAGTGTAAATTGTCTGACAAGAAGTTGCTGCTGTTACTAAATCCTCGGGTTCTTAACCTAAAATCCAGGACACATCTGTAGTTCTGAGTAAAAAAATAAGCCATCAGATTCTGTGGTCAGGATTGAGACAGAACCCCAGAGATGGCCCAACTAGTATGGAACCTGGGGATTCACCAGGACCACCACCCCACATGCTAGGGCTGCGATACCTTTTCAGCGATGAGTGACAGACGTGCTACAGAAGCGCAGCACGCACTCCGTTTATAAAACACCCTATGATTTATGGGACGCGTCCACAGATCAGTGGTAAACTGAAAGTCAATTTCAGAGCTGACATACAGACATACAGAACCCACACTGACAGACATTTACGTACAAGAAATGAGATGGGAATGATTTTCTACAATGGAAATCACCTTTGGAATAAATACTGCACTTCAGTTTTTTGTTGTAGCTTGCTAAGACCAGCATCCTAACAATTCCCCAGGTAATTATATCAAACACTAAAATTTAGGACCTGGGTACCTGAAGCGTGTTAAAGAATTTAAAAAGCCAGGACCAGTTCACAGTACACGCTATGCAGCAAGTAATTCCCCAGCTTAGGTCAGACCGCACCCAGCGCCTCACCATTGGTCCCCTTGTGCAGACAGTCGATCCCAAGGGCGGGGTTCACCTCCTTCACTTGTCTGGCCCGGACCTCGGTCATGGTCTGGATAGGGTTCATGCCGCTGTTCTCGGCGAGGGCCATGGGGATGACCTCCAGTGCGTCGGCGAAGGCACGCATGGCGTACTGCTCCAGGGTTGGGCACTGTGAGGGCACAGGATTACGTCAGCGTACTTGACAGCACCCCCAGCAGCTATTTGGGGACATTACAGAATGACACCCTTGGACAAGCTAACTCAGGACAAGTCCTCAGAAGAGGCCGTCACAGGAGTGCTGGTGCAGAGCGAGGATGCAGAAGGTACACGTCAGAAGTCAAGAAAGCCAGTCTTCCTGCTGCACCTTTAGTTACAATGTCTAAGCAGTTCTCAATTCCAGGTCACACTAAGTGTGTAGAGATCTGTGTCAAGGCTGCAGTCTGAAAAAGGCTGACACACGCTGGCCTGTGGTAACCCAGATCCATATCCTCAGGCACAAGGATCAGCTCAGATCAAAGGCCCGGAGTCCAGCCCCCGCCACACACCACGTGGTCGGTCACACACTGCGGTCAGAGGCCTCACCTTGTCGGCCTCCTGGCTGACCGCCAGGGCGCAGGAGATCTCTGCGGCGCCCCCGCCATACACCACGCGGTTGTCTCGGATGAGGTTGCGGATGACACACAGAGCATCGTGAAGGGACCGCTTGGCCTCCTCGATGATCTGGGAAAGCAACGCTGCCCAAGTTAACAGTTCTATCTTCATTCTACTTTTCCTCCCTATAAAGTACTTAGGGAAAAAACTCCCACAATACCGGGCAGCCTAGGACTCACTCCAGGACATATGACCAAGTGGTGAAGGGGGCCAAACTAAAAGGACAAACCAAGAGCCTTACAATGAGTCTTACTCATTGTGATGCACTAGAAACCCATCCCTGGAGAGTGGAGATTGCACCCACGCTCTCTCAGGTCTGCGTTTCTACCTGAGACCGAGGAAAGGCAAGTGTGCCCCTTAGGCCCAACAGTGGAACATGGTCTTCAGGGTTTTACACTGTGATGTGACCTTTTTTTTTTCTTTTTTGGGGGGGCGGGGGGGGGGGGGGGGGGCGGGTAGGGGAGAGGCCCGCACTGCATGACTTGAGGGATCTTAGTTCCCTGACCAGGGATCGAGTCCAAGCCCCAGCAGTGCAAGAGCAGGGTCCTAACACTGGACTGCTAGGGAATTCCTGAGGTGTCCCTGCTTCTCCGAGAAAGATGACCCTGTCCTTCTTAAAGTGTTCCAGCTAAATATATTATGTGAAAAGCCCAATCACATTCCAGAATCAGAAAAAATGCAGGACAAATAGGTGAGTCCTTACCATCTTATTTCCTCCTCTGATGAAAATGGTGACGGCTCTGGAGTTCTTACACTGCTCGATGACCAGCATCTTGTCTTTGGTGGTCCCAAACGAGATCTCTTTCACAAGACCCGCAAAGCCCAGCTTCTCAGCTGTGAGCTCTGAGAACCGAGGGACGATGCGGCCGCCTGTGGCGATGGCGATCAACTGACGGGAGGAATGGAAAGACCAGCGTGGTAAGCGGGGAACTCTCAATACCAAACCACAGATGAGCTGAATGTGACCCACGACCGCCGTGCTCCCTAAAACCGCTGCCCAATGCAGCCCAAGAATCAAGGTCCAGCCCAACGCCTTGCTCAGGGAACAAGGTTCTGAAGGGTGGGCGACCTGCCGCCATGACCCTGCACACACTCTCAGCTCTCCCCTTCCCCTCCCGCGCCCATGAGGACCAACTAGGCCGTGTCTGTGGGGCCACAGTCCATGTCTGGGCGGCTCTCAATGTTTGAGGCTGACAGAGAAGTGCACAACCAGCCTGCTGCCTCAGAGGGCCAACCAGATAGCAGTGAGGAAGGAAAGCACCTGAAAGTGCCATGGAACACCAGGAACACGTGCACCAACAGCAAGGAAGATTCTAGCATTGTCCCCCCTTGCAGCTCAGCCTCTGGTCTGTGGAGCCTCAGCAGTGTGGGAACCACAGCAGGGCAAGGTCACAAGGGCTTTGAGCAGAGATGCTCCGTGAGCTCAAGCCCTGCATGCAGTCTCCTCGCAGGCGGCCTCCTACCTCAATTTCAGGTCCTCCGACCCAGCGAACCGCCGGCAGGTCATTCTGGAGAAGTAAATGATTTGCTTCATCGTCAAAGCCCCACTGGCAAATAGCTAGGTTAGCACCAGTTTCTTTAATCTGGGAAAGAAATGCCACAATCACGTTAACAAGAGTATTTTTTGTGCTCTTCTATTGGAAAAAAAGGTTGAAACCAAGGCAAGAAACATAGTTGGGTGTGTAGGTGGAAGCACTAAAGTATAGAAAAGAGAAAGAAATGTGTTCTGTCAGCTCTAGTTAGTTTTAAATCTCACTAGGAACCATCTTAAGGCGTACCTGCCGGATCATCTCTTCAAACTTCTCCTTTTCATACTTCTGAAGGGCTTTAAAATCTTCCACAGACGTCACATCCAGCTTATGCTTCGTCTTTGGTTTCGGTGGCTCAAATGGACACGTGAGGATTGCAATCTTAGCATCTTCCACTTGCTGCAGGAAGAGACAGAAACGTATGAACTACCTGGCGGGCTCAAGAGGGAAGAGCCTGATGCCACAGAGGCACGGCTCACCTTGGGCATCTGCGGGTGACTGAAGTCCTTGTCCACGATCACGCCCTTGATCAGCTTGGTGTCCTCCAGCCGCCCGCCCACCTTGCCTTCTACCTTGATGAGCTCGAAGTCAACGTCCCTGCGCTGCATGTCGGCCACAGTGAGGACGGCGTTTACGGCGATCTCGGCCATTTGCCGGTGACAGCTGTTAACCCTGAGGGGGGACACAACACTGACCTTTCATGTCTACTCAACAGTGACTGCAGCCAGAAAGAACACGTGCTGCGAAACTCAGATGACATGACATAGTGTGACCCACAGGTATGTTACAGAACTAACCATGTTCAGGGTCCCCAGGGAAGAATGTCACCACTACCTGTACTTTCAACAGTCTGGGAAGGGACGCTTAACCCGGGTCCAGAGACCCCAAAGGGAATCATAAACTGGGATAGGAAAAAAAATGGTTAATAATAACTGAAATATACTATTTTCTTCCATTATGAATGTACACGAAGAGACCACTAACGTATGCCAAGAACCAAAAATCTACCAAGACCACTACTTTGTAATACCACTAACACTTTCAAACCAAAACAAAACAGGAAAGAGATGAAACCACCAAGGAGAAGCCAATCTTATCTATGGGAAGTGCACCACTTAACATCTGAAGAGACTGCTCGATAATTTCACATCTGATCCTGAAAAAAACAGAAGGCAACTGTAGCCCTCCAAATACAGTGCCTGGAATCCTGAGTTACCCGGAAAAGATAGCCAAGAAACCACAAATATTGTGTGTCCTAAGTAACTGACAAACGTTTCACCTTATGTTGAGTGTATCTGGCCCTTGTTGGTCCATTTGAACGTCTACAGAAAAGATGTACGCATATCAGAGTTTTCTAGAGACTTGCAAATAAAGCTGAGTCAACTTAGAAAGCAGTAACACAGAATGTGTGCATTTCAAGAAAGGGTAATGTCTTCCTTCCAGGAGAACCAGAGTGCTGTACTTGTAACAAAGGCCACCCTGGGCAGTCACCCCTGCTGAGGAGTGGTCTCGGCTCAGGCCTGTGACAAGGGGACAGCTAGCACCATGGAGGACAGAAGGAAGCAGGTGTCTCTACTGCACTTGCACTGCCCTCTAAGTTAAGCCCATGTCATCCTTTAGGACACAAATTTAAATACTTTCCAAATTGATGTGGATTAAGACAAACTATGCAATAAGGTACCTTACATTAGGTTTTTATACTACACTTTAACAAGACCCCCGAAGTCTCCACTGTTGTTCAAGGTGAGTGTGTCCTGTGGCTGAGGCGGCTGAGTCTCCAGGGGACAAGAGCTGTCTTGTGTCCCCAAGACTCAGCTCTAGGCCTGGCAAGTAATGAGCACTATGTAAATATTAGCAACAGCCAGTGTAAGAGAATTTCAAACTGCCCCTTCATACTAAACTAAAATTCTGGATCATTCAATTCCTTGTTGAATGAATAAGGAGAAAAACCTCTCCATTAAAATGCTTCCTAGCAAAGAAATGGTACAAAGTGTTAGAAAAAATGAGTACTTCCCACTCGTAGGACCCTTTACCACCCTAGCCTATCCTGAGAAATAAAGAACTATATAGCTTACAAAAACTATCAAGGGGACTTAACCAAACCTGGAAATCCAGCCTCTAACAAAACCACAAAATGCCCATGTTTATATCTGCTGTAAAGAGAAAGTAAACCCAAATAACAAAACCAGAAAGCAGCTCATTAAATCAGTATGAAGCCACCGTGGATAATTCTGAGCTGTCTTTAAGACCCAGCAGACGACCACTGCCTCCTGCATGAATGTGCCCTGCAGCCCCGCAATGTACACGCACACTTTGGAGCCCAGCGTGGTCTTTGCCGTCTGGATCAGGGGCTCAGTGTTCTTCATGTCGACAAGGACACTGTCGCTGATCTTGTCCAGGTGCTCGATAGCGATGCGGGCGGCTTGCTCGTAGCCGTCGGCGATCCTGATGGGGTGAATGCCGCGGTCCAGCAGCTGCTCAGCCTCTTCCAACAGGGCGCCAGCCAGGACTGCAGATGAGACAGCACACCTGGTTCAGGAAACCGCTAGAACTCAAAACACATGGGATGCTACCCTGGAAATACCAAGGTTCCAGATTTAAGCTCAAAGTGTCTCAGAGGTGGAGGCCATCCCTAAAAATGGAGCCTCGTGTTCTGGTTCTAACAGGTACCCCTCACAGATGGGTGCTCAACTCTCAGTGACATGCAGGACGCAAAGAACGTATTACACAAACATTTTTATAACGGAAAAAAAAAACTTCCTATTTCCTAGGCCAAGGATTTCTATTCAGTGAAATTTATGCTGGCATTATACAGTATTAAATAGAATTTGTTTACTATCCCTCCCACAACCTGTTGCCTTCCCCTCTCATTTTAGCATCACAAAAATAAGTTTGAATTCTGCTGCCCTCCAAGTACATCCAGAACAGTGTGTGGTTCCCAATGAATGTATAAGATACTTGCTGAATAAATTAATTCAAATTTCAAATGCAGAAAAAAATAACACTGAAGATATTCATCTCATCAATCCTCCCAAACTTAAAAAAATTTCAAACACTGACAACAAATTCCAAGAGTAATATAATGAATACTAGTTTACTTATTAATATTTTGTTGCATTTGTTTTCTTTACATACGCATGCTTTTTCTGTTCAACGACTTGAAAATCAGTTGCAAAAATCAGACATGTCCCTCCTGAATATTTTAACACCGAGCTCCTAAGGACAGGCACAGTCTCCTGCATTGCTCTAACTGTCACACTCAGGAAATCTTGACGTAGGTAAGATACTACTACACGACCCACAAATGACCCCACATGTCCCAAACATCCTTCAGAGCTGGGAAAAAGAAATCTGGCACCCACCCAGGTTTCACACATTCGAGCTGCTGTTGCCTCTCTTGAGCTCCCTGAATCTAGATGAGCTGCCTGACTCGACTCCCCACCCCCTTCCTGGAGCTGCCCTAGACCAGCTCCTCTCCTGTCCAGAGGGTCCCTTCCCCAACCCCTTGACCGCCCCTCTCACCCTTTCGCGCCCAAGATGTAGAATTGTGAATATAACAAACTGCAAAAAGTTAGTCTTATGTATAGACATTATTTTCGTCTCTTGTTGTATGTTTCTATATTTTGAAACCAAGGTATGTTAACTTCTTCATTTGAAGGATAAGCTGGTTTGTGTTGGAAGTATAATAATTGGTTGGGTCATTTGCATCATATTCATTAGCATTTATTGGTGGCAGAGTGTTTGCCTAGGTACAGAAGTAATAGCCCTTAGCAACGACTGCTGCTGGTGTGTATTTTTGTAAATGTTATGCATTCACTGAAAGGGAAAAAAAAAACACAAAAGAAAGTGACTTTTTTTTTTTTTTTTTGCCAAGGCCAGTGTTGCTGCCTAAAAAAAAAATTATGCTATAAAATGGTGAGCACTTCTTCCTGAACAGCCCCAAGTGTTGGAGTCTTCACTTTATTTTGTTCAGTTTTGTTCTGGGTTTTTTTTTTTTTTTTTTTTTGTTTTTTCCTGTTTCCTTTGCAAAATGGTAAGGGGGGTGTTGGGAGTGGGTGGGTGTTCTTTGTTGCAAGTTGTTGAGGGAAAATGTTTTTTGGTTTGTTTCTACTGACCTGAATGTGTTCGATCTTCACGTGTTGTTTTGTTTTTGCTTTATTGATGCACGGATGCTTTTTGATCAGTAGAGCGAAATGCTAGACATGGAGAATCTGCTCTGTTTGTCCTTTATACATTTCTGTAGTTCTTTTATGTTGACCCTTTTGAAGCGCCTGGGCCATCTGTCTTGTATTGTGTCCTTCCACATGATTTGTCAGACTGTCTCCCCATGATGTGATTCAGAATAAACACTCAGCAAGCGTGTTAGGTTTGTAACATTCTTTGTGACCCCACAGACTGTAGCCCATCAGGCTCCTCTGCCCATGGAATTCTCTAGGCACGAATACTGGATTGGGTAGCCCTTCCCTTTCTCAGGGGATCTTCCCGATCCAGGATCAAATCTGGGTCTTCTGAACCGCAGGTGGATTCTTTAATGTCTTAGCAACCAAGAAAGCCCTTAATACTAAATAACTCCTCTTAAATGAGAAAGGACATTTTGCCTTTTCTTACCAACCACTCCTGTGGTTCCATCTCCGATCTCATCATCCTGTGATTTGGACAGTTCAACCATCAGCTTGGCAATCTGGTGGTCAACGTCCATCATGCTTAAGATGGTGGCGCCGTCATTGGTCACAGTCACGTCACCATCTTTATCCACCATCATCTTATCAAGCCCTAAGAGACAACCGTGTTTAAAAGGAGAGTAAAAAGAAAAAAAAAAAAGAACTTACACTAAATCTATAAAACAGTTACCCTGACTTCTTGACCCAGTACCTATCTAGGAGCTTATTACAAATAATTCAACATACATGAAGGAATATCTCCATGAAGACCTTTCTAGATTGGCTAATCTAAAGTGGAACACTGGAACAATTTAATGATTTCTAAAACCAGAGAAATTGCAAAAAAAAAAAAAAAAAAAAAAATTATGGCGCATCACTAAATGTAATATCACAAAATATAATGTTGCAAAAGACAATAGCTACGGTTTGGAAAATGCTAATGAAATTATGTTAAGTGGAAAAAACACCCGACCTAAATTTGGATGTAGCATGATGACTGTAACTGTGCTGAAGGTCTGGGACACACCCTAAACATCTGACCGTATCAGGGGGAGGATGTCCCTTCTGTTTCCTAACTTTCTATAAACAGTTTGAATTGACTATTTTCTGTTATACAGCTTTCCTGAAAAACACAGAATGTTAAGTCTCTTACCATTTGGTCCAAGTGATGTTTTCATTGTATTTGCTACAGCCTTTGCTGCCATTATATGAGACTAGAAAAGAAAAAGCCAATATTCAAGTTAGACATAATTTTAAGTTAAAAACATATAACTGATGGCTGTAAAACTCACTTATGACACAGCTTCTATTCTCTAGAAAAGACAGCAGACAGGTCCACATCTACCTGTGAAAACTGCACAACTCCTAGTGTTAGAGGACAATTCTTGTGTAAAACAACAGAACCAGGTGCTCTGTGTTCTCTCTATAACCCTCAACACATCTAATGAGGCAGGTTCTCCGGGCCCGTTTTACAGCCAAAAGCAGGGACAGTCTGACCTGAGAGGTCGTGCAGGACCGTATGACGCTAACTCCATGTGAGGAGTCCAGCCATCCACACACAACACCCTGAACTGTCACACCATGGTTTACTGCACACTCCTCTCCCCAAAGGTCCAGTCAGTACACAACCCACAACCAAGAATCGCCCACCAAGGGGATCAATGCTGAAAATGACAGAAGCCCAAATGCATCCTTTTCCCTTTCCATACACAATTACACTTATATTCCCTCCAAATACCTCGTTTTCTGTCTTCCTATTCCTGCTGTCACCAACCTAACTGATCCACTACACTATACAGATGTCCAGGGTCTCTCATTCACCGATCCTTCACATTCATCCTCCATTTTTCCAAACGTGTTGTTTTCCTCAGTCTCCAGCCCTTAAATGAGCCAGCAGTACTCCAACTCTCAAGTCTGTAAGCTCCAAGTGTTCTTCAAAGTCTGAGACCTTGCTCTGTGCCCGTGAGGGCGGCCAAGGCCTGCTCCCCAACATGCCCTCTGACCCGAGGCCTTGACGCACTGAAGACCTCCGCTCAGTACATCCTGACCAGCTTACAAAGCAGCTCAAATGCAACGTTCTGTGCAGCCTTCCCTTGCCACCCTCGTCACAGGTTAACACGGCACAAAGTTCACTAGGTTTGTAAAAATACTGGTTATTCTTAAAATACATCTTTGACTGCTAGGTCTGCATGATGAAATATGTAAAGAATAATGACCGCAAACAGGTGGTTCTTAACCAGGGGCAAATGTGCCCCCAGGAGACATCCCTGGTTGTCACAATCAGGGAGGGGACCGCAGAGGGTGGAGGCCAGGTGCTGCTACGCATCCTGTACAGGACAGACCCCACACAAAGCAGGATCAGCCCCAAGGCCACGGAGCAGGCTTTAGACCACTGGCTGCAGAGTCAGACAAGGCGGGTCTGAACCCTGGGACTGTTCTTTACTGGCTCTGGGGCCACGTTTCTCTCTAAGACCTGTCTCAAGAGTTGGAGGATCACAAAGATGTGGCAGAGGCAAAACCACCTGTGGCTTCTGTTATAGTGGCATATTGGGTGCATGTATGGACTACAAGGAGATCCAACCAGTCCATTCTGAAGGAGATCAGCCCTGGGATTTCTTTGGAAGGAATGATGCTAAAGCTGAAACTCCAGTATTTTGGCCACCTCATGCGAAGAGCTGACTCATTGGAGAAGACTCTGATGCTGGGAGGGATTGGGGGCAGGAGGAGAAGGGGACGACAGAGGATAAGATGGCTGGATGGCATCACTGACTCGATGAATGTGAGTCTGAGTGACCTCCGAGAGCTGGTGATGGACAGGGAGGCCTGGCGTGCTGCAGTTCACGCAAAGAGTCGGACATGACTGAGCGACTGATCTGATCTGATCTGATGGGGTGTTACTTTCTCTGCTGGTTGCTTCCCATGAAAAACAGAACTGAACACGTAACACAAGTGGCTTGAGTACCTACCACTGGTCAAAGGCTGGGTGACCACTTAAGTTACCCCATTTAATTCTTGTCCTCCGCTTGACAGGGATGTATTGCCCCCACTGGGAAAGGAGGTGTAACTTGCCCTAAGTCAAATAGCCCGGGACAGACCTGTAGCATTTAAGTAAGACCTCAGACACTAAGGGACACCTCAGACCTGATGACACGGTCGTACACACCAACTTCATGGATTCCACCCCAAATGCCACCTCCTCAGGTACAGCTCTACTTAAATTGTTATTCTGTCCAAACGCCCTTCAATGAGCGTGTCCAACGCTCCCTCCCATCCCTGAGGATAACATGGTCATGTCAAGGCGCTCAAGAACTTCCACCTGTGTGAACCCCTGCAACTTAAGACTATGTTGCTAAAACCAGACTGCTGTCTCCTCCTCCAAGGCGCCACGCGTTCTCTTTGCTGTTCCTCTCCCTAGCAGCTAGCTCTCTCCGTTCAAAACAGTGCTCCATCCCCGACCAACAGCCAATCCTCTACCCAAAATAAAGGACCCTCCCTCTCTGACTTTTTACCAGCACGCACGCCCTCCCAGGGCTGGTGATTCAGGTCACACACTGCCTTGTACTACGGTTATTGGTGACCACTCTTCACTCTTGCAGTTCTATTTTCTTCCTTAAAAGTGTACGTTTTTAACTTTTACGAGACCACACCCAGAACACGCCATGTATAAAGGAACTCAAAAATGAAATTACGCTGTCAATGGCTAAACCTTTAGGATGCCACGACGAAAATGACCCTCATTTCCTTTGACGCCGTTGCAGGGACACCGACAGCGTCCTAACCGGCCAGGTGACCTGAGAAGACCCCCTGCATCCTACTGACGACAACACTGTTCGGAATGCCTGCAGTTGGAGAAACCAGTGGGGACGCGCCTTCACCGCCTGAGAATTCAAGCCGCCCCACCCAACTCTGAAGAGCGCCCGCGGGACACCCGAACCCCCAAATGAGACTAAAGGCTTATACGCCGATTTTTCCCGGGCGCGGGGCGAGGGACTGGAGACCAGAGGGGGGCTCCCTCAAGCTCCCCCCGGAGCACATGGCAGAACCCCTCATGCACTGCGCAGGCGCAGAACCACCGGCTTCGGCCGCCTCCCCTCATCCCACCGCCAGTGCGTCCCGGGCCCGTTACCTTGAGGGCCTCAAGTCCCATAAGACGAGACTTGCGATCCTGATCCTTGATGATGAGGAAAGGACGGCCATATTCATCGAAGGCGAGGGTCCCCACAGACGCCATGATGCGGCAGCAGAGTTACACTCCCTCAACCTCCGGAGACCACGCCGGAACCCAGAGCCCGCCTTCCTCTCGCGGGAGGGCGCAAGAGCTCGCGCAGGCGCAGTGCAGGCCGTCCGAGACCTATTTCTCACTTGAGACTAGTTTAACGCCAGACAGTACCTTCTGGAAGCAACGGCCTTCGGAAACTTCTATCATCCAGGAAGCTCTGGGGGGGGGGGTGGAAGTTTGAAGATAAGGACGGGAACTTTAGAATCCAAAAGCCAGGAATAGATGTAAATTAGACATTCATTAAAGCTTTAATATTGACTGTTTTTTGATAGTGTTTCCCAACGAGGAGCTCATTTACTTAGAACATTATTTTCTCCCTCGTTCCTCTCCCGGCTCTGGGAAGGTGGTAGAACCCACTTCCGGTTTTCTAACTGCCGGAAATATCGCGATGGATGGAGGAGGAGGTGAGCCCCGCGGCGGGCTGTTTTGGGGCGCGGGCGCAGCGATGGGCCCGGCGTGGGGCTCTCGGTCAGTCCCCGAAGGAGCCGGTCCGAGCTGGGCGCGGCGGAGCGGGGATCCGCGGGGCCGGTTCCTGAGCTCGCGGCCTGGCGTTCGGTGCTCAGTGCTCGCTCCTGCGGTGCGTGCTTGTGCTTGGCCCTGGTTTCTGACCGCCCGGAGCTGTTCCCAAGCGCCTTACGGCGAACAACTCAATTCGGGACGATATTCCGAGATGTGGGCCCTGGAGTCCCGCTGTCCCGGTTGGGGGATCACAGCTCCGCTTCTTTTTCTAGCTGCGTCTTTGGGGAAGTGACCTGTGTGCAGCAATGGCAGTAATAACACTCTTGCTGCTAAGTCACTTCAGTCGTGTCCGATTCTCTGCGACCGCAAAGACGGCAGCTCACCAGGCTCCCCGCCAGGCAAGAACACTGGAGTGGGCTGCCATCTCCTCCAGTGCATGAAAAGTGAAAGTGAAGTCGCTCAGTCGTGCCCGACCCTCAGCGACCCCATGGACTGCAGCCTTCCAGGCTCCTCCGTCCATGGGATTTTCCAGGCAAGAGTACTGGAGTGGGGTGCCATTGCCTTCTCCGAGTAACAGCGTCTTTCTTTACGGGTTCAGGGAGAACCGTGCCTGACCTTTGGGAAGCTATGTTTTATTTTGCACACATACTTCGGTAACTAGCCCACAGTTAAGCAGCTCCTAAGAAGGAAATGGACCTGGCCTTGCACTGAATTCCCACCCCCGGAAGCCCGGACGGAATTGTGCTGCTTCTGAAAGTTTTTTTCTGGCAACCCTAGCCAAGTCCCAGGTCCTCTGAATCCCTCCAGCTGCTTTTTCTTCCGAGCGCTGATTACGACCTAATCATTTGTAGGCTTAAATTGATTTGTTGTGGGTTTCCAGCCTTAGCTGGTAAAGAATTCGCCTGCAATGCAGGAGGCCTGGGTTCGATCCCTGGGTTGGGAGGATCTCCTGGAGAAGGCAAAGGCTACTCACTCCAGTATTCTGGCCTGGAGAATCCCAAAGAGTCGGACATATGTATGTCCCCACCCTCTTGAACTTCACACCCCACTCCATCCCATCCCACCCTTGTGGGTTGTCTTGAGTACTGCGTTGAGTTCCCAGTATTATTCAGTAGGAAAGTCTGCTTTCTTTAGAGACAGAAAGTAGATTTGTGTTTGCTTAGGGCTAGAGGCGGGGAAGGCAATGGCACCCCACCCCAGTACTCTTGCCTGGAAAATCCCATGGATGGAGGACCCTGGTGGGCCGCAGTCCATGGGGTCGCTGAGAGTCGGACACAACTGAGCAACTTCACTTTTACTTTTCACTTTCCTGCATTGGAGAAGGAAATGGCAACCCACTCCAGTGTTCTTGCCTGGAGAATCCCAGGGACGGGGGAGCCTGGTGGGCTGCCATCTATGGGGTCGCACAGAGTCGGACACGACTGAAGTGACTTAGCAGCAGCAGCAGCAGCAGGGCTAGAGGGGGTGGGGAGGATGTGGGGTAATGGCTGAAGCACAAAGGTTCATCCTATGGAAGTAATGAAAAAGTTCTAAATTTAACTGGTGATGGATTTAAGGAATTGGCTCTTGTGACTATGGAGGCCCATGCCCACTGAGTGGTCAGTCATCTCCAACTCTTTGTGACCCCCTGGACTGTAGCCCACCAGGCTCCTCCATCCATGGGATTCTCCAGGCAAGAGTACTGGAGTGGGTTGCCATTTCCTTCTTCAGGGGATCTTCCCAACCCAGGAATCCAACCCTGGTCTCCTGCACTGCAGGCAGATTCTTTACCAGCTGAGCTACTAGGGAAGCCCTAACAACTCATCTTGTGCTACACAACTCTGAGTTGTGAGACTCCAGAGCTGTGAGATCTTTCTGATCACTGTCCTCTACAGTTGAAACACCTGCAGGAGGACTTCTTCATACGAGGCAAGGCAGATGCGCCTGCCTTTAAAAAAATAAAAAAATCAAATGCTGTTCTGTTAGCATGTTAAGTTCCTCCGTGCAGTGCTGAAAAGTATGAATGAGAATGTACTTAAAACTCTTGCTTTCTATCAAACACCATCACTTCTCTAAACTTTACTTTTATTTTACCTCCATCACTGGCACCACAAGTAGACTTCTGTTACTGTTTCTGAGTTGGTCTTCTGCCATGACACCAGTTGCAAAACTCACTTTAGGAGACCTCAGCCTTCAATAGCAGAGCCACACTGAGCGGGAGATGCTGAGGTGGGTCAGCCGTGGGCTTCCGGTGTGTCCTGTGTCCACGTTTGGGCCTCACTTCAGTTGTGACAAATTACCACATCTCATGGGCTTCTCTGGGTGGCTCAGGTAAAGAACCCGCCTGCCAATCCAGGAGATGCGGGTTTGATCCTTGGGTCGGGAAGATCCCCTGGAGGAGGAAACGGCACCTACTCCAGTATTCTTGCCTGGAAAATTCCATGGATCAAGGAGCCTGGTGGACTGCAGTCCGTGGGGTCGCCAAGAGTTAGACATGGCTGGGTGAGCATGCACACACTGGGACAGTAAGCAGAAGTAAGTCCATGTCTTCCCAGCACCTGTGAGGACGCTGCTTGAGCCACGCGGCGGATGTGGTTGAGTGAAAGACTTCAAGATGGGAGGCTTATCCTGGCCTGTCTGGGTGGCCCAGCGTACTCCCAAGGAAAGGATTCCTTTTTTATGAAGAAAAGGGGAGCAGGGGTGTCAGAGGTGTCTTGTGGAGCCGGTGGCTGGACTGGCTTAGGGCCACTGGCCGAGGAGTGCGGGCAGCCTGCCCTACCCCAGGGCTTCCAGAAGTGACAGGCACGCCCACCCTGTTTCAGAATCTGACCTCCAGCATTGAACTTTTAATAAGTGTGTATTCTTTTTAACTCGCCTAGTTTATGGTAATTTCTTAACGCAGCAGTAGGAGACTAAACACAGTGACCTTTTGAACAGAAACTGTGAACACTAACGTCTTCAAATGATGAGACTCTTCTGTGCCCCTTCCTCTTACTCCCTTTGTCTACAGATTGCTGTGGTTTTGGTTTTAGCGCCTCAGCTAGATGGAGAGCTGGTGCAGGGCAGGGTGGTCTTGTTCCCGTGGGGTTCCAGTGCTGCGTGCTGTTGTGCATGCTCTTCCTGTATCCCCTTGTCTCATCCTCACAATGATCCCGTGATCCCCACTTTACAGATAAGGAGACTGAGGTTCCGAGAGGTGAAGGGTCACAGCTGTTAGTAAGGGGTGGAGTCAGGGTTCTACCTCGGTAGGCTCTGCAGCTGTACCCTTACCCTCTGTGCTGTGCCCATCATTAATCCATTTCAGAATTAATTTCAAATAAATTTCAACAAGAAAATGTGAGATCCTACTACGAATCCATTCTAAAGCATAAAATTCAAGAGGAGGATGTTTAAGGTACCATTTATTCCCTCAGTAATCAGTGATTAGAGTTTGTTTTATTCTGTACTGTGATAGCACTGAAATGAGTATTTTTTTGTCCTTTATGGATCTGCTTTAAATATCTGCTTATTACCATAACTATTTAAGATTTTTAGTAAAATTTTGTCTCCTCTGTTAACTTCAGAATTGAATTTGTACCGCTGAATTTTTGATGCCTGACCAATTTTGATGTAGAATACTTTCTTCCTATTTGAAATAGGATAATGATTAGACATTTTTATGCTTCTTATGGAGTTTTGTTCTGAACCACAAAAATACAGAGTGCATGGTTAATATTTGTATTAATGGATTGTTGTTTAGTTGCTAAGTTGTGTCCGAGTCTTTGTGACCCCATGAACTGCAGAACAGTAGGCTCCCTTGTCCGTCATTATCTCCTGGAGTTTGTTCAAGCTCATGTCCATTGAGTCGGTGATTCTCTGGGTACTGATTCACATTGGATACTGATTCATAAATAGATTTGAACACATTATTTCCCGGGGATGACTCCTAAGGGGAGAAACCAGTATGTTGGAAAGAAAAGATTTCAGTCTTCCATTAGTATTGAATAATTTTCTGTTAAACACTAGTTGATGGACTCTAGAACTCATTGTGGAATTCTACATTTGTAATTCTAATTGTATTGAGCAAAATTAGCCTTTAAAAAGTACGGGTTTATTTGTTAATAAGAACTGTGGGGGAGAAAACACTACCTTGGATTTCTGATTTGATGTTTCATAAATCTTTTCCTGCTCTCAACCCAGGGACACACCTAGCAACACTTGAAGAAGGAAGGCCATCAGAATGTGTTCCACCTGCAAATCTTGAAGCCAACAGTTTGAAGAAAAGCAGTTGGGGGGTTTTATTTACTGGCATTGTTGGGGGGACGCTGGTGGCTGTGTATGCTGTGGCCACACCATTTATAACACCAGCCCTCCGAAGAATTTGTTTGCCTTTTGTACCTGCCACTACGAAACAGATCGAAAATGTTGTGAAAATGTTGCAATACAGGAGAGGACCCCTGGTGGACATTGGTAGTGGTGATGGACGTATTGTGAGTTACTCGAAGATGTTTTAAGGTTTACCTTTTTTTTAGGTTTTATGTTTTAAAATTTCCGTTTCACATTTCTTATGAGGCTTATGCAAAGCCTTGTTAAATTGACAGCCTAATAAAGTATTCATTTAATTTTATGTTTGTTTGGCTGAACTACTAAGTCCTTCAGCAGGACTTTGGAATTTATTTTTCTCAGATTAATTGTTCTTAAAGGGGAAAGTGCTCTGGATGTCTGAGAAAAAGGAACGATTGATGATTATGAAATTGTTCATTAAAAAACTTAGGCCAACAGAAACATGTTAAGTCATGTAGTTTGACTATTTTACATTTTTTTCTAAGGATGACTCCTAGGGGAAAAAAAATCAGTATTTTGGGGAAAAAAATTTCAGTCTTCCATTAGTATTGAACAAATTTCTGTAAAACCCTTTAGTTGGTATTGAATTAATTCTGCTTCTTGTGGGTTCAATCCCTGGGTTGGGAAGATCCCTTGGAGGAGGAAATGGTGACCCACTCCAGTATTCTTGCCTGGAAAATCCCATGGACAGAGGAGCCTGTCAGGCTATCGTCCATGGGTTCGCAGAAGGTTGGACATGATGTAGGGACTCAACAGCAGTAACAACATAAGTAGGGAGTTTTCATGTGTTTTTCTGATCTTGAACACAGCCTCTCCCCGCAGGTGATCGCAGCTGCAAAGGAAGGGTTCACGGCTGTGGGTTATGAGTTGAACCCCTGGCTCGTCTGGTACTCCAGGTACCGCGCTCGGCGGGAAGGGGTGCAGGCATCCGCCAGATTTTACATCTCAGACTTGTGGAAGGTACGTACGGCAGAGGACATGCTGGAGTACTCCACCCCCAAACTTTATGATTTTTGATTAGTATGACTGAAAACTGAATTAAAATAGAGAGGTAAAGTGTATATTTCGGCATTATGAAATGTGAACGGCTTTTAAATTGATAGATTTTACAAATCAGCCCTACCTTAGAGTAGAAACTTAAGGTTTATAACTTTACAGGTCATGTGACTTCTAAGGCTTTATTTACTCAATCATTTCTCTTTATTATGCAGTGATAAAGATTTTTTTATCTCATTTGTAAGTCTTGTACGTTGTCATATAGGCATTAACTTGTTAATGTCGTTCTTGGTAAATAGTTTTGTGTGTGTGAGTGTATTTATATGTGCATATGAATATGTGTGTCTGAGTGTGTTTGAGACTGTATGTGTGTCTCAGTTTGTGTATGTGTGTTTATGTGTGTGTATATATGTGTGTGCACGCTAATGTGAGTGTGTGTGGGTACATGTGTGTATGTGTATATATACCTAGGGAGAGACAGAAGTCGTGCAGGAGAAAGGAAAGGACCCGCCAGCCGTGCTGTGATGCTCCTTTGTGTCTTCAAAAAGTATATTTCCAAGTTTGCTTGTTTTCTAAAAAGTGCCTGGTAATTTTGCTTTAGGAATGCTCCATAAAATGCTTTTTCTTAAATAAGAATTTTCCTTTGTAATAGTGTCATCAGTAGCTTATAAAAATTCACTTGAGTTTTGTTTGCATTGTTTTTTATTCCATATATACGTAAATGATCTCTCTATAGAGTAAATAAAACTTTTATTGGGTAATAAGAATTTTGACTGGCGAAGCACTTTTCCCCCAGTTTTCCAACTAAAGACCATTTTATTGCCATTTTTACTTAGTATTTTAGAGATAGAGGAGGGGGACCAGAATTCTGAGGATGACTCCATAGGAGAAACAGGTCGTTCTGAAAAACCTTGAGTTCTTGCTAAGCTTGTTTTGTGTAGAGCAGAGTAGAAAGTGGGCTGGGGTGCAGATGGCCCAGTCTACCAGGGTGACCACCAGTGGTCACTGGTGAGTCCCTGCTTTTCTGACCATTGATCTGGGTGGCCCTGTGTGGAGTGGCTGTGAGGATGAGCTGAGATAGCTTCTGTGGAAACTTCTGGAAAACTGTAACAGATGAGCTAACATGAGTGAAAATATTAACACGGGAAATCTTAAAAAGGGCCACTGTTTGTCAAAACCCACTATTTTTTTTAACTTTCTATTTTGTATTGGGATATATATTGGGGTATATATGCTGGAAAAGACTGAAGGCAAGAAGAGAAGGGGGCAACACAGGATGAGACGGTTAGTTGGCATCACCAACCCAATGGACATGAGTTTGAGCAAACTCTGGGAGGTAGTGAAGGACAGGAAAGCCTGGCATGCTGCAGTCCATGGGGTCACAAAGAGTCAGACGGCTTAGCGATTGAATAACAACAATGGCTGATTAACAGTGTTGTGATAGTTTCAGGTGGACAGCAAAGGAACTCAGTCATACATATACATGTATCCATTTCCCTCCAAACTCCCCTCCCATTCAGGCCGCCACATAACATTGAGCAGAATTCCTTGTGCAATACAGTAGATCCTTGTTGGATATCCACTTTAAATATAGCACTAGGTACATGTCCATCCCAAACTCCCTAACTGTCCCTCCCCAGCGGCAACCAGAAATTCGTTTTCTAAGTCTCTGGGTCTCTTTCTGGAAAACCGACTATTTTTTGAGATGGGAAATTTACTCATTTCCAAATAAAGCTTAAGCTGATGTTTGACTTTCCAGAATTAATCTGTGAATTGTTTTCTCCCTTCTCTTCAGGTCACTTTTTCGCAGTATTCAAATATTGTTATCTTTGGTGTGCCCCAGATGGTGAGTACACCCTTCCTGCCACCCACGTGTCTTTTTCTAGGTTAGGAGGGGGCTTCTGGCCTGCTCCCCCGTGTGCAGAATGACAGATCATTGGTTTAACAAAGTACTTTAGGGCCTTAATAGTTTAATCATAAAAGATTCAGTCTTGTAGTTTAAAAGTTCTGTTTTAGATGAAAGTCTCAGTGATCTACCTAAGCCCTAACAATTTGAGTCTGAAAACTGCTTTATGAGCTCCTGGTGTCTAATGTGAGTGGGTTTTCACAGTTGCTCACTTATTATATCCAGCTGAAATCACTTGGGAAAGTTAACAGGAGGGGACTTCCCTGATGCCTCAGTGGTAAAGAATGTGTGTGCCATGCAGGAGACATGGGTTCAATCCCTGGGTGGGGAAGATCCCCTAGAGAAGAGAATGACTACCCACTCCATTATTTTTGCTCGGGGAATTCCATGGACAGAGGAGTGTGGCAATTTATTGTCCATAGAGTCACAAAGAGTTGGACACAACTGAAGCGACTTAGCATGCACACACAAGCCTTGAGTAGTTTCTGTTGACCTCAGTTGGCTGATTTGTATTGAATTCTGACTCTGTACTTTGGAAAGTGAAAATGCTGCAGCATTGGACTGCAAATGGTCCAAAATTTAGCCTTTGGGAAGATGACCAGAGTGCGAGGCTTTCATTGTAATTGTTGGTTTACTGACTGTAGAAAGAAATCCTCCTTCACTTTCCAAGCTCTACAATTGTAGGCATAGTAATCCTGGCAGATTTCGGTTGTTTGCCAAAATGCCACGAAGTAAGTGATACAGTTTTTATTTTTAAAAAAATGGACTTTTTTTTGTTGTTATGCTTTCTTATTCATATCTTAATTTTTCCTTAAGATAGCTCATGCTGGAGAAATTTTTTTCTATTAGAATTTTCAGTGAAATGCTTTTTTCTCTTTTTTTAAAAAAGTATTTAGAAGTGCTTTTGTTAGATATTCTTGAAAGTGATAGAATTCTTTACGTTCATAATTCTCAGCAAGCCTAACAGGAAGATGAAACCTGGGTGTCTACACTTTTGTTATAAAAATGAAAAGAGGTAGAAAGGCATGATCTCTGATCATGAAAAAAAAAACACCTAAAAATGTATTTGGTATCAGAATTGCTATGGAATTTGATGGGGTTTTTTTCCTACTTATTGTGAAGTTTGAGCATTCTTTTGGGATAATTGGCATTTTGAGGCAAAGAACCTTAATTTAAAATCCATGCTTTATACAAATAGAAAGCTGACTTATGTTTTGCGCTGTCTTGAGAGGCCCCGAGCTGCTGTCCCAGCAGGGGGCAGCACTGGCCTTCTCCCGGCTCCAGCTCCTTGGGCTTCTCACCACATTTGAAGTGAAGTCAATTTTGGGAACTGTTCAGCCAAGGGAAGAGTGTTATTTTGATAAATACTTTTGTGATTATGGGCCAAACTCCTGTACAGAGAAACCTTAAATAAGGCACTTGCAACATTTCATCATTCCCAGGAAGAAGGAAGCAGCTGAAATCCACAGAGTGCCTATGTCTCCTGGCACGAAAGGGATTCAGCCAACTTGGAGTCCTCCACGCAGGGGCACGGATCAGGGTGCTGAGGCTCAGATGGCCTCGGTAGGTCTGGGAGGCTCGGTTCCCCTGGTGGAGGTCCTTGTTTTCCGCCCTCCCCAGGCCTTGCCTGCGTGGAGACAGTGAGAGGAGGGAGAGGGCTGCCAGGGGAGTCGGGGCCAGGTCGGCCCTTGGGGTCCTTGGGGTCCTGGGAAATTCTTTTAGGCTGTCTGGGCCCATTATGCCGTCTCCTGTTAGAACGTATTTCCCTTCTCCACCCAGTGGCCCGTGTCCCAGTAGGGGCTTGGTGGCTGGACAGAGCCAGCATGGCAGGGTTTCCTGTGGCTGCTGGGGCCCGTGTGGGCCGTGAGAAGCCGGAGGCGGCGTTGGGAGTGTCAGAGGGCGAGACCCTGGTGTTATGTGGCCTCTCTCTCCTGCTGCTGCTGGGCTGGTCGTCCCTCACAGCTCTGCTTCCAGTGCCGGACTGGCGGTCCCTCACAGCTCTGCTTCCAGTGCCGGACTAGCGGTTCCTCACAGCCTTGTGTTTCCGGTGCCAGACGTGGTTCTTCACAGTTCTGCGCAGCAGTGCTCGGCTTACAGTGGCCCGAGCCTGCATCGTGCGTGTGTGTCCAGAGTAGCAGGAGTGAGAGTGCCGTTGGACCTGGCAGACCAGTGCTTGGGTGGGAGATCTCTTCTCAGCCTTTTGGCTAAGATCAAGTGTAGTATCTGTCCTTACAGTTTAATGTCTGGGGCTTCCCTCATAGCTCAGTTGGTAAAGAATCCACCTGCAATGCAGGAGACCCCGGTTCAATTCCTGGCTCAGGAAGATCCGCTGGAGAAGGGATAGGCTATCCACTCCAGTATTCTTGGGCTTCCCTTGTGACTCAGTTGGTAAAAAATTCTCCCGCAATGTGGGAGACCTGGGTTCGATCCCTGGATTGGGAAGATTGCCTGGAGAAGGAAACAGCTACCCACTCCAGTATTCTGGCCTGGAGAATTCAGTGGACTGTCCAGTCCATGGGGTCACAAGGAGTCGGACAGGACTGAATGCTTTCCCTTTCACGTTCACCATGACCTCACCTGCCAGGAGGGTGGGACAGAGGTTGTGTCCTTGGTGGAAACCTGCCAGTGACTTCGTCGTGCCTTAAGCCAGCGACGATGAGGCCCAGCCTTCCATCTGGCCTTGGCACCCGGCCGCCCCCAGCTCTCTACGCACTGGCCCTGCCCTCTTCTTGGCTCCTGGACCACACTGTGTGGGGCTGTGTCCTCCCCGAGACTCCAGTCCCCCAAGCTCTGGGCCTGGCTAGTGAAGGTCTGCTGACCACTCAGGTCAGATGTCTCTTCCTCCAAGAAGCCATCTTTGATTGCCCTCTGCAATGAGCCCCGACACCATGATTTCCAAAGCTTGTTCCCTTCCCTGTGGACATGTGACTGCACTTCTCCTCATGTGATGGCTTTGATGGCGTTGGCCACGTGCACTGCACTGTGAGCTCAGGGGCAGGGCAGACCTGTTGAGCTCTGCCAGACTGCCAGCTCCTGGCTCAGAGTGATCACCTAGGAAATGTTTGTTAAACAAATGGATGAATATGGTATAAACATGTGCATTAAGTACACTCTTCCCATGGGCTATTAAGTTTCATAACTTCAAAGGATGACTCGTTTAATTTTAGTTATGAATTCTGTTGAGTCCATGAATGAAAATACTGTCATAGTGTTCTGATAAAGAAACAGGATTCATGACCATGAATCCTGCATTCAGGCCTTCATTAAACAAGTGTTTACTCAGGGTCCACTAAGCATCAGACCCTGTTCAAGTACTTCAGTGAATAAAGAGAAAAAAGGCAACATCCCTGCACCAAGGTATTTACATGCTAGTTGGGAGAGCAGGTATTCAGTGAGACGGCAGTGTAGACTGTGTGGTACAGTGTGGGGGGGTCAGTGCTGTGGGCTCACCAAAGCGTGAGAGGGAGACTGTCTTTGAAGAGGGGACATTGGAAGTGAGGGGGAGCCGTGCGGCCATGTCCAGAAGAGTGCTCCAGGTCGAGGAACAGCCACTGTGAAAGGAAAGGTGCTGAGGGGTGTGTGCCTGTGGGTCCAGAAGCAGCGAGGGGGTGGTCGTGGTGGGAGGGGCTGAGCAGGGGTGGCCGGGGAGAGATATGGGGGCAAGGCGGGAAGGACAGGGCCTGCTGTGGGGAGCAGAGGGTGGGGGAGATGCTGGGAGTTGGGTCTGAGCTCTTGCGGGCATCCAGGCCATCAGTGGGGGGAGCCAGTGCCAGGGTGGAGAAGCTGGTGACAGTTGGTCAGATTCTGGATGCTCGATGAGTACAGGAACAACAGGGTGAGCTGGCAGATCCAGTGGGGGCACCCCGAGGTGTCTGACCTGAGCTGCTGGAGTCTGCTGAGCTGCGAAGCTGTAGGGGTAGGGTGGGGGGATCAGGAATTCCTCATGACACACGCAGTCTGGGACACATGTGAGGTGACACATGTAGGCATGTCAGGTGGGCAGTGGCTGATGCCCGGAGGTCTGGGCTCAAGGTCGGGGAATTGTGGGGTGTCAGCGCCCAGGAGCTGAAGCCGTGGGGGGCTGAGATCACCCGGGGAGGGGCCAAAGCCTTGCTGGACCTGAGCCCTGGCCTCAAACACATGTGGGGCCCCCGGCAAAGGACGCAGAGGAGTTGGGGCGGAGGAAAGGGAGGTGGAGTGACCCAGTGGCTCAGCTGCGGACGGGCCTGGGGTTGTGTCTTGTGCCTTTAGCTGCTTTCAGCTTATGTTTCAAGTTTTGAAGAGGTAATTAGAATAGGATGAGTTCATGTCACTTTGAAACATATAATTATATGAATTATTTTGAGTTTGATTAGGCAGAGATGGCACATCACGGCTTCTCTTTGTGTAAGATATCAGGACCCAGGTTTGTTGCATATTTATGTGTAATTTAGTCCGTTAATTTCTTATGATTGAAACAGCCTTTCATTCATAGGTTTATCTTGACTTAGCATATGACAGTCATTTGGAAATAAAAGATCTGTAAAAGAGAAAAGAATAGTAGTCTGAATAAATTTACAGTTGTCCTTTTTATGAACAAAATTAGCATAAGAAACCCCCGACATTTTGGAAAAACACATATTGTCTTATTCTTTGCTTATTTAACTTTTCTCTCAAGGAAAAAAATTTTTGCTTTTTTTTTTTTTTAAAGAGTAATCTTTTGTTAGCTGTTATAAGAATAAAAATATTCCATCCTTAGTGGAATTTATTTATTGTTACCTCAGTATTGATTCTAATAAAGAATCAGAATTTTGGCTCACTCCAGCCACAGGTCACGTAGAGGAGTTTTTTTCCAAACCGCTTTTTAAAGACAGAGGTGAGGAATCAAACTGTTGTAGAAAATTTGTTCATCTTAATTTAACAGATTAATTAATTTTTGTCTGTGCCGGGTCTCCACTGCTGTGCTTGGGCTTTCTCTAGTTGTGGCGAGCAGGGGCTACTCTCTAGTTGGAGTGCATAAGTTTCTCATTTCAGTGACTTCCCTTGTTGTGAGCACAGGCTCTAGGTACACAGGCTTCAGTTGTTACAGCTCACAGGCTCAGTAGTTGTGCTGCATGGGCTTAGTTGCTCTGTGGCATGTGGAATCTTCCTGGACTAGGGATCAAAACCCATGTCCCCTGGATGGGCAGGCAGAGTCCTATCTGGCACATACAGTCTAGGACACGTGTGGGTTGACACATGTAGGCATGTCAAGTGGGCAGCGGCCGATGCCCAGAGGTCTGGGCTCAAGGTAGGGGGCTCGTTGGGGCATCTGCGCCCAGGAGCTGAAGCCGTAGGGGGCTGAGATCACCCGGGGAGGGGCCACGCCTTGCTGGACCTGAGCCACCGGGGAAGTCCTGCCTGATTACTTTTAAAGAGAGTAGCTTTTACACAGCTCTTGGTTTCTGAACATCGCTTCTCTCTCAGAGAAACCAGGAACGTTTGAGAAGTGGCTGATCCCTGGACTGGGAAGGGAAGGTGTGAAAGCCTGGAACATTTAGTCAAGTCTGAATGTGAGGAAGCGCTCAGAAGGTTTGGTTGGGGCACATGCAGAGGAGAGAAGCCAGCTTGAGGGTTATCCAAACCAGATAACTTGAGTGTTAGAAGAAACGAGGACGACAGCGGATTGTAACCCGTTGATGAATCCAGGAGTTCATGCTTACAGTGATGGAGACAGTGAGGCGAATGCTCTTCCTTGAGATTCTGTTGGTCTGAAAGGAAGGATGGACTTGGCAAGTTGCCGCTTTCAACCTGTGTAGTGAAATTGACTCAGGCAGAGTCATCAAGAATGCAGCACTCAGTGGAGTTCAGTTAGATGAGTAACAAGACATTTACATCTTCTCAAGGTGTCTGCCCAGAGTATCTTGATCATTTTGAAGGAGGAATAGTAACCACACTGTGGAGACGCTGAGATGCCTCCTTAGCCGAGTGGTGTGTCACCCTCAAAGTAGAAGGACCCCGCAGGCTCAGGACTGTCGAGTGTGCAAAGTTCACAAGCCCTCTGCTGGGTCGTTGCCATGGACGCACACGCTGCTCATCACAAGCAGACACCAGAGGCACTCGCCTGTGTCCTTTTTTTTTTGGAGTTAAAATTTTATTTGGGGGCAAAATGAGGACTGTAGCCTGGGAGACAGCCCCTCAGATAGCTCTGAGAAACTGCTCCAAAGAGGCAGAGGGATAGGGTAGTATTTATGTGATTTTGGTGAAGGGGGAATACTTATAGTCAAGCACATACGTTTTTTTGCAGAAGGTTTCTGCTGGTCATGAGAGACAGTCATCACCATGAAGGATTTTTGTGCTTTTTTAGATATGAGGAGGTGCGAGAATTGGGCTCATGAAATCAGCTCCTGAAGATACCTGTCTCTGAAGGCATGTCCTGTCAATTTTTCCCGAGCACAGAGTGCCTCCTTTCTGCTGTCCACCCTGAACTCTCTTCAGGGCATGTTGGAGGTCCGCAGCATGTGATTTAACCCTTGTAGAGGTAGATGGCAAATGCCAGTTTGCAGTCAACAGGGCCTACTCATGGTCATAAATTCGACCGTCCTTTGGGCGGCATTTCATGAACATTTCATCTAATTATGCTAGGACGGCTCATTCCAAGGGCCAGCGAAGATTTTGCAAATGGGTCACTCAGTGTGCTCTTAACTGGACTAGGTCTATTAGCAGTAACCAGAGGGCACTGGACCAGCTGTCTTACTCAATCTGTCATGGTCTGGGCAAAACCCCCTCTTGTATCTTCCCATATTTAGAGTTAGACCATTACAATCATTGACCATATACAGGAGTACATATTTGATCAACTGCTTCAAGTTGACTGGCCTGTGTTCTTAAAGGAGGTTATTGTCATGAGAGACAAAGAAAGGCGAGAGATTGTTCCAAATTCAAGGAAACCAAGGAACCATGACAACTCTGGTGCACTGTGACCCTGGACTAGGGGAAATTGTGAAGGACATTCCTAGGGCATTTGACTGGGTGCTGTTGGGATGATTGTTGTTGGGATACAATGTTAAGTTTCTTGAATTTGATAACTGTGCTGAGGCTCTTTCTCAGAAAACACTGAAGTACCAGGGAGTAAAGGGGCAAGTTTTAGGGAGCCTGTTCTCAGATGGTTTAGAAAGTGTTCTGAGAGAGGGGGCGTAGAGCAAGTCAGATAAAGCAACTGTGACAAACTGTTGAAAACTAGTGAGCCCGGGTAAAGGAATATAGCAGTTTTTTTGCTCTATTCTTGTATCCTTTCTGTAAATTTGAAATTATTTGAAAATAATAAATTAAAAGAATAGAGAAAAATATATTTAAGAGGTGAAGCTGATAATATATTTTTAGGACCTGAAGATAAAATTTTAAGCAGCTGTTAATTTGCTAATATAATCACAGTGTCAGTACTTTTAGTAAACAGTAAAACTCTTTCTTCACAAATAGATTACTTATAAAGTTATGTATAAGTGATACGTAAGAGAATTTTACTTTTCGTAAGTTATGGTGATTATAAAGAAATTAATTATTGGTATATTATGGATATCTTTTTAAAAGAATTGTGGAGTGTTTGATCATATTTCACTTTGGTAGAATGTGTATTTTTTTTCATGGTCTAATTCTACCATATTTCTTTAGTTAGGAAAGTGGAAATCTGTGATACACATTTGGTAAAAATGACAAATTCTGTATTTGATGATAGAAAATAGTCTTAAAACGGTGGTTCATGTGACTTCTGTATTTTGGTGGCTTGTCACCCAGGAGTGCTGTTTTAGTCAATAATTTGGCGCAGATAGTTTCAGGGACACAGTACAGAAGGACACTGAAGGGCCTTTCCTGTGCCCCCCTTCCTGTGACCCCCCTTCCTGTGACTCCCCTTCCTGTGCCCCCCTCTTCCTGTGACCCCCCTTCCTGTGACCCCCCTTCCTGTGACTCCCCTTCCTGTGACTCCCCTTCCTGTGCCCCCCTCTTCCTGTGACCCCCCTTCCTGTGACCCCCCTTCCTGTGACTCCCCTTCCTGTGACTCCCCTTCCTGTGCCCCCCTCTTCCTGTGACCCCCCCTTCCTGTGACCCCTCTTCCTGTGACTCCCCTTCCTGTGACCCCCCCTCCGTGACCCCCCTTCCTGTGACCCCTGCTCCCTGAAATGATGGCTGTCCTCCCACAGATGGCGCAGCTGGAGAAGAAGCTCGAGCTTGAGCTTCAGGACGACGCACGGGTCATTGCTTGCCGGTTCCCCTTCCCGCACTGGATGCCAGCGCAGGTCACCGGGGAGGGGATAGACACCGTGTGGGCCTATGACGTGCGCTCTTTCAGGCGAGGAGATGGGAGGCCCTAAACATCCATGCACTTCCCGTCGGTCATTCCCGTACAGGCTCTACCCAGATTTTTCTGAGGTGTTGGAGTCTTTGATCTTCTAGAGACTTGAGGCTGTGTCTTCAGCAAAGATTATATTTTTCACCGCTGTGGAATGAGAAATGACAACTACTTTCCCTGACTTTTGGAGAAAATAAGCAGAAGTTGAGGCCAGCAGGTGGATGAAAAGCCCCTTTTCACAGTGTATGCTAACAGCTGTGCTCACCGCTCTTCATGCACGTGGACGTGAGAAGATTCGAGTAGGCTGTGCCCACGCTGATGGCTGGGAAAGACGCTAGCAGCTCTGCACATTGTCAAGGATGTGATTTGACACCACAGATGACAAGAAAGAATTTTTAAAGAGGGAATGTATTGCAAATGCTTGCTGTTTCCCATAACTTTGTTCATACTTTAGATTTATCACTCTTTTTTTCCCTTTCTTTCTGTACTTCAGAAGAAGATTAATTTTCTAAAGGTTTAGAGAGGTGTTATATTTTATAACACTTTTTTGGAATAACTTGTTCCAAGGCTATTGGATTACTGTATTTTGTCAATCGAAGATATATATGTGTGTGTAAATCTGTGTACATACATACGCATTTTAACATTTCTGAATTGTGACATACCTTCAAATTGATGGTGTTTTGTAACCTAATTGGCAGTGTGGCACTTCATGGCACAGTTGTATGTCAGCCACTGTTGGCAGAGTCTCAGATTTGATGAACTGTGGTATTCAGAGAAGATGCATGCTGTGGTGGAATAGTTGGTATGATTTGACAGTGAAATAAACCATCTTGAGCTTTGGTAAGGCAGACCTGGGTCCAGAGCCCTGCTTTAGCATCAGCAGGGCCTTGTCCAAGTGGCCGGGCCTTGGTTTCCTGAGCATCGCTGTCGTTTGGATAGTGATATGCTGAACAGGGGGCTGGAGACCGATCTGTAGAACTCTCAGCATGGAGTCTGAGGCCTGTAAGTGGTGTTTATTATTTCAGACACTAAAGAAAAGCTTGTTCACAGAAGCTGCAGATTATTTCTGCTAGTCACCTCTTTATTTTATGAAAGCAGCCATTTATTTAATATTTCTCATTTGTGAGAAGGGACTTAACTGATTTAGATAAAGACATGTCAAGGAAAACCTTTGAATGTTAGTAGATAAACTTCACATATCTGAAAAATGAATATTGACTGTTGACTGGCACAATCCCCGTGTATCACAGAAAGGAATTAAACTCCCAGTAATATTACACCTGAAACCTGAACACCAAACCATCATAAGAGAGGTTTGATATAATGAGATGGTTTGCATTTTTAACTAAACTCATAAAAATACGATCAGTTTGATAATCTTCACTTTCATGAGCAGCAAGTGGGGACTCATTCATTCAACAAATGCTTACTGACTGTCTACTGTGTAATAAACTTTTCTGATTCAATGGTGGGTGATGTGCAAGTCCCCAGATCTTACGGGGTTTATGTTCTAAAAGAGAGACAAACAGGTGAGTGAATGTTACCATGTGTGAATTCTCTGGTAGACGTAAGCGGTGTGATGGTGTAACGAGAAGCAAGTGTGTCTAGGGTGAGGGTGGGATATTGTGGACATTCGTCAGGGCGTACGGCAGAGTATGCAGAACATACGGCAGGAGTCTCCTTAAGTCTGGGCAGAAGAACGGACAGAACAGAAGCACATCCCTTGGTTGTGTGGTGTGTCTTGTTCCCGCACTGGGGCCATAGCGTGTTGTTTGTTGTTGAGTTGCTGGGTCCTGTCTGACTCTTTCGATCCTATGAACTGTAGCCCTCCAGGCTCCTCTGTCCTTGGGATTTCCCAGGCAGGAATACTGGAGTGGATTGCCATTTCCCCCTCCAGGGGATCTTCCTGACCAAGGGATCAAACCCTGTGTCCTGAATTGGCAGGCAGTTTCTTCACCACTGAGCCAGCAGGGAAGCCCTCAGCCTACCTTGTTAAGTGATAAACCCATGTTGTTCTTAAGCTGCTTTCATGTGGGTGCTGTGATATTTGCAACCTCAGCAGTCTGATGGAGACAGGAGAGGTGAGGGGGAAGCCTGCTGGCAAGGTTGGAAGGTGTGTCCGGAGTGTCCCAGAGGGATGGCGAGCCCCTAGGAACTCCCACCCGCTCCCAGAGTGGCATTTAGGAATCGTACCAAGTCACGGGGTCTATGACCTTGGGCCCGGCCTTCACAGCCGACATCCCATGAGAGCATCTTGTTCTTGGGGACATGGGCAGCAGAACCTCCACTGTATCCTTGCCCCTGGGGAGTTCTTTTGGGGCAGAGATGATTTCTCAGGTTTGTAAAGGACTTCGGGAAAGGAAGGGAAGAACTCACCTTGGACTGCCCTTAGCAGGTAGAGGAGCTATTATGGGCTGCATGTTTGTGTCCTGTGTTGAAATCCTAACCTCCGCAGCGTGTTGATATCAGGAAGGGGGACCTTGGCTTTAGGTTATGAGGGTGGATTTGTGCCCTGATGAAAGAGACCCCAGAGTGCTCCCTCTCCCTGTCCACCACAGAAGGTCACAGCAGGAAGAGGGCCCCCACCAGACCCCAAATCAGCCAGCACCTTGATCCTGGACTCCCCAGCCTCTGGGACAGTGAGAAGTAGGCACTTGGTGTTTCACCCCCTTTCTGTGGTATCTGTCAGAGCAGCCTGATCTGATTGAGACCAGCCAGCGCTGAGAAGAGCCACACCAGCCTTTCCCAGACCTTCTGGGCTCCAGCCAACATTTTCTTAGCCCCAGCGAGGAAGGGAAGTGAGAGGGAGCCTGGCTTCAAAAGTACTCTCCTGGGAACCCGCGGGAAGAGCGGGAAACCAGCCCACTGCCCTGATGAGTGGGGGTCGAGTAAGCTCCCGGAGGATGGGAGCTTATGGGTGGACGCTCTTAGTGAAGGTGGCCTCCCTGGGAAGGATCTTCTCTCTGGATCTCCCCTCCTGACATCTACGGGGAGGAAGCTTTGAACACAGTTTGTCCCTGGACTAACGTGGGTGATAGAACTGGAAATAGAAAAAAGAAACAGAAGAAACTGCTCTGAGAAGCAGAGCGAATTCTAGATGGTAGAGGGTCTTGAGAACACACCCAAAGAGGCACAGTCATAGAGGTGGTGATGTGGGCTTCCCTGGTGGCTCAGTGATAACGAATCCGCCTGCCAGTGCAGGAGACACACGTGTGATCCGTGGTCTGGGAAGATCCCACATGCTAAGGGGCAGCTGAGTCTGTGTGTCACAGCTGTGGCGTCCACGTGCCAAGACTATGAGCCTGCGTGCCTGGGGCCTGTGAGCCACAGGAGAAATTACTTCTATGAGAAAGCTGCACACTCAACTGGGGAGTAGCCCCTGCTGGCCATAGCTTAGAGAAAGCCCACACGCAGCAACGAAGACCCAGTGCAGCCAAAAAATGAGTAGATTTATATTAAAAAATATGAGGCTGTGGTATTTACCTTGGGTGAAAGATGGTTCGGAGGAAAGATCCTTCAAAGTTTGCAGGGTTGCCAAGCAGCAGCAGAAAGGAAAGTGACAACACAGCCGTGCGGTTTCCTTGCACTGGAAGTGTCCTGGTCTCGTCTTCAGGGAGGTGGCGTTGTATTTATTTTTCCTTTTTAGCCAAGGGTGTGTGTGTGTGTGTGTGTGTGTGTGCATTAAGTTGGTCAGTTACAAACTGCTCCGGTGTGTGTGTATGTGTGTTTATGTATGTATGTGTGTGTGTGTGATCTTTAACTTGCTCAGTTACAAACTGCTCTGGTGTGTGTATGTGTGTTTATGTATGTGTGTGTGTGTGTGATCATTAACTTGCTCAGTTACAAACTGCTCCGGTGTGTGTGTATGTATGTATGTGTGTGTGAGTGTTCATTAACTTGTTCAGTTACAACCCACTCCAGTGTGTTTGTGCCTGTGTGTGTGTGTGTGTGTGCGTGTGTGTGTGAGATCATTAACTTGCTCAGTTACAAACCCCTCAGTGTGTGTGTGTGTGTGTGTGTGTGTGTGTGTGTGTGTGTGGGAGATCATTAACTTGCTCAGTTACAGCCCACCCTGGGAGCTCAGGGTCTTACTATAGTTGGCTGCTTCTCTGCAGTTCGACCTGTTCTGTGGCTCCGAGGTGTGAACTGGGGTCATCAGGTGGGAGCCGGACAGATGTGAAGTTCACGCTCAGGATGAAGTCCTTTCAGGACCTGGTGAGTTGCTGGTCACTGGAGATGCTGGAGCTGAGGCAGGCCGGCCACTGGGTGGAGCTGTTGCAGAAGAGATCCGTCCTCCAGCAGACTGAGTGCTGAGACGATCTGGGCTGATGACGAGTTCCCCAGTCCTGGCAGGGCCGCCTGCATCCTGTCTGCCAACCTCTGGGGGTCTGGGAGCCGTCAAGACAGGCTTCAGCTGTGAAGGCAAGTCACACAACTCCACAGAACTCAGCACCCCAAACACAACTACCTTGGGATGTGCTGACAAGGTAGTTGAAGTGTTGGGGTGCAGGGGAGTAAAGAGAAACGTACCAGGGCCTCCAGCTGGGAAACGTGCAGGAGCAGAGAAGGAGGCTGGAATCTACAATCCATCAAGGGCTCAGCTGGAGAGAACGTGGTTGGGTTCACTGGGCACTGATTAACTCAGGGGACTGTTTCTGAAGCCTCTGTTGGAAACAGGTCACTAATGACACCTCACTCCCTTCTGACATCACCTGACCTTGGGACCTTGTCCCAGGAGCAGCCTTCTGAAGACCAGGAACCCCCTGACCCTTCCCCAGCTTGTCTGACCAGGCTTGGTATCTGGAATGGCTGGCTGGTAGACAGGAGCTGAGCTGTGGAGTTTTGTGTTGAGAATTTGAATTGAGGAACAGGAGGATTGGGGACCGCCAAGTGGGAGCTCAGGTCGGGAGGTTGAGGCCAGAGGACCTTGGAGAGGTGTGAGAGACAAGAGACAGGTTTCTCTCTGGTCAAGGGCTCAGTGCAGGGGGCTGGCCATGGTCCTGGCGGGTGGGAGCTCCTACCAGATTCCTGCCCTCGACCACCAACCTCTGGGTGGCTGGAGGAGCTGTCACTGTCCCTGGGATGTCCCAGCTCCCTCTTCATTGGAGTCAACTGAGTGTCAGTTTCTTGAAGAACTCCGTTTAGGAATGGGGTTATTTTGTGATGATTGAAAATACCACTTGTCATAGTGGGTATTAAAAACAAGGAAATAATTTTCCCCCAAGATGTTGCAAGTTGTATTATTGTTGTCATTTAGTTGATACGCCATGTCTGATTCTTTTGCTACCCCGTGGACTGTAGCCTGCCAGGCTCCTCTGTCCATGGGGTTTGCCAGGCAAGAATACTGGAGTGGGTTGCCATTTCCTTCTCCAGGGATCTTCCTGACCCAGGGATTGAATCAACATGTTCTGCATTAGCAGGAGAGTTTTCTACCGCTGAGCCACCAGGGAATCCCACAAACTATATACTTAGATAGAAGAAGTGGATATTTGTATAAACATAAGAAAATTTCCATCTGGGTAACACAATATAGTTCAGGTAGAAAACTTTTAGTGGTCCAGGATCCTCTTGAGCAGGACTACGTCTCCCTTTAGAGGGGAGTGTTCCTGTAAAAACACCAAGTTATGATCGTGGTGGAATCGTCCCACTTGTGACCCTGTGGACTGATGCAAATTGAACGTGAACAACAACAAAAAATCACATTGCCTCTTCTAGGTGAGGGTATCTTTTTCTAACTTAATATTATGGTGTGAACTGTGAACGTTATCTGAGAAGGATGGATAAAACAGTAGCTCGTCAATCACTGGCTTCAATTCAAGGATGCGAGGGAGGAATGAAGTGATTTTTCTTCTAATACTGTAGGATGAGCAATTGGGCAGCCAAATTATTTTTCCTACGAATGAATGCAAATGTCAAATGATTTTCCCAAAACCTCCATCTGTATCCCAAACTTGGTGGATGCATTTGCGTGATGAAATCTTGTAGGGTTTGCTATAAATACAGCTTTGTCATGTTGTCCATGCAGAGCGTGACAGCTGAAGAAGGGACAGTGAGTCACAGTCTGCTGCTGCTAAGTCGTTTCAGTCGTGTCCGACTCTGCGACCTCAGACGGCAACCCATCAGGCCCCCCCCAGTCCCTGGGATTCTCCAGGCAAGAGTACCGGGGTGGGGTGCCATTGCCTTCTCTGTGAGTCACAGGACATTAGGTGAAATGCCGATACCGAGTAGCTGGCAGTCAGCAAAATCGTCAGGCGAGTGAGGCTGATGGTTCCCGGTCTTCCCTTTACCTCCCTCTTGCCGACCTTGTCCCAGGCGCTAATCCTTTACCCTTTAAAAGATAATAATATATTTAAAAATTTTATTTATTTTCAGGTGGACCACTTTAAAGTCTGTATTGAATTTGGTACCATATTGCTTCTGTTTTACATTTTGGCTTTTTGGCTGTGAGGTATGTGGGATCTTAGCTCGACGACCAGGTATCCAATCTGCACTCCCTGCATTGGAAGGCGAAGTCCTAACCCCTGAACCTCCAGGCAAGTCTCTACCCTCCGCCTCTTTTTTTTTTTGCACATTTTTTCACACTTAAAATTTCTTTTTTTAAAAAATAATTGAAGTATAGTTGGTTTATAGTGTTTTAGTTTCAAGTGTACAGCAAACTGATTCAGTTGTACATATATATTTTCAGATTCTTTTCCTTTATACGTGATTGTAAAATATTGAGTATAATTCCCTGTGCAACACAGTAGGTTCTTGTTGTTTATTTATTTTATATACAATACTGTGTATCTGTTAATCCCAAACTCCTAACTTATCCATACCCCTCATCACCTAACTCCCCTTTTTTTTGCACCTATGCTTTTAAGCATTATATTTTCAAAGATACTTGTATTTTGTTAAGGAGAATGTTAATATAAATTTGAATTTTAGTAAGGCTGAAAGAGATGAATTTGTAATGGAGACGTGTCAGATTCCTTGCTTCCCTCTGCCCTTACCCCCATCTCACCTAAACTACTCAGTTGGTGCAACTTGGAAACCAGAGCATCCACAGAAAGAATCACTGGTACCTGGGGAGACTCCCTGGGCCGCCCAGACAGACAGCTCTGTGGCGCTGGAGACTGCCCAGAGGAGAGTATTTATACAAACAGCATGGGAATGCTGCTCTGGGGGAAGAGTATAGCCACGATGAGCCCCCGAGGGCTTCCACTTGCTACCGGCCTGGGACAGCGCAAGCCCCAGGTCATTGCAGACACTGCTATTACAGCGTCTTGAAATACAGCAGAAAGGACTTCACGTTGAGAGCCACGCCCTTTCCAGCTGAAGCTTCCAGTTCTACTCATCATTCAAAGCTAAGCTCCCTTTGCAGGAAAATCTGATATGAACCAGCACGACTTCCAGGTGATCCTGTCCTCTCTGCTCCAGTGCTCTGCCGGCTGACTGGTGTTAGAGCAACAGGCATTGCTGCAGCGCAGCGTGTTGTCAGGTGTAATGAACAAGAGGCGGAACAGCATGGTTTGCTTCTATTTATGTCATCATGGGGCATTCACATGCTCACACGTGCCTTCTCGCTCCAACACACACACACACCGTGTACCCTACCTGAAGTAATCTATGAATATATGAGAAACTGGTACTAGCTTTTGCGTCTCAGGAAGGTGGGTGGCGTTTGGAACTTAATGTACAAGGAAGACATCTTTCATTACATATTTTAAAATATATATACATTTTTGCATTTTTACCATACATAACTTTTTAATGAAGAATTAATTTTTACGCGTTCATGCACATGGATTAGCTCTGATTCACATACCAGACACCACTTTTTAGAGCACACTGGAGAGAGAATGGCTCAGCAGTGTGGGACCGAAGTGGGCCGGGCTGTTGCAAGACTCCTTTCTTCACAGGATTCTCCAGGCAAGAATACTGGAGTGGGTTGCCATTTCCTTTCCAGGGGATCTTCCCAACCCAGGGATCAAACCTGTGGTCTCCTTCATCTCCTGCATTGGCAGGCGTCTTCTTTACCACTGAGCCAGCTGGGAAGCCACGCTGGTAAATAAGAGCAGAAAATCGGAGAACTGGACCTTCCAGGGCAAATCTACTGGCTGTCAGAGTCAAGCTTTTGTGAAGATGGAGAACTCAATTTCAGTGGTTTGTGTTGGTTACATACTGTTTGTGATTTTTTTTTTCTATCTTCAGGTTTTTTTCTTCTTTCCCCGTTATATGTCTTTATCATAAAATGAAAATGAGAAACATACGATTTGTGAGATTTTAGGCCAGTGGTCCCCAAAATTAGAGATGGAGACAGGAGGTGGGTGGGCGAGGTAGTGGACTCAGTGGGCCAGGAGGAGAGCGGGCAGCCCTGGGCAGGGCCTGCCTTTGCTGGACCAGCCCTCCCCTTCCTCCCCGCCCGCTCCTGGCCACTGTAGGTTACGTCCAGCCTCTCCTCTCCCCTCCATCCTCGCCGTCCTCGCCGGCCTTTCCCACCACCTCTGGGAGATGGCTGCTAACTTCTAGAACAGGTCATGCCCCACTGGCCCTGTCGCTTTCTCTTTTGTACCGTCTGAAAAAGGACATCCTGCATAGATTAGCAAGTGTCACGCACGAACAGTGCTGAGTGGAACGTTTTAGGTTATTGATTCTAAGTAACCATAACTCCTGTCTGAAGCCTTTCCTCTGTGTCGAGGGAGTCCCGAGGGCACGATCCCCGGGGCTGGAGATTGGCTCCCAGCCCTTCAGGAAGCCCCGTTTACCATGGACACCCCTGTTAAAAATGCCTTTCTTAAACCTGGCTGAAACCTGGCTCCCTGGCATGTCCCACGCACTGGTCTAATTTTACGCCCTGGGGACCACCCTGAACACGTCTAGGACTTCCTCCATGGGCTGGAGCTTCAAAGATTTGAAGGATTGTCTCCTGTCCTCAGTTTGTCGTCTATTCTCATCGTTTTTGGTAAAAATTAACTTCCCTGGGCTGGTTACTGCCCTCTGCAGAAGCTATAGATTCAGTGTGATCTTTCTAAAGCGTGGCTGCTGGACCCAGACGTGGCCCCAGGCATGGCCAGATCAGCGCAGAAAACAGGCTCCTTCCTTATCTTCAAATTAGCTGAACACACGACACTCTCACTCATGTGGACTTTTTAGTTTTGCTCCTTAGTCATGATCTGTACTCAGTTATACAAACCACCTTCATGGAGTTAAAAAAATTTTTTTAAAAAATTTATTTTAATTAGAGGATACATTACTTCCTGACTCAGGGACCCCAAAGCTGGTGCTCTGTGACAACTTGGAGGGATGCTGCGGGGAGGGAGGTGGAAGGGGGGTTCAGGAGGGAGGGGACACATGTATATACCTATGGCTTTTATGTTGATGTATGGATTTTTTTGGTGTGTGTTTGTGACCCAAGCGGGTTTTCATTTGTGAAGCCAATGAATAACCTTAGATACGTTCTGAAATCTTTTATCGAGTTCGATTTGCCCACCTGCCAGGGGATTTGAAGGGGCTGCTGGATCTTCATCTCACACCCGTCATCTGGTTGTCCCTGAGACACCGGCAGCTGCGACAGCCACGCCGTCGGTGTTCGCGTCCACCTGGGGTGAAGGGAGCAGGCACAGCCGCCCAGTGGGGCAGAACCCTGAAACCTCCCCTCCGGAGCCCGCGTCACCTCCACCTGGGCTCCGTCACTGTGTCCCAGCTGGAGGGCAGTCTGGGCATAGCTTCAGTGGTCGGTCCATATGTATTTGTTGAATAAATGGGCAAATGAAGAGTGTCAGGGGAGGCTGGGCCCCTGCCCCTCTGTCTTACTGAAGTGGTCTGTTTGCCTTTATCCCAGACCCCGTGGTGTTGGCTTCCTGGTTAAAAAAGAAAACTCGCTACCCTGGCAAGGTTCATTCCTAGCCATCCACACTGTCTGCTGCAGTCTCTACTTTTTTTATTTTTTTATTATGTGCTTTCTCACATTTTTCTTTAAGAAAAACAGGTTAACCGAGGTCTAGTTGATATTCAACCCTCTCCACCCCAACAAAACACAGGACATTTTGACGTATACAGTTTGGACATGTGTACATACCTGTGGAACCATCACCACAGTCAAGGTAATAAACATATCCGTTGCCTCCAAGGGTTGTGTCTGGTTCTTCAGTGTTTTGTGTTATTGTTTTGGTGGGAAGAACACTTGAGATCTGCCCTCCTAGCAGACTGTGACGTGTACAGTACTGAATTGTTCACCCTAGGCACTGTTTTGGGCCGTAGACTTCTAGAATTTACTCATCCTATACAACTGAGACTTTATACCCATTGAATACGTCTCCCCTTCACCTCTCCACCAAGCCCTTGGCAACCCCCTCTCTACTCTCTGCCTCTGGGAGTCTGCCTCTATTAAATTTCTTATGAAAGTGGAATCATGCAGTATCTGTCTTTCTGTGCTGACACGGTATCCTTCGGATTCATCTGTGTACTCACACGCGGCAGGGATCTCTGCTTCCTTTTTGCTGGGGTACGTACACCTCCACCCACCTCTTTCCTGAGGTCCAGCCCTTATCAGTCTACAGTTTCCAGAATCGACCTTCCTCCCCTTTTCAGGACTAATGTCTGCACACTGCCAGGAGATCGCCATCTCTCTCCTGTCGTACACAATTTCTCCAACATCCACAGGGATAATATTTTATCCTGGACAATATTTTATTCTAACATGGATTCACTAAGAGCCATTAACTCACCCGGCTGTCTGTCTGTATATTAAAAAAGCCCAAGTTGGATTACATTTTGCTATCCTTTCTGTTTTTTAAAACTTTTTTGCGTTTATATATAAACTCTATATAGTTTGGTGACTATAGAATTCTCACAATGCTGATTTCTTTCAGAGTGAAGGTGAAGTCACTCAGTCGTGTCCGATTCTTTGCGACCCTATGGACTGTAGCCTACTAGGTTCCTCTGTCCATGGGATTTTCCAGGCAAGAATACTGGAGTGGATTGCCATTTAAATGAGTATAAATTTGAAATTTCTAGTGAAAAAATGTTTCTTATTGTAATTGCTAATTGAGATAAGCTTTACCCCTATGAACAATTTTTCATTTATAGTATTTCAGTGCAGAAATCTTAAGTATTTGGGGAGTGGTAGATTCTAAAATAAAACAATGGATTTCACATTTACCACATGATTCTGCTTGTATTTACAGTTTACAAATCACTTTCTGGGTAGTGGACTTCCCCGGTGGTGCTATTCCAAGTAATAATTTTTTTTTTAAATCTCTTTTCTCCCTTCCCTTGGACCGTCACCTTCATCTTACTTTTTGTCTTGTCTCTGGCATCTTGGAACCTGGCATTTGCTGTGTTCTCTTTCTGTTCTTGAAAGGGTCTTTTCCTTCCACATTTCAATGTTTCCAAATACAGTTTTTGATCTTGAAATTCATGCTGTAATGAAGCCTTTTGTTGTTTTGTTTTGTTCGCATTTAACTAGGTGTCATCTTGTTTCTTCATGTTTTATTTCGTAGCCTGTCTGCTGACGCAGCATCACTTTTGTTTCCAGTAAATGAAAGGAAAACATTTCCACCCACTTAGTAGTTAGGCAGAGAGAAGGGAAAAAAGCCTGAGTGCTCAGCAGTTCTCTGAGATAAGCACGTGGTGGGTTTACATTTTATTGTTTCACTGTGTGGTTCACAGGTCAGTGTTTTGTGTCTTCAGTAGTTTGGTGATTGTCTGTTAAGGTTTTTACCTGATGCTTTTTAAGACATGGATTTTGAATCTATTTAAAAAGAGTTTCCATTAAAACAGAAAGTTCTGATTTTTTTTTTCCAAGCATAAAGAATTACTTTGCAACAGAATGCAATGGATTATGTTTAGAGTAATCAGATCAGATCAGATCAGATCAGTCGCTCAGTCGTGTCTGACTCTTTGCGACCCCATGAACCGCAGCACGCCAGGCCTCCCTGTCCATCACCAGCTCCCGGAGGTCACTCAGACTCTCATTCATTGAGTCAGTGATGCCATCCAGCCATCTCATCCTCTGTCGTCCCCTTTTCCTCCTGCCCCCAATCCCTCCCAGCATCAGAGTCTTCTCCAATGAGTCAACTCTTCGCATAAGGTGGCCAAAATACTGGAGTTTCAGCCTTAGCATCATTCCTTCCAAAGAAATTCCAGGATTGATCTCCTTCAGAATGGACTGGTTGGATCTTCTTGCAGTCCAAGGGACCCTCAAGAGTCTTCTCCAACACCACAGTTCAAAAGCATCAATTCTTCGGCGCTCAGCCTTCTTCACAGTCCAGCTCTCACATCCATACATGACCACAGGAAAGACCATAGCCTTGACTAGGCGAACCTTTGTTGGTAAAGTAATGTCTCTGCTTTTGAATATGCTATCTAGGTTGGTCATAACTTTCCTTCCAAGGAGCAAGCGTCTTTTAATTTCATGGCTGCAGTCACCATCTGCAGTGATCCTGGAGCCCAGAAAAACAAAGTCTGACACTGTTTCCACTGTTTCCCCATCTATTTCCCATGCAGCGATGGGACCAGATGCCATGATTTTCGTTTTCTGAATGTTGAGCTTTAAGCCAACCTTTTCACTCTCCACTTTCACTTTCATCAAGAGGCTTTTTAGCCCCTCTTCACTTTCTGCCATAAGAGTGGTGTCATCTGCATATCTGAGTAATAGCAACAAACAAATATTTCAAATTATCCATATGACTATTGGTCAAATCCTACAAACTGCTAAGCAAATGTGCAAATAATTTAGATGGACTATGATGAATTCTGTCCCAGAAGAAATGAACTATTGCTAGAATTAAGACAAGGAAGAGGTTCTTACTGCTTGATTTGTATGTGGAGGGAAGTGATGAAGGATGGCGATTTGCTATTTACAATTTTTCCCCCACAGCAGGAGAAAGTTTCAAAGTGGGTTTGATATGTTTTTTTTTTTTCTTTCAGTTTTCAATCCTTTGTTCAGAAAAAACAAATATTCTGGCCTAAGGAAATAGAAATAACTTCCAAGGGTAGGCCAGTAATGATAACATATAAAAGAACTGTTCAGAATGTTTTGACCTAGTGTTTTAAGGTGTTAATGGTAAAATATTAAAGTTATATGCATAAAAATTTGCAGTATGATTTACAGAAAAAGAAAACCCTTTTTCGTTTACAGGGCTGTTAGTTTTGACAAATACATGCGGGTCACATAATTACACACAATGAGATATAGAATAATCCCATTATCCACAAAATTCCTTTGTGCCCATCTGTGGTAAGACCCTCTCCCAACCCCTGCTCCCTGGCAGCCACTCATCTATTTCCTGTCCCTCTATTTTCCAGAATATCCTGTAGATGGAATCTTACAGGGTGTAAGGACTTCTCAGGTGGTGCTAGTGGTAAAGAATGCACCTGCCAATGCAGGAGACACAAGAGATGTGGGTTCCATCTGTGGATTGGATACCTGGGTTGGGAAGATCCTCTGAAGTAGGAAGTGGCAACCCACTCCAGTATCCTCGCCTGGAGAATCCCATGGACAGAGGAGCCTGGTGGGTTACAGTCCATGGGGCCATAAAGAGTGGGATACAACTGAGCGACTGAACACATACAGAATGTAAACCTTCGAGTCTGGCTACTTTGACTTAGCATTATGCATTTGAGATTCATCTGTGTTGTGTGTTTATTAATCTTGATTGCTGAGTAGGGGTCTGTTGTATGGGATACACCTGATTTTATCATTCACCAGTAGAAAAACATTTGGATTTTTTTTGCAGTTCTTGATAATTATGAATAAAGTCAGTGTAAAAATTTGCATAGTGTTTTTTTTTTTGAACACAACTGTTTGTTGAAGTTGAGTACATACCTAGAAATAGAATTGCTGGGTGTATGTTATGTTTTAAGAAACTGCCAGACTGTGTGTATATTAATATTGTCCATGTTCCCACTGCCAGCTTTGGAGAGTTCTGGTAGCTTGCCGTCCTCATCAGCACTTGATTATTTGAGTTTTCTCCCTCGTTCAAATGAGTTTGTACTGGTTTCTTTTTTTTTAATTAAATTTATTTAATTAGAGGCTAATTACTTTATAATATTGTATTGGTTTCTTATTAGAGCATCATTTTGCATTTTTTTTTAATGATGTCATGGGGAGCATCTTTTCATAATCTTAGCTGCTACCCATAACACATCAGTTCTTTAACCAATTGTCTGTTCAGGTATTTTGCCTGTTTTTAAAATTGGGTTGTTTGTTTACTTATTACTGAGTTTTGATAGTTCTTTATATATTTAGGATACAAATACATATGAGACGTGTTTCATCAGATGTGTGTTTTGCCAATCTTTTCTTCTAGTTTGTGGCTTTTCTTTTTTCTGTCACTTAGCAGTATATTTTGCAAAGCAGTTTTTAATTCTGGTGAAGTCCAACTTAATATTTTATGAGTTGTACTTTCATGTCACATCTAAGAAATCTTTCCTAAAGTCACAAAGATTTCCTCCTATGTTTGCTTTTAGATGTTTTAGAGTTTTAGGTTTTATGTTAAGGTTTGTGATTTATTCTGGGTTAAATATTGTGGAGTAAGGTATGGATTAAGGCTTGTTTCTTTGCATGTGAAAGTGTGAAAGTGTTAGTTGCTCAGTCATGTCCAACTCTTTGTGACCCCGTGGACTGTAGCCCACCAGGCTCTTCTGTGCATAGAATTCTCAAGAAAGAATACTGGAATGCATAGCCATTCCCTTCTCCAGGGTATCTTCTCGACCCAGGGATTGAACCCAAGTCTCCTGCATTGCAGGCAGATTCTTTACCACCTGAGCTACCAGGGAAACCCATTTCTTTGCGCAAGTGCGCGCGCGCACGTGTGTGTGTGTGTGTGTGTGTGTGTGTGTGTGTGTGTATGTTAGTGGCTCAGTCCTGTCTGACTCTTTGCAACCCCATGGATTGTAGCTTGCCAGCCTCCTCTGTCCATGCAATTCTCCAGGTGAGAATACTGGAGTGGGTTGCCATGCCCTCCTTCAACAGATCTTCCAATGCAGGGATCGACCTCAGGTCTTCCACACTGCATGCAGATTCTTTACTGTCTGAGCCACCAGGGAAGCCCTTCTTTGCATTAGGCTATTCAATTATTCCAGCAGCATTTGTTGAAAAAATTGTTCTTTCTCTTTTGAATTGTCATTGCATTTGTGTTGAAAATCAATTGAAAAAATATATGTGAGTCTCTTCTGGACTGTGTATTTTCTTCCACTGATTTATGTATCTGTCCTTTCTTTAATTTCATATAGTCCTGAGGACTTCAGCTTTATAAGGTTCAACTTTGTTTTTTGTAAAAATTGTTTTGGCCATGTGGTTCCTTTGGCTTTTTGTGTAAATTTTAGAATCAGCTTGTCAATTTCTACAAAAAAGTCTACTGGGATTTTGAAGGAATTTTCATTAAATATATAGATTAATTTGGGAGAATTGATGTCTTAACAATATTGAGTCTTCCAGTTCATGAACACAGTATGTCTCACATTTGCTTAAGTGTTTACATTTTTCGTCTGTATTTTTAGTTTCTGGCGTACTGATCTTGCACATATTTTATTGGATTTGTACCTAAGTATTTCATGTTTTGGGGTACTATTGTAAATAATGCTTTAAAGATGTCAATTTCCAATTTTTTTTATTGCTAGTACATAAAAGTACAACTTATTTTTATATATTGACCATGACTTTGCTAAACCCACTTATTAGTTAGAGCTCCTTTGTAGATTCTTTGGGATTTTTAATGTACAGAATCTTTTTTATTTTGGTTATTTCTTTTTTTAACATTAAAGAAAATCTTTTTATTTTGTATTGGGTTATAGCTGATTCCCTGGTGGCTCAGATGGTAAAGAATCTCCCACAATGTGGGAAACCCAGTTTCGATCCCTGGATTAAGAAGATTCCTGGAGAAGGGAATGGCAACCCACTCGAGTGTTCTGCCTGGAGAATCCCAAGGACAGAGGAGCCTGGTGGGCTACAGTCCATGGGGTCGCAAAGAGTCGGACATGACTGAGTGACTAAGCACGCACTAGACTTTTATCAGATGTATAATTTGTAACTATTTTCTCCTATGCTGTGGGTTGTCTTTTCACTGGTTTTTTTTTTTTTTTTGAGGACTCTTCTGTAGGAGGCCACCTTCTCATTGTGTGCCTACATGGCCTTGCCTTTTTCCAGGGGTGTAGGGACGAAAAGAGGGGAAGGGAGCGTGAGAACTATCTCTTCTTTTTTAAAAACTATTTATTTGGCTGTGTCGGATCTTAGTTGCAGCTCGTGGGCTCTTTCATTGCGGTGAGTGGGCTCTTCCTCGCAGCCCCCAGGTTTTTTTCTAGTTGTGGCATCGGGGGGGGGGGGGGCTCTAGAACCCGTGGGCTCAGTGGTGGTTTAGATCTTAACTTCTTTCAACAATGTTTTATAGTTTTTCATGTTCCAATCTTGCACTTTTTTCCTTAAGAGTATTCCTCCATATTTCTTTTCTATGCTATTGTAAATGGAATTGTTTTCTTAATTTCCTTCCCAGATTGTTCATTGTTAGTGTATAGAAATGCAGTTGATCTTGTACTTGGCAACCTTTCTAAACTTGTCTGTTAGCTCTGAGAGTGTCCTTGTGAATACCTTAGGATTTTCTGTGTACAAGATCATGTCATCTAATCTGGATATTTCAATTTCTTTTTCTTGCCTAATTGTCCTGGTTAGAATGTCCAGTACAATGTTGAAGAGAAGTGGTGAGAATGGATGTCCTTGTGTTGTTCTGGTCTTAGCGGGGAAAGCTTTCAATCTTTCAGCATTAACTATGCTTTCATCTGTGGGCTTTTTGGGTAGATACCATTTGTCAGGATGAGAAAGCTTCCTTCTATTCCTAGTTTAATGAGTATTATGATGAAAGGTGCTAGCTTTTGTCACGTGGTTTTTCTTTATCTATTCAGGTGACCTTGTGATCTTTGTTTTTAGTTCCTGGATTCAGTTTCCTAGTATTTTGTTGGGGAGTTTTATGACTATATCCATAAGGAATGATTTGTGGTTTTCTTTTCTTATGATGTCTTTATCTGGTTTTGGTACCAGGGAAATGCTAGACTCATAGAATGAGTTTGGAAAATGTTCCCTTCTCTTCTATTTTTTTTTTTGAAGATTTTGTGAAGGACTGACATTAATTCTTCTTTAAATATTTGATAAGACTCGCCAGTGAAGCCATATGGTTACCCGATGCTTTAGAAGAAAATAAAATATGTTTTATTTTTACATACATACTGTATTTAGGTTTAGGGCTTTCCTGGTGGCTGAGCAGCAAAGAATCTGCCTACAATGCAGGAGAGCTGGGTTTGATCCCTAGGTTGGGACCATCCTCTGGAGAAGGGAAAGGCTGCCCACTCCAGTACTCTGGCCTGGAGAATTCCAGTACTGTATAGTCCACGGGCTCACAAAGAGTCAGACATGACTGAGCAACTCTCACTTCACTTCACTTTAAGATAAAGCAATTTAAAATTTCTGTTGTTTCCAAGCCTGTTATAGTTGATATTTTGTTCTTTAAGTAATTAATTGTGATTTAAGAAGGGTGATTTCACCTTAAGACTTTAAGTAACATTTGTGTTTAAGAGATTTGGTACCATCATGAATCAAGGAAGACGAACATGGAAATATGACCCTAAGACAATTTTCTAATTGCTAATTTGGTGATTTCTTATAATTCACCTTATCATTGTCTCTCCTTTAAACAAAACCAGTTACAAAGAAAATATTCTTAGGTGACTAAAAACGTGTCCTTTCCTATGTGTAAAACATCAACAAAAAGTTTAACTTTATTACTCCCCGGTTCAGAGAATTCTAAAGTACTCTTCAGTCTGAAGGATATACTTAGAGGTGAAAAAAAAAAGGAAATTGTGCGACATACAGCAAAGCAAATGAAAGTCTCAAAGTGAAAAATCTGTAGTGAGATGAATCGTCAATCACTCTGCAAGGTCTAATTCTTCCTGTTGCATTTTCTTATTTTGGCCCAGTGACACATTCAGTGAAGGATCATGATTTTATGCAATTAATTCCATGACTATAAGTACTGAAAAGGAGAGGTTATTAAAACTCGGGAGACTTCTGAGTTCTAGCAAAACCATTAAAAAGGAACTAATGTGATAATAAAATGAAAAGCAATTCAAAACTTATCAGCCTAATAAAGAATATTACCAAAAATCTTACTGTAATAAAGATCTTTGAAAATGAAACAAAGGAAAAAAAAAGCTCACCAGCTCAGATTAACAATCTGTTATGATGGGTTTGGCCCTTATTAAATCAGCCACGATATCTTGAAGAGCGTATTTAATTACCAAGTGATTTGTAACCAGATTCCCTTGAGAATTATAGGAAAAATTGTAAACATGTTGACATCAACACCACACACAAAGTCTGGCCACAAACATTGTCTATATTTGGTACTCAGTGCTTTTTCTGTGACCCAGACAGAAGCATTTCTTGCCTCTGCAGGGCAGAGAATTACATGTACAATGCATTGAAACACCAGCATTGTGCCAAGAAGGACAAGGTATTTCATCTCTATGAAGGGAGTTTGATGTCAAGAAACGCACTGTGGCAGATGGCAGTACATACAGGTCTCTTCCCTTCCCCACTGTAAAAGTAGAGGGGAGAAGTCGATTAAGTGTCCACCCTTGGACTCTAATTCCCAACCGCAGAAGAAAGGCTGCCTTCCCCAGGAGAGATTTGTGCCCATTTTATCTTGCTGACACACAGGATTGTAGAGCTCACAATGATTACGTTTCAAAACCACGGGAAAGCCTGAGAGGAGCCACTGAACAAAATGCAGGTAATCAGAATCACAGAGATATCAGGTGCCCTCCTGCTCCAACAATCGTCAACCCTGCATATTCATTGGAATGACTGATGCTGAAGCTCCAATACTTTGGCCACCTGATGCTGAGTTGACTCATTGGAAAAGACCCTGATGCTAGGAAAGATTGAAGGCAGGAGGAGAAGGGGACGACATAGGATGAGATGGTTGGATATCATCATTGATTCGGTGGACATGCGTTTGAGCAAGCTCTGAGAGATAGTGAAGGACAGGGAAGCCTGGCATGCTGTAGTCCATGGGGTCACAAAGATTTGGACACGACTTAGTGACTGAACAACTCCTGCTCTGTCTGCTCTGCCCTCAACATCCTTACGGATTTCTCTTCATCACTCTTTGATTCCTGTTTCACGTCCTTCTCCCTCATCTCCTTTTTTCAAAGCTCTCCTCCTCCCAGGACCCCTAAGTTACTTCTGAGTGCTGTCGACTGAAAACAAATGCACAGCCTAAAAGCTGTCAGTTAGGTTTTATCTGGGAAATTATTGAGGACGGTGGCCAGGAATGTGGTGTCTCAGGTAGCTCTGAGGATGGCTCCAAAGAGGAAAGGGAGGAGCCAGGATACACAGTTTTGGTGGAAAAAATAAAAACAACCCTCATAGAACATCAAAAGATAGCTGCTAATCACAAAACCCGGATATCTCAAGTTAAAAATTTTAGTGCTTTTCTACGTAAGGGAAGAGGCAGGAGTCCGGCTCATTGCGATTACTCCTCTGATGTACACATTCACTATCTGTGGTCAGTATCCTGTTTATCTCCGTCCTGAATTCCCCTCAGGGCACACCGTCAGGAGGCGGCAGTGACTGATGGCTTGATGACTGCAACATCCTTTGTTTACTGAAATGGCTGGTGACACTCTTTGTCCACAGGATCTCAGAAATCTCATTGTTTTTGATTCCACTCTCACAAAAACCATGCTTGTGAGCTTTTCCATAGCAATCTCCAGTAATTATAAAATTGGAACAGACTTTAAGAAAATTTCATCAAACCCCCTCAGGTTAGATGAGAGAGAACTGAGAAAGTGTGCCCCCGGTCACAGAGAAGTAGCTGGACTGCAGTGGGAACACAGGGTCCTTGGACCTTCCTAAATGCCTGATGAGTTAATTCACACCAGACTGCTCATAGCGATGCTGGTGTGTTGTCCAGTCTCTAAGATGTTTTTTCAGAAGTGTATGGGCTTAGTGGCTCAGTTGTGTCTGACTCTTTGCAACCATGGGCTGCAGCCCACCAGGCCTCTCTGTCCATGGGGATTCTCCAGGCAAGAATACTGAAGTGAGTTGCATGCCCTCCTCTAGGGGATCTTCCCAACTCAGGGATGGAACCCAGGTCTTCAGCATTGCAGGTGGATTCTTTACCATCTTGCCACCAGGGAAGCCCCTTGTGTTTCTCAGAACTCTTTCAGGAGATGCTTTTTCAGAAGTGTGTAGAGCCATGAAATTAAAAGGCTCTTGAAAGTCCCTTGAACTACAAGGAGGTCAAACCGGTCAATCCTAAGTAAATCAACCCTGAATATGCATTGAAGGGACTGATGCTGAAGCTGAAGCTCCAATACTTTGGCCACCTGATGCAAAGAGCCAACTCTTTGGAAAAGACCCTGGTGCTGGGAAAGATTGAAGGCAGGAGGAGAAGGGGACGACAGAGGATGAGATGGTTGGTTGACATTACTGATTCAATGGACATGAGTTAGAGTAAACTCTGGAGATGGTGAAGGCAGGGAAGATTGGTGTGCTGCAGTCCATGGGGTTGCAAAGAATTAGACACAACTGAGCGACTGCACAATGTAGAGCCATTGGCTGAATCCATATGGTACATCTTGGAGCATCAATTCAACTAGAACTGATACTGGAGAAAAAAAAAAAATTAAGGACTGTATTGATTAAGCTGTTGTCTCTCAGCTCCCCCAACCTTTCTGTGGTCAGTATGCTGGTGTTGGGCTAAGTGTCTGCAGGGTGCAAGTTGCTCAGTTGTGTCTGGCTCTTTGCGACCCCATGCACTATAAAGGCCATGGACTTCTCCAGGGATTGAAGCCAGGTCTCCTGCATTGCAGGCAGATTCTTTACCAGCTGAACCACAAGGGAAGCCAGAGTGTCTCTGTTTCCAAGCTGCTCCTTTTAAGGTACTGCCAAAAGGGAGCGCCAGAGGGTGGCTGGTAGGCTGGAGGAGGAAGAAGGGTCCTCCTTGCTGCTTTTTCCTGTTAGTGACTGCCCAGTGACTGACTGCCTGCTGATGGTTCCTTACCCTGCAGCATCCGATGTTGCAGTAATAACAACTGCAGTTTTTCCCACGTGCACACAACCTGTTTCACTGATTCCCTTAGAAACACCCACACTGCTGTTCATGTCTCCAGAGACCTTCATCCCCTGTGGGACTCGCTTCTCTGCTTCTAGGGTTTAATGATCCCAACCTCTTCTTTTTGTTTCCCAGCCCTGGGGTGTTTAGTTGCTTTCTGCATTACAACCTCTGGGAACCTCAGTTCAGTTCAGCTCAGTTGTCTCCAACTCTTTGCAGCCCCATGGGCTGCAGCATGCCAGGCCTCCCTGTCAATCACCAATTCCCGGAGTTTGCTCAAACTCATGTCCATTGAGTTGGTGATGCCATCCAACCATCTCATCCTCTGTCATCCCCTTCTCCTCCCGCCTTCCATCTTTCCCAGCATCAGGGTCTTTTCAAATGAGTTAATTCTTCGCATCAGGTGGCCAAAGGATTGGAGTTTCAGTCCTTCCAATGAATATTCAGGATTGATTTCCTTTAGGATGGACTGGTTTGATCTCCTTGCAGTCCAAGGGACCAAGAATCTTCTCCAACACCAGATTTCAAAAGCATTAATTCTTTGGCGCTCAGCTTTCTCTATAGTCCAACTCTCACATCCATACATGACTACTGGAAAAACCATAGCTTTGACTAGACTGGGAACCTCCCTGTCCCCTATTTGCATTTTTTAGGTCACACCAGTGCTTGGTTATCAAGCTTTTATGTTAAATTCTCAGTTAAAATAATGGACATCATTTGTTTCCTCTATCAAACTATGAGTGCTATAAGTACTTCAGTCTGTATTTATAATTATATTAAGCATAAATATCTGTGGAGTATAGCACAGAAATTATTTACTGGAGCCTATTATACAGAGTGAAGTAAGCCAGAAAGAAAAACACAAATACAGTATACTGACACATATATATGGAATTTAGAAAGATGGTAAAAATAACCCTATTTACGAGACAGCAAAAGAGACACTGATGTATAGACCAGACTTTTGGACTCTGGGACCGGGAGAGGATGGGATGATTGGGGAGAATAGCATTGAAATATGTATAATATCATATCTGAAATGAGTGAGTCCAGGTATGATGCCCTATAACGGAAGCCTGGGATTAGAGCACTGGGATGACCTGGAGGGAGGGTGTGGGAAGGGGGGAGGGAGGAGGATTCAGGATGGGGAACACGTGTATACTGGTGGCGGATCCATCTCGATGTATAGTAAAAGCAATACAATATTGTAAAGTTAAGCAAAAAATAAAATAAAATATTAAAAAAAAAAAAAAAAAGACAAAGCAGGGACTTCTTCAAAGGAATTTGGCACCCTTTCAGAAATGCCTCCTGCATTTCCTTCCAGATACCTTCCTTATCTTCTATTAGGGGTACCCTAGTGAGGAAGTCTGGGAAACATTTTAATGAGTTGTTCCTGAGGGCTTTTGGGGAACTTCCAGAGACTAAGACTTCATTTAAGGATATGGAACAGGCAGTTTGGCTGGGAGGATGACTTTTAGAAGCGCTTTACAAATTTTACCTCTGAGCAAGTCATAGTGCCTTCAGTCTTTCCCAGCATCAGTGTCTTGAAGGCAGGAGGAGAAGGGGACAACAGAGGATGAGATGGTTGGGTGGCATCACTGACTCAATGGACATGAGTTTGATCAAACTCTGGGAGCTGGTGAAGGACAGGGAAATCTGGCATGCTGCAGTCCATGGGGTTGCAAAGAGTTGGACACAACAGCAGTTGAACTGAGCTGAAGTCACACTGTGGTGATGAAAAGAGTATGGCTTTAAATGGCATTATTCAAGTAATGATCAGAAAACAGCAATGGGTTGTTATCAGAAGCAGTTTTCCTGAACTCTGCATAAGTGCTCAGTCACTTCAGTCCCACTCTTTGTGACCCAAACTCTGTGGACTGTTGCCCACCAGGCTCCTTAGTCCATGGGGTTTTCCAGGCAAGAGTACTGGAGTGGGTTGGCATGCCCTCCTCCAAGGGATCTTCCCGACCCAGGGACTGAACCCTCGTCTCCTGCATTACAGGTGGATTCTTTATCACTGAGCCACCAAGGAAGCCTTCCTGAACTCTATAAAATTCTAAGAAAGTTTTAGCTCGAGCTGAGTGGCCCATCCCATATGGGCTGGGGACTTCATGTGTGAATCAGAGCTTTAACCAGCCCTTGGAGGTGGGATAAGTTGCATCTTCTGATTCAAGCCAGAGCTAAACTAGCAGCTGTGGTTTGTTCTGTTCACTGATCAGCGAAGCTTCTCTTTCACATTGGAACACCCCTGCATATGCTTGGCAGGCTGATGGTGTCTTGTTTGCAGCTCCCAGAGAAGACATAACCACGGAGCATCATCCTTCTCAAGCAGACTCCTAGTGTTCTTCTTGAAGTAAATAAGACAAGAGAACACCAAGAGAGCAGACTCATTCTTAAGAGTGTATCACACATAAAATTGCTCATAATGCAGTTTAGTGTCTGGAGATAATAATCAGTCTTGCATTTCTAAAGTTGTAACCACATAGGATGGGAGTGAGTGGGAGGGAGGTCTCAAGGGAGGGTATATATGTGTACATATAGCTGATTCATTTCCTTGTACAGCAGAAACTAACACAGCATTGTAAAGCAATACTATTCCAAAACACAGTTGTAAACACGATGGTAATAATGTAAACAGGTACACAGCCTCCTAGTCCTCCAAACAGAAAACTAGGGCTTGGAAATTACACTGTGGTCAAAAGCAAAGAAATGTCTAGTGACAGCTGGTAAGATGTGTGGAGCAGGTTGGAATCAATGAAGCTGCACAAGTGAGTTTGGGTCTGGTCCATGGACCTTATGGAATCTAGAGGAAGCTTTCTTCTGCTGTTAAGTGAGTAAATGGCATGAATATGAATGACAAGATAGTCTTTATGGGAAAAGAACTCCAAAAAAAGGGCAGCTTGAGAAGAGAAAAAGACCCACTCCATCCCTTTGCCTGATTAAGGCATAGAAGTAGAGAACAGAATCTGTGTTAGAAGAATTATCCACATATATGAAAATATTTTTCTATGTTAACTGCCAGGAACCTTCTAAAATGATGGAAACACAGACTACGAAGCTCTGACATGCTAGAGCTGGTTCCATAACACAGAGATCTCCTTCTGTAGTTACAGGTAATTTTTTTTTTTTGATTCCATGGCTCATATCCTCAAAAAATAACCAAGCCTAGAATAAATTCACCTGAGAAACAAAACTTAAACACAACCCAGATAATTCACTTACTGCCTTATATTCTTAGAAATGAAAGCCATTTCCTCTTCAAATGGGTTTCAAGGTCCTCTCATTCCATGAGATGCTCCTGAGAAGTTCTGCAATGAACAAACCCATTTTAACTTTTGATCCATTTTTTTTTTCAATTCTGTTGAAACACAGAATTCTTTTTTTTTCCCCACATATCATCTCTTAAAACCAGTGGAGGGAGGAGCTAAGATGGCGGACGAGTAAGATGGGGAGAATACTTTCTCCTCCACAAATCCATTAAAAGAACATTTGAATGCTGAATAAATTCTATAAAACAACTTCTGAATGCCGGCAGAGGACATCAGGCACTTAGAAAGACAACTCATTGTCTTCAAAACGAGAAAACAAGCCCTGCGGTAACTCCTTTTGCGGAGAAGTGGCGCGGGCACCAGCATTTGCTATTGGCAAGCGGGGGCTGGGCTAGGAGGAGCGGCGAGGCCTGCATTGCTTTGAGAAAGGATTTGGCCTGGCGCCGAAGAATTGATGCTTTTGAACTGTGGTGTTGGAGAAGACTCTTGAGAGTCCCTTGGACTGCAAGAAGATCCAACCAGTCCATTCTGAAGGAGATCAATCCTGGAATTTCTTTGGAAGGAATGATGCTAAAGCTGAAACTCCAGTATTTTGGCCACCTCATGCGAAGAGTTGACTCATTGGAGAAGACTCTGATGCTGGGAGGGATTGAGGGCAGGAGGAGAAGGGGACGACAGAGGATGAGATGGCTGGATGGCATCACTGACTCGATGGATGCGAGTCTGAGTGACCTCCGGGAGCTGGTGATGGACAGGGAGGCCTGGCGTGCTGCGGTTCATGGGGTCGCAAAGAGTCGGACACGACTGAGCGACTGATCTGATCTGATCTGATCTCGGGCGCTATCTGAGCGAAATAACCAGACTGTCGGGTATCTACTACATCAAAAGCCAGCCCTAACTTAAGACAGCACCAGGACTACCTACGGAACAAAGGGCTGCACAGAGTTGGCCGGCTGCAGGCCGTCCCACTCCGGTGACAGGCAGCCAGGGCCGGAGGCGGGCAATTACAGCCCTAGAGAGACACTGTCTACGGAACTGTGGGTAGATTTCTGTGCTGACTCACGCTTCTTGGGGCTCTGGATGGTCAACATCTGCCTGAGAAAGTGTGCTGTTTGTATACCCAGAAAACTGAGCGGAGGAGAGGCGATAAGTCGCAGCAGCTGCGCTTGCTGAACATTTCATCACCTGCGCTACTCGGATCTGGGAAGGGCATAAAACGCAGACTCAACCAAGTCTGTGCTTCTGAGGATTATCCGAGTGCCTGAACCTGGCCGGCTTAGATTTGGGTGTTCATCTCCACCCCCTCTGTAACAGGGCAGAGATCAGATATTGAAAAGACCTGTAAACCGCCTCAATAAAGAGAATTCAACAAACTACCAGAATATAGTAAGGACACTCTAAACTTGGCAATTTTAACAAAATGAAGAGACAAAAGAATACCCAGCAGCTAAAGGAACAGGATAGATGCCCACCAAACCAAACCAAAGAGGAAGAGATAGGGGATCTACCTGATAAAGAATTCCGAATAATGATAGCGAAATTAATTCAAAATCTCGAAATCAAAATGGAATCACAGTTAAAGAGTCTGGAGACAAGGATTGAGAAGATGCAAGAAAGGTTTAACAAGGACCTAGAAGAAATAAAAAAGAGTCAACACATAATGAATAATGCAATAAATGAGATCCAAAACACTCTGGAGGCAACAAATAGTAGAATAACAGAGGCAGAAGATAGGATTAGTGAATTAGAAGATAGAATCCTAGAAATAAATGAATCAGACGAGAAAAAAGAAAAACGCATCAAAAGAAATGAGGACAATTTCAGAAACCTCCAGGATAACATCAAACACTACAACATTCGAATCATAGGAGTTTCAGAAGAAGAAGATAAAAAGAAAGATCATGAGGAAATACTTGAGGAGATAATAGTTGAAAACTTCCCTAAAATGGAGAAGGAAATTACCACTCAAGTTCAAGAAATCCAGAGAGTCCCTAACAGGATAAACCCAAGACGAAACACCCCAAGACACATATTAACCAAATTAACAAAGATTAAATATAAAGAGCAAATATTAAAAGCAGCAAGGGAAAAACATCAAATAACTCACAAGGGAATTCCCATAAGGATAACAGCTGATCTTTCAATAGAAACTCTCCAAGCCAGGAGGGAATGGCAAGACGTAATTAAAGTGATGAAAGAAAATAACTTACAGCCTAGATTATTGTATCCAGCAAGGATCTCATTCAAATATGAAGGAGAAATCAAAAGCTTCACAGATAAGCAAAAGTTGAGAGAATTTTGCACCACTAAACCATTTCTCCAACAAAAACTAAAGGACATTCTCTAGATAGGAATCACTGAAAGGCTGTATAAATTCGAACCCAAAACAATAAAGTAAATCTTATTTATCAATAATTGCTTTAAACGTTTATGGGCTGAATGCCCTAATCAACAGACAAAGACTGGCCGAATCGATACAAAAACAAGACCCCTACATACCTTGTCTACAAGAGACAACCAAAAGACTAAAATGGGTCAAATGGATACAAAAACTAGACCCCTATATATGTTGTCTACAAGAGAACCACCTTAAAATACGGGATATATACTGACTGAAAATGAAGGGCTGGAAAAAGATTTTCTATGCAAATATGGACCATAAGAAAACAGGAGTAGCAATACTTATATCAGATAAAATTGACTTTAAAGATCCTGAAAAGGAGACAATGAAGGTTACACATAACGACTTAAAGGAACAATCCAAAAAGAAGTTATAACAATTATAAATATATATGCACCCAACATCGGAGCATATATATATGCTTAGATTGATATATCTAAGACAAACATTAATTAATATGATAGAAGAAATATGCAGCAATACAATAATAGTGGGAGACTTTAATACCCCACTCATATAATCTGGCTGTAATAGACAAAGTAAAGAGCAAAACATATTCACTTATGAGCCTCAAAAAATTCAGTTTACTCAGGAGAGTTTAAAAAAAGACTTATTTGTTCACTCTGTAAAGGTTTACTGACTATTTTATGGGTTTCGTACCATTTTGGGTAGTAGGGAGGAAGAGGTGACAAATGTGATCCTGTCCTAAATAATATATTGTGGTAAAGATAGACCTACCAATACAAAATACCAAGATGTGCCTAAGATGAGGACAACCAAACTGGACATTTTGTTTCCTGAACTTTTCATTTCGAGAACAAACCTCCTAATATAGGATGAATTCAACATGATTTTTTTTAAGTGTTCTTTGTGGTTAAAAACAGAAAGCCATTGGTTAAGAAATTACATATACTCCTCCCCACCATCACTCCCCTTTCTTCCCATGTCCCTCCCACCCTCATTGATCCTTTCCTTTGTCCATTTTCCCCTGCAAAAACAAAACAAAACAAAATCTCTTAAAATAAACTTTCAAACTCTGATCTGATCTTAGGATTTCTTCCAAAAAAAAAAAAAAAAAAAAAAAAAAAAAAAAAAAAAACTCATATGCATTTGATTTGACCAAAAAAAACACAAAAAACCCAAAACCGTACTGCATAGGATAAGCCAAGTTTCCAAATGATGACTCAAATGCGTTTCAGGATTCTTTTTTTTTTTTTTTTAACTGTACAATATTGTATTGGTTTTGCCATGTATCAACATGAATCCACCACAGGTATACACATGTTCCCCATCCTGATCCCTCTCCCTCCTCCCTCCCCGTACCATCCCCTCTGGGTCGTCCTGTGCACCAGCCCCAAGCATCCAGTATCGTGCATCGAACCTGGACAAAAAAAGAAAAAAAATAAAATCCAGTGGAAACTACATTTTAAAGACTGGGAGATGGCCTAAGGTATTCTCTTGCATATAGAAACACAGAGGAAGACTGGTGTCTTCTTTTCTTATATATAATTTATATTTATTCAAGTTTTGGCTGTGCTGGGTCCTTGTTGCTTTGCATGGGCTTTCTCCAGGCTAGCGGGGGCTACTCTTGCTTGTGGTGAGTGGGCTTCTCATTGTGCTGGCTTCTCTTGTTGTTGAGCACAGGCTCTAGGTGCATGGGGCTTCAGTAGTTGTAACCTGCAGGCTCAGTAATTGTGGCTCATGGGCTCAGTCGTTCTCTAGCATGTGGAATCCTCCCTTGACCAGGGATCTAACCCAGGACCCCTGCACTGGCATGCAGATTCTTGTCTACTGTGCCACCACGGAAATCCTGGTGTCTTCTTTTTGCGTGCAGTCTTTTGGAAAGTTTATTCGGGCTTATTCTCACGTGTCTTGATCTAAAAAAATGAGTATGATAACCATAAGGACTGTTGACTATTATTTTCACAGTCTTCTTCCCTGGTGGCTCAGATGGTAAAGAATCTGCCTGCAGTACAGGAGATGCAGGTTTAGTCCCTGGGTTGGGAAGATACCCTGGAGAAGAGAATGACAACCCACTCCAGTATTCTTGCCTGGAGAATCCCATGGACAGAGTTGCCTGGCGGGCTACAGTCCATGGGGTCTCAAAGAGATGGACATGACTGAGCAACTAACACTTTCACTTTTCCAGGCACATAGTAGGATTGGAATTCCCCAGCTCCTTTAAATTAGGTATGGCCATGTGATTCAATGTGGTCAATAAAATATGGACAGAATCATTAAGATTCAGTGCATCAATGATTATACTCCCCTGGTGGCTCAGATGGTAAAGAATCTGCCTGCGATGCAGGAGACACAGGTTTGATCCCCGGGTTGGGAAGATCTCCTGGAGAGGAAATGACAACCCTCCAGTATTCCTGCCTGGAGAATTCCTCGGACAGAGGAGCCTGCAGGGTCCCAGAGAGTCGGACATGACTGAGTGACTAGCACTTTTTTCACTTCTTTCTACTACAACAGTTCCAGATGGTGTTATCTTTGTCAGACCCTGCTGCTGCTGCTGCTACGAAGTCACTTCAGTCTTGTCTGACTCTGTGCGACCCCATAGATGGCAGCCCACCAGGCTCCTCTGTCCCTGGGATTCTCCAGGCAAGAACACTGGAATGGGGTGCCATTTCCTTCTCCAGTGCATGCATGCGTGTTGAGTTGCTTCAGTCGTGTCTGACTCTGTGCGACCCTATGGACAGCACCCACCAGGCTCCTCCATCCATGGGATTCTCTAGGCAAGAATACTGGAGTGGGTTGCCATTTCCTCTCCAGCCTTCTCCTGTCAGACCCTATCTTTTAGCAAAAATGACATGGAGCAGTGTCTGCTCTGCACCCCCTACTGGCCAATGCATAGTGAACAGGTAACATGAGAAAACTAATTTTATATTTTCTAGCTGTGAAAGTGTGGGTCTTTTACTTACTGTAGCATAGTTTATCTTATTCTGACTGTAACAGAAATTGCTACCAGGAGTTGGATGCTAACAGCAGGAAAATTATAATTTGTCATTGGCTTGAAGGACAAGTCATAAGCAGTGAAGAAACGTGATAACGCCTGGAAAGATGACAATCCTTGTTACGCAGGTGCAAACATTTTGGTGAAACTGTTGCCCACAGTTATTTGGAAGGCAGATTATATGCCTAATGAATTTTCAGCTAGAAAAAGATGCAGAAAGACAATACAGTTGACTCTTAGACAACCATGGATCATGTAGTACTGTAGCATTTACTGTTGAAAAATACCTGAGTATAAGCGGACCCGCACAGTTCAAATGTGTGCTGTTCAAGGGTCAGCTGTATTACTGACATAGTTTCCATTGGCTGCACTTGACAAAGTATTGTAAGAAACAAGGTCGGAAAAGAATTAGCTGGATTCCAAGCAGGAATTCATGGAAGATTTGAGGCTTTGGAATATTGAAAAAGCTGACTGATTTTTAGACTCCAAATAGCAGAAGATAAAATTGAGAAAACCTCTTAGTAATAAAAAGGAATTAAATCTGAGTCTTGTAGCCCAGGGCGTGACCTCTGTGCCTACTGTTAAAAACCATTCAACCGATTATATTTCCTTGTCTATCACACCATTATTAAAAACTCTGCAAGGTTTATTTCATCTTGTATTTATTTTTATTTATGTATTTTGGCCATGCCATATAGGATCTTAGTTCCCCAACCAAGGATCAAACCCATGCCCCCTGCACTAGGCAAGTCCCAAGACAGGTCTTACAAGTAACTGGTTGTACCTGTTGGCACATGGAGTTTTCTGGAATCAAATAGATAAAAGACTGATGAAGTTGTTGCAAGAAGTATACTTCTAAAAGAATCACCAGGCTGGATTAAAATTGGATTAAAATAAAAATTGTTTAGGACCCTTGGACCCTAAACGTTTAAGTCGGGAAGTGGGCTGAGTAAGCCACACGGCTCCCAAGCAGAGCATGTCCCCTGATGCTTACTTTAGATGGGTCAAGGACCCATGTGTGAAGCCAAGGCCTGTGGAAGATGAGGGATAATGAGGCTTCTTGCAAGGAGCATATGCAGGGACTAATGTCCCCCACCCCCGGGGTGGAACTCATAGTACTGGGTTGGCCAAAAAAACAAAACTTTTGGCCAACCCAATATTTGTCCAGGGGATTTCAGGACTGGTGAAGACCACTGTCTGTTATATATCTCCTATTTTCCTTCTTTCCAAAGAGAAATATTTGTTGGCGTTGTCTGTTTCTTGTTTCCTCTTTGTAAATTGGATGTCTGTGTCTTTTTATTTTGTAAGTCTCCAGAATGAGAGATGCTGTATCCGGGACCACGTTAGTTGCTGTGTACCACCTGCTGTCACGGGCTGAGCTGTGTCCCCCCAAATCAAATGTTGTAGCCTTAACGCCCAAGGAGACTCCACTCAGAGATAGGAGCTTTAAAAGAGGGAATTAAGGTTAAGTGAAGTTATAAGGTGAGGTCCTAAGCTGATACGATCGGTCTCGGGGCAGCTAATCCTGCTGACACCACAGCTCTCCTCCAGAGCTGTGTGAAACAAACTTCTATTGTTTAAGTCCCAAGTGGGCAATATTTTGTCACACCAGCCGGAAGAGTCTAATATACCTTTGGATGAAGGGACAAGCGTATATCACCCAGAGGTGCTGGATCAGTGACTGGATGGATTTTTATGTTGTCCTTCTTGGGGAAGGAATAAGTGAATTTTGTCTAAAGGAAGAAAACAGAGCTGACTGGCCACCAGAGAGGCAGATTACCATTAGAACTCTTCAGCCATTAAGATGGTACTTCCACGACCCCTTGAAGATTAGCATGGTCACGTGGCTCCCTTGGCCAATCAGATGTGAGCAGACGTGACCTGGTGTTTGTCTAGGCAGAGTCCCTTAAGAGCTAATACGTGATGTGCCAACCCCCTTCCCTCTGCCACAGCATCTGTGATGTTCCAGATGGTAGAGTGTCTGCCAACCTGTGTCCCTGAATACTGACGACACGGAGCAGGGTCCCAGCCAATCCCTAATAGTCACGAGCAGGGTGAGAAATGATGTTTATGGTCGTTGAGATTTCGGGGAGTGTTTATTACTGTGGCATAACCTAGTCTATCTCGATTGATGTAATCAATAATATGGGTAGGAAAAATCTCCAAAATGCTCATAGAAAATTTGATTGTGTCATATGATTAATTCAATATATTGGAGCTTGTCCTTCATTAGATAAAGAAGTAGAGCTGATGTTGGAGGATGCCCATCCATCACTGCGTTGTCCTCTGTCTTCAAAGGTGATGCTGCTGAATGACTATAGGAAGAGCATGTTTTAGGTTAATTTGTCAGTAGTGGTAATGGATTCTCTTATAATCATTCACTCTTCGCCACTCAGCTACCTCTAGGAAGGCAAGGGTTATATGTCATCAGAGTCAGCCAGGGCCTCAAATCCACCATGTCAGTTCCATTCACTTTGTGCTGCAATAAATGGGCACCACCAGTTGATAGCAACAAGGCAGAGTCACCAGGGAATCCTCAGGTCCTGTTTAGCTTAAACATGAACCAGAAGCCAGGAGCACAGGACAAGGTATGATCATCTACAGATTGCAGACATTTGCAAGGTCAAAGTATAGTGACCTGAGAAATATCTGTTGTATACCTTTGTGAATAATGAGCTTGCAAATAAGTTTTACCATGTGCATTGCCAATAAGTCATCAATAAAACTCTTAGCATGTAGACTGGTGTGTTGTTACAATAGGAGTTAAGACTAGCTGAACACATTCTGTGGAATAGACTGCATGGTTGTCTGTTGTATGGTAGGTTGTTTGCTCTCTAACAATACTTTCAGAAGAAAACTTCAAGGGTGTGTGTGTGTGCTGTGTGAAGTGTGTGTGTGTGTGTGTGTGAGAGAGAGAGAGAGACAGAGACAGAAGAATCTGGAAGAAGGAAACTTTGGGGAAAGATTGCATATGAAGTTGGAGAAGGAAATGGCAACCCACTCCAGTATTCTTGCCTGGGAAATCCCACGGACAAGGGGAGCTTGGTGGGCTACAGTCCATGGGGGTCACAAAGAGTTGGACACGACTGAGTGACTGAGCATGCATGCAGGCATATGAGGACAGAAGGCAGAATTGTAGTCTTCAGTCAGAACATCGTCCCTGTCTCCTGGAAGCTGTCTTTGGCCACGTTTTTCTCAATAGTCCTTCCGTGCAGTGTGGCCCTCTCATCTCTGCCCACAGCTAATTGTCCAAGGGGGTTCTTGACCCAAAGAACCTCTAGAGGCAGAAGTCATGAGAGATGAAGCTTGGAGTTGAGCTGACCTAGTGTTTTTGCCCCTCTGGAAGGCCAATGGTGAGAGAGGGAAGAAGAAAGTGAGCTGTAGAAGGGAAGTACTGGAGACCAAGCCTGGAGGGTACAAGGGGCTGGCTTCCCCTGATCTTGTCCTTGATGAACTCAAGGACAACCCAGCGTCCTTATGTATGAGTTTCCTGCGGCTGCTGTAACAAATGACCACAAACCGAAAGTGAAAGTTTCTCATTCGTGTCCAACTCTTTGCGACCCCAGGAACTATATAGTCCCTGGAATTCTCCAGGCCAGAATACTGGAGTGGGTAGCCTTTCTCTTCTCCAGGGGATCTTCCCCAACCCAGAGATCGAACCCAGGTCTCCCACATTATGGGTGGATTCTTTACCAGCTGAGCCACCAGGGAAGCCCAAGAATACTGGAGTGGGTAGCCTATCTCTTCTTCAGCAGATCTTCCCAACCCAGGAATTGAACCGGGGTCTCCTGCATTGCAGGTGAATTCTTTACCAACTGAGCTATGAGGGAAGCCCACAAACTGCCGCTGCTGCTGCTAAGTTGCTTCAGTCGCGTCCGACTCTGTGTGACCCCATAGATGGCAGCCCACCAGACTCCCCCATCCCTGGGATTCTCTAGGCAAGAACACTGGAGTGGGTTGCCATTTCCTTCTCCAATGCATGAAAGTGAAAAGTGAAAGTGAAGTCGCTCAGTCGTGTCCTACTCTTAGCGACCCCATGGACTGCAGCCTACCAGGCTCTCCCGTCCATGGGATTTTCCAGGCAAGAGTACTGGAGTGGGGTGCCATTGCCTTCTCCACAAACTAAGTGGTTTAAAATAACAGAAATGTAGCCTTTCAGAGTTCTGGAGGCCAGAAGCCCAAGGCCAAGTGCTGGGGTCCAGCCCCAGCTGATCCAGGGAGTTCGAGATGTAGACGGTGTCGGTGAGGGTCAGGAAACAATTGCTTAAATAAATATTAATTAAAGATATAAAGAGTAATAGAATGAGGATAGCTCAGTAGGAAAATTTAGTGGAGAAAGGAGGCTGAATAATTCAGCCAGGAGGTAAGAGAAAGAACGACATGGGGAGACCAAGTTTTGGTGAACAAGGCCCCACACTTTATTTTTCAAAGTAGTTTTTATACCTTAAGTTATGCATAGAGGATAATGGGGGAAGGAGTAGAGTCATGCAGTAAGCCAGGCTTTCTTCCTGCAAACTTATCATATGCAAAGTTTAGGTGATTTTCATCATCTTCTGGCCTGGAGGCTTGTCAACATTTTAAGACTCTCTTTCAGAAAACTTATTTTTCTCTAAAGGTGATTAGTCAGGCGCCACCCTCCAAAGACATTGGAGTTGCATTTCTATAGGGCAAAGGTGTGGTGGGTTATAACAAGAGAAAGAATTAGCTCAAGGGTCCAAGGTTACAAACATTAAAGCTGCTACTTAATATTTCTATAAACCAATTATATCAATCAATACACTGCCAAGGACACAGTAGGTAAGGGACATGGAGACTTAGCAGCAAACATTGGCCCAACAAGTGAAAAACCCTTCACCAATACAATTTCTAATCAATCTTTTAACTGCTCAAAGGAATCTGTACTTAGACAGTTTAGAACATCTCATGCCTCTCACAGTTGGGAGGCTCTGAACAATCACATGTGGCCGGAAAAGCCTATTCAGGCAGGCTAGAGGATTTCCAAAGGAGTTTGTAGGTTGAAACACTGTCACACCCAGGAATTATTAACTGGAGCTGTTAACTCTTTTTTCAGAGAGGTAGTGGGGGACAGCCCCCCGTAAAGTCAGAGGTGTAGGTGAGAACACAAAGCAGAAAGTAGGCAGACTCTGGCTTTGGGGGTAGATGCTCGAGAATTTCCAGGGGGTCTCCTGAGGCTCAATTCTGCATTTGCGTATGCTGAGCATCCTTCCTCATGACCTTTGTCATGGGTGGAGTGCTGATCCAAGCCAGCTCCTGACAGCCAAGGTGTCGGGTTGGCTCTCTTTGAGGTCTCTGAGGGAGGGAATCAGTTCAGGCGCCTCTTCTGGCTCCAGGGGATGGGTGGCTGTTCCTGGCAGTCCCTGGCCTGGGGCTATGTCTCGCCAGTCTCTGCCTCTGCTGTTACACACATGCTCTCCGTGTCTCTTCACACCGCCTTCCGTCTGTCTGTCCGTCTGTCTCTTCTCCTCTATTTATTTATTTATTTTTAAAGATTTTTTTTTTTGATGTGGACCATTTTTAAAGTCTTCATTGAATTTATTACAATATGGCATCTGTTTTACATTTTGTTTTTTTTTTGCCCCCGAGACATGTGTGACGTCAGTTCCCCTGACCAGGGACCGAACCCACACTCCCTGCACTGGGGAAGGCAGATTCTTAACCACTGGACCACAGGGATGTTCCTTCTCCTCTCTTTATAAGGACATCAGTCATACCGGAGGAGAGCTCACCTTGACTTGATGACCTCACCTTGACTTGATCCATGTCCGCCAAGACCCTATTTCCAAATAAGGTTCATTTACAGGTGCTAGAGTTCAGACTTGAACACATCTTCCGGTTGGGGTGTGGCGGGGGGGCACATGATTCAACCTTAAGCTTCCTGGTCGTGATCTCTGTCTCTTGCGGTGTCACCTGGGTTTGCGGGGGGCGGTGGGGCGGGGGGACCTGAGACAGACCTCAGGGGGCCTGAAGGCAGAGCAGGTGTAGGGGAAGAAGTGCTGACATGAGATATAGAACACCCCCCACCTGTGTTGGGAAGGAATGGTGATCAGGAGCTGAATTAACAGAATAACTCAAAGGAGAGCCGTGTGAGGCTGTTTATCTCTTGGCCCCGCAGAGGTGGACAGACAGGGTTGGAGCTATTGGGACTCTTGCCTTCAGAAGAGAGAGAAGCCCGGCTCAAAACTGCTTAAGAAAAGGGAGGTGGGGTTACTGACACGTGTAGCTGGGAAGACAGGGGACACTGTGTATAAACCAGAGTAAAACGTAGCCAGTGCTCTGATACGTGGAAATATCAAAGAGAGCCAGGAAATATCAAAAAGAGCCAAGAAATATCTTATGTCTAGAAATGAATAATAGCAATAATAATCATTTTAAAAGTGTATATTTGAATACATTGTTGAATGGCCATTTTTTAAACTGAATATGACACAACAATGATTACTTCAATTATAATATTACAAGGGTGTAAAAAAAGAAGAAAGGTTTTTGCTGAAATAGAAAAGGTTTCAGGAAGAGTTAAAATACCAGCTATTATTTGTCTGATGAATTACATTAGATATTTATCATAGGTCTGGAGTTGTAAAGAGTGACTTGAGGCTGGAATTTTTCAGGGCTCGTGATTTGAAACCGAGTTTCGGTGTCACTGGAATTCAAATTATCACCATTCCATGGAGGGCATCCATCAGTCGTCCAGTCTCTAGACAAAGATGAGAATGGTGACAAAATTTAAAGAATGTGGATTATATTCCCAACTAGTCAAGGTACCTCTTTTTTTGTTCATTCTTTTTTCATTAGAGGTAAGATATGAGAGCAGTGAAATCAGTCTCTTAAATTTATCAACCAAAAGACAGTAGGAACTTTAGCTCAGCAAGATAAAGAGCATGGATTTGAAATTTAAGTACTAATCCTATGTTGGAATAGAACAGGGAGCATGTAGATGTTCATGCAGTTTCTACCTCATCTTTTGGGTATAAGGAGAAAGTGTTAGACCATGTGAATGGATGTAGAAAATTATTCTCAAAAGAGTGAAAGGACATTATTCTAAAATGCTCTAACAAGAAGGTCAAAGTCCTCATCTCCAATTCATTTTAAATTTCAAGAAAAATGAAGAACAGAAAGAGGAAAAGGGAAGAAAGCATGTTGTTCAGTTTGTTGACACCTCACTGGCCTTTCATGATGATATGTCGTCTGATTAATTAGTAGTTTCTTTTTTGAAATATGTGCACATGACAGAATATTCAAGAGTGAAAATGTCTTTGGGGTAATACAGCTCTACCTCCGGAGAAGGCATTGGCACCCCACTCCAGTACTCTTGCCTGGAAAATCCCATGGACATAGGAGCATGGTCGGCTGCAGTCCTTGGGGTTGCAAAGAGTCGGACATGACAGAGCGACTTCACTTTCACTTTTCACCTTCATGCATTGGAGAAGGCAATGGCAACCCACTCCAGTGTTCTTGCCTGGAGAATCCCAGGGACGGCGGAGCCTGGTGGGCTGCCATCTATGGGGTCGCACAGAGTCGGACACGACTTAGCAGCAGCAGCTCTACCTCCCACTCCTGATTCTTTAATTTTTCCTTAAAGGTACCCTTGGTCACTGGTTTCTTATGTATATGTATACCTGGTAATCTTCTTTGTATTTACTACATGAATGGTAGCATATAAGATAAACTAATTTGAAATTCTTTTCATTGCAGATTGGCACACATGGATTCATGAAGCACTGTGCTTTTTGCCCCTCTGGAAATGGCACTCTATCATGTAGATGCATCATGATATTTTTTAATTGTCCTATATATATATATACTTTAGGTCTTTTGTTATTAGAAATAATGATTTTTTGTGTGTATACATTTATGAGTATGCCTGTAGGATACATTCTCAAGATAAATATGTCAGACCAGGATCAGTAGGAAAACAGAAGCCAGTCCATGTAGTTCTGGTGTTAAAGATTTTAATAAAGGGAGTGAGGGCTTACACAACCTTGGCACACTCAGGTCAGCTAAAATTAAGTAAATGTTAGTGTCTCAGTCCGCTGGATCATGGAAAAAGCAAGAGAGTCCCAGAAAAACATCTATTTCTGCTTTATTGACTATGCCAAAGCCTTTGACTGTGTGGATCACAATAAGCTGTGGAAAATTCTGAAAGAGATGGGAATACCAGACCACCTGATCTGCCTCTTGAGAAATTTGTATGCAGGTCAGGAAGCAACAGTTCGAACTGGTCATGGAACAACAGACTGGTTCCAAATAGGAAAAGGAGTACGTCAAGGCTGTATATTGTCACTCTGTTTATTTAACTTATATGCAGAGTACATCATGAGAAACGCTGGACTGGAAGAAACACAAGTTGGAATCAAGATTGCTGGGAGAAATATCAATAACCTCAGATATGCAGATGATACCACCCTTATGGCAGGAAGTGAAGAGGAACTCAAAAGCCTCTTGATGAAAGTGAAAGTGGAGAGTGAAAAGGTTGGCTTAAAGCTCAACATTCAGAAAACAAAGATGAAGGCATCCGGTCCCATCACTTCATGGGAAATAGATAGGAAAACAGTGGAAACGGTCAGACTTTATTTTTCTGGGCTCCAAAATCACTGCAGATGGTGACTGCAGCCATGAAATTAAAAGATGCTTACTCCTTGGAAGGAAAGTTATGACCAACCTAGATAGCATATTCAAAAGCAGAGACATCACTTTGCCAACAAAGGTTCGCCTAGTCAAGGCTATGGTCTTTCCTGTGGTCATGTATGGATGTGAGAGCTGGACTGTGAAGAAGGCTGAGCACCGAAGAATTGATGCTTTTGAAGTGTGGTGTTGGAGAAGACTCTTGAGAGTCCCTTGGACTGCAAGTAGATCCAACCAGTCCATTCTGAAGGAGATCAGCCCTGGGATTTCTTTGGAAGGAATGATGCTAAAGCTGAAACTCCAGTACTTTGGCCACCTCATGTGAAGAGTTGACTCATTGGAGAAGACTCTGATGCTGGGAGGGATTGAGGGCAAGAGGAGAAGGGGACAACAGAGGATGAGATGGCTGGATGGCATCACTGACTCGATGGATGTGAGTCTGAGTGACCTCCGGGAGTTGGTGATGGACAGGGAGGCCTGGCGTGCTGCAATTCATGGGGTCGCAAGGAGTCAGACATGACTGAGCGACTGATCTGATCCGATCTAGTGTCTCAGTCATATTCGACTCTTTGCGACCCCATGGACTCTAGCCCGCCAGGTTATGGACTTCTCCAGGCAAGAATACTGGAGTGGGTTGCCATTCCCTTACTCCAGGGAATCTTCCTGACCTAAGGATCAAACCCGGGTCTCCTGCACTGCAGGCATATTCTTTACTCTCTGAGCCACCGGGGAGCTAAGGTTAGAGAATATGCAAATAGCAATCTCAGGTTGAAGCCCCTGAGTGGGTGGTCCTTACAAGCTCACCGTGAAACTGCTGTAAGCTCCCAGAAACCCTCTCCAGGGACCTCACACTGTAGTGCAAGGTGGTGGTTCTCAAGAGGCGCCAGGAACAAGCCTCAGGCACCCTGTCCCCTAACCTGGTTCCACCTGTGAATGCGAAACAGTGGTGGCTCCTCCCCTTCTCTTATCCGCAAGGGTTTCTCATTGGAGGAGTAACTCAGAACCTGGGAGGGGCTTCTGGGGGATGTAGCCCCTCCCTTTTCTTTTATGATTCAGAGACTTTAGAAGGTGGTGATGAAGAGTTAACTGCAGACCATCCGGTGTAAGCAATGTGTAAGGAAGTACTGGGTTGAAGGGTATGTGAACTTTAAAATTTTGATCATGACTGCCTAATTGCTGTTCAGAGAAGATGTACCCATTTACATCTCCAGCCCAGAGTATAAAAGAGTATTTATAAGAATGCCTCTTTCCTTACACTCTTGCCAACACAACGGATTCTAAAAAAAGATTTTAATTTTGCTAAGTTGATAATAGAAAATAATGTTCTATTGTAGTTTCTAATTTGTATTTTTAAATGATGAGATTATTTTTCATATTTTTAAAAACCACTTTTTCTTCCCTGGATTGGGAAGATCCCCTGGAAAAGGAAATGGCAATCCACTCTAGTATTCCTGCCTGGAGAATTCCATGGACAGAGGAGCCTGGTGGGCTACAGTCCATGGGGTCGCAGAGTCGGACACGACTGAGTGACTAGCACACTTTTCCCCCTGCGACAAGTCTATTCATATCCTTTGCCCGTTTTTATATTATGCAGTTGAACTTTTTCTTACTGATTTATAGGAGCCTTTTGTCATGGTGCTACAAACATATACCAGTCCTGATTTCTTTTTTGCTGTGCATAAAATTTTAATGTTCTTTATCCAGATTAAAAAAAACTCCTATTTATAGCTTTTGGATTTTGCCTCATCCATAAAAGTCCTCCCCTACTCTGAGAACATAAGGGACTTTGCCTGAATTTTCTTCAGCAATATTTATGAATTTTTTAAAAAATGTAAATGTTTGACCCACTTGTGATTTATTTTGGTACAACAAGTGTCACAGGGATCTAACTTAATATTTTCCACATGGACTAAAGGAAAGCAGAGAGTTCTAGATTAAGCTGTATTCTTTGTAGAAGTTGTGAACTGCAGACATCCCACCGGCAGGCTTGAGCAGCTTCAGGTTGGGTAGTGCAGGCAGAGGACAGGGAGAGACTTTTTTGGGGTTGGGGCAGAGCTGGAGGCAGAAGTGAGCTCCTCACAGGCACAGCTGGGAGTGAGACTGGCGGAGGATGGGGCTGGTGATGTGAGGAGGAAGCAGATGGGTCCACCGGAAGGATGCTCCTCAGCGTCAGCCCAAGGTGAAGGAACGGGGCTGTGAACAGATAGCTGCAGTCACTGTGTTTTGGGAAGTCTGGCCGGGTGGAGCATTGAGGGGAGGGCAGATGACACAGCAGGGGAGGCTGAGTGGACGTGCCCTCCCAGCGCCCGGCTGAGCCACTGACTCGGGGCTTCTTCATCAGGGCTGAGACAAAGGAGCTGCTAGCAGTCAAGGGGCACGTTTCAAACCAGGACACTCAGGTGCATCCCTGGAGTCACGAGTGCAGCCTCCTGGGGTGGGGTGGGGGAGGCTGCAGGCCTGGGGTTCTGTTTCTGCTCCGGACTCAGCCCCTGAGCACTTTGCATAAGACCAAGTGTCCTTGTGGGAATCCATGGCTCAGTAATGGGACTAAATATATTTGATATGATATTTTTGCTGTGCCAGAGTGTACGTGGGCTTTCCATTCACCATTTTCTTGCATCCTCACCTGCTATCACCTGCTTGCATCCTCACTTACTAGGTTTCCCAGGTGGCACCGTGGTTAAGAATCCGCCTGCCAATTCAGGAGATGCAAGAGACAGGGGTTCCATCCCTGGGATGGGAAGATCCCCTGGAGGAGGAAATGGCAACCCACTCCATTATTCCTGCCTGGAGAATCCCACCTGGAGAATCCTCCAGAGAGGCCTGGAGGGCTACAGTCCTTGGGGTTGCAAAGAGTTGGACACAACTGAGCAACTGAGCGCACATACAACAATTCTACTACCACTGGGAAAGGTAAGAGTGGGATTGGGACAGACTGAGAAACTGAGGCTTAACTCCCTGAACGTCACAGTGATTGAACTTGAGAAGAGTGTCTCGAGTCCAGAACTGAGCTCTTAACTGCTCTGAAGTTGTGTCTGTGACTCAAGGTCAACTAATGTTTCTCTCTGCTTTTGGTTATGATTCATGTACATGTATAAAGTGTTCCATTATAATTAAAAATGTACCTAGATATTGGGATGTATGAGAATGGAATTGCTGACATACATTCCAGTCTGAGCAAGTCAGTGTCTCCATAGGTTTTTAGGAACTTCTTTGAGGCAGTCATCCCCTTCTTCCCGAATTGCCTGTCCCAGCTTCTCACAGATGCCAGTCTTTCCTTCAGAGGAGACAGGGCTTTTGTAAGAGATAAGTTTTATTCTGAAAGCTGGATGGCTATGTGTCCTTCTGTGCCCTTCACGTCCTCTGCAGGGCACACGAAGCAGCGGTTTGATTATTTTTTCTAGAATATAGGAGAAGGAAAGGTGGCTTTTAAAGCAGTGTTTAGCTTTCACATCCACTTGCTATTTTTGTGTAATTATTTGATAAGAAAACCAAAGTTATAGGATTGACCGTGTTTCTGTGAAAGGGAGTCTCTCAGCCCTTTCTCGGCAAACTCTGACCCTCCCTTTCACTAGCAGCGGCTTTTCCAGGTCTGGAAACCAGGGCTGGCTGCTGGGACACCACCCCCAGGGGGTGGTACAGGGTCCACTGCTTTGAAGGGCTCTGTGGGGGGTGATGGTACAGGGTCCTCCACTCAGAAGGACTCTGCTTGGTTTAACACTGTCGCTGTCTTAAAAGTTTTGCATAAGGAACCTTGTGTTTCCTTTTACTCATGTTTATTTATTTGTGGTTGCATCGAGTCTTCATTGTGGCACACGAGGTCTTTCATTGCAGTGTGCAGGCTTCTCTCTGGCTGTGGTGCCCCGGCTCAGTAGTTGTGACCACTCAGGCTTAGATGCCCTGGCAGCACGTGGGATCTTAGTTCCTGGACCAGGGATCAAGCCTGTATCCTCTACAATGGAAGGCAGATTCTTAACTGCCGGACCACCAGGGAAGTCCCACCCTGCATATTCTTTCTGCACTGGGTCCTGCAAATTACATACATGTTCCTGCCTGACATGATGTGGTGAGGGGGCCTTGCAGAAACCTGGGATAGAATACTTTATTGACCTCCAGTGATGTCCTCATTCTCCCAGGTGCAGGGAGCCAGTCTGCTAAGGTACCATGTGGGCTGCGGCCCGCATCTCTACAGGCACCTCTGAAACCTTTCTGTCCTCTGCCCTGCTGTAACCATCTGTAACCTGTAATTAAAGTAGCAGAGCTGTTACTGAGAGAGATGGGATAAACAAGCTCGCAACTAGGACCTTTGCCCCAAACTTGCAGTTGTTTATCCTCTGAGATTCTGTGAGCCTGTCTCCTTGGGGCTCTTTGTATCTTGTGATATATGGTACCTGTCCATTATTAACACGGGGAAAATTTCCAGGCGGATCCTGTTTCTCCTGACAGCCTGGCACCGACGACAGCACTTAGGTGAGTGGGGTTTTGATCTGGTTCATGTTAAATCATTTGTAGAGGCTCAGGAGATAAAACATAAAACAAACTCATGCTTGTTGAAGCAGAGATGCCTCCACCGCTGCATCCCACCTTTCCTCCCACCTCCAGGATCCTAGGGAGAAAAGCTCATAAGCTCCTGGCTTAGATCCATGTATGGTCCTTCCAGTGTCAAAACCTAAGCTTACTTAGATACCTAAGCATTCCTCAGAGCACAAAAATAAAGGAAGAGTGAAAAGTTCTTTATGGTGAAAGGTACTGCAGAATATTGAAACAGTTCAAGGGCACTATTCAGCCGAACAAAGGAGTTGGAGAGAAGAGGCCAGAGGTGTCCCAGGACAGGTTTTTCCAATCTCTGGGATTTAAGGTGTGATGATCTGAGGTGGAGCTGATGTAATAATAGAAATAAAGTAAAAATGAAGTTGTTCAGTCATGTCCAACTCTTTGCGACCCCATGGACTGTAGCCAACCAGGTTCCTCCATCCATGGAATTTTCCAGGCAAGAGTACTGGAGTGAGTTGCCATTTCCTTCTCCAGGGGATCTTCCCTACCCAGGAATCAAACCTAGGTCTCCTGCATTGCGGGCAGACCCTTTACCTTCTGAGCCGCCAGGGAAGCCCAAGTGCACAATCAAGTGTGATGTGCTTAAACCATCCAGAAACCTTCCCCTCCCCAGGTCCAGGGAAACACTTGTCTTCCACAGAACTGGTTCCTGGTGCCAAAGTCTGGGGACTGCTGAACTAGGATATTTGAGCTTCGACATCCATGTAGATTCTCAGGTCTTGAGTATCTACTTTTTCAGTCTTGTCATGATATTCCTTCATTTACTTCTTCTAACAACCACAGAAAGTAAGGTAGTGGAGTATGTTGATCACATGAATGGACCAATGAATGAGCACGCCTCACCCCTAATCTTATAGACTTCTCCCACTCTGAAGCTGGGCTTGACCACGTGACTTGCTTTGACCATTGGGAAGTAGAAAATGGGAGACTGTTGTGCTCTGCTCTATCAGTCAGGGTTCTCTGAAGAAATAGAACCAGTAGGATGTACATTGATATAGAAGTGGAAATTTATCAGAGGAGTTGGCTCGCGTGGTTACGGTGGCTGAGAAACCACACTGTCTGTCTCTGCAAACTCGAAATCCAGGGAAGCAGATGGTGTATTTCAGGCTGAGTCCCAAAGCCTGAGACCAGGGCGGTGGTCATGACGGTGGGACAAGGTCAGTCCCAGTCTGAGTCAGAGAGCCGGAGCACCAAGAGAGCCTTTGTCCAAGGGTCGGAGAAGTCGGGTGTCTCAGCTCAAGCAGAGAGAGACAGAATCCACCTTTCCTTTACCTTTTTTGTTTTGTTCAGGATCTCAGATGAAGCCCACCTGCCATGGTGAGGACCATCTTCTTTACTCCGTATAATGGTTCCAACGTGACTCTGTTCTGGAGACACCCTCACAGACACGTCGCAAACAATATTTTCCTGGCTCCATGGGGATCCCTCAGCCGGGTCAGGTGAATACACAAAACCAACCATCACAGGCTATGCTGAAAAAGGCCACCCTCTCCTCCCAGCCCCCACACTTCCATCGGCAAACACTTTCCAACCCTTTTTGCTGTTTTCTCATGTTTTTCCCTCCATAACTCTAAATAGGATGCTTTTACTGCTGTTTCTTCACTTTCAGCATAGATTACAGTTTTATTACTGTTGAATTTATATTATGAAAATGCAGGACTTAGCTGTGTTACATGATCATACAATCATCACATGAACATGTTTCCCTTTCTCATATCTCACTTTAAAATGCTGAACACACTTTATGTGTGTGTGTGTGTGTGTGTGTGTGATTCTCTTTTTATTCACATTCAGGGGTGGATGGGTTTAGAGATCTAGTGTTGTCATAATTTTAGCTGTGTGAAACTTGTTTACAAGTGAGACACATGATACCAGTGGTTATATTTCACTTCCTGTGCATTTTTTCATTTCTTCTTCTGGAAATTGTTTTCTTCTCTCTTTTCCGTGTTTCTTCATCTCTCTCTCTCTCTCTGATCTTATCTTTTCACACTCTCAACCAGTTTTTTCCCCCAACTTTTATTACAATTTTCCATAAGACCAAACCTCTCAGATAACTTCTCAGATATTTGTTTGGATACACCACTGAGATGTTATGGTTTTTATCCCCCGCCCCGGTTCATTGAGTTGCAGTTGACACGTCACACTGTGTAAGTTTAAGGTGCACAACCTGATGATTTGATACACTTACATGTGCAAAATGATGCCTGCAAGAGGTTCATTAATACCTCAATCACCTCACATAATTGCCATTTAAGAATTTTATTTATTCTTAATTGGAGGATAATTGCTTTGTAATATTGTGTTGGTTCCTGCCATGCATCAGCATGATTCAGCCACAGGTATGTGTATGTCCCCTCCCTCTTGAACCTCCCTCTCACCTCCCACCCCAAAAACGGCGAGAATGTTTAAAATCTACGTTCTTAGCAAATTTCATGTATATACTGTCAAGTGTAGTTGACTGTAGCCATCACGTTGTGCATTAGGGGCCCAGACTTACTCATAATTGGAAGTTTGTACCCGTTGACCAACTTCTTACTTCCCCCACCCCAGCCAGCCCCTAGCAGCCACCATCCTTCTCTCGACTTCTGTGAGTTCTCCTTTTTTAGATTCCACATGTAAGTGAGATCAGATGATATTTGTCTTTCTCGGTCTGACTTATTTCATTTAGCATAATGCCATGAAGTTCCATCCATCCATCCATCCATTCATTTTGTTGCAAAAGGCAGGATGTTTTCTTTAATAGGTGATTAACAGTCCATGGTGTGTGTGTCTCTCGCATCTTTATCTTTTCATCCGTGGACTTTTAGGTTGTTTCCATATCTTGGCCGTTGTGAACAATGCTTCAGTGAAAACGGGGGTGCAGACACCTTATCAAAATACTGATTTGAGGGATTTCCTTGTGGTTCAGTGGTTAGGACTTTGCACTTTCACTGCTGGGGCCTAGGTTCATTCCCCAGTCAGGGAACTGGGATCCTGAAAACTGTGAGCTTTGAAAATACAGTTTGAAAACTGTATTTTCCAAAAAAAGGATATCAATTCCATTTTCTGTGTATTTATACCCAGAATTAGAATAGCTGGATCATATGATAATTTGAGTTTTAATTTTTGAAGAATCTGCATACTGAGTTACATAATATACTAACTTACGTTCCCAGCAACAGTGCACAGGGTCTCCATTTCTACACCCTTGCCAGCACTCTTCTAGGAGTCTTACAGTTTCCGCTCTAGATTTAAATCCTTAAAATCCATTTTGAGTTAATTTTTGTAAGTGGAAAAAGAAAGAGATTCAATTTCTTTCTTCTGCTTGGGATTATCCAGTTCTCCCAACACCATTTATTGAAGAAACTATCCTTTCCTCATCAGTGTTCTTGGTTCTCATGTTGAATATTAGTTGACTGTTTATCTATGGGTTTATTTCTGGGCTTTTGATTTTGTTCCATGGTCTATGTGTATATTTTTATGCCAGCAATATCCAGTTTTGATTACTATGGCTTTGTAATGAAGTTTGAAAAACCAAGAGGTGTGAAACTTCCAGTTTTTCAAGATTTCTCTGACTATTCAGGGTCTTCCATTGTTTTATACAATTTTTTTTCTATTTCTATAAAAATTATCATTGGAATTTTGATTGCATTGAATCTATAGGTTGTTTTGGGTAGTGTGGCTATTTTAACAATGTTCTTCCAATCCATGAGCACAGGATATATTTCTATTTATTTCTGTCTCATTTAATTTCTTTCATTAAGTCTTGTACTTTTCAGCGTGCACCTTCTTGGTGTTAGTTTATTCTTAATTGTTTAATTGTTTTTGATGCTATCATAAATGCTATTATTTTGTTTATTCTTTTTCAGATATTTTGTTGTTAGTGTATAGAAGTGCAACTGATTACTGATTTGTTCATTTTGTATCTTGCAACTATACTTGAATTTATTTATCCTAATAGATGGTGACTGCAGCCATGAAATTAAAAGACACTTACTTCTTGGAAGGAAAGTTATGACCAACCTAGATAGCATATTCAAAAGCAGAGACATTACTTTGCCAACAAAGGTTCGTCTAGTCAAGGTTATGGTTTTTCCAGTGGTCATGTATGATGTGAGAGTTGGACTATGAAGAAAGCTGAGTGCCGAAGAATTGATGCTTTTGAACTGTGGTGTTGGAGAAGACTCTTGAGAGTCCCTTGGACTGCAAGGAGATCCAACCAGTCCATTCTGAAGGAGATCAGCCCTGGGATTTCTTTGGAAGGAATGATGCTAAAGCTGAAACTCCAGTATTTTGGCCACCTCATGCGAAGAGTTGACTCATTGGAAAAGACTCTGATGCTGGGAGGGATTGTGGGCAGGAGGAGAAGGGGACGCCAGAGGATGAGATGGCTGGATGGCATCACTGACTCGATGGATGTGAGTCTGAGTGACCTTCGGGAGTTGGTGATGGACAGGGAGGCCTGGTGTGCTGCGATTCCTGGGGTCACAAAGAGTCGGACACGACTGAGCGACTGAACTGAGCTGAACAACTTTTTGGTGGTCTTTAGGATTGTCTCTATATAAGATCATGCAGTCTGAAAATAGAGACAATTTTACTTTTTTCTTTCTGATTGGAATGCATTTTATTTATTTTTCTTACCTAATTGTCAGTTGAGATTTTGTGGTTATTTTCCATGTGGGATTATTATAGCAATACCTGAGGGATAAAGAGGCTTTCCTCATATGTCTAGAGATCTCTGGCTGGTGGCTCACTTTTAAGAATGGAACACTCAAGAGAACATACTCTGTATGATTTTAATACCTTAGACCATGAAATTTTTGCACCCTGTTTTATGTCTGTGAATATGTTCCAGTGTCTTCTAGTTTATAGTCTATGGGAACCTGAATAGAATTTGTATCCTACTGTTGTGTGAAAGTTGTATAAGTCTTAATTATGTTGAATTGGGTCATAATGCTTTTCAGGTCTACTATATTCTTTTACTTTTCTGTATATTCATTCTATTAATTTTTGAGGGTTGGATATTGAAACTCCAGCTAAAAATCTTAATTTATCTACTTAAAAATAATTGTAATATATAGTGGAACTGTATGTAACTTTGTTTTTTATTTTCTAAGTCTCCTGTAAATGTATTGTCATGCTTTCATAACTTAAAAACATAGGTAAAGCAGTTTTCTTCCCCTCCTGCCCCAAAAAAGAATGAAGCACTGAAAAGGGACCTGAGACCCTGTGTGCTTGGATGGGGCTTGGAGACTTTATGGTGACTGTGTGGGGGACATAGCCAGTTCATGGGGAGCCTCCAAATGTCAGTGTCTGCAGATCTTGCTATGGTGCCCCCACTTTTCCTGGGATGTCCTTGTCCCACTACTGGAATTTTACATCTTACTTCCTGCAATCTCATGAATGTCTCTCTAGTATATCCTCATATGGCAGGAAGAGTGAGAAAGCTCTTGTGTCTCTTCTTCAGTTCAGTTCAGTCGCTCAGTCATGTCCAACAGTCGCTCAGTCGTGTCCGACTCTTTGTGACCCCATGAATTGCAGCACACCAGGCCTCCCTGTCCATCACCAACTCCCAGAGTTCACTCAAACTCATGTCCATCAAGTCAGTGATGCCATCCAGCCATCTCATCCTCTGTCGTCCCCTTCTCCTCCTGCCCACAATCCCTCCCAGCATCAGAGTCTTTTCCAATGAGTCAACTCTTCACATGAGGTGGCCAAAGTACTGGAGTTTCAGCTTTAGCATCATTCCTTCCAAAGAAATCCCAGGGCTGATCTCCTTCAGAATGGACTGGTTGGATCTCCTTGCAGTCCAAGGGACTCTCAAGAGTCTTCTCCAACACCACAGTTCAAAAGCATCAATTCTTCGGCACTCAGCTTTCTTCATAGTCCAACTCTCACATCATACATGACCACTGGAAAAACTATAGCCTTGACTAGACGAACCTTTGTTGGCAAAGTAATGTCTCTGCTTTTCAATATGCTATCTAGGTTGGTCATAACTTATAAGGGCACTAATCCCATTCGGGAGGGCTCCACCCTCAAGAGGAAATCATCTGCTAAAGACCACCCCCACCCCCACCGCCCAACACCATCCCTTGGGGGTTAGGATTTCGACATATGAATTTTTAGGGAGCCATCAGCATTCAGCTCATAATGCATCATGAGACAAAGAGTCAGATGTGGCTCGTGCTGGCCCCTGAGAGTGCTGATGCTAGCTCACCTCTCGTACTTGTCAGGAAGCACTTTCCTAGTCTCCTTGCCTCTTCTTTCTTCCTGACCCAGAGGATTCAGAGCTGGATTTAATGAACAGGAGAAGAAACACGAGCTGAAAAAAGAGAAAACAGGCAGCTCCCCTCCTGACTGCAACAACCTGACCTGGAGAAGGAAAAGAAACCTGAACTTGGAATCAAGGTTTGAATTTTGATGCTTATGTGGGACTGGATATTTAAAATGTGGAACTGAACTTTTACTTTGTGATTAAGGTCTTTTTAAAGTTTTTAATTTAACAGTGGCCAGCAAGTTCAGGAGACTGAGTTTTTACCCGGGAGTAGAAGAACTTGTCCATAAGCGGTTTGAAAAGGATAATGAGAATAGATATTAATAAGTTTCATTTGCTTTGTGATTATATCCCAGAATCTGAATCAGTCAGTTTCGTTCAGTTACTCAGTCGTGTCCAACTCTTTGTAATCCCATAGACTGCAGCATGCCAGGCTTCCCTGTTCATCATCAACTCCTAGAGCTTGCTCAAACTCATGTCTGTTGAGTCTGTGACGCCATACAATCATCTCACCCTCTGTCGTCCCCTTCTCCTCCCGCCCTCAATCTTTCCCAGCATCAGAGTCTTTTCAAATGAGTCAGTTGTTTGCATCAGGTGGCCAAAGGATTGAAGTTGCAGCTTTAGCATTAGTCCTTCCAATGAATATTCAGGGTTGATTTCCTTTAGGATGGACTGGTTGGGTCCCCTTGCAGTCCACGGGACTCTCAAGAGTCTTCTCCAAAGTTCAAAAGCATCAATTCTTCAGTGCTCAGTTTTCCTTATAGTCCAACGCTCACATCCATACATGACTATGGAAAAACCGTAGCTTTGACTAGATGGACCTTTGTTGGCAAAGTAATGTCTCTGCTTTTAAATATGTTGTCTAGGTTGGTCAGAATTTCTCTTCCAAGGAGCAAGTGCTTTTAATTTCATGGCTGCAGTCACCATCGGCAGTGATTTTGGAGCCCCCAAATAAAGTCTCTCACGGCACTCAGGTCCGGTGCACTGGGATGACCCTGAGGGATGGGATGTGGAGGGAGGTGGGAGGTGGGTTCAGGATGGGAGACACATGTACACCCATGGATGATTCATGTCAATGTGTGACAAAAACCACTACAATATTGTAAAGTAATTAGCCTCCAATTAAATACATTAAAAAAAAAAGTCTCTCACTGTTTCCATTGTTTCCCCGTCTTTTTGCCATGAAGTGATGGGACCAGATGCCATGATCTTCGTTTTTCGAATGTTGAATTTTAAGCCAACTTTTTCACTTTCCTCTTTCACTTTCATCAAGAGGCTCTTTAGTTGTTCTTTGCTTTCTGCCATAAGGGTAGTATCATCTGCGTATCTGAGGTTATTGATATTTCTCCTGGAAATCTTGATTCCAGTTTGTGCTTCATCCAGCCCAGCATTTTGCATGATGTACTCTGCATATAAGTTAAATAGATCACATCAGTCGATCAGTAGTGTCCGACTCTTTGCGACCCCATGAACCGCAGCATGCCAGGCCTCCCTGTCCATCACCAACTCCCGGAGGTCACTCAGACTCACATCCATTGAGTCAGTGATGCCATCCAGCCATCTCATCCTCTGTCGTCCCCTTCTTCTCCTGCCCCCAGTCCCTCCCAGCATCAGAGTCTTCTCCAATGAGTCAACTCTTCGCATCAGGTGGCCAAAATACTGGAGTTTCAGCTTTAGCATCATTCCTTCCAAAGAAATCCCAGGGCTGATCTCCTTCAGAATGGACTGGTTGGATCTCCTTGCAGTCCAAGGGACTCTCAAGAGTCTTCTCCAACACCACAGTTCAAAAGCATCAATTCTTCGGCACTCAGCTTTCTTCATAGTCCAACTCTCACATCATACATGACCACTGGAAAAACTATAGCCTTGACTAGGCGAACCTTTGTTGGCAAAGTAATGTCTCTGCTTTTCAATATGCTATCTAGGTTGGTCATAACTTTCCTTCCGAGGAGTAAGCATCTTTTAATTTCGTAGCTGCAGTCAACATCTGCAGTGATTTTGGAGCCCAGAAAAAGAAAGTCTGACACTGTTTCCACTGTTTCTCCATCTATTTCCCATGTAGTGATAGGACTGGATACCATGATCTTCGTTTTCTGAATGTTGAGCTTTAAGCCAGCCTTTTCACTCTCCACTTTCACTTTCATCAAGAGGCTTTTTAGGTCCTCTTCACTTTCTGCCATAAGGGGTGGTGTCATCTGCATATCTGAGGTTATTGATATTTCTCCCAGCAATCTTGATTCCAACTTGTGTTTCTTCCAGTCCAGCATTTCTCATGATGTACTCTGCATATAAGTTAAATAAACATGGTGACAATATACAGTCTTGACGTACTCCTTTTCCTATTTGGAACCAGTCTGTTGTTCCATGACCAGTTCTAACTGTTGCTTCCAGTCCTGCATACAGATTTCTTAAGAGGCAGATCAGGTGGTCTGGTATTCCCATCTCTCTCAGAATTTTCCACAGTTTATTGTGATCTACACAGTCAAAGGCTTTGGCATAGTCAATAAAGCAGAAATAGATGTTTTTCTGGAACTCTCTTGCTTTTTCCATGATCCAGCGGATGTTGGCAATTTGATCTCTGGTTCCTCTGCCTTTTCTAAAACCAGCTTGAACATCAGGAAGTTCACGGTTCACATATTGCTGAAGCCTGGTTTGAAGAATTTTGAGCATTACTTTACTAGCGTGTGAGATGAGTGCAATTGTGCGGTAGTTTGAGCATTCTTTGGCATTGCCTTTCTTTGGGACTGGAATGAAAACTGACCTTTTCCAATCTTGTGGCCACTGCTGAGTTTTCCAGATTTGCTGGCATATTGAGTGCAGCACTTTCAGAGCATCATCTTTCAGGATTTGGAATAGCTCCACTGGAATTCCATCACCTCCACTAGCTTTGTTCATAGTGATGCTTTCTAAGGCCCACTTGACTTCACATTCCAGGATGTCTGGCTCTAGGTCAGTGATCACACCATCATGATTATCTGGGTCGTGAAGATCTTTTTTGTACAGTTCTTCTGTGTATTCTTGCCACCTCTTCTTAATATCTTCTGCTTCTGTTAGGTCCATACCATTTCTGTCCTTTATCGAGCCCATCTTTGCATGAAATGTTCCTTTGGTATCTCTGATTTTCTTGAAGAGATCCCTAGTCTTTCCCATTCTGTTGTTTTCCTCTATTTCTTTGCATTGATCGCTGAAGAAGGCTTTCTTATCTCTTCTTGCTATTCTTTGGAACTCTGCATTCAGATGTTTATATCTTTCTTTTTCTCCTTTGCTTTTTGCTTATCTTCTTTTCACAGCTATTTGTAAGGCCTCCCCAGACAGCCATTTTGCTTTTTTGCATTTCTTTTCCATGGGGATGGTCTTGATCCCTGTCTCCTGTACAATGTCGTGAACCTCATTCCATAGTTCATCAGGCACTCTATCTATCAGATCTAGGCCCTTAAATCTATTTCTCACTTCCACTGTATAATCATAAGGGATTTGATTTAGGTCATACCTGAATGGTATAGTGGTTTTCCCTACTTTCTTCAATTTCAGTCTGAATTTGGCAATAAGGAGTTCATGGTCTGAGCCACAGTCAGCTCCTGGTCTTGTTTTTGCTGACTGTATAGAGCTTCTCCATCTTTGGCTGCAAAGAATATAATCGATCTGATTTCGGTGTTGACCATCTGGTGATGTCCATGTATAGAGTCTTCTCTTGTATTGTTGGAAGAGGGTATTTGCTATGACCAGTGCATTTTCTTGGCAAAACTTAAGTTAAATAGGGAGGGTGACAATTTACAGCCTTGATATACTCCTTTCCTGATTTGGAACCAGTCTGTTGTTCCATGTCCAGTTCTAACTGTTGTTTCTTGACCTGCATACAGATTTCTCAGGAGGCAGATAAGGTGGTCTGGTATTCCCATCTCTTTAAGAATTTTCCAGTTTTTTGTGATTCACACAGTCAAAGGCTTTGGTGTAGTCAATAAAGCAGAAATAGATGTTTTTTGGGAACTCTTTTACTTTTTCAATGATCCAAAGGATATTGGCAATTTGATCTCTGTTTCCTCTGCCTTTTCTAAATCCAGCTTGAACATCTGGAAGTTCACGGTTCACGTGCTGTTGAAGCCTGGCTTGAAGAATTTTGAGCATTTCTTTGCTAGTGTGTGAGATGAGTGCAATTGTGCAGTAGTTTGAACATCCTTTGGCATTGCCTTTTTTAAGGTTTGGATTGAAAACTGACCTTTTTCAGTCCTGTGGCCACTGCTGAGTTTTCCAAATTTGCTGGCATATTGAGTTCAGTACTTTAACGTTATCATCTTTTAGGATTTGAAACAGCTCAACTGGAATTCCATCACCTCCATTAGCTTTGTTTGTAGTGATGCTTCCTAAGGCCCACTTGATTTCGCATTCCAGAATGTCTGGCTCTAGGTCACTGATCACACTATCGTGGTTATCTGGGTCATGAAGATCTTTTTTGTATAGTTCTTCTATGTATTCTTGCCACCTCTTAATATCTTCTACTTTTGTTAGGTCCATACCATTTCTGTCCTTTATTGTGCCCTTCTTTGCATAAAATGTTCCCTGGTGTGTGTAATTTTTTTGAACAGATCTCCAGTCTTTCCCATTCTATTGTTTTCTTCTATTTCTTTGCATTGATCACTGAGGAAGGCCTTCTTATCTCTCCTTGTTATTCTTTGGAACTCTGCATTCAAATGGGTATATTTGAATCTGAATAGTTTATCCTAATAGCTACAAAAGCAGAGACATCACTTTGCCAACAAAGGTTTGCCTGGTCAAGGCTATGGTCTTTCCTGTGGTCATGTATGGATGTGAGAGCTGGACTGTGAAGAAGGCTGAGCACCGAAGAATTGATGCTTTTGAACTGTGGTGTTGGAGAAGACTCTTGAGAGTCCCTTGGACTGCAAGGAGATCCAACCAGTCCATTCTGAAGGAGATCGGCCCTGGGATTTCTTTGGAAGGAATGATGCTAAAGCTGAAACTCCAGTATTTTGGCCACCTGATGCGAAGAGTTGACTCATTGGAGAAGACTCTGATGCTGGGAGGGATTGAGGGCAGGAGGAGAAGGGGACGCCAGAGGATGAGATGGCTGGATGGCATCACTGACTCGATGAATGTGAGTCTGAGTTACCTCTGAGAGCTGGTGATGGATCGGGAGGCCTGGCGTGCTGCGGTTCATGGGGTCACAAAGAGTCGGACATGACTGAACGACTCATCTGATCTGATCTGATCTGAATAGCTACATTTATCTGAGAATCTTTTTATTTTGCCCTTCCTCTTGAGAAGATAAAATTCTAGGTTATTAATTTATCGTCACTTCAATAATATTATTCCACTGTCTTCCAACATCTAATCCTGTTGGAGGAATCTATGTCAGTGTAATTGTCGTTGGTGTTTCTGCACATCTCATAAAGGAGACACTGACAGCTTCTGTTCAGGACTATCTTTTTAAGGGTATTTATAGAAAAAACCTGCTTTGGGAGATAGATATGGTATCTTCTTCTGGAGCCACAGGTAGGTTTGTTCCAGAATCTTTAACTCTCCTATGTGCATTGAGTTTTTTTTCCTTGTTGGTTGTAGGTGTTTCTCATTGATGTTGTGAGCTCAGCTTTGCCTTTTTTTTCGTGGAGCATAGTGAGTACCATTTAGACAAGAAGTTTACCAAATGTGAGTAAATAATCACTTTAATGAACTTTTCTCGAATGTTTAATTTAATTTTAAGATAATGTAATTAATCCTGGAGTTGCAGTTGTCATAGCAATTAACTATTGATAATTCCATTTAACAGCACTGATTTTAATTTTAACAAACACTGTCTATGTTTACTTCTCAACATTTATTTGAATACTTAATCTTTTTTCCTTAAACTTAACTCATCCAGCCTTCCTTACCATACACTGTCTTGGGACTTGCTGATCGGTAGGTATTGCTGTTTCTAAAATTTTGTGGTGATTCCAGACCCATTTAATGCTCCGCATACTTTCCTTTCCCCTAGCTCATGCTAGGTATGTTACATTTCCCATTTTATGACTTTTCACTTCTTCAAACTGCCCTTTATTGCTTGAAGTTCCACATTGTAATTTGAAAAGTAGAACACTAAAATATCTATTTCTGAACGACCTGCTAACTACGGGGCTGTAATTGTATTCAAAATCGATAGTTCAGCTGAAACTTTATTTTATTCAATGCGAGAGGTATTTTTGTAGCTGATTATTCTTGCTTATGGCTTTACCTAGAGCTTTTATTTCATGGTTACATTTTGTACCATGTTAAATATTTTTTCCTCTATTTTTCACAAAGCTAGATAAAAATGTTAACAAAGACATAAAAGCCGTATGTTAAACCTGGAATAGTATTGGAATCAGATATGATAGACTGCATCATCTTACTTTTATTGTTTTCTGAGATTTATTGCTGTGGAGAAGATTCAACCCAAGACTATGATGGCTAATACAGTTAGACCAAATTTTCAGATATCTAAAGTTATGGCACTAAAACCTCTTTCATATGCTAACTGGAAATGAAAAGGAAAATACGTTCAGATAAATGTCCTGAGGTAGGAAAAGAAATAGCAACCATACAGATGAGACAAGTCTTGCTTGTTATCTCTGTTAGACTGGCTGTTCTCCTGAGAGCGGCTCCATCATTGGAGTCCTTCTTCCTTCAGTGATGGCCCACAATACACTGTCGCCCCAGGGACGCCAGGAAGCTCTGTGCAAGATGGCAGAGAGTCACTGCACTTGTCTTCCTTCCCTGGACTTCCTGGGTCCCTGGGGCCCCTGGGGTTCCCTGGGCTGGCTTTGTGACCAAGGGAGCAGGGCACTTCCTATTTATGGGACGTGGGTCCACAGATTTCATCACATTCTTCAAGGGGTCCATGATCTTCCAGATGCCAAGAGTGGAGTGTAAAAGCATCTCTCTTTTACAGAAGAGTGTCTTAGAAATTATTTTGATTATTACAAAAGGGCTAATGGGTATTTAAAAGCAGAAATATCACTTTGCAGACAAAAGTCTGTATAGTCAAAGCGACTGTTTTTCCCCTAGTCATATATGGATGTGAGAGTTGGGCTGATCGCCAAAGAATTGATGCTTTTGAATTGTGGTGCTGGAGAAGACTCTTGAGAGTCCCTTGGACAGCAAGGAGATCAAAGCAGTCAATCCTAAAAGGAAATCAACCCTGAATACTCACTGGAAGGACTGATGCTGAACTTCAATCCTTTGGCCATCTGATTCAAAGAGCTGACTCATTGGAAAAGACCCTGATTCTGGGAAAGATCGAAGGCAAAAGGAAAAAGGAGTGGCAGAGGATGAGACGGTTGGATAGCATCCCTGACTCAAGGGACATGAATTTGAGCAAATGGCTCAGACGGTTAAGCGTCTGTCTACAATGCGGGAGACCTGGGTTCGATACCTGGGTCAGGAAGATCCCCTAGAGAAGGAAATGGCAATCCACTCCAGTACTATTGCCTGGAAAATCCCATGGACAGAGGAGCCTGGTAGACTACAGTCCATGGGGTCTCAAAGAGTTGGACAAAACTTAGAGACTGATCAACAAGCAATGAAGTTGATATTAAGCATATTATTAATAATAATGTATGTGATTATGTGCCAGGACTGTCCTAAGTTCTTGGTTACAAAATAAAAAAAACTTATGGATAACTGCAAATGTATAACAACAGGGAAAGCAAAAATATGATTCTCCATGTGCTTATCACCCAGCTTCAATCACCATCAACATTTTGCTAATTGTTGTTAGACTTTGAAATGCATGGCCTGATATAGTTTCCATTAGTACCCTAAGCTAAGCTAAGCTAAGTCACTTCAGTCGTGTCCAACTCTGTGCGACCCCATAGACGGCAGCCCACCAGGCTCTGCCGTCCCTGGGATTCTCCAGGCAAGAACACTGGAGTGGGTTGCCATTGCCTTCTCCATTGTGTGAAAGTGAAAAGTGAAAGTGAAGTCGCTCAGTCACGTCCGACTCGTAGCGACCCCATGGACTGCAGCCCACCAGCCTCCTCCATCCATGGGATTTTCCAGGCAAGAGTACTGGAGTGGACCCTAAGGGTAGGTATTCTTGATCAACCTTTTGTAGATTAGGATACAGAGGCTTGGAAAGCTCAGCTGCTGGCTGATGGTTGTACAGCTGGTGAATGGAGAGTGGACTTGAACTAGGGGCTGGCCAGCTCTGGAGCCACCCTCCTCTTAGGCGACTAGGGGTCTCCCTTGTCAAGTGACTGCTTCCTACCTTCACATGCCCGTGTGTGTGTGTGTGTGTGTGTGTGTGTGAGTTGCTCAGTTGTGTCCCACTCTTAGGGACCCTTTGGACTCTAGCCCAGCAGGCTCCTCTGTCCGTGGGATTTTCTAGGCAAGAATACTGGAGGGGTTGCCCTTTCCTTTTCTCGGGAGTCTTCCCCACCTAAGGATCGAACCTGTGTCTCCTGCTTTGCAGGAGGATTCTCTACCTGCTAAGCCATCGGGGAAGCCCCTGTGCCTGGCTTCCCTGCAAGTGCTTTCATCTTGGGAGTAGCTCCATTTACTGAGCACCTCCTCAGCCTTTTTTTTTTTCTCTTCAGTTTTAGTGAAAGTCACTCAGTCGTGCCTGACTCTTTTCGACTCTATGGACCCCATGAACTATACAGTCCATGGAATTCTCTAGGCCAGAATACTGGAGTGGGTAGCTGTTCCCCTCTCTAGGGAAACTTCCCAACCCAGGGATTGAATCCAGGTCTCCCACATTACAGGTGGATTCTTTACCAGCTGAGCTGCCTGATAGCTGGGGCTTCCCTGATAGCTCAGTTGATAAAGAATCCTCCTGCAATGCAGGAGATCCTGGTTCGATTCCTGGGTCTGGAAGATCCGCTGGAGAAGGGATAGGCTACCCACTCCAGTATTTTTGGACTTCCCTTAAAGCTCAGCTGGTAAAGAATCCACCCGCAATGCCGGAGACCTGGGTTCGATCTCTGGGTTGGAAAGATGCCCTGGAGAAGGGAAAGGCTACCACTCCAGTATTTTGGCCTGGAGAATTCCATGGATGGTATTCATGGGGTCTCAAAGAGTCGGACAGGACCAAGCCACTTTCACTTCACTTCCTCAGCTTTATGTGTGGTTTTATTCTGTTGTTTTTTGCCTGCATTAAAAAAATGTATTCTTCCTCATTTTAATAAAGTGTCTCTGAGAGATGTATTTTCTCCTCAGTTTACATATGAGGAAACCTCAGGACAGATGTTGGACAACTCAGCCTGTGTTGTACCTAACCAGTGATGGAATTGATGCTGGAATCCAGACAGTCTGACTTCTCTCCATCACACACTGGGCTCCAGGCTCGGTTAAATGTGGCATGAAATTAAAAGAAAAATGAGTGTATTTTCTAGAATTGAAAAGTGTTAGTCACTCAGTCGTGTCCAACTCTCTGGGACCCCCTGGACTGTGGACCACCAGGCTCCTCTGTCCATGGTACCCTCTAGGCAAGAATACTGGAGTGGGTAGCCATGCCCTTCTCCAGGGGATCTTCCCAACCCAGGAATCCAACCCGTGTCTTCCACATTGTGGGCAGGTTCTTTTTGGTGTGAGCCACCAGGGAAGCCCATTTTCTAAAAGGGAGTTTATATTCATGGAGTCAACTAATGGTGGCAAGAATTGGGCACCTAGCTGGAGACTGCGGCTATTTCAGCACACAGGAGGGTGTGCGGCTTATGGGGTTCCCCCCTGCCTGCCCACGGGGCGCTGTGATGTCTCTGAGGGCCCCCTCCCTGACTCACATCAGATCCTCAGGGTCCAGGGCAGGTTCTGGATTCCCATTTCTAAGCTGGGCCTCGGGCATTGACGTGATGCTCCCATGACTTTCTTCCATCTTTTAGAGGACAAAGAGACTTCCTGAAACTGGTGGGTTTTAGGACCGTCCCTCACCCCTGGACAGTGAGATCTGTCCTCTGAGACCAGAGGCAGCATCACTCATCATCGACCACAAGGTACCGTGGCTTCATCTTGCTTATAGGAGCACCCAGGCCAGTGGCACCCCAGCATTCAGAAGACACTCCTGTCCTTCAGGGGGGTGACTGGCCCAGCTTAGTCTGCGTCATCCAACTGCCTCAGCCAAACATGTTACCTTTATGCACAGAGATGAGGAAACCAAGCATTTTGCTTTGCGTGGAGGTAGGTAGGAAAGAAAAAGCTATAGGGAAGGGACTTCGCTAGCGGTCCAGTGGCTAAGAGTCCCAGTGCAGGGATTCTGGGTCCAATCCCTGGTTGGGGAACTAGATCCCATGTGCCGCAACTAAGACTGGGCAAAGCCAAGTAAATAAATACATACTGAAAAAAGACTATAGGGAAAGTATCAGGAGCCTGAAGATTATTATTGAAAGTTGAGTTATGCTTATATTAATTAGTTAGTGTTAGTTGCTCAGTTGTGTCCAACTCTTTGCAACCTCATGAACTTATGAATAGCAATAATTAATTTACATTTTCACAGTATTGCAAGCCCACATTACTTCTGGATCATTAAAATGCAATGATCGTTTGATCATAGAAAAGTCACATATATTGATACAGGTATAGAAAGTGCTACTGGGTATACATCACTGGGCCAGCTACCGTCCTTGGGGTCGCACAGAGTGGGACGCGAGTGAGTGACTAAGCATACAAACACAGTGAGCATGTGCTATTTCCTATCATCAGAAAAAGAAACCCCAAATATAAAGCACGGACTAGGGAGGTGAGATTTCACTTTTTAATCCCTGCAGCTCACCTGGGGAGGCTTGCTGTCAAAATCCCCTGGCAAGTGGCAGGCTTCCTGTCACCCTACTTCCCTCTCCCATCACTGCTTCCTGGTTTGAGTAACTCCAGGCACACCGGGACAGTTACCCCTTGTTAGGACAACACTGTGTGGGAGGCCCAGTGGAGAAGACTTCACCCACGCTGTACCCCAGCCCTCATCTTACTCGAGCAATCCTTTGAGAATTCAGATGCTTGCTGGAGCTCGTAGCCACCCTCTTTGCTGTTGCGGTAGCATACTGATGGGGACTGAACTCACGCTTTCCATTCCAGGCAGTCTTAATACCCTGGCTAGACTCCGTGGTCTGGCCCAGCTCCCAAATCCATGCGCAAATCAATCTCCATGGCTGGCAGATACAATAATCTGTTTGACTTTAGCCAGGCAGGCACGGACCTTGAGTGAGCGGCGGGGAGGGTGGAGTCAGGCTCTCAACCACAGAGTTGAGTGGTGGAAAAGTTTGTAAAGGCCTTCAGGATTCTGTGCCTTGAACAAGGGAAATAGTGCTGGGGGAGGGGAGACATGGTGGATGTCTGCTTCACCGATGCGTATTTTCCAGATTTTATGTGCTCATCAGATGGCTGGACCAGATACTCCCACACTTTGGTGTTTTCATTTCTTTATGACCTTTTCCTTCAAATGGAAAGTATGTCTTATTTTGTTTTTTTTTTTTTCTGAGACCTGGGAGAAACTGTGGATAGCTTTACAGGTATAGGTGTTGCGTTTGGGTTATTCAGTTAATGACAGAGCAGTGGGGCTTCCCTGGTGGCTCAGTGGTAAAGAACCTGCCTGCCAGTGCAGGAGGCGTAAGAGACCTGGATTCAATCCCTGGGTGGCGAAGGTCCCCTGCAGAAGGGAATGGCAACCCACTCCAGTATTCTTGCCCGGACAATCCCATGGACAGAGGAGTCTGGCAGACTGTAGTCCACGGAGTTATAAAGAGTCAGACATGACTGAGCACACGCACATGTGCACACACACAATGCCTCCTGTTATATAGAACACACACACACACACACACACACACAATGCCTCCTGTTATATAGAACACACACACACACACACACACACAATGCCTCCTGTTTTATAGAACAAGGCCATACGTAAAAATTTTATTTCCCCCTTATATCTGTTTCTAATAAGCTATTTCTTGTTATTAGTGATGCTGTTAAATTTTATTTACCTCATTGCAGTTCTTATTCTCTGTCTTTGTCCCTATTCCTTGGAAGAAACCAAA